>CM070508.1:44249079-45560120 GCA_036346375.1 Guadua angustifolia | reverse complement strand
CCTACCGCCTCCCCCTGGCCAAGCCTCCAAGAGTAAAGAAGAAGAAGCAGTCTGTGTTGGCGCCTGCCCGCCAACCGCCGCCAGTCCTCCCTCCTCTTGCCTTCCCTTTTGTGGTGAGTACACAGATTGAAAGGAGGGTTTGGTTCACAGTATATCAAGTGTTTGATGAAATGTCTAGAAGACTCGCAATATAGTGTCGTTGTTTCTTTTGAGTATTGGTATATGAGTACTCGTTTGACATCTTGCATTCTAAGGTTGGCATGAGATTTATACTTTGAGGCTCAGTACGATTGCGTTTGAGGAAATCGATTTGTGCTGGGATTTTGATTGAAAGAACCATGACATTTCAGACTTTTGTGTGCATCTAGAGATATTCATATGTGCATGATTGTATATGTGATTACAGTTGTCTCCCATTTCAAGTCGGCATTGGCTATATCATTTGTTGTGTTGCTTCTAGTCACTGGATAAATAAAGTTTGGTGTGTATATCCAACCTTTTCTAGTTTATTAATAGCATGGATTATGTGTATGTATGCCTAAAAATAAATAAATAAATAACTTTGCTCCTACTGTATCTGGAGCATTGTTGGATCTGAGGATAGCCAAGATGAACCGAAGTAAACCATATCAAATCTTCTTTTCATTGTTCGTGGATGTTATGGATTATCTTGTCGGTTGGTTGACAAGGCCCATATGGGAGTTTGTACTCTACCGTGGGTCCACCTTCATTTCACGCCTTAGATCTCAATTGTTTTAGTTTTTATATCTTCGCTAAAGTACCTTATTGTATTATAGTATATTGCTTCATTTTCTCTGCATACCTAAAAATGCTAAGTGTAGCTTCCACTTGCTATTCTACTTATCAAAGGGTGAATAAAATGCCTTGCACCTTGTGGCCTGCTAGTTGACCGGAGAAGAAGAAAAGAGACTGTGACCTCAGAGGGTGGCCGCAACCTCTTGCTACCCATTCTTCCCACGGTTAAAGGCAAGTACATCGTGGGGTTGGATATGGGCGTGAGTAGTAGGTGATACTTCCTGTTTTATAATATGTGATACTTCTTGTTTTTATAATAAATGATGCTTCCTGTTTCACTTATTGCTCTGCAAATTTAGATGAACTGTGGTTGAGAGTGGGCTCTTGGAAAGTGAATGGTAGAACAATAAGCGAATCGGCGGTATTTGATATTGAAAGCACCCAATATTTTACTCAATGTCTTTAAGTGATCATTCTTGTTTTCATACGCTGTGCTGATACTATTGGTTAAATTGTCTTGTTATGAGTAAGATTGTGTGTTACTACGTGTTGCTTCCTATTTTTTAATTATTATTCTGTGTAATTAGAGGAAATTTTAGTTGAGAATGGGGCTTTTGGCCAGTGCGTTGATTAAGAAAGTATACTAGTATGGGCTTCGGAGTCTGGTTCATGAGTATGGTCCAATCGTTCTAATCATGTGATTAGTTTCCTTACCTTGATGCTGCACGTAAGAGCAATTGTGTTAATTGTGCTAAGGAGTATGAATATAATCGCAATAGGTCTAAAATGTTAAATATGAGACGATGAAGCAAGTGGATTGCGATGCATGTTGTGTGACCCGCACGATTACTCGCTAGTGAACTTGTCCGCTTTGTAGAACTTATTGTGTCAGACTTTCTTTTACTTACTCATGAGTTTGAATAAACGAAAGTAAGTATTAAGTTATGTATGTGGGAACTAGTTGATGTTTCTGCAGCTTAAATATGACTATGCTATGATTGGAAATGAATGAACGTTGCATTTTTTATTCATGACAATTGCACTTGAGCATTCCAAAGATGTTTGCATTGCATAGTGTTGCACTTAATGGCTCTTGTGGTGAATGGTAAGGTGGAGGTAACTCCCCAAAATCGTTTAAATAAGTTGCGTGCCAAATTCCTTGTATATGTTTTGTTGGATGCATTGCATGGTAAAGCTAATGGTGAATGGCAGCAGATGACCTTTGGGTTGAGGGTAAAGTACAGGTTAAGAATGGATCGGGTCGTGAACTCGTTCAATGTTGTCTATTGAGGTATGTGAAATTCGTGAACAAAGTAGTTGATGAGGTAACTAGTAGTGAATTCTTCTGTTTGTTATACGTGTAAATTTAGTATTCCAAAATATGGACGTGTTTATGATTTACACATGTTAATTGATATTGATATTGCTACTTTGTTGTACTTGCTGAGTCTTCGACTCACGTTTCTTTTTGTAAAGGTGTGTAGGTTCCCTGAAGTTGGCATGCTGGGATGGGAGTAGTAGCACGTCACGGCTTATCACTATAGTTTCATTTTAGCCTTGCGCTTTCAAACTTAATGAGCTCATGTTTTGTAATAATTAAATTGTGGGAGTTATTTTTGTGCTTGGTTGGTTCCTTTAGTTGCTTATAATATTGTTATGTTAAATGCCATCTTCTGCCTGCTGAGTGGATGTCCTATATTTAGGGAGTGTCTTGCCAAATTTTCATTAATTTCGGATGTTGCTAAACAATTTATTTGTATGGCTAAATTGTTCTAGTGCCTTGTGCTATCTGTTGGGTTCGTAAGAGTGTAATATTCAGCACGGGTGCCGGGTGTTATTCTGATTGGTATCGAGCGGTTTCAGTCCGTGGTGTTTGAATGTAGTAAGTAACTCTAGAGTAAACTAAAATTTTGTTGTTTGATATTAGAAACATGGCATAGGTTTCTACTCCTTAAAAAAAATATTGGCATTCGGGCAATAACATTAAAATCTGAATTAGAGTGGTTAACTAATTTAAAACTTGACACACTCTGATGCACAGTAGGATGGGTATGGGTGCATTGCATTGCGCCTAAATGTTGAGTGCTAAATTTATTGTTGTATATTGCTTTGACCATGAAAGGACTGTTGGAATCAGTACGCTTATGTTCATGTTGTTGGTTAAGCCGAAAGGTTTCGACCTTGTTCATTTGGCCGAGTTGTGGATTTTGCTTGTGGCTGTTTGGGGAACCTCTCGTTTTTGAGTCGTCGTTTTCGTGGAACAGTTTAGAGGGTAAGGAGGGAAGGTTGGTTTCTTGTGCCTTCGATGTTTGGATTTAAAGAGAAAAGCTTAGTGATGAACCCCTTTGGATTGCTTTTACTGCTGTGTTTGGTTTCGTTGGATTCTTTGGTTCTTGTTGGATTATAGTGGGTTGCCTTGCGAAGAAACTATTGTAGTTGTTGTTCTCTCCATTTAAGAAACATATTGAAATTTTCTTGGTGCAAAGCATAAATCGTGTGGATCTTCGGTGTTAAGGTCTTATCGAGAAGGATTTGGTTGATCATTTGGTTTTTCCCATGCATTCCTTTTCCTTCCTAGAAGTTGTAAATCTTGAGATTTGTTTGAGGAGTTGTTTCCCGCCGGAGTTTGGGAATTCGAGAGTCGAATTCTCTATTGATTTATAATTGGGTTTTGCTGGAAAAAGAGATGGTTTTTGGTTGTTGCTCATACTTAAAAATCGCGGATTTCCTCAAAGGTTGAGTACGTGACACGGGGACGTTTAAGATGCTAAGTGTATAATGAGTTGTTAGAGATTTTAGATGATGTGGGTTGCTGATTCTGTTAACGTGAGTTGTTGATTATATAAAAGTAGTTGTTGATTATATAAAGGCACCCAAATTTATTGTATGGTACAGAATGACTAATTGGAATGGTAGGTGATTTTAAAGTGAAAAAAGTTGATTAGAGTTATTACAATGGTTGTGGGTCATGAAATTGATTGGAGGTTCGAAATTTGTGTTCCGGTAAGTCTAGTATTGATCAAGATTGAGAGGGTCTAGAATCTTCTATGGATGAATTTATTTTAGTAAGATGTTGATGTAAAGTACCGGAGTAAATTAGCGCCAAGGTATGTGAGTTGTTGATTTATGTTGCTTATGAGTCGCTTGAATGATGGGTTTTGTCTCGACAAATGTCTATTTGGGAGATTGTTATGGAATATGGTGGTGAGTATCACATTGAGTTGTTAAAAAGTATTTATTGGTTGAATGAACCCACTTTGGAGTTGCACGAAAGGTGTTTGTTGATTAAGCTGAAGTCAATGTTGGAGAGATGTGTTTTAAGCTGGGATTAGACAATTGTATAAACAACGGTTCGTCATGGTTAGGCTAATATGGATGTTGAAATCATGAGAATGGCTTGTTTGTGGCCATAGTTTACGAGTATGGTATTTACAAGAGTATAGAAATTAATTGTGATCATAAAGATATAAATGTGGAGAATATGCATAAGAATGTTGGGAATGGCATTTGCATAAGTGCATTCATGAAAAGTGCATCGAGCCAGGTCGGTGAGAAAGTCATATGGAATATGACTAATCCGGAGTGCTCAGAGATCCTACCCCGTAGTCCCATCCAATTGGCGTGGATGGGAGCGGTGTTAAGCGAGGACCCGCTACAGGGTAGCGGGCAAGTCCTGTTCGGCAGGCCCTTCCACGGATGGTTGGTTTTGAGGGCACGACGACGGGTGGTGCTCGCAATACCGGTATGTGCTAAAGAAAAGATGAGACATGCATAATGCATTATGTAGGCAAGTCCTGCTTTGCAGGCCCTTCCACGGATGGTTGGGTTTGAGGGCACGACGACGGGTGGTGCTCGGCAATACCCGGTATGTGCTAAGTAAAGAGGCATGATGCATTGCATTGCATTGCATAAATGAGAATGTGACCGAGGAAGTATATGAGCATGTTTGCATTCATCATTGCATTGCATTGCTATCATTGGACTACTAAATTGTGTGGAAACAGGTTGGTTGGCTATCAAGACATATGGCCGATTTAATTTGTGGAATTCAGTAGGGGTTGCATGAAAGTTAATTGGTGATCATGCCAAAAATCATCATTCAAAAGATGGGTTTTAAAATTTGGAATAAATGGTTGTATAATTGATGGTTGTTATAATTAGTGGACCAAAGGAAAATGTTGATGCGTGTTTTATGTTCGAACCTGTTGGGCTTTTTAGGATACCTATGGTGAATAGGAAAATCTGTAATAGAGAGCGTATTGGAACACTAGAAATCTTGAGGTTTGAGTTGAATCTACTCTTAAGGATCTATGGATTAAATTGATTGCATGACTCTTTGGGAGTGCATGCCTTTTTGGTTAAGTTGCGGAGTTGGCTTGATGATTGAAAGTGTGGGTGGTATTGGTGAGTTTTGTAACAATGTGACCCTTGCGAATGTATCGTAAATGATCTCGATGGTGAACCGGTTTATAGCGGGAACGAGTTTCCCTTTTCTCCTTAAGAGTTTGTATGGCAGTTGTGGGTGCAGGTGTTTGACCTGGGAATCAGTTCTCTCTTCCAAAATGTTGATTTTGGTTAAAATAAGAGGTTTTGCTTTGTTAAAAGCAAGTCGAAACGTTTTGATCTGAGGGCTCCTGTCAAAGATTTGTGTGGGGCTCCTCTTTTAATTGGAATTTCTTTTCGATGTGAATTTTATTGCCTTGATTTGAAATTGTTGGGAGTGGTTTGTGTGATGTGGGAGATTTGAGTTTTCTTTGTGATTTGGCTTGGGCAAATAAAGTGAGAGATCATTGAAATCCCCTGCTTCCTAAGTAGGAGTTAAACATTCGAAGGTCCACGGTGTATGGTTGAAAAGATTAAAAGGTTATGCATCTAAGATCTTGTTTGGCGTTTGCATCCACGTGAGTCCTTTCTGTGGTACTTTGAGTTTACCAAGGAGTTTAAGTTCCTTGTGGACTTCTTTCTTTTGTAGTTGGCATTCTTCGAATTTGGGGTCGAATTTCTTTAAGGGGAGAGTGTAATACTACGGAACTTTATCCCAAGTCTCGAATTTTAGCGGGTGATCACCGCCCGTATGGCAGGTAATTTCAGGGATTCTTGACCTGTTTTGGGAGTGGATGGGTTGATGGTGTTAAGTGGGAGGGGTATTTTTGGATTTTCCCCTCCTCATCCACTTTTTCACCTAATCCTCCATCTCCCCTTGTGTGTGTGGCTGAGAAGGATTGGGCTGCCCGCCACTTGTTTCCCAACACAGAAAAATCCCGAGTGCACTACGTGTCACAGGCGCTAGCCTCGCCAAGATCCCTTGCGCCTCCCGCCGGGCGCTTCCCTTCTTGGTCCCCTTGTGCCCCGGCCGGCCGGCCGGCCCCGCCTGCCGGCCCTCGACCTTCCTTCCCCACTGCTGCTGCATCGCCTACCTGCAAATACCGGTGCACCCCGCCATCGCCTCCCTGAGCCTCGCGCAAGATCGTCCTCCCTCCTGCCAGCGCATCCTCCTTCCGGTGGGCGGGCCTCCTCCTTCCCTACCGCCTCCCCGGCCAAGCCTCCAAAGAAGAAGAAGAAGAAGCTCGTCGGGCGCCCTGCTCCGCCAACCACATGTAGTCCTCCCTCCTCTTGCCTTCCCTTTGTGGTGAGTACACATTGAAAGGAGGGTTTGGTTCACAGTATATCAAGTGTTTGATGAAATGTCTAGAAGACTCGCAATATAGTGTCGTTGTTTCTTTTGAGTATTGGTATATGAGTACTGCTTGACATCTTGCATTCTAAGGTTGGCATGAGATTTATACTTTGAGGCTCAAGACGATTGCGCTTTGAGGAAATCGATTTGTCTTTGGGATTTTGATTGAAAGAACCATGACATTTCAGACTTTTGTGTGCATCTAGAGATATTCATATGTGCATGATTGTATATGTGATTACAGCTTGTCTCCCATTTCAAGTCGGCATTGGCTATATCATTTGTTGTGTTGCTTCTAGTCATTGGATAAATAAAGTTTGGTGTGTATATCCAACCTTTTCTAGTTTATTAATAGCATGGATTATGTGTATGTATGCCTAAAAATAAATAAATAAATAACTTTGCTCCCATCAGATCTCGAGCATTGTTGATCCGAGGATAGCCAAGATGAACCGAAGTAAACCATATCAAATCTTCTTTCAATGTTCGTGGATGTTATGGATTATCTTGTCGGTTGGTTGACAAGGCCCATATGGGAGTTTGTACTCTACCGTGGGTCCACCTTCATTTCACGCCTTAGATCTCAATTGTTTTAGTTTTTATATCTTCGCTAAAGTACCTTATTGTATTATAGTATATTGCTTCATTTTCTCAGATACCTAAAAATGCTAAGTGTAGCTTCCACTTGCTATTCTACTTATCAAAGGGTGAATAAAATGCCTTGCACCTTGTGGCTCGCTAGTTGACCGGAGAAGAAGAAAAGAGATCTGTGACCTCAGAGGGTGGTCAGAACCTCTTGTTACCCATTCTTCCCACGGTTAAAGGCAAGTACATCGTGGGGTTGGATATGGGCGTGAGTAGTAGGTGATACTTCTGCTTTTATAATATGTGATACTTCTTGTTTTTATAATAAATGATGCTTCTGTTTCACTTATTGCTCGCAAATTTAGATGAACTGTGGTTGAGAGTGGGCTCTTGGAAAGTGAATGGTAGAACAATAAGTGAATCGGCGGTATTTGATATTGAAAGCACCCAATATTTTACTCAATGTCTTTAAGTGATCATTCTTGTTTTTCATCTGTTGTCGATACTATTGGTTAAATTGTCTTGTTATGAGTAAGATTGTGTGTTACTACGTGCTGCTTCCTATTTTTAATTATTATTCTGTGTAATTAGAGGAAATTTTAGTTGAGAATGGGGCTTTTGGCCAGTGCGTTGATTAAGAAAGTATACTAGTATGGGCTTCGGAGTCTGGTTCATGAGTATGGTCCAATCGTTCTAATCATGTGATTAGTTTCCTTACCTTGATGCTGCACGTAAGAGCAATTGTGTTAATTGTGCTAAGGAGTATGAATATAATCGGCAATAGGTCTAAAATGTTAAATATGAGACGATGAAGCAAGTGGATTATGATGCATGTTGTGTGACCCAAGACGATTACTCGTTGTGTGAACTTGTCCGCTTTGTAGAACTTATTGTGTCAGACCCTTTCTTTTACTTACTCATGAGTTTGAATAAACGAAAGTAAGTATTAAGTTATGTATGTGGGAACTAGTTGATGTTTCGCAGCTTAAATATGACTATGCTATGATTGGAAATGAATGAACGTTGCATTTTTTATTCATGACAATTGCACTTGAGCATTCCAGCATGTTTGCATTGCATAGTGTTGCACTTAATGGCTCTTGTGGTGAATGGTAAGGTGTGGAGGTAACTCCCCCAAAATCGTTTAAATAAGTTGCGTGCCAAATTCCTTGTATATGTTTTGTTGGATGCATTGCATGGTAAAGCTAATGGTGAATGGCAGCAGATGACCTTTGGGTTGAGGGTAAAGTACAGGTTAAGAATGGATCGGGTCGTGAACTCGTTCAATGTTGTCTATTGAGGTATGTGAAATTCGTGAACAAAGTAGTTGATGAGGTAACTAGTAGTGAATTCTTCTGTTTGTTATACGTGTAAATTTAGTATTCCAAAATATGGACGTGTTTATGATTTACACATGTTAATTGATATTGATATTGCTACTTTGTTGTACTTGCTGAGTCTTCGACTCACGTTTCTTTTTGTAAAGGTGTGTAGGTTCCCTGAAGTTGGCATGCTGGGATGGGAGTAGTAGCACGTCACGGCTTATCACTATAGTTTCATTTTAGCCTTGCGCTTTCAAACTTAATGAGCTCATGTTTTGTAATAATTAAATTGTGGGAGTTATTTTTGTGCTTGGTTGGTTCCTTTAGTTGCTTATAATATTGTTATGTTAAATGCCATCTTCACTCACGAGTGGATGTCCTATATTTAGGGAGGTGCTTTCAAATTTTCACATTAATTTGGTATGTTGCTAAACAATTTATTTGTATGGCTAAATTGTTCTAGTGCCTTGTGCTATCTGTTGGGTTCGTAAGAGTGTAACATTCAGGGCACGGGGTGCCGGGGTGTTACAGTTGGTATCAGAGCGGGTTTCAGGTCCGTGGTGTTTGAATGTAGTAAGTAACTCTAGAGTAAACTAAAATTTTGTTGTTTGATATTAGAAACATGGCATAGGTTTCTACTCCTTAAAAAAAATATTGGCATTCGGGCAATAACATTAAAATCTGAATTAGAGTGGTTAACTAATTTAAAACTTGACACACTCTGATGCACAGTAGGATGGGTATGGGTGCATTGCATTGCGCCTAAATGTTGAGTGCTAAATTTATTGTTGTATATTGCTTTGACCATGAAAGGACTGTTGGAATCAAGACGCTTATGTTCATGTTGTTGGTTGTTTAAAGGTTTCGACCTTGTTCATTTGGCCGAGTTGTGGATTTTGCTTGTGGCTGTTTGGGGAACCTCTCGCTTTTGAGTCGTCGCTTTGTGGAACAGTTTAGAGGGTAAGGAGGAAGGTTGGTTTCTTGTGCCTTCGATGTTTGGATTTAAAGAGAAAAGCTTAGTGATGAACCCTTTGGATTGCTTTTTATCGCTGTGTTTGGTTTCGATGGATTCTTTGGTTCTTGTTGGATTATAGTGGGTTGCCTTGCGAAGAAACTATTGTAGTTGTTGTTCTCTCCATTTAAGAAACATATTGAAATTTTCTTGGTGCAAAGCATAAATCGTGTGGATCTTCGGTGTTAAGGTCTTATCGAGAAGGATTTGGTTGATCATTTGGTTTTTCCCATGCATTCCTTTTCCTTCCTAGAAGTTGTAAATCTTGAGATTTGTTTGAGGAGTTGTTTCCCGCCGGAGTTTGGGAATTCGAGAGTCGAATTCTCTATTGATTTATAATTGGGTTTTGCTGGAAAAAGAGATGGTTTTTGGTTGTTGCTCATACTTAAAAATCGCGGATTTCCTCAAAGGTTGAGTACGTGACACGGGGACGTTTAAGATGCTAAGTGTATAATGAGTTGTTAGAGATTTTAGATGATGTGGGTTGCTGATTCTGTTAACGTGAGTTGTTGATTATATAAAAGTAGTTGTTGATTATATAAAGGCACCCAAATTTATTGTATGGCATGTAATGACTAATTGGAATGGTAGGTGATTTTAAAGTGAAAAAAGTTGATTAGAGTTATTACAATGGTTGTGGGTCATGAAATTGATTGGAGGTTCGAAATTTGTGTTCCGGTAAGTCTAGTATTGATCAAGATTGAGAGGGTCTAGAATCTTCTATGGATGAATTTATTTTAGTAAGATGTTGATGTAAAGTACCGGAGTAAATTAGCGCCAAGGTATGTGAGTTGTTGATTTATGTTGCTTATGAGTCAGTTGAATGATGGGTTTTTGTCTCTGACAAATGTCTATTTGGGAGATTGTTATGGAATATGGCTGGTGAGTATCACATTGAGTTGTTAAAAAAGTATTTATTGGTTGAATGAACCCACTTTGGAGTTGCACGAAAGGTGTTTGTTGATTAAGCTGAAGTCAATGTTGGAGAGATGTGTTTTAAGCTGGGATTAGACAATTGTATAAACAACGGTTCGTCATGGTTAGGCTAATATGGATGTTGAAATCATGAGAATGGCTTGTTTGTGGCCATAGTTTACGAGTATGGTATTTACAAAGAGTATAGAAATTAATTGTGATCATAAAGATATAAATGTGGAGAATATGCATAAGAATGTTGGGAATGGCATTTGCATAAGTGCATTCATGAAAAGTGCATCGAGCCAAGTCAGTGAGAAAGTCATATGGAATATGACTAATCCGGAGTGCTCAGAGATCCTACCCCGTAGTCCCATCCACTGGCGTGGATGGGAGCGGTGTTAAGCGTAGGACCCGCTACCGGGTAGCGGGCAAGTCCTGTTTCGGCAGGCCCCTTCCACGGGATGGTTGGTTTTGAGGGCACGCATCGACGGGTGGTGCTCGGCAATACCGGTATGTGCTAAAGAAAAGATGAGACATGCATAATGCATTATGTAGGCAAGTCCTGTTTCGGCAGGCCCCTTCCACGGGATGGTTGGGTTTGAGGGCACGCATCGACGGGTGGTGCTCGGCAATACCGGTATGTGCTAAGTAAAGAGGCATGATGCATTGCATTGCATTGCATAAATGAGAATGTGACTGAGGAAGTATATGAGCATGTTTGCATTCATCATTGCATTGCATTGCTATCATTGGACTACTAAATTGTGTGGAAACAGGGTTGGTTGGCTATCAAGACATATGGCCGACGTAATTTGTGGAATTCAGTAGGGGTTGCATGAAAGTTAATTGGTGATCATGCCAAAAATCATCATTCAAAAGATGGGTTTTAAAATTTGGAATAAATGGTTGTATAATTGATGGTTGTTATAATTAGTGGACCAAAGGAAAATGTTGATGCGTGTTTTATGTTCGAACCTGTTGGGCTTTTTAGGATACCTATGGTGAATAGGAAAATCTGTAATAGAGAGCGTATTGGAACACTAGAAATCTTGAGGTTTGAGTTGAATCTACTCTTAAGGATCTATGGATTAAATTGATTGCATGACTCTTTGGGAGTGCATGCCTTTTTGTTGTTATGAGTTGGCTTGATGATTGAAAGTGTGGGTGGTATTGGTGAGTTTTGTAACAATGTGACCCTTGCGAATGTATCGTAAATGATCTCGATGGTGAACGGTTTATAGCGGAACGAGTTTCCTTTTCTCCTTAAGAGTTTGTATGGCGTTGTGGGTGCGTGTGTTTGACCGGGAATCAGTTCTTCTTCCAAAATGTTGATTTTGGTTAAAATAAGAGGTTTTGCTTTGTTAAAAGCAAGTCGAAACGTTTTGATCTGAGGGCTCCTGTCAAAGATTTGTGTGGGGCTCCTCTTTTAATTGGAATTTCTTTTCGATGTGAATTTTATTGCCTTGATTTGAAATTGTTGGGAGTGGTTTGTGTGATGTGGGAGATTTGAGTTTTCTTTGTGATTTGGCTTGGGCAAATAAAGTGAGAGATCATTGAAATCCCCTGCTTCCTAAGTAGGAGTTAAACATTCGAAGGTCCACGGTGTATGGTTGAAAAGATTAAAAGGTTATGCATCTAAGATCTTGTTTGGCGTTTGCATCCACGTGAGTCCTTTCTGTGGTACTTTGAGTTTACCAAGGAGTTTAAGTTCCTTGTGGACTTCTTTCTTTTGTAGTTGGCGTTCTTCGAATTTGGGGTCGAATTTCTTTAAGGGGGGGAGAGTGTAATACTACGGAACTTTATCCCAAGTCTCGGAATTTTAGCCGGGTGATCACCGGCCCGTATGGCAGGTAATTTCAGGGATTCTTGACCTGTTTTGGGAGTGGATGGGTTGATGGTGTTAAGTGGGAGGGGTATTTTTGGATTTTCCCCTCCTCATCCACTTTTTCACCTAATCCTCCATCTCCCCTTGTGTGTGTGGCTGAGAAGGATTGGGCTGCCCGCCACTTGTTTCCCAACACACAAAAATCCCGAGTGCACTACGTGTCACAGGCGCTAGCCTCGCCAAGATCCTTGCGCCTCCTCCCGCCGGCGCTTCCCTTGGTCCCTCGCCCCGGCGCGCGCCGTGGGCGTCCCCGATCCTCGCCGCCCTCGACCTTCCTTCCCCTGCCCGATCGCCCCACTGCAAATACCGAAGGTTATCCCCGCCGCCGCCTCCTGGCCACAAGATCGTCCTCCTCCTGGCCGGCGATCCTCCTTCCCTGGCGGCGCCTCCTTCCCTACCGCCTCCCCTGCCAAGCCTCCAAGAGAGCAGAAGAGAGCAGCACTGCGTTTGCGCCCCTGCTCCGGCCAACCGCCGGCGAGTCCTCCCCTCCCTCTTGCCTTCCCTTTTGTGGTGAGTACACAGTTGAAAGGAGGGTTTGGTTCGTTGTGCATATCAAGTGTTTGATGAAATGTCTAGAAGACTCGCAATATAGTGTCGTTGTTTCTTTTGAGTATTGGTATATGAGTACTCGTTTGACATCTTGCATTCTAAGGTTGGCATGAGATTTATACTTTGAGGCTCAGTACGATTGCGTTTGAGGAAATCGATTTGTGCTGGGATTTTGATTGAAAGAACCATGACATTTCAGACTTTTGTGTGCATCTAGAGATATTCATATGTGCATGATTGTATATGTGATTACAGTTGTCTCCCATTTCGAAGCTGGCATTGGCTATATCATTTGTTGTGTTGCTTCTAGCTGCTGGATAAATAAAGTTTGGTGTGTATATCCAACCTTTTCTAGTTTATTAATAGCATGGATTATGTGTATGTATGCCTAAAAATAAATAAATAAATAACTTTGCTCCTACTGTATCTGGAGCATTGTTGGATCTGAGGATAGCCAAGATGAACCGAAGTAAACCATATCAAATCTTCTTTCTGTTGCCCGTGGATGTTATGGATTATCTTGTCGGTTGGTTGACAAGGCCCATATGGGAGTTTGTACTCTACCAGGGGTCCACCTTCATTTCACGCCTTAGATCTCAATTGTTTTAGTTTTTATATCTTCTGCTAAAGTACCTTATTGTATTATAGTATATTGCTTCATTTTCTCTGCATACCTAAAAATGCTAAGTGTAGCTTCCACTTGCTATTCTACTTATCAAAGGGTGAATAAAATGCCTTGCACCTTGTGGCCTGCTAGTTGACCGGAGAAGAAGAAAAGAGACTGTGACCTCAGAGGGTGGCCGCAACCTCTTGCTACCCATTCTTCCCACGGTTAAAGGCAAGTACATCGTGGGGTTGGATATGGGCGTGAGTAGTAGGTGATACTTCTGCTTTATAATATGTGATACTTCTTGTTTTTATAATAAATGATGCTTCTGTTTCACTTATTGCTCGCAAATTTAGATGAACTGTGGTTGAGAGTGGGCTCTTGGAAAGTGAATGGTAGAACAATAAGCTTAATCGGCGGTATTTGATATTGAAAGCACCCAATATTTTACTCAATGTCTTTAAGTGATCATTCTTGTTTTCATACACTGTGGCGGATACTATTGGTTAAATTGTCTTGTTATGAGTAAGATTGTGTGTTACTACGTGTTGCTTCCTATTTTTAATTATTATTCTGTGTAATTAGAGGAAATTTTAGTTGAGAATGGGGCTTTTGGCCAGTGCGTTGATTAAGAAAGTATACTAGTATGGGCTTCGGAGTCTGGTTCATAAGTATGGTCCAATCGTTCTAATCATGTGATTAGTTTCCTTACCTTGATGCTGCACGTAAGAGCAATTGTGTTAATTGTGCTAAGGAGTATGAATATAATCGGCAATAGGTCTAAAATGTTAAATATGAGACGATGAAGCAAGTGGATTGCGATGCATGTTGTGTGACCCCGCACGATTACTCGTTGTGTGAACTTGTCCGCTTTGTAGAACTTATTGTGTCAGACCTTTCTTTTACTTACTCATGAGTTTGAATAAACGAAAGTAAGTATTAAGTTATGTATGTGGGAACTAGTTGATGTTTCGCAGCTAAATATGACTATGCTATGATTGGAAATGAATGAACGTTGCATTTTTATTCATGACAATTGCACTTGAGCATTCCAAAGATGTTTGCATTGCATAGTGTTGCACTTAATGGCTCTTGTGGTGAATGGTAAGGTGGAGGTAACTCCCCAAAATCGTTTAAATAAGTTATGCCAAATTCCTTGTATATGTTTTGTTGGATGCATTGCATGGTAAAGCTAATGGTGAATGGCAGCAGATGACCTTTGGGTTGAGGGTAAAGCACAAAGTTAAGAATGGATCGGTCGTGAACTCGCTCAATGTTGTCTATTGAGGTATGTGAAATTCGTGAACAAAGTAGTTGATGAGGTAACTAGTAGTGAATTCTTCGTTTGTTATACGTGTAAATTTAGTATTCCAAAATATGGACGTGTTTATGATTTACACATGTTAATTGATATTGATATTGCTACTTTGTTGTACTTGTTGAGTCTTCGACTCACGTTTTTTTTGTAAAGGTGTGTAGGTTCCCGGTTGGCATGTTGGGATGGGAGTAGTAGCACGTCACGGCTTATCACTATAGTTTCATTTTAGCCTTGCGCTTTCAAACTTAATGAGCTCATGTTTTGTAATAATTAAATTGTGGGAGTTATTTTTGTGCTTGGTTGGTTCCTTTAGTTGCTTATAATATTGTTATGTTAAATGCCATCTTCTGCCTGCTGAGTGGATGTCCTATATTTAGGGGAGGTGCTGCCGAAATTTTCTGTTAATTTCGGTATGTTGCTAAACAATTTATTTGTATGGCTAAATTGTTCTAGTGCCTTGTGCTATCTGTTGGGTTCGTAAGAGTGTAACATTCAGGGCACGGGGTGCCGGGGTGTTACAGTTGGTATCAGAGCGGGTTTCAGGTCCGTGGTGTTTGAATGTAGTAAGTAACTCTAGAGTAAACTAAAATTTTGTTGTTTGATATTAGAAACATGGCATAGGTTTCTACTCCTTAAAAAAAATATTGGCATTCGGGCAATAACATTAAAATCTGAATTAGAGTGGTTAACTAATTTAAAACTTGACACACTCGATGCATGAGGATGGGTATGGGTGCATTGCATTGCGCCTAAATGTTGAGTGCTAAATTTATTGTTGTATATTGCTTTGACCATGAAAGGACTGTTGGAATCAAGACGCTTATGTTCATGTTGTTGGTTGTTTAAAGGTTTCGACCTTGTTCATTTGGCCGAGTTGTGGATTTTGCTTGTGGCGTTTGGGGAACCTCTCGCTTTTGAGTCGCTGCTGTGGAACAGGTTTAGAGGGTAAGGAGGGAAGGTTGGTTTCTTGTGCCTTCGATGTTTGGATTTAAAGAGAAAAGCTTAGTGATGAACCCCTTTGGATTGCTTTTACTGCTGTGTTTGGTTTCGTTGGATTCTTTGGTTCTTGTTGGATTATAGTGGGTTGCCTTGCGAAGAAACTATTGTAGTTGTTGTTCTCTCCATTTAAGAAACATATTGAAATTTTCTTGGTGCAAAGCATAAATCGTGTGGATCTTCGGTGTTAAGGTCTTATCGAGAAGGATTTGGTTGATCATTTGGTTTTTCCCATGCATTCCTTTTCCTTCCTAGAAAGTCGATCCCGGTACGCTGGCCGCACGGCTGAGCCTCTTGCCCCCTCTGGCCTTCCGGTCCTCGCTCACGCTGGCCTCCGCTGCCGCCGCCCTGCGTCCCTGCTGCTCTGCGCCTCTCGTCCTCTCGCCCCTAGTGCGCTCGCGCTGCTCCAAGCCACTCGTCCTCGGCCCTTCGCGCTCATGTGCGGCACTGTTCAAGCCTCGATATCCGCCAGTGCTCTGCCTGCTTCGGTCGGCACTCTGCGCTCCTTGCCTGACCTTCGACACTGCATTCAAGCTGTCTGTTCCATTTGAGCAGAGCAGCTTGCTTGCAGGACTCTTGCTTTTCTTTGAGGCATGATACTATGAGTCGCTTCTGTTGCTTCTGTTGTAATGATGAGTCGTATTATGGCAGGTTTGCTTTGATTTTGCTATATGTTCTTGGAATGACATCAACTTTGTTGATTGATTAGTATGATGTCAGATTGATTATTAGGTTGATATGGTCCATTGATTACATTGTTGATCGATACGTTGCTATAGTATTGCAATATGTTTGCTGATATTGTATGTGATTCGAATCCGATTCATATTGACTTGCATTGAGTTGCATTTGTGGTTATGTAAATCTTGAGTTATGTTAATTATTTACGTGCATTCTCAAGTTTGCTATTCATATGATATTCTAAAGATATTATTCATTCTTATTGTTAGCTGATTAGGATTATGTAGTCTCATGTAGCAAAGTATCTTATGCTACATTTAGTTGAATCTGGATGTATGAATCTGTTGTTGATAGTTAGCAGTGATATTGTTTATTCATTGATCACCTCTTTACACATTAATCGTGATTGCTTTGTGATATTCTGAGTATGGTATCTTTGATAATGTGCTATGTACTATTTGTATTAGATATAGTGCACTTGTTGTACATGTATTAAATGGAAACATCTTTGTTATATGTTGATACAGTACTGTGATTTATAAGTAATTTTACTTAGTTTTATATCAATGCTATTTACTTTTATTGATTGTGTTGCTTATAGTAAGCTGTGGCTATTGATAGTTGTGATTGAGTGTTTATATGATATTGTTGTACTTGCTGATAAGACAAGTTAGTGCTATGTCGTTATAAGTATAAATGTTCATTAGCTACTGATGGCATTGTGATATGGTGAATGATGTTATGAGATATAGATATTGTGCTCATGTGCTTCAAATTGATTGAACTTGTACATTATATTAAATATGTTCATATTACATGTTTGAATATGAGTTAATTTGAGATGACTGTATGTTGCGTTAAGTATGTTGATACTGATTGACTAATGATTTGATGTGTATTATGAACTTGCATTCGTTTATAGCAGTGCTTATGCAGTTTATGATTGAATGAAAGCTATGTAAATGTGTTAGAAAGTTTAGTTAGTTAGTTTGGATTTGCTAATAGTGTTGAGCTAATCTTAATATTGATCAGGATACTTGAGTGTGACTGTATGTTTGATCATGTTTGAGTTCAAATTGTATGTATGCTATAGTGTATTATGATGTATGAAGTTGTTTGTATGTTAGTAATATGTAGTTTATGATACTTGTACATTGATGTATTGTTGTTGAGTTGTCTTTAGTCAGCATTGTTTGTAAGTGTTGTAGTCTCTGTGATGAGTATGCTATGCAAATATTCATATGTTGTCATAATGTTCTGTTTGTGTGAATTGATTGTAGCATTTTGAGCTATGGCGTATGTTGTGTATTGATTTGGTGTCTGTTGATTTAGATTAGTGAGTTAATCATTAGTTTTATGCTATGATGTCTATATTGATTCATGTTAATTTAATTGTGATGAAATTTTTATGATTGGTTCCATTAGTCTTGATTGTCTTGTATGTGCTTGTTGTAAGCTAATGTAATGGTGGTGGTGTTCAGTAATTCAGTTTGAATGTGAATCCAGTATCATTTTATGATGTATATGCATTTGCATATGTATGTGATAATGTATAATTGGTTAGTCATGTTTTTAGCTTATCAAAGGGTGAATAAAATGCCTTGCACCTTGTGGCCTGCTAGTTGACCGGAGAAGAAGAAAAGAGACTGTGACCTCAGAGGGTGGCCGCAACCTCTTGCTACCCATTCTTCCCACGGTTAAAGGCAAGTACATCGTGGGGTTGGATATGGGCGTGAGTAGTAGGTGATACTTCCTGTTTTATAATATGTGATACTTCTTGTTTTTATAATAAATGATGCTTCCTGTTTCACTTATTGCTCTGCAAATTTAGATGAACTGTGGTTGAGAGTGGGCTCTTGGAAAGTGAATGGTAGAACAATAAGCGAATCGGCGGTATTTGATATTGAAAGCACCCAATATTTTACTCAATGTCTTTAAGTGATCATTCTTGTTTTCATCTGTTGTCTTGATACTATTGGTTAAATTGTCTTGTTATGAGTAAGATTGTGTGTTACTACGTGTTGCTTCCTATTTTTAATTATTATTTCTGTAATTAGAGGAAATTTTAGTTGAGAATGGGGCTTTTGGCGGTCGTTGATTAAGAAAGTATACTAGTATGGGCTTTGAGTCCGGTTCATGAGTATGGTCCAATCGTTCTAATCATGTGATTAGTTTCCTTACCTTGATCTTTGCGAAGAGCAATTGTGTTAATTGTGCTAAGGAGTATGAATATAATCGGCAATAGGTCTAAAATGTTAAATATGAGACGATGAAGCAAGTGGATTGCGATGCATGTTATGTGACCCCGCACGATTACTCGTTGTGTGAACTTGTCCGCTTTGTAGAACTTATTGTGCTGTACCCCTTTCTTTTACTTACTCATGAGTTTGAATAAACGAAAGTAAGTATTAAGTTATGTATGTGGGAACTAGTTGATGTTTCTGCAGTTAAATATGACTATGCTATGATTGGAAATGAATGAACGTTGCATTTTTTATTCATGACAATTGCACTTGAGCATTCCAGCATGTTTGCATTGCATAGTGTTGCACTTAATGGCTCTTGTGGTGAATGGTAAGGTGTGGAGGTAACTCCCCCAAAATCGTTTAAATAAGTTGCGTGCCAAATTCCTTGTATATGTTTTGTTGGATGCATTGCATGGTAAAGCTAATGGTGAATGGCAGCAGATGACCTTTGGGTTGAGGGTAAAGTACAGGTTAAGAATGGATCGGGTCGTGAACTCGTTCAATGTTGTCTATTGAGGTATGTGAAATTCGTGAACAAAGTAGTTGATGAGGTAACTAGTAGTGAATTCTTACATTTGTTATCGTGTAAATTTAGTATTCCAAAATATGGACGTGTTTATGATTTACACATGTTAATTGATATTGATATTGCTACTTTGTTGTACTTGCCGAGTCTTGACTCACGTTTTTTTGTAAAGGTGTGTAGGTTCCTGAAGTTGGCATCTTTGGGATGGGAGTAGTAGCATGTCACGGCTTATCACTATAGTTTCATTTTAGCCTTACGCTTTCAAACTTAATGAGCTCATGTTTTGTAATAATTAAATTGTGGGAGTTATTTTTGTGCTTGGTTGGTTCCTTTAGTTGCTTATAATATTGTTATGTTAAATGCCATCTTCACTTTCTTGAGTGGATGTCCTATATTTAGGGAGTCTGTCTTGAAATTTTACATTAATTTAGGTATGTTGCTAAACAATTTAGTTGTATGGCTAAATTGTTCTAGTGCCTTGTGCTATCTGTTGGGTTCGTAAGAGTGTAACATTCAGGGCACGGGGTGCCGGAGTGTTACAGCAGTGGTGCCAGTGGGGGTGGGGAGGAAGAAAGGGGCTTTTGGGCTTGAATCCAAGCAAGTTAGGGCTTCCTCACCAGCAAAATGAACCGGTCTGGAAGGATGGATCTCCACTCCATGCTGAGCGGGAGCGCGAGGCCCGAGGAAGAGGAGAGCGTGGTGTTGAGCGTGGGATGGAGGATGGTGACAGCGGAGACGGTAGTGGTGAGGAGAAATTGCCCGGCGAGGATGCCTAGACCTTGCAAATGAAGCCCCAGCAGAGGGCGCTCCCCGCGCGATCCCTGGACGAGGGCGTTGGAGTGGCAGACATGGGCGACGGACGTCGAAGGCTTGAGTAGCTCGCGGTTGACGGTGCTCAACTCCGAGCTCAGGGAGGAAACACTCGGGGAGGACTTGGGAGGAGAGCTCGGGAGTGAGATGAGGATCTGGGCCGATAGACATTCTTCACAGCTAGTTTCGTAAGAACCGATATAGATAAAAAAGCATTACAATCGGTTTCACTAAAATAACCGATTGTGCACATGTGCATATCCTCATCACAATCAGTTCTTTTGCTAGAACTAATTGTGATATTCATGCATATCACGATCGGTTCTCATCTCAAAACCGATTGTGATATACCTAGTGCTACACCACAATCGTTTCTAATCTAAGAACCAATTATATTATTATTAACACCCTCTTCTAAGCCATCTATCACAATCAATTTTTCCTAAAATTTTAAGAATCGATTTAGATGAAACGACAGTGATGTACCATCTGTAGTAGTGAAATTTCAATCCTCACTTTGTTTACTCGCACAACTCACGAATCTATTTGATAACCCATAAATGACAGAGTAATAAAAAACCAATCCCAGGTCTTCCCTTGCATAAGTTAATGGGATTTGATAAACATCAACCGGATGTTTTTTTGGTTGAAATCACCCAAATCTAGAACCATTGGATCATTGTTGAGATTCGGGAGTATCGATTACATCCGATCCTATGATTTGATCCAACGGCCCGGTGAATTTGGATGTTCGGGAGTATCGATTACATCCGATCGTATGATTTGATCCAACGGCCCGGTGAATTTGGATCCGAAATCCAATGGTTCTAGATTTGGGTGATTTCAACCAAAAAAACATCCGGATAATACCTATACACTCCCTAAGTTAATTGATCGTTCAACATACTCTCCAACAAACAAACAAGCAAGCAAACAGAGTGGGCACAACATTCTCTTGTATGTGTATTGGCTGCAGAGAGTTCTTACAGTAAAAACCAAAGCTTTTAAAGAATGCACTATCGGTATCTTTATGAACCTTCCAGCTTACAACGAGCTGCATACAAAACGAACATGAAAACACAAACAAAGGTAATCGTAACAGACTCACGGCTATCATCATGCTGTAAGTAATCAACAACGACCAGTCTCTCTGCTGCTGCTGCTGCTGCTGTTCTTCTTCTCATCAGTATGGCATGGGGGAGTTAAGCCCCTCCTGTATGGCCATGGGGTGCGGCTGGTTGTGCCGCTTGGACAGCGACGTCGTGGCCAGCGTCTTCCTGAAGGACGCGCGCCGCTCGAGGCGCTTCACGGTGAACCGCGTGTAGGCGACGCGGATGTAGGGCGCGGCGGCCTCCTTGACCTTGAGGACGAAGAAGAAGGTGAGGCGGTAGGCAAGGAGGAGGACGAATATCATGGCGAGGTCCAGCCACTTGGAGTGGTTCAGACTCAGCCCCATCATCTTCGTGATGATGTACTCGCCGGTCAGCTTCGGCTGCCCCGGCATCATCGGCTCGAACTCCAGCCCGATCAGGTCGTTCTTGTATGCTCCCTGCATGCCATTTCAGTTGGTCTCAGATCCTAGGTCTTTTACGTAACTCTTCCGACCATTCTGAAATTAAACTGAACGCTGTACCTTCAAACCCCACGAGCCATAGACAATGTACGACACCGGATATCGCCAGAAGATCTTGGGAAGTTCCGGAAGCAGCCGGAAGAATCCAGACGTCAACATCATGATCCCCTGCAAAATTCGCAGGCAAGAACACTCAACACATGAGCAAAATGGTGAAGAACAATAAGGCACTGCAAAGTATCAGAAGCAATACTTACAATGACCCCGGCGCCGAGGATGAGGCCCATGAGGAAGTTTGGCACGAGGGCGGAGATGATCATCATGAGGCTCTCGATGACCGAGACGCCGCCGTAGAGGTTGAGGGCGAAGAAGGCGAAGTAGCTGAAGCCGGGCCGGAACTTGACCATCCAGTACGTGATGGAGGCGCTGGCCCAGGACACGGCGAGCAGGAACGGCATGGAGGAGAGGAAGTTGGAGATTATGTAGACGGAGACGCCGTAGTGGCCGTTCTGGCGCTCGAGGGTGAAGACCTTCATCTCCTCGATGAAGGAGGGGAAGCCGCCGATGGACATGAAGGTCATGAAGCCCGAGACGAATCCGCCGCACGAGGCACGGGCCTGGATGGCGGTGTAGCTCGTGCCAACGTCGTAGTAGATGGTGCCGAGGCAGAGGGCCATCAGGACGTAGATGACGATGCGCAGCCAGTAGTAGCCGAAGTCGCGGGACATGTTGGTGAAGGACCGATTCGTCAGCGTGCGCAGCTGCTTCCACCAGCTCGCCTGGCTGCCCTGCACCACCTCCTCTACCACACCCTCCTGCAACACAATGCAATGCAACAACAGATTAACATCTTGGAATTGTCAGAATTTAAAACTTTCAAATTTCAGAACTGACAATCTTCTATCAAATTTTCGTGTGAATTCGGAAATAAATTTGCAAAAGTAATTAACAACGTAGCTGCTAAGATGCACGAGTTGACGAGAATTGCTTACTATTTTGGTTATCTCGTGTATTGTGTTCCTAACCATCATGGCGTACTCCGAGATCCTGTACTTCTCCACTAGCCGCTCTCTGATCTCTGAAGTAGAGTACTTCAGCAGGGGATCAAGCTCTGCTTCCTTCAGAAAAATTCCACCGAAATTCCATCAGAAATCACATCAACAAAACTTTCCCTTACAAAAATCGTCTTAAACTTCGTAGCAGACATACTGCTCGCAGCTTCATGGATCCTTTCATCACGGCTGCGACATCGTCGAAGTCGGCGTTGACGCACCGTAGGAAGTGGTCGGACGGGTTCCTCCGGCTAGGACAGGGGAACCCAGTTTCTGCAAAGAACTTCAAGAAAAAAGAAAGCAACACGAACAGGTCACTCTACGAATGACACGACTGACTCTAATTAAATACTCAACTCATTCATAAATCATAAGGAACAGTTTAATTGGTCGTTATTGTTGTCATAATAATATTGAAATAGATTTCGGATCCAACTACACACTGCGGTGGGGTGTAGTATAACAAACTAATTTCAGAACTTTTAGTTTTAAACAAGAATGCATCAGTATTAAGATAAAAATGTAAATATTTCAATGGATGTTGATTTTTGAAATTTTACAAATTTGATTATACAAATTCTAAAACGATATCTATTTAGAAGTGAGGGGTTAAAAAGTAGCACATTTGAGGTTGTGACCGACTATGCAAGTGGTTTTGAGACGGTGCGTACCTGTGGTGCTAGCTTGGCATCTCCAAAGTAGACGCTCTCGCCGCTAGAGAGGAGGCAGAGGTCGTCGAAAAGCGCGAAGACCTCGCTGCTGGGCTGGTGCACCGACGAGACGATGGTGCGGCCACCGTCGATTGCGAGCTGGCGCAGCGTCTCGACGACTGAGAAGGCCGCGGCGCTGTCAAGGCCGCTGGTGGGTTCGTCGAGGAAGAGTAGGCGAGGACGGGTCAGGATCTCCAGCGCGATGGCGAGTCGCTTCTTCTCGCCGCCGCTGATTCCACGGAGGTGCCAGTTGCCGATGTTGCGGTCCGCGCACTCCCGGAGGCCCATCTCGTCTAGCGTGTCATCGACGACGCGCTGCACTTCTGCCTTGGACATGCTCGACGGCAGCCGCAGCAGCGCCGAGTAGGTGACCGTCTCCCTGACCGTCAGTGTACCCAGCAGCACGTTCTCTTGTGTCACGTACGCCTATTGATATGCATTTTTCATTTTTTAGACCAATTACATATATGTCAAATGGGGTATTTAGTTGGAACAAGTTTGTTAAATCATAGCACATTCGTTCAAGATAAATACTTCCTCCATCCAAATTTATAGGATATATTTTTTTGAATGGTCTTGTCTATAAATATAAGATGTATTTCATGTTTTATTGCAAAAAAAATTAGTGTGATGTTACCTTTATACATCTAATAAATATCTATATTTACTTGATTTCTCTATATATATGTGTGTGCGCGCGCATTGAATATAGTGCTTAGAAATAATAATTAAAGGTAGTCTAATTATTTTCAATATCTTCTTGGTCTTTGTGTCAAGAGAAAATATATCCTATAAACTTGGATATAGGGATTATGCTAGATAATAATGTTCTCAACATGTCTTTCAGCTGCGTCTGACCAACACTGTATACGCTATGGCGCCATACAAACTATACAAGTCCTAGTCCCTGCCTTGGATCGAGCAAAAGAGATATACAGTTGATCATATGGTCGTATAATTATGGTTATATAGATACTTCTATACTAAGGTCTCTACCCTGTGTATAAGAGGATGGCTTGTAACGCATTCACATGTAGCACGATTGGTGTTACTAGTCGCATTTGCTGTAGTATGTTTGATTCACTGATTGGTCAGGAATTACTTACTGAAATAATTATTAGGTTGCATATGGCTCGGGGCTAAGGGCCTGTTTGGCAACAAGGTTTTTTCATAGTTTCTAGGCAAAACCATGGTTTTAAAGAAAAACTCTGTTTTAGAAACCAAAAAGTGTTTGGTAGCTCTTAAAAAAACTCTGTTTTAAAAACCATGGTTTTCACAAAACCATGGTTTTTTCTCTGTTTTGAAAACTTTGATCTTGGGCAAAATTTTCTAAGCGTTGGTGTGTGAGAGCTCCCAAAAACTTTGTAGCCAAACAGTTGAGAGTTCCAAGAAAAACCATAGTTTTAATGGGGTTTAGTAAAACCATGTTTTTTATGCCAAAACAATTCTCAAACCATGGTTTTGCAAAACCTTGTTGCCAAACAGAACCTAAGAGGGTTTTAGGTTACCTAGGTTGTGATTGGTGGTTCAGGGTTAAGAGGTGGGTTAGAGATTTAACCCGCCAAACACATGTGGATTAGAGAGTTAATTGGATCTTCCAACTTGGTGTTAATAGTCAGAATTGATATAGATTGGAGACTATGATTTTGGTCTGAAATTACCCTAAAATTGGTTATTTTTTCCTTTAAAAATGTCAAAATAAGCCATGTTTGATTTTCTTAGAGTGAAAATTTTTCTCTGAATAATGTTGTGAAATATTACACATAAGTACAATTCGTGCAAGTGAAACGTAGTGCCTTATTGATAATTTGATATCTAAGAACCAACAAGCCAAGTAATCTCAAAAGAAGGCACAACCAAAGATTGGTCATTTGATGCTATCCTACAGATTGTAATATTCCGTGATATGCTGTTATGCTTTTGAAAAGAAATTACTCCATTACATACTAAAGCAGTTATGACTATTAAGGAATAAGGATATGTTATTGGAAGCAAATTAGCACTCAGCTCCGTTCTCGATTGAATCTGCAGTTGTACTCATTTTGATTTATTCAGAAAAGAAGCATTTCCAGCTACTTACATCAAAAGCTAACCAGTCAAAATAGTTTAACTATTATATAATACAAAAGGTTTTGCAACATGCATGAGTGGACTGTCCAATTCACATTTAATAATTTCATTGACTAATAAATGCTCTAGTTTAATTGGTAGACCATTTTGGTTTGGAAATATGGAAGGTATGGTAGTGAGATGGCGTACGTGTCAACTGGAAGATATGGAAGGGATTGGCAACTGCATTTGTAATGCTAGGTACCCTCTTATTTAACATGAAACAAGAATTAGTTGGGCATTTAATTGGCAGTGTCATTCTCATGTTCATTCTGTGATGGTGACAATACACTAAATCAGACTTACAATGATGTTTGACTAAGCACTGTACTTGTTACTGCATTGCTTCAGCACGTCAAACGCATCTAAACTCAAGGAAAGGTTAATTTGGAGTTCATCACAGATAAATTCAAAGCAAAATTAAGGTAAAAAAGGGCACATGAATTCTGATGGGGAAACTACCGGCAAACTAATTAGGAACCGGCAGCTGAAAGCCTTGATGCGTCCTAACTCCTAATTGGTGGCTTGGCTTGGTACTATTCCGTGGCAGGTGGGGTGCTAGCTACACTGTCTTGCTTCAACCCTGCAATGCATCGTTAACCGCCGAATTCCGAACTGATTAGCTCTTCGTGTGTTTGTTAGCCGGTCACACCTACGGCCATGCATCCTGCTCTTTCCAAACAAGATCTGAACAATTTTTTTCTTGGCTAAATCCACATCCACCAGCCAGTTCACCCAAAAACTTAAGCTTATGGGGAAGGATGGGCCGTGCTTTATATTTCCAACACTCCCCCTCACGTGGAGGCGCCTTGGGCAGCACTCAACACGTGGAAATAGGAGCGGACGCTAAATTGCGTCTACCAGGACTCGAACTCGAGACCTCCTGGCTCTGATACCATATTGAGTTGCATGCACCAGCCAGTTCACCTAAAAGCTTAAGCTTATGGGGAAGGATGGGCCGTACTTTATATTTCCAACAAACATGTTTAGGATTTACGCCTAAAACTTGGTGGTCATGGAGAACATTCGAATCGAATTGGCAAATCAATCAGCAATTTAAAAACTGCAAATAGCTATTGGTTATGGACATTGCAAGATGGAGAGTGAACTAATTTGTGAGGCTGCTTACCACGACGCCATAGTCGAGCCGCCTCTTCTTGCCGTTGAGCAGCACCTTCCCAGTCAAGAGCACATTTCTCGCGAGCCTCCCTGCAGGTCACTCACGCTCGATTAGTTAGTTAATCCTATCTTCCGGCGCATCGTTCGCCTTTACGCGCAAACCATTCGAAAAATTCAATGAAAAGCTTCTTGTATTTTGGAGCGTAAATCACCTTTAGTATTAGTATTAATTAAATCTCTCGACAAACCATTTGGATTAGTCTCACGACAGGAATCCAAATGGTACATCGACCAACCCAACAACAATGCTATAAGTGGGAAGCTTTATGTTGAATTTTACATCAGAAATATGGAGACAGAACAGAAGAGCAGGAAGGTATATACATTGAATCGCGAAGGAGGTGTCAAGTGTGTATACCGGAGAGGGAGTCTAGGAGGGTGGATTTGCCGGAGCCGGAGGGCCCCATGATGGCGACGATCCTGCCGGGCACGGCGTAGCCGTACAGCCCCTGCACAAGCTTCTTGGTCGCCCGCCCACCGGACCCCGGAAGCACGGCCGTCAGGTTCTCCCACGTCAGGCTAGCGCCGCCCGACTCCGCGTACCGCGTCGCCGGCGACAGCGCCCCCGCCCACGCCGATCCGTTCCTCTCCCATCGTCCTCCTCCCCGGCCGCCGTCCATCTCCTCCGCTCTCTGCCACTCCCTTCTCCTCTCCAAGCCTCCAAGAGATCGATGCTTATGCTCGATCCCCTCGCAGCAACCAGCGCAGCCAAGCAAGGCAGCTTAGCTTAGCTACCCACCCCGGCAGCCAATATTAATGGAGAGAGAGAGCACATTGCTGGACTGGATTTTATGCTGCTTTTCTCTTGGACATTTCATGTCGTTTCAATTCACAGTTGGGGAGGTGGCGAGGCAGCGGCTAGCAGCTATAGTGGTGGCAGTAGATCACGCATTAATGGCGGTGTGGGTTGCGAAGCTGGTGGTAGTAACTGCTGCTAATTAAGTGTGGTTGGTTACGCGCAATCAAGGAGGAGCATGCTCCTGCCGCCTGTCTTGCAGCTCCTAACTTGCTTCAGTCCCGCTCCTTACGTGCAATCAATGGGTTTAGCTGGGCTGGTCTTAATCAAAGGGAGCTTAATTAATTTTTTGTTGCGCGGTTGCACTGCATAACTGTACCGAAAGGGACGCTGTCTTTTAGAAGCGTTATGGGATACTACAGTTGTGTTCTTGGAAAAACTACTTTTGATTTTGCAAATAGATCAGCGGCGGAGGCGGAGCTTGAACTCCAAGTTAGCGCAATGTGTTGAGACTTGAGAGATCGATCGGGCCAAAACTTGGCTCCTTAGGTGGCTCCGTCACTGTTGGAAATACTTGTTTTGGTTTTTTAGAATATTTTCCCTCCAAAATCCCCCTAGTAATATATATAATGGCATGTTGGAAATAGTAGTATCAGGCACATACTTTTCTTGTTCCTCCACCCGATTCTCCTTTCTATGTCTCTACTTTCTCCTTTCTCTATTGTCAAGTTAGTGAACTTTAACCGCTATCATACACAAAAATATTAACATTGTCCTTGAAAAAAAATTAGATTGGTCACACAAATTTTAGTAGGTTTCCCATGACAAAACTTACATAATATTTTTTCTATATTTTTGACCATATCAATAGTCCTATTTTAAAATCCAACTTTAACGGAAAGCCTAAATGCATCTCTGGTAAGCCTGAACGGTGGCAAACAAAAGCAGAAGACCTCATTCTTGATCTTTTTGAATATACTTCAGAATTTGTACATCGGAGTAGTTAAGTAGTACTTGTTAAGATCCTTATGGCCTTATCGCGTTATGGTCTTTTGGACCTAAGGTCTTATTGTGAAGCTTGGCCTATTTATCTCTCTTACACATTTTTTTTTGTGTGCATATTTTCTCAAATCTGAATGAAATTGCAAACCCAGCCCCCTGTCTGATTGCGGAAGCAACTGCACGTAATGCTCATCACCTACTGTACTCCCCTATATTTGCATGAAACTGGCATCACAACATCATCCTATACCACGGCAATTCACTTATCAGTGCGGTACATGGCGGGCTCCACATACGTACCGCTATATGGGGCTGTAGAAGGACATGCCACTCTTTTGGATGGCGGTAGCACTTGTTGCAGTACTACCCCCACCCTCCCGGTCCATCGAATGGTAGGGTTTGATTAGGGTTCCCAATAGTTCTATTGTAGTATTTTATATTTTTATTTAAGTAAACCATGTGGTTTAGAAGGTAGAAAAAATTAGAAGCACCCAAATTAGGTAGGTGTTTTATTATGTGATCAATTGGGGTAATATTTAGCAAACTTGAGTTGAGCAAGGATAGATCCTAATGAACACAGTTCATAATAAAGGTGCAAATTACAGGATTACATGGCACGCAGGTATGGTTAGGTGTATGTGTTTGCTGGCTTCTCTTATGGTACAAATGACAACATGCACAAAATAACTAAGAACCTAAACTATAGCTAAGATACATGTGAGTCTTGTTGAATCGAAAACACTAAGGGGATGGTAAAGAAGTTAGGTTTGTGATCATATGTCCTATGCATTTGACTCATTGGTGCATTTCCTTTGCCTCCCCTGCAGGCTTTGGCCTTCACCAAGGTCGCCCAATACTTGGCTTTTAGGACATGTTCAAACTTGTATCAGTCAGAAATAACCTACCGTTCAGTAAGAGCATCAGGGACCATTGGTGCCTTTCCCTTGTTATCCAAGATGTAAGGTTTCCAACTGCTGAGACCTCAGGTGCAATAGGATTGTTCAACATGAATTTTTGTTAGATGAATGCTCTATCATAATTCTCCATGCCGTCCATCCATTTAAACAAGTAATAACGCTCCGATGGCTTCCATTATGCACAAATAAAGTTAGTGATATGTAAGATGCCACGTGCAATGTGAAATATGGATGTGTGGAATTCACTTACATAGATATCATGGCACATGTAGTAAGAATGGGCGGCGGTGTACGCATGTGTGGATCGAATTATCCATGCCAACTTATCATAGTCACAATGCGACATGGAAACTCTAGCAGTATATGTGCATCCTTACAAGAAAAATCTAGGTAGGTTCCTACCTTCTTGGCATACCATTTCCACTTGCAAAACATCTCCTTGAAATTCGACATCCCCAAACCAAGTGGAGTGACCTCTCTGTAGGATCAAGCATAACCGACTAGAGGGGGGTGAATAGGAGATTTCTAAATTTTTAATCCTAATTACACTTTGTTAAGATTCTAAGTGAAGATTGCAATAAATTTTACAACAATTACTTCTAGTGATCACAAGACTACTTATCAAGGTAAGTATGAGCAATAAAGGATACTAGTTCCTAAATATAAACAAATTGCTAGAAACAAGAATTTAGCACATGAATAATAAAGCAAATCACAAGAGAATGAGAGACAAGAATTTTATCCCGTGGTCTCGGAGACTTGCCGATCTCCCCTAATCCACGTTGAGGTAACTTGAAATCTTTCAAGCTATCTCCAACTGCTTGAGCCTTCCTCGATCACTCGTGGTAGCTCTTCTCCGCTCGGGGTAGGTGAGCTCCTTGCCTTCACAACCAATCGGGTCTTCTCACAAGCTCCCTTGAGAAGATCACCGATTCTTCATGCCTCTGAGCCGTCTAGGAGGCAGCAACCTTCAAGAGTAATAAGTCTTGATGCTTGTTCAAGGTCGAAATTGAGTGTCTAAGGCTCAACACTAAATTCACCACTCAATTTGCTCCTAACTCTCTCAAAGTGTAAATTGAATGCACCAAGAGTTTTGGAAACTAGCTAGAGCTCAAATGTATTCAATGAAGTCCAAAAGATACTCTAAAATGCAGGTGGGGGTATTTATAACCCCCACCAACCAATTCTAGCCGTTGGCCAAAAGTTGGCCAAAAATGTCCTGAGAGGCCGGTCATACCGCCCTTGGGCCGGTATGACCGCCCCTCTGTGGCTAACGGTCGAAACAGTGCATTTAATGCACCGTCAGTGACCGTTGGTCACATAATTGGTATGACTGGAGGGGGTCCGGTCATACTACTCGCTGGTATGACTGGAGGCTCCTCGGTCATACCGCCCTCCCAAGTGACAAAACCACCTGTTCTGGAAAAAACTCACCAGGAGGGAGGCGGTTGCACCGGAGGCTAGTATGACCAGAGGGGGTCCGGTCATACCGGCCCCACTGCACAAAGATGTAAACCTTTTACCCTTTTTGATTTCACTTTTGAATATATTTGTTACGGTGATGTCTAATTGCATATGTTTTGAGCCTTGACACTTTTATCGACGTCAAACACGCGACAACGACCCCTCTTAATAGTACGACACCTATTCTAGCAATCCTATATTTTTCTCCTAACACCGAGATCGGCAAAAACTATGAAAAAGTCCTTAAGTTTTATACCTTAGCCTTTTTGCCTTGTTGCATCGTTTATCAATTTCATACTTCCATGCTTGTTGAAACTTGGACCAACGTATTCTAAAATACTCAAATTGCAAATGTTTGTCCTTCAAACCATGATTGTTATTAATTACCAAAACCCAACCGAATTTGGGCTCCTAGATGCTTTCACTCTCTGCCTCTCTTCTCCCTCCCCTTTTGTTGATGCCATTTTTACTTGTATTTTATATTCTCCCACAATGTCATTTCCTACCTTTTGAATAGCTAATGCTATGTATTGTGCTACTAATCATCCATAATTAAGATTTACTAATGAAAAGCAACAGCAAACTCATCCTAAGACATATTCTGCGAGGCTTCATGAATGGCGTAATAGTTCTCCCACTATTTGGATACAACACCTTCTAATTGATAAGAAGCATCGAGGACCTTCTAATTACCTTCAAACTGAGTGATGAGCAACTTCTTCTCAATGACTCTAAGCCAATCATCAACTTCCAATCAGGTAACCACATCAACTGTGTCTGAGCGGTAGAAAAAGCTCCAAAATTATTTATATCCATTGGTGGGGCTTGTTGCGGAATAGCTTTGTTGTTGGGATTGTGACTGCGATGAGTTCCACTTCCATTGGCATTGTTGTTGGTTGCAAGATTCTAAACAATATGCTAGTTGCCAAGGGATCAAGTAAGAGGAAAAATCACAAGAAAAAGAAATTGGAACTCCTAAAAGGGAAATAAGTTTAACCAAACTAACATAGCACAAAGGCACAAACAAACACAAGGCAAATTTTACTAATAGCTTAGGTCATAGCATGACTACAAACAAGATTATAAGAGATCCTTGCATCACATATTGAAAACACATGAAAACATGAACACAATCTAACGCCTAAAGGGAGACACTATTAATCTTAAGCTAACACGACTCACACCATAATCCTCAACTAGTTAAGTTTGAAACTCCTTTAATGGTCGAGTCAACTTTGGTGATGCTCTCTTGGGGTGTGGAATGGTGGATGGGTAGGCATTGGTGCAAACTAATCTTGATGACCTAGAACAAAAGGAGCAAGTTGTGCTAGTTTAGGCAAGGCAGGTGTTGGCGCCTCTTGAAGTGCAGCTTCTAGTTCCAATTCTTTTGGTTCTTCTTCTGGCTTAGCTGCCACTACATCATACAATGCTTCCTCAAGCTTTGTAATCATTTCTTCTGCAAGCTTCAAGGCTTCACAAGCTCCATGTAGCTCTTGAACAGTGTCCTTCACAACTTGTTCTTGGGTAGCCACGAAGTATGCAAGGTGGATGACAATAGCATCTTTTTCATCTTTGGTGGAAGGGTAGCGAGAAGGACGACCTCGGGGGATGAAGACGAAATACAATATGCCGTACCTCTCTAGCATGCTAGTTGCAGATATGTAGGAGTACAAGACAAGAAGATTCTTGGATACCTTCTCTAAAAGTGAGCCTTCTAATAGTGAGATGGATGGGATGACTAGCTTTGGCATTCTCCTCTGTGTAGATAGTGATCTTACACACTACTACTCCACAACTTCTACCATTCAGGTTCTCTTATAAAGTGACCTCTCATAATCTTCAAGCCCTTGTGAAATACTTCATAACTCAACAACATAGATTCTAGTGCATTCCCCATAGGTGTGAAGCATTATCATCTATTAAAAGACAACTCAAAATAAGAAACTAGTCTAAAATGAGCAAGAGCAAAAAGAAGATCAACATTGAGATGAGTGAAGAGAAACAAGATGAGTCAAGCAATTTATTTCTTATAGCATGTTGATTTTCTCTAGAAAATAATTTTAAATTATCCTAGGACTGGCCAAACTAACTAGGGTTCAAACCTATAGTCGATATGGCTTTGATGCTATCTCTGCTAAGACATGAACATTCAAATCTATACTCTCTATGTATACTATACTAGTCCAGCATCCCGCTAGTACACACAGTGACAATATAGAAAGAGTATCATCTCTATACATAGCGGAGTAATAATAACGAGCTAATTTAATAAGCAAATAGGTGTTATGGCCTTATGGTCAAGTTTACACACATTATGCCATGTAGGGCTTAAGCACCAATAAATAACTTGCAGCCGAAAAAGATAAAGAAACTTCAAAGTGACCTATTGACCTGCCACAGACAATTGACTGAGGCTCAAATCCTAGTACCTGACCACTTCGGGATACTCCTTCTCAAAAGCAGGTCTTGACTCCTCTTCTCAAACTAAGTGTTGTTTATTACATAAGTGAGCACATGAAGTATTCAACAAGTTGTGTATCAAGAATATTATGGGAATCTTTTTATTTTCTTGAATTTTAGAAAATACCCGAGAGGCTAACATGTAGGCCCCACATGTCATAGACTTTGTTGATGATATACTAGGTCCAATGAACAAATATACATTAGGCTTGTGTGGTGTATACATGGCATATAGGTGGCATGATGTGGCTAGAACGCGGAAGGTAACTTTGCAACACATGGTGGATAGCTGGCTTTGATGTGGTGACGATGTGGCTGCCACATCAACAGTGGCAGCACTGGTACCTAGGGTCACTAGCGAATGGTAGCAAGCAGCTGTAAGTCTGGTTATAGCAGCAACAGTAGCTACGGGCACGTGAAGGGTACTACAAGAGAGAATACAACATGATGGTCTCTTTGACGCGATTGGTTTAAATAGCAATGAGCGATGGCACGACGAAAGTGGTAGTAGTGACGAGTTCCATGGTGACGGCATCTTCCAATGATGCTCTGATAAAGTTAAGATGCGCACTTGCTAGAACATGTGATGGTGTAGATGATGAAGATGGAGACTAGATCCAGAAGCTAAGGTTTGGTTATGGGGCTCTTGACGATGTGGATCCAAGGTTTAGGTGTGGTGGATATAACTAGAAGAGGCAATGTGAAAGACAACGTTCGTGGTAGACATGGCACGATGTAGTAGGCCAGCTTGAAGATGATAAACAATGCACTAACACATGGGCCCCACCTATCAATGGCACAGTGTGGAGTAGGTGCTAGTGAGCTAGGATGCACGGTAAGCTAGGCTGAGGCATGGGGTTCAGCCAGTGCAGAGGGAACGGTAGGACAGGCTGTAGGGAGTGGAAGACATGCAAGCATGAAGGGCTTTAGCATGAAGGGATTTTCCAGTATTTCATATAGTTTTTCTTGTTAGAAAATACAAAGAAAAAGAGCTCAAATAAAATATCAAATACACTCGAATGACTCCAAAAAATATGGAAAATACTTCCATACACAAAGAATTCAAATGAAATAATTTTGACAATTGTCGACTTGGGATTAATCATATTAAATTGTTTTTTATTTATGAAAGTCCCTAATTAAGAATTAATTACTAAGAAATTTTTTGAAAACTTTTAGAGGGATAAACTGCACAAAATCATTTTCAAAGGGAAAAAATTGGGATGTTACGACAAGGATGTAAGACCTATGTAGAGTGTAAAACTATTTAAATAGATGTGTCTACGGTAATGGGCATGCCTGGGGATTTTACACAAGGTATAGAGCTTTCATAAAGCTGTTGGATGGTGGAACGTTTGAGAAGTGAACATGTGGTTCATTTGTTGTTTGAAATGCAATTGTGTTATTTATTTATTTTATCCTTTTTCAAATATGCTTTGGAATCTATTTATTGTATTTTAAATAGTTATGACTTTCTATAAAGAACCATCTTGCTATACCTTTGTCATGTTTTGCATGATTATAATTGCATGATTGTTCCATACAACTTATTGAGTACTCTATGTACTCACAGCTGTACACATTATTGCTTAGTTATTGAGTTTTAGGACCTAGATTACCCAAATTTGAAACCCTCTATATATATTGTGCCAGTATAGGAAAAGCTAATAAACACAGTAAACAAAGTTGATGGCACAATGCAACAAATGAAATTTTTATTCATTCAATTATCAGTATTACAACATAAATGGCTCATAAGCCAATTGAAAATATAGTAGTAGAAAGCAAAAGAGGTAGTAGGACTCAGCAAATCTTCCACAAACAATTGGCTGGGGTAGCAACCTAGTCGTTGAGATCCCCATTGGTGATGATGTGATTGTAATACTACATAGCCTCGCGGGCAGGTATTCGCGGGGAGGGTTGGGCCACTTAGGGGGATTGGGTGAATAATTCTTATGTGGGAGGGTTCTTTTGGAATTTCCTCTTCCCACCTACCTCTTCTCACCTAACCCCACCTCCTTCCTTAGTGTGTGGCTAGAATTGTTGGCTGGCTACCTTTTTCCCAATCCTCAAGAGCGCCCAGCCCTAGGCTCCTTCTCCCTGCGTCGCTAGGCTGCTCTCCCTGCGCCCCCAGGCCGGCGTCGCTCCTCCCCTGCGCCCCTAGGCCGGCGTCGCTCCTCCCCTGCGCTCCCAGCCCTGGCCGAGCTCCTCCCCTGCGCCCCCAGGCCGGTGTCGCCCCTCCCCTGCCGGCGCCTCTTCCCTGGCTCGGTGCAGCAGGAGCAGCAGCAGCCGACAGCTCTCTCCTCCCTGGCAGCCTGCGCCCTTCCCTTCCTGGCTTGGCATGGCAGGAGCAGTAGCTCACCACCACCAGCCTGGCCTCGGCGGAGCAGGCAGCCAATTAAACCGACTCCTCCGTGGCGCCTCCTCCAGCCTCTCCCCTACCTCCCTCCTTCCTCCATGGATGTGCTTTGAGGTAGTCTAGCTTGGGTATTTTTCCTTGCATGCCATGTGTTTGTTGAAATGCTTCCAAGGTTTAATTCCCTCATCCCAAGTTATACAAGTATGAAGGCCGTTAATACATCTTGAAATGAACCAGTTCATCTGGGCAGTCTATGTATTATTGTGTTGCTCTCGGCCTCCCTCCTCTCCCTTCGTGTGGTAAGTGGAGGTGAGGTTTTAGTGGGATCTTGAGCATAAGCTTTAATGAAAATTTGAATTTATGTGCATGGTGAATGAATGTTGCTTAGGGATCTTTATTTTGTATGCTTGATTATCAGAACTGGAGATTTGTGAGTATGAACTTGTTATGTGTTCAAATATGTATTAGCACAATCGCTTATATGTTCATTTATACCTTGTTTTGATGGCAATAATTCTATGTAGTTTGGTGCCTGAGATGATACTTAGTTTATTTGGTTCAAGCCAATGGCTGCATGCTTTAGATTTTGTGCTTTCATGATTCAAATATTTTAATTCCTGCTCAAAGTAACTAGGATTGTATGCATTTAAATGATGAGCCAAGGCTATGCATGTATTCTTGTGTTACGCTTTATTATTTGATTAGGGTTGCAAGATCCGGATGATTTATCTTGATGTCTGGACATTAGGTTAAGGATATGCATCTTTGTTATTTTTAAGTTTAGACTCGAGGAGCCGTGTATGTATTCAATGTTTGTTTAATAAAGGATAGAGATATTCAAGATTTCTTCTGTCATGATTACTCTGTCGATTGAGTATCATTCCATAATTATCAAGGTGTCGCTATACTCGATCCTCAATATCTTTTTGATTCACTCAACTCAATCTATATATAAATGGGTTACGCCATCTTGGTTATGGTTACTCAAATAGAAAGCATGCAATAAGAAAAGGTAACTACTGAAAGTCATATGGGAAACACAAGAGCAAGCAATAAGAATCTTTTGATAGAACTGAAAGACCATGTGGAGGTCTATCCTTGTGTGTGATGAATAATTGACAAGTGTTGAGCTTGGTTTGATTCGAAATTGAGTTTGATTTGAATTGGATCCTCAAATTGAAGCAATTTGAGTGTTGGTTGCTTTTCCTAGTGCTATCGGCCTGGGGGCAGTAGCACCGGACCATTGGGCGCAATTATGATTGATTAATGATTGTGGGATAATCATTGAGAATATTTATGGGCATTGCTATGTGAAAGGTTTTTCCTTGTCTTTGATGGTTGCAGGGCGACGGTGCTAGGTCATGGTGAGGCGGAGGATGACCGGGACTAGGCGAGGCGTCGGAGGTCGAGACGGTCGGAGATCGCGGAAGATGATCGGAGGCGGAGTCGGGCAAGCCAAGAAGATAAGGAAAGGAGATGATGCTAGCTAGATGCCGCATGGATCAATGAGGGCCGTCGGATTGCGGTCTAGTTGATAGGTTAGCGGGTCTAGGTAGTATGCTTTGAAAACCGTGCAAGAAAACCCGGTATGTGTGGGGGTTTTGGGTTAGCCCTTGCATGGCTGTATGAGTGGGTCAATCCTAGCCCTTAGATGAGTGTCCTAGGGTTGAGGGACTCATCCAAGGGTGGTAGGTGGCCCAAGAGTTGTATAAATAGGGGTGGAGGGGTGGCCTCCTCCCCTTAGAAGGTTTGAGTTGCTCCTTTGAGCTTTGCCCACATGAAGTGAGGCTTTGTAAACCTTCCCACCAGAAATACAAAGAAATTTCTTTGCATCATTGTGAATTTAAATTCTGCATTTACATTATGTCTTTACTTTACGCAATTTAAATTCAGCATTTACATTACGCATTTACTTTCTGCAATCTACATTCATGCAATTTGGATTTGCCTCCCCTCCTTCTAAATGCTGATCTTGGATGTTTTGAGTGTGTTCATATGGTTTTACAACTCTTTTGCACTCTTTGATTGAGTAGAGATCATCTCTTCTTTCAAGTTCCAGTTCTGTCCAGAACTTGTTTTTCGCGCAGCAGTTAGTCTTTGATTTTTAGAAAAATCTAGAAAAATTCTTATTGAGTGATTCTTATTGGAGATTGTGCGGGACTCCTATACCCATCTGTAGAAAAAGTTTGGAGTCCACTGGTTTCACCGTTTGGGTGCTATGAAGTGAAAACCGAGCCCCAAATTTTCTGCCCGAAGTTTCTGACTGTCTGTGTTCATAGATTTATGATGATTTTTATACTTGGCTTTTTGATCTGAATTTTGGTAGAGAGCTTCGCGACTCATCTTCTCATAGGAAGAAAATTTATCATAATTTTGTGAGCAGCAGAAACCCACCAACCTCCTGTTCAAATTAAAGACGGATTCTGGAAATATCTGCTTTTGCTTTTCTAAAAGAGACTTTTGTGTTTTGGCTTGATCTCTTTTAGAAAAGAAGTATTTGAATTGATTCCTCTTTCTTTTGGACACTTGACAACTAGGATTGTGATTGAAAAATCCCTCACATATTTTATGGATAATATTCATGTAAACTAGGGATGCACATAGTTGTCTAGTCGTTCGGTTTTTTGGGTTTTCACAATTTCCTTGCACGATCTTTTCTCGGTTTTAGTTGGAGTATTTTAGGGAAAATTTATTTGCGACCATTCACCCCCTCTGTTCGCCATCTCGATCCTTCAATTGGTATCGAGCGGTTTTGCTCTTCCATAGATCTTGACCGGTCTCAAGAGCCATGGCGACGGACAAATATTCCACCAAGCCTCCAATTTTTTACGGTGTTGATTTTCCTTTTGGAAATCCGGATGGAGTCATACATCATCGCCGAGGCTTCTGATATGGCGAAGGTGAAGCTCCCATATGAGGTTCTGGCGATGAGAACGTCCACAACCGGCAATATGGTGACGTTGAGGCAAATGCTAAGGTGAGAACATTCTCATCTGAGGACTCGGCGCAAGTGAGTATGATCGGATTTTCACCTTCGCTCCACCCACGAGATTTGGGTAACCCTCGATGCTTACCATGAGGGCACTACTCAAATCAAGACCGTGAGGCAGACCGATTCAAGCGTGAGTACAACAAATTTGAACAACGCTGGTGAGAGTCTCGATGAGTGCTTTGGTCGGTTTACCAAGATTTTTAGCGACCTCGAAAGCGATCGGTTGTATATACTCGACTCGGACAATGCTCGGCATTTCTTGACCCGACTCGACCTTCGGGTTTGGGAGATGAAGGTGACCACCATCAAGGACACCAGCGATCTGTCGACTCGACTCTTGGCGGGCTTTATTCCGCCTCAAGACTCATGAGATTGATGTCGTCTCTGAAGACGAAATCTCGGTCGATGGCTTTGGTCACCGATCCCATTGGGTCCTCTTCGGATTTTCTCTTGACTTTGCTACGGTTTTTCTCTCCGCTCTTTGCGATGTAGCGATGAAATGCGGAACAATTTCGGAAAATGAGCTTGCTCTTGTCGTCAAAATTTTCCAATATTTACAAGAGAGTGAGAGAGAGGAAGAGAGGTGGCATGATCACCTGCTTCGAGTGTGGTGGCCCCAACCACATTCGAGCGAACTGCCCGAAGCTGGAGAAGGGCAAGAACAACGTCAGCGGTTTGGGCAAGAACGACTACACCGACAAGAACCGCAACTTCTCCAAAAACAAGAAGCTCTTCCACCGCGTCCTCGCCGCCCTCGACGACATCAACCTCTCCGACACGGAGACATGGAGCGACGAAGGCGAGGATGATCCGCAAGAGAAGAAAGGCGGCGACGACTTCTCCGGCATGTGCTTCATGGCAGGCGCCATTGAAGTGAGCGACTCCGAGCTGTACAGCGACACGGATGAGGTACCCACCTACGACGAGTTAAATGATGCCTTCTGTAAATTAGGCAAGTTTCATGCTAAGGCTAGGTCGAGGTGTTCTGAGTTAGAGAAGGAGGTAGATAGATTGTCTCGGGAGTTAGCTTCACTTAAATCATGTTCCTCCCGAGACTCTGATAGTTGTACTCTCTGTGATGCTTTGCTTGAGGAGTTGGAGAACCTAAGGACTCTGCATGATAGTGTGGTTTCTGATCTTGAGGCTCTTAGGTCGAAGGATGCTAGTACATGTTCTATTGATCCTATTCCTATTGATGATAGTTTTCTTCATACTCACACAACTGCATCTTGTGAAAATTGCCCTAAGCTACTTGCTGAAATTGATGCCATGGGTTGTCACCTTAGGAAGCTTTCGCTAGAAATGATGAACATGAATTGCGTGCTTCTAAGGACCCAAATCGGCTCATGTGAGGTCGTAAGCAACTAAAATTGATAATGAAGCTTTGAATGCCAAGTGTAAAGAACTTGCTAAGGACTTACTAGTTAAGTCGATAATGATTGCTTTCGTGTATTGGGGTTAAGGATGACGTGGATAAGGTCCACGCAGAGCTTAGGAAGAAGATAAAGGCCTGTGTTGGTAGAATTAGAAATGCTTCTTGTGCTTCTGTGAGTCTCTCAAATTTGAGGCGGTAGTGTATAGGGAACAATATGCACGCGTTGTTCAATCCTCTTCTTCGGCTCTTCTTCTACTCCTTCCCTTGCTCTTCTTGTGCCTCTCTCTTAGGGAGTGTGAGTATCTCATGAGCACTCTTGAGAAATTTGTTGGAGGCAAGAAGAAGCTCAATCTCATTCTAGACCGGTCCAAGGTTAGCAGATTCAATCAAGGTCTAGGATTTGATTACTTGGAGCACGCAGGCGCATCCGCCTTCAGTTATGCGTGCTTCCAAGAGTGGTGAGATTGTGGTTGCTCCCACGGTGAGCACCTTGTGTTTAGGTCTCTTGGTGTGGTCCATGGGACTTGACGAATGATGCTTCTCTGTTATACGCCTCTAACAAGGCAAAGTACACATGCACCTTCTGTAAGAAGGATGGTCACCTAGTAGATTTACATTTTAGACGCGCCAAGATCACCGGCGTGGCGTGTTGCTGCACTTAGGGTATTCAGGTCATCCCGGACTCGAGTGCTCCTAAGGCACGACCGCTTCTAGACGAGTTAGAGAGTCGCTGTTTTTGGGCAGCATCCGAGACTCGGTTTTCATCTTTGTTGATCGAGTTTTAGTTCGAATTGCTCGTGGTCGATCTTTCCGCCGTCCTCTTGATATTCCTCGCTTTTCCCATCAAGGTAGATATCGGCGTGAGGTGTTTTCGGGTAGGAGATTTAGGCGACCTCATTGGGATGGTCCGGCCTTTGCACCACACGGCGGGCCAAACCGATGGCAGCTCCTAGATCTTCCACTGTTGCTTTTTCCGATCTTGTTAGAGTTGAGCGTCGAGAGACACTAGAGTCGATCTTCTTCTTTTGTGGTGGTACTTTGAGGCGTCGTGTAATTCAATATTGGGTTCCCAAGTCTTCACTTTATCGATCTTGAGTCTTCTCTTCGACTTGATCGGGTTAAATCGGATGGGGAAGGAGATGTTTGGATTGTTGACTCGGTTGTTCTCGCCATATGACCGGAGATTCTCGTTAGTTCTCTTCCTAGTCCGAGCCCCGGTGATGAGTTGATCACCTTTGGGGATGCGTCTTCGTAGGGTCATTGCAAAAGGTACCATCTGCATTAATGAAAGTTTTATTCTTAAAGATGTTGCCTTAGTAAGTAAGCGCTGTCTGATCGCTACGTTTCCTGACTTATCGATGACTCTTTCGAGGTAAGCTTCAAAAGTAATGCTTGTAGAATCCTCGATTCATCGGGAGAGTTAGTTTATGGATTTCTAGATTTGGGAGAGTCTTTCGTGCTGATTTTTCATTTTTTCCGGAGACTCTCTTGGTGTTTGATTATACGAGTCCCGTGATCTCTCCTTCGGCATAGGAGACTTGGTCACATTGGTTTTGATCATTTGACCGAGTTAGCGTACCGCGATCTTATTCGTGGTTTGCCCAAACTCAAGATGGTCAAAGACTTAGTTTGCTCTCCCTGCCGATATGGCAAGATAGTTCTTGCTTCTCATCCTCCGATCCACCGTAGTGATGGTGATGCACCAGACAGCTTTTACACATGGACCTTTGTTGGTCGGCTAAGTCTGCATCAAGCAGGAGGGAAGTGGTATGTCCTTGTCATTGTTGATGATTTTTTGAGGTATTCTTGGGTATTTTTCATGGCCTCGAAGGATGAGACTTTTTCTCACTTCAGGAGATTTGTTAGTAGGTTGTCTGTTGAGCTCCCGGTGCATTACGAGCTATCTGCTGTGATGATAATGGCACGAGTTCAAGAACTCCTACTTTGAGAGTTTCTGTGTGGAGTGCGGGTTAGAGCATCGGTTCTCCTCTCCATCGTCCCTCAACAAAATGGCGTAGTGGAAAGGAAGAATAGGATCTTGGTTGAGATGGCGGGCGATGCTAGGCAGTCTGATACTCCTAGGAAGTTTTGAAATGAGGCTATAGCTCTTGCTTGTCATGTTTCCAATCGCGTTTTCTTGAGAGCACATTTGCATCACACTTCTTATGAGTTGAGGTATGGGCGAAAGCCAGTGTTTCTCATTTTCGCTTTTGGTTGCAAGTGTTTCATCTTGAAGTCCGTAACCTAGATAAGTTTGAGTCTCGTTCTTCCGATGGTATTTTTACGGGTTACTCGACTTCTTCTCGTAGCTATAGGTGCAGGTTGTGATGCGAATAGGATCATAGAGACCGTGGCGTGACCTTTGATGAGGCTAGCCAGTGCTAGACCCGATATTTGAGCTCTTCTTATCCCTCCGAGACCATCTTTGTAGAGGATGAGGATGATGGAGATGATGGTGTTCCACGATCCGATCTCCTCTTCACCGAGGTGCCTCCTGTTTCCATTTCGCACCTCGGGAAGATCGGCCTTTGCCTTGAGACTCTCCTTGGTGAGTGGCTCTGTTCCTACCTCTTCTCCTCAAGAGGTAGAGGCCACTCGCTTCTAGTCCTCCTCGCCACATTCAACGTTCTCATCCACCGAGCAGATCATTGGTGATCTGTTTGAGCGGTGACACGCTCAAAATCAGGCTTATCTTCTTCTGCCTTCACTCTGCCTTTGTTGCCTCTTTTGAGCCAAAGGATGTTACTCATGCATTATCCGATGAATCATGGATTAATGCTATGCACGAGGAACTGGAAAACTTTGAGAGGAACAAAGTTTGGCGACTTGTAGAAACCCCATCTGGTCATAATGTCATTGGGACCAAGTGGGCGTTCAAAAACAAGCAGTGAGGATGGGGTTGTCGTTACAACAAGGCTAGGCTAGTTGCACAGGGGTTTCACTCAGGTTGAGGGTCTTGACTTTGAGGAGACCTTTGCCCTGTAGCTAGACTAGAGGCTATTAGAATCTGCTTGCATTTTCGCATCCCGGGCTTCAAACTCTATCAAATGGATGTCAAGAGTGCATTTCTCAATGGCTTCATTGAGGAAGAGGTGTATGTCAAGCAACCTCCGATTTGAGAACCCCAAATACCCGAACCATGTCTACAAGTTTTCCAAAGCCTTGTATGGACTTAAGCGAGCCCCTAGAGCTTGGTATGAGAGGCTTAAGTCCTATCTTCTCGATCATGGTTTCAAAATGGGTATAGTAGACAAAACTCTATTCATCGACACCAGATTCTCATTTCCTTCTCGCCCGATTTATGTGGGCGATATTATTTGGTGGCTCATCTCGGTCTCTTGTGTCTCATTTTTACGAAGTGATGAGCACAGAATTTGAGATGAGTATGATGGGTGAGTTGAGCTACTTTCTTGGCTTCCAAATCAAGCGAGACTCGGGAGGGTACTTTCCTACACCAAGGTAAGTACACTCGGGACCTCTGAAACGGTTTGATATGTCCGATGGGAAGCTTTGTGATGACTCCTATGGCCACCTCGCTGTCCTCGAGCCCGATGAGGATGGTGAGCCCGCTGATCAAAAGGAGTTTTGAGCATGATTGGCTCTCTCTTGTATCTTCTTGCCTCATGGCCGACATACACCTTCTTTGTGTGTATGTGCGCTCGATTCGAGCTTCTCCTCGTGTCTCTCATCGCCAAGCGGTGAAGCGCATCTTCAGTACCTTGAGCTACCATTGATTATGGTATTTGGTACTCTTCTTCTTCTTGTCTATCTCTTAGAGCCTTTTACGATGCGAGACTTTGCGGGTCAGAGGATAGATAGTAAGAGCACTTCGGCACTTGCCAATTCATTGGCACTTCTCTTGTTTCTTGGTCATCTAAGAAGCGTCCGAGTCGCATGATCCTTCTTTGAGGCCGAGTATGTTGTTTGCAGCCGATTGCTATAGCCAGTGCTCTGGATGAGATCGACCTTGCGGGACTTTGGGTTAGAGATAGAGAGTGTTCCACTTTTCGTGATAACACTTCGCTATTTGCATTGCCAAGAACCGGTCTGGCACTCTCGAACCAAGCACATTGATATTAGATATCACTTCCTTAGAGACCATGTGGAGAAAGGAGACATAGTGCTTGAGTTTGGAGAGTGACCACCGGTTGGCGATATCTTTACCAAGCCTTTGGATAGCTCTAGGTTTGTTGCCTTGAGGAGTGAGCTTGGAGTTGTGTGCCCTTACGGCTTATTGTGAGGGGAGCTAGTTTGTACTTTATGTATTATATGTATATATTTTCTTCCAGCTTTTTCCCTTCTTTTGTCTTGTTACGGGTGCTATGGGTTTTCTTTTCTAGAGTTACGAGTTCACTTCACCTAGACTTGGCATGCCTCGGCATGGACCTCTCATCTTATGCTTTAGGATGCTATTCTCTTCTTCTTCTCGGTTGAGCTCACTCACAGTCTTGTAGGTCTAGCAGTGTTGGGCCCCTGGTAGGCAGGTCTGTGTTTGCTCTTGAAATTTGGAGTTTGAGAGCTAGCTTTCCTTTGTCGATCATTGGGGAAGATGAGAGCGAGTTTGAGCCTAGTGTTCTCTGCTATCTTTTCTATACTCTATAGTCACCCAGTTCACGTTTCTTGACTTCTTCCCTCCATTACGTGTTTACGGCTTTAATTGAGTTCTTTTCGACCTTTCTTGAGCTTAATCTTGCTAATAACTCAATTTGAACCAGATTTGTGCTTAAAATGGAATCACATGTTGAGGGGAGTTTAAGAATCTGTCTCATTCATTGCATATAGACTTGATTTTTCATTTTATGAGCTTTGTCTATTATGCAATTGACTCAATCTTCATGTAATGCACCTTGCTACATCTTTTGAAGAAAATCACTAGCTTCGGGTTGTCCAAGTTCATCCATCATTCTAAGCTTGTTAAAATTTGAAAATTGAAAGTTTTAACTGAAAAACTTGATGAAACATGTTGCTTTTTCTTGCTAAGTTTCGTCTCTAGAGGTATTTACCATGATTTGTGAAATTTTGGAGTTCTCTAGAGTCCCTATAGCAACTTGGGTGAAACTAGCTTGATCCATACTTGAGTCCTTCCAATTGCTCATATGTGCTAAAATGAAAACAAAAATTGACTCTTTTGTGCAAAATTGATCTCAACACTTTGCATTCACGAGACTGCCTCCCATTGCACTTGGGATGAACTTGGAATGCATCGTGTATGACCAAGACCATCCTCTTAAGAGTTCTTCTTGAGATGGTCGAAGATGGCATGAGTCAATTACTCTTGAAAAATGCAAATAAACAAAAAAACATATGTGGGTAAAGAATGCAAATTATGTCAAACATTTGCACCCCGCTATGTCTTTTCAAATACTAAGGCAAAAGTCGCATTATATGGAAAATGAGCTCGAAGGACCTTGTATGCACTTCTAGATTTCCCAAAGTGTTGAGTAGGTTGAACTCTAGGTTTTCCATTTGATCCTATGAGTGGTGTTTGCTTCTAGCTTTGAAACTTTTGCTAAGTTTTGCACTTGTTCCAATCTTGTTAAAATAAAATCTTGTAAACAAAGCTTGTGAGCAAAATGAATTTGTTCTTGGAGACATCCAAGTTTAGTCATTTTCTAAATTGATTTGCTTGGTGTCATATCTTGTCATTATGATCAGTTGGATAATCTTCAAAGCTCCTTAGGTTGCATCTCATGCATACATATTCAAAGGGGGATAAAAAAAAATTTGACTTATTGATGCCTATATTGCCAAAAGGGGGAGAAAATGTAGAAAAGGCATCTTCAAAGGAAAAATTCTAATCCACCTTGATTCTTATGATCTTTGTGACAATTGCAAATTTTTATGATCATAAGCATATTCGAGTGTTCATTGTGAGTTTTATTGGATATTTTAGAGCTTTTGTGGAAAACTTGCTCTTTCTTTTATATTGCTCTAAAAATTTTTCTAGCCAACTTGGTCATGATATTATTTCCTTCTCTCTGGACCGAGTTTCGCTTTGCATTCAAATTGCTTTCTTCTTCTCCTTCAAACTCAAACTTATGCCTTTTCATGTGTTTGTCAATATACTCATCAAGGGGGAGATTGAAAGACCATGTGGAGGTCTATCCTTGTGTGTGATGAATAATTGACAAGTGTTGAGCTTGGTTTGATTCGAAATTGAGTTTGATTTGAATTGGATCCTCAAATTGAAGCAATTTGAGTGTTGGTTCTTTTCCTAGTGCTATCGGCTGAGGGCGTAGTAACGGACCATTGGGCTTAATTATGATTGATTAATGATTGTGGGATAATCATTGAGAATATTTGTGGGCATTGCTATGTGAAAGGTTTTTCCTTGTCTTTGATGGTTGCAGGGCGACGGTGCTAGGTCATGGTGAGGCGGAGGATGACCGGGACTAGGCGAGGAGCGTCGGAGGTCCAGACGGTCGGAGATCGCGGAAGATGATCGGAGGCGGAGTCCGGGCAAGCCAAGAAGATAAGGAAAGGAGATGATGCTAGCTAGATGCCGCATGGATCAATGAGGGCCGTCGGATTGCGGTCTAGTTGATAGGTTAGCGGGTCTAGGTAGTATGCTTTGAAAACCGTGCAAGAAAACCCGGTATGTGTGGGGGTTTTGGGTTAGCCCTTGCATGGCTGTATGAGTGGGTCAATCCTAGCCCTTAGATGAGTGTCCTAGGGTTGAGGGACTCATCCAAGGGTGGTAGGTGGCCCAAGAGTTGTATAAATAGGGGTGGAGGGGTGGCCTCCTCCCCTTAGAAGGTTTGAGTTGCTCCTTTGAGCTTTGCCCACATGAAGTGAGGCTTTGTAAACCTTCACACCAGAAATACAAAGAAATTTCTTTGCATCATTGTGAATTTAAATTCTGCATTTACATTATGTCTTTACTTTACGCAATTTAAATTCAGCATTTACATTACGCATTTACTTTCTGCAATCTACATTCATGCAATTTGGATTTGCCTCCCCTCCTTCTAAATGCTGATCTTGGATGTTTTGAGTGTGTTCATATGGTTTTACATCTCTTTTGCACTCTTTGATTGAGTAGAGATCACCTCTTCTTTCAAGTTCCAGTTCTGTCCAGAACTTGTTTTTCGCGCAGCAGTTAGTCTTTGATTTTTATAAAAATATAGAAAAATACTTCTTGAGTGATTCTTGTTGGAGATTGTGCGGGACTCCTATACCCATCTGTAGAAAAAGTTTGGAGTCCACTGGTTTCACCGTTTGGGTGCTATGAAGTGAAAACCGAGCCCCAAATTTTCTGCCCGAAGTTTCTGACTGTCTGTGTTCATAGATTTATGATGATTTTTATACTTGTCTTTTTGATCTGAATTTTGGTGGAGAGCTTCACGACTCATCAGCTCATAGGGAGAAAATTTCTCATAATTTTGTGAGCAGCAAAAACCCACCAACCTCCTGTTCAAATTAAAGACGGATTCTGGAAATATCTGCTTTTGCTTTTCTAAAAGAGACTTTTGTGTTTTGGCTTGATCTCTTTTAGAAAAGAAGTATTTGAATTGATTCCTCTTTCTTTTGGACACTTGACAACCAGGATTGTGATTGAAAAATCCCTCACATATTTTATGGATAATATTCATGTAAACTAGGGATGCACATAGTTGTCTAGTCGTTCCGGTTTTTGCGGGTTTTTCACGATTTCCCTTGCGCGATCTTTTCTCGGTTTTAGTTGGAGTATTTTGGGGAAAAATTTATTTGCGACCATTCACCCCCCCTCTGTTCGCCATCTCGATCCTTCAAGAACTAAATCCTCTATTCTTAGCAAGATTATCCAGGCGTTTGATGTTGTGGATTAAATGAACATGCATGCTTGAAATGCCAAATGCTACTGGATTCTTTAGTTGATGGAATGCTAGATTATTTGGTTATGTAAAGTTTTTACTTATGTAACATCCCAAAATTTCAGCTCTTTAATTAAATAATATTATTTTATTGATTTTATGATTTTTCTGAATTTATTTGGATTTTCGAGATTTATTTGAATTCTTTGAAATTAAATATAATATCTTTTGGTCAAGAAATAATTATAAAAGAGATTTGCAAAATAAAGTTTTTGTGAAAATATTTTATTTAAGATCAGGAAGTCTCAAAGTATTTTTGAGAATTTTCTGGGAATTTTTAGGGTATTTTTGATGCCTTAAATAAATCAAAACAATTAATCGGAATATATAAAATAGGAAATTCGGATTAAATATGGAAAGGAACAGTACTGGGCCGGCCCGTTTACTGTACGGGTTGAATAGGAATCGGGAGAATTAACACCGACCGTTGGATCTTGATCCAACGGCCTTCATCACGCCATACCTTAAATAGGAAACCCTAAGCCATCGACCGACGGATTCTGATCCAACGGCTCGTGGTCGTCGTCTTCGATGGAAATAGCGCCGCCGCATCCGAGCCGGATTCTACCGCCGCCGCCTTGAACTTTCCTTCCTCGCGCGCCCTCGTGTATAAAAGGACCCCGAGCCCTCCGATACTCACCTTAAGCCTCGCGCTTTTCCTCTTGTGCCATCGTCGAAGAGACTTCGAGGCGCGCCAGAGCTCACCGAGTCTGGCGAGTGGCCGAGGCTTTGCGATGAGTTTACAACGCCGCCGGGATTCTCTTCCGAAGATTCAAGCCCGGATTCGAGTTCGCCGGAGCACGCCGCACCCTTTCTGCCGTTCCTTGGTCGCCGGAGTACACTGCATCGCCGCGCGGAAGGTCTTCGTCTTCGTCTCCGGTGCGCCAACGCTGTCGCATCCCCATTGCCGCTCGGAAGCTCGGAGGACCATTGGATCATCATCGTGCGCTTCAGGATCGTCCACGTCGCCGGTTGAGGTGGGGTGATAAAACACTGACGCGTGGCGCCACGTCGACAGAATCGCCCGTGTGGCGCTGAGCTGGCGTCGAGTTGGCGCCGAGTCGGATGCACACGTGCTCATCGCTGCTGAACGCGGGCCCGGTTGTCGAGGCGAGCCACCGAGACACGTATCGGTCAGCGAAAAATCGGGATTTTGCTTTATAAAAATAATTCGCTAAATTCGGAATTTCTATTTTCAGGGTATTTTCAGGATTTTCAAACTTCGAAACCTTATAACTTTCGCATACGAACTCCGTTTGAGGTGATTCAAATTCCTAAAAATTTGTAAAATTGAGATCTTTCTAATGGTGGTTTTTATTTGAATTTTTGAATTTGTTTGCACTTTAGTTTTGGTTTTTATTTGCTTTTCTCTCTCGTTTAGCGTGAGCGTTGAATTGTGCGAGGCTCTTGAAGGATTTCTCAGCTCAGGAGTTATTCTCAGACCAAGACCAGGAACCTAACCAAGGCAAGTTGTGCTTTGATCATGTTGCACCCATAGAAAAGATTGCATGCTATTTTGATTTAACTTATCACTTGTTATTTCATGTTTATAAATGATTTCAACTCTACTTCGGGATTAGCTATTGTACCCCTTTGAATTACCCCCTACCTTGTTAAATTGTATGCCATGATTCACTTGTTACCTTAGGTTGGTTAATTATAGTTGGTTAATAGAAAATCAACATGAAGGATTAGAACGGAATAGAATGCTTAGCCATGCCACGTCATCACATGTACATGAAATGATGATTATTAAATTTGACTAATGGAATATGGAACAATGATGTAAATTGTGTGTCGTGTGTGGATGCACAAAGAGATTGAGTTGTCGTGGCGAGGAGGTCACACAATGATGATATTGATTTGTGATAAGCATGTGATGCTTGGTAACCAACCGGGAGATAATCACTTTAGATTAAAGCAAGTGAAAGGGCAAGGGTGCGAGGTGGGCCGATGGGCGAGAAAGGGATGTGTATGTCTTGCTTTGATCAATCCTAAGGACTTAACCTTGCGAGCCTTTGACTGAGTCAAACTTGCGACCACATCGTCTGTTATGGGACTGACCTAGTGACTAATTTGCAAATGCTTAACTTAAGTGCTATCTTGGTGGTGTGAGTCAGGGTGCACGGGAGAACTCACATGGCGCAAGAGGGGGCCTTGTCGTGGCGGTGTAGCCCTTGATGTTGAAACCTTAGCGGGTAGCGGGTTAAGAGGATGCATTGTAAAGGCTTTGTTATAATCGTTACTTTGTGTGGTGCATGGTTATATCGTGTGGGTAAAGTGCATAACCTCTGCAGAGTGTACAATCTATTAGGATAGCCGTGCTCACGGTATTGAGCAATGCTCGGAATTACAGATCAAGGGTAGTTAATTAAAATTGACAAGCTGTTGGGATGGCGGGATGCCATGTGGATAATGGAACTTGATTTAGGATTGAGACTTGGGTTGATTTGCAAACAATGGAATCTACTTACTTGTTATTATTTGTTTTACCGTCTTTTCAATCTACATATTGCTTATGTTTGAAAATCTTTGCATCGCTTATGAACCATAAGCCTTCCTTTGGAATAAGCACGCATATAGTTATAATAGAAATGCATTCATGCACAACTTGTTGAGTACGTGTTGGTGTACTCACCCTTGCTTACAAAACAACAACAAGTGGAGGAGTCATCGCCTATGCTTGAGGAGGATTTTCGGTGGGACGCGAGTCACTAGGCCAAGCCTTGTCGACGCCTGTGGTGTACTGATGAGTCATCACGTCTTCTACTATTTTTCCGCTGCATTTGTCTTATTTTGTCTTAGTCTTGCCTATGAGGCCGAATAAATGTAAGTGATCATAAGATCATACACTAGTTATATTAAATAAATGAAGTCTTATTGTTATTATCGTTGTGTATGATGTGATGCTTACCAATGTTAAGCCGTGTGCACTAGCGTTGATCCTGGGAATAGTGCGGCATACACGGTGGGTCCGAATTGGTGAATTCGGGTCCTTACAACTTATTCATTGATTTACTTCACATGCAAGATTGTTGTGTGTGGGCAGCATGAGGTTTCTATATTTCTATCTTACTGCTATAGGCTTAGACTAGTATCGTTGGCAGCTTATGAATGTGAGAATTGGCTATGTTTATGTATGTGGTTATGGTATGTTAGTGGTGGCATTGAATGAAAGGTTGCATTTCATTCATGAAAATTGCATTATGTATTCATTAAAAGAAGAGGCGACCCATTCTGATGTGGGCCTCTGTGTTCACACGTAGTGAACACGAAAGTCCTACCTCGTAGTCTCATTCATCGAGGTAAATGGGAGCGAGACAGTAAGAGTAGGCACCTTCCACGGGATGGAAGGGACGTGAGGGTGCACACCGACGGGTGGGCACTCGGTAGTACCGGTACGTGCATCGAGAAGAGCATTCATGTGCATTGCATCTTTAATAATGAGTTTTGTGGTAATGGTATGTCATGTGGGTTGCGATTATGGTCAAGGAAGGTTGAGTCGCGGACTCAACCCAAAAAGGGAGATCGAATTGAATTTGATGAATTAGCGCATTTCATTACCTTGCTAATTATGTTGTATGAATATCGTGGAGTGAAGTCGAGTTATGAACTCAAATAAGGTTGATGAAAATGGTTTGAATTGCAAAAAGGGGTGGTTGAGTCAGGAGACGTTGTGATTTAGAGTCAAGTGATGCTTCGTGGGTGTTGAATGGGCTTATTATCGAATGGATTTGTTATCAAGTTGATGACTTGATTGCAGTAATTTTTGATATGGTCAAGTTATTGTTTTAAACGGGTATAAATGCGTATTGTCCGGATGTTGTTTCATTTGTATTACTTGCTGTTATGGTCAAGCTCTTGTTTACTTATGATGAATTGGAATTGTTACTCTCGTGTACTTTGCTGAGTCATCGACTCATGCTTGTTGGTTGTGTTGTTGCAGGTACCTTGAAACCGGCATGCATGGAAGGGAGTAGTAGCACAATCACGTTTTGCATCATCACATTTCCCTCATGTTGAAGTATAGTCCTGATTTTAATAGCTCGTGAAAAATTCTTGTAAAAGGTTGTTTGCGGTTATGCGTAATGAGTCCCTGTCCTGTAATAATTATGTTGTGGAGTTTGTTAATTTCTATTGGATGTGTGATTGGTTAACTAAGGACCTGCTAGAATGATATTATATAATTGCAAATGTTTTCTGTCTGCTGAGTGGATGTACTAGTTTTAAGGGAGGTGATGCCGAAATTTTTAATAAGTTCGACAACTTCCTAATTGTTCGCTTGTTTTGCTATTATTTATTCTTAGAGATTTGGAATTGTTGGTGCTAGAGAGGGTAACATTCGGGGCACGGGGTGCCGGGGTGTTACAGTTGGTATCAGAGCGGGCTTTAGGTCCGTGGTATGTGAATTTAGTAATTCTACTCTAGAGTAAACTAAAAGTTGCTGTGTGAAATTAGAAACATGGCATAGGTATCTACTTTTAAAATTTAGCCTCAGGGCTATAACCTTAAAATCTGGAATAGCATGGTTCATTAATTTAAAACTTGACACACTCAGGTGCACAGTAGGAAGGGATGGGTATCATTGCATTACGCTTAAATGTTGCATTGATTGTTTGGATCATTATGTTTTCATCCTTATACTTTTGACTGTGTTAAGGGTCTTGGATGTTGGTGTGGCTGGTTAAAGCCCCCTTTGAAGTATGAGAACCTCTTGAGGTGAGGGTCGTCGCTTTTGCGGAGTAGTTTAGAGGGTAAGGAGGGAAGGTTGGTTTCTTTTTCCTTCGATGTTTGGATTTAAAGAGAAAAGCTTAGTGATGAATCCCTTTGGATTGCTTTTACTGTTGTGTTTGGTTTCGTTGGATTCTTTGGTTCTTGTTGGTTATCGTGGGTTGCCTTGCGGAGAAAACCATTGTAGTTGTTGTTCTCTCCATTTGAGGAACTTATTGACGTTTTCTTGGTGCAAAACTTAAATCGTGTGGATCTTCGGTGTTAAGGTGTTATCGAGGAGGATTTGGTTGATCATTTGGGTTTTTTTCCCATGCATCTCTTTTCCTTTCTGGAAGTGTGAATCTTGAGATTTGTTTAAAGAGTTGTTTCTCGTCGGAGTTTGGGAATTCGAGAGTCGAATTCTCTTTTGATTTATGATTGGGTTTTTCTGGAAAGAGAAATGGTTTTTGTTGCTGCTCATGCTTAAAAATTGTGGTTTTCTTTAAAGGTTGGGTGTGTGACCCACGAGGATGTTCAAGGCGTTAAGTATATGATGAGTAGTTGAGCTTCCAGATAAGGAGGGTTACTGATTCTGTTAAAAAGGAGAACTTGTTGGTTATTTAAAGTCAACCAAATTTATTGGATGGTATAGCATGATTAATTGGAATGGTAGGTGATTCTAAAGTGAAAAAGTTGATTAGAGTCATTACAATGGTTGTGAGTCAGGAAATTTTTTGGAGGTTCAAAAATTTGTGCTCCGGTAAGTCTAGTATTGATCAAGATTGAGAGGGTCTAGAATCTTCTATGGATGAATTTATGCTAGTAAGATGTTGATGTAAAGTACCGGAGTATATTAGCGCCAAGGCATGAGAGTTGTTGATTTATGTTGCTTATGAGTCAGTTGAATGGTGGATCGACAAACTGATTTAATCGATGCGAAATTAAAGAATGAATACATATGGAATGGTTGTATGAATGATGGGTTTTTCTCTTTGACAAATGTCTATCTGGGAGATTGTCTATGGGATATGGCTGGTGAGTATCACATCGAGTTGTTAAAAAGGTATTTATTGGTTGAATGAACCGGGGGTACTAAATTGTGGACTTTGGAGTTGCACGAAAGGTGTTTGTTGATTAAGTTGAAGTTAATGATGGAGAGATGTGTTTTAAGCTGGGATTAGACAATTGTATAAATAACGGTTCGTCATGGTTAAGCTAATATGGATGTTGAAATCATGAGAATGGCTTGTTTGTGGCCATAGTTTGCGAGTATGGTATTTATAAGAGTATAGAAGTTAATTGTGATCATAACGTTATAAATGGGGAGAATATGCATAAGAATGTGGGGAATGGCATTTGCATAAGTGCATTCATGAAAAGTGCATCGAGCTAGGTCGGTGAGAAAGTCATATGGAATATATGACTAATCCGGAGTGCTCAGAGATCCTACCCCGTAGTCCCATCCACTGGCGTGGATGGGAGCGGTGTTAAGCGTAGGACCCTGTAATACTGCAAAAATCGTTTTTCCTGGGTTTTTGGCCGGAATTGTTTTTGTTTTTCTTAAATCCTAGGATTTTCTTTCCGTCGTGAGTTGAAATGTCAGTTTTTGAGTTTGTTGGTCGTGGTCTCTGGAATTGTTGAGTAGTTTGGAAATTCATGTGATTCTTTTCCCCTAACCCTAGATGCCCACATCATTATTCAAGGGTGCCAGCCACTTTTTCCCAAGCCCAGCCGACTCCCTCCTGGCACTCTCCACTTTTCCCCAACCGGCCCTCACTTTTCTTCTTAGTTCTACCCGTGTGGCCCTCCTCCCCTAGCACTGCCGGCCGGCGGCAGCCCCTCCCTGGTGGCGCCACCTCTCCCTCCGGTAAAGCAGCCAAGAATGGCACCTCTCCTCTAGCCAGAAGCCCAAAGGCCGGTGGCAGCGGATGTAGCAGCGGCGCGGCGGTCTGACCCTCTGGCCGGCGGTGAGCTCCTCCCCGGCCGGTGGCTCCTCCCTACGTCTCCTTTCCGGCAGCAGCTCCTGCAGCCCTTCCCCACCTCCCTTCTTCCTCCATGAGAAAGATTGAGGTAAATACCCTAGGTCTTTGGGTGATTTTAATGCTTGCATGTAAGGTGTTTGATCAAATGCCCAGCTAGGATCCTTGTTTTTGAGATGCATTTAGCTGAGGGATTTGGAGTCTAGAGCGTTTTGGAGATTTCTGCTTGAGCTGAATTCTATCCCGCTGATTGGACCGCTAATTGAAACTTCTACAAGCATTTCCTGGGGGTTTGACTATAGAAAAAGTTGTAGATAATCGAATTACCTTTCAATAGAGACTGAAATCATTAAGTTTCGTTCAGCCAATTGAAAGTTATGGCTATTTTACCGAGTGCTATCCAATTCTTATCGCGATTGGTTCAGTCTGTGTTCTTCTGCAGATTAGAGCATTGTAGAGGCCGAATTAGACTTTTTCATTGCCTAGAAAAAGTTAGGATTTTTCGAGTAGATTGAGACAATGTATTTGTTTATGTGATTTGGAGTTGTAGAACTCAAGTTATGCTCATTTTGGTGTTTGCTGTCCAGATCAAGTTAATTTTGTGTTTGTCTACTATTCGTCGCAAAACTGAGATTAATCGGTGCGTTTCCCGATCGGTCGGCTGTAGAAGAAGTTGTGGAGTTGTCTCTTGTGATCGTTTAAAGCCTGGGTTCATCCTTTTTGGTGTAATCGTTTGGAAGTTACAGCATTTTCAATGCCGGCTGTCCAGATTTGAATTTAAGTGGTTATGAGGGATGATTTGGTTTCGATTGTAGATGTGAATATATATAGAGTTGTTTTCTTCTGTCACTTGTACCGAGTGTGTATGAATTTGAGTTAGATGAATATTATTTTATTTGCAGGCAAGGTTCTGTCGGGAGTGGCCTCAACCACATGCTACTCCATTCTTTCGTCGGTGAAGGCAAGTGCATTGTATTCGGTTGTGGCTTAGGTGGCCATTTGGTTTTGCAAGCATATAATTATCCATGTGTTTTTTTAATATTTTTCATGTTTGTTTTTGCTTGCGATGTGATGAATGAGAATGGTTAATTGGTTATGCTATCGTTCAAACCTAGATTATATGAAAGTGTATCAATGTTTGTTTGTTATGTGTGTTGATTGATGAATCATATGCCTTGTCAATATGCCATGGGTTCCATTTTATATATGCCTTGATGATGCTCTCTAGTATGATTAGGCTAATGGGAACATAAAAGATATAAGATTTGCATTATGAAAATAGCTCGAATTGTGGTCATGATAAGCGATTATGGTGGTTATGTGAGTGTTGCTGATATATGTGACCTTATGGATATGAAAGTTGAGAATGGCCTTTTGCATATATGCGTTTATGAAAAGTGCATCTTTGGAGTGAATGCTTTGTGGGTTGTTTGTTGGACCCCGTATAATCGCCAAATTGACATATTGCTATATGACACGTTCATAAGATTGCTTACTACTATGATAGGTGAATGTGAATAATGAAGTTGTGAGGTTGGATTAATAGGAAAAGTTGATTTGCTATCTTGAAAATTGATTATGTCTTTGGTGCGAGTGTTAATGATGATTGACCATGTTGATGAGATTTGTTGAGAATATGGATACGAGTGTTGAGAAGGTGATTTGAATGTTGAGAATGGTAATTTATGGATGTGAGAAGTGGCTGATGTTTATGGATTTGGCTATGGTTATGCAAATGCGAGAAATGAATGTAGTTTGTAAATTTGTTTATGTCTATTACATTTGTGCATTCATGATGGAAGAGGCGACCCATTCTGATGCGGGCCTCTGTGCTCACATGTAGTGAGCACGAAAGTCCTACCTCGTAGTCCCATATACGTGGTTGTATGGGAGCGAGTCAGTAAGAGTAGGCACCCTCCACCACGGGGTGGAAGGGGAATGAGAGGGTGCACACCGACAGGTATGCACTCGGCCATACCGGTATGTGCTAAAAGAGGAAATAAGACATGCATGATGCATCATATGCATGAGAATTGTGAAATGAAATGAGCATGTGAACATGCAAGCATAATTGCATTTGTATTGCATTGACAATGATGAATCATGTTTAATGAGTTGATTGTGATGTATGGATATGAGATTCTTCTTTTGTGTGGCATATGTGCATCTGTATTGCATTGAAAATGATGAATCATGTTTAATGAGTTGATTGTGATGTATGGATATGAGATTTTTCTTTTGTATGTTTTGTGCACTTGAGTATGAAAGCATAAACGCATTCCATTGCATTGTGTGTTGCAACTGATAAATGGGATTGATGAGAATGGGAAGAACAGGTTGAGGATTGAGACGTGGACTCATCCAGAAATGTTTATTGAGGCAGGGGTAAGATTTAGTTATGTTTTCGAATTGGTTGTGGTAAGTGGAGTTAGTTATTGCTTCTTTTATTGGTTGATTTCCATTTAGTAATGGCTATATTAAATTCTAGATTAAAAGTAATTCAGTTGAATTCATTACCTGTTTATTATTGTTGCACTTTCTTTGAGTCTTGGACTCACACTTGTTTGCTTCTGTTTTAGGTACCTTGAAGTGATTAAATGCGGTTGGGAGTAGTATCACGTGCACGACTTCGATCTTCAACAATTTATTAACAAATTCAATAATTCGGATGTAATTAATGAGGTTGTAATATGTTGTTAAATCGTGTTGGAGTTTCTTAACTTCTATTGGGGGGGTTTGATTGATTAACTAAGGACCTACTAAAATGTTTCTTCCTACTTTGAGTGGTTGATATATTATATGACTGCTATCATTCTTTTGTCTACTGAGTGGATGTCCTCTGTTCTAGAGAGGTCATGCGAAATTTTAATTTTGAAAATTTGGTGGCTTAGTTTAAGCCGCTTTAAGGGATTAAAGATTGAATTCATTTTCAGTCTTCTCGTAGAGGTGTCATTCTTTTAAATGGGTTTTTGGGTAGCATTCGTGGTGCGTTTGGCGCCGGGGTGTTACAGTTGGTATCAGAGCGGGCTTCAGGTCCGTGGTGTTTGAATGTAGTGAGTAATTCTAGAATGAATTAAAATTTTGCTATGTGAAGGTAGAAACATGGTTTAGGTTGAACCTTTAAAATGTGGCCCTAGGGCAATAACCATAAAACTTGACGTAGAATGGTTAAATAATTTAAAATTTGACACACACTGATGCACTATAGGAAAGGGATGGGATATCGTTGTATTGTTTTACAATGTTTTTTTTGAGATTTATGCTATATTGACTTGTTGATATGTTATATGTTAGTCTTGTTAAGACTATGGTATTATTTATGGCTATGTATATGAAGTGGTAGATTGATTAGTGGAGTCCGGTGGGACTCTTTGTGCCGAAGGGTTCGGCCTTGTCGTGTGGCCATGGTTGATGGTGCGGCAGTTTAGAGCCAGCACCGAAGGAGAGTCCTTGTGTTTCTATCATTAATCGGAGTGTTGTTGGAGTGCGTATTTGAATTTTGTCTTCCCTGGTCTTCTTGGATTTAAGGCAAAGAAGAGAGTTTTGTGTTGCACCTTTTTGGTTGCTTTGCAGAGAAAGACTTGGATTTCTTCGTGTTGTCGATTTCCGGGTTAACGTTTTGAATTTGGGGCTTTAAGGGAAAAAGTGTTATTCGATCGATTCGTTTTTTCTTTCCGTGAATTGATTTGTGTAACTCCTTTCCTTCGTGGAATTTTGGAGTCTGATAATTGGTTTGTAGTTTTGTTGAATGACATGGCTTGAGCCCTGTCGTTTTCTAAGTCTTTTGAGAGTCGAGCTTCTTTGGAGGTTTTCATTGGCTTTCCTGGAAAGGAAAATTCGACAGTTAGAGTAAGTTGTGGGTGATTGAAAATCTTCCCGTAGAGGGTTAGTAGAATGTTTATGTTGTTGGGATAAGGTGGTCAACCCTAATTGGATAGATGGCAAGAAGTAGTTTGTGGGTCATGGTGATCCACGGTTATAGGTGGAGATCTGGAAATGGTGTTTGCGTAAGGTTATAAATGATTGTGTCAAAGAAGTAATATCAAGGTTGGTTGAGGAACTTGTTAATTAAGTTGATGGGATTCGATTGTCTAAATCATTGGAAACTTAGATAGTTGATCTTGGTATTCGTCATATGGTTGATGGATAGAAATTTTGGATGGTAGGTTAATTTGGGATAAAAGTTAACCTGTTTATCGTTGATGAGTTTTATGGGGGAGAAATTGTTAATGTTGGTGATAACATTTCCGACCGCCGATGTAATTAGTCGAAATGATAAATTCTGGAGAAAGTAATCCACGGAAGAGTAGTTATAAAATTTTGCTAAGTTTGTTGGGTTTTCCCAAAGGCGCTAAGTGGGGTTTTGTTGTGTTGCTTTTTAATCGAGTGATTCTTCGATGTGAAGCTTTCCACCTTAGGGCTCAAGGTGAGAGAATTGGTTTATGCTGTTAAAAGGATAGAGTTCTCTTCGATCTTGTGGTTGTTCTTGAGGAACGACTGTGTGAAGTTTCTCTTTTCAGTTGAGTCTTTTCTAGTTGTGTATTTTATTGCATTGATTTTAAAAGTTGAGGAAAGTAGCTAGCCTTGTAAATGAAGCGAGATTTACTTTGCTCTCTAGTGTGGGTCAAGTGCGATGTTGTGCTATGAGGGAATATGATTGGTGCCCTATGGGGCTAATCATTTCGATAGTAGAGAATGATTTTTGGTCCGGTTGTTTCCAAGGGCAACTGTTGAATAGGTAAAAGTTGTGTTTTGATTCCTAGAGGATTCCGGTGTTACTTGGTTAGAAATAATGATATGTTCGGAATTGGTTAGAAGCTTGTTGAAATAAAGAATTCTGTGTGTGGCTCGTTGGTTAGAAAGGTTAATCAATGAGGAAAGGTGTAAAACAGGGTTTCCTGGGTTCTTAGGGGATTTGAGTTAGAACCCCAACTGTTCAATCGAATAGAATGCAGTGATGTGCTTAATAGAGTGTTGTGGCTTGTGTTAATCGTATTATCATGAGTTAATGGCCGGTGGTATGATTTGGGAATTTTGGCTGTCTGCTCGGGTCTAATATCGTCTGCGTGTGGGAGATGTGAATTCTCAAGTGGAAAGGAGAGGTGACTTGAGTTTTGGAGTCTCATGCGTGGGAAGTTCACAACTTTGTTCTTTTCGGATGTGTCGGCGTATTCCGTCTGACAGGCCCGGAGTCTACAGACCGGGTTTGGTTTGGAAGAAGGGCGTCTTCGCGGCTGGCTAAACCTAGAGGGTGAAAACCCTAGAGACTCCCACGCGAGGGATTCCGGCGTCTATGAACTAGGGATGACACAAAGATTTTACCCAGGTTCAGGCCCCCTTTGCCTTGGGTAATAGCCTTACTTCCTGCTCGATTGGTTTATAGAGTGTTTTTTGAAGGAGTGCAGTACAAAGCCTTTGGGTTACAAGTTCTCCCTTAGGCTCTACTACGGAACTCTCTGCTTGCTTGTTCTTCAACCTTCGACCGACCCCTTTTCCCCATGCACCTGAGGGCCCTTATATAGGCCAGGCCAGCCGGGCAGGTACCAAGGAGGGTCATCATGCTTATCTTCATACATTTATTACCCCTTCCCGTGTTGTCCCGTTCCTCCAACCTCATTAAATGCCGGACGCATGGCGCTGGTCCGCCGGGATGTGACCCCTTCTTGACGGGTTGGTGAGAGGCGTCGAGGAATGGGCTTATAGCGTAAATCCTTGCGGTTGACAGTCGACACCGCCGTCCCGCCTGTAACTGCATCTTGCAAGGGAAGGAGCTTCGAGGTGAAGCCACCTCGCACCACCTTTGTCTTGCGGTGGGGCAGCGAGTCCACGCCACCGCCGCCGGACGCCACGTGGACCGACACCGAGCAAGCAGGCGTGCTCGCCCCACCGCCGCCGGTGCCCGTGGACTAGACACCAGCGAAGCTGGCGTGTTTCGCCACCGCCGCCGGCGCCACGTGGACCGCTTCGCCGGGCGAGCAGGCGTCTTCGCCCACCGCCGCCGGGCGCCACGTGACCGCCCGCCAGCGGCGGCGTGCTTTCGCCCCACCGCCGCCGGGCGCCACGTGGACCGCCGCCGGGCGGCAGCGAACATCTTCGCCACACCGCCGCCGGGCGCCACGCGATCGATCAGCGGGCGAAAGAGGCATGCCCGCCACACGCGTCGGGCGCCACGCGACGACCGCCGGGCGGCGGCGTGCTCGCCACCGCCGCCGGGCGCCACGTGATCGCTACTGCGGGCGGCGCAGGCGTGCCGCCCACTCGCCACGGGCGCCCGTGGATCGCCGCTGGGCGAAGCGGCGCGTCTTCGCCCCACCGCCGGGTGCCACGTGGGTCTGTCATGTTGACCGCCGTGTTGATCGCTTTTATCGGCGGAGAGGGTACCCTAAGCGCAGAGTACGCCGATAGTAGCCCCGGCCCATACGAGCGCTGCGTCAAAGCTTACTTTAGAACCTTCATTAAATGCTTAGCGGGCTCCTGGGTGGGGCCACCACTCATGAGGATACGACCGCCTCGGTTCCCCAGCGTTTGCAGATTTTCTCGGGACCGAGGCGACGACGATCTTGTCTTCAAGAAACCGTCGGTGCTGGGGCGCATATATAGATAGGTTCATCTGTATCAAACGGTTGACGCCTTCTTCTTCCTTGCGCACCCCTAACTTTCGCTTCTTCAACCTTCTTGCTCGAAAAACCTTAGCCTTTCTTCATCTCCATGGCACCCTCCATCCCCGCCTCCACCACGGACGCCCATGCGGTGGGTAGGATGGCCATCCTAGCGCCAGAGGGCACCTTCCGCTTCCGGCCGGGACCGCCATGCCGCGGTGCCTTTCCGACGAGATCCTCATCCATACTTGGGCTATGATGGCTGGCCTGGCCCCGCCCTTTTCTGATTTCTTCCTTACCGTCCTTCACTTCTACGGGATCCACCACCTTCACCTCACCCCCATCTCCATTGTCTTTCTTTCCATCTTCGCACACCTCTGTGAAATGTTCATGGGGGTGATGCCGAATCTTCCACTTTTCCGCCATTTCTTCCTCTGCCGCGCCTCCAACGATAATGAGGTAGTGGGGAGCTACTACTTCCGCCTGCGGGACGGGATGGCCTACCGCTACATCTCTTTCCAGCCTAGGTCCAACTGGAAGTCATGGCGCAGCGAATGGCTGTACATCAAGGATGACAGTGGCGTTGACGCCTTGGGCGTGCTGCCGGGCAGCGGAGGCCTCGAGGATCGGAACTTCGCCACGATCGAGACGGCGAGCTCGCGCAATGGCGACCCGCATCCTCCGATTGCGGGAAGCCGGACTATCTGGGGGGCTGGTAGCCCGGGACTTCGTGGCCCGGAGAATCAGCCCTCTTCGCCGCCGCGTCCGTCCTGCATGGCAGTACACGGGCGACGACGACCTGACGCGCACGTGGCCCGGTCGTGAGTCTTCGTTCTTCTTTAGCTTTTTCTCGCGCACATGCTTCTTTTTGTGGTCTCCTACCAACCAGCTGCTACTTTTTGTCCATTGCCAGGCGCGGGAAACTTGGATGAGCAGCTCTAGGGCCGGTGGCTCGCCGTGCTTATGCAGCCGGTTCCGACCGGCACCCCTTTTCCGGCGGCGGCCCAGCCGCTCGCCGATCTGGAGCATGCGGAGCGCCTAAGAGTCGTGAGGCTGCTCCCGCCGATGGACTCCACGGGGCCCGCCGTGGTGCCGCCTATGCCCTTGGTGATCGAGACACGGCCCCGCCAACGACGGGACGCGGCAACGATCACTCTCCCGGACACCCAGGTCCGGATCCCAGAGGGCCCGCGAGACGCTGGCCAAACTCGCCGCCACGAGCCTGCCGTGGCGGTTCACTCGCAGGCGGCAACACAAAGCCGCCCAATGTCGACTTTCGTCGTGGGGACGCCGCCTCCATGGCGCCCCCCCGACGTCTCGTCCTCGGCGCCGGCCTCAGCGGCATGGCGCCAACTCTCCGGCCGTGGGAGCCGGGCCACCGCCCAACAAGGTGGCCTCACGCCCCGATGGCGATCTCGCTTGAGGGTACCGCCAAAGGCGGCCCCTCAAGCGCCCGGCGAAAACGCCCGACGCCCACCGGCGCCGAGCACCTCGCCAGTGCCTCGGCCTTGCCACGAGAGGGCGGAGAGGGCGATCCAGCGCTAACGCCGGAGCTCGCCCAGACTACCATTGCCCCCACCGAACGCCACGTCGAGCTCTTCACTGGGCTCAGGGACTTGCACTCCTCGCTGGGCACCAACCTCGCCGCAGCCGCCAGGCACGGGGCCGATATCGCCCAGCAGTTGGCGTCTGTGAGAGGCGAGCTGCAGCGGGAGCGAGTGAGGGCCGACACGGCGGAGGTGGCATTGGCATAGGAGAGAACCGATGCGGCCGCCCTGCAGACGCGGGCCGAGAGGGCCGAAGCACGGGCGGAGAGGACCGAGGCGGCGCTGAAGACCTCGGAGGCCGAGTCCTTTCGCCTGCGGCGCAATTTGTCGGTCATGCTCAAGAAGGCCTTCCAGCGCACGAAGAGGTGCCTGGAGCCCTTGGGGGTGGCATTGAACGCGCCGCTGGAGGACTCCGCGCTGCAGTTTGCCCATGCGACCAATCAGGCCGCGGAAGCACTCCGGGGACTGCCTGAAGCTCTGGCTACTCGCTCCGCTAGAGAAGGCCGAGAGGTCGCGATCATGACCGCGACCTACACACTGGCCTGCTGGGCCAACCGCGACGCCGCCCTTGATCCCATGGCAGCGGTGACAGTCGGCGTCGAGGGAGACACGGCGTAGGCGGAGGCGAGGGTGCGCGCAGCCGCCGAACACGTGGCCGGGATGCTGCAAGTCGAGCAGCCGGCCATGGATGTTTCCACCCCGCTGGCCGTGGAAGGCGACGAGGGCGACGACATCGACGTCGGCGACGAGGAGTGAAGGGCCAGGCAGCCCCTTGGTTCTTTTTGCCTTGCTTTCTTTTGTTAATCCATCTGCATGTATAAACACTTAAGTAGTATTTAGCAGAATAGATATTTCCAGGTTCAATGCTATTTTGCATGTTCATTCGTTTTGCGTGATCAAGTTTGCCAGATTAAACCGTTAGGCGGCCAGCCTTTTAACTTAGCCGGAATGCCTGAGGAACGCTTAGGTTAGGGCAGCATCCCTGAGCTCCGCCAGTGATTACGCGTGTTTGATGCAAACACAAGTAAGGATCACACAAGTTATACGGGACTTAGGCGAAAATGACCTTGAGTCCGACAGGAAACGCTAGACGTAGCTTGATCTTAGCGTTTGGTTTTTGCACGGGATTGCCACTTGGTTCAAACTCTTCTGGAACTTGGTCCCTGATGATCGCTCAAAACGCGTCTTTGCAACAGAAGCGTGGCGAGGCAACAAGTTTCCGGGAGTGTTTTTAGACTAGCGGCACTCGACGGTGACAACCAGCGGTGCTTCAGAGAGCCAACCCGAGGCGTACGAGCCGTGTTTGAGTACCACGTCTAACTTGCACTCCGGTCGCTTGGCCGCGCCGAACGCTAATGCTTTAGCACACTTCCATGTATCATGAGGGGCCGTTAATTTTTGGTACATGTGACAATCACGCGTAACTTGACCCATCTTAGCGCATGCACATAAGGAAATGGCCAAAAATGCGGTGTGAAGCACTTATCTTGCTTTTTATATCATTGGGCGACCAGCCCCCAAGCGTCTGGGCGGCCACGGAGAAGATTCGGGGCGACCACGAAGGAGCTTGGGGCGACTAGCCCCCGAGCTTCTGGGCGACCACGAAGAAGCTTGGAGACTTCACGCAATAAGTCGGTGACTCCATGCCTTGGTGCACAGCTACTAACAGAATGAGTAGGCATATGCAAGATAAATCCGAACGATATAGGTCCCCGCATGGAATGAGTCCCGGTCCCTTTTTGATTTCTAAGTCCTTGCGATTTTTTGGAGATCGAACCATGGTGCTGTGCGTCAAAGCTGCGGGCTTCCAGGAAGGGTACTAGACTAACGATGCTCGCGGTGACAACCAGCGGTGCTTCAGAGAGCCAACCCGAGGCGTGCGAGCCGCGTTTGAGCACCGCATCTAGCCCGCCCCCCGGTCGCCCGTCCTTGTCGGACACAGGCACCAGGTGACTCTATAGATCACCAAGGAATTAGCAGACATACGGAACCAGCGACATTCATGCAAAAAACTTGCCGCTAAGAGCACAGAAAGGGACAACAATGGTAAATTGGAAGCCTTCTAGGCAACAACTTTACTAACCGCCAGAAGCCACCAACCAGCCAAGGGAGAATCTTACCTCATGGCTGACCGGGGCGAGTAGCGGGGCACTTACAAGTCCTTCAAGGATAGAATTTCAGCAACAACTCTATGTTATAGGAATTCGTCAGTTCTTCGCCGTCCTCAGTGGCCAACCGGACCGCCCCGAGCCGAGATACTGAAACCACCTTAAAGGGGCCCTCCCATCGGGGAGACAGTTTATGCAACCCGGCATGTGTCTGAATTCTGCGCAAGAGACAGTCGCCATCGCCGGTGTTCTCAGAGACCCAGGTGGCGTGGTACCGCCTGAGACTTTGATGGTAGCGGGCGGCGTGGAGAGCAGCGCGATCCCACACCTCCTCCAAAAGGTTGATATCTTCTCGCCGGAGATCCTCTTGGTCTTCTTCGTTGAACACCGAGACGCTGAGGGAACCGGCGACACCGGAGGGGAGAAACGACCGCCTGCCCGTACACGGGAAGAAAGGCGTCTCGCTTTGGGTCTTGCTGGGTGTGGTGCGGAGCGACCGCAAGATCGCCGGAGCTCTTCCGTCCACCGCGCGCCCCTTTTGTGAAGTCGATCAAACGCTCTTGTCTTGAGGCCCTTCAGCACCAGCGCGTTGGCACGCTCTGCTTGCCCGTTGCTCATGGGATGGGCCACCGAAGCAAAACATACCTTGGTGCCCATTTCATCGCAGAATTCCGTGAAAGCCGCCTTTGGTGAATTGGGTCCGTTAGTCGGTGATGATGCGATTAGCGACTCCAAAGCGCGAAGATCCCACGATAAACTTGACGGCGAAGAATGCCGTGATGGCACGCACCGCCAACCTCAACCCACCGTAAACTTATCGATGGCAACGAAGAGGTGGGTGAAGCCCTCGTGGTTCGTGAACGTGCTCAGATATTCGGCCCTGCACCGCAAACGCCGGAGAGCGGGATGATTTGCGAGCTGGGCTGGTCGGTGGATTTGTTTAGCGAAGAATCGACAAGCCGCATGTCCTCACCACCGCAAGCATCCCGGAGGCGAGGCCAATAAAATCCTTGACGAAACGCTTACCGACTAGCGTTCGGCGGACATATGGCTCCTTTGACGCCTCCATGGATATCGAGAGCGGTTGCTCTCTTCCCGAGTGATGCACTTCAGTAGAACTCCATTTCTGCGCTGACGGTATAGGTTCCCACCTACCAGGGTATAGCACTTGGCCTTACGTGCAATCTTCTCAGCTGAGGCATCATCGTCGGGATCACTTGGTTACGCAGAAGGCTAGGATAGGATCCATCCACCGATCTTCTGGTTGGCGACCACTCGGTGCTTTCGCTGGGTACTCTCTTGGCCGAGCTTTTACCTGGCGCTGCCTCGGAAGACCGCCGTCTTCCTCCCAGTTCGGGGCCGAGGCGGCACGCTATCTTTCCCCGGAACCGGGGCCATGACAATGCACCGCCCTCTCCGCTCGAAGCCGAGGCCGCAACCTTGCCGCCGCCCCTCTGGATGGGGGTCGCGACAACGACACCATCGTCCCCACCTGAATCGGGGGCCGCGATGGACGGTCGCGATATCCTTTCTTCGAAGACTCCGACCGGAATAGGAGCCCTTGAGGACGCAAGCTGCGAAAGCCCGTCCGCAAGGTGATTGTCGCGCCGGGGGACATGGATATATCCCAAACCTTCAAAATGACGCTCCATTTTTCGGACCTCCGCCAGGTACGCCGCCATGGTGGGGTCAGAACATTGGAACTCCTTCCGCGCTTGATTGACGACCAGTAGGGAGTCTCCCTTGACTTGGAGACGCCGAATGCCCAACGCCAAGCGTCGCATAACCGCCAGTGAGCCCTCATATTCGCCACGTTGTTTGTGGCTTTGAACTCGAGGGCGACCACATCTTTGGAGGATGTCGCGGTCGGGAGACCAGACAACTCCAGCCAAGCGCCCTCCAACTGAAGGAACCATCAAGAACAAGGTCGTGGAGAGGCGCGGAGCTTTTTCGGCTTCGGAGTGGCGGAGTCCATTCGGGCATTTAACTCCGCTTGACCGACTTTTGATGGCAAGTAAGGGTACGAATTTGAGGTTGAATTCCCCAGCCCACCGCCCATTTTGCAATCCGGCCCTCCGCTTCTCGGTTGTGGAGGATCTCTCGCAGAGGGTAGGCCGTGACCACGGTAATTTCCGTCCTTGGAAATAATGACGACTTCTGGACGCCACCAGACCGTACAACATTTTCTCGAGCTCGCAGTATCGGGTCTCGCCGTGCAAAGACCTTCTTCGATGTAGTACACCGCCTCTGGACACCTTCTCTCCGCATCGGCACCGCGCCACCACCTCGGGGTGGCAGCTATGTCTGAGAACAACGGCTCACCGGCCTGGGGAAACCAAGATGGGGAGAGGAGTGGTACCGCTTCAACTCTTTAAATATACAGGCTTCTTCACCACTCGAAGTGGTTTGTCTTCTTCAACAGCCTTAAACAGAGGCAAGCTTTTTCTCCCGGTATGGCAATGAATCGCCCGGGGAGGCCAAAGCGACCGCCGGGCATTGAACTTGCTTGAGTCGTGCGGTGGCTTCATGTGCTCGATGGTCGATATCTTGTCGGGGTTGGCATCAATGCCCCTACCGACACCGAAGCCCAATAGCTTGCCTGAGGGCACACCGAACATGCATTTCTCGTGGTTGAGCTTGTGCAATTCTTAGGAGGTTAGCAAAGGTTTCTCCGTGTCTTGGATCAGTTCTTCACTCTTTTGATCTTCACAACTAAATCATCAACGTAAACCTCAAGATTTCGCCCTATCCGGGGCGGAAGGTAATGTGCATGGCACGTTGGTAAGTGGAACCAAGCATTTTTAAACCAAAAGCTATTCTTACATAACAAGAGATACCCGTAGGGGTTACAAAAGCGTCTTCTCTTCATCTTCAAGTGCCATGCTAATCTGGTGGTACGAGTACGATCCAGAAGCCTGCGATTCGCACCCTACCGTGGAGTCAACAATGAGATCGACCATGAGGGGGTAAGGGTCCTTCAGGCGAGCCTTGTTGAGGTCGGTGAAGTCGACACACATGCGCCACCTCCCGTTGGACTTTTTGACGAGCACGGGGTTGGCAAGCCACTCAGGATGAGAGACTTCCCTGATGATCCCCGCGCTCAGCAGCTTCTCTACCTCCTCCCGAATGGCGTCTTGGCGCTCGGGCGCCTGCCTCCGGACCTTCTGCCGGACCGGACGCGCCTCGGGGAGCGTCGCCAATCGGTGCTCGATCACCTCCCTAGGGACCCCAGTCATGTCGGACGGTTGCCAGGCGAACACGTCGGAGTTAGACTGGAGGAAGGTGACGAGCGCGTCTTCCTATTTGGCGCTGAGGTTGGCGCCAATGTTGACGGTCTTTCGGGGTTCGCCCCCGCTCAGGGCGACCACCTTGACCTCACCAGCAGAGCCAGGTGAGGCACGAGTCCGGGCCTGAGGGGCTCTCGAGGGAGTGGCGTATGGGCGCCCGACGCAGGTGGCACCGGCCAGGTCCTGCGTGACCTTGAAACAGCGCAAGGCCTCGGCCTTATCCACCCTGATCACAATGGGGCCAGCGGGCCCCGGCATCTTCACCACCATGTACGCATAGTGGGTGGCCGCCATGAACTGGTCCAACGCCGGTCGGCCGAGTATGGCATTATAGGGGAGGTCGAAGTCGGCGACCTCGAAATCCACCAACTCGGTGCGATAGTTATCCCTCTCCCCGAAGGTGACGGGGAGGCGCACTTGACCCAGGGGCATCAAACCAGCCTCTAGGGCTACCCAAGAAGGGCGAGTGGGCGCAGATCCGCCAGGATCTCAAGCGCCAGAACACCGAGGAGGACAGGAGGTTGATAGAACTCCCTCCGTCCACCAGCACGCGGGTTAGCCGCACGTTCCGAACGGTGGGCGACACCACGACCGGGAGATGCCCCAGGCCGTTGGTGCCCTCGGGATGGTCAGCCTGACTAAAGGTGAGCGTTTGCTCAGACCACTTCAAAGATCCGACCGCCCGAGCTTGATGTGGTGGCACACACTCCCTCTTCACCGTTTATGGCGGCGTTGAGGAAGGTGGACGAACCGCCATGGATATAGGCCACCACGTGATCGGTCTGCTGGAAGGCCAGCGGGGGATCTTCATCTTGATCATCGTCGGGGCGGCGTTCCTTGAGCCGCTTCTCCACCATCTTGTCCACGACCCGACAGTTGTCTAGGTCATGGGTGTTGGTCTTATGTATCGGCGAGAGGGCTCGCCTCCTTTTGGTCGTGGCGATCGTTCCCACGATCATGGCGGTCATCGCTACCGATCGCGGCGATTGTTGCGCCGTCACGACGGTCGTCCACGCCGCCACGGCGATCATCACGCCGGTCGCGGCGGTTGCGCCCGAGGCGCAGATCTTCTTCGTCGTCGCGCCGACGGCCAGACTGCTCGCTTCTTCCGCCTCAGCGCTTCGTGCCTTCTTGCACGGCCGAACCCTTCGAGGTCCGGCCTCGCCCTGCCTTGGCCACCCTTGAGCAGCGCTGCCCTCGCCTCATGCGCCCGCGCACATTTATGTGCGAGGAAAAGAGCTTCTGAGGTGGAGCCGATGGTACGGTGGCCATCTTCTCCTTCATCTTGCGGTCGCAGACGCCCCTCTGGCGATGGCGACCGATTGCTCGAGATGTGGGGATTGTGTTGCGGCGATGGCGTAATCGCCGGATGAAGTCGCGGCGACTCCCTTCTCTTGCTCCAGAGCGTGGAGGTCGCCCTCCGCGCGGGCTCAAGAAGGAGCCTCGAAAGTTGGCGGCTTAAGAGGTCGCACAACTTACCCCACGAGTGCACCGATCCTCGGGGAGATTTAGCACCAGGCGAGGCGAGCCTGCAAAGGCTGTTGGGAGGTAGTTGGCCATGACCTTACAGATCCGCCATTGCCCGCACCATCGTCGTGTAGATTTGGAGGAACTCCTCCGGGTTGGTGGTGCCGTCATATTTTTCTGCGGCACGGGCGAACTGTCCGCCACGCCACGCGGCAGCCGCCGGAGAAGGCCTGCACCCGACGCCAGAGGAAGCCGAGCCGCCATCGGGAGCCCGGTCCGAGACCGTTCATGGGGCGCGAGGCCGGCTCCTGGAGAGTCGGAGGAGTGAACCTCCTCCTTGGCCCGAGAATGAGAGCCACGGGGACTTCATCGTCACCGCTACCCGCCACCGTGGCAGCGTTTTGGTGCAGGTGGCGCGGCAGCGCATCGAAGGTCATCACCGCCGCCGCGGCTCTCGTCAAGATGAGAGCGGAGGTCCCCACGGTTCCTCGAGGAACCGGACCGTCATCGCGTGTTCTTTCCTTCACCCGGCCCCCGCCGTGGCCTTTTCGTTAGGGCGGCCGAGGCCCGAGAGCGCTGCATGCGCCTTAGGCGCCAAGGTACGACCGTACTGATCGCCGGAGGCCCTACCTTGCCGGGCGCGCCCACGAGGCGGCGATGTTCGCAGCCCACGGAGTGGCGGGAGTCTCCGCGAACTCCACCGGAGGGTGGTCCAGAGGCGCGCCCATGGCCACTGCGACGCACGGGCTGCTCCCCGCCTAAGGAGCAAGAAGCCGCCTTGCAGGGCGGGGTGAGATGGTCCCTCGACCGCGTGATGGCCGGAGGCGCCTTGTCGTCGCTTCGCCCGCGATATTCTCGATCTTTGAGAATCCGCCATCTTCAGATGCACGGGCTTGCTTCTAAATCACGGACGCCGAAGTCCGCCGGGGAGTTAGCCGGGGAAACCAACCACTAGCCCCTACTCGGGCGCTACCGCTTCGGCAGATCCCGCCGACAGTCCGGAGTCTACAGACCGGGTTTGGTTCGGAAGGAGGGCGTCTTCGCGGCTGGCTAAACCTAGAGGGTGAAAACCCTAGAGACTCCCACGCGAGGGATTCCGGCGCCTATGAACTAGGGATGACACAAAGATTTTACCCAGGTTCAGGCCCCCTTTGCCTTGGGTAATAGCCTTACTTCCTGCTCGATTGGTTTATAGAGTGTTTTTGAAGGAGTGCAGTACAAAGCCTTTGGGTTACAAGTTCTCCCTTAGGCTCTACTACGGAACTCTCTGCTTGCTTGTTCTTCAACCTTCGACCGACCCCTTTTCCCCATGCACCGAGGGCCCTTATATAGGCCGGGCGGTCAAGGCGAGTACCAAGGAGGGTCATCATGCTTATCTTCATACATTTATTACCCCTTCCGTCTGTCCGTGCCTCCGGCCCCATTAAATGCCGACGATGGCTTCGCTGGTCGGCCGGATGTGACCCTTCTTGACGGGTTGGTGAGAGGCGTCGAGGAATGGGCTTGTAGCGAAATCCTTGCGGTTGACAGTTCGACACCGCCGCCTTGCCGCCCGAAGCAGACGCAAGAAAGCGAAGGAGCCTTCGAGGTGAAGCCACCTCGCACCACCTTTTTGTCTTGCGGGCGGCGGCAGGCGCCCACGCCCACGCTAACCGGACGCCACGTGGACGGACACAGCGGCGAGCGTGCTCGCCCCACCGCCGCCGGTGCCATGTGGACTAGACACCGAGCGGCGGCGTGCTTTCGCCCACCGCCGCCGGGTGCCACGGGATCGCTCACGGGCGGCGTGGCATGCTTTCGCCCCACTGCCGCCCGGCGCCACGTGGGCGGCCCGCCGGTGAGCGGCGTGTTGCCCACCGCCGCCGGGCGCCACGTGGACCGCCCATTGGCGAAGCGGCGTCTTCGCCACCGCTCGCCGGGCGCCACGCGATCGACCGCCGGGCGAAGCAGGCGGCGTGCCGCCCCACTGCCGCCGGGCGCCTCGCGGACTACCGCCGGGCGAAGCAGCAGGCGTGCCCGCCCACCGCCGCCGGGCGCCACGTGATCGCCGCCGGGCGGCGAGGCGTTTCGCCCACCGCTCGCCGGTGCCACGTGGGTCTGCTATGTTGACCGTCGTGTTGATCTGCTTTTGTCTTGGCGGAGAGGGTACCCCAAGCAATCTGCTGACAGGATGTTTTTGCTTTATCAGTCGGTTCCCGTTGTTTGTGTTTGTGTTCTTGTGGTGTTCAGAATTCGAGGTCGAATTCTGTTAAAGGGGGGAAGAGCGTAATACTGCAAAAATCGTTTTTCTTGAGTTTTTGGCCGGAATTGTTTTTGTTTTTCTTAAATCCCAGGATTTTCTTTCTGTCGTGAGTTGAAATGTCAGTTTTTGGAGTTTGTTGGTCGTCGTCTCTGGAATTGTTGAGTAGTTTGGAAATTCATGTGATTCTTTTCCCCTAACCCTAGATGCCCACATCATTATTCAAGGGAGCGAGCCACTTTTTCCCAAGCCCAGACGACTCCCTCCTGGCACTCTCCACTTTTCCCCAACCGGCCATCACTTTTCTTCTCAGTTCTACCCGTGCGCCCCTCCTCCCCTAGCACTGCCGACCAGCGGCGGCCCCTCCCTGGTGGCGCCACCTCTCCTCGGCCAAGCAGCTTCAAGAATGGCAGCCTCTCCCTCCACTAGAGAAGCTTCAAGCGGTGGTGGCCGGATGTAGCGGGCGGTGGCGGTGGCCCTCTGGCGTGGCGAAGCTCCTCCCGGCCGGTGGCTCCTCCCTACGTCTCCTCTCCGGCAGCAGCTCCTGCAGCCCTTCCCCACCTCCCTTCTTCCTCCATGAGAAAGATTGATGTAAAAACCCTAGGTCTTTGGGTGATTTTAATGCTTGCATTTAAGGTGTTTGATCAAATGCCCAGCTAGGATCCTTGTTTTTGAGATGCATTTAGCTGAAGGATTTGGAGTCTAGAGCATTTTGGAGATTTCTGCTTGAGCTGAATTCTGTCCCGCTGTTTGGACCGCTATTTGAAACTTCTACAAGAATTTCTTGGGGCTTGGCTATAGAAAAAGTTGTAGATAATCGGATTACCTTTCAATAGAGACCGAAATCATTAAGTTTCGTTTAGCCATTTAAAAGTTATGGCTATTTTACCGAGTGCTGTCCAATTCTTGTCGCGATTGGTTCAGTCTGTGTTCTTCTGCAGATTAGAACATCGTAGATGCCGAATTAGACTTTTTCATTGTCTAGAAAATGTTAGGATTTTTTGAGTAGATTGCGAAAATGTATTCATTTATGTGATTTGGAGTTGTAGAACTCAAGTTATGCTCATTTTGGTGTTTGCTGTCCAGATCGAGTTAATTTTGTGTTTGTCTGCTGTTCGTCGCAAAACTGAAATTAATCGGTGCGTTTCCCGATCGGTCGGCTGTAGAAAAAGTTGTGGAGTTGTCTCTTGTGATCGTTTAAAGCCTGGGTTCATCCTTTTTGGAGTAGCCATTTGGAAGTTACGGCATTTTCAATGCCGGCTGTCCAGATTTGAATTTAAGTGGTTATGAGGGATGATTTGGTTTCGATTGTAGATGTGAATATATATAGAGTTGTTTTCTTCTGTCACTTGTACCGAGTGTGTATGAATTTGAGTTAGATGAATATTATTTTATTTGCAGGCAAGGTTCTGTCGGGAGTGGCCTCAACCACATGCCACTCCATTCTTTCGTCGGTGAAGGCAAGTGCATTGTATTCGGTTGTGGCTTAGGTGGCCATTTGGTTTTGCAAGCATATAATTATCCATGTGTTATTTTAATATTTTCATGTTTATTTTTGCTTGCGATGTGATGAATGAGAATGGTTAATTGGTTATGCTATCGTTCAAACCTAGATTATATGAAAGTGTATCAATGTTTGTTTGTTATGTGTGTTGATTGATGAATCATATGCCTTGTCAATATGCCATGGGTTCCATTTTATATATGCCTTGATGATGCTCTCTAGTATGATTAGGCTAATGGGAACATAAAAGATATAAGATTTGCATTATGAAAATAGCTCGAATTGTGGTCATGATAAGCGATTGTGGTGGTTATGTGAGTGTTGCTGATATATGTGACCTTATGGATATGAAAGTTGAGAATGGCCTTTTGCATATATGCGTTTATGAAAAGTGCATCTTTGGAGTGAATGCTTTGTGGGTTGTTTGTTGGACCCCGTATAATCGCCAAATTGACATATTGCTATATGACACGTTCATAAGATTGCTTACTACTATGATAGGTGAATGTGAATAATGAAGTTGTGAGGTTGGATTGATAGGAAAAGTTGATTTGCTATCTTGAAAATTGATTATGTCTTTGGTGCGAGTGTTAATGACAGATTGACCATGTTGATGAGATTTGTTGAGAATATGGATACGAGTGTTGAGAAGGTGATTTGAATGTTGAGAATGGTAATTTATGGATGTGAGAAGTGGCTGATGTTTATGGATTTGGCTATGGTTATGCAAATGTGAGAAATGAATGTAGTTTGTAAATTTGTTTATGTCTATTGCATTTGTGCATTCATGATGGAAGAGGCGACCCATTCTGATGCGGGCCTCTGTGCTCACATGTAGTGAGCACGAAAGTCCTACCTCGTAGTCCCATATACGTGGTTGTATGGGAGCGAGTCAGTAAGAGTAGGCACCCTCCACCACGGGGTGGAAGGGGAATGAGAGGGTGCACATCGACAGGTGTGCACTCGGCCATACCGGTATGTGCTAAAAGAGGAAATGAGACATGCATGATGCATCATATGCATGAGAATTGTGAAATGAAATGAGCATGTGAACATGCAAGCATAATTGCATTTGTATTGCATTGACAATGATGAATCATGTTTAATGAGTTGATTGTGATGTATGGATATGAGATTCTTCTTTTGTGTGGCATATGTGCATCTGTATTGCATTGAAAATGATGAATCATGTTTAATGAGTTGATTGTGATGTATGGATATGAGATTCTTCTTTTGTATGTTTTGTGCACTTGAGTATGAAAGCATAAACGCATTCCATTGCATTGTGTGTTGCAACTGATAAATGGGATTGATGAGAATGGGAAGAACAGGTTGAGGATTGAGACGTGGACTCATCCAGAAATGTTTATTGAGGCAGGGGTAAGATTTAGTTATGTTTTCGAATTGGTTGTGGTAAGTGGAGTTAGTTATTGCTTCTTTTATTGGTTGATTTCCATTTAGTAATGGCTATATTAAATTCTAGATTAAAAGTAATTCAGTTGAATTCATTACCTGTTTATTATTGTTGCACTTTGCTGAGTCTTGGACTCACACTTGTTTGCTTCCTGTTTTAGGTACCTTGAAGCTGATTCGTCTGGTTGGGAATAGTATCACGTGCACGACTTCGATCTTCAACAATTTATTAACAAATTCAATAATTCTGGATGTAATTAATGAGGTTGTAATATGTTGTTCGTCGTGTTGGAGTTTCTTAACTTCTATTGGGGGGGTTTGATTGATTAACTAAGGACCTGCTAGAATGTTTCTTCCTACTTTGAGTGGTTGATATATTATATGACTGCTATCATTCTTTTGTCTGCTGAGTGGATGTCCTCTGTTCTAGAGAGGTCATGCCGAAATTTTAATTTTGAAAATTTCGGTGGCTTAGTTTTAAGCCGCTTTAAGGGATTAAAGATTGAATTCATTTTCAGTCTTCTCGTAGAGGTGTCATTCTTTTAAATGGGTTTTTGGGTAGCATTCGTGGTGCGTTTGGCGCTGGGGTGTTACAGACCCGCTACTGGGTAGCGGGCAAGTCCTCTTTCGGCAAGCCCCTTCCACGGCAAGCCCCTCTTGCACCAAAAAAACCCACCGATTAGGAAAAATGACAATGGAATGTTGCAAATTAATTAGCCATGTATATTCCGTACTAAACTCTTGTAGAAGTACGGTAAGGCTTTACATTTAGCAAAGCACATGCATTAACTAAGTGAGACTTTCCACAAACCATAACCATTTTGCCGCCACCTAGCAACCAATTCTTGTCCGGTCTAAATCTCATTTTTCACTTTTCCTAGTCCAAAACCATTTTCATAATCTTCAGTGGCATACTAATGCCAAGGAATAGTTTTTATCACAATAATATTTTTATTGGCTTATATTACGAAAATCCTAAATTCAGGTCCAAGCATGTCTAAGACATTTGCTACATAGCACTAATTAATACTATATTAATGTACCAACTAGTGAGATTTTGCTTAAGGTTACAATGCTACGATGTTTTCAATGTCAATGTGGTCATAATAATTAAAAGGTAACTATACATTTAAAACTGGGACTAAATTACATTGACAAAATTATATATGCAATAATTTAAATCAAAATACAAGTTAAAATATAGGATCAACATGATCAAGGGTGTAACTTGTCTTGCACGATGCACCGATGCTCTGAGTTGTTGATCTGGTACTCTTCCTACACTATGAAATACAAACTTTGAAAATAGCTAAATTCAAATAAAATATGAATAAATTAAAATAAAATAAAAACTAGAATAAATAATTAATTTAGGATTTTATATGAATTTATAAAGAAATATGGAGTCAAACATAGTTCGAACGGTGGAGAACAACCTTTTGGAAGATTTAAATCAAGGAAAAAGATAGAAAGGATATTATGACGTTAGTACCAGATTTTGAATTTTGGAATTTTTTATTATTCTCCTATTTTTTCTTTTTCTTCTTTTATTTTTTTATTTTCTTCTCTTCTTATTCTCTTTCCTCATGTGCGCACAACGCTTGGCCGACATGCACAAAGCTCCGCCAGCAACACTGTTGCCGGGGGAGAGGCATTGTGGAGTGGCACACCTCCTCAGTGGCATTGAGGCAGAGCTGAAAGCGACAGTGGCAATGCGAGGCAAAGAAGAGATGGCAACCGAATGAAAAAGAGTGCAAAATCTAAGAAATGGAGGGGATAACTGGGGAATGGAGAGGGGGAAAGGAAGAGGATGGTGGGACGTACATGTGATACAGACGGCTTGAGAAATGGAGCTATGAGATGCCAGGAATGTCATGTGGAGGTGGGAGCATGGCAGCCAGACTTAGAGAAGATGATAGGACAACGCAAGCCACTAGGACTCTTACTCGGTTAACACATAAAAAGGAAACAAAATGGATCATATTGGAACCAAAAATAGACCTGCATAGATTGATTTTTCCATGTATGTGCTTTTTGGCTTCTTTCTTGGTTTCTCAAGACCAAGGCCCTTCTGGCTCGAACATCTCTAGCTCATGTGTCCACTGGGCCGTCCAACTCCTTCCCAGCTCACCTCTGCTTCTAGCTTTTTGCCACACACACGGTGCTGACCTAGACTAGGAACAATGCACGACACCAGCACACGCACCATGTGCTTTCGGCCAAACTTCACGCATTGCAAGCCTCCACACGGTTTGTTCGGACCCAAATATGCAAATTCAGACCCTCTGTGTATACTGCACTAGTCCAGAATCACACTAGTGCACACAGGCTCAACATAGATGAATATCACAATCATACATAGCAAAAATATGATAAAAGACACCATATATTAAATAACACTTCTTGAATGACCTTGTGATCAACTTACATGACTATGCCTCACAAGGCCGAATAACAAATTATGCTGCAGTAGAATGAAAATGTACATACAACCCTCAGTATACCACAAGCAATTGACAAGGCTCACACCTTAAATATTCGTCTCTTCATGGTTCTCCTCCTCCAAGATGATATGAGCTCCTCAACTGGTGATGTTGTTGGCAAGGGTGAGCACATAAAGCACTCAACAAGTTATGTATAGAATGCAATTTCTAACATAGCTATATGGAAGGCTTATTCCAAAGGAATGGCTAACATGGGTATTTTATAATAAAGCAACATTTAAGAACAAATAAAATAAATAGATTGTAAAGACAGTAAAACAAATAGTAGCAAATAGTAGTTTCCATCATTTTCCAAGTAAACAAGGTATCTATCCTAAGTCAAGTTCCAACTTTCAATGACATCCATTGGCAACCTACCATCCATCCCAAGTTTTTATTTTATAGAATCTAACCCTTGATTGTAATCCTTAGGCATTGCTCAATACTGTGAGTACAACTATCCAAAAAGATTTTATACTCTGTAGAGGTTATGCACTTTACATACACGACATGAACATCTCTTTGTGCAATTGATATTAACACACTTCCTTTAGTGTGTCGCAAAGATATCATGATGAAACCTTTTAGAAAATCTTTATTCCAATATTGACCCTCTTGGTAAGCCATACACTATCCCTTCCCTCATCGGAGGTGAAGATTAGGACTGACAAACCGTTAGATTGATGTGTGACCGTAGTACACTACATCCTCCGCTATAACCACACTTCCATGTATACACGCTTCTATGTGATTATCCACCTAAGGAATCACATGTCAAGATAACGATAATCCTACTTAGTTAAGTCTGTCCCATACCAAATATGTGGTTGCATAGTTGACTCAGTTCAAAAGTTCGCAAGGTTAAGTCCTTAATTAACTAGGGCAAGACTTCGACAAACCCTCTGTCATTCCTGACCCACTTTGGCACACTGCCCCTTGCCACTTGCCTTAATCTAAATTATTTACCATCCCATTTTATTACCATACACCACGTGCCATTAATAAGTCAATATCGTTTTGTGACATTTGTCATTGCAACTCAACACTGAGATCGATGATTTCCAATTAATCTCTAAACCGATTCAATCCTCACCATACTTGATTATCCAATAGCCGATAATGACCCTTATAGAGACCAGGCTGGCTATGGGCTGGCTAGCCGCACAGTGTTGGGCTTCAGCCCTTTACTGTGCATAGGATTATTCTAAAGCTTTTTTATTTAATTTAATTTTTGAAAATAGATTAATCCATTTAAGGCATTAAAAATATCAAAAAAATTCCAAGGAAAATATTAAAAATACTTTAGGATATTTAGAACTCAAATAAAATATTTTTAGCCAAACTTTATATTAAGTTAGGCCAATATACTTAATTTAAAATAAATTCAAATAAAATCCAGAAAAATCCAATAAATTTAGAAAATCCATAAAATGCACAAATAACACAATAAATTAAATAAAAGGAAAAAAATTAGATGTTACATGGTCCAGCAACCTTAAGTATTATAGGTGCAGACATATGCATTCCCCTTTGGTACAGCCCACAAATAGCATGTCAAACACCATTGACACCTTGATTCCATCTTTCTCTCTTCTTTTCCTCACACAAAACATCACCTAGTTGAATTATAATTCCATATTGTGAATTGCAAACACAAACCAAAGTTATAGTAGTACTTGGACCCATATCAACATGCCATCAACAACATCATCATCATTGTATGACAACACATGACATAACCATTTCACAAATATGTTCCACAGACAATTAATTAAATTTGAATTTGCACTTTCAAAAGATGTCAATGATTTATGATATTGCGAAGTAAACTACTCTTGATCTAACCAACTTACATCGGCATATATTAGTATCCAACTAATAATTATCCATCCACCATAAATGATCATGGCATAGCAAATGACAATGTAGGTATAATTCAAATTGGTTGCATAACTAATTTCCAAACTATTGGAAATAATTTAAAATTTAAAATATGCATCAACTTGAAAAAAATAACATTTACAAAACTAGGTTCAATATGATCAAAACACAACTTACCTTGATATAAATCCTGATCTTGATCTTGACCTTGACAATGATTCGACTCCCGACACTTCAATGTCAAGCAAAACAAAGGGTGAAAAATAAAATAAATACAAAATAGAGACAAAAACAACTCCAAAAATAAAATAAAATAAACTGGAACATAGGGCTTCATTTTAGATAAATTTATGAACTTGAATAGACTCAACCGAAGTTCGTATGAAGGAGAACAGACTCTCGGAAGATTTATCGAACAAGTAAATCCTAAACAAAGAGAGAGAAAAAAGAATATCCAATAATATTCCTCTTAAGAGACTGATAAGCGGGCTCAATGAATTTTTGGTTTTATAATTAATTTCTAAAATTCTAGAAATTAATCAGAGGCTGACATGTGGGCCCTTGGTCTATGGACCAAGTACAGGGACATAGTGAATGATACACAGTGGACACAGTGCAGGACTTGACCCTCTAACATACGAACCCACAAATCATAGACACACTCAAGGAGAACTAAGTCTACTTCAGATCTAATCTTGCTTCTATGCTTGCATGGCTGCTGACCTAACTCCTATGTGGTGCTGATGTGGCTTGCCACATCGGCAACCAATGCTAGGGACAATGACGACAAGCCGTGGCACTCTCCGGGAGTAGCTATCTCATATACAACAACATAGTTAATCCTCCGGGTTGGTGTAAATTGACACAGAGGACAACATGGACACAAAGCACACTAGCATAGGGACCAATGGTCATCACCGGTGAAGATACAACAATAAAATTAGGATAGAGACCTTCGGTGAACCTCAAAGCTTCACAAAAAACTTTCCTGGACCACTAGGTCAAACCCGTAGCATGAGCTCAACGAGATGAACAAGATGACATGAACATCATGGTAAATGGCGACCTCTAGTGATGGCGATGACCATTAAAGTGGTGACAATACGGACCTCTATGGTGACATTGACCTCCAGCGAAGCTCTGGCAATGAAAAGGTGCACACTAGGTTGAACATAGCAAGGCAAACCTAAGGATGTAGATCAAGAAGACATAGACTCCCCAATGGCGGTAAAATCCAATAAGAAGCTTAGCAGTGATGCTCATGGAAAACCTTGAAATCCGGTGCAACCATGGTGAATCTTGTTGTCTGGGGTTAGGGCTTGGACATGGAACCTAGGTGACGTTGTTGCCCTCTTTATATTGGCCTTGGTGTTCGTGTACTGTTGCATTCGCAATAGAGTCCATGGCTTGCACGACACGAACACAATGTTCCACTTGGATATGATGAACAATGTGTAATATTGCGGAACCTCGCTCCATTTTGGGCCTTCCGCCGGGAATGTTTCAACCGTCCGGCAGGTATCCGCGGGGGTGGTCGGCCCATTTAGGGAATGTTAAGGTTAGGGTTTTGGGTGTGGGAGGGGTTTTTCTGGAATTTCCCCTCCCCACCAATCTTTCTTTTTCACCTAATCTCACTTGGGTGGCTGGCATTTCTCCTGGGCCAGCACTTTTCCCGAGCCAACCCTCCCTGCCCTGCCGAATCCTGCCAAACTCTCCCCCTGCGCCTCCTCTCCATTTCGGCCTTGCTCCCCTCCTGGTTCAGCGGCCTTTCCCTGCTCTTCTTGGCTCGGCATCGAGGCGGCGGCAAGAGTGGTGGTAGCGCGCAAGAACGCCGATGGTCTTCCCCTGCGCCCCTCCTGCCCTTAGCCGAGCGTCCCCAGGCCGGCATCACCTTGCTCCTCTCCTGGCGGCTCCCTCGGCCTTGTCCTGCTCGCCCGCCGACGCCTCTGGTGCGACTTCCTCCACGGCTCTTCCCGACACGGCTCCTCTCGGTGTGACTTCCTCGTGGCGCCCTCCCTCCTCCCGGCCATGCCCCCATCTCCTCTTCCTCCATGGGTGTGAGATTGGAGGTATAGCTTGTTCTTGGGGAAATTTTGGCATGCATGTGAGGTGTTTGTGTTAATGCCTAGAAGGTTTAGGGTTGTTGAATGTGATTGTGCATGTCTTGTCATCGATTAATGGGTAGGGCTTGAATTTGGGTTCGGCACAATCATGCTTTTAGAGGAAAAGTTTGGCCCTAGAATATACATGCATGCTTTGCTAGGGAATGATTAAAGGCGAAGGAGGATGGTAGTATTTGTGTTCTTGGAATCTTAATACATTTAGTGTTGTTGTTCAGCAGATTCTTATATTGATGAGCCTTCATATGAGATTCTGGTAGAGAGCAATATATATATATATATACACACATATTTATATTTGCCTAATCTGTGCTTGCTTGAGTTATGTGTCCCGAATGATTAGTGTGCATGAATTCAATGCTGAGCTCTTTGTGTATATGCTTAGTGCTGATATTGGGTCATTGGGTGTATAGTCATTCGTATTTATGCACTTATACCATACTGGAAATTGGGTATGTATCCTAAAACTCATGTGAGCACTTAGAAGGTGGACAGAGCGTCACTGAATCGTTACTGTTTATACTACTTGTTGTGTGACTAGTAATAGGCTATCTCCTTTGTATGAGTAAGCTGATTCAAGCTTTCATTGTTCTTTGTGAGATCAAGTAAGTGTTGATTCTATGGATGTTTAGCATGCCAAGGCCTGACCTGGTTCTATAACACTCAATACCTTATCGTAAGATTTATATTCTTGCATGAATTAAAAGTTCAGTCCCATTTCCAAATTGTGGTGTGTTGCCCCGGTTTGTTGTGCATGCATTTCATTGGTTATGAGGATATTTTGGTTTCAATTGTAAATGTGAGTATGTAGAGTTGTTTTGTTCGTCGCTTGTCTTGAGGGTGCATGAATTTGAGTTGGATGAATATTGTTTTATTTGCAGGAAGGTTACGTGGGAGTGGCCTCAACCGCATGCCACTCCATTCTTTAAATCGGTAGTAAAGGCAAGTGCATTGTGTCGGTTGTGGCTTAGATGGCCACTAGATTTTACAAGAATACATTTATTCATGTGTTGCTTTAATATTGTCGTGTTTGCTTTTGCATGCGATTTGATGCATGAGAATGGTTAATTGGTTATGCTTTTATTTAAACCGAGTTTATATGCAAGTGTAACTCGTATAACCCCTATACGGTATCTAGTTGATTGCTTGTGTTATGTATATGCTTGCGCAATGGTGGTGTTTGTGTTTATAAGCACGTCTAGTAGGGTAATAGCCTTTTTGTGAGAAGGTAAAGTAATTTGATGCAAGTGCATCGTTGATTGAAAAGATTTGTGTCGAGAGTCGAATGTCATAATACCTTAAGATTATGGAGAGCTATTGGTTGAGATGTCATACTATTATCACTAGTATGATAGGATAATGTGAATAATGACGTAGTGAGGTTTGATTAGTAAGAATGGATGATTTGGCGATCATGAGGATGGATTATGACGTTACGGGAGTATTAATGATAATTGTGACCATGTAGATATGAGTGTCAAGACTATGAAATGAATGTTGAGAATCTGAATATAAGAGCTAAGAATATGAATATGAATGTTAGGAATGCGGATATGGGTATTGAGAATATGGATATGAATGTGAGGGAAGGCATTTGCATATGTGCATTCATGAAAAGTGCATTGAGCCAGGACGGTGAGAACGTCATACGGACTGTATGACTAATCCGGTGTGCTCAAAGTTCCTACCCCGTAGTCCCATCTACTGGCGTAGATGGGAGCGGTGTTAAGCATAGGACCCGCTACTGGGTAGCGGGCAAGTCCTGTTTCGGCAGGCCCCTTCCACGGGATGGTTGGGTTTGAGGGTGCACATCGACGGGTGGGCACTCGGCAAGATCTCTGACGCGTGCATCGAAGGAGCAATCATCTGCATTGCATTGACAATGATGCATCATATGCATGAAAGATTGTGAGATATGCATGAGAATGGTGGAGTGAAATGAGAATTTTTGAAATGGGTTGAGCATATGAACAAGCCAGCAAGTTTGCATATGCATTACATTTACAATGATGAAGTATGTTAAATGAATTGATTGTGTTGTATGGATATAAGATTCTTCTTTTGTATGGCCTATTTGCATATGCATTGCATTTACGATGATGAAGCATGTTAAATGCATTGATTGTGATGTATGGATATAAGGTTCTTCTTGTGTATGTTTTGTGCATTTGAGCATGAAGGCAGCGAATTGAAACTATTAATGGTTCATCGTGGAGTTAATGGCATTCATAGGTTGAGGACTGAGTCATGGACTCATCCCATAAGCGGCTGTCGAGGTATGAGTAAAGTTTCAATAATTCTTGAAATGGTTGTAGTAGTTGGCATCAGTTTTCGGTTCACTTATTTACCAAATTCAATCAATTATTTGAGTATGTTACGTTTCAAAGTATTATTATTTCGTTTGATTCGGTTGCAGTTCTTTATTGTTGCGCTTTGCTGAGTCTTGGACTCACGCTTGTTTGTTTCCTGTCTAGGTACCTTGAAGCTAGCTCGCTGGGATGGGAGTAGTAGCACGTACACAACTCCGGTCATCACCACCGCATTTAATTAATTTATAAAGCATGGTTGTAAATTATGGTGTTGTAATGTGTTGCTCGTCGTGCTGGAGTTGATAATTTTCTATTTGGTTGTGTGATTGATTATCTAAGGACCTGCTAGATGGTTTGATTCTATTTTATCATTGGATATATTATATAACCTGCTATTGCTCTTTTGTCTGCCGAGTGGATGTCCTAGTTTTAGGGAAGTCTGCGAAATTTTATAAATTTGGTGACTTAGTTTAAACCAGTTTTAAGAGTCAGAGGTTAATTCCTGTCTTTTCGTTAGAGGTGACATTAGTTTTTTCAAGGTTTTGGTAGCATCCGTGGCGTGTTTAGCGTGGGGGTGTTACACAATGTTCTGATAGGTAGGTCCCACCTGTTAGCAACACGCACCTTGAAAGTTGAGCTGTGGACTAGGCTAAAAGATTGAGCCAGTTGGGCTGACTGGCTGGGTTTTAGCCTGATTACATTTCTAGTATTTTAATTTAGTTCTTCTTTTGAGAAAATATAGGTAATGCAAACGGGATCCAAATAAATAGAAAACACTCAAAAACTTCACAAAAAATTCTATAAAATACTTCCAAGCACAAGGAACCCAAACAAAATTATTTTGACAATTGTTCACTTAAGCATTAATCATATTAAATAACTTTTTATATATGATAGTCTCATATTAAGCTTTAATTAACAAATAAAATTTTGAAAATTTTTAGAGGGTTAAAGTACAAAAAAACTATTCAAAATGGCAAAATTTTGGATGTTACAACTAACCAACACATGTTAGTGCTATAATAGATACCAACTAATAATTAACCATAAGGTGACGAGGAAATATGGCATACAATAAACAAGGTGGAATGATAACGAAGAAGTCATATAACTACTCCAAGTAAAATAGTAAAACATTTAATAATTGAAGTCGCATGCAATAACTTAAAGACAAAGTAAGTTTTGTAAGCTAGGTGCAAATAGTCAAAGTACAACTTGCCTTGCTCTTGGTATACTGCTAATTATTATCTTTGATCATAATATCTTTTGTCTTCAACTTCCTTATCTACAGCTCCTTTGAATGACTTCCAGAGATTTACAGGGTTTTTAATTAGTTTCTCCTTTTAAAAAATATAGAAAATACAAAAGTGCTTTGAATAAATAGGAAATGCACTTGAACATTTTCTAGAAAAATCTAGAAAATACTTCCAAGCACAAAGAACCCAAATAAAATAATTTTGAAATTGTTCACTTGAGGATTAATCATATTAAATTATCTTTTATTTATAAAACTCCCATATTAGGTTTTAATTAGCAAATAAAATGATGAAAAGTTTTGGAGGGCTAAACTACACAAAAAAATATTTTAAGAGGTATCCATGGTGGAGACAACGGTGTCACAGAGTCCAGTGCTGACATGGAAGGAAGGCGATGAATAGTGGCCGACTGGTAGGTAGGACTAGCCCGTTGGTCAGCGACGGAGGGATGGCTTGGACATGTGGAGCACGCGTAACATCAGATGCAGAATGGAAGCGGGGCTTCACCTGTTGATGACTTGGACCAAGCCAAGATTCGGTCCAAGTGGATTTAAGGATTTTAGAAATGATTTCCGACTAAAAGAACGACTAGAAATTCAAATAAATCAAAAGAAATAGCAAATAAACTCAGAAAATCCGAGAAAATATAGTAAAATTCCTTGTAGCACAAGGAACCCAACTAAATATTTTTCATTTATAAATTTCCATTTCATTGAAGTTTTTATTATTCAAATTAAGTAGTTTTCATTTATGAAATTTCTAGTTAAGCTTTATTAATTTAAGGAAAATTGGTGAAAAATTTTCGGAACATATTTTACATGGAAGATTCTTTTAGAATCTAAAAAATTGGGATGTTACAAATGATGGGCCATATGATCCTACCAAGATCCAGTATCACAGGATCCCCTACCGAGCTCGAGGAGCAATGATAGGTTCTCTGCCGTAGCGGACCCACTACCAAGATATTGTGAGATGTTGTGGCGCTGGCTTCTTGTTGCAATAGGGGAGCGTGATGATGTCCCACACCCAGGAGGTGGCCGGGGTGTCTCCCGCGAGTTCCACCGGAGGGTGGTCCAAGAGGAGGCGAACCACATGCAGGTTCTGGGCAGGAGTGGCTACCTCCATGGCCAGCCGACGTCGCACGGGGTGCTCCGCCGCCTCCAAAGGAGCAATGCTGCCACCCTACAGGGGCGGGGTGAGACGATCCTTCGTCCGCGGGATTCGGACGCTGCCCAATCGGGTAGGGTTTCGACGGCCGGGTACTGCGTCGGTACTCGGCGCTGGCGCGTCTTTGAACGCACTTAGGCGTCTAGCCGCCCTAATGAAAATAGCTCTGGCCAGGCGGGCCGGAGCCGAAGGAAGGGCGCGCGTGGCGCTGGTCCCGGTTCCGTGAGGGACTGTGGGGACCTCCGGGCTCACTTGGATGAGAGCCGCCGGTGGCGCGGTGATGACCTCCGTGGTCGCCTGCCGTGCCACCCGGCCCAGGAGCGCTGCTGCGGGAAGCGGATAGCTTCTGACGGTGAGAGTCCCTCTCATGACTCTCACTCTCGAACCAAGGAGGAGGTTCACTCCTCCGACTCTATAGGAAGCCAGACCCCGCGCTCACGAGGAAGGTCTCCGGACCGGGCCTCCGATGAGCGGCTGGGCTCCCTTTATGGCGTCGGGTGCTAGGCCTTCTCCCGACGGCTGCGCCGCGTGGTGTGGCCTGACAGGTTCCGCCTGGCGTCCATAGAGAAGTACGACGGCACCACCAACCCGGAGGAATTCCTGCAGATTTATACCACGGTGGTGCAAGCGGCTTGTGGATCTGATGTTCTTGATGGGCTCTGCCCGTTCCTGGCTATTGAACCTCCCTCGAGGGTCGGTGCACTCATGGGAGGAGTTGTGCCGTCTTTCAAGGCTCCTTTGCGCAGCCAGGCGTGGAGGACGACCTCCACGCCCTGGAGCAGGAGAAGGGAGAGTCGTTGCGCGACTTCATCCGGCGGTTTTGCCACTGCCGCAACACGATCCCCCACATTTCGGAGCAATCGGTCGTCATCGCCCAAGAGGCGCCCGAGATCAGAAGATGAAGGAGAAGATGGCCACCCGTACCATCAACACCACCTCTGAGCTCTTCTCCCTCGCACATAATTGTGCGCGGCCATGAAACAAGGAATAACGTCTGCCCCACGGGTGGCCGAGGCAAGGACGAAGCCGGAACCTCGAAGGGTTCCGGCCATGCAAGCAAGAAGGCGCGGAAGCGTGAGGCAGGAGAGACTAGACGGGTCTTGGCCGTCGAACTTGACCGCGAGGACCCCACGCCGCGGAAGTGCAACCGCCGTGACCGGCGCGATGATCGCCGCGGTCGTAGGAACGACCGCCGCGAGCAAAAAGAGGGCGAACTCTATTGCCCGATCCACCGGACCAACACTCATGACTTGGACGGCTGTCGGGTCGTGAGCAAAATGGTGGACCAGCGGCTCAAGGAGCGCCGATTTACGCATCGAGACGAAGACCCGCCTCACCGCCTTCCAGCCAGAGATCACATTGTGGCATACATCCACGGTGGTTCATCCACCTTTTTCTCCAACGTCGCATACAAACGGCTAAAGAGGGAAGTGTGCGCCACAGCATCGAGCTCAGGGGCGGGTCGGATGCTGAAATGGTTGGAGGAGACGATCACTTTCAGTCGGGCTGACCACCCTGAAAGCACCACTGGCCTAGGACATCTCCCGATCGTGGTGTCGCCCACAATCCGGAATGTACGGCTGGGGCGTGTGCTGGTGGACGGAGGGAGTTCCATCAACCTCCTGTCCTCTTCGGCATTCTTGGCGCTCCAGATCCCGCAGCAGGATCTGCGTCCGGCTCTGCCTTTCTTCGGGGTAGCCCCGGAGGCTGGTTTGATCCCCCTGGGTCAGGTGTGCCTCCCCGTCACCTTCGGGGAGAAAGACAATTACCGCACGGAGATGGTGGACTTCGAGGTCGCTGATTTCGACCTCCCCTACAATGCCTTACTTGGCCGACCGGCGTTGGTCAAGTTCATGACGACAACCCACTATGCCTACATGGTGGTGAAGATGCCGGGGCCCGGCGGCCCCATTACAATTCAGGTGGACAGGTCAGAGGCCTTGCGCTGCCACAAGCATGCATGGGACCTGGCCGGCGCCACCTGCGTCGGGCGTGCCGACGTCGCCGGCTCGGGAGCCCCTCAGGCCCGGACCCACGCCTCACTTGGCTCCACCGGTGAGGTTAAGGTGGTCGCCCTGAGTGAGGGCGAGCCCCGAAAGAACGTCAAAATTGGCGCCAGCCTCAGCGCCAAATAGGAAGACGCGCTCGTCACCTTCCTCCAGTCTAACTCCGACGTGTTCGCCTAGCAACCGTTCGACATGACTGGGGTCCCCAGGGAGGTGATCGAGCACCGATTGGTAACGCTCCCTGAAGTGCGCCCTATCCGACAAAAGGTCTGGAGGCAGGCGCCGGAGCCGCAAGATGCCATTCGGGAGGAGGTAGAGAAGCTGCTACACGCAGGGATAGTCAGGGAAGTCTCTCACCCTGAGTGGCTTGCCAAACCTGTGCTTGTCAAGAAGTCCAACGGGAAATGGCGCATGTGTGTCGACTTCACCGACCTCAACAAGGCCTGCCCGAAGGATCCTTACCCCTACCGCAAGTCGACCTCATGGTTGACTCTACGGCCGGGTGCGAGCTGCTATGTTTTCTGGATGCGTACTCTGGGTACCACCAGATTAGCATGGCGGTAGAAGACGAAGAGAAGACTGCTTTTATAACCCCAACGGGTGTTTATTGTTATGTTAGAATGGCTTTTGGTTTAAAGAATGCTGGTTCTACTTATCAACGTGCCATGCACATCACTTTTCGCCCGCAGATAGGGTGAAATCTTGAGGTCTATGTTGACGACTTAGTTGTGAAGATTAAAAAGAGCGAAGAACTAATTCAAGACCTGGAGGAAACCTTTGCTAACCTAAGGAAGAACTTGTAACCTGAAAGCTCTGTATTAGCTTCAAACACTCTGTAAAAGATCTAGCAGGACGTAAGGCTATTACCCTGGTTGAGGGGGCCTGAACCTGGGTAAAAAATCTTTGTGTCATCTTAGTTCATAGGCTCCGGAGTCCTTCGTTTGGGAATCATTAGGGTTTTCACTCACTAGGGTTTGCCAGCCGCGAAGACGCTCTCCTACTGAACCAAACTCGGTCTGTAGACTCGGGCCTGTCAGGTGGAATAGAGATGGCCAAACTTGCAAAAAAGAAAATGCATGCGGGCAAATAGACCAAGGACTCCATGCTTTTGTAACTTGTTTGGAGGGGACTTATATTATGTATATATTTAATATCTTTGAAAATTTTAATACTATGAAAATGTGACCAGTGAATAGTGATAGCTGTTGTAACCTTTTTTGTTTACCATGACACGAACGAAACCGCGCTTCAAAACCTTGATAAATATAGTAATATGGTGATGCTATCCAACTCCCATTGTTCAAAAACGTATTGATAGGCGATAGGTACCCTAATTATCGTGTACTACCAAAATCGGAAAACAGATACTAAATATGGTCCCACCCGTTTGCTACAATGGCATGACCTCTACCTATAGCAGGTAGTTTAGGATTTTAATTTTTAGCCTTGTTGGTCACAGGAAAAGTTGTTTTTTTTTCTAATTAAAAAATAGACACATACACGCACACACCATCAAGCAACCACATACACACATGGACGCGGTGTCCTCTCACTTGTAGACGTTTAGACTTGCATAAATCCACGATCAGTTCTTACAGAATACATAAAAGTATGCATAGAAAAATATTTATTTGTATTTATTTTAAAAAGAAACATGCAGTCCAAATAAAAAATTACATTTTTTTTGAGAAAAATGGTAACATTTTGCAACCTGTTGTAAAACGTCGAAGAACGCCAACGAACAATCACCAATAGTAGATGCAATCACGAGAGCAAGAACAATAGACACACAATATAGGGGTGGAATTCTCTCTCGCTTTATTGATTCATCATCGTTTACAATGAGGGGCACCGATATATATAGCGGCATGAAGAGAGAGTTCGGATTCGACCACATTAGAAAGAGATAGAGTCCTAACCATATTTGGTTTAGGTTTCCTTATCTCATAATACTCCCCCTTGGTCGAATACCGCGTAATGCATATGTCTCGTTAAAAACTCCACTCAAAAACCCAGTGGGAAAAAAGAGATGGAGAAAAGAGCACATCGCACTCGCATGCTATGTTGCACTAGTTGCCTCATTAAAAACCTTTATGTGAGAAAACTTCAGGAAAACTCACAAAGGGAAAAAGAGTACAACTTATTACCTTCAGGGTTTTATTAGGATCTTCAGGATCACAATTAGGGTTATGGTTCAAGGGTTTTCTCCCTCTGAACTCTGCATCTCTCTAAGTCTTCTCATTCCAATGCCTTTAACATATCTTTGAAATATGATTTAAGCAAGGACTTAGTGAATAAATCTGCAAGATTTTCACATGACTTAGTTTGTAAGATTTTTATCTCACCGCTCTTCTGGAGTTCGTGAGGATATAATAACTTAGGAGCAATATGCTTCGTGATGTTGCTCTTTACATAACCCAATTGCATTTGTGCAACACAAGCAGAATTATCTTCATGGATAATTGTGGGGGTATCGACGGCGTTAAGGCCACATGACTTCTGGATATGGTCAATCACACGTCGCAGCCAAACACATTCACGTGAGGCTTCATACAGGGCTATAATCTCTGAGTGGTTGGTAGAAGTAGCTACCAGCGTCTATTTACAAGACCGCCAGGGAACAACTGTACCACCGCAGAGAAACACAAAACCACCGAGATTTGGCATCGTGGGGATCAGACGGATAGCCAAGATCCAGATATCCCACCATGGTCAAGTCTTGGTTCTTCCGAAAAACAACCCAAGATCTTGAGTACCTTGGAGATATCTCGAGTACTGATCTTTACGCCACCCAATGTCTTCGGTTGGGGCTGAACTATACCTTGCTAGCAAATTTATCGCGAATGCAATGTCGCCTTGTGCGATTCAAGAAGGTACATGAGTGCTCCAATAGCACTTAAATATGGGACTTCGGTCCTAAGACTTCCTCATTTTCCATCCTCGGTCTGAATGGGTCTTTATCCACTTCAAGGGATTTTACGACCATGGGGGTTTTCAAGGGATGTGATTTATCCATATTAAAACTTTCCAATACCTTCCGGGTATAGGACGACTGGTGAACAAGAATTCCTTCTAAGAGATGCTCTAGCTGCAGGCCTAAGCAAAATTTGGTTTTACCCAAATCTTTCATCTCAAACTCCGTCGTGAGGTAAGCATTCGCTTCCTTTATCTCCTCTGTGGTTCCGATGATATTCAGATCATCGACATACACTGAGATGATACAGAATCCATTCTGGGATTTCTTTATGAACACACAGGGACAATCATTATTATTGGAGTATCCCTTCTTCAGGAGGAACTCACTAAGCCGGTTATACCACATTCTTCCCGACTGTTTTAATCCGTATAGCGATCTCTGCAGTTTGACGCTATACATGTTGCGATTATTAGGATCCGAGACTTTTACTCCTTCAGGGACTTTCATATAAATGTCCGAATCCAGTGACCCATATAAATATGCGGTCACCACATCCATGAACTGCATTTTTAAATTTAAGCCTGCTGCCATTGATATTAGATATCGGAACATTATTTCACTCATCACAGGAGAATATGTTTCATCGTAATCGATACCGGGTCTCTGCATGAACCCTTGTGCTACAAGCCTTGCTTTTTATATCTCACCACCTGGGTATTTTCATTTCTCTTCTGGATGAAAAACCCATTTGATCCTGCAGGGAATCACTTTAGGAAATATTCAGTCAATAGGACCAGAAATTTTCCTCTTATCAAGCGAGCGCTGCCTCAATTGCTTCTTTTGTTTTGACCCTATCTGAGCGCTTCTGGCACTCTGCCATGGACTTTGGATCTGGATCCAGTTTTAAGCAATTTAAGAGGCAAATGTATGTCGACAATTGTAGTCTTTTCTTTTATTTATTTCTCCTGCATCACTTGGAATATATCTATATAAATTTCTTCCTCCTCGTGATTTCCCACAACGAGCGAGTCTAGGTGTTCGACTTCCTAGCGTGGAATTGTGCGCAAATATCTGTACTGGTTATCATCTTCGTGATGGATCACTTCAGGATGTTACCATCTCCGGATGGCTCACTTCAGGATTTTCTCAACATCGTTGAGCTTCTTCTCTTATCACGGGTAGTGTTCTCATTTGTTCGGTTCTCTATTTCTGCATGACGTCTCCATGAATTGAGTCCCGTGCACCCGAGGCCTCCCCTCTTCTTATCATGAGGGTCAAGAGTAGGTTCAATATCCTTCTAGGGTATCTCCACTCTTTCAGTGCATATACTTCTGTATATGAGATCTTTCACTCCTTATGACCGGTGAAGGTATTTGGCGGTTTATTAGCTTATTTATTGCAGACTTATTATCCTCTCGAACTTGTGTTCAGCTTCTTTAGTGCGTGGGTCTAAGGACTAGGCATTCGAAATGTGGTACTTATCTCCCTAATGCCGAAAAATGTCCTTAGTATGATCAACAGATCGAGCCGTGAATGATCCCCGTCATAGGCTCTAGGTGTTTTAATACATGACGGAGATTCATAACCTACATAGATCCTCAACTTCGGTGAGGTCCTATGGTTGTCTGTTGTGGTGGAGAGATTGGCATGTATACAAACCTGACCATATTTTCGCAGATGGGAAATACTTAATTCTTTTCCACGCACTATCTCAGAACGGGAAATTTCATAATATGCGGTTGGTGCGAGTTGAATTATTACCAAGAAGATGCAAGATCGCTGCGTGGCCCCAACAACCGGTGGGAAGCCAATTATTCTGCAAGAGCGGCCAAGCAATAAGCTTTACTCTCTTAATGAATGACTCTGCAAGGCCATTTTGGGTGTGGACATGGGGTACAGAATGCTCTACATTAATGCCTAGAGCCATACAATAATCATTGAATGCTTTTGAGGTAAACTCGCCAGCATTGTCCATTCGAATGGACTTAATCCTTTCTTCTAGAAAAGAGGCTCTTAATCTAATGATTTGGGCGATTAATTTAGTAAAAGCATGGTTCCTAGTAGATAAGAGACATACATGGGACCATCTAGTAGAAGCATCTATTAGCACCATGAAATATCTAAATGGGCCCGACAGGGGCTGAATTGGTCCACAGATATCACCTTGAATTCTCTCCAGGAAATTCAGTGATTCTTCCCTAATTTTAAGATGAGAGGGACGAACTATCAGCTTTCCTTTAGCACATGCAGGGCACATAAAAGCTTCGGGTTTTAGGAAAGGCTGTAGTTTTTATATTATGACCAGCAGAATTATTTATTATTCTTCTCATAATATTCAACTCAAGATAACCCAGTCGATCTGCTAGATCTTAATTTTCTTGGGTTTTTATCGCAACACAAACTTCAGGTTTTATATATGCATAATATAACCCGGAGGAGAATGAATGAATCCTTTTAACCACACGTTAATTACACCCATTAAACTTAGTCATGAGTAGGTATTCTGTACCATTCTCATTCTTTGTCTCCGTAAGGAAACAATTCAGACCAATATTTTTAAAACTTAAAAAGAGTACGACTGGACTCAGGGTATAATATGGCATTCTTCTAGTGCCAACTATGAAAGTATCGCTTCTGGCGATAGTCATAAAAATTCCAATTCACTTAGTGTGGCATAACTGTCTTCTAGACAGATTTTCTCCTCCGTTATCGGATTATACTTTGTTCTATATTAGAAATATGATTTATCAATCAAACAATTGTTGCATCAGGAACAAATTGTAAAATATAGAACAACATAGCACAATTGAATTAATACCCTGGGAAAATCAAACTTTATTAATTTGACTGATAATCACTCAACAGGAGCGTAGACCATTGTTCATTCAGGAACACAAAGACTAAACTGATAAATGAGGCTCTTAAGGAGACTCTAAAGGATAATACGACATCGACTTAAAAAGGAAAAACTGGGAGACTACTCCATGTCTCCATATAAATCATTTATATCGTCCTTTTGGGACATTTCTTTATTCTTCTGGAATACTTTTAGCTCATCCCTAAGAGCATCTCCAACAATCAGGTCTTAAAATGGAGTCCTATACCTCAAAATAGGGTCTAAACTAAAAGAATTAGGGCCTAAGATAACTATTGACTCCAACAATTAGACCCTAAACGCGCGAATAGGATGGGGCTAGAGAGGAGCGTTGCCAAATATAGCAACAGGGCTCCGAGTTCTAAACCTATTTTGATAATTTTTCTCAAAATACAACCTCTGTTGGAGTGCTTTTTTCCATCAAAGCCCTATAATTACAATTAGCAACCTATTTAGGGCTCTTCTTGGAGATGCTCTAACGAAATCATCCTCCTCCATGAGATATTCGGTCTTCAGGTTCGTATGGAGATGGTGCCTTAGGGAGAGCAGGAGCACCAGCTTCAGGCTGGGAAATTGTGGTTCTAAGGGATCGGGCTGACAAGTTAATCTTGGCATTCATTGCCCAAGTAGTTGCTGCCATTCAGGGCAAGCACAACAAATTCTTTCTTTGCGATGTCAGACATATCCTATATGCAAACAAAATAGGGATTTTACTTCGGGTAAAATATTGTTTTGCATGCTTAATATTGAATCAGTAAAGTATGGTCTATATCTATTCAGTAAATAATTATCACGGATTATCCATGATCTTCCTAGCATTTCTCATAATTTTCTGTTAATTATTAAGCAATTTCCAGAATTACCAATTAACAGAGGGATAAATTTCAACGTGAAATAATCCTTGCATGATGCTAATTACATCTTAGGTGGCTCTTGTTGGTTGGGTATGAAATCATGTAATGAATGCATCCGTCAACATGACTCTTGGCCAGGTCAACCCGCCCCGAGGGCTCACATGAGGGAGGGAGCACTTCCCGATTCCGGGTGCCAATTAAGAAACATAGCCTCATGTGTGTTTTCCTTAGACACCAATTGTCATGTATCCGTTCCTTCAAAATTGAAATCGAAAATCCAACCACTTATGCCTTCAAGCTCAAAAACCGTTTTGATAGCTCGACTATTTTCATAATTTTCTAGCAATTTCATTAATTACTAAGTAATTTTCAGAATTACTTAATAACAGAAAATAAATTTCGGCACATATAAAATATGGCATAAAGCTAGAAAATAAACACAGAGTATGGAGTTTCCAGAATATGCTAAATCTCAAATTTCCAAATTTTCAGGAACTTATAAATTGAGAAATCTAATTTCTGAAACTATATATCAATTTTCAGAATTAATGACTATTTTTTTTCTGGCCGAACTGCACCTCCGGCTTGCTGTTTTTTTAAAAAAAAAACGGATGGTCTCCTAGCCCATCAAACTTTTAATGCACAAGGCTCTATGCGCAGAGCGCGGCCCAAGAAGTCACGTGTGGCCCGACAGCATTGTGAAGCCCATCAGCGGTGCACGACCTGCGTGAGGCGCGGTGCAAGCAAACCCTAGCGTCTCAATCGCGCCGCCGCCAAGAGATTCCTCCGTGCGCTACTGGGCAGGAGCGTCATCCGCACGAGCGCCACTGGTGACGAGTGTGTTCTTCGGGGGCGCACTCGGGGAGATGGATTCAAGCACAGCTGTCTCGCGCAAACAATCGAGGTGATGCCGAGTCGTCATGGTTTTGCGCGGAAGCCAAGGCGGTGCTCCGGCACTGCAGGGCCGAGGCGGTGCTCTGGCGCGGCAATCTGCGGTCGGGCGGGCGCACGCATTGGCGGTGACGCATCGGGCTCGGCCGAGGAAGTCCGGCGGCGCTTCAGGCGCGGCGGTTTGCAGTCGTCTCTACGGGCGACGGCATCAGCGGGCGCGCGGAGAAGCCAAGGCGTCGGGCATGCCGCGGGAATCCATGGCGACGGCGCTCGGTGCGGCTGCGGGCGCGGAGCTTCGGGCGCGGCATCAGGCTGCGGAGCCGAGGCGGCCGACGGTGGCACAAGGCGCGGCGACCGGCTGGGTCGAGGCACAAGGCAGCTGCCTTCGGGGCTAGACGCGTCGTGGCGCGGGAGCCAACGTGCGATGTGGGAGGTCGGCTTGCGACGGCGCGACGGCGGCGGACATGCGGGCGCCGGCGGCACGCGCGAAGGAACCGAGGCGGTACCGCAGCTGGCGGCGAGGCCATGGAGAGCCAAATTTGGCGGCGCGACGCTTCGGGCGACGCGGTCAATCCGACGGCTGCGCGGCGACTTCTAGCGGCACGCACGAGAATCGAGCTCCATGTGGTGGCAAGGCGGTTCTCTAGCGGCGGATTGCACGGCCGAGAGGCGTCGCTGCGTGCGACGCAACCGATGCTCTTTGGGCGCGGCGAGGCCGGCCGAGAAAGGCGCAAGATCCAGCAGCATAGCTGTGGCGGCTGGGCGAGCGCAGCACGGCGGCGCTTCGTGCGCAAAACCAGAGGGAGCTCGGCTTCAGGCCGTGCAAAGGCTGTCAATGGAGCCAACAGCAAGGCCAATATGGCGCGTGAAGGTCTACTGGATCGATTGCAACAATCCCCAAATTTCCAATCTACTAAAATTCATGTGTAGAATTTCTGATCTACTGTTCAATTTCAATTGCGATCCAATAGATTATGCCCATGTAATACCTTGATTTGATCTGTAGAGGAAAAACTGTAGGCTATCGCGTAGGATAGAGTCGCGTAGGACTTTTCTTTCGGCAATCCGAAAGGATGCCGGCTTGATGGCGAGTTGTTTGCAGATCGGATCGGGCGATCAATCGCCGGTAGTAGTCGTTCGTTCGTCGTCGACGATCCTCCTCCTTGCGGTAGAGACTCGTGCTGATAACGTGTTGTAAAACGTCGAAGAACGTCAACGAACAATTACCAATAATAGATGCAATCACGAGAGCAAGAACAATAGACACACAATATAGGGGTGGAATTCATCATCGTTTACAATGAGGGGCACCGATATATATAGCGGCATGAAGAGAGAGTTCGGATTCGACCACATTAGAAAGAGATAGAGTCCTAACCATATTTGGTTTAGATTTCCTTATCTCATAATACAACCATTGTTATTGGTGTAGATTAATTACAAGAGCATAAATATCGGATATGTATCCATTTCTCCATATATATCGGATTCAATTAGAACAATACAAATGGTATCTCCTTTTTACCCTAAGGCAACCCATATATGCCGTTACGATGACAAGGAGCCATGATAAAAAAAGATCACGTGATTGAATTGTAGAAACCCACGTAAAGTGTTACTAGTGGGCTCAAATTGTGACCTTTGGACACAACACAAATGACATAGCTTCCCGTGTACTAAGGCCTTCCGGAATAAATTAGCACAGGTATTCTAGCTTTATATAATCCGAGAAAGATGAGCAAACTGAAAAAAGCAAACAGCACCGTATTTATTATAATTTTATTAGATTTTTTAATATATTATTATAAAAATTAGTAGTTAAAGTTAATTTTTAGAGATCGTATCGATGTCTAAAACGATGACTATTTGTGACCGGAGAGAGTACTGTGCATATATTACCCCAATGGGTACCTCATTTGTACAAGGTACAATCAATACCGAGGAGTAGAAGGCCGCGTACAGCGTGGAGCACGAACGAGGTATCGATGGGTACTGTGGAAGTAGTCGGTGCGCCACATGGACCACCGTAAATTCTCTCCAATATAAATGACTTGCTCCCTCCCATCTTGACGAGACTACGTTTTAGAATTTTGTCCTTTGCACGAATAGAAATGACTCTTTCATTAGCTTATTTATTTATTTTAGATGACTTGCGTTATTCTATTTCACAGTAATAAACAATATTAAAAATAATAAATAGTAGAGATATACAAATGAAAAAACAATTAAAAGTTATCTTGAATTTGTAGAATAGCATGTATTTAGGAACAAAAGTTGCATGCTAGAATGGCTTGTATTCAGGAACAAACAATGCGAGTATGCTGACGCTGGGAATAAATCCCGAAATCCTCTGTATATCATGTATAAGTTCGGAAAAAGCTAGTATACACAGTAAACAAAGTTGATACTACAACATATCAAACAAAAATTTATTCTTAAATTATTATAATTTTACAACATTAATGGCTCACAGGCCAACCAAAAATATACCAGCAGAAAGCAAAAAGAAGTAGTAGAGCCCAGCAAATCTACCACAGGCAATCAACTAGAGCAGTGGCCTAGTTATCAAGATTCTCACCACTAAAAACATGCTCCTTCTCTAAAAACAATAGATAATACAAAGTGAGTATATAAAGTATTCGCAAGTCACATATGTAATACAAAATTAATGTTGAGATAACAAAGGAAGGCATATATTATGGTTATTTGAGCATAAAGCAGCATTTTCAATACGTAAATATAGCAAAATTGAGTTTTAAATCACTTTTCCACACGGGATCCATCCTAAAGTTTCATCCCACATTTCCCCCATATGGACTCACCATTTATAAACCATTTTTCTGAAATCATTTTTGAAATGTTAAAGTCTAGCTAGTCCGTGAATGGCTTGTTCGGTATGCCTTATGACCGCGGGCATGATTTCGATTAGTTTTACACTCTACAGAGATTGTATAATTTTACCCACAAGATATGATCATCTTCTTTTGCCAAATACACATTTCCTTTGGTGTGTGGTAGAGAAAATCACGATAAGACCTCCTGAAAAGGTCTATCCCATGTAATTATGCCCACTAAGGTTCCACCGTTGAAAGGTTACATTCACACTAGTAAGAAGCTTCCTCTTGCGCCATACGGCAGTCTAATTGACCCCATATTCAACCCAATGGCACAACTAACAATGAAATATCTCAAGATGGATAGCCAGGTCTGTCTCATACCAGACTTGTGGTAGTACGGTAAGGCTTTAAATTCAGCAAAATATAGACTGGTCCTTAACTGGCTAGGCGAGACTTTCCACAAACCCAGAACCAAGACGAAGCTACCGGACCACCAATTCTCGTCTGTTCTCACATTTTCACTTTGGTTTCAACAATATCACTTTTTACAACATTCCATAGCGCACCAATACCAAGGAACAATTTTATTTCAATAAGAATATTTGTTTGGCTCAAATTCCCAAAAATATTAAACTCAGGTCTTAGCATGTCTAAGCCATTTACTATAGTAAGGCACACCTCGTGACGTGAACGATGTATCAAATGGAGCTTCAAGGTGCTGGGGAGCTCACAAGGACAGGTCGACCAACGTTCGTGACGTGCTCCTTAGCTTCGTGATTCTGGCCAAACTATGGCATGAGGGAGAGAACCAAGTGGAGGAATGGGTTGTGTGAAAAAAGAGGAATGTTGTGCTCACCTTATATAGGATCAGAGAGGGCTAGAGGGTAGGAAAGAGACATGGGTCGCATAGTCAGCCAAATGGAAAGAATATGAAATTTGGACACCAAATTTTGGAAATGATGTCGGGAATGAAAAGAGGAAGGTCCGAGAATTGATTTGGCCCAATTTGGAAAGAAATGGGTTAGGAAATCATGGGTTTCCAAAACTCTAAAGTCTTAGCAATGCAACAGATGGGTGAGAGAGAGAGAGGGGGGGCAGGGGGAGATCGTTCTGGCTCAACCGGAGGTTGAGGATGGTACTGTCCTGACAGGTGGGCCCCTTTTCATTTTTTTAATTTATTTGCAGGCTGAAAAGAAAAGGCTTTTGGAACATAGCAAATAAGATTAAAAAATTCCACAAAAATTATCAAAAATACCTTGACATATTTAGGACCTAATAAAATTATTTTCAGAAATTTTTGGGTTTCATTTTTCTGCAGTAAATCTTTTATATATCTAAAAATAGGGAAAAATCATTTAGAAAAAGCTGAAAATTCAAGAATAATTTCAGAAAATCAGAAATAAAAGCTTAATTAGTAATTTGAAAATTTTGGGGTGTTACACAGTAATAATAAACCCTCCATTCGCTATTATAGTTGTTATTCTAGCCTTTCACACTTAGAACAAAGTGGCATTTAAATCTTCATTTTGTAACCTGTTGACCCATCTTGATTATTCTCAGCCCTAATTAATGGCACCCAAATTACTCCACCAGTCCACCCCACTCGTCCAATCCGGCAATCCTAATCCAAGTCCCAATATACTAGTAATTAATGCCCAACATTAAGTAGGGTTATGCTGGAAAGATACGACCATGACAGAAAACGTCATTTATTTAAGACTAAAATCAACACATCAAATCGTCACTACATGTATATCCAATAATACCATTTCAGCTATTTCTTAGCTATACCATGTTAATAAAATCATACGTAGAGGAGAGATAGGGTGATGAACACAACTGCAGATGGGACTATCACAAGCGTTTCGAAACCATTTTTAAAAGCGGTTTTAGAACCGCTTGTAAGCAACCGCGAGTGATACTCCCATCAGTATCACAAGCGGTTTTATAACCGCTTGTAGAAGTTACTTCAAAAGACAAATAATATTGTGAGTAGAACCCACGACCTCCTCACCCCTCCTCGTGACCCACGTCTCACCCATCTAACCAACCCACCCACGCGTGCTCTCTGATAGAGTAGGGCATGCATTCATTTTATTATTTCAAAAACTGAGCTTCTACAAGCGGTTGGGGACACGAACCCCTTCTAGAGCCGGCTTTAGAAGGGGTTCGTGTCCCCAACCGCTTCTAGAGCTAGGGCTTTAGAAGGGGTTCGTGTCCCGAACCGCTTCTAGAGCTCTAGAAGGGGTTCAGGACACGAACCGCTTCTAGAGCTAGGGTTTTAGAAGGGGTTTGTGTCTAGAACCGCTTCTAGAGACCCCCTTCGGTCTGTTGACCACGAACCGCTTGTAGTACAGAGAGCACAAACGGTACGCAACTAGCCGTTTGTAATAGGCCGTCTGTGAAAATCGATTCTATAGTAGTGGAAAGAGAATATATTGTCTCTTATATAGCAGATAACCTTGATCACGTAAACTAACGCAAATAGTGATAAGTGTGAGGGTAAAATATGACGAAAATAATATAAAGTAGTTAGATGAATGATTTTAGAGACCAACTATTAGAAATGTTGTTTCTAATGCTATCTCTGGATGAGTTGAAATTCTTCTTAGAGATAATCTTAAATGACAAACTATTGCACATATCCTTAAGAGGAAATATTTGCCGATGGTGGTGTAAACCACTTATCTAAAACATCAGACGCTATGAACTTGTGTGTCCTTATAGCAGTACGACAAGTGTACTGCAATGCTATAGACGTGTTTATCAGTCTAATTTAGCGGTTAACATTACATATGGTGGTGTGTACCTGTGTGCCATCTTTATAGTCGCAAAAAAAGAAAGTACACATGGGTGGTCTTTTATGCTGCCTCTGAAAGTCTGAATAAACATTTTTTCATTTTTTCCGGTGAGTGCAATTATTTAAGTTGTGTTGTGACTTGATAATTTGTAAGAGAAACGTCATCAAGGGCAGAGTGGTGGCTGCCAATTTTTTTATGGGAAAATAGTAGGAGATGCTTCTTTTGTACCATATTACAAAGTAGAAAAAAAAAGTTAAAACAAAAACCAAGATTAAAGCGACTAACCAGGGTACATCGCAAGTTCTAAGGTCGGCCTTCACTCTGTACAAATGCATATTGATATCATCTATAAAACAATGCTTCCCGTTAGCTATGGAAGGTGTAATTTGTTTAAAGACCTTGTTGTTACGTTGTTTCCAAATATATCATGAAAGTACTAACAAAAATCTCCATGAAGTAGTCTACTCAAACTCTGCATAGCTTGTTGTAACATACTACCTTACATTAAACGTGGAGGAGTTCCGGCCCTCTACGTTGGCGTTGCCTCTCCGTGCTCGCCCGACGCGTGTGTCGGGTTGCGTTTTGTCGGTCCTTTGTGCAGCGCCTTAGCTCGCCCGCTGTTCAGGGCGCCTATGTCAGACCTCAGTGCGCTCCACGGAACTGGCCGGATGAACGGCCGACGATTCGAGGCATTGGCTGCACACCAGCGATAGAGCCCGTCGACAGAGACAAAATATCCCTGTCCCGCCACATCGCGTCCCCATTCTTCCTTTCCTTCTGCTTCTCTGTTAGTTCCATTTGCGAATTTTATATTGTGATGATTAATTTGACAACAATTTAATATATATGTGTTGAGTTATGTGACAACAATATTTGTTATGAAATAAGGTACTGCGAGAGTTTGTTTTATATGTGACAGGAGAATCCGCGCAGGTGGCGCGTAGTCAAGAGAAGCACACGCGAAGGTCGCAGAGGTGCAAGTGGCACGCGAGGTCGCAGGTGCAGGAGGCGCAGCACGCGAATGACGCAGGTACAGCGAGTCGGGATGCGTAGAGGTCTACGCAGATGGTCGACACAGTGTGGCGGCCAGTGGGGCCGTGTAGACGAGTAAGTCATGCGAGTGCGGCAGATAGGCCGTATGTATGCATATGTGTGAGTTTTGGGCCTTATGTAATTGGGCTAAGAAATTAGAGTTTGAGAATAGATAGGAGAGGGTACTCCTGGTTTTGTTAGTTGGATCAAGAAAAGGAATCAGAAAGCGGTTCGGCTGAGAAAGGAAAAAGGCTCCGAGTCGGTGTCGTTGAAGCGGCACAACATATATAAAAGGAGCCGCGGAAGAACGAGATCTGTGAGCCGCACGAAGAAAGAAAAAAGGAGGAGCGCGGGGGCTCCGGCGGCGCGCAGAAAATAGAGAGGAGCAGTGGCCGGGTGAAGACCGTGGTGGCGACGCACGTCTCGGTCAAGGGCCAAGAAAAGTGGAGGCGGTTATGTTGTGACGTGAATCAAGGAAGAGCTCGTGGAGGAGCACTCATACGTGTATATCGGGAGCAAGGCAAGAAGGCAATAGGAGGCCGAGCTGCTCTTGTGCGTGAGGCAAGGCAGAGAAGTTCTGCTTGAAGCATTGTGCTAGCAAGGACAGAAGCTCCGTATCTGAAGCAAGAGATGCAAAGAAAGCAAGAGAGAGAAGAGTTGAAGAGAGATCTGTTCGGGTAGTTTACAACTTTTCTGTTCATGAATCAATCACATTCACACGCATGCACTTATTTTAACATGATTGTCTTCCGTTTCTTAGATTAATTTTTCTAGATTGATTATTCTAGTTTAATTAGCATTTTATTCAGAATTAATAAAAACACAAAAAAAAGTTAGTTTTAGGGGTTAGTTTGCACCAATTCACCCCCCCTCTTGGTGCGTCTCGATCCTACAATTGGTATCAGAGCAGGTTTGCTTTAGATTTAATTTAACAATTAAAAAGCATGGCGCATGTTGCATCTTTTTCGTTGTCTAAACCTCCTATTTTTAATGGCGATGATTACCCTTATTGGAAAGTTCGCATAGAGTCATTTTGGAAATCTCAAGGGTATGAATTGTGGGAAATTGTAGCTACAAAATATGTAAAACCTGAAAATATCATCACTAAGGAAGAAAAGGAGCTTTACACCTTGAATCAAAAAGCCATGAGTTATTTTTATGGTGCATTATCTAGAGATGAATTTAATAGCATTTCTACTTTGACAACTGCTCATGAAATTTGGTATTCTTTAGAGATTATTCATGAAGGGACTAATGAAGTTAAAAATGCTAAAATTGAATTGTACACACGTGAGTATGAGCTATTTAAGATGAACCCTGGGGAGACGATTAAAGATTTTGGTACTCGCTTTAATGAACTTGTTAATAAACTTTCTGCCCTAGGAAAAGTGCTCTCACAAGAAGATCAATGTAGAAAATTGCTTAGGTCTCTAGATCAAAAAATTTGGCATGTTAAAGTGACTGCAATAAATGAGTCTAAGGAATTGAGCTCTTTGAATCTGGATTCTTTAATTGGTTCATTGATGACATATGAGATGAGTATGAGTCAATTTAATAATGATCTTTCTAATGATTCTTCCATTGCTTTAGCCACAGTTGAAAAAGAAAAAGACATTGATGATATGGATTTTGATGAGCTCTCACTTCTGTCTAAAAGAGTAAATAAAGCCTTAAGAACAAAATTTTCAAAGAATAATGAAAAAGGTTTTCGAAAAGGAAGAAGTGATCTTAGTGCAATACAATGCTTTGAGTGCGATGAATTTGGTCATTATAAAAGTGATTGTCCCAAGCTTGCTAACAAGAAGTCTAGTTCTTTTCGCAAAAGTAAATTTTCAGGAAAGAAGATGAAGCATGTACTTCATAAGACACTATTGAAGATAGCGGAGGAGCTTGATCTCTCAAGTGATAGTGATGAGGATGATCCATTGGCATGTCTTGGAAAGGATGATGATGATATTGCCGATTTATGTCTTATGGGGAGGAACATAGACAATGAGGACGACGATGATGAAGACTATGATGATGAGGACATCGACAACGACAATGAGGTAACTAAGTCTGAAATTTTTAAAGCTTTTCGTGCACAAGAGAGAATTTCAAATGCATTGATGAAGAAGTATAAAGCATTAAAATTGGAATATGATGTGCTTCTTTCCACCACTAGTAACAAGGATGATAAATGTGACTCTTGTGTAAAACTGAAAATGAAACTTGAAAAACCATGCAAATCTTGTGAAATTTTGAAAAATAAAATTTTTGATCTTGAGAATTCCTCTTGTGAGTCATGTGAATTTTATAGGAGTGAGAATGCTTTACTGAAATCTAGTTCTTTAACATGTGACAATTGTCCTATCTTGCAAAAAGAGGTAGATTCCTTAAAAAACTCTTTGATAAAAAATTGCTCAAATTTAGAGAATGATGTGAATAAGTTAGCAAAAGAATTTTCTTGTGAGGATCTTGTTGGAATTAGGAGAAAATTAATTGAACTTGAAAAGCGTCCTTACACATTTTTATGCAATAGATGTCCTGATCTTGCTAAAGAAAATAGTTACTTGAAAATGTCTTTGGAAAAGATGATAAATGGTGAGAAAAATTTAAATATGATCCTAGATACATCAAAATGCTCTTTCATGAAAGAAAGTCTAGGATACATTAAAAATTCTTGCTCTCAAAGTCCGTTAGTTAAGGAGAATTCCAATTTGCATGTTACTACCTCAAAAACTAAATCTGAAAATAAAATTGTGAAAAAATGTTTTAATTGTGGAAAATTTGGACATATTAAAACCAATTGCTATGCTAATTTAGGTCCAAAATTTTGGAACAATTTTCATAATGTGAAGTGCTACAATTGTGGTAGGAACGGTCATATTGCTAGAAATTGTTTTGCGCATCCTACACATTGTTTTGAAGCTAATAAAATTAATTTCCAGCAAAGAAAAAATGTTGATTTTGATCCTAAAACTCCTCAAAAACAGCAAGTAACTTTGGGTATCACACCTTTATATAATGCCTATCGAACAAGAAGCCCAGTTGAATCATTTAGTGCAAAAACAACATGTATTCCAAAAAATTCAATAAAAAACAGCAAGGTATCAAAAGTGTGGGTACCTAAACATCTTCTCTCATTTTAGAATAAAGATAAATGACTTGGAAACTAGTAGCTAATTGATTTGGATTGCTCATGACACATACTTGAGATTAAAAAATTGGTTTTCAAGTCAAGAAAGTGTGAAGAATGGTGCTAATATTTTTAATGTTGAGACTAACCGACTCGAGGTGTCATATGATATTTCTTTGGATGAGTCTAGCTCCTATGCTAGAACTGTTTTACAAGTTGCAGGTTTGCTAACAGTATAAAGTGAGGATGAGCCTACACCAACAACAAATTTTGAACATATAGTGTGATTGGAGAACCATGAATTCAACAAGGTACATCTATTTTTGGCCTATGGTACTCTCATTATGTTTTTAGAACTTGTCGGTTATTCTTATAATGATTTTTCTAGTGATAAAATTATATGATATCTTTTTATTTGAGATCTTGTGGAGAAAAGTTCTATTGCAATTGTGTCCGAAAAAAAAATCATCTTCACTAAACCTTTTGGCATTTTTGAGTTTGCAAGATTATAAGGAGAATTGTGTATCATTCATTCAAATAATGTGATGTATATGCAACAATTGAGGGGGAGCATATTCATTTGTGGTGAAATAGATACATTTATTTAGAAGTATTGAGAGCAATATCTTTCAAAAATCTATTTATATGTAAATATCTGTCGACATCTGTTCTTGATAATGGTATGTAGAAAGTTCCTTCAGACTATCTAGTCCCCATTGGTTCATGACCAAGTTCCTTACTTATTCAATGTTGGGCATATTTATTCTTTACTGAGCAGTATTGGAGACTTGCTAAAATCACATCTAATGATATCATGAGTGTTCTCTAGTACTTAAGATTTAGTGGGTTATGCTAAATGTAAGTTACTTCCATTACTTTCTAAAACCATGGTAGTAGTCGACGTATACCCAAGAAAACATATTCCTATGTTAAGCCCATGACTATAAACTCGAAAAATCGGGGTAGTCATATTCAAAAAAAAAAAGGAAAGAAAAAAAAGCTTCCTCAAAGTGGATGCGAAAAAAAAGTACTTCAAAGTGGTACAAAGTGAACAAATGTTATGGGCATACTAGACAAATACCTGTGGTATGAGTGACTGAGTGGAGTAAAATGATTATATATAGCCTTCTAAAATCTTGAAGAAAGGTTCTTGCTTATGCTACACAAAAAAATTATTATGCAGTCCTGACATTTGCTTATGTATGAATGAAATGCTTACTTTGATTTGTGAGTTGAAATGAGGAATGTTCCGAGTGGAAGGTTTCTAGATGTTTAAATGTTCTTTTCTACTACTTTTTATTGGAATAGATGTTGCATGGGTATTTGTATTTTTTTATTATTTAACTCGATTGCTCATAATATATTCTGAATGTATGGATTTATTTCAATTATCTATTGCTCCAATAGCATTTTTCACTTAACCTTGATGTGTGTTTTGCCAAAGGGGGAGAAATAATATGCTTAAACTGAGATTATTAAGGGGGAGTTGTTGAATGGTAATCAAAGGGAAGATTGTTGATAAAAATTATGGATTGTTTGTGTGTTGTCAAATCACTCATCAAGGGGGAGATTGTTAGTTCCATTTGCGAATTTTATATTGTGATGATTAATTTGACAACAATTTAATATATATGTGTTGAGTTATGTGACAACAATATTTGTTATGAAATAAGGTACTGTGAGAGTTTGTTTTATATGTGACAGGAGAATCCGCGCAGGTGGCGCGTAGTCAAGAGAAGCACACGCGAAGGTCGCAGAGGTGCAGGCGCAGCACGCGAGGTCGCAGAGGTGCATGTGGCACGCGAGGTCGCAGGTGCAGGAGGCGCAGCACGCGAATGACGCAGGTGCAGCGAGTCGGGATGCGTAGAGGTCTACGCAGATGGTCGACACAATGTGGCGGCCAGTGGGGCTGTGTAGACGAGTAAGTCATGCGAGTGCGGCAGGTGGGCCGTATGTATGCATATGTGTGAGTTTTGGGCCTTATGTAATTGGGCTAAGAAATTAGAGTTTGAGAATAGATAGGAGAGGGTACTCCTGGTTTTGTTAGTTGGATCAAGAAAAGGAATCAGAAAGCGGTTCGGCTGAGAAAGGAAAAAGGCTCCGAGTCGGTGTCGTTGAAGCGGCACAACATATATAAAAGGAGCCGCGGAAGAACGAGATCTGTGAGCCGCACGAAGAAAGAAAAAAGGAGGAGCGCGGGGGCTCCGGCGGCGCGCAGAAAATAGAGAGGAGCAGTGGCCGGGTGAAGACCGTGGTGGCGACGCACGTCTCGGTCAAGGGCCAAGAAAAGTGGAGGCGGCTGTTGCTGTGACGTGAATCAAGGAAGAGCTCAGGGAGGAGCACTCATACGTGTATATCGGGAGCAGTGCAAGAAGGCAATAGGAGGCCGAGCTGCTCTTGTGCGTGAGGCAGTGCAGAGAAGTTCTGCTTGAAGCATTGTGCTAGCAAGGACAGAAGCTCCAGAAGTACGAAGCAAGAGATGCAAAGAAAGCAAGAGAGAGAAGAGTTGAAGAGAGATCTGTTCGGGTAGTTTACAACTTTTCTGTTCATGAATCAATCACATTCACATGCATGCACTTATTTTAACATGGTTGTCTTCCGTTTCTTAGATTAATTTTTCTAGATTGATTATTCTAGTTTAATTAGCATTTTATTCAGAATTAATAAAAACACAAAAAAAAGTTAGTTTTAGGGGTTAGTTTGCACCAATTCACCCCCCCTCTTGGTGCGCCTCGATCCTACATTCTCCTTCTCCTTCGCCTAGCCAACGCCGTCGTCGCCCCTGGTCAAGGCGCTGTTGCCAGGCCCTCTATGAAAGATATTCTGAGAGATTCCAATAAATCTCAAGCTTTTGCCAACAATTATTACGGCAAGGACATGCGAAAAAAAGATGCAGAATTGTTTCTTCTTCTCTTGCTTGAAAAAGATCACACTGCGTATCTTTTCCTTTGTAGTCATGATGACAGATCAGTATATTTTTTTGTATTCAATCCGTCTTGTTGAAAAAACCGAGCAGACAATCAAAGTCTCGGTACACACTTTGCTTCCCCAAATCCATTTAAGAGGATGAGGAGCAAATAAGTTCTGGAATTGATTGCAATAAAATTTTCTATAGCTATAGCTTGTAGGTCCCCATATATATGGCCAAATAACAGTGGCATTTTTGCTCAGTTATAAAAACCTCCGACAATTGCTGGAAATCCTCAATCAGCAAAAGCCTTCATTGAAAGTGGTAAATTAAAATGTTCTATCAAATCTTCTTCCTCTAGAAAAGCAGCAACCGAGATATCCTCATTTTCGACAAAGGAATAGAGCCTTGGAAACCTATAGCATAGGATATGACCATTCCATAAATCCTTCCAAAACATTACTGTTATCCCAGAACCCACAACCATAGCAGCCACCCCTCGAAATTTTATGATCCTTTGATGTCTTTCCATGAGAAAGATCCACAATCATTTTCTGAGTGATGTACTCTAGATCGATAATAAGTATTCCATATCAACTTCACCCAACGTAGATCCTTCATATTGTAGAAATTATGCGACTACTTAATAAGGAAAGCTTTATTTTGAGTTTATAAGTAATAATTCCCATTCCTCCCTTTTTTTAGGTTAGCAAACCATATCAAAAGCTGCCAGCGATTTGCATCGAGAATGAAGATCACCAAAACCCCTCTGCAAACAGTGTCTATGTGCTCTATTGATGTAAGTAATCACAGACTCACAGTCTTGTGTAACATGAGGGAGCACATATAGTAAATTGGCAAGAGTGAGAGCACTGAGTTAACCATGGTAAGATAACCCCTGTATGAGGAAAACTGTATTATTTGATAAATGGCGTTCAATGCGATACGGCAAGGGAGAAAAATCTTTTTTCGTGGGCTTAGTAATCCCCATAGGAAATACAAGGTATGTAAAAGGCATTTATCCTATTGAACATCCTAAAGTATGTGCAAGATGTGCAAATTTGTCATCACCGATGTTGACGGCGATCATTGAGGATTTTTGATAATTTACTTTAAGCCCTATTTATTCTACTAAGTGCTAAGCAGACTTTTGAGACAAAGAAGTTGCCGAACAGAAGCTGGTATAACCAACATCGTATCATCAGCATATTGAATTATAGGGTAGTCTGAAACTCCTTCTGGTATGGGATGTTGGGGTACATCTCTTCAGACAACTTCATTAACACTGAGCTGTAATAATTAAGCTCCAAGGATAAGAAGCAATAAAGGGTCCCCTCGCTGTACTCGTCTTTTGCATTGAAATTGTTTCCCAGGAACCCCATTGAGAAGAATAGAAGAGTGCCCCTGATAATATCTCTTGGATCCATCTAATCCAAATCTCAAGGAAACCTTTGTGCCTCATCGCTGCTGTTACGACAGAATGTTCAATTGTCTCAAAAGCTTTTTCAAAATCTAATTTCAGGATCACTATATCCCTTTTGATTCGCTGACATTGGTGTATGAATTCAAAGGCCCGAGCTAAACAATCTTGTATTTTTCTGCTTTTGAGATAACCATATTGGTTCTGATGTATTAACTGCAGAACAACAGCTTGAAGTCTATTAGACAGTAATTTTTTAAGCAGTTTCAAATCTGAATTCAATAGGGAGATTGGTCTATTTTTTTAGATAATGGGGAGATTGGTCTATAGTCACCAACAGTTTCAGGGGTGTGTTTTTTGGCCACTGGTGATATATGATCCATTGGTGCTCTGAAGGTTTAAATTCCCTACGTGAAACTCATGTAAAAGCCCACAAATATTGTTTGCAATAATAGACCAGCACGTTTTAATGAACATGCCATTGAACCCACCTGGACCAGGAGCCATATCAAGTGGTAGAAATTTTACTACGTCGTCAATTTCTTGCTTAGTGAAAGGATCAGCAATGTTGCCATGGTGATCAGTCACTATTCGTCTATTCGTCCATCCTCAACAGTGAGGTGTGAGGTACTGTTTTTCCTAAATCTTTCTTTGACAACATAATGAAACAATTGTGCGTTTTCATTTCCAAATCATACCCAGCATATTGTGAATGTCTTCTTCCATACGTAAGAGTCTTAATAATTGAGACTTTATGATTCCGATGGAATTAAATTCTGCTCTCAAATGGGAACGTTGTCTAGCTCATCCTTAAACAGAATTACCAAATTTTAGTTTTTGATAAAATTGAATAGCTAGGTGAGATTCTACCTCCAGATCTTTAAGCCTCTTCTCAAATTCTTTTTTGTAGGATCGAAATATACTAATGTAGCAATCAGAGAGGGGGTGAATGATTGCGCGGAAGCTAAAATCAAAATTTTTGAACTTTGTTTTTCTAACACACCCTAATTTAAACTCAAATTGCTTGGACACCAATTCATGTAGACGGCGAACAGTCGGGAGACCAATTCACACAGTTGGAGACCAGTTTACGTAGTCAGGAGACTAGTAGACCAGTCTGGGCGACCAGTAGAACAGTTGAATGACCAGTAGAGCAGTCTGGACGACCAGTAGAGCAGTCGGACGACCAGAAGAGCAGTCTGGGCGACCAGTAGAGCAGTCTGGCGACTAGTAGAGCAGTCTGGGCGACCAGGCGAGCAGACTGGGCGACCAGGCAAGCAGTTTGGGCGAGCAGACTGATACATGTTCACTAAAACAGTAATTCCTGAAAATCCAACCGTTAGATCGATGCGAAATTTTAACTGTATAAACTAGATTCAATTCTGAAGCTAACTCAAAAAGAATCAACTCAATCGGACCTATGGATCTTAAGATATTACCTTTGCAAGATGACTGAATCGTCAGACGCCGGACCAAAGCAAGAACGGAAGGTTATACATTCACTAAAATAGTAATTCCTAAAGATCCAACTGTTAGATTGATATAAAATTTTAACTGTAGAAACTAGGTTCGATTCCAAAGTTATCCCAAAAAGAATCAGTTAGATTGGATCTATAGATCTTGAGATATTACCTTCGCAAGAGTATACTTTTGCAAGAAACCGAACTCCGTGATGAACTTCGTGACTGCTGCGACGGACAAAACTTTAGTCGATGCTCCAATCTACGTCGGACTAAAAAAACAACTCAAGGTGCTGAGAGCTCTTCAAATTCTTCTAGTTGCTTGACTCCTTTGCTGGCTTCAACCACGCTGCAATAGAATAAAGATCAAGCGCTAAAAACTTCTATTTGCAAGGATTTTCTTCTTCACGTCGCGATGCACAGGATGCTCGGATTTGCAAGAAGGATTTTATTTTTCTGGATACAGTACTCCAAAATAAAAGAGTACAAACCCTAAAACCTGGCCCTCTACATAAACAGGAGACACCTCCCCCTATTTATACAGAGCAAACATAAAGAGATTGAATACAACTCCACTTCCCACATGGAAAGAGTTCGTATACATCTCAACTTGGCCCAACATTGCCAAAAATAACTCTTGCACATATGTACAGCCCACATGCTGTAAATATGTGACTAACCAGCCTCCATGTGCATGTTCTCTAGCCCGAACGTCCCGCATGACATCCTCGACCACCAAGACCTCGATTCCTCACTGAACCTAGTCCCGAACCTCAGTTCCTCCACGAACCTAGTTCTGGTCCCGTGTAAAATCCCAATTTTTGAGTTTTTAATTATTCAATATTATTTTATTGCAATTTATGATTTTTGTGAATTTTCTGGATTTAATTGGATTTTCTGAGATTTATTTGAATTATTTTGAATTAAAATATAATGCCTTTTGTTAAGAAATAATTATAAAAAGAAAAGTTTAAAATAAAGTTTTGGCAAAAATATTTTATTAAAATCCAAAATATCTCAAAGTATTTTTGAGATTTTTCTTGGAATTTTTAGAGTATTTCTACTACCCTAAATAAATTAATTTATTTTCTCGAATTGTTTTAATTGGAAAACCCGAGAAATCCTGGTGAACAGTATTGGGCCCGGCCCAATTACTGTGCAGCCGGCCGGTGGAATCGGGAGCGTTAACATACGCCGTCGGATCGAGATCCGAGGGTTCTGGACACACCACGTCAAATATGGAACCCTAACCATTACGAACCATTAGATCTTCATCGTGCGGCCTTCGTCAACCGATACCGGTTCGGAGTTACCTTTTATCCGAGCCGTCAGATTAAGATCGGATGGTCGATAGCCATCGTCTCCGAGACGGACTCCTCGCCGCCGTCTTCGAGTCAAACACTGCCGCCGCCGGGGAACTTTCCTTGTTTTCCGCGCTTGGCCAGGTATTTAAGGAGCCCCAACCCTTCCCGAGACTCACCTCGAGCCGCCGCATCTTCTCGCTCTTGCGCCGTCGCCGGAGAATCATCAAGGAGGTCACGCGTGCTCGCCGGAGTTGCCAAGAAGTTCTAGTAGCGATTCCGCCGCCGCCGATAACTCTTCCGTCGACTTGGGGGTAGATTCGGATTCGCCGCATCAAGACGAAGTCGGGCCGTCACTTCTTCGTCGCTGGGAAGCACTGCAACGCCGCGTGGGTGGTCGTCGTCCCCAGCTCCGGTGGGCTCAAGCCGTCGGGTTTCCATTGCCGTTCGGGAGAAGCATCGGCCGTCGGATCGACATCGGACAATCGGGAGTGAGCCACGTCGCCTCGGTGCACAGCGATTAACTCAGTAAGGTTTGCCACCGTCGGATTTAGATCGTAAGGTCACAGTTGAGCCACGTCATTTATGAGCACAGTAAACCGCACGGGTAAAGATTGACCGTCCGATTTAGATCAGATGGTGGATATTTAGCCACGTCACCAAATTACCGATAGCCGTTAGATTTGTATTCAATGGTCCAGATTTAGCCACGTATCGTCCGTACAGTTGGGCGGGAGAAATTCGTATTTTCCTTTATAAAAATAATTCGATTAATCCGGATTTTATGATTTTAGGGATTTTTTTCAGGGATTTAAAACTTCAAAGTGCTATAACTTTTGCATACGAACTCCGATTGAGGTGATTCAAATTCCTAAAAATTTGTAAAATTGAGATATATTCAATGGTGATTTTTATTTGAATTTTTGAGTTCATTTGATCCTTAGTTTTGGTGTTTATTTGCTATTTCTTCTCGTTTCGCGTAGACGATAAATTGTGTGATGCAACCGGAGAAGATTCATCAACTCAAGATTTAAGTCCAGAGCATGGATAAGGGTTTTTCTAAGGCAAGTTGTGCTTTGATCATGTTGCACCCATAGCTAGATTAGTTGCTATTTTGTTTTAACTATATTGCATGTTATTTCAATCGTATAAATGATTTCAACTTAAATTTGGGATTAGCTAATATACCCTTTGAATTATACCCTACCTTGTCATTTGTATGCTATGATCTATTGTCACCCTAGGTTGGTTCACTATAGTTGGTTAATAATGAAATCAACATGGATGGTTATTGATGGTTAGAATAGAATAGAACTGCTTAGCCATGCCACGTCATCACATGTACTTGAATCTTTGATAAATAATCTTGACTAATGGAATATAGAACAATGTTCTGAATTTGAGTGTAATGTGTGGTCACACGATGAGATTGAGTTGTGGTGGCAATGGATGTCACGCAACGATATTGAATTGTTGATGGCACGTGGTGTTTGGTAATCAACTAGGGTGGTTATGATTTTAAATCGGAGCAAGTGGCAAGGGCAGGATGCCAGGGTGAGCCGATGGGCAGAGGGTATGTGTATGTCTTGCTTTAATCAACCCTAAGGACACCTTGCGAGCCTTTGACCTGAGTCGATCATGCAACCACATGTTCATATGGGGCGCCTAGCGCTAATTTGCAAAGTCTTAGCTTTAGTACTATCGTGGTGGCGTGAGACCCAGGTGGTGGTAACCAGTCCACACTCGGGGTGGCTCACATTGTGCAAGAGGGGGGCCCTGGGTGTGGTAACCAGTCCCTCCAGTGTTGAAACCTCAGCGGGTAGTACTGGGTTAAGATGATGCATTGTAAAGGCTTTGTCATGATTCTCTGCCGGCATACCAAAGGAAGTGTGCTAATGGCCAGGCACAAAAGAGATTATCATGTCGTGTGGGTAAAGTGCATAACCTCTGCAGAGTGTACAATCTATTCGGATAGCCGTACTCACGGTATTGAGCAAAGCTCGGGGATTACAGTCAAGGGTTTAGACTTTTGCAAAATAAAACTTGGGTTGGATGGCAGGTTGCCATGGAAGGTTGAATCTTGACTTAGGATGAGAAAACTTTGTTTACTTGAGAAATGCTAAATCTATCTATTACTGATATTTGTTTTTACTCTCTTTTCAATCTATATACTGTACTTGTTTATAAAAGCTGCTTTACTGCGAATGAACCTCTTAGCCTTCCTTTGGAATAAGCCTTGCATATAGCTATGTTAGAATTGCATTCTGTGCACAACTTGTTGAGTGCTTTATGTACTCACCCTTGCCTACAACAACATCACCAGTGCTGAAGAAGGTGTACCATGAAGAGACGAATGTTTAGAGTGTGAGCCTTGTCAGTTGTCTGTGGTATACTGAGGGGTTATCTACGTCTTCATTCCGCTGCAGTTCAATTTGTTGTTCAGCCTTGTGAGGCATTGTTAAGTAAGTTGACCATAAGATCATTCAACTAGTAATACTTAGTATATTATGTCTTTTATCTTATTTCCGCTATGTATGATTGTGATATTCACTAATGTTGAGCCTGTGTGCACTAGCGTGATCCTGGACTAGTGCAGTATACACAGAGGGTCCAGATTTGCATATTCGGGTCCCGACAGAGGTGGTATCAGAGCCATACTGACTGTAGGTCTTGACCCTAGATAGTTGGTCGTCTCTATAGGTCCTTCAAAATTATTTTCTAAAGTAAAAGACCCAACCTAGAAGAATAATGTTTTCTTGACTTATCCCATTCTTCTACTTCTGTCCTTACCAAAAGTTTCTTTCTCGTCCCTTGCTGAAATCTCTTTCTCTTACCTCTGCTGAATCAAGTTAAAATCTTACCTGAGTTATCTTGAGTAGAAAACGATATACCACACCTTAGGGGATGGCATCAGGTGTCTGCTACTGCCATAAAGATCGCGAAGGAAAGAATCATCAAGCTCATAGAAGAGCGGATCAATGAAGCGTATCAAGATCTAGAAGACTTAGTGCTTCAATTAGCCAGTTGAGACTCATGTGTGGGAGTCGCGTTTTGTAAGATAGGAGTGTCGCCTATGTAGACGGTAGTTTTGTGTGTTTAGGCTGAATTGGTTCTTCTTGATTGCTGAGTGTGCAGTATGTGTTGCAAAGCTTTTAGGCTTATATAAGCGACCATACCAAGTTATTAATATTGATTTCTTAAGTTATTGGGTTAAACCTATCTCCCCTGTATTAGGATGTCTACTTCTCACCTATGTTATTTTCTCTCTCACCTAACCCCTGTAAAGTAATCAAGCAGACGGTTCAGACTAGTGATAGCAATAAAGCCAGTGAAAGCCAACTCAATAGAAACTCCAAGGATGGATTAGTTTTTCAACCATCACCACCGATAGATACGTAGAGCTTCAAAGAGTTTTTGGCCGATCAGACTCAGTTAATGTAGGCAATGATGAAGCAAATACAGAATGGGACTAATCAAGTTAATGCCAGCAAAGCATCTCGAACTGTTAATAATAATCCCTGTGTTGACTCAAGGTTATTAGAATTTATAAAGACTCGTCCACCAACATTTTAAGTAAATATTTCGCTTTTAGAAGCCGAGGATTGGCTCGAGACTATTGAGAGAAACGCTATCCCTGCACTTTGTTCTAAATCTAGACCTTGTGCCATGAAGTGCTATCAACCAAACAATTTAGAAGATCGTGCGTGCATTCGCTGTGGAAAAATAGGACATACCGCTGACGAGCATGCGATCAGTTGCTCTAGTTGCAAAGGAAGTCATCCAATTGGAAAATATCCTATGAGCAACATCACATGTTACCTTGGTACGCACCCTCCTGAACCTATCGACCTTAATCAGGAAACCAGTAAGTGGCTATCAACCACAGTAGGTCCCTTGTATGGTGAAGAAGAACGTTTTACTAGGGGAGGTGTTGCGGATCAGGAAGTAATGAATCACAGGAAGAGCAGCATTGTGTGCTACAACTATCGCCGAAAAGGCCATTATGCTAATCGATGTCCACAGAGAAGACAAGTATTTCCTATCGCCGTGGATATACCAGAAGTTACCTCAGTTCGGTACATAACGCCAAAAGTGAGCGGTGAAGTTGCAAGAGAAATTTGCCGAGAAAACCAATTGAAGAAAAGGCTTCTAGGTAAAGATACTCTTCCAATCATTGGATGCTCAAGAAAGAAAGTTCACCCTAGACTATGCTGTATTTGCCACCAACCTGAGCATTTTTGCCAACAAATGCCCACAAAGGAAAGCAATTGCGTTAGTTCAAGTCAATCCTAACTCCGTCCCTGTCAAGCCCTAGCGCCAATACCGAATCAAGGAAGTCAGGAGCTGTGAGTTTACTTAGTGCAATATCATAACCCTACTTGTAAAGTAAAGAGATTCGGGATGAATTCCATGTAAAGGTTTCCTTGTCGAAAGAAATAAAGCAGAAATTGTTGATACATGGGTATACAAGAGTATTGGAATGAAAGGCAATAATGTAAAATGATGAGTTAGATGTTTCTCTAAGAAGTATTCCCGTGTTTATGGTTCACCTGGAATTGATACATATGCAATGGTGGCTAATTTGGAGGTACCAACCTGAGTTTGTTAGTCAGAGGATTGTCATTGTCAGTGAGTGCTCAGTTGTGCTAGATTTAAACAGAATGTTGAGAGTTCAGTGCCTATTGAGAGAGTAGAAATTTCAAGCAAATCATATCGTGTTGGATATTTAGGTTATTCTTGAAATTAGATAGATGCTCAAACATAAGGCTATGTTGGAGAAATGTATATCGATTTAAAATCATAAAGGAAAAAAAGGGGGAGTTTCAAGTGATGACAGCTTGTGTTAGCCAGCTGATGGATAATAGTGTGGAATTTGCCAATTGGAAGATGCGCCAGTTGTCAAAGAATACCTTAATATATTTTTAAGAATTTTCCTGGTATGTCGTCATATCGGAAGATCAAGTTCATGAGCGAATTAGTGTCTGGTACAACACCAATAGCAAAAAGAGACCATGTTAGATGTCTACTACGAAATTAGTGAAAAATGGAAAAGCATATCGAGGAATTAATAGGAAGAGTTTTGAGAAGACTTAGTGCGTCACCATGGGAGTTCTTGTTTATCAAAGAAGGAAAATGGAAGATCGGGAGAATACACTGAATCGTGCCTTAAATAAGGAAAAGATCGAAAAATGAGTATTTAATGTCAGGATCGACAACGTGTTTTGACAATTGAGAAGGGAGTTAGAATTTCTCTAGGATAAAATTGAGCTCCAGCCATCATCAATTGAGGAGTCATGTGAAAGATGTTTTTAGGATTGCGTCCTCTACGCGATATGGATAATATAAGTTTTAGCTATACCTCCTGGATTGACCAATGCCCCGCATACTTCATGAACATGATGACTAAGGTATTTAGGGATTACTTGGATAAATTCGTGATTGCCATATAAATGACATTCTAGTATACCCTAAGATAGGAGAAAAACGTACAAAACCTAGAAATGAGTTTTTGCGAGAACAGCGGTCGTACGCTAAGTTCAACAAGTGTGACCCCTGGAAGAAAAAAAGTCGAATTCCTTGGTCATATAAAGACTGCTAGAGGAGTTGATGTCAAATCAAGCACGGTAGAAGTGGTGTTACATTGGGAGTAACCAAAGATCGTTACTTAGAGTTGGAGTTCTAGGAATGGCAAGATATTATCACTGGTTTATAGAAGGGTTTTCGACAACAGCTAGACCTCTTATATGATTGTTGAAGAGAAAAAGTTGCATGAACGTTAGGGTGTGGAAAAAGTTTTCGGAAGTTGAAGAAACGGTTAACACCAACACCTGTGTTAGTATTACTAGCTGTGCGAAACAGTTTCGACAAATATGGTGATGCTTCTAGGCATGATGAGGGATGTGAATTGATGCAAAGTGGCAAGGTTGTTGCCTATGCAATGATGCAACCGAGACAATATGAGGAGAAGTACCCTACGTATGACTTGGAGTTAGCTATGGTAGTGCACGATTTGGAAATATGGTGTCACTATCTCAATAAAAATAGATGCGAATCATAAGATTCTAAATTACATATTTACTCAGTCAGACCTTAATTGGGAATGAAGAAAATGGCTGGAAATAACCAAAGACTCTAGTGTCAGAATTCATGGACATTCTAGTAAGGTCATTGTGGTAATCGACGTTTGAGTTATGAGGCCACGGTGCGAATAGGTGATAATAAGCAGTCAACTAGGGTTATGCAAAGAATTCGAGAGGCTGCAATTGAAGATGTTCGATAAAGTTTCATAGTTACCTTGGAAATAAGACCAACATTAGAAGATTAGATCACAAAAAGATGAAGGGTGATAAAATACAAAATCAAGTCAAGGAAAGAAGAAGGCTTAGCCAAGAAGCAGAATTTTAAGTGATTAGGATACTATGAGGATTTAAGGCCGAAATCCATGTGCCGGATAGGAAGATCCTAAGTGGATGATACTTGAGGAAACCCATGATTCTAAATATTCAATTCATCCAGAAAGTGCCAAGATGTAATGAGATGTATTGGTGGTCTAAAATAAAGAGCTAAGCTATTGGATAGGATGCCCTATGTGATGTGGGTCAGAGAATAAAAGCAATGCATTGGTGACCGGTTGGTTCGTTATAGTGATTGTAGCTCCCTGAGTAGAAGTGGGAAGCAAACCAGTAAAAGAACCCCTAGTGTGGATTAATTATAAAGGGTACAAATTCGGAGGAATCGTTATTGACCAAAGTTGCTCATTCCATACCGCTGAGGACTACGTATACAAAAAGTCGTTTGGCAAATCTGTAGATGTCAAGGATTGAGTGACTGCATGAGGTGCCCAAGAAGATTGTGTCCGATAGAGGTATCCAATTTATCTTGAGGTTTTGGAACAAGTTACATAAAGCAATGAGAACTCGCTTGAATTTCAGTACCGCATATCATCCTCAGACGGATGGTCAGACAGAAAGAGTTAATCAGATTTCGGAAGATATCTTGAGAACTTGTGCGTTAGCTTACGCCATGTTTTGGGATAAATGCTTCTCATATGCAGAGCTCAGTTATAACCATAACTACTAGGTTAGTTGCAGATGTCACCATTTAAAGCCTTATAGGGTCGTGTCTGCCGTACGCCGTTAAATTGGAATGAAGCGGGTGAGCGTTCGGTATTCAGGCCTCAGTTACTCAGAGAGGCTGAAGAAGCAAGTTGCCATGATCAGGGAAAGACTAAAAGTAGCGCAGTCAAGGCAGAAGAGCTATGCTGACAATTGCCGTCGTGATTTGAGCTTTGAACCCGATGATTTCGTGTATCTCAGAGTTACTCCCCTGAAAGGTGTAAAAAGGTTCAACATCAAAGGAAAACTTGCACCTAGATATGTAGGACCATTTAAAATCCTGAGCCGCTGAGGAGAGGTTACGTATCAGTTGGAGTCACCCTAGTCATTAGCAGGAGTCCATGACGTATTTTAGGTGTCGCAGTTCAAGTAGTGCTTCAGAGTGCCAGCAGAGTAGACATCGTTAGAAGCAATAGAGTTGCAGGAGGATCTGACTTACAAAGAGCAGCCGATTAAGATTTTGGATGTAATGGAGCGTAGGACCAGAAATAAGTCCACTCGTTTTTGCAAAGTTCAATGGAATAATCATTTAGAAAATGAAGCAATCTGGGAGTGTGAAGAAGATCTGAAAGTAGAATTCCCAAACCTATTCTCTAGTCAGCCCTGAATCTCGGGGTCGAGATTCTATTAAGGGGGAGGTTTGTAATATCCCAATTTTTGAGTTTTTAATTATTTAATATTATTTTATTGCAATTTATGATTTTTGTGAATTTTCTGAGATTTATTTGAATTATTTTGAATTAAAATATAATGCCTTTCGTTAAGAAATAATTATAAAAAGAAAAGTTTAAAATAAAGTTTTGCCAAAAATATTTTATTTAAATCCAGAATGTCTCAAAGTATTTTTGAGATTTTTCTTGGAATTTTTAGAGTATTTCTACTACCCTAAATAAATTAATTTATTTTCTTGAATTGTTTTAATTGGAAAACCCCGAGAAATCTTGGTGAACAGTATTGGGCCCGGCCCAATTACTGTGCAGCCGGCCGGTGGAATCGGGAGCGTTAACATACGCCGTCGGATCGAGATCTGAGGGTTCTGGACACGCCACGTCAATTATGGAACCCTAACCATTACGAACCATTAGATCTTCTTCGTGCGGCCTTCATCAACCGATACTGGTTCGGAGTTACCTTTTATCCGAGCCGTCGGATTAAGATCGGACGGTCGATAGCCATCATCTCCGAGACAGACTCCTCGCCGTCGTCTTCGAGTCAAACACTGCCGCCGCCGGGGAACTTTCCTTGTTTTCCGCGCTTGGCCGGGTATTTAAGGAGCCCCAACCCTTCCCGAGACTCACCTCGAGCCGCCGCATCTTCTCGCTCTTGCGCCGTCGCCGGAGAATCATCAAGGAGGTCACGCGTGCTCGCTGGAGTTGCCGAGAAGTTCTAGTAGCGATTCTGCCGCCGCCGATAACTCTTCCGTCGACTTGGGGGTAGATTCGGATTCGCCGCATCAAGACAAAGTCGGGCTGTCACTTCTTCGTCGCCGGGAAGCACTGCAACGCCGCGTGGGTGGTCGTCGTCCCCAGCTCCGGTGGGCTCAAGCCGCCGGGTTTCCATTGCCGTTCGGGAGAAGCGTCGGCCGTCGGATCGACATCGGACAATCGGGAGTGAGCTACATCGCCTCGGTGCACAGCGATTAACTCGGTAAGGTTTCCCACCATCGGATTTAGATCGTAAGGTCACAATTGAGCCATGTCATTTATGAGCACAGTAAACCGCACGGGTAAAGATTGACCGTCCGATTTAGATCGGATGGTGGATATTTAGCCACGTCACCAAATTATCGATAGCCGTTAGATTAGTATTCAATGGTCCAGATTTAGCCACGTATCGTCCGTACAGTTGGGCGGGAGAAATTCGTATTTTCCTTTACAAAAATAATTCGATTAATCAGGATTTTATGATTTTAGGGATTTTTTTCAGGGATTTAAAACTTCAAAGTGCTATAACTTTTGCATACGAACTCCGATTGAGGTGATTCAAATTCCTAAAAATTTGTAAAATTGAGATCTATTCAATGGTGATTTTTATTTGAATTTTTGAGTTCATTTGATCCTTGGTTTGGTGTTTATTTGCTATTTCTTCTCGTTTCGCGTAGACGATAAATTGTGTGATGCAACCGGAGAAGATTCATCAACTCAAGATTTATGTCCAGAGCATGGACAAGGGTTTTTCTAAGGCAAGTTGTGCTTTGATCATGTTGCACCCATAGCTAGATTAGTTGCTATTTTTTTTAACTATATTGCATGTTATTTCAATCGTATAAATGATTTCAACTTAAATTTGGGATTAGCTAATATACCCTTTGAATTATACCCTACCTTGTCATTTGTATGCCATGATCTATTGTCACGCTAGGTTGGTTCACTATAGTTGGTTAATAATGAAATCAACATGGATGGTTAGAACGGAATAGAACTGCTTAGCCATGCCACGTCATCACATGTACTTGAATCTTTGATAAATAATCTTGACTAATGGAATATGGAACAATGTTCTGAATTTGTGTGTCATGTGTGGTCACACGATGAGATTGAGTTGTGGTGGCAATGGATGTCACGCAACGATATTGAATTGTTGATGGCACGTGGTGCTTGGTAATCAACTGGGGTTGTTATGATTTTAGATCAGAGCAAGTGGCAAGGACAGGATGCTAGGGTGGGCCGTTGGGCAGAGGGTATGTGTATGTCTTGCTTTGATCAACCCTAAGGACACCTTGCGAGCCTTTGACCTGAGTCGATCATACAACCACATGTCTGTTATGGGGCAGCCTAGCTGCCTAATTTGCAAAGTCTTAGCTTTAGTACTATCATGGTGGCGTGAGACCCGGGTGGTGGTAACCAGTCCACTCTCGGGGTGGCTCACTTGCCGCAAGAGGGGGGCCCTGGGTGTGGTAACTAGTCCCTCTAGTGTTGAAACCTCAGCGGGTAGTACTGGGTTAAGATGATGCATTGTAAAGGCTTTGTCATGATTCTCTGCTGGCATACCAAAGGAAGTGTGCTAATGGCCAGGCACAAAAGAGATTGTCATGTCGTGTGGGTAAAGTGCATAACCTCTGCAGAGTGTACAATCTATTAGGATAGCGGTGCTCACGGTATTGAGCAAAGCTCGGGGATTACAGTCAAGGGTTTAGACTTTTGCAAAATAAAACTTGGGTTGGATGGCAGGTTGCCATGGAAGGTTGAATCTTGACTTAGGATGAGAAAACTTGGTTTACTTGAGAAATGCTGAATCTATCTATTACTGATATTTGTTTTTACTCTCTTTTCAATCTATATACTATACTTGTTTATAAAAGTTGCTTTACTTCGAATGAACCTCTTAGCCTTCCTTTGGAATAAGCCTTGCATATAGCTATGTTAGAATTGCATTCTGTGCACAACTTGTTGAGTGCTTTATGTACTCACCCTTGCCTACAACAACATCACCAGTGCTGAAGAAGGTGTACCATGAAGAGACAAATGTTTAGGGTGCGAGCCTTGTCGGGCCAGTTCGTGGTATACCGAGGATTATCTACGCCTTCATTCCGCCGCAGTTCAATTTGTTGTTCAGCCTTGTGAGGCATTGTTAGGTAAGTTGACCATAAGGTCATTCAACTAGTAATACTTAGTATATTATGTCTTTTATCTTATTTCCGCTATGTATGATTGTGATATTCACTAATGTTGAGCCTGTGTGCACTAGCGCGATCCTGGACTAGTGCAGTATACACAGAGGGTCCGGATTTGCATATTCGGGTCCCGACATCCCGTCATCGACCACGTTCGCCCTCGAGCAACACCTACACATGAATAAACAAGAAACAATTCCGAACACAAGTCCACGACTTGACTCAAGGTCAATCCATGCAACCACTCACACGAGCGCATTGCATCAAGCAAAATCATTATCAAAATCAATCCGTGTAACCACTCATATGAGCGCGTTGCATCAAGCAAAACCATCGTCGTACTATCACCAGCATATCAAATCAACTCAAACAGCACATGCACATGCACAACACATGCCATGATCGCAACCACTTTGCAATGCCAATTTCATTACTCAGCCAATTTTTCAGCACATGATTTCACAATTTCCCCCTTGATGAAAACATTGGCAACACCATTTAGAACTGAACATTGTCATTCACCTCACAAGAAAAAGTTTTAAGAAATTTTGTTTTAAGAACAAAAAGCAAAGTGAAAAATCTCCCCCTAAAAAGAAGAAATAATCTCCCCCTAAAAAGAAGAAAAATGAAAGATGTGTGTGAATGTGCAATATGTGTCCAAAATTCTCCCCCTTTGACAATGGATTCATCAAGAATGCAAAAGAGAGAACAAAATTCTCCCCCTTTATTTTTAATTTGTCTTTTTTTTATGTATTGAGCATTATTAGTCATGCACAAATGTAACAAATTCATCACCAAGTCATGCTATCAAACGTACTTGCACCCACAAATCTACACATAAACAATGTAGAGTAAGTATAACTAGAAATCAAGTACTATTAGCGATTTTTTTTGCATAGCATGATCTCCCTTTCTCAACAATCTTAAAACCTGAAAATATTGAATTTTTTGTGCACTTTATTTGTGCTTGAAAAACTGATTCATTAATTGATTGCAACAATAACAATTGCAAGGAATTACATGTACCATCAGCCTTACTTTTCAACTATGCCAAGCAATCACAAGCTTAAGGTTTCATGATTTTGGTTATACACAACCTCTTCCAAGTTCATATCAAAGTGCAATGATAAGCAGTCTCGAAAAGAAGAAGTACGATAGTACATAACCTTGTTCTTGCATTTATCAACAATCGCTCTTTTAGCTTTAGCACTTAACTTTCATATTTAGCACTTTTTGAGCATGATCCAGATAGCCAAGAAAGTTTAACCATGACAAGATTTAATTCAAGTTGTCATTTTATTTAAATAGTCATGTCATAAACTACACTATATGTGCATGAATATGAAGTTGCAAAGATCTTGAAACATAAACATGGCTTCAAATGACATATGTGTATGAAATACAACGCTCAGTACATTTTATTGTTTTTCATTTTTTTGTTTTTCACTTAAGAAACACACAAAATAAAAAGCATGTTACAAAATATTACAAAAACTTCAAAAAACTCCCCCTAAAAGATATCCATCTTAAAAACCTTCTTCAAAATTGTCACCTGATGGGATTAATTTTAAAAACAAAAAAACTAAAAGAACAATCCTCCCAAAAAGCAAACGAAAGAAATTTTTACCAAAAATCCATTAACTCCCCCTCAAATGGATAACCAATGAAATCAAAAGAGAGGTGATGATATACATATGCTTGACTTATTATGGTATGTTCAGTTAAGCATAAGCATGAATCATGATAAATAAATTCTAAGCATGAAAAGGCATAATATAAGATATAACATTTTTGAACATGCCAGGGGATACATATGAGCATATGAACAAACATCTCATCTCATACCACAATTAGATATCTGTGAATGTAAAAGACATAAGTGTATAAAATAGCTCACAAAGTAGGTGAAGAATTATCGCATATGCCTCTTGAAGGCCATCTCAAGGGTGAAAACCATCCAAGTCTTGATCCCATCTTGCAAAAGACCAAGATCCACTAAGGTTCTATTCTCCATCCCGCATCTGAAAAACCTACAAAGCACTAAAAGATGTCGAGGCCTTGGTACTAGGGTTAGAAATAAAGCATTTAGGAATCCAGTACTGAGACACACGACGAGTAGGCATAACACGAGTATGCTTGTACACAAAATCAGATTTGCCCTTTCCCATGTTTCTGGCAACAAAAGGTGTTTGCATCACCCTAGGCACAAAATGAGGAGTAACACGTGCCTTTTTGAAATTAGACCTAGCCTTAGCCTTTTCTTTCTTTTACTATTTGGCTAGCCTAAATCAAAAATCTACTAAATGTCCATCTCTACCACAATGAGTGCAAGTGTACTTAACATGATGCTTAGCTTTAGAAGTAGAAGCAACATTTGCATTCATCACAATAGAAGGTAAAACACCAGCAGATTTAAAAACAATTTTCTTAGGCTCATTGACAATTTCAAATTTTTCACTTTCAAGTGCCTTAACAATAGTAGGAGCATGTGATTTATGATGAGCATAAGAATCAAAGCCTAAACCTTTGTTATGAATGCTGACTTTTGATTGATCTAAAATCATATTTAGGTTTTTCTTTCCTGTAGTGAAATGTTCTAAAGATTTTTTAAAAATAATCAACTTTTTGAGAAAGAGTTAAACAATTATTACAGGGAACATCCACTTTTCCTTTTTGCTTGCGACAGATTGAGTATGAAAGAACCTCATGAGTGAGCAGAGTATTTGTCATTTGAGAAACCCTAGCATTTGCATCATGCAAATTCAATTCTAGTGTGGAGAATTTAGAACAGTGAGTTGTATCATGCAAATCAACAGTTGAATAGCTAGCATTTTTTACATGTTTCTCATTTTCCTTCTTTTCAGCATTGACTTGCTCTAACAAGGTAACATGTTCTTTCTTAAGCAAAGTAAGCTCATTGTAAATCAAGTCACATGATTTGCAAGCATCATCATCAGGAATCAAAGATTTAAGTCTAGCAATTTCAGCATTCAGAGATTCCACAACAAAATCATGTTTCTTAATTTTCTTGTTGCATTTATTAAGCAATTTACCAAGACGAGCAATAGCCAATTCATCGTAAGAAGGTTCTACCTCATTGAATTCTCTGTCGTGATCGTCCTCGGTGAAACTGTCATCACTTCTGGCCATGAGACACAGCCCTATCAATTCATGCTGCTTGGAGTTGTTGTGTCATCTTCACTGCTCTCCGAATCCACATCGCTCAAATTGAGCTTTGTGTTGTAGTCAGCTTCAGTTGCTAAATGTGGTCATTAGTGTTCATGCTTGTGCTTAGCTGGGTCATGATGGTTAGAGGATACCATGACCTTTTAGTTGTGCGTATTATTGTTATTGATTTGTTGTTGTCATCTGTCTGCTGAGTGGATGTCCAAGTTTTAGGGGAGGTGCTGCCGAAAGTTTGTAAATTTTGGTGGTTTAGTTTTAAGCCAGTTTTAAGAGTTTAGAGATTGTTTTCAGTCTTTGCGTAGAGGTGTCATTAGTTATTTAGAGGGTTGGTAGCATCTGTGGCGCGTTTGGCGTTGGGGTGTTGCAGAGGAGGCAGCCATTAGGGTTTTGGCATCGGTTGTGTTTGGGCGTCGGTGAAGATGCATAGCACCGAACCGCGTGATGAAGAAGAGAAGCCGGTGTAGATGCACAGCGAAAATCGTCAAGATCCTCTTGCCGATGGAACGGATCTTCGGTAGCCTTAGCACGAGCTTATGATTGGTTGGTATGTAGGGGAAGAGCAAAGACTCAAGAGTAGATAGATAATCAAATGAGTGCTAGCCTTCCCCTTTTTAATATCGCGCAGGCTGACGGGACCGAACCAAGTTTTGTTTGAGCGCTCCCGATCAATGCGCACGTAATGCGGGTCTAGCCCAAATTTTTCGGATCTGGCTGTTAGCCTAGATCACTACTAACATTCTCCTACTTGATCGTAAGGCTAACATCATAAGTCCACACTTAATAGAACAACACACCAAGATAAAATATTACAGCGATTAATCTAAGCACCACTGCAACCCCAGAATCTATAGTGCATCATTCTATCTCGATAGGATAAGTACTTATTCTTAACGGGAGTTGGTTTGTTCTTATGGTCCTTATTTCCAGAATCAGAGGCTTTCCATTAAACCCATGCCGGCAACATGCTCTCGAAAGAGACTGGGTGGTAAGCCTTTAGTAAGCGGATCCGCAAGCATAGACTTAGTACTTATATGCTTGACTTCAATAGTCTGATCCTGGATTCTATCTTTCATAACATGATATTTAATATTAATGTGTTTGGCAGCACCACTTGACTTGTTGTTACTCGAATAGAATACTGCGGCCAAATTATCGCAGTATATAGGTAGTGGTTTACATATGCTGTCTACCACTCTTAATCCTGGGATAAAATTCTTAAGCCATACAACCTGCCCAATAGCCTCATAACATGCCACAAACTCAGCCTGCATTGTGGATGATGCAGTAAGTGATTGTTTGGAGCTTTTCTACGAAATGGCCCCTCCTGCAAGTGTGAAGATATATCCTGATGTGGATTTCTTAGTATCAACACATCCTGCAAAGTCAGCATCTGAATAACCCACAACCTCAAGGTTATCAGACTTCTTATACGTGAGCATGTAATGCTTAATGCCTTGCAAATAACACAAAACTTTCTTAACGGCTTTCCAATGGTCCAACCCTGGATTAGATTGATATCTACCAAGCATCCCGGTTACGAATGCTTAGTTTTGTAGACCCATCTACAGCCTACTGTTTTGACTCCGTCAGGAATTTCTACTAGATCCCGGATGTCATTAATGCTCATAGACTTTATTTCATCCTGCATGGCCTCAAGCCACTTGGATGAATCCTTAGTCATCATAGCCTCCTTAAATGAGTTAGGATCGTCTACCTTCTCTATGTCATTTACATCTTCATTCATGTATACGACATAATCATTTGGGATTGCAGACCTTCTTTCCCGCTGTGATCTTCTTAGTGGTACATTAGTTATCACATGGGGCTGTTGAGGCTTATCATTAGGTGTTGTATTATTAATTCCAGAATCCTCAGTTGGAGGCTCAAATCCAGAATTCTCAGCTGGAGATGTAACTGAATAAGGTACAGGAAGAATAGTCTCTTGGATTATCGAAAATGGTACATAAGTCCGAATTTCTTCAAGATCTATTTTCCTAACCTCTAAGCTTCCACTGATTTCATCATTCTCTAAAAATACAGTATGTTTGGTTTCCACAAACTTAGTGACATGATCTGGACAATAAAATCGATATCCCTTAGATCTTTCGGAATATCTAATAAAATGGCAGTTTATTGTCTTAGGATCTAATTTTCCAATATGTGGATTAAAAATTTTAGCTTCAGCAGGACAACCCCACACACGTAAGTACTTTAAACTTGGTTTCCTCCCAGTCCATAATTCATAAGGTGTCTTCGGTACTGATTTACTAGGAACCCGATTAAGTATATGTGCGGTTGTCTTTAATGCTTCCATCCGCAAACCAACTGGTAAACTGGATTAACTCATCATGCTACGCACCATATCCATAAGAGTGCGGTTGCGTCTTTCAGCTACTCCATTTTACTGAAGTTCACCAATTGTTGAATATTGGGCTATTATGCCATTTTCTGAAAGAAACTTAGCAAATGGACTTGGAATCTGTCCATAAGGAGCATGTCTCCCATAATATTCTCCTCCACGATCTAATCTTACCACTTTAATCTTTACATTATGCTAATTTTCTACTTCAGCCTTGAATATTTTAAATTTATCAAGTGATTCAGATCGATCGCGAATAGGAAAAATATAACTATAATGGGAGAAATCATCAGTGAACGTGATAAAGGAGTCATACCCATCTACCGAAGTTATAGGAAATGAACCACATATATCAGTGTGAATTAATTCCAATATTTCTGCGCTTCGTATGGCTCCTTTCTTAATTTGTTTTACATATTTCCCCTTAATACAATCAATACAGAGGTTTGAATCAGAGAAGTCTAATGGATGGAGTATCTCTTCTTTAATGAGACGCTCCATTCTCCCCTTCGAAATGTGGCCTAAACGACAGTGCCACAATTTCGATGAAGTCTCATCACCTAAACTTCTCTTTCGCTTATTGGTGGTATCACACACATTCATTGACACAGGGCATTCAGAGAGAGAAAGCATATAGAGTTTGTCATTAAAAAAGAGTCGCAAGACCAACATTATTTGAATTGAAACTTATACTACATTTATTATCCCTAAAGGTACAAATGTATCCATTATCATCCAAAAGAGTAACAGAAATAAAGTTCCTTCTCATGGTGGGAACATAAATAACATTATTTAGGGTAAGAGTGAAGCAGCTATCTAATACTAATGATAGAGTGCCAATAGCTTGAACTTCAGTCTCTCTTCCATCAGCAACTCTAAGACATCGCTCCCCCTTTCTTAGTGTCCTCTCTGTAAGGAATCCCTGCAATGAATAGGAAATGTGCACAGAGCCACCAGAATCAATCCACTAGGTATTAGGGGAAACATCAGTAAAAAGGGTTTCATCAACAGTAGAAATTATGTTGTTACCCTTCTTGGCAAGCCACTTCATGAAGCCTGCACAATCTTTCTAAATGTGCCCACTGTTTTTGCAAAAGCGACAGATGGGCCCATCAGAAGTGGAGTTAGATGCAGAAGGGGCTTTATCTTTTGGCTTTGGCTTGCTTGACTCAGCCTTAGGGGAGAAATGCAGCTTCTTTTTGGACTTAGCTTCCCCTTGGAATTTCCTTTTTCCATGGCCAACATGGAAAACTTGGTCCTTCCTCTCAGCCTTAAGCTAGGGATGGCAATCGGGTGGGTACCTCCGGGTACTACTGGTGCCCACCCGAACCCGAAACCCAAAACCGAGCTACCCGCCCAAACCCGTTAGACTGTTCGGGCACGGATGTGTACCCACACCCGAACCCAATGGGTACCCGAACCCAAATGGGTACCCGAACTGGACCCGAACCCGAATGGGTGAACCATTAAGATTATAAGTCAATAGGTGACACATTAAGATTTCAGACCCATCAATTCATATCTACAAAGAGGAATCAGGCCAAACCACAACAAAACATATTAACAATCAGTGAAGCACATACAAAACATATTAACGACAACTAAACATATTAAAAGTCTTGAAAGCAATCCAGATTCTAGAACCAACAAGGCACTATAGCAGTGAAGCACATACAAATAATTGTTTCCAGAACCAACAAAGCAATAAGGCAGTGAAGCACATACAAATAATTGTCACCAGAATCACCAATCCACAACATAACATGAACTAATCCTTGATGCAATTCCACAAGCTGTAATTTGACCACTAAAAATATCACAAGACTAGAACTAAGCATGCCACTGCAATTACTAATTCACGCATGGTAATGACAACTGATTGAATGCAAAATCGATTCAGCGCGAGAGCACGTACAATAAGCCAAGCCATCACTCCACCTTCTACTCTAAGCTACAATCTAAAACACTGAAAAGGCGAAGACAGTGAAGCCAGTAGCCAGATCGGTACCTTCAGCAGGGCGGTAGCGAGCTCGCCGCGGGTGAAGTTGGCGGCGGCGGCGGTGAGCGGGATGTTGTTGCGGAACTGGTACAGATGGAGGGCGAATCGCCGAATCGGGAACGGAGGCTGCCAGAGCGGGAGAAGACGAAGCCATTTTGAAGGCAAAACACGATAGATCCAACCAGGGATTTAGGGGAAAAGGAAGTAAGCGATGTGAGGAACTCGGCAGGACTGATCACAGTGGCGGAGACTTACCGACGGTGAAGAATGGCGCGGAGGAACTCAGCGACTCAGCGCTAGGGTTGGCGTCGGGGAATCGCCGGCTCAGGGTCACGGGGGGCACCGCCGCACCGGGCACTGGGTGGAGTCCACGAGGACTCGGGGTCGGGGACTCGCCGACTTGGGCACGGTGGAACGGCGGCGATTTGGCGTCGCCGCGCGCGTTGGGGACTCGGGGAGTCGGGGTACTGGGTGGGCGGCGCGTTAGGGTTAGGCGAAAGGGTTTGGCCTTTGGCGGTTTTGCTATTTGGATTTGGGGAATCGCCGAATCGGCTCAGGGTCACTGGGTCAGGGGGGCACGCACGGTAGGGCTACGCCTACGCGCCTACGCACGCGCCACGCAATACGCAAGACAGCTTTGTATCACTGACAACTGGGATCCACTTGTCATAGGATACCCATTGGGTACCCATGGGTACAAATCGATGCCCATACCCATCCTATGACCTTATCGGGTACCCGAACCCGAAAACCCACGGGTCTCAAATGCTATCCGTACCCGTTCTTATCGGGTCGGGTACCCACGGGTACCCGAACCCATGGGTAAAACTGCCATCCCTACCTTAAGCCTCTCCTCCTCTTGGACACACATAGTGATCAACTCGCTCATAGTCCATCGTTCCTTCTGAGTATTATAATTAATTGTGATAACCCGGGGGGTTATCAGTTTAATTAAAGGATTAATTAAACATTAAAAGTGAATTAGGCAAGAAAAACAAAATGTAAGGATTAAAAGAGTGCCGTCAGTCCCGCAGTGAAAGGTATCGCTCATCGAGGTACCTGACCTGTCCGGGGGCCAGACTGGCACATCTCGCTAGACCGAGGTTCATCATTCGGTGTTTAGTAACCTACCTGGTACGGTTGCGGGTACCGTTAGTGTTTTGAGTGAGAAATGACCGTAGTGCCCATGAGGTAAATAGAGGCCGGTAAATATCCCAAGGGCAAGGTGGTCTTTTCCCCAAGAAAGGTAAATAAAGCCAGCTTTTGCCAACCCAAAGCCAGCCATTTCACTTCTGTCTTGCCTCACAAAACCGAACCCAGCAAGGGCTAGCTTCCAGCCGAAGGAAGCTAAGAGGAGCAGGGAGAGGGGGAATCCAGAAGAAGGAGCAGGAGGTCCAGAAGCCAGAAGAAGGAGGAGGTCCCGAAGCTAAACCAGCTAGGAGAAGGCCAAGATATCAGCTTCATCCTCAACTCCTTCAGCTAGCTCCATCAACCGAACCAACCCAGGTGCACCTTAGCAGTAGAGATAGTAGCATGCCCAGAAGGTGGATCGGGCTGTTCTCCATGGTCTCAGTAGTTGGGAAGCCCTAGAGTAATATCTGTTCTTTCTTAGCAATAGATCAACCCTCCCCAACGATCATCCTAGACCATGGATTCTCGCCCTCCTCTTAAATCAGTGAAATGTGCAAAGTGAAATCATCAATTAAAAATGTGGGGAGTAGTAGGGTAGTAGTAACCCTAGCTTAGCATCCAGACAGGCAGGAGAAGAGGAGAGCTTAACTGAGTGAAGAGGAGAGCCAAATGCCACCGAGGGGGAGGCGGAGGAGTAGGCTGCGCGAGGGAGAGCTCGGGCTGGGGGAGGCGCAGGAGGAGCAACGCCAGAGGAAGCAGTCGGCCCGGGAGAGGAGCAGGCGCCAGGGGAGCTCGGGCTAGAGGAGGCGTAGGAGGAGCAGCGCCAGAGGGAGCAGTCGGCCCGGGAGAGGAGCAGGCACCAGGAAATAACCAGGGGGGAGCTGCGCCCGAGATGATGCAGCCGAGTAGGAGAAGTGAGGCCAGGAAAAAGAGGGGGCTTTGGCCGAATGCTGGTAAGAAAAGAAGAGAGCCGAGAGAAAATAAAGGGAAGGGACAAGAGAGAAGAAGAGAAAGGCAGAAATAGAATAGAGAAAAAAAGAGGAGAAAAAGAAAAAAGAGAAAGGATAGAGGGTAGAAAAGTAAATTGGCCGCGGACCGCGTCGATTTTGGAATCGATTATCGGATCGCGTAAAAATCGGCAAGTGAACTCGTTTATTTTGTGTTAATTAAAACCTGAACGACAGATCATCAAATTGGTTGGACGCCAGAATAAATTATTCGCATTAAATTGCTCTACTTAATGTGTATGCTTTCAGGGTCCGACCTGAGCATTCCAGCTAATCAGGTTCAGTATACGGGCGAGGACGATCCTTCCACTTTGGTACCAGGCAAGATTCCTTGAGCATTTCTTATTAAATGATTTTCAATGACTTTTTATAGTAAGTATATCATCATTGCATCAAAAATCTACTTTCAAAGTGAAGTGTTGAATTGGAGGTGAATGATGAAATGGGATGTGGTTTTGAGAAAGAGTGAAGTGATGAGTTTGTGGTGTGGTTTTGAAAATGGTGGAGTTGGAGTTTTAGCGTCCACGAATGGAGTCGTGGATTTGTATTAGAAATAATTATGGTGGGTAGAGGGCGCCGATGAGAAGGAAAGTGGCCGGCGGGGTCCTCTACATAAGCTATAATATAAGGTCAACAAACTGCACTTGGGCAATGAGCCGTATATCAGTATCAACCATAGTGAGTGAAATCGGTCAGAAAAGGTTGTCACTATGAAGGTATTTTGGTCTCCACATTGGTGGTTAAGTAGTTATCTAGGAGTGTGAAGCTGGGTACGCCGGGATGCCCAGTGAAGGACACATAATCAGCTGCGGTTGATCAGGCGCTATATTTAAAGCCTAGGGGAGTATCTATGCTGCTGCGGTAGTTCGGTACAACTAGTACGCTGGGGGTAGTGGGGAACAGTAGCGGACACCACTACTTATCGGCTATCAGGGTTGGAGACCTAATGCTGGATTTGGTGATAAAGGTTCTGGGGCCTCACAGGATGGGGTCGCTATGGCTAAAAATGATACGAACCTGCGCAGGGTTAAAATCTTGAATTCAAGCCTGTCTCCTGGATTGGAGGCTACGGAAGCTAAGTCTGCCTCATATACGGGTGTAGTAGCTGTTTTTCATATTTAAAATACCCAACCCTTAAAGAAAACCAAAAACCTATTTCATGTAAAAATGGATTTTGAGGGAAGGTAAGGAAGTGGTCTTGAGTGGAAAATTCATAATTGCATTTGTTATTAATGCTTGCTGAGTACTTTTGTACTCACTCTTGCTAAATCCCCCTTTTCTAGAGTTTGGCTCCGGTGTTCCAGCAGATGGTTGGGTGGACGAGGCAGCGGAGGAAGAATAGAAGAGAGGAGTAGCCGTGTATCGGCTTCATCAATCTTTTGGTGTAACAGTATCTATGTATTATCCTTTTGTTGTACAGGGATCAGAATTATATCTATGTAATGGACATATAGCCCTGCGTGGCTTGGTTTGAATATATTTTCAATTAGTCTCTAATTATTGTTCTCCTGCAACATTCTGAACACGGTGTACTATCTGATAAAACATCGGGTGCGCTCGGAGTTTTGATTAGCTAGTATACTGAGATTCGTGTGATTATCTCAGCGTAATGACAGTGTGACTGTCGTTACCCTGGGCTAATCATGTGGGTCGCCACATTAATCTTGAAGGCATTGTACTCAGAAGGGAGAGATGTCATAATAAAGTGGACCAAGAAACCATCAGAAATAGTCATATCCATGCCCTTGAGTTTGGCAATCATATCAGTCATCATCATGATGTGCTCACGAACGCTGCTAGAGCCATCATACTTAGTCGTGAGCATCTTCATGATTAAAGTACTGGCATATACTTTTGAGGAGCCCTTGAATTGCTCCTCCACTGAGGCCAAGTACTGCTTAGCATTATCGGATTCAGGGATTGATCCCCTTATCCCTACAGATATGTTGCTTTTCATAATCATTAAGAATATGTGGTTGGACCGCTCCCACTTTTCTGCTGTTAAGTCATAGAGTTTCTTTTTCTCTGCGAAACTCTCATCATTAGCAGAAGGAGCTACAGGAGCGTCCTCACGTAATACATAATCCAAATCCATAACACCAAGGACAATCAAAATTCTTTCCTTCCAAGAAGGAAAGTTTGTCCCTGTCAGTTGCTCAATGCCGTTCAAGTAAGCGGCAATATTAGTGTTATTCATGGCTGAATCAAAAACAAAATATAATCAGTAAATATCAGAGAAAAATAAAAACTTGCATGAAAATTAACCCTATGTTGGTCTGATTAATAATCATGCTAACGACAGAAAAATTTAATAGTTCTAAGTCGCATCACTGTTGGGCAGAAATGAAAAAGAACTAAAATTATCATATGGGTGACACATGATCATAAACAACGTTGGTCAGTATATGATCATGGTCATGATATAATTCCAGAATTTGAAAATTAAACAATAATCTCTAATTAAAACTTCTTGTTGGTTCAATTTTAATTAGAGATAATACTTAGACATAAACATCATATCAAATAATCATCGCATATATTATCACATTATTTCAATGCTCAAAATTAATGCCCAGGAAATACTAATAGAACAATGATTATTGCTAAATAAAATGAGACATAACGTACAAATATTAAAATGAGTTAAACAGTTAATTGCCTCAAAACAGTAAAAGCTCATCTAGGAAACTACCGGCCCAAAAGCACGTGGCCCAAACGCTGGCTCAGTCCACACACGCGCGCTCAGTGCCCCACGTGCAGGAGAGGCCCAGCTACAACGCAGCCCGCGCCTGCACAAATCGAAGCCATCGAGAAAAACGGACGGCTCGGATCGACCGGATCAGAGACAAAACACGCACGGCTAACGAAACCCTAACACATATGCCTCTTCCTCTCCGAAAAACACAGCACAGCGGCGACGACGATGGCGACCGAGCACGAAGAGGGGCGACGCCCGCGCGCGAGGCGAGGTGAGGCCACATGCGGCTCCGGTGAGGCGAGGCCTCATCCCATCGCGCTCGTGCGCAGTCATCCCATTGCGGAATTGAGGCCCGGACGGAGATGGCGAATGCGCACGTGCAACACGGAAAGGCGGCGCGCTCGGGTCGACCGAAGGCATTCACCGGCGAAGGTAAGTCCAAAACCCCTTAGAACATTAGATTTTCTTGATTCATTTTAGGATTTGGGGTTCTTAGGGTTTCGGGATTTTAGGATTTTGGGGAAAAACCGAATGGGATTTGAGGGCTAGGGTTCGGATCCGATCTTTTCCCCTCCTTCTAAATGCTAACCGAGTCAAAACATTCTGGACCGACCATAAACCGACGCATAATTCGACAAGAACAAGGCTAAGACTGAGCCAAATTAATGGTCTAACCAGGCTAAAATCGACATAAAAGAGGATCAAACTAAGGCTAGGTTGCTCTGATACCAACTGTTAGACTTAGGATTTAACTAAACATGAACTAGCATTAAGATTTGATCACTAAACGTAATGCGGAAGTAAAATTTAGATGAGTCACTGACCCGGTGAAGACGAGGCAGCCATTAGGGTTTCGGCGTCGGTTGTGTTTGGGCGTCGGTGAAGCAACGGTGAGCCGGTGAAGATGTGTAGCACCGAACCACGTGATGAAGAAGAGAAGCCGGTGTAGATGCACAGCGAAAATCGTCAAGATCCTCTTGCCGATGGAATGGATCTTCGATAGCTTTAGCACGAGCTTATTGTCGGTTGGTATGTAGGGGTTGAGCAAAGACTCAAGAGTAGATAGATAATCAAATGAGTGCCGGCCTTCCCCTTTTTAATCTCGCGCAGGCTGACGGGACCGAACCAAGTTTTGTTTGAGAGCTCCCTATCAATGCGCACGTAATGTGGGTCTAGCCCAAATTTTTCGGATATGGCTGTTAGCCTAGATCACTACTAACAGCAGTGAAAATTAGAATAAAAAATAGCGAACCGCAAACCCGAATCTCATACTGTGACTCAAGCGAATCATGTTTCTAGTAACTATGTTGAAAAGAGCTTTGGTATACTGAAGTACCAATAAATGAGGAGCTAGCCCAATCAACCAAAAGGCCAACAGCAGTCCCCAAAGAGGGAGATAACACAAATTTATCAAAGGATTTTGGTGTGAACTATTTCAAATAAGAATGATCAAAAGTTTCTCTTTTTGTTTCCTGCAAACAAACAACTGAGCACATGCCCTCCTCAATTTTGTGCTTTATCGATCTAAATTTCCAAACAGGATTCATTCCACGATAAAGGACCGAAGTGTCAATTACACAAAGGAACAAAATAGAGAAAATCTTGGTTCTGAACTTACTCATGGTGTTGTGATGATCAAGATGATCTTGGATATTCTTCCACTTGTCACGGCAAGCAAGAATACAAGAAATAAAAACCTCAAACGCGTTCTACAAAGATTTCTTAAAGATTAAGCAAAAAGATTGAGTTCTTGCAAAAAATTGTCTAGATGATGAGGATATGATTTGAAGAAGATTCATCAATCAATTAATCATCCTTGGCATAAAATCCACAAGTATTTAGAAGGAAGGGAGGCAAATTCAAATGTGCAAAAAGTAAATTGTAAGAATTTAAAGTATGGAATTTAAAGTGCGGAATTTAAATGTGAAATTAAATTTAGAAAAGTAAGGAAGTAAAATTTTATTTCTTGAGAGTAAGATTTACGAAGCCTCACAACAAGGTGGGCAAAACTCAAAAGAACACACAAAACCTTCAAGAGGGGAGAGCTACCCCTACCACTCTATTTATACTACTCTTAAGTCATCCTCCACCTTTGGATGAGCTCTACTTGGCCCTTAAGTAACCTCATCAAGGATTGAGATTGATTCATCCTCCACCCTTAGATGAGTTCTACTTGGCTCTTAAGAAATCTCATCAAGGGTTGAGATTCACTCAAGCTGCTCGACCGCTACTCTATTCTCTAAACCGCAATCCAACGGCTCTCCTTGATCTGAGCAACCCCTAGTTAGCATCTCGGCTGTTCACTTGTCTTCTAGGCTCACAGCGACTCCATCTCCAGTCATCCTTTGTCAATTCCCGACCGTTTGGACCTGTAGTGCACCTTACCTAGTCCCAATCATTCTTTGCCTCACCAATACCTAGCACACTGTTATCCTGCAATCATCAAAAATAAGAAAACCCATCACATAGCAATGTCTAAAATGATATACAATAATTGTCCAATTGCTAAAAATAAATCATATTCCTAACTCAAATACAATCAAATACTCATCAACAACATGGTTAAACCTCCATAAAGCTCACACCCGGCGGTTGAATCCACCACCTGACTGATGCGAGGCAACCCAAATAGATCTTTTGGGCCTGCCTTATTGAGATCGGTATAATCAATACACATGCGCCAACTTTTATTCTTTTTGCGAACAAGAACTGGGTTCACTAACCAGTCGGAATGATACACTTCTTTTATAAATCCTGCAGCTAAGAGCTTAGTGATTTCTTCCCTGATAGCGTCATGGCGATCTTGCAAACCACCGGAGCTACTGCTTGATAGGCTTCGCCTTCTCGTCAACGTTGAGAGAATACTCGATCACCTCCCTAGGAACACCGGGCATGTCGGATGGCTTCCAAGCAAAAATATCCTGGTTCGCCCGAAGGAAGGTGACGAGCGTGTCTTCCTATTTGTGATCAAGCCCTGTCCCAATCAAAGCCATCTGGGCTGAGTTGGACGGGTCAAGTATCACCTTCTTGACTCCCTCATCAGGCTTCAAACCTGACTTGGCTTGCTTCTTGGCTAGGACGTCTCCTTCATCTTGTTGGAGCGCAGCCGCCAGTCGGATCTTCTCCCTGTCAGCCGCTGCCTCCTGCATCTCAGCCATCTCACAGCTCTCCCTGTCGCACATGAAGGACTGTTTGACATCACCACAAACTGTGATAATGCCTTTCGGCCCTGGCATATTTAGCGCAAGGTATGTGTAATGAGGCACAACCATGAATCTGGCTAGGCCTGGCCTTCCCAAGATGGCATGGTATGCCGTCTCGAAATCAGCCACCTCAAAGTTCAGGTATCCCGTCCGATAGTTGTCCTTGGTCCCGAACATGACTGGTAAAGTGATCTGCCCGAGTGGTACCGTCGAGGTCCCGGGGATTACCCTATGGAACGGCAATGATCTACGCTTCAGCTCGGAGCGGGGGATCTTCATGTCATCGAAAGTCTTGGAGAAAAGAATGTTGAGTCCACTCCATCCGTTAACCAGCACCCTCTTGAGCCTGACACTGTGAATGACAGGGTCTAGTACTGGAGGATATCTACCTGGATAAGGAATATGGTCAGGATGATCTGAGCGGTCAAATGTGATTGGGACCTCGGACCACCTCAGGTACTGGGGCGTTGCCGGCGTGATCGTGTTGACCTCCCGAGCGGTAAGTTTCTACTTCTGCTTGGACTCATACGCAGCTGAGCCCCCGAATATGTAGTTGAGCTCGCGCTCGGTCGCCTGGTAGTCGCCACCGTCATCCTTAGGGGGGTCCTGCTTCTTGCCTACCTCACTTTTATCTTGGCATGCTTGCTTATTGCTTTCTTTCGCAAACCTTTTAAGAGTGAAGCAATCTTTGGCTGCGTGCTTCCCCTTTGGATGAATAGGATAGATCACATCCATCACCTTGTCATAGTCATCTGTGCGCGGCGCTCGGGGCCGACCGTGTTCAGCTACCGCGACCAATTCCTCACCCTTTCGCTTCCTGTCCTTCTGCTTGGAGGACTCGGCATGATCTTTTTTGTCCTTTTGCCTGGATGATCATCTTGGCACTCGGACAGGGCATCCGAGGCTATGGCGTAGCGGTCCGCTAAATCAGACATTTCCTTCATAGTGGTCGGCGGCTTATGGGACATCTTCTTGATCAAGTTGGCGTCTTCGACTCCCTTCTGGAAAGCCGCTATGACGACTGCTTCTGAGATGCCCTGAATGGAATTCTTCTTCTGCATGAAGCGCTGGATGAACTCCCACAGAGACTCACCCTTCTTCTGATGAAGTTGATACAAGTCCCACGGGGTTCCAGGCCTCTCGTAGGCGCCCTGGAAATTAGCGATGAACTGCTCACAAAGATCTCCCCAGGAATCTATAGAATTCTATGGAAGTCCCGTGAGCCAAGCTTGAGTCGATGGAGTGAGCGTGACTGGCAAATAGTTCGCCATCACATTGTGGTCACCTCCCGCTGCCTTGACTGTGAGAGAATAAACCTATAGCCAAGCTTCTGGGTTCCTCTCCCCGTCGAATTTGGTGATGCCCTTAGGATTGAAACCTTCGGGCCAGACCACTCGGCGGAGCCGAGCGGTGAAAGCGTGGACACCATCGATGGGTCCGTCATTACGCCGGTGCGGAGATCGTCGGGGTGGCGTTTTGACTCGAGGGTCCTCATCATCGCTCTGGCCACGGCAGTGGTGATCCCTGCGGTCGTCGCGGTTGTCCCGGCCATCATGGTCGATGCCGAAATGCTCGTAGTCGTCCTCGCACCGGCGCCGTTCATCATCTTCCCGCTCACACCGCCTGACGTTAAGGTCCAAGCGGAAATCGAGGTTGAGGCTCTAGCGAGTGTCCTCACCACAACAAAGCTCAAAGCCGATCATGCAAGATGGACCGATCATGGGCAAGATATCGCTAGCGCCTCGATGGCTCTGGGATTATGAGTGTCTACTAGCATGGACCGTCCATGGAGGAAATAATACTTTAGTCCTGTGGTCTGGAATTATGAGTGTCTAGCTTATTGCTAATGATCTAATGATAATGTTACCCTACCCCCCTTTATATAGTAGAGGAATGCGGTTACAAAGGAGAGTCCCGATCGGTTACGAGATGGAGATTCTATCTCTTATCCTTATCGGCTGAACATGGTAACAACCAGGATTACAATCATATCCTACCTAATCAAGGTTGGTTACTATCTTCAGGGTTCCCTTGTTGCGCACGTAGACAGCAGCCCAGGCAATACCCATCCTTATGCAGTCGGCTCGGCCCATCCCCTCCTGGGTGATCCTCACGGCCTGCCCTGCAGATACCCAGGGTCCATGTACTCCACACTGCCCTACTCCTCTTCGGCGGTGACTCGGACTGGGAGTATGCAGCAGCTACAGCTCGGACACACGGAGTCCAACTCAGAGACGAGACGAAGACGATGAACAGGTGGCAGACATGCGGCGGATCCAACGGCTGAGCTCTAGGCACGCGATTTAATCCCGGTCGCACATGAAACCAACTCTAACGGCTCAGATTCAACGAATCCTGATCCAACACGGCTCATCTAGGATGACCAGATTCAACCCAACGGTTGAAAATCAATGCGGGAGAAGGGATTGACACAGATGCTCTGATCGGAATCCAATGATCAGGGAGAAGGCTTCTAGAAGATGGATTGGATCGGCGAAACAGTATGGGCTTTGGCCCAACACTGTTTAAACGATCTTTTCTGAATTTTTCTTCTAAAATAAATATAGAAATTAGTTTAATTAGATGGAGGCATATCCTGTGCAATCACTCATATGTGTGCAAGCGTGCAATCAAGCGATCTGGAGCACCTAATCTATATCCATTTGGCGATGAGAGTGGGGTGTTTAGCAAATTTCAGGGAGAAGAGATGGAAGGGTGAGGTGGGAGGGTTTAAACATAAAACAGCAGTCAACGTTGGATATAGATTGGATGCTCCAGATCGCTTGATTGCACGCTTGCATACATATAGGTGATTGCATAGGATATTTTCCCTAATTAGATTTAGGCAACAAAAGTACCAGGAAAAATCCAAGAAAAATCTCAAAAATATTTTGAGATATTTTGAACTCTAATAAAATATTTTTGGCAAACTTTATATTAATTATCTATATTTATCTAGTTTTCCACAAAAGGCTAATATAGTTAATTTAAAATTAATTCCAATAAAATCTAAAAAACCCAATAAATCCACAAAAAATTCAAAAGCACACAAATAGCAATAAAATAATACTAAAGGTAAATTTTGGGATGTTACATCTTGGTTACCAGTCTTCAAAATAAAACATTTGCAACCAAACACATGAAAATGAGGAACACTGGGCTTTCACCCATACCTCAACTCGTAAGAAGTGCGGTGCAAATGTGCTCTCAAGAAGACTCGATTAGACAAATGGCAAGCAGTAGCTATAGCCTTAGCCTAAAATTTCCTATGAGTACTGTACTCATCTAGCATCATCCTACCTTTCTGAACCAAAGTTCTGTTCTTCCTTTCTACTATGCCATTTTGCTGAGGGACGTAGGGAGAGTAGAACTGATACTCTAAACCAGATTCCACACGGAAACTATCAAAGTAGGAGTTCTTGAACTCTGTGCCATTATCATAAGGCACCTGGGAATTCAAAAGACAGCCTACTGACCAATCCCGTGAAATGAGAAAAAGTCTCATCCTTCGTGATCATGAAAAACACTCAGGAATACCTCAAAAAATTATCAACAATGACAAGAACATACCACTTTCCACCCATTGACTACACTCTAGCTGGATCAACAGTGTCCATATGTAAAAGTTGTCCTGGTGCAGCAGTAATCACAACAGTGACTGAGGGATGAGAAGCAGCAACCATCTTGCCATGTTAGCAAGGAGAGCAAACTAAGTCTTTGACCATCTTGAGTTTAGGCAAGCCATGAATGAGATCATGGTTTCTAACTCTGGTCAAATGATTAAAGCCAATGTGACCAAGTCTCCTATACCAAAAGGAGAGATCACAAGACTCAGAAGCAATCAAACAACGAAGAGAGTCTTTAGAAGAAATAGAAAAATCAGCATGAAAGACTCTCTCAAATCTAGAAATCCTGCAAACTAACTCCTTTGAAGAATCAAGGATTGTATAAGCACTGCTCTTAAAACTTACCTCGAAAGAGTCATTGATAAGCTAAGAAACAGAAAGCTAATTATATTGCAGCTTACTCACTAAGGCAACATTCTTAAGAATAAAATTTTCATTAATGCAAATAGTACCCTTAGTAATGACTCTACCTGATGAAGCATCCCCAAAAGTGATCAACTCATCACCAGGGGCTCAGACTAGGAAAGAGAACCAATGAAAGTCTCCGTTCATATGGCGAGAACAGCCAAAGTCAACAATCCAAACCTCTCTATTCCCCATCCGATGAACCTGATCAAGACACAGAAGAGAGAGATGATTTAGTACTGGGATAAAGTGAATATATGGGAACCCAATACTAAACCACATGACGCCTCAAAGTACTAACCACATAAGAAGAAGACTAGACTCTAGTGACTCTCTGATGCTCAACTCTCACAAGATTAGAAATAGCATCAATAGAAGATCTAGAAGCTGAAACTGGGTTAACACACTGTGGCGTAAAGGCTGGACTATCCCAGTGAGGCTACCTAACTCTCCTACCCAAAAACACCTCATGCCACTGATACCTACCTCGATGGGAAAAATGAGGAATATCAAGAGAATGGTGGAAAGACTGACCACAAGCAGCTCCGGGACTAAGACACGACTGAACAGTATGAAAATCAAGTCCTGGACGCTACCCAAAAACAGGCAACTCTCTAACCTGTCTAGAAGTAGTGCATGCCTTAGAAGCACTCAAAGTTTGGGGATGACCCTAAATACCCCTAAAAGCAGCAACACGCACACGCCTTGTGATCTTGGCATGCCTGAAGCAAAAATCTACCAAGTGTCCATCCTTCTGACAGAATGTGCAAGTATATTTCGCCTTACCAGAGGCTGAAGTAGTAGGAGGAGCAACATTCTGATCAGAGATCCCATGAACAACCCTAGCAGATCTAAGCATAGTAGTGCTCACTCTGGGAGCAACTGCAATCTCTCCACTCTTGGAGCCACGCACAATAGTAGGAGAATGAGTCCTAGCGTGCTCTAAGTAGTCAAATCCTAAACTATTATTAAATCGGCTAATCTTGGATTGGTCTAGAATGAGATTGAGTTTTTTCTTGCCTCCTACAAACTTCTCAAGAGTGATCATGAGATACTCATACTCTAGGAAGAAAGAGGCACATGAAGAACAAGGAAGAGGGGAGGGAGAAGAACCAAGAAAAAAACTACCAGCACATGTATTTTTCTCCCTTAGCATGGATGCCTTAATTTTGAGGGTCTCACATAAAACACAAGCAACCTTTCTAATTCTAAGGGTTTGGGCCTCAAGTTTCTTCCTATGTTCAACTTGGATTTCATCCAAGTCTCCCTCAATCACAGCACATCGCAAGCAACTTTCTTGTGACTTAACTAGTAAGTCCTTAGTAACTTTAACACACTTGATATTTAAAGATTCATTATCAAGTTTTAGTTGCTTACAACACTCACATGAGCTGACTGAGTCCTTAGAAGCATGCATTTCAAGTTCATCATTTCTAGTTGAGAGCTTTCTAAGATGAGTGCTCATGGCATCAATCTCATCAAGTAATTTAGGGCAATTTTCACAAGATGCACTAGTGTGAGCATGAAGAAAACTAGCATCCATAGGAATAGCACCAACAGAACAAGTGCTAGCATTCTTCAACCTAAGACTCTTGTCGAATATCAAAATATGGGATATGGATGTACGCCATAAACTCAAGATCATACCACATATACCTCTACCAGTATTTGGAAACTCCGGATATCTCGGGCCTAATCCGATGGGATAAGATATGTCGAAGGTTAGTGATCGACAACACACTTATGCTCGAGTACCTTTGAGATATACAAGATCAATCACACAATCAAGAACACACGATGTAGACAGGTTCGTGCCTCATCGTTGAGTAATACCCTACTCATGTGTCAGCAATGATTAAGATCAATGAAAAGATCGCAGATCAATGGAGCTACTTCTGATTACAAGGAAGAACTACGGGTCTGGGGGACGGCTAGACTATGGCTATGAGATGACGATGGCTGGAAGGTTGCACTCTATGCTGGTTTGCTGTGGGTTGCAACTGGCTCCTTTCAGCTTGTCCTGGATGATGCCCTCTCTGGTCCTTATATAATGGGCTGGAGTACCGAATCGTAGTCGATGAGGAGTCCTGTTGCCGTTATGATCTCCGTATCACACCTGAATTCCCATAACTGCTGGGGGTATTCGAGTAGGTCTCCTCGTATTAGGAGTATGATCAAAAGCTTTCCCTGCATGGGGATATCCTTTCCGCGTATACCTTATCCCGCTGGTTCGGGCTAGAGATTACAAAATATTCTGGTATAGGTAAAGATGTACGTAGTGTGGTTTCCAACTTTATAGCGCATGCCAATATCCCATATCTGGATATTTGACAATAGCTCCCGAACTTCGCTTAGTGGAGGGTCCATTTGAGTTACTTCCAAACTCGGTTTGGTCGAGCAATGCCTTGCCTGCTTATGGTTGAACATTTCAAGCAAGTTAGGAATCGCTAAGTATTGAGTAGGTTGTACGGGGTCGAGTGCTCTACTGCAAGCCTAGCTCGAACGCTTAGGGAAGCCTTTCGCTGTTTGGTATTGACTAGTCAACCCGACTCTAATCGAAGTTGGAACCGTTGTTAGAAATTCTAAACGTTGAGCTGTTTCTGCATTTATTGCTCATGTTAGGGTGTCATGGTGAATGCAGCGCTATCATTCCACTTTTTTTGGCAATCGACGTGCCGTACGGTGGAAAACAAACCATTGTGCCTAGACACTTTTTGGCTTATAAATCTACGGATTTGGAACTGTAGCTATTTCATACCTTCATCCTCAGCCTTCCTCTTGAACCCTCCGTCTCGTCTTTTTGAGCCTTTGCGTTTCTGCGCCTTGAGAGTTTTCCTCTTCCCTGCTCCAATGGCTTCTGGTTCTTTTGCCAATCCCAAGGTCACCGCGCTGAAGAAGGAGGCCATAGCAGAGCCCGCCGTGGGGCCGGCCTTCAGTGATGAGACTTACCAGCAAGTGTGGTAGACATCCATAGTGACAGAGAAGCGCCTTGCGGAGCTGGAGAAGGGCGACCTCATTCCTCCACGAGCGTTCTTCCATTGGAGGCCCTCTGCTGGTGAGGAATATCCATCTCCTAAAGATGAAGATGAAACTGTAGTTTTCGAGTCTTTCTTCCGCTGCGGTCTCAGCTTTCCCCCTTCCCAATTTTTGATGTCTGTTTTGGATTTCTACAGAGTCCAGCTTTTTCACCTGAGCCCTAATTCCACTACAATGCTCAGCATTTTCGCTCATCTTTGTGAGGCCTCTCTAGGCATCAGGCCCAGCCTCAATCTGTTTCGCCACTTCTATCACTTGAAGAGGTCGACCAAAAATAATGTCGTTAGGGGCGTTGGCTTCCATCTCCGTAGCGGTGCTGCCAGTGTATATATTCCTGTACCGGTGACTTCTTCTTGGTAGTCAGACTAGAAGAAGCGGTGGTTCTATATGACCTCGCTGGGCACAGTCATTTTTCCTTTATCTTATCAACCATCCTTCCCGAACTCTACCGACCTCTAGACAAAAGTCCCTCCATCGACAGCGTGGAATGCGCACTACATCGAAAAAATCGAGGAGCTAAGAAAGAGGGGTCTCTTCGAGTGGCATGTCACCCGGGACTTCTTGACGCGACAATCGAGCTCGTTGAAATGCCGAGACCATCTGGCTTGGGAGTACTTTGGGGTCAGTGATGCCACCAGAGATAGATCTGAAGGTAAATGACACTGACCTCTTTTATCGTTCTTTCCCTTTGCCATGATTGGTGCTGACGAATCGCTTTACTGACTAACAGTCTTGTCAGATGCAAACATTTCTACTCGATTGAGCAAAATCTTCTATGGTTCATATCCTGGCCCCTGCGGCATAGAGGCCTACTCTCTGGCCAACCCTCGACTAGAGGTATGTATCGAGTACTTACCACTGCTGCCGTATTGGGGCCTACATCGCAGCTTAACTCTTTTTACCTTTTCAGGAGACTGAGCCCGACAAGCACAGTGGGCTGCTCGAGGGAGCTACTGACCAGGATGATGAGCCAGCTCGGAATGGCAGGCAAGCATCGGGCTCAGCTCCCATCGATGCTGGGTCGTCCGTGAAGGACACAGTGCATGTCATAGCCCCTAGTGAGGTTGGGGTATCCTAGGACCAGGAAGCGACGGATTCTCCTCAAGCGGGGAGATCAGCATCGTCATCGCCCCAGCTATCTGTGAAGTGTCACCGAGTGTCATCGTCAAGGGCTTCTAACTAGGTGACTTTCAAGCGATCGCTCGGATGCTATGAGATCACTACTGACGTGATTCGATAGCTCTTGGAGGAACAACGGGACACTCTAGCTGCTGCTCCGCAAGCGTCTCCCCAAGAAGATCCTCCATCGACCAGAATAGTCAAAAAGGTAGAGTGGCTACTAAATAATTAATTACTTTACTTGTAGCTTGAGTCATTGCTCATAATCGCCTCGTGCGAGCAGGTTGCTTCTCCGGTCGTTGACCCGCTGGTGCCACCACTCCAGCCATCCGAGATGGTCGAAAGGGCAACCACCGAGGCCAAGCTGGTCCCGAAGAAAACATCTGGCTTGTGAGGAGGTGTGAGGGTGATGTGGAAATCGACGAGGTAAGGTTACCTATCTGTTTGCTCTCCTGCACCTATATCTACCCTAGAAGATGTCACATGGAAGCTTCTTGTAGGAAGGGCGCGTCTAGCAACGTGATTGAGGATGCCACTGCCGGTTCCTCACAGCTATCAAACATGGTCGAACCGGTTTCGGCTAGCACCTCGCCGCCACCAGACACGACAGCAGCTGCCCCAGATAGCTCCTTGCCTCCAGTAGACGTGGTCGCACCCGTATTGGCCGACGAGACACTGGCCACAACTTTGCTTCTTCTGCCTCCTCCAGTGCCCCTCGAATACTGGTCGGTCCTGGAGCCAGAGCTACAGGTACGCAAACATACTTAGGGCCTGTTTGGTAGAGCTCCAGATCCCAGCTTCACTTGAGATCTAAAACTTGTAGGCTAAAATAAAGTGAATTAAGTTTATATTTTTGGTCTAAAATGTAAACAAGATGATCCATCTAAACACTCTTAATGTACTCACAGCTTCAACTCCACAGATCTGGTGGAGCTAGGAATACCCAGTTTCACCAAATCCACGGATCCAGTGGAGCTGGAGCCCTACCAAACACACCCTTAGCCGCTCTTTCTGCTCTAAGCCTGTTTTCCCTTCTATTGCTTTCTTAACTCCTTTCGACTACCTTTTGGCAGTGCACTTCGGAGACCCTACAGTGCGTTAAAACGTTCTGTGAGCAAGCTTGGTAGCAAAATGAACGACTCGCAGCCTCCCACCAGCAAATTACCCGGATGAAAGATGTCGAGCTGGTGGGATTCGAGCAGAGCTGGAAGCCGTCAGGGCCGAGGCCGATGCAGAGGTCAAGAAGTTGAGGGGAGCTCTAGCCGAGTCTGAAGCGGGGGGCATAAAAGTTGATACGAAGGTGGAGGCGCTAAAGGCTAGGAACTCTTCTCTAGATGCCTTGTGTGCGAAAACCAAAATTGACCTGGCCAAGGCGGAGGCAGACTTGAAGATGGTCGAGGGAGAGAGGGCTGTGATAGGCACGGCGTTAGCCGCTCTGCAGTCGAGAACCCTCTACCGCATGTCCACCTCGGCTCGATTGCATCGGCATCCCTGCTTGGCATGGTAAACTCCCACTATCCGGACCTAGACCTCTCGTGCCTAGAGGATGGTTTTGCCTACGAGGATGACGAGATCGTTGACCTTGTCAAGTCATTTAAAGATCAGGCCGAGTGGTTCATGGACAGATTAGAGTTGTCTCTTCATAGTGAGGCAGAGCAAAGCCCTTAAGCTTATGGTGCTGATGTAATGGGACTTGTTCTGGTTCTATAATCTTTTTGATAAAAAATGCTAACTATCTTGCTTATCCATCCGTGTCGGGACCCGAATCTGCAAATCCGGACCCTCTGTGTATTCTGCACTAGTCCAGAATCACGCTAGTGCACACAGGATAAACAGGTTGAAGTACCACAATCATACACAGCAGAAATAATAATAAAGTACTTCAAACAAGAATATAAACGAGTTACACGACCTTATGGTCTCCTTACAATAATTCGCCATGCAGGGCTGTAAATAACACAGTACAATAAGTTCGATAGCGGAAGCAAAAGTAAAGCAATGAACCCCTCATATTGCCACAGGCAACTGACTAGGCTCAACCCTAATTCTCCGGACCTTCGTTAAACTCCTCCTCCCAAGCTGGTGTTGCTTCTTCTTCTGAGGTTTTGTTGAAGCAAGGGTGAGTATACAACATACTCAACAAGTCATGCACAATGCAGTTCTATTACTACATGCATGGCTTATTTCGAAGGAAAGGCTTAAATGGTTCTTTTGCATGAAGCAGCATTTCTTTTAACAGATAGTCTTAATTAGATTAAAAGTGGTAGAACCATTACTATAATAATTAACTTCTCAATTCTTTTCCAAGAGTTTGGCACACAGCCCTAAGTTCAATTCATCTGCCTTTGGCACACAGCCACCCATTCCACATTTTATTTCGAAAATCTAACCCTTAACTGTAATCCCCGAGCATTGTCCAATACATCATGACGATTATTCAATAGATTTAACACACACTCTGCAGAGGCTGTACACTTTACCCACAGGATACAGTCACTCACCACACAGGCGAATGATTGCAACAAAGTCTTTCAGAAGCTAACCTCTAACCTATAAACCTCCTCAATATTGCCTGTCTAACACTTCCCTCACTCAGAGCCAAAGTTTAGAACAAGCGAATACTGTTGGATGGGTACCAAGCCGTAGCACAGGTACGCTCCCCCACGCAGTTACACTCATGTGTAACTGTCGCCCCGAGGTGTCAAAGGAAAGATATTAGAACCCTACTAAACTAGGTCTGTCCCATACCAGACAAGTGGTTGTACGAGTAACTCAGTTCAAAGGCTCGCAAGGTGAAGTCTTTAACTGTCCAAGGCAAGACATTCTTCTTGTAGATCCCGGCACGCAGCCTTCACATTACTCAATTCATCCCGTTGCCACACAGGCCCACCTGGCACGAAGCCATCTTGCCACTTGCCCCGGTCCAAATCATTTCCCACCCCGGTTTGCATTTATGCAACACATGCCAATGCCCATTTCATTGTATAAGTAGAACCATACAGGTTGCTACCCTCCAAATTCATCTCATGACATTATCGCATTATTCCAAAATATATTCCATATTTGCTTAGTCAATATTCTTTTGTACTTTTAAAGGTCATTCAGCGTACACAAGCAACTAAGCATCTACTCACGGTCTAGCCTCCCGTGTTGGCATCATAATAGCAACCAACTCAACTTAATATCTTAGGGTGACAAAGATTTTAGGGCATACAAGTAATATACAAGGTGGCATAATCAAGGTAGGGTATTATCTATTCTATCCAAAATTAATTAATGTCATTTTTCTAGTTAATATAGCATGCATAGTTTAAATTGAAATATATTTCAAAAATCTAGGAGCAATATGGTCAAAGCATGACTTGCCTTCAAAAAGTAGTTGATCCTGATTTGGAACTTGCGATGGTTCTCCAAAATCCTCCTCGACAACTTTCGGCAACTCGGAATCTAATCGCATCAAATAAACATACAATAAATACACAAATAGGCAGAAAGATCAACTCTAAAAATAAAATAAAATTCACCAATAAATATTTCACATTTTTACAAAATTTTAGGAACTGGAATCACTCAAATCGGAGCTAAGACGCAAAAGTTATAGTGATTACAAGTTTGGATAATCAGAATAAAAGAAATACCGAATTAAACTACTTATTTTCCTACTGGAAAATCCAGATAATTTCTTCGACCGACACGTGGCAGCACCAGAGTGGGCCACGTCACCTTGGGTCTACGGACCCGGCTCACGGCTCGAGTTTGGTCCACGGTGGACTCGGTCCACCAAATAGTGCCACTGACCCGTGGACCCCTCGGATGACGTCATCCCTACTGTTCACAGACTGGCAGGTGGGACCAAACGGAATAGTACCGGCTCGAATTAGCTAGCGACACTTGGCGCGACCCTACTGGTCCATGCGGTCATACGCATTCCCGCCCGTTGGATTCAAATCCAACGATCGGTCCATACGCGGTCAAACCCCACCACGTGGCACCATCCGAACCGCTCGCTGGATCCAACGGCTCAGACACGACACCGCTTCGGTACCCTAGGGCTACGTGGCACTCTCCTACTGGCAAGCGGTGCGGCGACATCTCACTCGCACGTTCAAAATCCAACGGCTCGGATGACCGGATGAGATGGACAGACCCAGCGAGGACACCTGGCAGCATCACGGCCGACCATCCCGGATCCAACGACTACTAATCAATGCGGCAAGGGCCTTCCGACAGCCATGCGGCAAAATCTTGGCCATAGATCTAAATATTTGACGGACATTATCAAACGCATCGAAGATGGCTACGTGGACTCACTGGCGCGATTGGATGAAGATCCAACGGCGATTACTAGCGATGCAATCGTTGGTCGAACCTCGTGGTTTAATCCGAGCCGAATATCAAAGATCTAACGGCCATTTTCAAGCGCATCTTCTACGGTTACGTGGCCTTACTAGAACCGCACGATTACGATCTAACGGCCGAGATCTACTGGGGTCGTTCAAGCCTAATTCTACCGGGGAAAACATGGCTTTACCTCGAGCGTTGGATGGAGATCCGATGGTCGGGAATGCTCGCGGGTGTTGACGAAGGTGCGGCGGCGCTTGGTCACCGGACTCGGAGAAGATGAAGTAGGCGATGGCGTTTCCGGGCGTCTCCGGTGGGAAGAAGTGGTCCACTTGACGCGTCTTGGCATGGCGGACTCGGGACGGTTCTTGGTTGTGGTGGAGAGTGACGGTCAGCGGTGGAAAACAGGGAAAACCGAGGCGGCAGCAATGCCAACTTCGGTGAGCCACTGGATGAGCTACGGAGCACGATAGCGAACAGGCGAACGGACAAAAGATGCGGGGTGAAGGGACAAGTTAAATGCGCTATAACACAGGCACTGAGATGCTTTGGAAAGCGCGCAAATTGACCCCAAATCTTCGGCAGCCAACCACCTCTTAATGTCAACGGCGGCGCGACTGTTCGACTTCCGGGCGACGTGGCTCCATATGGTCCGTTCGATTGGCTGCGATCCAACGGCGTCAGAGCTCAGGCGATGCGGCTTCAGCACCACCATCCAATCACGATCCAACGGCCAAGGGCGAGCGGCGGTTCGCCTGCCAGTGCGACGTGGCACAATCCGGTCGGCTTGAGTTAATACGATCCGACGGCTCTTGCGCGCATGCGACGCGGCCCAACCTCAACCGTCCGATGGAGATCGCACGGCCCAGAGCGAGCGGCGCTAGGGTTCCTGCCGAACGGCGCGCATAGTGTTGGGCTCGGCCCAACACTGTAGCGAAGCATTTTCCGGTTTTTATCATTTAAAATAATCACAGAAAATCAATCTAATTATTTGGAGTACTAAAAATACCCGAAAAATTCTAGAAAAAATCTAGAAAATATTTCATGGCATTTAGAACTCAGATAAAATATTTTCATTCATTTTTCATAAATACTTATCTAGTTTTAAATTATTCAAGCGAAAGATAAATTCAGATTAAACTCAAATAAATCCAAATAAATCCCCAAAAATTCACAAAAATTCAAATAACTCCAGAAATTAAAATTAGGCCAAATTTTGGGATGTTACAATCTATGTCTTCCCATTTGGTTCCTTGCCGATGAAATAAAGGGGACACGAGTAGATGCAGTTTCGATTAGCACTTATAGGCCTACGCTCACACTTTGACTGTTCCTACGCATAAGACTTTAAGAGAAAATTCTTATCAAATTCCTGAGCCCCCGAGTTTATGCTCGGAGAGGCCGTGCAAGGTATACATGCTATGTGGCTAACACTAAGAGTGTAGTGATTCTTTGCCAGCCTTTATCGACCGTGTGGCTTAAACTGCGTGACAAACATGATCCTTATCGGGTAGCGCATGTAGAACTGACTAGAGGCCTCATCTCCCGTAGTCACTGAGCATTAGATGTCTAATAATCTGGTGCTCGTTTGCGCACAGGGTAGAGTTGCTCGTCGTCGGGTTCAGGCATGGCTACACTTTTGGCCTCATCTGTTGACCGATTAAGCACGAAGTTAAGTAAATACGAGCAAAGGGATACGCGTTCATTCAAACTAATAATAACTTTCGCATACAGTGTGGTCCACTCGATAGCCGTATCAACTAGAAGAGAACTGACAAAGAGAAAAAATTAGACAAGATATCGAGTTACCTGTGTTTCGAGTTACCTGTAGCCCCCGACTCTTTACTCGATGAGACTATTGGGTGGGGAGTAGAGCATAGCCAACATCATGTTGCGATGCTGCTCTTAGCCCCTACTCGATAGCTGGATTGACGTGCTAGTGGAGCGTTAGTCTACGCATCTGTCATGACTCCTGGCCCCTTTTTTGATGAGCGTCTCAAACCGAGGACGGGGCTAAGCAGAGGTGAGAGCTTGAGCAACGCCAATCTTCGACCTCTTACTCGATAGTTGGTTGCAACGAGTAGACATAAATGTCTTTGAAAATAACTCTCGACCATACGCCTCAATGGTCGAGCCCCTGAGCGTACTTGGTGGAGTTTCATGCTTGGCGGAAGCATGATGTGGCCCCTGACTTTCTGCTCGATTACGCCATCGAGGAGATAGTTGGGCATAAGCGTCACGTCCAGTGTTCTTTATTCGTACATTTGGGTGCCCCAGCCCCTTGGCACACCGATAAGGCTTAGCGCTATTTTTTCCCGAGCTATTATTACTAAGGACTGTTTCAGCCATCGCATCCTTCATTCTTTGCATGGCTCATCATCATTCGGTGTCGCTTCAACTTCCGTATTTATGCAGTAGTGCAAAGCAGCACCTCATAAACCAGAATTGACGCGGACTCCCGTTGAATTGCGTGTAACATTCCAAAATTTGAGTTTTGGAATGTTTAAAGTGGAAAACAAACCATTTGCATTTTCTTGAATTAATCGAAGCTTAATTTGAATTTTCTAAAAATGAAAAGATTTAATTTGATTAATCTTTGCATCAAATCAAAGGTTTCCAGTTTTTATTGGGTTCTTTGCGCTTCAAGGAATTTTTTTCTATTTTTGGAGATTTTTTGAATTTATTTGCTAGTTATTTGAATTTATTTGGATTTGTTTGAATTTCTGGAATTTAATTAATTGAAAAATCGTTTTTATTCTCAAAATCCTCCACAGTACGATTTCTCCTCGGCCCATTCGCTGTTCAACCTTGGCCCGTTTCAGCCGGCCCATCTTCTTTCCGCCTCAGCCCACTTCGCCAGCCCGTTAGCCCGTGCGCGCCTCGCCATCGGATCCGCGCCAAGTGAACGGCCGAGATGCTACCACGTCACCCGTACTAGCGCTGCCATCTCAAACCCTAACCCTAGTTTCCTTTTCGGTGTTCATGCTAGGCCTGCCTCCCGAGGGCTATAAGTACGCCGCCACCGCCCGTACGAGGTTCGCTTCATCGCGTTGCGTCCATTGCTCCTTCTCCTATCGCCCGAGTCGCTACCTTCGCCGAGAACGAGCTCGCCGAAGTTTCCCACCGCACCGTGCACCTTTCTTGCCATTGTTCAGCCGCTACGGTTGGTCTCCACCATCACCAGTTGCACCATCGCATTGCTTGCGTCGCCCTCTTCCGGATCCTCATCGTCCCGAGCCCGATCCGGTACCGATTCGCCGAAACCCCTGTCGTCTTCTTCGGCTCCAATGGAATAGTGCCACCCCTCGCCGTCGTCCTCAGTCAGGAGAAAATTATTTGCATTTCTGGAAGATAGGTTTACAAAGCCTCACACCAAAGTAGGCAAATCTCAAAGGAGCATAAAACCTCAAAAACCCTTCAAGAGAGAAAAGGCTACCCCTACCCATCTATTTATACTACTTTTGAGTCACCCTCCACCCTTGGATAAGTTTCTTCTACCCTAAGGACCACCATCAAGGGTTAGGATTGACTCATTCACTCGTACATGGTCTAACCTGAAACCCACACACATATCGGGTTTTTGTATGCCTTTTCAAGCATACTAACTAGACCCACTACTCTATCATCTAGAGTGTGATCCAACGGCCTTCCTTGATCTGAGTAGCCCCTAGCTAGCATCTCATCCATTCATTACCTTCTAGATTTGCACCGACTCCGTCTCTGATCATCTTCAGCGTTCCTTGACTATTTGGACCCTCGACGCACCTCACCTTGTCCCGATCATCCTCTGCCTCACATAGTATTGCCTAAAATTATATGCAATAGACCTCACACAAAATCAAAATGCAAACCCCAAGGTCATTTGAGTAACTCTCCTCAGATTCAAGTCGATGAGTCGACATCGAGTAACTTGAGGCTAATCTAAGGACTCAAACAAGCTGATGACAGGACGCTCGATCGACAAAATCCCTACTCAATACCTAGCGATTCCCAATCTACTCGAAACATTTGACCACAAGCCTAGTGGGACATTACTCGACAAAGACAGAACTTGGCAGTAATCGAACAAACACTTGAACGAGCCCTCCGCTGACCTGGCAACATTCCTACTTGAAAGGATCGGGATGTCGCCTAGAGGGGGGTGAATAGGCATTATAAAATTTTAAATTCAAATTTCAGCGGAAACTTAGATCTTCGGAGTATCCGAATTACACTTCGGACTGTCCGAATGGTTCGGATAGTCCAAATGCTTCAAAGGCCAAAAGCGCATGAAAGTAGATCTAGGCTATCTAGAGGATAGAGGAAGGTACTAGCACTAAATAAAATTTGTTAACTTAGAGTACCTGCAGTAGTTGAATACCAACCAATACCCATCACAAGAGGTCAAATCACCACTTGAAATCCCAAGATTTCAAATAATCACAAAAGGTGGAAAAAAAGGGGAATCCAAGAATCAAAGACAAAACACTCGAAGATTTTTACCCGAAGTTCGGATCCTTGAGGGGATCCTACGTCTCCGTTGAGGCAGCACCAAGCCGGGGTCTCTTTCAATCCTAATCCTCTAGGTGTTGCACCAAGCACTCACCTATTTCCTCTTTGAATCCTTTCCTTCCGGAGGAGGATCCAACCTTCACAAACTTCCGGCGGCTCACCACACCAAGATTGGGAACTCACCGGCAACTCCTAGCCGTCTAGGAGTCCTCAACCTCCAAGAGTAAAAGATTGACGAGAAATCCACGAGAGAATGAAACAAGTGCTCGATATGGATCTAGGACTCTCGATCTCTCAATCTTTCTTCTCACTCTCCCTCTAAAGATTCAAGAATCAAAAGATCAAAGGGGAGTGAATGCTTGAGCTCAAGAGGAAGAGGAATCGCAATAAATGATTTGAAATGAATGCATATATTGGTAGGTGGGAAGGGAGAGGCATTTATAGCCTCTCCAAAACTAGCCCTTTTGCTTTCAGCCCGAGTCTGTTCGGACAGTCCGAACCTAAGTTCGAATAGTCCGAACGAATAAGGTTCACAGGACCGAGCGCCTCAGTTCGGATAGTCTGAACATTTCTTCGGATAATCCGAAGTATTCGGATACTCCGAGCGTTCGGATACTCCAAAAAATCTTCGAACATTCCGAAGCCAATTGTTCTTGACCTAACAGAGAGGGTCCACCGGATACTCCGAAGATAACTTCAGACATTCCAAATGGATAATTTTCAGAACCAACAGAGAGGGTTTACTCGGACATTTCGAACTGGAGTTTGGATACTCCGAAAGTTTTTGAGCAAAATGCTTCTAGGACTTGACATTTTGACACTTTTTGCGACTAAGATCCATCATTGAGCACATAAAGTCATTCTAGAGCTATTTGTCGTCAAATCCCTCTTTATAGTACGGCAATCCTTAGACTCAATAAAAATAAATTAGATACACATAATTAAGTCTAAAAATGCCTTTTTTTCCTTTATTTTGTGGGTGACCTTTTGCTTCGAGACTTTATCACCGGATGCGATGATCTGTTAATACAGCTTACAAATCTCGTTAGTTACTTAATCCTGTTGTCATTATTCACCAAAATCCTCAAAGGGGCCTAGATGCACTTTCAATCTCCCCCTTTTTGGTGAATTGATAACAACACGATTAGATTTATAAATATATTGAAATGAGATTGACTTTAGAATTCTAGACACATGGAGGAGCTCCCCCTAAATGTGTGCATTAGGAAAAATTTAGTGGAATTTCAAATGCACATATTTACGGGAAATTTTGGCGGAAACTCCCCCTATTTTTTTGCATCCGTGAGAGTATAACAAGATATTTAACAAATAATTGTGCAAATACAAATGGCATGGCATGGGGCACACAAATAACAAATGCATTGATATAGAGAACATACGTCATAAGCAATCCAAGATCAAGACAAGCATTCATATGAAAGTACGATGACATAAAGTGTGATATAAATGAACAAAACAAGCGACAATCAACAACCACAAGACAAGATAAATCTAGAATCTCTCCCCCTTTGGTATCAAGACACCAAAAGGGTCACTACTCATTGCCGTCGTCGTCATCATCATCTCTGCCGGGCGCATAAGCAGCATCATCTTCTTCGTCATCTCCACCGGGCGCATGAACAGCTGGAAGGCCAAAAAGCTGACGAGTCGTAGAATCCACAGTGGCCGACTCGGACTCTGACTCAGACTCCTCAGAAGAGCAAGATAGGTTCAGCTTCCCTTTAATGTCATGTAGCTGGCGACGCGTATTAGCGAGCTTGATGTTCATCTCCTTTAACTTCTTGTGATTCTTCATCCCCAAGCAAAAGATAGCACGGAACATGGACTTGATTGAGCCATTTGGAGAGGAAGGACGAGCAGGAGATGAAGGCCTGACCCAGGTGGAAGAAGATGGAGCTGGGTCCTGAGCAAGTGCGCTAGGCGTAGACCTTGTCCTGACACTCTGAGCAGGAGGAGCTAGAGCTGGAGCTGGACCTTTGATTGATCGAACTCTGTATGCAACATGGTCCACATCTTTGACAAACCATAGCCCTGAGACGCTCTCAACCATAGCCATCACAAAGGGTGCAAAACCACAGTTGCTGCGTGGACTAAGGGAGTTGAGGTGGATCTCTTGCCAAATAAAGTCAAAGACATCAAAAGGTCTAGTGTCCTCACCAATCCTCAGTAGCAGGTTCCTTGAGTATGAGTTGATATTTGTGGCATCACCTTCTTTAGGCCACAAAGTCTTCTGAAGCAGCTTGTACAAGATGGCATAAAATGGCTTCAGTCCTTTTGTAGTGCCAAGATTGAAGTGTTGAGCCTCATCATATAAAGGATCCAAATCATTAATGCCCAAGGTGTCAAGAGTGTGAAGCTTATCCAAATTTTCCCAGTTCTCAGTAGAAAAACCCAAACAATCAGCAAACTGGGCCTTGGTGACAGAATAGTATAGTCCATCAGCCATGAACCACATTGTGCTCTCCTCGTCGGTGTCAACAAAAAGAGTGGCATAAAATTATGCTACAACCTCGTTATTCCACTTACACCAGGTGGACATGATGTTCTTAAGGTTATGGCGTTCACATGCTTCAATGACTTGATTAAAGACGGGGTCCTCTTGCTGCTCCATATACTCCCAGTCAATCCACTACATGAGGGCCACCAGATTCTTCTTCTTAGCAATCACTGAATCATAAAAATCTTGCTGGAAGTGATTCCTGAACCTCTTGTCCACATTTTCCTCTAGAAGATACATCAATGGGTCTTCACTTCTGTGTTTGCGAACCTCTTGACCCCTCCCTTTTCCAATGCAATAATTAATGTATTTCTTGGGAGTTACCCCCATTGGAGTTCGATGAATGGATGGATGAACTTGCAATGGACCAATCAGCTCACCTGCACGGTGCTGCTCTGCACACTTAGCTGCCCTCAACTTTGCCATTTCTACCCGGGGGTCTTGAGAACTGCCTCCTTGGTCATCTTGTCTAGAAGCACCGGCATGAGTTGATTTGCTGACCTTGAGAACTGTCAGACGCTTCTTCCTTCCTGTGGACTGAGCCGGATTAGCTGGAGGAGATGCCAGAGGGGAATTTGGAGGGGAAACCGCAGGAGCTGCAGAAGAGCTACCAACGAGGTAATCGTGCTTTGCCTTCTTCTTGCGGGCCATGGTGATATCAATCTTGCGAGAAGGAGTACCACCCTGAGAGGGATCCATCTAGAGAGATACAAAGGCGGAAGCAAGATTAGGCTCTAATTAAAAACTAGATGAACATCAAAAGGTTGAAATGAATACACAAACTTCGGATAGTCCGAGGTTTCACTTCAGATAGTCTGAGATTTTGTTCGGACATTCCGAAGGTTCACTCGGACAGTCCGAATGTGAACTCGGACATTCCGAAGTGCATGTTCAAAAACCTAAATCATTCAATCTAGCAATTAATCAATGGAAATTTTTAGAGCTAATCACAGGGAATCATTCTAGAGGGGTCTAGAATGATTTCAACTACAAGGATTTGCAGGGAAAAACACGAGAAAAAAAATGAATCAAGGAAGAATTTCAATCCACACCTTAGAGAGCGAAATCCGAAGTTTTCGAGACAAATCTAGGGCAAAGACGCTTAGGAGATGAAGCCCTTGCCCTCGGGGAAGACCTTGGAGATTCCGATTCGCAGGATTTGTGGATGGATTGCAAGATCCGGGAGGTAGGGCGGTGATGAAGAGAGAGAAATCGATGTTTGGAATGAGGGAAAGAAAAGAGGAAGAGGAGAGGGGCGCTGGGCTTAAAAACCCGAGACCCCCACTTCGGATAGTCCGAACATAAGTTTGGATAGTCCGAACAATTCGAACAGTCCGAACAGAATTTCGGACAGTCCGAGCTATCCTTCTCAGGATGGCAGGAAACAACGGAAGGAAAGACTCCGGATTGAGAAGAAGATAAAAGATCCTAATGTGTCAAGTCATCATGTGATCAGTGAATCACACAACCAAACAAACCATGATCACGAGATGATTGACAATATCCGAAGATCAAGGAACCAATGAACATTAGAAAATAGAGAGAAATAAATCAAATAAGCTTTTCTAAAATATTTTCCACTCATCACCCAATTGTGTGTAAATTTCAAGCTAAATTACGAGAGTCTAGGATATTTAGCCCACTCCTCAAATCACAAAATCTCTTTTCATCAAGGGGCTTGGTGAAAATATCGGCTAATTGATCATTTGTACTTACATGTTGAATATCAATATCGCCTTTAGTGGAATGATATCTTAGGAAATGGTGGTGAATATCGATGTGCTTTGTACAGGAATGTTGGATGGGATTGTTGGCAATTTTTATGGCGCTCTCATTGTCACACAAAAGTGGAACATGGTTATAGGTTAGGCCATAATCATTTAGGGTTTGTCTCATCCAAAGCAACTAGGCACAACAACTCCCGGCCGCGATATACTTGGCTTCAGCTGTGGATAGGGCTACGGAATTTTGTTTCTTGGAGGACCAAGAGACAAGAGATCTTCCTAAAAATTGACAAGTCCCCGAGGTACTCTTGTTATCCACTTTACATCCGGCATAATCCGCATCAGAATAACCAACTAATTCAAATGATGAACCTTTTGGATACCAAAGCTCAAAATGAGGAGTGTGCACTAAATATCTTAGGATTCTTTTTACAGCCACCATGTGACACTCCTTAGGAGCGGCTTGAAATCGTGCACACATGCACACACTAAGCATAATATCGGGCCTAGATGCACAAAGGTAAAGAAGAGAACCGATTATGGAACGATATACCTTTTGGACGACCGGTTTACCTTCTTTGTCGAGGTCTAGATACCCGTTGGCTTGCATAGGCGTCTTGATTGGCTTGGCATTCTCCATGCCGAACTTCTTCAACATGTCCTTGATGTACTTTGTCTGGCATATGAAGGTTCCTTCCTTGAGTTGCTTGACTTGAAAGCCGAGGAAGAACTTCAATTCGCCTATCATGGACATCTCGAATCTTTTAGTCATTATCCTACTAAACTCCTTACATAATTGTTCATTAGTAGATCCAAATATAATATCATCGACATATATTTGGCAAATAAATAAGTCATTATCAATAGCTTGGTAAAGAGAGTAGGGTCGGCCTTTCCGACTACAAAACCTTGCTCAAGAAGAAAATCTCGAAGGCATTCGAACCATGCTCTTGGTGTTTGCTTGAGTCCATATAGAGCCTTGTGTAGGAAGTAGCCATGGTCCAGATATTCAGGATCTTCGAAACCGGGTGGTTGCTCGACGTAGACCAACTCGGAGAGTGGTCCATTCAAGAAAGCACTCTTCACGTCCATTTGATATAGCTTGAAATGGTGAGTAGCAAAGGCAAGTAATATTCTAATAGATTCAAGCCTAGCTACGGGAGCATATGTCTCATCACAATCCAAATTTTCGATTTGCGTGAAGCGTGAAGCCTTGAGCAACCAACCAAGCCTTGTTTCTTGTTACGACTCCATGTTCGTCTTGCTTATTTCGAAACACCCATTTTGTTCCAATCACATTTTGCTTGGGCCTTTCGACAAGCTTCCAGACTTGATTTCGTTCGAAGTTGTTTAGCTCCTCTTGCATAGCCATCACCCAATCCAGATCTTGGAGCGCTTCTTCTACCTTAAGAGGTTCAAGGGAAGAAACAAACGAGTAATATTCACAAAAATTTGCAACTCGAAATCTAGTAGATACTCCCTTATTAATGTCTTCAAGTATGTTGTCGACTGGGTGATCTCGTTGTATGCTTTGATGGACTCTTGGATGAGGAACTGTTGCGTTATTTCTTTGAATGCGGTCCTCATCCTCTCGAGTGGTGTTTGAGCCATCTTGAGCTTGCCTGGATAAAGAGGGAGCATCACCCGGAGCATCCAAAGTTGCATTCGGGCTCTTTGGGCTAGTCCGAATACTCTGGGTCTCATTCCAGACATTTTGGGTTGGAGTACTGGGGATTTCTTCTTGCTCTAGGGGTTTCACTTCTCCAATTGCCAATTTCTTGATTGCTTCGCATGGAGGTTCTTCCCTGTCAATCACAGCACGATCAACTTGTTCTACTTGAGAACTGTTAGTTTCGTCAAATGTTATGTCACGCGAGATTTCAACTACCCCGGTGTTGTTGTTGAAAATTCAGTATGCGTAAGCATTTGACCCATAACCAAGCAAGAAACATTCATCTACTTTGGGAGTAAATTTAGAAGACTTAGCTCGCTTGTTGAGGATATAACATTTGCTTCCAAAGACTCGGAAGTAGGAAACATTTTGCTTCTTGCCGGTGAGTAGCTCATACACCGTCTTCTTCAAAATCTTGTGGAGGTATAGACAGTTGGTACTATGACACACGGTGTTGATGGCCTCCGCCCAAAAGATATCGGAGACCTTGTACTCATCAAGCATCGTGCACGCCATCTCGATGAGGGTACGATTCTTTCTCTCGGCCACCCCATTTTGTTGAGGGGAATAGGGTGCCGAGAACTCATGCTTGATGAACTCCTCATCGAGATATTCCTCCACGCCGGTGTTCTTGAATTCAGTGTCGTTATCGCTTCAGATTCTTTTGATCTTGACTTCAAACTCATTTTGTGCCCTTCTCATGAATTTCTTTAGAGTTCCTTGGGCTTCGCTTTTATCATGCAAGAAAAACACCCAAGTGAAACGAGAGAAATCGTCAACAATAACGAGATCATACTTATTTCCTCCTATGCTTATGTATGCGACTGGGCCGAACAAATCCATATGGAGCATCTCCAGAGGTCTTGAGGTAGTCATCACATTCTTGGCGAGATGAGAAGCTCCAACTTGCTTTCCAGCTTGACATGCGCTACACACCCTGTCTTTCTCAAAGACAACATTCGTTAATCCAAGGATGTGATTGCTTTTAATGAGTTTGTGTAGATTCCTCATACCAACATAAGCAAATTGGCGATGCCATAACCAACTCATGCTGGATTTAGCCATAAGTCTCGTCTTAAGATTAATTCTATCCGTAGTAAAATCTACGAGATAGAGATTTCCCTTTAAACGACCCTTAACGGCTATTGAACCATCAACTCTTTTTTATGATATCCACACCCTTATCACTAAATACACAATTGTAGCCCGCTTCACATAATTGAGGAACGGACAACAAATTGTAGCTTAGTGATTCAACAAGCAAAACATTATTTAGATGGAAATCATTTGTGATATGAATCTTACCTAAACCTACCACTTCACATTTTCCATTGTCGCCAAAAATGATGCTTTCACTATTTGTCCCATTGGCATCCAAGTGTGTGAACATCGCCTTTTCTCCGGTCATGTGGTGTATACATCCGCTGTCCAATATCTAACTTGATCCACCGAAGATATATGATGCGCACTAGGTCGGCCCGATCTTCTGATGACAACGATACGTCGGTTTGATAGTGCACGAAGTAGATGGATCGGCTACTAACCACGAGATCAGCAACCAAGCAATTGCAACGTCACCACACGACGCGATCAACCGAATCAAAGACCCGATCGATCCTTGTACCTGCTGCAACCGAGAACAAGCAAGAACAAGGTGAGAGCAATTCTAATCCAATAATCTCAAAGATACAAATGTGAGGTTCTGTTTCTCGTCACGGGTGGTCTAGTCGACACACGCGAACACGAGGAGGGACGCACAAGGGGTCTACCAAAACACAACAAAACCTAAGCGTAAAAGAACGGTGGCGGCCACATATATAGCGGCGGCCAGGAGTTGTAGGGCAGCCAAAACAGCGGTGGCCACCAAAACCCTAGGATACATGGGCCATAGGCCCAAAAGTGAGGTGATGCAGCACCCTGAATTTCTGGCCCGTGACATTGTTCCACATTTTCCTGTCGTTTTGGAGTGAATTTGGAAGTGGGGCTGGATCCATTGGAAAGCTTATCTCCTAAGCTTTCAAACGTGTGGTCGCACGCTGAAAACGGAGTCCGGGAGCCCAAGTTATGCCCGTTTGAAGTTGGCATGCTGCTGGATGGCCGAACTGGGCTTTTTGGCATCTTGGGCTTCCATATGGGCCTTCCTTGACGCGTGGGCTGTTCTCGGGGTGTGTGCTTGAGGCCCTTATCTGTTGATGTGGGCTTGAATAGCTGAGCTTTTGGATTAAGGCCTCTCGGTGACGAAGTTGCCGCAGCGTCGATCATTTGTGACGAAGATGGAGCAGCGTCGGTAGTCATTGGAGAAGCCGGAGAGGAAGGAGGGGCAGCGGTCACGCTAGTCGTATCCATGTTGGTGATGTCCTCATCATCCTCCCCTTCTTGAATTGGAGTCGTCCTCGACTCCGTCTCATGATCCTGCAAAAGGTTAGTGGCAACAGGAGGCAAGGAAACAGATGTCTGCAAAGCTATATCATGTGAGGAAACAATCTTATTTAAAAGAATTTCTTTCTTGAACATTGGTTTAGATTGTTGTACACCACTAACAAGTTTGTCATCCTCATGTTCTTTACCATTAGTTCTTTTTGCATTAATTTTGGCTAGCTCAGTAGGAGTCATTGGATTCAAAACCAATTTCTTTCCATTAAACTTGAAAGTATATTGATTGGTTCTACCATAGTGAATAGCATCAACATCATATAACCAAGGTCTACCTAATAAAAGTGAACATGATTCCATAGGTATGACATCACAACAAACATGATCATGGTATGAACCAATGGAGACAGGAACTTGCACAGTTTGTGTTACCTGAACCTTACCAATTGAGTTGAACCATTCCATTGAGTAAGGTTGTTGAAGTGGAGTCGTGGTCAAGCCAAGTTTCTCGACCATGTGTAGACTTGCGAGGTTGCTACAGTTTCCTCCATCAATGATGACATGTACCGCGCGTTCTTGCACAACAAACTTAGTTTGGAATAAGTTGTTGCGTTGAGTTTCATTGGCATGTTCTACTGGTGCACTAAGTAGGCGATGAGACATGAGGCTCATGTAGTTGTCCGTCATTGTAGCACTCAGGTGCACACTATCTTGATCATTCTTGCCTACAGGGTTAGTCGCAGGAATAGCAAGCACATTTTTATCGTTACATATTGAAATACACTTACTATCCTTCTTCTTAGATTGTGTAGGATTGACTTCTTTCTTCAGTAGTTCCTTCTCATTCTTGGTCGAAGGGATAGTCCCATGCTCGACCTTTTCATTTTTTAATTCTCCATTTCGCCATTTCTCTATGAACTCACTGTGCTTTTTCTTTCAATTTCTTCTCTTTTCTCAAACTCATGATTAAGTTTCCGCATATATTTCTTCGTTCCTGGCGGAATGCTTGGATCATCCTCGAAGTATAGATCATCGTTCTTTCGTGGACCTGCCATTATTAGTGGTAGACAAGAAAAATACACGCAAAAATGTATATTCCTATCTACTAATATGTGGATAGTGGAGGATCTCACACGCTCAAGCTCACACCAAGTTCTTAACAGTTCTTACCCTGCAGCTTTTCAAGGTTCAATCGAGGGATGATGGTAATCTGCACTCAGGGGTGACAAAGCGATTGCAAGGTGCTTCTCCTGTGGTTAATAGTAGGTGGAGCTTGGATAGGTATAATATGTAGCAAAGGATATACTAGAACCAAACTAGCCAAAACAAGTTGAAAGAACGTTCAACGACGGTACTTTGCTGGTCCTAGGCTAGACCGTACTAGAGACGCGAGCCTGGACACCAATGAAGTCATAGAAACAGCAACCAGAATGACCGCAGCACACAAGCAAATAGCTAGGGCTTCTTTTTCCACCTTTTAGTGCGGCTCTTTTATATTCACTTGCCTTTTTTTTTAATTTTTCTTCCTTCTATATCAACAAGTGGCACATATGATGAATTACAACTCAAACTTTTTCCCTGCTGCAAACAGATCTACTATGCAGAAACTTCAAATGCTGTTTTCGGGTTTTTATTGGCTTCCAATGCAAAAACGTATAACTGGAAAGTTGTAGATCTTTTCGAGCTGATCAATTTGCATATATGGAACGTCTATTTTGGATAAGCGAAGCCAGAGATATTGACCTCGAAATACAGACTGCTCAGAAAATCCAGGACGAAAACAGATTCCAATCCAACGCGATTTTGGGCAAGAAGACGGCGTTTCTGAAAAGTTTCACAATGGACAAAGTTGTAGATAATTTCTCAAGCTTTCAGGAAAGTATAAGAACAGCAAAATCCGAGTTCGTATGAGGGAGTTATGACCAAAATACCGAACTGGATAGAGGAGGATCCGAATTGGACGCGGCGACGAGATGGAGTTCAACTCGGTGACAAGAACGTGACAAGAACTCGAAACTCTAAAGATCAAAACACTAAGACCAGCAACGACACGACGATGCAACGCAAATTCAACAAGAATTAAACTAGGCAGTAATAGTAAAGGCCAAAAGGGGCTCGGATTAGATCAAACACACGACGAACAGATTTTTTTGGGCTGTTTTTCTGGACTCTAGGACGAACAAGATGAACTAAACAAAGATAAGGGTGTTCTCACCAGGCAACCATCGCTCTGATACCACTTGATGCGCACTAGGTCGGCCCGATCTTCTGATGAGAACGATACGTCGGTTTGATAGTGCACGAAGTAGATGGATCGGCTACTAACCACGAGATCAGCAACCAAGCAATCGCAACGTCACCACACGACGCGATCAACCGAATCAAAGACCCGATCGATCCTTGTACCTGCTGCAACCAAGAACAAGCAAGAACAAGGTGAGAGCAATTCCAATCCAATAATCTCAAAGATACAAAGGTGAGGCTCTGTTTCTCGTCACGGGTGGTCTAGTCGACACACGCGAACACGAGGAGGGACGCACAAGGGGTCTACCAAAACACAACAAAACCTAAGCGTAAAAGAACGGTGGTGGCCACATATATAGCGGCGGCCAGGAGGTGTAGGGCAGTCAAAACAGCGGTGGTCACCAAAACCCTAGGATACATAGGCCATAGGCCCAAAAGTGAGGTGATGCAGCACCCTGAATTTTTGGCCCGTGACATTGTTCCGCATTTTCCCGTCGTTCTGGAGTGAATTTGGAAGTGGGGCTGGATCCATTGGAAAGCTTATCTCCTAAGCTTTCAAACGTGTGGTCGCACGCTGAAAACGGAGTCCGGGAGCCCAAGTTATGCCCGTTTGAAGTTGGCATGCTGCTGGATGGCTGAACTGGGCTTTTTGGCATCTTGGGCTTCCATATGGGCCTTCCTTAACGCGTGGGCTGTTCTCGGGGTGTGTGCTTGAGGCCCTTGTCTGTTGATGTGGGCTTGAATAGCTGAGCTTTTGGATTAAGGCCTCTCGGCGACGAAGTTGCCGCAGCGTCGATCATTTGTGACGAAGATGGAGCAGCGTCGGTAGTCATTGGAGAAGCCGGAGAGGAAGGATGGGCAGCGGTCACGCTGGTCGTATCCATGTTGGTGATATCCTCATCAATATAGGCCTACAAAAAGAAATTTTGATTTTGCCTTTTGGTACCCAAACTTGTTTAGGTCCGCGCACGTTGGTGACAAGAGATTTCGGGACCCAAATAGATCGCACATGAGATGCATTGTCGGGTTTACGCCCGATAGGATAAACAACTACACGACCGAGGTTAGTTTTTTTGAGCACATAAGAAGCAAAGAAAACAGAGTGAGCCTTATACTTAAAATTTCCTTCGCCCTTAACAAAGTGAATGGGCTTGTTCAATGGGGCAACCACGATGTTGCTCCTTTTGCCCTTGGGTGAAACATATCTAAGCCCATGCTTCATGAAGTTACCTTGACGCTTACCGAGAAACTCCTCTAATACTTTGCTTACCTTGTAGGACTTTTGAAGTCCATCTTCAAGCATTCCCTTAAGCTTCTCATTTTCATGAGCTAATACTTGCAAAGTCTCAAGGTTAGTGGCACAAGCATCAATATTAATATTATAGCATCTTGCACATCTATTGCTAGTGGAGGGTAATGAGAAATTTGAGTTACCCGTTGAGGAGATAGGAGTGCTATTCGAGAGATCAACAAGCTTCACTTCAAGAGCCTTCCAAGCATCCTTTGCTTTAGCAAGTTCCTCTATGAGTGAAGCATTGGTGATCTCAAGACTAGCCATTTCAGATTTGGTCATTTTGGAATTTTTGACCAACTCCTCATATTTTCTCCTTTCACTAGTTAGACTTTTCTCTAGCTCAAGGTTTCTCTCCTTTTCAAGGATAAGCAAGTCCTCTTGAGCTTTGAGTGTAGCCTTCTTTTGCTTAACGGTTTCCTCCAACTTCTCAATATCTTTTAACAGCAAGTCTAATTTTTAAACATCAAAGTCCTTCATGGACTTGAACACACTATCATCGTCACTAGTGTCATCGCTATCATCTAGGCATGAATCAACAATAGAAGAGATTGATTCTTTGTTTGATACCTTGTGCCCCTTGGTCATAAGACACATTGGAGCGTCTTCGTCGTCATCGCTTAAGTTGTCGAAGAGGTCCTTCGACGTTGTTGGGGTAGAAGACACAGCGATGGCGACGGAGGCAACTCCTCCTTCTTTGTCGGAGTCAAAGCTTGAATCCCACTCCTCTCCAATGTGAGCATGTCCTTTGTGCTTGTATTACTTGAACTTCTTGCTCCTTTCCTTGTCCTTGCCCCGGTATTTGTCCTTCTTGTAAGGTTTATCTTCCTTTCTCTCTTTGTAGGCATTCGGCAATGAAGTGACCGGGTTCCCCACACTCATAGTATTTTCTTGTTGAGTGCCTTCCTCTTGATTTGTTCCATTGCCTTTTGGAGTGGCTCTCCGGCTTGTAGCTCTTCTTCTTGAGGAATTTGTTGAATCTCCCCACGAGCAAAGCCATATCATCGTTGGTCAAGGGACCACTTGACTCTTCATCATCACTTGTGCTTTCCTCCGCTTCCCGCACAATCTTGACGGCCTTTAAAGCAATGCTTTTCTTCTTTTCTGACTTGAGCTCTTCCACCACTTCCACTTCCTTGATCATCATCTCATCCATCATTAGCATCCCAATTACATCATGGGGAGTGAGTGTGTCAAAGTTTGGTCGATCATGGATGAGTTGCACTAAGTTGTTGTTGGTGGGGGTGATCACTCGAAGGATGATCTTGACGATGGCCTTATCGGTGAGGTCAGTACACCCAAGGCCCTTGGCTTGATTCACCAACACCATCAAGTGATCGAACATCTTCGTGTATGACTCTCCTTCTTCCAAGGTGAATCGGCTTAGCTCACCAATGATGAGCTAAATCTTGGACTCACGGACGCTTGATATGCCTTCATGTGTGACCATAAGTCTTTCCCAAATTGCCTTGGCATCTTCAAGTCCATCGACTCGGTTGAACTCGGAGTCGCTTAAAGCATTGAACAAGGCATTGATGGCCAAGTCATTGAAGTGTTGTAACTTTTTCTCTTTGGGAGTGAGCTTGTTTGAATCCGTGGCTTTAAAACCTATCTCAACAATCTCCCAAATACAAGGGTGAAGTGATCTCAAGTACATCTTCATTTTATGTTTCCATGCCGCATAGCGAGTACCATCGAAGTGAGGTGCTCTATCGGATGACACGGAAACATAAGGTGAAGAGCTTGAGACTCCAAGAGTAGGATATTCATATGGAATCTCAACCCCTTTGTCGGAACCCGTGCCCTTGTCTTGGTCACGGCTTTCGTCAATCTTCTCTATTAGCGACATCTTAAATTCTCCAAGCAGTTAAGCCAAAACTATAGAGATTTGGCTCTGATACCAATTGAAAGGATCGGGATGTCGCCTAGAGGGGGGGTGAATAGGCGTTACAAAATTTTAAATTCAAATTTCAGCGGAAACTTAGATCTTCGGAGTATCCGAATTACACTTCAGATTGTCCGAATGGTTTGGATAGTCCGAATGAATCTTCAGATAATCCGAATGCTTCAGTGGCCAAAAGTGCAAGAAAGTAGATCTAGGCTATCTAGAGGAAGGTACTATCACTAAATGAAATTTGTTAACTTAGAGTACCTGTAGTAGTTGAATACCCACCAATACCCTACACAAAAGGTCAAATCACCACTTGAAATCCCAAGATTTCAAATAATCACAAAAGGGGGGAAAAGGGGGGGAATCCAAGAATCAAAGATGAAACACTCAAAGATTTTTACCCGAAGTTCGGATCCTTGAGGGGATCCTACATCTCCGTTGAGGCAGCACCAAGCCGGGGTCTCTTTCAACCCTAATCCTCTATGTGTTGCACCAAGCACTCACCTATTTCCTCTTTGAATCCTTTCCTTCCGGAGGTGGATCCAACCTTCACAAACTTCCGACGGCTCACCACACCAAGATTGGGAGCTCACTAGCAACTCCTAGCCGTCTAGGAGTCCTCAACCTCCAAGAGTAAAAGATTGACGAGAAATCCATGAGAGAATGAAACAAGTGCTTAATATGGATCTAGGACTCTCGATCTCTCAATCTTTCTTCTCACTCTCTCTCTAAAGATTCAAGAATCAAAAGATCAAAGGGGAGTGAATGGTTGAGCTCAAGAGGAAGAGGAATCGCAATAAATGATTTGAAATGAATGCATATATTGGTAGGTGGGAGGGGAGAGGAATTTATAGCCTCTTCAAAACTAGTCGTTTTGCTTTCAGCCCCAGCCTGTTCGGACAGTCCGAACTTAAGTTCGGATAGTCCGAACGAATAAGGTTCACAGGACCGAGTGCCCCAGTTCGGATAGTCTGAACATTTCTTCGGACATTCCGTAGTATTCGGATACTCCGAGCATTCGGATACTCCGAAAAATCTTTGGACATTCCGAACCCAATTGTTCTTAACCTAATAGAGAGGGTCCACTCGGATACTCCGAAGATAACTTCAGACATTCCGAATGGATAATTTTCAGAACCAACAGAGAGGGTCTACTCGGACATTTCGAACTGGAGTTTGGATACTCCAAAACTTTTTGGGCAAAATGCTTCTAGGACTTGACATTTTGACACTTTTTGCGACTAAGATCCATCATTGAGCACATAAAGTCATTCTAAAGCTATTTCTCGTCAAATCCCTCTTTATAGTACGTCAATCCTTAGACTCAATAAAAAATAAATTAGATACACATAATTAAGTCTAAAAATGCCTTTTTTTCCTTTGTTTTGAGAGTGACCTTTTGCTTCGAGACTTTATCTCCGGATGCAATGATCTGTTAACACAGCTTACAAATCTCGTTAGTCACCTAATCCTGTTGTCATTATTCACCAAAATCCTCAAAGGGGCCTAGATGCACTTTCACTACTCGATACCTTGCAATTCCTAATCTACTGAAATCATTCGATCAAAAACCGACGCGGCATTACTCAACCAAGCTAGAACTTGGTAGTAATCGACCACGCTTGAACTTGGTAGTCTCAACTCAAATTGCTTTAATTTGAAAATCTAATTAAAATCAAACTCAAACCCAAGCATAACAAGCTCAAACTTAGTGAAATACTGATCACCAACATGGGTAGATCTCCACATGGTCTTTTAGTTTGAAACTTTCTGAGATTTTGTCATTTTTCGTCGAGATTTCAGCATTTCCCACCAAAATCTCAGAAATCTCTTTTAATGAAAGACCAGATTTGAATTTTTTTTAAATTTTGTTTGAATTTCATTCAAAATTTTGGATTCCAGAGGGCGATGAGATTTGCACCGAAACAGGATTTGAAACCCTGGTCCTGCTGAAACGTCGAGTGTTTTGGTTTATATAGTTGCATGTATCCAAAATACACACTAAATATTTTGATTTTTGGTTACGAGATTAATAGAAATATATTGCCAGATACAGTTTGTCCAAAACTGAACTTTCCAATGACTCGGTCAAAGTCGTCTGAACCGTGCAGCTCAATTGTGCAGCTCAATCGTGCATCACCGTCATATTTTTGAAAATTCCTCAAGTTTGATGATCATTTGAAAATTTTATGGTAATGTTAGTGATGCATCAAAACTATCCATAAAAATTTACAAAATTTTCTAACATAGTTTGAATATTTTTCATTTGGTTGAAATTTGTTAATCAGTCTTTAGTTGTATTGTCCGAATTTTTAAAAATTCATGAAGCTTGATCATCATTTTAAAATTTTATGAGAATATTAGTGATGCATCATAATCATGCACGTATAATTTCAAAATTTTCTAACGTGGTTTATACCATTTTTCATTTGGTTCAAACTTGCCGGTCAGCGTTGTATCACGACATTATCAATCTCCGAGTTTTTAAAAATATGTGATAACCATTTGAAATTTTTAGAAAAACATCATTGATGTTTCAGGAACCTCCACAAAAAAATTAAATTTTTTTTGAAATAGTTTGAACCATTTTTCATTTAGTTGAAATTCGATGATTTCGGATGAGACTGAAATTTTTGGCTTAAAAAAATCTGGATTTGAATTTTGCTTTCTGAATTTCGTTCAAAATAATGAGATTTCAGAGCGTAACAAATGCAAACCGAAAACGAAATTTAGAACCCCGATAGCAGGTCACCTTTACATGATTACATCACTTCACCATAAAATATGAGAGCTTTTTAACTCGTTCTTGCTTAAAGCTAAAAGGCACCTTACACTTGCTACAAAAGTACAGATTAAGCTTTAATTTAACCTTAACTAATCAAGCCATGCAAGAACTAAAACCTCGGACGAGGCACGGCGCCCTGTTTGCCCCTTGGCCTTGTCATTAATCTAGCGCTTGCCTCCTCCGCCGCCGGCGCCCATCATCTTCTTGAACTCCTCAAAGTTGACGCTGCCGTCGCCGTCCGCGTCGACGGAGCGGATCATGTGGGAGCAGTCGGCGACAGAGCACCTTTCCCCCAGCTGGCGCAGCACGCGGTGGAGCTCCCGCGCTGAGATGAGCCCGTTGCGGTCCGCATCGTACATCCGGAAAGCCTCCCGCAGCTCCGCCTCCGTCGCGGCCTCCTGCTCCTTGCCGTCTACCCTGCCGGCATCCTGCTGGTGGGGGCCGCTGTGGAAGGAGGTGAACTCGCTGAGGTCGACGAAGCCGTCGCGGTCGCCGTCCATCTCGTCCATCATGCGCCGCACCTCTCCGGGCCCCGGCGGCTCGCCCAGCGCCCTCAGCACGGACTCCAGCTCCTCCGCCGATATCTTGCCGTCGCCGTTCGCGTCGTACCGCCGGAACACCTGCTCCACCTCCGCCATCGGCATCCCCAGCCCGCCGCCGGCCGACGCATCCTTCGTTGAGCCCCCGCCGGCGCCACGCCCGCTCGCCATGTCGCTGCTCGCGAGCTCGCTCGCTTCTCCTCTCTCCCTCACTTCCCTCCGCGAGTCCGGGCGGTGAGCCCTCTGCTTTTTTATCCATGTAATGTGCGAGAGGTCACGTAGCGGCAAAGCTACGCGTACGTAGATACCTGCACACGACTGTCAGCCAATCTAACTGACTAGTGGGCACAACCGTGATCCACGGTAACTGGGACCTACATGTCAGTGGGATTACCGACCGTCGAGTACGACAAATAGGAGGTGCCGTAAGGACTGCGAAGACAATACTTTTCAGACCCTCCAATTTTTTTTTAAAAAAAATGTTCGGTTGGACAAATTTACAACGTTAGTTATGTACTATGCTTTCATCGACTGTAAATACTGGTAATGTGGTAGCAGACTCACTAGTCAGCTCCCCTTGCAGCATATGAATGGTCTGCCGAGCTACTATTACTTGCTATCATCATGTCGCTTCATTAATCATTTAATTAACTAATCATTTTGCTTCATTGGTCACTTAATTAGTTGTCGTTTACTTAATTAATCCCTAACCTAATTGATCATTGTGCTAGCCTACCGAGGCATGATTGCTCAACGTGTACAAATGATACATATCGTTTACCCATCTTTCTTAGATGAAAACAGACCTGGTTCTGTAAATTATTTGGCATGTCAAAAAAAAAAGTATGTGCGGAAAAAAAAACGTGTACATCGAGGACTGCAACCCCTCGTGACAGAATCGTCTGGAAGAAGGAAAGGTGAAGCGAAAAAAGGCGGCCCGTACCGCGGAGGCGGACACCAAACCGTCACTGCTGATTTCCGGGCCCTACGGGATGATTGCACGCGTGTGCCAAATGTCAGAGAGGGACCTCGATTTAGATCCTGTCTAGGGCGGGATAAAAAGCTCGTTGAGCTGGCTCGGTAGCTCGTTTCAAAATTACTTCGATTATATTTATTTTTCTTTTAAAATAAAAATTTCTAATGCCTCGTTGTTCCCTCCATACATGTGTGTGGATTGATTTTAGAGGTGAATATCAGGCCAGGCTTTTTCGGGCCGGTACGTGGCACGGTGGGTGATGAGGATATCACTTTTTTAGATACACACAACACTCCTTTACAAGATTCTCAGTAAGGACCTATGATAAAAGTACGTGTACGATAGTAGAATTATCAGGTAAGCTCATTTCTAGGACTTCATAATTTTCTTATTGACAATAGATTGCTACCTAAATTATATGATGTTATTTTACTCAGGAACTATGTTGAAGGGAGCAATACTACTACCACAACAAGTTCAGGTCGATCCTGCTTCAATTCCAGTCCAATTAGGAATCAGTCTAACAACCCTGATTTAAAATGATCATAACTTTCACATACGAAGTTCGTTGTAGGTGTGCAAGTACTTGATTGAAAGCTTACAATTAGGGGTGGCAACGGGGCCATTCCCCGCCGGGGAGTGCCTCCCCGTCCCCGTCCCCGTTCCCCGTCTCGGGGGAGAAAATCCCCCCGTCCCCATCCCCGTTCGGGTATCGGGGCTCTGTCGGGGACCCATCCCTGCGAAAATTTCACACAAGAGAAGAGCTCTTATAGCCATTTTAACTCTAAAATCATATCAACAGACAAGAAAAAAAAGAATGCATGCATTCATTGAAGATTATGTTGTCCCATTTATGAAAATATGAATATGATGGGTTAGAAGATATGTTTGCAATCTAATAACTAAATTAGATTAAACTAAATTTGGATCCCCAACCGGGTCCCCGCGGGGAAAAAAATTCCCCGTCCCCGTCCCCGCCATCCCCGATGTAAGTTCAAGAGCCTTTGGTTTTGGTGATTGATGTTAATTAATGTTTAATCTATGTTTAATGACAAACCTAATCTTTATGAGACTAACATGTTTTATTGAGCATATATTTAGCAAACTCATATTTGGATGAAAAATGGAAAACCCAAGTTATGTATGCATATTCTTTCTAGTATTAATTGCATACTTTGGATTCAAGTTAAAATATGAATGTCCCCATTATATTAACCGCAAAATATGCATCATGTTTTCCAATCCATATATTACATGGATGCACATACTTAGGGGGAGTTTGTAGTTTAACTTGAAAGTCTCTTTGTATTGATCTAATTCTTATTGACACATATAAGGATCAAGACAAAGGAACTAAATCCTTGAGTATATATTTGAATTGCCTAGTCATAGTATACTCATGGTAATATAGGATATACTCCAATGTGATCAAATTGAATATGTGTATATTATATCCAAGTCAATCATATTTATGCACATATACATGTGGGGTTTATTCTATAGTTGATGACTTAGAGTAACGATCAATTCCATATAACCTACACATAATGGATCATTACTTTTCATCAACATGAGTATATGAAAACTTGTGTAGTTAATATATACTCATATCAATTCAAATGATAATTTAAATTGAGTTCATTTGTCCTATTAATCATTAAAGAACATTTCATCATGTGTTGATGGTGTTCCGTGATTAATTAAGGACAAATGAATAGTTCTTAAGTATAATGAAGCATGTGTTGCATTATTGTACTTAAGACACACTTAAATCATTCAAATTGTTTTAGGTTGTGCTCAATTGATCTAAAGGCATCCGTTATGTGTTAATGGAGTGCAAGAGATAATTTGGACAACCATGCATCTTGGACTAATAAGTTTCATGAATTATGTTTGAGTTAGGTTAAGTCCAAGGATGAATGAAAACGGGACAAGGACGGCATTATGAGGTGATGAGCGTCAAGAGTGGATCCCGAAGATAAAGAGGAGTCGAGTGATGATCCCGGGGGAGTATAAGTGAAGATCATAAAGACCCCAAAGGGGTTTGCTTGCGTGCGGTGGCGAAGGTATAACTAGATAGGCTAAGAACTTTGTAGTCTTTGAGTCTAGTTTTTATCGTCGTACTATTAAGAGGGGTTGTCTCCTTGGTTGAGCTTCATCATGTGTTGATGATCTCAATCCTGCGTTCACTCGAGCTCAAATCATCTAGATTTAATTTTTGCATAAGGGTTAACCATTTGGCATGTGTTGCGAATGGGTTAAGCTTATGCTTGGTTGTTGTTGGTTTATGCTCTGATTTGCATGTGTTGCAAAGAGGAAGAGCATATGCATTTGGTTTTCGCATAATGCTTTGATTTGCATGTGTTGCAAATAGGATAAGCAATATGCGTTGGCTTTTGCGTAAAGTTCACTTTTGCATGTGTTGCAAATGTTGAAGCTTCATGTTTTGTTTTCATTTACAAAACAATCTTTCTAAAACATGTGGTTACTTGGGGCTAAGTTTTGCATGTGTTGCAAAAGGTGAGAGCTCATGCATTGTGTTTTAGCTTGTGACTGGATCATGTGTTGATCATCACAAAGGCTAAGTAAAGTGTATGGTTTGTGTTTGCAAAATGTGTTTTTGCAAAATGTTGTTTTGTTATTTGCAAAAGTGGTTTGCAAATAAGCTAGAGGTTATGGGTTTCAATGCTAGAGTATGTGTTGGCATTTGCAAATGTGTTTTGCAAAGTGTCGGGATCATGTGTTGATCCTTACATGGCTAGAGGATTGATCTTATAGCTTTTCGGGTTATTTGCAAATGTGTTTTGCAAAAGTTATTTTGATCATGAGTTGATCATCATGGCTCAATATTTGATGTTAGTGACTCTTTATAGTTTGTAGTCATGCCTTTGATCAAGTCTATTTGAGAGATTTCGAAAAATCATATTTTAGACTTGAATAACTACATTAGAGTTTGGTTTTGGTGATATTTAAAAATATCTATGGTTGCTTAAATCTTAAAAATAGGTGGAGATTGTAGCCCTCATGATAAGCTTCGCATAGAATCAAAGATCACCTAAATCGGAGTTCGGAGTAAAAAGTTATGGTCGTTTTAGTGATTGGTCCAGTGGTATGACGACCGAACTTCCTCCAGTGTGACCGGACCTCCGGTGCGACCGGGCTCCCTCCGGTGCGATTTTTTCAGAAGGTGTGTTTTCTTGCTCATTTGAGGGCGGTGCGACTGGAGGACCTCCGGTCACACCGGATGAGCGGTCGGACCGGGATTTTTGCGGTCACACCGGCCATGTAACGGTCGATTTTTCGATCGTTGCCATGTGAGGGCCAGTCGGACCGGCCTAAGTCCGGTCAGACCGGGCTTGTCGAGTTTTTTCCTGTTTTGCCCCCAAATGGCTAGTTTTCTTTGTGGGGTTATAAATAGACCCCATGGGGGGCTTGGGGCAGTGGTTGCTGCATTTGTGAAGGGTCTTGGCTTTTGTGTGAGTTGTGAAGAGGTGGTTTGCATGTGTTGCATCCCCTCAAGTTGATTCTTGAGCTAAGAGTGAGACTAATTGCATGTGTTGCAATTAGGAAGTGGTTTGAGAGCCTCTGGTGCATGTGTTGCACTAGGTGATCACCGGGAGCACATGTGTTGTGCTCGGTGAAGTTCAAGCAAGGAGCGGCTTGTTACTCTTGGAGGTTGTCGACTCCTAGACGGCGTAGGCGTCGTGTGCGGGAGCTCTCAAGGTTGTGAGAAGCCCCGACGAAGTTTGTGAAGGTTCGGGTTGAGCCTACGCGAAAGCATGAAAAACCACGACTAGTGAATCGAGGCAGGTGCTCGAGTGGGAGCTGGTCCAAGGGTTGGGCTTGCCTTAACGTGGACTAGGAGAGACCGGCAAGTCTCCGAACACCACGGAAAAATATCGGTTTTCTCTTGTCTCATTTATATTCAAGCATTTTAATTATTGTATATTGATCAATTGCTTGAATGTATTAGAATTGCTTAGTATTAATTGATTGTTCAATTTAGCAATTCTAGTGTAGAGACATAATTTAGTTAGTGCACTAGTGAGCCTAGTTGATTTAGGCGTTAATTGTCAAAACCTAGATTATCGCTTCCGCATATATATCTTTAATTAAGTTTTGACATAAGGGGTTGATTAGAGCGAATTGAATTAGTGAGCGATTAATTTTAAAAGTGCCTATTCACCCCCCCTCTAGGCACATCCTCGATCCTACACCCGACGGGGGAATAATTTTTCCCGTTTCCATCCCCGCGGGGAACGATGTCTTCCCATACCCATCCCCTAATAGAGGATTTCCCCGCCGAGGATCGGGGAACGGGTCCCCATTGCCACCCCTACTTACAATGAGACCTTTCCAACGGATCTAGCCTCACCTTCAAATTCATTGTTTACATATCACAGTCATTAAAGAGATGTGCTACACCACTTTTGCCAGTTGGCTTTGACCCTTGTAATATAAAGGTCCATGAGGGCGCTCAGGAGGAGTTTGTGTCCATGTCCACTCCTAGCCGCACCCCCTTTAGATGCTTATTTCAGTTAGCTGATCTCCCCCATGAGACTCAAATTTTGTTCAGTCATAGTTTTTCTTTATGAAACTATTTGGTATTATCATGTTCCGCTAGATCAACAATAATACTATGCTTTATCTCTCATCAATTCGTCAATTATATTTGCAATTTTAGATTGCTCCTTACTTTGTTGTTGCTTGTTTTTTGATTACTTGTAGGAATTGATCTTCGTGATCAGGTCGATTGTGCTTTTAACTAGGTTGATAACAATCTTGGAGTTAGTTCAGCGATTTCCTGGCGTATCAGTCATGTATGGTTGATAGCCGAATCATGAGAGTTGTCTCCACAAATTGAAGTTACCCTTTCATTGAAAGATCTGGACCAACAACCCACATCAGTAGGCATAACCCTGCCCAAGGCCTAGACCTGCCCATGTTCGAATGGGACGTGTCGACCTAGCTCGGTCGTCGAACCGTGCCAAGCTTGCCAACCGAGAATGGGCCTTTTGGAACTCTGAGGATCTTATTGCTATGTTTCAATTTTTATCAATTTTTTATGAGTAGATCAAAAGTTATTGAGGATTTCTTCGCGATCAAGTTTCTGAAATATTTGTTTTGTGTAGCATAGATGTTAGAGCTATATAGATCTCTCATTTGGGGTTTATTTTGAAATTTCTTTTCAAATCACATCCTGAGGACCTTATCTTGCTATGATTCAAGTTTTATTAATTTTGGATAAGTAGATATAAAGTTATTTACATTTCTTGACAGCTAAGTTTGATATTTCTACTCATCTGAGTTACTGAAATTCTTGCTCTATTCATTCTGTTTTTAGTATACTTAAACCTAATATTTGCTCCATAGCACAGTGGCGAAGCTAGAGAGAAATAGAGGGGGGTGCGAGCATAAAGAAGTGATGAAAAATATTTACCTAATGAAAAACGTTTGGATGGGAAAAAGAACATAAACATAGACAAAATACATAATTTGACTTCGAGTCTTTAACATCTTCTGTTGGGCTGAGGCGAGGGGGGTGCAGCATGTTGGGCTGAGGGGGGTGCATATAAGACCAAGATATGGAAATAATAACTAAATTTTTTTTTTGAGGGGGGTGCATCTGCACCCACCTGCCACAACTGGGCTTCGCCCCTGCCATAGCACTAGTGTTCTTAAAGAGACTTTTTTAGAGAGAAATTTATTTGTCTCCTATTCACCCCTTTCTAGTCGCCAGTTTCAGTCATTCAGTATCATAATCTTGAATAAACCAGAAACATGAATCTTTTACTTTGCTGTTATGAATTGCTGGCTGGCAAGAAAATTAAATTCCATAAGAGTAAGCTATTCTGTTTTGGTAAGGTCAAGAATTTCAATGCCAACATACTCAAATGTTTTGTTGCCAAGTTGGGAAATTTTCCATCAAATACTTAGGCATCCAAATGCATTATCATAGGCTGAAAAACATTGGCTGGCAACCTGTGGAAGATAGGTTTGACAAGTGATTAAGTGGGTAGGAAGGAAAATACTTTTCAGTTGGTGGAAGGCTTCCTTTGCCCAGTTCTTGCCTTAATAGCTTTCCCATGCATTTGTTATTCTTTTTCCTAGCCCCTAAAGGTGTAATTAAGAGATTGGAGTATTACAGGAAAAGAATTTTTTTGGCAAGAAGACCAAGTAAAAGGAAATATCATCCAACTAAGTTTGAAATTATATGTTCCCCTAACTATCAAGAAGTTTGGGGTTTCTTGATTTGACTAAAATGAATATCTCACTCCTAAGCAGTAGCGGAGCCAGAAATTTATAAAGGAGGGGACCTAAGAATGAAGTGAATCTTTACTAGTGATTGATATTCAAAATTTAATATATAGTAAGTACAATATGTAACACTTGTAACTTGCCAGAAATTTCAAAGTTTAATACATACATACATACATACATACATACATACATACATACATACATACATACATACATACATACATACATACATACATACATATATATATATATATACATTCATATACATATATACATACATACATACATACATACATACACATTCTTTTGATGAGCCAGGGGGGCCAAGCCCACCACGCCCCAGACCCGATGGCTCATGTTGCTCCTAAGCAAATGTATTTGGAGATTGTTCAATAAAGATGGAGTGTGGTAGCAACTGCTAAGAATAAATACCTTGGGAGCATAACCTTGTCCCAAGTTGAGTTTAAAGATCAAGGTATATTTTTGTAATTTGATTTAAAAAATTCCACATTTAAGAATAAGCTACCGAATCATCCTAATCAAGTGTTGTATTTTGTATGCCGTTAGATTTGGTTTTGGTCTATTTGCAGGAGGATGATTACAGGCCTACGCTGGAAATATGAGCTTTGAAGATTTGTCAGGTGGTGTCTGAGATCTGCCATGGGCGAAGATGGGCAGCACCAAGCTATTGATGGAAGCTGGAGTTTCTGCATCGGGGAGTATTATCGTTGTTGATGAAGACGCTGCTGGCTCGTTTGTTGCGACTGGAATCGGCTGATGAAGCTGGATGCCTGAACCATTTTTGTCTGAGGGCTGCGTCCCTTCTTTTATCTTTGTCTTGTTAGATGTTTCTTTTGCTACTTCTCTATGCATGGTTGGTACTTGGCTCCATGAAAACAGAGGCCCGAGATGAAGCGCTGCTCAAAATGTTTTCTCTTGAATAAAAAAAATCGAGATCCAAGGCTCCATCATCGTCCCCAATTTGTATTAAACTCAAGCACTGGGTCCTAATCCTACCCTCCCGGGCTCCTCCTGCCTACGTCCTCCCATGCTGCCACCTGATGTGCCACTGCTTCGTCGGTGTCACCCACGCAGCGCCAGCATGGCCCTCCCTTGAGCAGCTGATGTTGCCTGCCGCCGCCTCCTCAATTAGTGTTGGCAAAAGTAGCAGTTTTCAGTGCAGATTGAAATCCGATTCTAACTTGATGTTTGTAAGTTGTTGAGTATAAATATTAGCCAAAGCATGAGAAAAGCAGAGAGTTCTGCACCAAAATCCAAATCTGGGCAAGTTGATTGTTCCTCGCCAAAGTAGTTTTTCTGTACTGCGTTGTGCTTTGCCGAAAAGGTGTTTCAGCCAAGTTCTGAACATCTGCTGTCTTCTCGCTGGAAACATACGAAGTGCAGAACCAGCGCGCTCTGAAACTTTTACTGCTGAGTCCTCTGCATTGTTTTGCCGATTGAGGCATAGATCCTGGGCAGCAAGTTTGAACAAGTGGTATCAGAGCCTGTTCAACAGCCATGTCAGGGAGCGATTCGGCTTCAGGCATTCAGCGACCAATGGCCGGAGAGCTAGCTAATCCAGCACCTGTAGGCGTTAAGATGGTGCCGAGAGGAGTACCAATTCAGTACCTGATGCTTGATGACACAAACTATGGACTTTGGGCCGTGAAGATGAAGATCATCCTCCATTTGCTTGCTGTTTGGCGAGCAATTGAAGGTGATGCACCGGTCGATGAAGAGACTGATCAGGGTGCTCTAGCAGCGATATCTCAATCCATCCCGGATAACGTCATGATGGCCATTGCAGGCATGGAAACGGCAAAGGAGGCGTGGGAGGCTATAAGAGATATGCGCGTCGAGGAGGATCATGTTAAAAAGGCAAGGGTACAGGTACTGAAGTGTCAATTTGATCGATTGATCATGGGAGATAATGAGAGTATTGTGGAATTCTCTCAAAAGTTGACTACTCTGGTTGGCGAGATACGCCACTCGGTGCAGAATTGAAAGATGACACAGTTATGGGAAAATTGTTCAGCGCTGTGCCCGATCGTTTCATACAAATTGTCGGCACGATTGAACAATTTAGCGATGTCGAAACAATGACACTACAGGAAGCGATTGGACGCCTAAGGGCGTTTGAAGAAAGTATTAAAGGAAGACGTCGTGGTCACAGTGAGAAGGAAGGAGAGCAACTTATGCTCACTCGCACGCAGTGGGAGAGCCTTACGGTGAAGGACAAGAAGCAAGGTGAAGCTTCTAACTCCGGTGGAAGGACGTCAAATTGGCATGGACGTGGTCGAGGAAGAGGCCGCGGACGTGGTCGTGATCGTGAACATGATGGACGTCAAAGTGAAGAAGGAGAAGAAAGAAAATTCAGAAAATTCGACAAATCAAAAATAAAGTGCTACAATTGCGACATGATGGGCCACTTCTGGAGCGAATGTCACAAGCCACGAAGGGAGCAGGTTCATTATGCTGCAAAGAAAAATGATTCCGAACCGGCATTTTTTTGTCCATATCTACTAATCAAGTCCAGACTTGCTGCAATGAAGAGAAAGTGTTGATGTTCAATGAAGACAAGGTATTCCCTAATCACAATCTTCATTCAGCCAAAAGTGGAGAAATCTGGTTTCTTGATACAGGTGCTATCAACCATATGGTGCGTTCTAGAGATGTGTTTGCTGATATGGATGAATCAGTAAAAGGGACAGTCCGATTCGGAGATGGATCACTGGTAAGCATCGGTGGGCAGGGCTCGGTTTTTCTAAAGTGCAAAAATTCTGAACACGGGCTGTTGTCCGATGTCTATTTCATATCGGAATTAAGGAGCAGGATAATTAGCCTTGGGCAATTAGATGAAAACAACAGCAAAATCCAAATTGAAGATGGAATCATGCACATTCATGACCGATCAGGCTCTTTGTTGGCTCGGGTGACTAGATCATCGAATAGACTTTATGCGCTGGATTTGCAAACCACCGAACCAGTTTATCTGTTAGCCGCTAAATCCAACCCTGCTTGGCTCTAGCATCACTGGTATGGGCATTTGAATTTCCGCGTACTGAGGAATCTAGGCATGAAGCAAATGGTAGAAGGGATGCCGATTGTGGATCACATTGAACAATTTTGTGCCGGGTGCGCATTAGGAAAGTAGCACCGCCGGCCGTTTCCTCAGGCTTCTTAGTACCGATCAGAAGAAATTCTTGATCAAATCCACTGTGATCTTTGCAAACTGATCACTCCATCTACGCTAGCAGGAAACAACTATTTCTTGCTAATTGTTGATGATCACAGCAGGTACATGTGGCTTGAGTTACTCAAGAACAAAAGTGAAGCACTTGATTGTTTCAAGAAGTTCAGTGAAGCACTTGATTATTTCAAGAAGTTCCGGGCTGCCACTAAGAATGAAACCGGTAAGAAATTGAGGGCCATCCAAATGGATAGAGGAGGCGAATTCATGTTAATTGAATTTGAAGTATATTGTGAGGAAAAGGGCATCAAGAAATATACAACGGCTCTTTACTCTCCGCAACAAAATGGCATTGTGGAGCGAAGGAACCAAACGGTGGTTGAAATGGCGAGATGCATGCTGAAAAGCAAGGTTGTTCCCATAAACTTTTGGGGTGAAGCCATCAAAACGGTGGTATATATTTTGAATCGATCACTAACACAAAGTCTTAAGGGCAAGACTCCATATGAAGCATGGTATAAGCACAAACCGAAGGTACGGCACTTTTGAACATTTGGTTGCATTGCCCATGTTAAAATTGTTAAACCAGGGCTAAAGAAGTTGGATGATTGGAGTATTCCAATGGTGCTTCTTGAATCTGCCGAAGGAGCTAAAGCATACCAGGTGTATGATCCAAAGACTAATAGAGTTCATGAAACTCGGGACGTTATATTTGAAGAAGCGAAAAGCTGGAATTGGGAAGAAACAGAAGAAGCTAGCAGCAATAAGTTTACTTGGATTTTTCCTCCTGTTGACGGTGAAGAAAACCAAGACACAAGTGACACTGTTCTAGTCGGTAGCTCTGTACATCCGATCGGTGGTTCTGGATAGATGGTCGGTAGCTCCGGACAAAAATGTGGCATCCCAGATTTGATTGCAGAAGCTCCAGAACAAGTTGGTTCCGCTCCTGTAACCCCTCACGGTCTGGAGCTTTCTCAACACCAGAAGTAACTCCCGAATACTCAGGTGCAGTCTCGTCTTCGTTTTCAGGCTCTGCATCTCCTGAAGTCCACCGCAAAACTCAATCTTTGCAAGAAATATATGATGTGACAGAACCGATTGAGTTGGCTGAGGAACTCGGGCTCTGTCTAATGTGTGTCGAAGAGCTAGGAAACTATGAAGAGGTGGCTGAATATGACTGTTGGAGAAGAGCAATGCAGGAAGAAATTGATGCAATCCGAGAAAATAACACATGGTGTTTGATCGATTTACCGAGTGGGCATAAGGCAATAGGTTTGAAGTGGATCTTCAAAGTTAAAAAGGATCCGCAAGGTAATATTATCAAACACAAAGCCCGCTTGGTTGCAAAAGGATACATGCAAAAACAAGGAATCGATTATGAAGAAGTTTTTGCACCGGTGGCGAGAATTGAGACGGTGAGGTTGCTAATTGCGCTAGCTGCTCAAGAATCATGGCAAGTACATCATATGGATGTAAAATCAGCATTCCTAAATGGCGAATTAATGGAAGATGTGTTCATATCGCAGCCGCCTGGTTTTGAAGTGAAAGGGAAGGAAAATAAAGTGCTAAAACTCAAGAAAGCACTATATGCTTTAAAGCAAGCCCCAAGAGCTTGGAATGCAAAATTGGACAAAGCTTTGCTCTCTCTACACTTTGAGAGGTGTCCTTTGGAGCATGCAGTTTATAAAAGAAACAAAGGAAGCAAAACATTGATTGTTGGGGTGTATGTAGACGACTTGATCATAACCGGCCCAGATATTCAAGAGATTGAAAGCTTTAAAGATCAAATAAAGAAAGTTTTCAAAATGAGTGATTTGGGACTATTATCATATTATCTCGGCATCGAAGTAAATCAAAGCATGGGAGGCATATCATTGTGTTAATCGGCATATACTTTGAAGATTTTGGAGAAGTGTGGAATGTCTAGTTGCAATGCAACAACTACTCCAATGGAGGAAAGGTTGAAGCTAAGCAAGGTTAGTAGTAACCCTCCTGCTAATGCAACCATGTATAGAAGCATAGTGGGTAGCCTTTGATATTTGGTGAACACAAGACCCGACATTGCGCACTCAGTTGGCATTGTAAGTCGCTACATGGAAGCACCCACAACACAACACATAGCAGCGGTCAAACACATATTGTGATATGTGAAAGGAACATTGAATTATGGGTGTATGTATACCCGCAAGAAAGAAGATGAACCAACATTGGTTGGCTACACGGATAGCGACCTTGTAGGTGACGTGGATGATAGAAAGAGCACCTCGGGTATGGTTTTCTTCCTTGGCTCAAATTTGGTTAGTTGGACTTCACAAAAGCAAAAGGTCATAGCACTGTCATCTTGTGAAGCCGAGTATATCGCAGAGACTGTGGGTGCATGCCAAGGAATATGGTTCAAAAGGTTGCTTGCAAATCTAATGAATTGAGAAGACAAAAATGTTGTCCTGAAGGTGGACAATAAATCTGCGATTTTATTGAGCAAAAATCCGGTACATCATGATCGAAGCAAACATATAAATACAAGGTATCATTTCATAAGGGATTGCATTGAAAAAGGAGAAGTTGATGTTGAACATGTTTCAACACAAGATCAATTAGCGGACCTATTGACAAAAGCTCTTGGAAGAGTCAAGTTTGTTGAAATGAGAAGAAGACTTGGTGTTGTTGAAGTCAAGACAAGAAAACAAGATTAGGGGGGAGTTTTGTTGAGTTAATCTTGTTGTGCAAAAGTATAAATTGCGATTAGTTTTGGTTTGAGTCAAGTGTTCAGTTTGCTTCCGAGTCGGTCTTCAAATTCCGTTTGTCTTCAGTTTGCATAAATGTCCATGTTAGTGCCGGATTAGGAATAGTTACTAGTGTTGGCAAAAGTAGTAGTTTTCAGTGTGGATTGAAAACCGATTATGACTTGATGTTTGTAAATTGTTGAGTATAAGTATTAGTCAAAGCAATGAGAAAAGCAGAGAGTTCTACAACAAAATCAAAATCTATGCAAGTTGATTGTTCCTCGCCAAAGTAGTTTCTCTGTACTGCGTTGTGCTTTGCCGAAAAGGTGTTTCAACCAAGTTCTGAACATTTGTTGTCTTCTCGCTGGAAACATACGAAGTGCAGAACCAGCACACTCTGAAACTTCTACTACCGAGTCCTCTGCTTTGTTTTGCCGGTTTAGGAATAGAGCCTGGGCAGCAAGTTTGAACATCCTCCACCTACTACCGCAAATCATCCAATACTATCTCCCCTAACCCACCTCGTTGAGCTCATCGACTCACTCATTGCTCCCCAACTCTCCTCCAACTCAATCAACCATATTCGGTTAGACTTTATCTCTTATGTGTGGGCGAATTTGAACTCATCTCTTGTGGTTTTCCTTTATATATTGGGCATACCCCATGCACAAGAATCAATCTAATAAAGCAAGAGAACTTTGCCCCCCCCCCTACTTTGTGTATGCTCTAGTTCTTGTTCGTGTGATTTTGTTGGCGTGCAATTGATTGATCGTGGGTGAACGACTACATTTTTGTTTGCACCTAAATTTGGTAGATATGGTCAGGGTTGGCAATTTTGAGTCAACAAAGTATGAACAGGACATGGTTTGAAGATATTTGGATAGCAAAAGAGATTATTTAGGAAACCAAAGCCGATATGGATTGTGTTGTATTACGACTCGGATCGGCCAAAGGGTATATAAGATGAACCCAAGATGGCTAAGACACACACAATTCAGCCAAATTCACATCTACTTTTATTTTCCTATCGAGTAGTTTTAGTTTAGTAATTTAGCCTTGTAATTCGATCCTGATCAATAAAGTTGCGCATCGTTGATTGTTGGTCTTCATCGATTATGCCCCAGGTTTGATTTTCTCTGCTTTTGTTGTGCATCGTCTTTTTAGAGTCGATCTACCTTTATCCTTCAATTAGCCTTGATTGGCTAATTACTGGTTTTTACCTGATCGGCTTTTGGCTGATCGGCTGATCGGAGTTAAGCTGATCGTCACCCGAGATCGGCTTTGAGTGGATTTCACGTTTCTTCTTTACCGATTGCAGGGTTAAATCGATTGACATGCTTTGAACCAGGTGTTCGTTTGGTGTGCTGAGGCTAGAAACCCTACTTCAAGTTTTTAGCGTCAACACACTCTTGGCACGCCCGGTGAGACCAAGAAACGATGTCTTCAACAAGCAAATCGATTCCACCAGCCGACGTCAATACTGAAGCCATAATCGTGTAGGAGAACGCGTATGCTACGCTAGCCGAAAACAAAATTTTCTACGCATTCAACCAGGATACATGCGAGTAGTGGATCATGGATCATTACCCTTGGACCACGTTAGCAGCGGAAGAAGAGTGGGTGAAGCGTCCCCGCGTACTCCAAAGTACAGTAGTAGATGCCGGAGTTGATCGTCTCCTCCTCGCGATCGCGCACGCAACACTGTAGAGGAAGTAGACGTTCTCGCCAATCAGTGCCCAGGAAGATGCAACGGCGCCTCTACGGTATCCACACGTCCAGGGTAGGATCACCGCGCGCTGGTGTGCTAGCACCCACGCGTGCGGCTAGTGTTTAGGGGCGGTGGGATGTAGCGACAGCTAGGGTTTGTGGTGGGGAGAACCTATCGGCTGCACACCCCCCCCCCACGCCCCTTTATATAGAGTGCACTAACAAGCCTTCTACGATAGAAGCCCACTAGGACTCACACTAATGGATCTTCTACAGTAGAAATCCATTAAGACGCCAGAGGATCCAAATCCGTGTAAACCCACTAATGGATCCAATCCATCAGACATGATCCAACCCGTTAAGTGTGTGACCCGTTAGGTTCATGCATAAGCGGCCATAGCCCTGAAACCTCTTTTCGAGACCATCGACAACGATGGTTCCTAGCAGGACATGTTGTCCCCGAATACAGAGTGATCGTATCGGCTGAACCTTGATATACTCATATACCAATCCTTTTGCCACGCGATACGGTCAAGCTCAAGGCAAGATCGTGCCATCCTTGTGATAGCTCGACCCATTCACTCGTCAATGTAATGGATATAATTCGTGATTAACACTTTAATCACTTTGGCATGGCCATGCACTTTTCATATCCATCCACACCGAGGGGCCCGAGATATCTCTCCGTTATCAAGGAGGGCAAATTCCATCTTGATCTCTTATATCTCACGTCATGTTTCATGGCATACTCGTAAGCTACCTTTATAACTCCCCTGCTACGGAGAAGCGTTTGACAGCCCCAAAGTATGCAATTACACATGCTGAGAATCAATAAGAATCTCATGTCAAAGGATCGTATAGGTATACCACTCGAGACTACACCTTGATGGCACTTCTAAGATAACAATCTCATCAGTGTCTCGGAGTGGGTCTATCCAACCCCATGTTCTCTAACATGTGCCCACATTATTGATTTGATATCTCCATATCTATGGTATGTGAAACATTACCATCAATCAATACATGTGCTAGTCAGATCACTATTGTCCCACATAATGATATGTGACCAGGGATCATTTAGAATAATATCATATAACCAATGTGTTTCACAATTAAGTCATACTCAATAAACAAAGGAGTGACATTTATTCATGGAACTGATAAGTACATGAACATAGACGTATGATACAATCATCTCACATGATCGCCTCTAGGGCATATCACTAACAAATCGTCCCCACATTAGACGATTTGACCACAAAACAGCGCAAGGAAATCGAGAATTGAAAAGCTACTTTGGAGGAGATGATGTTGGGCTACTACTAGAAGACCCGACGTGGGGTTACCTAGAAGACTACGCTGCCAACAGTAAACCCTCTTAGCGACGCAGGCATCTCAAGTGACCCGTAAGTCTATACATGCTGGCTCAAGCTGAGTTATCGGCTATGATTGAGCAATCTGTACATCATGCATTAATTAACCAATCATCAGCCTTGGTTACAACCCTAAAGCCGATGATAGTGAATAGCGTTAAGATGATTGCTAAAGAGTTGGCTTCGTCTGGAAGTTTGCTCGATCCGCTGCAAGCGCTACCAACATATTCCATTTATTCAGTGGTGCAAAACACCAACACAGTGAAAGTGTCGGCTCCAACACCTTCATTAATGCCGACTCAACCTACTGTGTTGACGCCAGGCAACTCCAGTTCTAGTGAGATTACGCATTACCATGCATATACTGACACTGCAAAGCTAAACGTGACAACTAATTTGCCACCGTCATCTCCGTTCAACGTTTTTACACAGTCGGCTCCTCAGCCGATTGAATCTAATAGGGGTCCTCAATTCCACGAATCGGTTCCACTCAAGAATCCGATTCCACATAGAGTAGTCACATGTGCCGAGCCTTTTGTCCCTTTGTCGGAACCGCCGGTTGGAAAAACTGATGTGTATGATCAATTTCCTCATCAATATCAATCGGCTAGACCCAATCGGCAGCCTGAGTATACACTCGGGGGAAAGGATGCCAATTACAGCCATAATTGGCACAACCCTAGTACTCTGTCGGCCAACAATGTTAATTGGGCCGACCAGATCTCCGTTGTGTTAAGAGATCAATTCGGCTCACAGCTGAAGGGAAAGGTTATTAGCTACAGGAAGCCGTACCCAGATTATATAGATCACATGCCTTATCAACATAATTTCAAAGTCCTCGATTTTGCCAAGTTTTCTGGAGATGATTTTGTTACCACCCTTGAACACGTCGGACGATTTATCGCCCAATGTGGCGAGGCTGCCCAGTCCGACGGATTGAAAATTAGATTGTTTCCATTATCATTGTCAGGGACTGCTTTTTCTTGGTTCACTAATCTGCCCCGAATTCGGTCCACTTTTGGAACGATTTAGAAAGCCGATTCCGTAAATATTTTTTCTCTAGCAGTCTTGAGCTCAGAATTTCAGACCTAAGTTCTGCCGATAGAAGTTTGGTGAATCAGTAACTGATTATATTAAGAGATTTAGGGAAGTACGAAATCGGTGCTTTAGTGTCACATTGCTTGATAACCAATTAGCTGATTTGGCTTTCCAAGGGTTAATTCTCCCTCTTAAGGAAAAATTTGCTGGGCAAGATTTTTTTGATCTAAGCCATCTACTTCATCGTGTATCAGCACAGGAGAGCCAATATCCTGATAATAGAGGATTCAAGGATAAGTTTAGAATAAATGATAAAAATAAAGTAAAGGCCAATGTTAACATGGTCGATTATAGTTCAAATGAAGCCTCCAAGGACGATGAAGCGGAGGTAAACATAGCCGAATGGATAAAGGGTTCCAAAAAATCGCTAGTCTGTTCATGGCTTAAGCCGACAAAGAGTAAGCTGGAAATTAAATACGCATTTGATGTGTCCAAATGTGATCGCATATTTGATTTGTTATTACAAGAAAAGTTAATACGATTACCTGAGGGGCATGTCATACTGTCGGCTGACGAGATTAAAAAAACGAAGGTATTGCAAGTGGCGTCACTCTTTTTCCCATAACACTAATGACTGCAATATTTTCTATCAGCAGATACAGTCGGCTATTGAAAATGGTTGGCTAAAGTTCACGGATGAGCTGGCCATGCAGGTGGACGTCGACCCTTTTCCGATCAACATGGTCCGATGCTCGTGCAAGGGTAAGGAACCAATGAGTGAAGAACCCAAACAGGCTCGACGGGTCGACATCTAATCCAACTCGAAGGGCGACGAAACTCTCAAGATAATGATCGGCTTATTGTAGATAGAAGCCGATCGGGATGGCAAGAACTCCAGAACTATGAAGCCAAAGGGAGAACCGCAAGTTAGCCGATGGTATAAGGCCGAGAGATCACCACCACGGAAGCCAGTAAGTAGACCCAAGCCAACATTTTCTCAGTTGCTAAAAAAGTATGAGAGAATAAGCAATTAGCAAAGGCAGTGTCCTCGTTGGCCCAATAACCTATACTGGCCAAACAACTTGGAAAAGGCCCATCGGCGGTGCCCCTTTTGGTAGTTTTGCTGGGAGAGGGGGGGGGGTAGCATTGCCATCACTGCATTCATGCCCAATGGAGCATTATCCTCAAGATGATTGGCCAAGACAATCGGCTAAGGACAAGCTATCCAGGCCAATAAGAAAATGACTTGGCCAAAGGTATAGGAAGCTGATCCAGGAACGAATCTCCATGCCGGATCAGGCTAAGCACACGGAGTCCACAGTGGCAGTAGATGATCTGGTTGGAAAAATCTGTAAGCCGATTGAACCAAAACTAAGGTGGTGTTCGTCAGGTCTTAGCCGATCCCAGCGTAGACGACATCAACGCTTGAGAACCCAGGAGATCAGAGAGGCTGAATAGGAGAAACTGAGAAATCAAGTATTCAACAAGCTTCAGCCGGTTAAAGCTGTACAGCAGGAGTGGAGGAGAAAAGATCAAGCCGACGAAGAGTCGGACTCTACAGATGATTTGGGGTCGCCGATGATTCGAGACGACACACCCCCCATGGACATCGATATGGTGTTCACCTTACCAGCCGAATTCAAAATTAAAACTGAATCGACTAAGGAAACATTTGCCCAGCTATGTCTGGGTGCACAAGACGCAGTTTTTGAGAAGCCAAGAGATGTTCATCGGCATCTAAAGCTGTTATATTTGAAAGGACATATAAATAACAAGCCGATCTCAAGAATGCTAGTGGACGAAGGAGCTATTGTTAACCTGATGTTGTATACCACTTGCAAGAACTTGGATAAGTCTGATGAAGACTTGATCAAAACTAATATAGTTTTAAACAACTTCACAGGCGATCCCATTGAGGCAAAAGGAGTCATGGTTACAAAATTAACTGTCGATAGCAAAACTTCACCGACAGCTTTCTTTGTTATTGATGATAAAGGCAATTACAATGTGTTGTTTGGGCGAGACTGGATATATGCTAATTGATGTATTCCTTCAACCATGCATCAGCTGCTCGTCCAGTGGAACGGCGATGAGGTTGAAGTTGTTCCGGCCAATACCTCGGCTTATATTGCAATGGCTAGTTCAGATGCGAATTGGCCGCATGGGGAAGCCAAGTGTATATTAGGCAAGTGTTAGATGATTGCAACTTTATCTGTATTGGTAAAACAGGGCTCATGCCGATCAATGTTAAGCCTGGCACATTCGATCACGCAAATGAAGTTTTGCGTAGATGGGGTCAAAAGTAGTGAAAACCCTACAAAACAAGGTGCAGAGCTATCGGTGGATAGCAGATTGCTGTGAAGCTTTCAAAGATTTTCAAGTAGAAAAGCTAGGCCAAGATTTTACTTATGCCGATTTGCTTGAAAAAGTCGACATAGGCGAATGTGATAGGAAAAGACCAACTTTTGTAAGTGCAAATTTAGATGTAGCATATAAGGCAAAGTTGGTTGAAATACTTAAAAAGTATAAAGATTATTTTGCTTGGGAATACTATAAGATGCCTGGTTTAAGCCGACAGCTTGTCGAACATTGACTACCCATAAAACCAAGGTATCGGCTATTTAAACAGTATCCATGACATTTTAATCTGGCTTTGTATAATGTCATTAAAGAAGAAATAGATCAATTATTAGAGGTCAAGTTTATCAAACCTTGCCGATACGCTGAGTGGGTCTCTAATATCATTCCTATCATGAAAAAGAATGGAAAACTTTGGGTATGTGTGGACTTTAGAGATTTAAACAAAGCCACACCAAAGGACAAATACCCAAGGCCAATAACCGATATGCTTATCGATGCTACATCGGGTAAAAAAATTATCAGCTTTCTCAACGAAAACACTAGATACAATAAGATATTCATGATGGAAGCCGATGTATCTAAAACTGCCTTCAGATGCCCTAGTACCTTGTGGTTGTATGAATAGACGGTTATGACGTTAGGCTTAAAAAATGTTGGTGCAACATACCAACGCGCCATGAACTTAATTTTCTACAATCTAATTGGCCATATTGTCGAGATCTATATTGATGATGTGGTGGTAGGTAAAATCAAAGGATGATTCACATTATTTGGCCGATTTGGAGAAAGTCTTCCAGAATACAAGGGCGCATGGACTCAAGATGAACCCCTTGAAGTGCACGTTCGGTGTATCGGCTAGGCAATTTCTAGGCTTTATGGTCCATGAGAGGGGGATTGAAGTTAATCAAGAAAGGGTCAAGGCCATAACCAACACAAAGCCGCCGATGTGCAAAAATGAGTTGCAGAAGTTGATCAGCAGAATCAATTATTTGCGGAGATTTATTTCAAATTTGTCTGGTTGGATTCGGGCTTTCACCCCATTGTTAAAACTAAAACATAACTAGGAATTCGTTTGGGGAGTCGATTAGCAAAAGGCTTTCGATGATATTAAAGAGCATCTGATTAAGCCCTAGTTTTGGCCGCACCAAGGAAAGGGATTCCATTCAAATTGTACGTGTCGGCTGAGGAGGAAACCATCGGAGCAGTCTTGGCACAAGAAGTTGATGGCAAGGAGAGGGTGATATTCTATCTAAGCCAATGACTTCTAGATGCTAAAGTCAGATACCCTTTCGTGGAAAAATTTTGTGTCTCAGTATTTTGCTTGCACCAAGTTGAGACATTACATTTTAGCATCAACTTGCAAAGTGGTTTGTAAAACCGATGTCATCAAATATATGTTGTCAGCTCTGATTTTATGTGATTGACTTGGCAAATGGACGTATGCCTTGACTGAGTTCGACCTAACGTATGAATCGGCTAAAGCCGTGAAAGGGCAAGCAATAGCCAATTTTTTGACAGGTTAAGAAACCGTGGCCAATCTAGTTGCTGTTGCCCCTTGGCAATTGTATTTTGATGGATCAATATGCCGAGAAGGCGATGGCATCGGTATAGTTTTAATCTCCCCGAAAGGACACAACTTTGAATTTGCATATAGGCTAAAAAGCCAATGCTCTAACAACCAAGCAGAGTATGAGGCGTTGCTCAAAGGCCTGCAGCTGCTCGAGACTATCAGAGTATATGCTGTCGAGGCTTATGGTAATTCTTTGTTGGTCGTGCAGCAGATCAAGGGAGAGTACTAGTGCAATGATGAAATATTATTAAAATATTTAGAGCAATGTCTCGATGCTATCGGCTTGTTTACCTCATTCTCTATTGAACATGTTCCTCGAGTGATGAATAATAGGGCCAATTCGTTGGCACAGCAGGCGTCGAGGTATAAAGATTTTAGCCGATACATAACGCCGGAATTGGTTGATAAGGCAATCATGTGCGCTAATGTAGCCGATTGGAGAGCACAAATAAAAGCTTATTTGATAGATCCGTCTAAGTAGACTGAATGTAAGGTCAGGCAGCAGGCGTTGAGCTATGTTGTACTGGATGAGGTGCTGTACCATCGAACAATGGAGGGGTTACTGTTAACATGCCTTGGAGCCGACGAAGCTATTGTGGCAATGGGTGAAGTGCATGAAAGGATTTGCGGATCTCACCAATTGGCTCACAAAATGAAATGGATGCTTAGCCACGCAGGATATTTTTTGCCAACAATGTTGGAAGATTGTTTTCAGTATTATAAGGGGTGTCAGACCTATAAAAAATTTGGTAATGTACAACTTGCACCAGCATCGACTTTGCATCCGATCATCAAGCCATGGCCGTTCAGAGGATGGGGTATAGATGTAATCGGCCAAATATTTCTGGCTTCAAGCAAAGGCCATAAGTTCATTTTGATCACAATATATTACTTCTCTAAGTGGGTTGAGGCTATACCCTTCAAGAAGGTTACAAATGTCGAAGCTATCGGTTTTGTTAATGAGCACATTATTCATCGGTTTGGCATTCCGCAAACTATTATGACCAATCAAGGGACTGTGTTCATGCCTAATGAGTTCCAGAGTTTTGCTAAAAGCCTAGGCATAAAGTACTCAACTCTTCGCCTTATTACGCTTAAGCTAATGGACAAGCCGAGTCATCTAATAAGGCTTTAATTAGGTTGATTAAGAGAAAAATAGATGAGAAGCTGAGGACATGGCACTCAACATTGTCTGAGGCACTATGGACATATCGGTTGGCGTATCATGGATCGACCAAGTTGCCACCATATCAGTTTGTGTATGGTCAAGAAGCCGTTTTGCTTGTAAAGATTAACATTGATTCAGCATGGGTGGCCAAACAAAATAATTTGTCGGCTCAGGAATACAAAGACTTACTGATTGATAATCTAGACGACCTGGCAGAATTACGATTGTCCACACTGGATCGACTTAAAAAGAATAAGAGTTGTGAGAGTGTATAACAAGAGGGTTATGCCTAAATCGTTTAGTGAAGCCGATCTAGTTTGGAAAATGATACTTCCCATTGGCTCTAGGGATAACTAATTCGGTAAATGGTCTCCTACATGGGAAGGACCCTACAGAATAAATCGGCCTATTGATGGAAATTCCTACATACTCGAGACATTGGAGGGAGCCGTTTTGCCTAAAGCGATCAACGGGAAGTACTTGAAGAAATACTATCCTAGCATATGTATCAGTTCGTAATTGGCTATAACGGTATCATGGCAGAGATCATGAAATTCAAATTTGTTAAATAGGGAAATCAAATACTTAGTCAGTTAAATAGCTGTTAGGCCAAATATTACAAAAGCATTGTTTCAAGCCAATAACGCCTCAGGTTTTACATCATTTATATGCCAGAACCAGGAAGCCTTGCTCCCAAGGCCGACAAAGCTGTCGCTACCTTGGCGATGGTCTCTTGGATTTCATCCACTGTTTACTAATCCGCCTTGGCATTGCCAGGCACCGGGACCATCTTGGCCGATTGCTCCTTGACCCTCACAACAGCTGAAGCAATTTCATTTTTCTGGTCCCTAAGGGAGGCAGCTGTTGCAGTTATCTTGGCTTGACCATCGGCTAGCTATTTGTTTAGCTTGGCTAGTTCCTCCTCCAAGAGCTTCTTGGCCGATTCTAGCTTTTGGACAGTAGCTCTGTTGGACTTTAGGGACAGGGCATCATCATCAAATTTCTTCTTTCTTGCCTTTGCCTCTGCCACCATTTTGTCCAGGGTGCGCTAATCGGCTTCTTTCACCTCCTCTAAGCGATCCGTGCCCTGGCTGCTTCAACCTTCACCCTTTTGTCGTCAAGGTGGCAGACATTAAGAAGGGCACTCAAGGCCTCAGGCAGGAGGTTGGCTTGTACTACAGCCATGGCGTCTCGGAGGGGCTACGTGTCGGTCAGAAAATGGGCTTCGAGCTGCATTACGTCATGAAAAAGCTTATTCAGTCTTTCTTGCATGCCTGGCGCTGACATAATCACAGTTGTCGGCGTATTTCACCTGACAAGATCCCGTTAACAGAGTGTCTACTCCCTAGACGGAAAATATGGTTCGGTAGGAGGCATCTTCATGGCTGGAAACCCTAATGTCTCTCGACGATGGATCCCAGAAATCCGCAAACTAATGGACACAATAGTTTTTACCCAGGTTCAGGCCCCTAGAGTGGGTGATAGCCCTATGTCCTGCTGATTCTTTGTTGAGGAAAATGTGTAAGTGTTTACAGGGGTTCTCTTCTGTGTCTGCTACTCTATGCTCTCTGCTCTAGCCGACCGGCCTCCTTCTCCATGCACCAAGGCGCCCTTATATAGACGAGACAGCCTCGGCAGGGGAGACGGTGACGCTAAGCTTATCTGCAACACATTAACTACACCTATCATTCCAACCTCCACGTCGACCCGCGACTCATTTATTAAGCACGCCTCCGTGGCCTTGTCCTTCGAACCCCATTTAATGTCGGTGAGAGGCCTCGCCCGGTCCGCTCGAGACACGACGCTCCTGCGATGGGTTGGTAAGAGGCGTCAGATGGATGAGCCGTCGTCGTGTCGATAGCAGAGTCCTTCACAATTAATGACCCTGACACGAGGTGCCAGGGGAGGGAAACTTCGATGTGAAGCCTCCTCTTATTCTTTTGTTGCCTTCGTGGCACGACAAGGGGCTCAACGCTGCCCACTCGTCGAGCCGCCACGCTCGCTTCGCCCGGCGAAAGCGGGACGTGATCGCCGATCGCTTTCGCCGGGGCCACGTGGGCTCCTCGCCGGTTAGAGGGCGTCTTTCGCCATTTGCCGCCAGGCGCCACGCGAGCCGCCCGGCAAACGGCGTGATCGCTAGGTCGCCGCCAGGCAGTGGGCTCCTCGCCCGTGAGCGGCCTTCGCCCGCTTCCCGCCAGGCACCACAACGCCTTCGCCCGGTGGCGGCGTGATCGCCAAAAGTCGCCGCCGAGGCCACGTGGGCTCCTCGCCAATGGGCGGCGTGCTTCGCCAGCTGCCCACCAAGGCGCCACGCGGGCTGCTCGCCCATCGAGCATTGCGTGATCGCCAGGCTGCTCGCAAGGGTGCCACGTGGGCTCCTCGCCCGGCTATCCGCCAGGGTGCCAAACTAGGGCAGGCCACTTCTTGGGCCTATTACTCCTACGGCGGAGAGGGTACTCCGGTGCAAAGTACACCGATAGTAACCCCCGGGGCCGTTCTAGAACGCGCGCCAGTTGCTTTTTAGACCTTATTTAATGCCGGTGCATTCCTGGATGGGCCTACCACCTCTGCGCATGCAACCGCTTCGGTCCTCCCCACTTCCGCCGATTTTTCTTGGGACCCGAAACACCGCTCCTTTTGCCTATTCGCAAACCATCTTCGTGGGGTGTCTATATATATGCACACGCCCACTCAATGGCTCATGCCTTCTGATTTTCTTCACGTTTTGCCCTTTGCTTTTTCGCCTCCTTTGCTTGAAAAACTTCGCTCCTACTACGATGGTGCAGCCTCTTCTCTCTTCCACCGCCGGCCAAAGCCGGGTGGACTTCGTCACCGGGATGGCACCTGAGGGCTCCCTTCGCCCTCAGCAAGGGACGGCTGTGCCATCCTGCGAGCCAGGGGAGATTATCGTCTTCACCTGGGGACTTCTGGTGGGCCTGGTGCTGCCATTTTCTGAATTCTTCCTCACCGTCCTCGATTTTTACGAGATTCACCACCTTCATCTTTCCCCTAACTCCATCGTCCTTCTTTCCACCTTCGCTTACCTCTGCGAGATGTTTGTGGGGGTAATGCCCAATCTTCCCCTCTTTCGCTACTTCTTCACCTGTCGCATCACTCCCGATAGCGGGGTCACAGGGACTTGCCGCTTCCGCCTCCACGATGGGTCGGCCCCCCGCTACATTCCCTTTCAGCCACGCTCCAACTGGAAGAACTGGCGGAGCGATTGGCTCTATGTCGGCAACGACAGTGGGGTCGACCTTCTTGGAGTACCTTGTGCGCGGGCGGTAGCCCGCGAGAGCTGGAGCTCGCCCGTCGAGGAGACGGCGGAGCTCCTAGCGATGGTGGCCCGCATCGATCGGTTGCGGGGCGCTGGATGTCCGAGACTTTGTGGCTCGGAGGATCATCCCCCTGCGTCGTCGCGCCCACCCTGTATGGCAGTATACAGGGGACGACGACATGACGCGCATGTACTCGGGCAGTAAGTCTTCTTACTCTTCTTCTTGAATGCATATTCTTCTTCGCAGTCTTTTTCATCTAATGCTCTTGTCTTCTTTTGGTACCAGGTGAGGGAAACCTGAATGGTGCTGCCCTCTCCTGGTGGTTATCTGTGCTGATTCCGCTGATGCCGAGCGGCCTGGAATTTCCAGCCGAGGCCCGGCTGCTCTGTGATCTGGAGTCCTCAGAACGCCTCCCGATCATCCAATCTTTCCCGGTGATGGACTCCATTGGTCCCACCGTGGTGCTGGCCCGCGGCCCCTTGGTGATTAGGGACTAGCCTCGGGCCGCCAACCAGAGCGCAGGCAAACAACCAATCGCTCCGGACGCTCCGGGCCCGGATCCCACAAGGGTCCACACTGGGAGCGCAATTTCTGTTGTCGCTGCCTCCGCCACTTCGCCAAGCACGCCCGAAGCGACGAAATCTTCATCTGGGGTGGCCACGCCTGCCGCCCCTCCTCCGGCGCCGGTCGCGCTAGCGCCGGTTCCAACACCTGCGGCGCCGTCTCCACCGGCGCCCGGCTCGATGGCGCCCGGCTCGGGGCGCCGAGCCCAATCGCCGCTGGTATCGCCGAGTGGGCTTGCGGTGGCGGTTACCTCCTTGACTTCAAGTCGCCCTCAAGGCGGATCGCCAGCGCCCGCCTTGTGAGCATCATCCGCCGACAGCGCAGTGGCACTGCTCAAGGGCGCTGGCGGCCCGGCCACCGGATGGACGTTGCGGGGCGGCGCTCGCTGCTCCCCATACGATCGTTCTCGCCGCCCACGCCAATGACCTGCATGCACTGCACGCCGAGCTTGGCGACGCGTTTGCAGCCGCGAGCACCCTCCTCACGGCCGCCTCCTAGCGCAAAGCCCACGTGACACAGCAAGTGGAAATGCTGCACGGGGTGCTGGAGAGGGCGGAGGAGCAGCTGGCCCAAGAAAGGGCCACCAGGGCGACCTTACTTGCCCGGGCGCAGGAGGCCGAAGCAACGCGAAGGGAAGTGGCGGAGGAACAGCAACGAACGCTGCACAACATCGCGACCATGCTCCGGTCATCATACCGGAGCATGGTGAGGGTCTTGGCGCCGCTGGGGGTGGATCTTCGTGAGCCGTTGGAGCCCACAGCAATACAGTACGCCCACTGCACCACTCGGGTCGTCGAGGTACTCTCCGGCCTGCCAGCCGCCATGGTCACCCGCTCCATCCAGGAAGGGCAGCAGGTTGCCAGGGCCACCGCGACCTTTGTGATGGCGTGCTACGCCAGCCGCGACACTGCCTTCAACCCGATGACCGCGACCTTTGTGACGGCATTGAAGGGGACGAAGCCCAGGCATGATGGCGGAGGCCCCGGACTTTGGCGCGGTGGCGACGGAGCCGGAGGTCGAAGATGATGACGGGAGCATCGAAGTCGTCAACGGCGATTGATAGCCCGGGCCACCATCTTTTGTTTTCTTCACTTCTTTTTTGTTCCTGTTTTTGTATGCCAGAACAATATCAGCAATTGTAATGAAGTTGGCATATTTTGGTTTCACCTGGATATATTCGTCTGTTCGCATTTTGGATATGTTTGCTCAACTCAATCTTCCGGCGATCAGCCCCAAGACTTGTAGCTAATGCCCTTGAGGTGAAGCACAAGTTTCACTCTTGTGATGGACGGGCTCGCCCGCATGCAGAGTAGCTTCAGCTTATCCCACAGGCCACCGCGAGCTTGGCTTCCACACCGACCCATGGCCTCGTGTGCTGCTACCATGAGCTTGGCCTCCGCGTCGGCACCCAGGCTTGAAGATCCTACGCACCATCGCCGTCTCCTGTGCCCAAAGCGCCGTCACGCCTGCCCGGCCACATCAGCCACCTACGCCCGCTACGGCTTCGCCCATGGCTGTGCTCAGTGCGAGGAAGGCCCGATAGCTAGGGTTTGACCCTAGCTGCCTCACCTCTTGTGCCAATCCACCTGGGCTGCAAAATGGGCTAAGCGAGTGGTGGGCCGTGTGCGTGGTTCACAGGCCGCTTGAGCTAAATTCTTCCAAAAGAAAAAATAATAAAAGGAAAATTTGCACTTTAACAACTAGTCCTCTAAGTAATTGATATATGGAAAAATATATGTGACCCATTGCTCCGTGCCATGATGCTAGATTAATTTTCTTAGCATATTCTTCATGTTAATATATGCTGCACATATTGTTTCCTATTATTGGGCAATTCTAAAAATTTCTTGGTAATTAACAAAACACATGAAAAATGCTAGAAAATTTCAGATTGCATAGTATGAGTTTATTGTCTCTGGATTAATTTTCTTAGCATTATACCATGATTATTTCTTGCCGGAACTTATTTTTCTATTAATTGGTAATTCTGAAAATTGCTTAATGATTAGCAGAAAAGTATGAAAATGCTAGGAAAATTTCATAGAGCATATTGAAAGCTCCATATCTTTGGATTGATTGTCCTAGCTTAAGTCCATATTGGTATGTGTTGGAATTTATTTTTATGTTACATGGTAATTCTGAAAATTGCTGAATAATTAGGAAAAAGCCATGGAAATAGCTAAGAATATTCTGAGAAATTTTAGATAATTATCTACTGAATAGATATAGACTAAGCTTTACTGATTGAAGAGTGAGTATGCAATATAATGATTTTACCAATAGTAAAAGTCATTTGCATAAATAGAAATAGGATATGTTGGACAACACAAAAGGGAACTTATCAAGCTTGCGCTGAATGGCAACAATTACCTTACCCGGGCATTGAATACTAAGATTAATCTGATAGCTCGATCTTTTAGTGCTACTGTTTTCCTAGTCTGAAGCTGGTACTCCTACTCTTCTCGAAGCCGTCAAATATACAGCTCTACACCTACTGTGGCACCATCTTCAAACGGACCTGAAGGCCAAAAAGTTGATGGAAGATGACTAGCTAGTATTTTTGAATTTCCTAAAGGAAAAATATATAACCAGCAAAGATCTGTCCTATTGCCAGAAGCACTGTACGAATGGATTCTCCCGCACTTTTAGGATTCTAAATGCTGTGGCAGTATATCATTTTTATCATACACAAGTTTGTCACAAATCTAACATTATATGACTAGAAAGTTACTAATGCTAAAAGGATCGATAAGATATTATGCACCTTCCGCCCCAATATGAGGATACTACTGTAATAGTATTGTCATGCCAAGTAACAGAAGTACTTCGAGTTTATATGTATTTTGCTAGAAGCAGAAAAACATGATGAATTCCTGATGAAGAATCATCACGTAATTCCTAATGGGAGTCTTGCAGTGCCTAAAGCACATGCAAAATGCTCAGTAGGCTAGCAATAGCCGTAGCCGCAGTAAGGGCAAAATGGAATAAAGGGGAAGAGCAATTCATAGTGAAAAAGTAAAGGTAAAGGGCTAGGGACTTCCAGAAGTAAGGCTGCAAACCTGAATAACCCTGTTTTAGGTATGAATGTATTGACCATTGATCATGCAACTATTGCATCCTGAAGCATGTGGTAGATCTTTACACAAAACCCACTGGAAAAATCAATAAGACCCGGGGTAAATAATGTTGAATCATACTTCACCGTTTAACCTGTTGTTGACACAAGTGCTGAGAAGTATGATAATATGATTATTGAAATTATAAAGTTCAAGGGGTCCTAGAAGGACATGTTTGACTCATATGGAGACCTGGATTAGTCTCCTGAGTATTCCTTCACTTTGCTAATCGATGTCACATATTCCTTATAAGTCTCCTTATCAGTTTAGCCTAGTTCTTGAATGAACATTTGGTCTGCGCTTCTGTTGAGCGATTATCATTCAAAATTGAATAAATTGATATTTCCCAGATATTTGCTTAATTATGCCATGTTTGTTCTATATTTTACAATTTGTTCCTGATGCAATAACAGTTTGATTAATAAATTGTACTTCTAATATAAAACAAAGTATAATCCGATAGCGGAGAAGAAAATCTATCTAGAAGATAGTTGTACCACACTAAGTGAATTGGAATTATTATGACTATCGCTAGAAGCGATACTCTCATAGTTGGCACTGGAAGAATACCATATTATACCCTGAGTCTAGTCGTACTCCCTTAAGTTTTAAAGACATTGGTCTGAATCGTTTTCTTACGGAGACAAAGAATGAGGATGGTATAGAATACCTACTCATGATTAAGTTTAATGGGTGTAATAAATGTTTGGTTGAAAATTTTCATTCATTCTCCTTCGGATTATATTATGCCTATATAAAACCTGAAGTTTGTGTTGAGATGAAAACTATAAATATTTAAAGATCTAGTAGATCGTTTGGGTTATCTTGAGTTCAATATTATGAAAGGAATAATTATAATTCTGCTAGCCATAGCATAAAAACTTTCCTAGACCTGAAGTTTTCTTATGCTCTGATGCGCTAAAGGAAAACTCATACTTAGATCTTCTTACCTAAAAAGTTAGGGAAGAATCACTGAATTTCTTGGAGAAAATTCAAAGTGATATCTGTGGACCTGTTCAGTCCCTGTCGTGCCCCTTCTAAGAATTTTTATGGTACTGATAGATGTTTCTACTAGATGGTCCTATCTAGGTCTCTTATCCATACTTCTACCAAAATTAATTGCCCAAATTATTAAGTTAAGAGCCTACTTTCCAAGAGAAAGGATCAAGTCTATTTGAATAGGCAAAGCTGGCGAGTTTATCTCAATGGCCTTGCAGAGTCATTATATTAAAAAAACTTATTATATTGCTTGGCTACTCTTGCAGAATAGTTGGCTTCCCACCAGTTGTTAGGGTCACGCAGAGTTGCATACTGCGGTAATAATTCAATTTAGACCAACTGCATATTATGCAGTTCCCTTTTGTAGATAGTGCGTGGAAAAGAATTAAGTATTTCCCATTTGCGAAAATCGGGTTGTGCTGTATACATGCCAATTTCTCCACCACAGCGTACAACCATAGGACCTCACCAGAAGTTGAGGATCTATGTAGGTTATGAATCATCATCATGTATTAAAATACCTAGAGCCTATGACAGGGAATCTATATGTGACTAGGTATGCTAATTGTACTAAGGACATTTTCGGCATTAGGTGGAGATAAGTACCACATTAGAGAATACCGAGCCCTTAGATCCACGCACTAAAGAGATCGAACTTGAAATTCGAAGGATAATAAATCTGCAATAAATAAGTTAATAATATGCCAGATGCCTTCATTGGTCACAAAGAAGTGAAAAGATCTCATATACCTGCAGTATATGCACCTGAAAGAGAAGAAATACCCTAAAAGGATATTGAACTCACTCTTGACCCTCATGATAAAAAGAGGGGGTGGCCTCTAGGTGCACGGGACTCAATTCCGCGGAGACGTCCGTAGAAGTAGAGAACCGATCAAATGAGACCACTACCCATGACAGTGAAAGAAGCTCAACCTAATGTTAAGAAAATTCTTGAAGTGAGCCATCCTAGAGATGGTAACATCTCTGAAGTGATCCATCCTGAAGATGATAACCCTAGCGTATATTTGTGTGCACAATCCCACACTACGAGGTCAGAACACCCAGACTCCATCATTGTGGGAAATCATGTGGAGCTAGAAGAAATTAATATAGATATATCCCTGAAGTGATGCAGGAGAAACAAATAAAAGAAAGACTACAATTGTCGACAAATATTTACCTCTAAAATTGCTAAAAGCTGGATCCAAAACCAAAGTCCATGTTAGAGTGCTAGAAGCGCTCAAATAGGGTCAAACAAAAAGAAGCAATTGAGGCAACACCCGCTTAATAAAAGGAAAGTTTTTGGTCTTATTGATTGAATATCTCCTAAAGTGTTCTCTGTAGGATCAAATGGGTTTTTCATTTGGAAGAGAAATGAAAATACACCGGTGGTGAGATATAAAAACGAGACTTGTAACACAAGGGTTCACACAAAGACCCAACATCGATTACGATGAAATCTATTCTTCTATAAAGAGTGAAATAAATATTCCAAAATTTAATTTTAATGGCAACAAACTTAAATTTATCAAATGCAGTTGATGGATATAGTGACCGCATATTTATATGGGTCACTATATTTAGATATTTATATGAGAGTCTCTGAAGGAGTCAAAGTTCTGCATCCTAATAATCGTAACATGTATAGCATCAAACTGCAGAGATCGCTATACGGGTTAAAACAGTCAGGAAGAATGTGGTATAACTGACTTAGTGAGTTCCCCCTGAAGAAGGAATATTGTCTCTGTGTATTCATAAAGAAATCATAGAATAGATTTTGCATCATCTCGGTATATGTTGATGATATGAATGTCATCAGAACCACAAAGGAGATAGAGGAAATAAGTGCTTACCTCATGATGGAGTTTTGAGATGAAAGATTTGGGTAAGACCAAATTTTGCTTAAAGCCTACAGCTAGAGCATTTCCTATAAGGTATTCTTGTACACCAGTCTTTCTATATCTGGAAGGTATTGGAGAGGTTTAATATGGATTAATCGCATCCTTTGAAAAACCCCATGGTTGTAAGATCCCTTGAAGTGGATAAAGGTCCTTTCAGACTGAGGATGGAAAATAAGGAAGTTTTAGAACCTGAAGTTCCATATTTAAGTGCCATTAGAGTACTCATGTATCTTGTGAATTGCACAAGACCTGATATTGCATTCGTAATGAATTTACTAGCAAGACATAGTTCAGCCCCAACTAGAAGAGATTGGGCTAGTGTCAAGACATTACTCAGATACCTCCAAGATACTCAAAATCTTTTATTGTTTTTCCAGAAGAACCAAGAATTGACCATGGTGGGATATACAAATGTTGTCTATCTGCCTGATCCCCACAGTGCCAAATCACAGACTGGTCTTGTGTTTCTCTGCGGTGGTACAGCTGTTTCTTGGCAGTCTTATAAGTAGATCTTGGTAGCTACGTCTACCAACCACTCAGAGATTATAGCTTTATGGAGCCTCACGTGAATGTATTTGGCTGCGACGTGTGATTAACCATATCCAGAAGTCATGTGGTTTTAACACCGTCGATATCCCTACAATTACCTATGAAGATAATACTGCTTGTGTTGCACAAATACAAATGGGTTATGTAAAGCGCAATATGATGAAGCATATTGCTCCTAAGTTATTCTATACTCACGAACTCCAGAAGAATGGTGAGGTAAAGATTGTTCAAACTAAGTCATGTGAAAATCTTGCAGATTTATTCACTAAATCTTTGCCTAAATCCATGTTTCAAAGATGTGTTAATGGCATTAGAATGAAAAGACTGAGAGATATGCAAAGTTCAGGGGTAGGAAATCCTTGAACCATAACCCTTATTAGATTCTGAAGATCCTAACATAAATTCACAAGATTATAAGTTACACTTTTTTCCTTAGTGAGTTTTCCTGAAGTTTTCTCATACGAAAGTTTTTAACGAGGCAACTAGTGCAACACAAAGTGCGAGTGTAATGTACTCTTTTCTCCATCTCCTTTTTCCCACTAGGTTTTTGAGTGGAGTTTTTGATGAGACATGTGCATTACACGGTATCCGCCCAAGGGGGAGTGTTATGAGATAAGATATTCCAACCGCATTTGGTTAGACTTTATCTCTTATGTGTGGGCGAATCTGAACTCATATCTTACGGTTTTCCTTTATATATTGGGTATTCTCCAGGTACAAGAATCATTCTAATAAAGTGAGAGAACTTTGCCCCCTACTTTGTGTGTGCTCTAGCTTTTGTTTTTGTGATTTTGTTGGCGTATAATTGATTGATTGTGGGTGAACGATTATGTTTTACAACAAATATAAGAAAAAGAAGTGGGGCATTTTGTTGGAGGGTGCATTTATAGGAAGGGCATACGACATTAGTAGGACGGTGACTACGCCGGTGGCAACAGTCACGCACGCATCGATGTGGTTACGCTGGCGGTGTTACTCACCGAAGACGAGGAAGGGCGTGCGGTGGAAGTGGGGAGGCTGCTATGCTGGTGGCAACACGCGCGCTCGAACATGGCTGCACCAACAATGGCACTCACTAGAGAAGTCGTCTAGAGCATGAATCTTCAAGCGAATCTGATCAGAAATTTGATTGATTTCACAAAACTTTTTGTTGTGTGCTGTTTAGCGAATCTGTTTTTTCCTTTTGGGTTAGATTTCTTAGATCTTTTTGGATGGGTAAAAAGACAACCAATTACCTCAGTTCATTCTTTGGGATTAGATGATTACACTATTACAAAAGGGGTTATATTAGACTCGTCATCACAGATGGTTTTTTACTAAAACCATGTGTGATGTGTTTTGGCCACATTGCAGACGGTTTATTGATGAAACCATCTGTGATGTCTGATTACTACAGACGGTTTCATCCACAAACCATCTGTGATGAAAGCGAGAAGTTCACAGTCGGTTTATGGATAAAACCATCTATGATGAGGAAAATATCACAGACGGTTTTATCGATAAACTAACTGTGATGACAGGTATAACTTCATAGATGGTTTGTGGATAAAACAGTCTGTGATATTTGCCTCATCATAGATGATTTTATCCACAAATCGTCTATGATGATCAATTTTGTCAGTGAATAATTGAAAATAGTAAACGCGCGAAACATGCCTTACAAAAGACTACTAGATTAATATAATCTAGATTGTTGCATTATATATATAAGAATAAGCTTCTTGCTGGATACAAAAGTTTAACTATCTTGTTGCTGGATACAAAAGTTTAACTATAAAAGACTACAAAAGTTTAACTACAAAACACTAGGAAGACTACTTAATCGATCACTCGTCGTCACTGGAGTTGTCGTCGGAGTCAGACTCGTCGCTGCGACCGTCTGGGTCCTCGCTTTAGCGGGCTCTGTCTGGGTCATCCTCCAGCTCCTAGCCATCATAATAGCCCTCCGACGAGTTATAGCTATCATCAGAGGAGGAGGAGGAGGCTGGCAGCGGATGCATCTACCCGACGACGACACTTAAGGTGGAGGCGGCCGAAGTGGTGCTGCCCGACAAGGCTGGAGGCAGACACAATAAGTAATGGGTGGCCAGCGGATTCATGGATATGCCACCAGTGTGGCACTGCAGCCATTGTCATAGGGGTCTCGGAGGTGGCGGAGGCGAAGGGTTTGTCGAAGGTGGAGGATTTGTCAGAGGCAAAGGTGGTTGCAGTGGCGGATCCTTCGTCGGAGGCTGGGGGCAGAGCCAACAGAGGAGGCATCGGAGGGCTCTTTTGGTTGCTCATGACGGTGTCGGAGGGGATTTTTTTTGCTGATCGATCAAGTGTAGATGCTGTCGATCAGCCTCTCTCTTCTTATAGCCACTGAAGTGCAATTAATGATCTGCATTGGGGAAATAAAACGCCGCTTGGAACACAGTCTTCCAAGTGGAATTTGAACAGATGGTTTTAATTCTCTCAGAAGACGAAATGATCAACTCGAAACATTGCACGCGTCTGCATTGGGAAGACAAAAGGGAACATCACGGACGGTTTATGGATAAAACCGTCTGTGATGATCTAATCGCAGACGGTTTTATCCACAAACCATATGTGATGAATTCTGTTATCTATAAAAGAACAGAGAGCCTCGACTGCCTCTATATTTTTTGTGTTTCCTAGATATTTCTAAGGTGGCTGCGATTAAGAGGCGTTCTGGTGAAAGAGACCCTTGATTTAGAGCAGTAATTGTTGATCCTTGTGCTCTAGGTCATCTAAGGTTAGTAATTGCCTCAAATTTGAATTACATTTTAGATCTAGCTTGGGGGAAAATGAAGATGTATTCTACATCTTGCTTGTTGTAGATCAATTTGTTCTATGTGATGTAAAGTAGTAATTGGTTCAAATTTGCATTATATTTAATATGTATCTACCTTGGTGAAGAGGGAAATGAAGCTAGTTAATTTGTTCTCTGTGATGTAGAGTACATATATTTGCTATAACTTTGTGCAGATCCATTTATACTTTTTGATCTCAAATAGTAGTTGGTTCTTACATGCATATCCATTCGTTTTTTATGTTAGGAGCTATATAGGTTAATCGGCAAGTAGAAATGTACCCTATATGTAGCACATGTGCGCATGAGCACTCCTAGAGTACTTAATTCATCATTTAACATCTATTGTTACATATGTAGTATAGATGTACCGAAGCTGGATGTACGCTGAGAACCGTCTGAGCACTGAGTACATTAATGGTCTCTGCTTTTAGAAGAGCTATAGAGGAAGATATGTTGAACAAGGGGGTGGAATTTATGCCTTGTCCATGCATTGACTATGAGAATCTACGGATATTTCGAAACTCAGCGCAGATTGAAGCACACTTGATTCTATGGGGTTTCAAAAGGGGGTATATATGTTAGACCAGTCACGGTGAAGAGCATATTACGCATATACCAAGTAGTACTAGCATCGTTGATGAAGTCAACTATACTTTGGATATCGTCAACGAAGTCAATGATACTTCGAATGATATCGACTGTACTTTGGATGATAATCTGAATTAGATGCTAGGGATGCAGAAGGGAACCGTGATGAGTAGAAGTAGGTAAAATTCTGGGGCTTGATGGACAACTCAGAGAAACCTTTGTTTCTATCGACGATCGGGATCGCCGGACCGCAATTGAGTAAAGGGGGTTAGTATGAATAAGGGACCCAAAAACGAGCTTCGCTCACCGAGGAGATAGGTTCGTCATTTCGTTGGTCGAGGGAAATAGAAAAACGAGCCAGACACAGGGGATTATACTAGTTTGAGCCCCTGTGAAGGTTAAAGCCCTACTCCAGTCTTGCCTTGAGGCAAGGATTTTTACTATGCTTAAGTACAAGTGTTTGCTCTTCAGCTCGAGCTCTGGTGAATTCTACGCTTGTTGTGTCTACTGACTTGTTTCTTGAGCTGCTTGCCTATCCCCCTAGCGTATTCGCCTCAAGGGGTTTTATACCTTTTCCGGCCGTTACCAGAAACGGCCGGGAGAGATTCCCGGAGTCGTGGCTTGATGCGCACTGAAGGTGGGTTGTAATTGTCCCAGATCTGATGCCCACGTCTGACTTAACTCCGGCATTCAAGGTCTTGGTAACTGTCGAGTAAGCGCACGTCCTGGAACCTAGGATAAACTCCCCCGAGCGGGAGTCAAATACACGCCCCCAAGGTCGAGGTCGTGCGGGAGTTGAATCCTTGCCCCCCAAGCTCGAGGTCATGCGGGAACCGCACAGCCTAGGTCGTGGTCAGAGACTTTGCGGCTCAACCCCGAGCTAGGGGCCCCGTTGACTATGCATTGACCTATCAGAGATTTCTTAGTCCCCGACAGTTTCTAAGTTGCAAGTCCAAATACACAAGGTTGTCGTCTATGCTGGAACTGTTGAAATTAAATGCAAGCAACGGTTGGTCCAACAAGAGTTTCACATCACTGTTAGGTCTATTAGCGGATATGCTTCTAGAGGAAAACGAGTTGCCGACAATCACCTACAAAGCCAAAAAGGTTCTTTGTCCCTTGGGAATAGAATTAGAAAGAATACATGCCTATCCGAATGACTATATCCTGTACCGCAAATAGTTCACAAACTTGCATGTATGTCTGGTGCGCAACGCATCCCGGTACAGGCGTAAAGATAGATCGGATGATGAAGAGGAGGGCATGGAGGTGAAGAAAGGACCTCCCGCTAAGGTGGCATGGATTTGCCTATAATTCCTCATTTGAAGCGTTTGTTTGCGAATCCAAAAATGGTAAAATTGCTTCGATAGCACTCAGATGAGTGTAAGAACAATGGAATGATTAGGCACCCTGCTAACTCAAAGTAGTGGAGAAACATCGATAGGTGGTTTGAAGAATTCATAGCGGATCTGAGGAATATAAGGTTCAAATTGAGTCCGGATGGAATGAATCCTTTCGGTAACATGAGCAGCCATCATAGTACTTGGCCCATGAATCTTTATGTGTACAACCTTCCTCTTTGGTTGTCTATGAAGCGAAAGTACATATTGATGTCTATACTCATCCAAGGCCCGAAGAAACTTGGGAATGATATTGATGTGTACCTAGCACCATTGGTGGAAGATCTCAACACATTGTGGGCTCTTGGGGTGTGGGTATGGGATACTCACAAACGAGAGTATTTTACTTTGCGTTGCCTGTTGCTCTACACTATAAATGATTATCCTGCCCTTGCTAACCTGTCGGGGCAGAGTACAAAAGGAGCCAAAGCATGTACTCACTTCTTGAATGACACCAAGAGTGTTTGGTTAAATCATTCACGCAAAACTGTGTACATGAGTCACCGTAGGTTCCTTCAAAGGAATCGTCCATACCGCAAGATGAAGAAACAATTCGACAGCACGACCAAAGACACTTTAGCTCCAAAGCCTTTAAGTAGGACAGACATTCATGATATAGTTAAGAAGTTGGATGTTGTGCTAGGGAAGGGACGTAAATCGAGGACCCGTGAGAAGAGCATGTGGAAAAAGAGATCAATATTTTGAAACCTACCTTATTGGGAGCACCAAGAAGTTCGGCACTGCATCGACATGATGAATATAGAGAAGAATATCTGTGATAGCTTGATTGGGCTCTTACTAAACATTAAGGGTAAAACAAAAGACGGTATGAATGCATGGCTTGACTTGGTCGATCTGGGCATCAGACCTGAGTTAGCACCGAAAGAGACCGATAAAGGCTGAACATATTGCAAACCTGCTTGCTACACTCTATCCAAGGCCGAGAGAACCAAACTGTGCTAGCACTTGCATGGTGTGAAAGTTTCGTCCGGTTACTCATCCAACATGAACAGACTTGTTTTGATGCACGATTTGAGTTTAACTAACATGAAGTCCCATGATTGCCATGTGCTTATGACACAGATGCTCCTTGTGGCAATTAGAAGTATTTTACTGACTAAGGTTTGGGAGACAATCACAAGGCTGTGTTATTTCTTTAACACAATTGCTCAGAAGGTCATCGATCCCGAAGGACTAGAAGCTATGTAGGCCGAGGTGGTAATGACTCTTGTAATCTTGAGATGTATTTCTCTCCGTCATTTTTTGATATCATGATCCATCTCATTGTTCACCTTGTGAGGGAGATAGAGATGTGTGAGCTTGTTCCTACGTAGCATATAGCTGTTCAAGAGGTACATGGGAATTGTCAAGTCCTACGTACAAAATCAATCTCGACCAAAGGGTATCATTATCGAAGGTTATGCAACTAAAGCAGTTGTCGAATTATGTGTGGATTACATGGCTTAGGTCGAACCGATAGGTGTAACTCAATCCTGCCATGAGGGGAGGCTCCAGGGCATTGGGACCATTGGAAGGAAAGCAATCACGCCTGATCCGGTTGTGTGCACGAAATCCCATTTCACAGTTTTGCAACACATGGCTGTTGTGGCCCCGTATATCAACGAGCACAAGAATTGGCTATGGCAAGACAATTTGACACGGTAGGAGTACTAGATCATCAGACAGCATAACCTTCAGTTCAACAGATAGTTCAAGGAGCGACAACCCATTACTAGAAGCACGTCAGGTGATATGCCAACATGGTTGGCAAAAGGGCCAGCTTTTACAGTTGTAACATGGAAAGGAAATATTTTTTTCTATTGCAACCACAATGGGTAGGATTGCAAGTATGTTCGGCGTTCACTCCTTCACGGAGGCGTTTGACCACCTGCACCTGGACCAAGTGATCTGGGACCCTTACAGTGAGTGTTATGTAGCGGAGAGAGTCATGGCAGATGAGGTCTCCGCACTTCACTACAAGGACCAGACTTACTGGCTTATGAGGAGGAAGATCATCCTCAACGTCTTCATGGAGGACTACGTGCTGCAGTGAGTCCTGAGGCAGTTCAGTCTTTGCCAGCTGATCTTTGTTTCTAATAATGTAGATTTCTCTTAAGGTTCTCCACCTAGGGACCTCAGAAGAGCATGGCGACCTTGGTACAGAGGATGGAGGATGTCGTTGACGAGGACACACCTTACGACTACTCCTCTTACCAGTAGTACCTAGCCTGGTACGTGCCCCGAACGCATCTCATCTCCTACTTGTGGAGGAGCCACTGATCCATAGGCATGCTCCTAGCGTGGCTGACTTATACTCAGGCTAGGCAGGAGAGGCCGTGCATGCCATGGTAAGTCTTATTTCATAAATTACATCATCTATTCATTATGCTATATCCATGTACATATCATTTGGTTGTATGTGGCAGGTGGACCACACTAGGGACTTGCACCAGCATGGCAGCAACGTCTTGTCTAGGCTACGTGATGGAGCCACTGTGATGTTAGATGAGATGACGGATGCATCGAGACGCATGGTGACTGCGACTCGCAGGATCGTGGAGCTTGGTTCTGGTCGGCATGCAGACGATACTGATCATGGCACCTCATCCAAGCCGCCAAACGGGCCTTCTTACCATACACTGACCCTAGCTCCTTACCACGCAGTGGAGGCGGAGTCCAACTTCTACACTCCTGTGCCTCTAGCCCCAGACATGGCTGGAGGGTCTAGTTGGCAGGAACCACTATAGAATCAAGGATAACCAACTAGAGGGGGGTGAATAGGAGGTTTTTAAATTTTTCTACTCTAATTTCAGGTTGCACGATCACTAAGCACAAATAGCAATTTTAACACTTCTAATACTAAGCACTTCTATTGATCACTAACTTATCCCAACTACTCAAGTATTCCAAATACAATTGTACACTAAGCAAGATACTCAAATTGCTTGAATTGTAACTTCACTCAAGAGAATGAGAAATGCAAACCACAATAGATGAACATAAGAATTTATCCTGTGGTCTCGGAGACTTGCCGGTCTCCCCTACTCCATGTTGAGGTGACTTAAACTTCTTCAAGCCGGCTTCACCCACTTGAGCCTTCCTCGATCACTAGTGGTAGCTCTTCCCCACTCTGGGTAGACGAGCTCCTTGCCTTCACAACGATCGGGCCTTCACACAAACTCCTTTGTGAAGATCAGCGATTTCCCACGCCTCCAAACCGTCTAGGAGGCGGCAACCTCCAAGAGTAACAAGTATTGATACTTGCTTGAGATTAAAATTGAGTGTCTAAGGCGCAACACTAAATGCACCACTCAATTTGCACCTAACTCTCTCAATGTATGAATTGAATGCACCAAGAGTTTAGAGACTAACTAGATTTCAAATGTATTCAATGAGGACCAAAGTTAGCTCTAAAATGCAGGTGGGGGTATTTATAACCCCCACCAATCAAATCTAACCGTTGGCCAAAAGTTGTCTAAAATCATGCTGAAAGACCGGTCATACCGCCCCTGGGCTAGTATGATTGGCCCTTAGTGCCCAACGGTCACTGTGGAGCAATTAATGCCCGGTCAGTGACCATTGGTCACACGACCGGTATGACCGAAGGAGGTCATACCACCCTCCCAGGTGGCAAATGCACATTCTCTGGAAAAAACACATTGGGAGGGGGGGCGGTAGCACCGGCGGCCGGTATAACCGGAGGGGGTCCAGTCATACCACCCCTACTTAACGCAAAAACATCCTATTCTGTAAAAAACATGCCGACCGAAGGCCCGGTCATACCTCTGCCCAGTATGACCGGAGGGGGTTAGGTCATACCGGCCCCATTGCTCAAAATGCAAGTTTATCTCCCTTTTGGTTATGATTTTGTGAATTTTTATATTAGAGGTGTCTAATTTGAAAATGTTGAGCCTTGATACTTTTCTCAACATCAAACTCATGACAATGATCCCTCTTAATAGTATGGCACCTATTCTAACAATCTGATCTTTTTCTCCAAATATCGAGATTGGCAAAAGCTACAAAAAAAGTCCTTAACTTTTATACCTTGGACATGTTTGCCTCGTTGCATTGATCTTCTCTTCATTTATGCTCTTTTAATCGTCATATCTTGGATCAACCTATTTTCAAAATACTCAAATAGAGGATGTTAGCCCTTTAAATCTTTATTGTTATCAATTACCAAAACCCAAACAAATTAGGGGCCTAGATGCTTTCAATCTCCCCCTTTTTGGTAATTGATGACAATACTTGTGTGAGATTTGGGTTAAGTTGAAATTTTGAGTTTGCAACTTAGAAAAGTAAGTTGTAAACTCAAGAGGATTTGTTTTAATGATATTTTGCCTTTAGCATTAGAGGGAATATAAGCACATAATATCATTAATCAAAATTTAACTGAGAAACTCCCCCTACATATGTGCATATGAGTAAAGAAATGACAATTGTACCTTTGAGATTTTTGAAATTTTTTTGATAGAGTTTCCCTTAAGGTGTTGAGACCGAGGATATAAATAGTGAATATTTTAAGAATAAATTGAAAGTATACTCTAAAGCACTAAAGCTAATCCTCGAAGTCCTAATCTTCATCACTTCCACTTCTCCCCCTTTGGCATCAAGTACCAAAAAGGAGAAGACCATAGCCACTCAAGCTGAAGGAGGCGGTGGAGTGCGACGAGCCCCATACCGATGGAAGGATAGAGGAGCCTGCTGAGAGCGGTAATCCTCAAAAGATGTGCAAAGCTCGGCGATGGAAAAGTCAATAGAGTCCAAGCGAACTCGAACCTCCTCTATAGCCTGACGAGTCTGAGACTGCTATTCATCCACTCTAGCAAAATTTCCCATCATATCGGCCCTCAGGCTAGCAAAGCTACTCATCATGGCATTCTGTAGAATCTCAAAGCTATCATGTGCCATGCCAGAAAAATGCTGCGCTTGATGAGCTGGAGCCTCCTATTCCCTTTCTCCAACAACTAGCTTTGGTGGCTATTGCTGGGTTGACTACCCTCGCTGACCAAGGGGCCTAGCCTCTCTAGACTTATAGGGCTTGTGGGCACTGCCATAGCCACCTCGATACCCCGTCTCATGATCATCATGATATAGGGTGCGAAGTAAATCCTCTTCCCACGATCACCAGCAGAAGAATGGATTTCTCGAAGGATAAAATCCACCACATCAAATCTTTCTTTCTTCATGTTTTTCCCATGATATTCCAAGCATAACCTCTAATCATATCAAAGTTTTCGCTCTTGGGATGAACGGTAACTCTCACAATCCTATTTATGAGGCTAGCTTTGGGAAGAAGATTCTCCAACTTACCAAGCCTCCTGACGCGAGCTGCAGGATCATAGAAGCTGAACTGCTCGGATAGAGGTAGAGTGGAGTCACTATGAATCCTGGGCTAACCACTATGATAGACGCCCCAAGCTTGCTCATTCTCCACTTTAGTCACTAAGTATACTGCCGAGTCAGTCATCCACTGATCAAATCAAAAGCATCGGATATATGAACGGTGGCATAAAACTGACGAATGATGTCTTCATTGTAGTCACGCTTCATGCTCACAAACGATGCTAAGTCGGCTCCATGAAACAGCTCAGGCACTCCAACAAACAATGGAATCTTCCTTATATGCTCCCAATTTACTCATTTATGCTTTGCACAATCTTTGTTCAAATAAATTTCATGGTAGACCTTTTGTTGGACGATAGTCCTGAACTTATCTAGAGTGGCGGTCCGAGTAAGCATATATTGGTTTGCCTGACAGAGCGAGAAATACTTTTATGTCTTGATCTTCCTCAAATCCGTGGTAGGCTGGAAGTCATCAAAATTTCTTCTTCATGTTCTGAGCTGTAATTGTCACTCCCATTTCCTCCCTCAAAATCAACATCCATACTATCACCCTCTTCACTTGACTCTGAGGCTACTTTCCTTTTCTTTTTGCCTCCCCGAGAAGTTCCACCAAGCTCTTCCTGAACTTTCAAACGAATTTCTTTGTCCATTGCAGCTCGGATTTGAGAATCTTCGCTGTCACTGTCATGAAGAGTGGGAACACCCCTTCCTCGAGTCGATTTATGAATCATTTCGCCGCCACGGGGAGGAGGAATATTCTTGGTCCTCGGCATGATAACTGGGATAACAAGGAGTAGATGACATGAGGATAAAGGTTTGAATGCCCTAAGATGGATTATAGCACAAATGTGGCAAGAGTATGCAAAAATAAAATCTTGAGCCTGCAACCAAGGGGGCCGGTAGCACCGAACATGGGCGATGCTACCGCCAAGGGGGTCGGTATAACCGGCCGCACGATGGCCTCATCCAATTTTAGTGAAATCTCAAGATTTAAGTAGATCGGACCAATGAATTTCACATAGAGACATTGGAATTCATCTATCTACTCATTTCTCATAAAGATTTCCACTTATTTTGTGTATTTTTTGCACATTGTGCATTTAACCCTAGATTGGACAAAAGAAAACACTAGGGCATGAGATTGCAAGGAAGCTCGAAAGGAGAGTAAGGGGATAGATACCTTGAACCGGGAGAGTGAGATGAGAGGAAGGGTTTGAGCGAGGAGCCTCGAATCAAAGGTTTTCCTTTTGGGGATTTTTGAGAGGAGAAGAGTTCTTGAGAGGGGAGAGAGAGAATAGAAGAGAGGAGGAGGGTATGGTCTGGAAAGAAAAGAAGAAGGGGGCGGTTACACCGCACTTTGCGCCAAGCCCACTTGGCTTGACTTGCCCGGTATGACCGCACTGAGGCCCGGTCATACCGCTCACCGATGCTACCACCTAGGGCTACGGTAACACCAGCCTTGACAGACCAAAATACTACCCAAAAGCCAAAATGAGTTGTTGTTGCCCTTTTAGGAGTATTTTTGAGAAAACTTCTATTTGAGCACTTCAACTCAGTAAAAACAATTAAGAACAACAAATATCCACAAAGAGAATTTTGTCGAATAAAGCTTCTTTTGGGAGAAGAAAAGAATAAAGGATGAAATGGATTGCGAATGGAATTTGTATAATCAATTTGGTATATATGAGTTTGAAATACCATTTTTGAACCTAGACATGTTCAAGAATCTGGTCCAAGAGGCAAAACTCACAAAGTGCTATAATATGACAAATATAGGTTAAGCATAGTTTTTCGGTGAGTTTCAAAAACAAATAACTTTTGCTAGGTTGGTCTTTCGAAAATCTTTTGAACACAAGAATTGTTAAGAATGACCAACTCTAGGTTTTTCATTTTGGAGTTCCTTCAAATCATTTTACATTTAATTCTATGAGAATTATAAGTTTAAAAACAACTTAAGATATTTGTAACTAGCTTTTGGAGTTGAAACACATTTTCTTTGTAAAATAGTTTTACCAAAGCCAAAACCTTTGAAATACACTAAAAAAGCATTTGTATACATTTTGCAACTAAGAATACTAATAGTTTACATAATTTTGACTTTTGGCTAAATGGCTTGATTTTAAACATATATATTGGCACTTGTATAAATATGGGCACACATAGGAATGTAATATACATGGTTATGATTTAGTACTCCCCCTTAATGTGCCACACTAAAAGAGCAAAGATCAATTAAAGACAACAAACACCAAGAATAGTGAAATCGATTTAAATGCAATCATTTAGGCCACATTAAAGATATCTATGACATTCAACTCATTCCTTAATTTACAAAACTGGGCTTCATCTAAGGGTTTGGTAAGGATATCCGCTAATTGATCTTCGGTTCTAATATGACTAATCACAATATCTCCTTTGCTAACATGATCCCTTAAGAAATGATGGCGGATATCTATATGTTTGGTTCTTGAATGTTGGACCGGATTATTAGCTATTTTAACAGCGCTTTCATTGTCACACAAAAGAGGCACCCTTTTGAAATTTATTCCATAATCCATTAAAGTTTGCCTCATCCACAATAATTGAGCGCAGCAACTACCAGCTGATATATATTCGGCTTCGGCGGTGGATAGGGCTATAGAATTTTATTTCTTGGAGAACCATGAAACTAGGGATCTACCTAGCAATTGGCAACTCCCAGAGGTGATTTTTCTATCCACTTTGCAATCCACATAATCCGAATCCGAATATCCAATTAAATCAAATTTTGCACCTTTGGGATAACATAACCCTATATTTGAGGAATGCTTTAAATATCTTAGAATTCTCTTTACGGCTACTAAATGACATTCTTTAGGAGAAGCTTGAAAGCGAGCACACATGCAAACACTAAACATGATGTCGGGCCTAGATGTGGTAAGGTAAAGTAAGCTACCAATCATGGATCTATAAAGTTTTAAGTCTTCCGGTTTACCTCCCTCATTTAGGTCGAGATGACTATTTGATGCCATTGGAGTCTTGATTGGCTTTGTGTCTTCCATGCTAAATCTTTTGAGAAGATCCTTAATGTATTTAGTTTGACTCACGAATGTCCCATTTTTGAGTTGATTGATTTGAAGTCCAAGAAAGAAACTCAATTCTCCAATCATGGACATTTCGAACTCTCTAGATATCATATCACTAAATTCTTTGCAAAAATCTTCGTTGATTGAACCAAAGATAATATCATCAACATAAATTTGACATACGAAGAAATCTACATCAATTATTTTTTGTAAAGAGTATTGTATCAACCTTCCCAATTTTGAATCCCTTTGAAATTAGAAAATCTCTAAGTCACTCATACCATGCTCTAAGAGCTTGTTTGAGACTATAAAGCGCCTTAGAGAGTTTATAAACATGATTTGGGTGTTTAGGGTTTTCAAAACCGGGAGGTTGTTCTACAAATACTAATTCGGATATTTGTCCATTTAAGAATGCACTCTTTACATCCATTTGAAACAATTTAATATCAAAGCAAGATGCGAATGCAAGAAAGATTCTAATTGCTTCTAATCTAGCTATGGGTGCAAAAGTTTCACCAAAATCCAACCTTCGACTTGAGTGAAACCTTATGCTACTAATCTAACTTTATTTCTTTCAACAATACCATTTTCATCTTGCTTATTCCGAAAGACCCATTTTGTGCCAATCACATTATGTTCTTTAGGTCTTTCTACTAATGTCCAAACATCATTTTGGGCAAAATTATTAAGTATTTCATGTATTGCATTTACCCAATCTGAATCATCTAGAGCCTCATCTATGTGAGTAGGTTCAAAAGAAGATACAAAAGAGTAAAGTTCACAAAAGGAAGCGACACGAGATCGAGTTTGAACGCCCTTACTCATGTCACCCAATATTTGATCTATTGGATGATCCTTCGAGAGACAATGATAAATTCTTTGAGGTAGAGGTTGAACTTGTTGCTCGTTATCCTTCTTATCCACATAGATAGATTGACCTTGACTTGGCGTTGCGGAGGTAGAAGGCTCGACTTGAGTGGACAAAGGTTTATCCTCTTTATCCACTTTTGGCTTTACATCTCCAAGCGTCATGTTCTTCATTGCCTCTCTTAATCCTTCATCACCTACATCATCCAAGTTTTCTTGCTCTTCTTGAGAGTCATTAGTTTCATCGAATTCAACATCACAAGTTTCTTCTACAAGCCCTTTATTCTTATTAAAAACACGGTAGGCTTTACTATTTGAAGAATAGCCAAGCAAGAAACCTTCATCACAATGACTATGAAATTTTGCAAGCCAAGCATCCTTTTTCAAACTATAACATTTGCAACCAAAAACTCGAAAATAGAAAATATTCGTCCTTCTTCCAACAAGACACTCATAAGAAATCTTTTTCAAAAGTCGATGCAAATAAAGCATATTTGTTGCATGGTAAGCGGTATTAATGGCTTCTGCCCAAAAACTATCGGAAGTGCCATATTCATCAAGTATTGTTCTTGCTATTTCAATTAGTGTTCGATTTTTTCGTTCTACAACTCCATTTTGCTCCGGAGTGTAGGTGGCGAAAAGATCATACTTTATTCCAAGTTCATCATAATAATCTTCAATTCTTGTACTTTTGAACTCGGAACCATTATCACTACGGATTTTCTTTATTTTGAAATCAAATTCATTTTGAGCCCTTTTTGCAAATCTTTTGAAAATTTCGGAGACTTTGGATTTGTCATCTAAAAAGAATACCCAAGTGTATCTTGAATAATCATCAACAATGACTAAACAATAGGAATTGCCTCCGATGCTCTTATAGGTTATCGGGCCAAATAAATCCATATGTAAGAGCTCTAATGGTCTAGATGTGGACATGATACCTTTTGAAGGATGAGAACTAGCAACTTGCTTGCCGGCTTGAAAAGCACTACAAAGTCTATTTTTTCAAACTTCACATCTTTTAAGCCCACAACTAAATCATTTTTGAAAAGCTTTTTGAGTTGAATCATCCCAATATAAGCTAGTCTTCTATGCTATAACCATCCTAAAGAGGTTTTTGCCATTAAGCAAGTTTGAAGACTTGAGTCATTTGAGGTGAAGTCAACCAAATATAAATTTTCAAATCTAAATCCTTTAAATACTAAAGAATTATCATTTTCTTTGGAGATAACTACACCATTTCTAGAGAAGTTACAAACAAGACCTAGATCACATATTTGAGCAATGGATAGCAAGTTAAAATTTAATGTTTCAACTAAAGACATATTAGAAATGAAAGGTCGTTTGATATAGCAATTTTACCCAAACCTAATACCTTTCCTTTGCTATTATCGCCAAAGGTGATCTTGTCATGTTGTCCACTTCTTGACTCGAATGTGGTGAATATTTTTCGATCGCCAATCATGTATTGGGTACATCCACTATCCAACACCCAATGTCGTCTACCGGACTTATAGCTCACCTACAAAAGAAAATCAAACCCTTTTAGGTACCCAAATTTGTTTGGGTCTTTGGAGGTTAGTAACCAAGGTTTTGAGCACTCAAATGGCTTTCTTTCTTTGGCCAATTATCGGGGTCCCAACAAACTTAGCAAATATTTTACCATTTTTATCTTTCTTAAGAATATAGCAAGAATCATAAATATTATCTTTAGATGATTTACCCAAAGAACAATCATTTGTTAAATGTCCTACATCATAACATTTATAACAAAACTTATCATTTGATTTTACAAAGCGAGGAGCCTTGTTATTTAATTTCTTATTCTTTTTAGGAACTTATCCTAATCCTTCTTTGTTATAAGAACATATTTGACTATTCAAAATTTTATTTAAGGTATCCTTACCCTTAAATCATCTCTCTAGACTTTTGTTAAGTTTGTTCACTTGTTCTTTAAGCTCATTGTTTTCAACAATCAAATTTTCATGACATGAATTTGCATTAGACCATGAAATAAATGACATATCAACCAAATCATCACAAGAGGTGCATATGCTCGATTTTGCTACACAGATGGATCAACTTCTAGTCTAGGCAAATTATCAATAATATTGCATTCAATACCAATATCTTTTGAGGATTTTGAATGGTCCTTGGCATGGAGAATCTCATGAGCTTCCTTTAGCTCCTCATAAGAGTCTTTGAGAGAAAGAAATTCTTTTCTCAAAACTTTAAATTTAGACTTCTCTTTACCAAGATACTCATTTAAGTCCTCAAGGATGTCCATTAGCTCATCATATGATGGTTTATCATCGTGATTTGATTTTACATTAAAATCTCCTCTAGCCATAAGACATAAAGGAGTGACGAATGGCGACGAAGCTTCCTTGATGGCGACGCCAGCGAGGCCCTTCTTCTTTGAAGGTGTATCCTCCTTGGATGAGTCGGAATCCGAGTACTCCTCTTCAGAGTCCCACTCTCCAATATGAGCTTCGCCTTTGCCGTCCTTTTGAAGCTTCTTGAAGAGCTTCTTCTTTCCTTGAAAGATCTTCTACTTGGGTGACTTATTCTTGTTGTCCTTCTTCTTAGGGTAATGAGAGGCGATGTGCCCCTTCTCATCACACTCATAGCACCAAATATTTGCATAGCGATTGGTGCTAGAGTGTTGCCCTTTCCTAAACCTTTGAGGACCACTCGAGTTTGAACACCTCCTCATGAATTTCTTCATTCTTCTTACAAGGAGGGCCATCTCTTCCTCGGTGTCTTCATCACTGGAGTCATCAAGTGCATCATCGTTTGACTCCGCCTTTGCCTTGAAGACGATATTCTTCTTCTTCGAAGAGCTTTACTCCAAGAGCTCTTCCTTATTCTTCTTGTAAAGCTCATTTGTAATGAGATTTCTAAAAAGTCCGGTGGGCATCATTCTCGGCAACTCCGGTGAGTTGAGGAATAACGTCACCAAGGTCTCGTACTTCTCCGAAAGGGCCCTAAGCATCTTTCGAACAATATGAAAATCTGTTAGTGAAGCTCCAAGGCCTTTGAGCTCATTTACTATGCTATTTAGCCGTGAGTACATTTCATTAATGTTCTCATGGGGTAACATAATAAAGCTCTTATACTTGATCCGAAGCATATGCAATTTGGCTTCTTTGACCGAGGATGTGCCCTCATGAATTTCTGAGAGCATTGTCCAAATCTCATGAGCTGTTTCGAGGTTGCTCACTCGATTGAACTCATCCGCGTTCAAAACCCCCAAAAGAGCGTTCATAGCTTGAGCATTGAGATGAGTGTTTCGCTCTTCTTGTTCCATTATAAGTGTGGGATTGGCTCCCAGAGCGAAACTCTCATCTACAATTCTCCATATGTTTAGGCTCATGGCCTTAAGATAAATGGTCATGCGGATTTTTCAATATGCATAATTTGTGCCATCAAAGAATGGCGCTTTACCTATTGACACCCCATCACTAGCCATCCAAACTCTTTAGGCAGTAAAGCCCAAATAAAGAGTCCCTAGTCTGATACCACTTGTAGGATCAAGGATAACTGATTAGAGGGGATGAATAGGAGGTTTTTAAATTTTTCTACTCTAATTTCAGGTTGCACGATCACTAAGCACAAATAGCAATTTTAACACTTTTAATACCGAGCACTTCTAGTGATCACTAACTTATCCCAACTACTCAAGTATTCCAAATACAATTCTATACTAAGCAAGATACTCAAATTGCTTGAATTGTAACTTCAGTCAAGAGAATGAGAAATGCAAACCACGATAGATGAATACAAGAATTTATCCCGTGGCCTCGAAGACTTGCCAGTCTCCTCTACTCCACGTTGAGGTGACTTGAACTTCTTCAAGCTGGCTCCACCCACTTGAGCCTTCCTCGATCACTAGTGGTAGCTGTTTCCTATTTCAGGTAGGCGAGCTCCTTGCCTTCACAACGATCGGGCCTTCACATAAACTCCTTTGTGAAGATCACCGATTTCCCACGCCTCCAAGCCGTCTAGGAGGCGGCAACCTCCAAGAGTAACAAGTATTGATGCTTGCTTAAGATCGAAATTGAGTGTCTAAGGCTTAACACTAAATGCACCACTCAATTTTGCTCCTAACTCTCTCAATGTATGAATTGAATGCACCAAGAGTTTGGAGACTAACTAGAGCTCAAATGTATTCAATGAGGACCAAAGTTAGCTCTAAAATGCAGATTGGGGGGTATTTATAACCCCCACCAACCAAATCTAACCGTTGGCCAAACCAAAATCGTGCTGAGAGGCCGGTCATACCGCCCCTAGGCCGGTATGACCGACCCTCAGTGCCCAACAGTCACTGTGGAGCAATTAATGCCCGGTCAGTGACTGTTGGTCACATGACCGAAGGGTATCCAGTCATACCGCCCTCCTAGGTGCCAAATACACCTTCTCTGGAAAAAAACACACCGGGAGGGGGGGAGCGGTAGCACCGGCGGCTGGTATGACCGGAGGGGGTCCCGTTCTGTAAAAAACATGCCGACCGAAGGCCCAGTCATACCTCTGCCCGGTATGACTGGAGGGGGTCCGATCATACCGGCCCCACTGCTCAAAATGCAAGTTTATCTCACTTTTGATTATGCTTTTGTGAATTTTTATATTAGAGGTGTCTAATTTGAAAATGTTGAGCCTTGACACTTTTCTCGACTTCAAACTCATGACAATGATCCCTCTTTATAGTACGGCACCTATTCTAGCAATCCGATCTTTTTCTCCAAACACCGAGATCGGCAAAAGTTACAAAAGGTCCTTAACTTTTATACCTTGGACATGTTTGCCTCATTGCATTGATCTTCTCTTCATTTATGTTCCTTTGATCGTTGTATCTTGAATCAACCTATTTTCAAAATACTCAAATAGAGGATATTAGCCCTTTAAATCTTTATTGTTATCAACTACCAAAACCCAAACGAATTGGGGGCCTAGATGCTTTCAACCATGTGGTCCCACTATGGTCCCCACACCAGGTAAATTGAGCAATATTCAATTATTTATGTTTGGTATAAGTATCACCTAACTATGATTAAATGTTACTACCTGAACTGTAGGTTGCCCTCAGGGTGGAGGATAGTTCTCTCCATCGCCGCACTCGTTAGGGTACGTCGATCTTGAGCACTGGGCCAATCAGTTCTTCACTGGCATGCAGTGCACTAAGCCCCCCACAACGACGTAGTTCACATAGTCCCCTCCAGCGATGCAGTTCATGCAGCCCCTCTAGCGACACAGTTCACACAGCAGGACAATGGCACCTCCTACGGGTATGCGTTGCCTCCCCGCGAGCATCATCCAGTGCAGTGGTATAGCCCTTCAGACTATGGGCAGGCGCGACCGTCGCAGGAGCTTCACACATAACCTCTAGATTATGCACCTGCTTTAGCACGTAGGATGAAGAGAGGTAGTGGTAGGGGTGGAGGTCAGGGTCCACATGAGGGGGTGCTCAGGGTTAGTACCTCATTGTTAGGCTATCATCCTATTTATGTTTTATACTTTGTACTATTTCACACTATTAATTGTGCTTTCATCGCTTTTTTACTTCATTCATCATTTCCAAAATGTAATTTACTTTCTCAGACGACGTAACAACACAACACCAGATACCGATGCAATCTGTAACCTTTTTAGGCTGCTATGCACTCGCTGAAGATTTTTACCAGTCTAAAATGACCCCTCACTACAAACAATATAATCCAACGTGACTACTCACTGCATGCTACAAAGTCCCATCGGTACACTCAGTACGCACTAACTGCACAAGGCACAGTTTGAAGTGACCACTCGCTACCTAATTTTTAACTCTGAAGTGACCACTTATTGCACAGTATATTTGTTAGTACTGACATCTTGCATGTATGACTACCTTTTCAGCTTGACTTGACAACACACTCCAGCGTTTTGTTGTCCATCTCCACGTTTCAGTCTTACCTTCCAACACTTAGTCCATACACCACCCCTTCGAGACTATAAAAAGCCAAACCGCAGGCAAACATAAATAGCTCTCACTCACACTTCACCATAGCTGGATCCTCTAGCAGTGCATTCTCATGGACACCTGATATAAGTAGCGTAGCCTTTCATTACACGTTGAAGGTTACATGTAATCGGAAGGATAATCCGTTTAATGAGAAGAACTTGAGTAAAGTGGTGTCCAAATTGCAAGAGTGGCGTCCGACATTATCCAAGCATAATGTAACAACATCTAGCTTGAACCTTGTGACCTTCGACGACCTCAAGGCGTACTTGCAAAGGTGACGTCAAAGGTATTTCACGGTGTGTAAACTAGCTGACCACTCTTCTGCTACATGTTTCTCTACGAGATTTTATAGAGTAATGATACTGCCCGATCAGTATGCAGAGCATATTAAGGTTAGTTATTTCCTATTTGTTCACCCTACTAATCTTTTTAGCGTTATCTATAAGTTCACTAATTCGTATACTCGTCTTGTGTGTTAGTCATTCCTGGAGGATAAAGAGTTGCTAAACAAAGATATCTAAGAATTTGCAGTGATGTTTATGTTCTTCAGCGGTGGTGTGATGCCTGGTTCATGCAGAAGATAAAGAAGAGAATCTAACTGGAGGGGTAGAGGTGCACTCAGTACCGTTGCAGCAAAAAGTTCAAGAGGGCGTTCAACTAGCACCGAAAGAGGGCTTGCTCATAACTTTACAAATGACGATGACGATTTCATGACACTTAGACCTCGACGTTCAAGAACTATCATAGCAGGCCGTTCAAGAACTACTACAACAGGCCCTGCATGCAACAATGCAAGAGGACGTTCAACCAGAACTAAAGGAGGGCTAGCTCCTAACCATACAAATAATGATAACGATTTTATGCCACCTAGGCCACGAACCTTGTGTTCTCGGAGTCCTCCGAATCCTGATGATGATATTATATTAAGCCCTATCAGGTATCCAAATGTAGTATCCCGTCAGGAATCAATAGATAACTATCGTCCGTTTGACCATGCCCTATTCTGACAACCATGGCCATAAAATGTATGGTTTTGTGACTTAGTCCTTAACCAGAGGCATGCACCTATATTGTATCCCAGTTTTATGAATTCGTTCTGTATCTTAGGTATTGTTTACATGCCATTCTATTGTAGTTATTCTACTTACTGCACTTTGTAATATCAATGTCAAGTTTTATTCAATGTTTTACTATGATTTGTCATCAAATTTGCCGTACATCGAAAGAAAATGAGGAACAACAAAATTTGAATTTTTTGACAAAAAATTCAAATTGACAAACAATTTTGTAAGATACTACACGAATTATAACTGATAAAAGTGAATTTTTCTGAATTTTTTGAACCTTGTTTTCAACTCTAAAACTCTAACAACTGTTAAAATAATACCGAATTTTTATAGTTAACGTTCATAAGTTACAGTGAATTTTCAAATGAAATCAATACAAAAATATCTCTCATAAATTTAATTTCCTCTACAAAATATTTTACAATTTTTATAATTTATTTTCTGTCCACCTATTTTCACTGTACCGTGTGGCGACAACAAGTTGTTGTCTAACCGTTCGGCGACAACCTATTGTCGCCGTACCATTCGGTGACAACCTGTTGTCAACACACGATACGACGTAAATAGCACGTGTCGCCATTTGTTCTGACAGGCAACGCTAACGGTCGGATTAAGCAATTGTCGCTATACGGTATAGCGACAATGGTGAAAATAGGGTATTCGTCCACCCGTATGGCGACTGCACATATTTCGCTATACCATTCGGTGACGGAGTATTATTTTTGCAATTTTTCTGTTACACATATTAATGATGCAATTTCTTTTACGAATTGTATTATTTAAAAAAAACGTCCTGTTGTTCGGTGTTGTGCTAGTTGGTGTTTGCCTCTAGCCTTGGTGTTATGTTCGGCTGCTTATCTAGGTGTTTTAGGGGTTCTCCCCGTTGCGACTTGTGACTGGACTTCTTCTTTCCCCCTTTGTTTGCTCTTGCTTTATGAATATAATTGGCAGCTCTCCTGCCTGTTCGTTAAAAAAATGTTCAATTCTTACAGGGATCCAAACTGGGTTATAGTCGAGTTAGGTAAAATTTTGAGTACAGAATTTTTGAAGTATAAAGTTCAGTCATCTAAATGACATCACCAATCTGTTTGAGAAAAAATAACATCCATAAGACTCCATCCGATCACAAATAAGTATGTTTTGGGGGCAATTTCTTATTTGCATAGGTCTCACATGTCATTAACATAAGGAATGGTATATATATACATGATTTGAGAATTTTTCAATGCCATGTAAGAATTTATCCCTTTTAGATATTGATATGGTCTCAAAAGCATAACTTGGACAAAAATGTCAATTGTAATATAATTGTAAAATATAATGGTAACATATCCTGTGCACACAGGCCTTCTCGTGTACGTACCGTGCACACCAACTAACAAAAGTCACGAAAAATTCTGAAAACAATTGTAGATGTACTTCATAGATTACTCTACCTATGTATAAAATTGTAGATTCAAATTCATTATATATCAAGAGTTGACTTTAAACTTGTCAGAATTTTCTCTTTTTTGTAACTTTCAATATATAATGAATTTGATCTTGAAACTTCATACATATGTAGAGTAATCTATGAAGTACATCTACAATTTTTTTCAGAATTTTTCGTGACTTTTGTTAGTTGGTGTACACGTTGTGTACACGAGAAGCCTGTATGCACAGGATATGTTGCCAAATATAATAGAGTTATAATATTTTTGAAATATTTTCATACGATCGATGTAAATATTTATATTAAGATTGTTGGTCATAGATAAAAATGATTTGACTATAAGTATTTTAGATCAACACTTACTTTTTACTGAAGGGACTAAACACATATGATAAGAATGCAACTTTATTACTCGGCAATATATCCTATACAACTACTATTTTGCGGTGCACTTCTGCGACTATTTTCGGCGAAAAATCAAAAAATCTAGATGTACTTCTCAAACTACTCAACATGTATATAAAATTTTAAATTCAAATTTATTCTATATTAAGAGTAACAAAAATGACAAAAATCCGATAAATCAATACGAAAAGAAAAACGAGAAATCCAAATGCTACTATTCACAGCAACTTATCTTTTTTTGGACGTATTTTGAGGTTGAATTTGAAACTTCAAAGCGTGCTAGAACACTTTGTAAACTCAACCACAATTTTTTATAGAATTTTTCATATCGAGTTTGGTAACCAATTGATTGTACGAGTGCACGCTAAATAGAGATGGTAATTAGGTGAGTATCTTTGGATACGATTGCCGTCCGTGCAAACCCGAAACCTAAAACCATGTTATTCATCCAAATCCACTAGACTTATCGGGTATAGATTTGTATCCATACCCAAACCCGATGGGTACCTAATACCTATAGGTACCCATGGGTAGCAGGCTGTGTTGAAAACAGAGAGTTAATGTTGACTATAGGTGATCAATAATACGCTAGTTTATTTTATTTAATCAACACATCATAATGGCCTATAAATGATCAATGGTACTACAAGTTCAAGTGAGTATATATAAGATATTTGATGGCAAATACTACACCATTCCATAGTGTTTTCATAGATATTTTATTTGGTTTCGGTGAATAAGATGATAAACATTAGAGTAAAATATGGGACAGTAATATAAGCTCATTCAATGAATAAGATAGAAAACTCAATTGACCTGTATTTAACTCAGTCACATAGCATACACTTAACACTTATGACTACAGTGATAGCAGAGATGCCAACATATAATAGAGCGTTGTCTAAAAGAAAGAGTACAATATATACAAAACAAATTCAGAGTATGATATGTGCAAAACAAATTCAGAGTATGATATATACTCAACAAGTTTCTGAACATAGTACTACCTTTTAAAGCCTTATGTGTGTCTTAATTTCTCATTTAGATAGTTACGGTTTTAATTTTCTAATATATATCTTATAAAAAGTAGAGTCCACATATAATAAGATACTCATTGGATACTTATGGATATAAATTGACACCTACATCTATCATGTACCTTTATCAGATACTCAACCCTAAAAATCTCTTAGTCTAAAATACTACCTATGCCCACTCTTTATCAGAACTGGCATCCCTAACGCTAAATGTGATTGCTGCCTTAAACAGAAAGCTGCCCCTGCTCGTGGAGTCGCCGAAAACGCCGCTTCCAAAATCCCAATCCCTCCCTACGAATGGAGCCCAAGCCTGTGATCGCTCCTTCGCTTAGCCCCGCCCGTCCCGTTGTACCGCCAAACCACCGCTGCCCTCCGCACGCGTAGCCCTTCCTCTCGCTGGGGCCATCGCAGTCTCGTCGTCCTTCAGGTAATCCGTGAGTTACCTCCCCTTCGTTCTTGTGTTTCTTTTGTTGGGGGAAAGTTTAGTGCTGCTATCTTGTTCAGATGCTCATGCCGTTTTTTGTTTCGTCTAAGGCCCTGTTTGTTTTAGCTTTTGATTCTGGATTCTGACTCCAAAAGCAGAATCAGAAACAAACAGCCTGATTCTAGAATCCAATTCTCACAATCCAGTCCACCCATATACACTAGAATTCACAATCCACTTCATATGTGCTTTTGGATTCCAGCTTTTGGAGAATCAGCTTCTCTACAATCACAATCCAGAATTAGCTTTTAGAGAATCCAAAGCTGAAACAAACAGGCCCTAAATCTGATCAATTTAGCCTCCTACATAGAGGGAAGCGAGTGATCACCACCTACAGCTTAGCACCTAAACAGTAATTTGTACATGTCTATACTGGATTATGAATTGGATCATGTGCTCTCAGTAAAATGATGGCACGATCTTGCTTATCGCGTTGCGGCAAAATTTGATGTATTTATGATTATTAAAACGAAATTTGATGCCTACGCCCTAACTCAAAAATTAACATAAGTGGGGTAATACGCAGAATTCATGCTCGCAAAAGTGTTTTGATTTCAGAACAGAATATAGGATGGGAAGTTGTACATGATATAGTGTCCACTTAATGGGCCCAATGTTTTTTATATTGTAATTTTTAGATATTAGATTGACATGGTCTGTTTTTTTTCACTCTCAATGTGCAATATATTTGTTTGCACCAGATTTTGGCAATCACGAGAAGAATTGGCAGAATCGCACGAGTTTGCATAGTGCACCGAGCATCTTTGGGAAGATTGGATAACATGCGGCGAGTATCTGAAAAACATGAGTCCAATAAGGAAACTATAGCCGACTCGGATTATGTTGCCGTAACCGAACATGACTCGGATCGGCTGATGGGTATATAAGACGTGCTAGGGCTGCTTGAAGAGGGGGCATCCACAACGAAAACACATATGCTAGTTTTTACTTCCTCGTAGCTTTTAGTCTTTTAGCCTTGTAATGCTTTTTTGTAAGTCGACATCGATCAAATAAAGTTGCGTATCGCCGATTGTTTGATCGTCCTCGATTTCTTCAGGTTTGATTCATTCTGTCTTGTTGCGCATCGCCTTATCAGAATCAATCAACCTTTACCCTTCTGATTAGCCTTAATCGGCTAATCTATTTACCTCTTAATCGGCCTTCGGCTGATTCTACTTTAGCCGATTTGCCTCTAAGGATCGGCTTAGATTGAATTTCACAATTGCCTCCTTATCGATTACAGGGTCAAATCGATTGGCACGCTTCGCACTTGAACCCGGCGTTCGTCTGGTGTGTTGCAAGCTGGAAATCCTACGTCACGTTTTTGGTGTCAACACATTTTTGGCACGCCCGATGGGACCACAATCAAGAAGATGACTGTGGGTAAGTCTGTCGCACCAGCCGACGTCAATACTGATGCTATAATCGTCCCAACTTTGGACGATTTGGCTCCGAGACAGCGTAAGGAGATTGAAGATCGGAAAGTTGCCTTGGAGGAATTAATGTTGGGTTGTTATCAGAAAACCCGACGAGGGGTCACGCAGAAGACGGCACTTCCAACATTGAATCCCCTTGGTGAGGCTGGCGTCGCGACGACTCCGGTAAGCCGATATATGCCGGCTCAAGCTGAATTATCTGTTATGATTGAGCAATCTGTGTATCATGCTTTAATTAATCAATCATCGGCTTTGGTTACGACCTTAAAGCCGATGATAGAAAACAGCGTAAAAACCATCGCATAAGAGTTAGCGGCGTCTAGAGGGATGCTGGATCCATTACAGCCACTCCCAACATATCCAGCATACTCCGTGGCACCAAACGCCAACACAATAAAAGTGTCGGCTCCTACACCCTCACTAATGCCGACTCAACGCACTGTGTTGGCACCAACAATGCCCCGCCCAAGTCCAGTTACCCATTATCATGCATACACTGACGCTGTGAAGTTGGATCCATCAGCGTCAGGTTCTTACGTCCAGTCGGCTTCTCAGCCGATTGAATTAGATAGAAATTATAAACCTCAAGGACCAATCCAAGTTAGAAACCCGGTTCCGCATAAGGTAGTTTCATATGCAGAACCGTTCATTCCATTGCCCGAGGTCCCGACTGCCAGAGCCGATGGGTACGAACTATGGCAACGCCAGTATCCGTCGGTTAGGACGAGCCGACCAACCGAGTTTGCACTCTGGGGGCAGGATGCCATTCATCACGATTGGGCGAACCCTGGTGCTGCATCGGCCAATAACATTAATTGGGCTGATCAGATTTCTATGGTCTTGAGGGATCAATTTGGGTTGCAGCCCAAAGGAAAAACGATCGGCTATAGGAAGCCGTACGCAGATTATATTGACCGCATGCCATACCCCCATAACTTCCGGATTCCGAATTTTGCAAAATTTTCAGGGGACGATTCGGTCACTACCTTAGAACATGTTGGGCGGTTTATCGCCCAGTGCGGTGAAGCAGCTCAGTGCGATGGGTTAAAGATTAGACTCTTTCCTTTGTCATTGTCAGGAACTGCTTTCACCTGGTTCACAAATCTGCCGCCAAATTCGGTCCATTTTTGGAACGATTTAGAGAGCCGATTTCATGAATACTTTTTCTCTGGTAGTCTAGAGTTGAGGATTTCAGACCTGAGCGCTGTCCGGCAAAAATTTGGTGAATCGGCTTCTGATTATATTAGAAGGTTTAGAGAAGTGCGAAATAGATGCTTCAGTATAGTATTGCCTGATAACCAACTAGCCGATTTAGCATTTCAAGGGCTGATTCCCCCACTTAAGGAAAAACTTGCTGGACAGGAGTTTACTGATTTAAGCCATCTGCTTCATCGTGTATCGGCATAGAAAAGCCAATATTTAAGTAAGGAATTCAAAGATAAAATTAGGCTCAACGGTAATGGCAAGGATAAGTCCAAAGTAAACATGGTTGACTATAGCTCAAGTGAAACCTCTGAAGATGAAGCAGACGTAAATATAGCCGAATGGATAAAGGGTTCCAAAAAACCACTTGTCTGTTCATAGCTTAAGCCGATAAGGAGTAAGTCGGAGGTTACGTACACTTTTGACGTGTCCAAATGTGACCGCATATTCGATATGTTATTACAAGAAAAGTTGATACGATTACTAGAAGGGCATACCGTACCATCGACCGATGAAATTAAGAAGCAACGATATTGTAAGTGGCATCATTCTTTTTCTCATAATACTAATGATTGCAACATCTTTCGGCAACAGATACAAGCAGCCATTGAAGACGGTCGGCTCAAATTTGCAGAAGAGCCGACCATGGAAGTTGACGTTAATCCGTTCCCAATAAACATGGTTCAATGCTCCGACAAAGGAAAGGATATTGTCAATGAAAGGCCCAAAACCACACGGCAGGTCGACATATAGTCTAGTTCGAAAGGAGAAACGCTGAAATAACAATCGGCTCATTGCAAATAGAAGCCGACCAAGATGGAAGAAATTCAAGGACAATGAAGCCTAAAGGAGAGCTACAGGTTGGGCGATGGTACAAAGCCGAACGGTCTCCACCTCGGAAACCAGCATTCAAACCTAAACCAACTTTTTCACAGTTGCTTGAAAAGTATGAGAAGACAAGCTGTTGGCAGAGGCAGCAATCTCGCCAGACAGACAACTTGCGTCGGACGAATAACATGTTTCGGCAAGATAATTTGTATCGGCTAGACAACATAGAAAGAGCTAACTAGAGATGCCCTTTTTGGCAATTTTGTTGGGAAAGGGGCGTGGCATTGCCTTCCCCAAGATCGTGACCCATGGAACTTACCCATAAAGAGATTGACCAAGGCAACCGGTGAAGGAGCGGCTATCTGGTACAGCGATGGATCGGATAAAGTCATGGCACAAAAAGCCGATAAGGGAAAGGCTGGGTACGCCGAACCAAGACGAGAAGGTTGAGCCTACAGAGAATCTGGCTGGTAAAATTCGCAAGCCGATTGAGCCTAAACCTAGGTGGTGCCCAACAGGACTTAGCCGATCCCAACGCAGACGGCTTCAGCGCTTAAGGACGCAAGAGATGAGGGAGGCTGAAGAAGAAAAACAAAGGGATGAGACATTCAATGAATTACGGCCGATAAAAATTGTAAAAAAGGAATGGAGGAGAAAAGAACAGGCTGATGATGAGTCGGATTCCTCAGACGATTTGCTGTCGCCAATGATCCGCGACGATACTCCTCCCATGGATATCAACATGGTCTTTACTTTACTAGCCGAGTTCAGAATCAAATCCGAATCGGCTAAAGATACGTTCGCTCAACTATGCTTAGGCCCACAGGACGCGGTATTCGAAAAACTACAGGATCCTCATCGGCATTTAAAGCCGTTGTACTTAAAAGGGTATATTAATGGAAAGCCGATATCCAGGATGTTAGTAGATGGAAGAGCTACTGTGAACCTAATGTCGTTCACTACCTGCAAGAAGTTGGGCAAAACCGATGAAGATCTGATAAAGACAAACATGGTGCTAAATGATTTCACAAGTGACCCTACTGAAGCAAAAGGAGTAATGGTTATGGAACTAACCGTCGGCAGCAAAACTTTGCCGACCGCATTTTTTGTGATTGAAGCCAAAGGAAATTACAGTGTGCTCCTTGGACGAGACTGGATACATGCCAATTGTTGTATACCATCAACCATGCACCAACTCCTTGTACAATGGAACAGAGACGAAGTTGAGGTCGTTTCAGCCGATACATCGGCTCATATTGCCATGGCTAGTTCAGATGCAAATTGGTCGCATGAAGAAGCGGAGTGCATATCAGGTAAGACATTAGACGATTGCGACTTTATATGCATTGGTAAGTCAGGGTTGATGCCGATCAGTGTTGAGCCAGGCACATTTGATCGGGCAAGTGAAGTCCTAAAAAGATGGGGTCAGAAATGATTCAAGTATTGCAAGACAAAGTAAGGAGTTATCGGCATGTGGTAAATTCTTGTGAAGCCATCGACGATTTCTAGGATGAAAAATTGAGTCAAGATTTCACTTCTTTCGATATGCTTGAAGAAGTCGATATAGGAGAAGGCGATAGAAAGAGATCAACTTTTGTAAGTGCAAAGCTAGGTTTAGAATACAAAAACAAGTTGGTTGAAATACTTAGGAATTATAGAGATTGTTTTGCCTGGGAATATTATGAGATGCCTGGATTAAGCCGACAACTAGTAGAACATCGGCTACCTATAAAGCCGGGATATCAGCCATATAAACAATCTCCCCGACGTTTTAATCCAGAATTGTACGATGTGATAAAAGAGGAAATCAAGAGGTTGTTGGAGGCCAAATTTATAAGGCCTTGCCGATATGCTGAGTGGGTGTCAAACATTGTTCCTGTCATGAAGAAGAATGGCAAGCTTCGGGTATGTGTCAATTTCAGGGATTTAAATAAAGCTACGCTAAAAGATGAATACCCAATGCCTATAGCCGATATGCTCATCGATGCTGCGTCAGGTAATAAGATTATTAGTTTTCTTGATGGGAATGCTGGATATAACCAGATATTCATGGCAGAAGCCGATGTCCCTAAAACCGCATTCAGATGCCCTGGTGCTCTGGGTTATATGAATGGACTGTGATGACATTCGGCTTAAAAAACGCAGGTGCTACTTATCAACGAGCAATGAATTTGATTTTTCACGATCTAATCGGCCACATTGTTGAAATATACATCGATGATGTAGTAGTAAAGTCCAAATATAATTGACAGCATTTGGCCGATTTAGAGAATGTGTTCTAGAACACAAGGGCTCATGGGTTAAAAATGAACCCCTTGAAATGTGTGTTTGGCGTGTCGGTTGGCTAATTCCTCGGGTTTATGGTCCACCAGAGAGGAATTGAGGTCAATCAAACAAGAGTAAAAGCCATAGTCAACACGAAGCCGCCGACATGTAAAAATGAATTACAAAAGCTAATCGGCAAAATCAACTATCTTAGACGATTTATTTCAAATCTGTCTGGTAGGATTCAAGCTTTTACGCCTTTGCTAAAATTGAAGGATCATCAAGATTTCGTATGGGGAGCCGATCAGCAAAAATCTTTTGATGATATAAAGCAGTACTTGCGTCACCACCCGTGCTGGCTGCGCCAAAGAAAGGGGTCCCGTTCAAATTGTACGTATCGGCTGAAAATGAGACTATCGGAGCAGTGCTGGCCCAGGAAATTGATGGCAAGGAGCGAGTACTATTTTATTTAAGCCGACGACTCTTAGAGACTGAAATTAGGTACCCTTCAGTAGAAAAGCTATGCTTGTCATTATACTTTGCTTGTACAAAGTTGAGACATTATATACTAGCATCGACTTGCATAATAGCATGTAGAACTGATATCATCAAATATATGCTGTCTGCGCCTATCTTAAGAGGACGACTTGGGAAGTGGGCTTACGCTCTAACCGAGTTCGATCTACAGCACGAATCGGCTAAAGCCATTAAAGGTCAAGCGATAGCCGATTTCATTACAGGGCATGATACTATGGCAGGTATGGTGGATATGGCTCCCTAGCAACTATATTTTGACGGATCAATTTGCCAGGAAGGGAGTGGGATAGGCATGGTGTTAATTTCGCCGAAAGGGTACAGCACTGAGTTTGCGTATCGGCTTAATGGTTGATGCTCCAATAACCAAGCCGAATACGAGGCATTACTCAAAGGGCTCCAACTATTAGAGAGTATCGGAGTAAGTAGCGTGGAAGCATATGGTGACTCACTGTTGGCAGTCCAACAAGTGAAAAGAGAATTTAGATGCAACGATGAAATATTGCCAAAATATTTGGAGCATTGTTTTAGTATTATCAACATGTTTTCTTCATTTTCTATCAGTCATGTGCCCAGGGAAATGAACGACAAAGCCAATATGTTGGCTCAGGCAGCATCGGGCTATAAAGAGTATAGCCAATATGAAACATTTGACTCAATTGACAGAGCAATATTGTGTAGTGACACTGCTGATTGGAGAGCAAAAATAAAAGACTACTTGGTAAATCCATCCAGGCCCACTGAACGCAAAATTCGACAGCAGGCATTAAAATACGTTATGTTGTAGGATGAGTTATACTATCGGACAATGGAAGGATTGCTGTTGAGGTGTCTTGGTGACGAGGAACCAAAGGTGGCTATGAGAGAAGTTCATGAGGGAATTTGTGGTTCACATCAGTCGGCTTATAAAATGAAGTGGATACTAAGGCGAACGGGATATTTTTGGCCGACAATGTTAGAGGATTGTTTCAAGTACTATAAAGGGTGCCAAAGTTGTCAGAAGTTTGAAAATGTGCAACTCGCACCAGCATCGGCTTTACACCCGATTATCAAGCCATGGCCATTTAGAGGATGGGGAATAGATGTAATCGGTCAAATATTCCCAGCATCAAACAAAGGCCATAAATTCATCCTTGCAGCCACAGATTATTTTTCGAAGTGGGTAGAGGCCATTCCGCTTAAGAAGGTCACCAGCGTAGAAGCTATCGGCTTTGTCACTGAACATATCATCCATCGATTCGGTATTCCACAGACTATCACGACCGATCAAGGAACCGTGTTCATGTCCAATGAGTTTCAAAGTTTTGCAGGAAGTTTGGGCATTAAGTTGCCTAATTCGTCACCATATTACGCTCAGGCTAATGGGCAAGCCGAGTCATCCAATAAAACTCTGATCAAGCTGATTAAAAGGAAAATCGAGGAAAGACCTCGAAATTGGCATACTACGTTGTCAGAATCCCTGTGGGCATATCGGCTAGCATTTCACGGGTCGACTAAGTTGTCACCATATCAGTTGGTATATGGTCAAGAAGCCGTATTACCCGTGGAAATAAATATAGACTCAATGAGAATAGCGAGACAGAATAATCTATCGACTGACAAATACAAAGAATTGATGCTATACAATTTGGATGATTTGGCAGAATTAAGGCTAATTACATTAACTCGGCTTGAAAAGAACAAGAAAAGAGTAGCGAGGGCTTATAACAGGAAAGTTGTGCCTAAATCATTTGGTGAAGCCGATTTAGTTTGGAAAACTGTATTGCCAATCGGATCTAAGGATAATCGATTTGGCAAATGGTCGCCAACGTGGGAAGGACCTTATAGAGTAAATCGGCTTGTCGGTGGAAATGTGTATATACTTGAGACACTAGAAGGTACCGAGTTACCAAAGGCGATCAATGGAAAATACTTAAAGAGGTACTATCCTAGCGTATGGATTGGGGCATGAATAATTAAGAACGCAGAAATTTTGAAAGGATAAATATAAATTGGTTAAACAGCCAACCAAAAGTATTACAAAAGTGTAGCAGAAGCAACATTGTTTCGAAGACAAACGTCGTTACATCACAAGAATTACAGGCCCGATCCAGGGAGTCTGGCTCCTAGAGCCGATAATGCTGCTGCTGCCTTTGCAAGCGCATCTTGGATCCCGTCCACCGTCTTTTGATCGGATTGTGCATTGCCAGGCACAGGGGCTATCTTGGCCGACTGCTCCTTTACTCGCAGCACTGGCCAATGTTTTCTTACGCTTTCGAAAGGAAGCTGCTTTGGCTATGATTGCCACGCCCATCACGATTGACTTTGAAGCTTGGCCAGTTCTTCTTCCAGCTGTTTTTTGTTCGATTCCAACTGAAGGATCTGGGCCTTAGTTGACTTTAGAGAAGAAGCATCTTTGTCAAAAGTCTGCTTCATTTGCTTTGCCTCGGCTACCAACCGGTCCAGTAACTGGCGATCGGCTTGTTGGGCCTCTCGTTGAGCGATGCGCGCACGAGCGGCCTCCACTTCCGCTCTCTGATCGTCCAAATGACACACTCCCAAAAGTGCCCTCATAGTGTCAGGGGGAAGATCGGCTTCAACTGCAGCCATGGCATCCCTTAGCGGTTGAGTGTTGGCGAGAAGATCGGCTTCGGGCTGGTAGACTTCATGGAAAAGCCGATTTAACTTCTGCTGCATGTTTGGCTCAGACTGCACAACTGAAGCTGATGCCTTCAAAGAAACGTCGATGATAGTACGAATATCGGCGACGTAATCATCTGAGGCCATCACCTCTGGGTCAATCAGCTCATCCAAAGAGAAGCCAAGCAGATCGGCAGGATCGATTGATTCTTCTAGCACAGGCGCAGGAGGGGCCGACTGGGGCAGTGAGGTGGCAGGAAGTTGAATGGAAGGTGGTAGCGGATTGGCAGAAGATGTGCCCTGGAGATTAGCCAAGACGACAGCCACCTGAGCCGATGCTGTCAGCTAAAGGAACAAAAGATAAAATTAGTATCATAAGATGAACTCTTGGGCGCATGAAGATAATACAGCAAAGGGGATTTACCTCTATGAAAGCCGATGCACGAGGGGAGCTCTCGGCGCTCTGTTCTATGTGTTTTTGTCACCGGGCTGGAGTTTTTGTCGACTTGGGTTTCTCTACAAAGTTGAATGAAGTAATGTCAGCAATAGAAGGTGAAAAGCAATTATCGGCTTAAAATACTTACTTGGGAGTCGACCCTTTTCGAGCTCCGAAAGAGATGGACTCTGAATGCGAAGATTGCCAGAAGAGTAGCCAGTCAAGCCGGTCGTTTGATGTGGCCTCTTCCCCTTAGACCCGCCAGCCGATGGATCCGCAATGGTTTTATTTCCAGCTGCAGCGTCCTGAGAAGGGCAATAAGAAGTTCAGTGGTTGAAAAATAGGACCAAAAAAGCTGAAGAACAGGTGCAAAAGTCTTAAGAAAAAATAAGCCGATACCTCTACAGCTACGGAGGAGTTAGTATAACCCGCTGAGCTGGAAGAATATGAACTATCTTCACTAGAGCCGCTACTGTTGCTAGAGGCTACAGTCGGCTCATGGAAATCTGGTAAAAACTTCTCTATAATAGCCGATGGTGTGCGATCCAGGTAGAGAGCTTCTGACACAGGTGCCCACCAAGCAGAGAATTGGCTAGCTCGGTGAGAATTCAAAAAGAAGTGTGGCAGATTGATAACTTGGAATTCGTCGGCTATCTCAGAAACTATTTCAGCTACTGTTATGTTTGTCACCCAAGTCCTGGGCTAAAGACGATCAAGGAGTGGCAAGTAAGGTACCACTTGACCGAAACCTAATTGGCGGGCGTACACCGAAGGATGGTAAAACTCATACGACGGCTGAAATGTCCTATTGCGGGAATTCAAGCCGACGTGAAGGATGCAGGGGGAGATGAAAATCCGATATAACGCCAAAGTCGATTCTGGCATCAGCAAGCTATCAGCATCTAGACGAAGGAAAGAGGGCCATTGGAAATCGGCTTCATTACTATAAGGAAAGAAGTCTTGTTGCCCAAAAGTGGTGTTATCCAAATTCAGAAAAAATGACAGGTATTTCTTAAAATCGGCTAGGGTAATTTTTGTGTCTCCACTGGAACACATTACAAGTCTCTCCCCGTGTGATCGGCTGGCTCTGTATTGCGGAGTCGTAGCTTCAGGATAATCCTCACGAGGGAAGGCCGAGTCCTCCAAAGGCTCTGAGATAAGTGATCGGTTGAAGATGCTATAAAGCCATAGTTGAATAAACCATAAGGAGCCACCTATGTTGCTAACAACAAACTGAGCAAACCCAGAGAAAAGCCGACTTCTAATAATATGCATCATCTGATAGACAGCTCCAGGAAGCATCTTTTCAAGCGCAAGCCAACGACCTTCCACCAGTTGCTCTGCCACGAGTTGGTATACTTGAGTCGGCCCAAGCGAAGCTCCATAGAACAGGAATCTCTCTAACCATAGGTTGAGGAAAGTTGTATGTTCTTCGTCCGATACCAGCCCGTTTACCTTGTTGTTGTGCTGAATATACTTCGACCATCCTTCGCCTTTGGACCGAATTAGTTTGTACTTGGGTTTACCACTAAAAGCCGATATTTGCTCGCCATCAGGCCTAAGGCAACACAACTCTGCTACGTCTAGAAGTGTTGGGCCGATGGGGCCAGTATGGAAAAGGAAGGCGTTGAAAGTGTTCGACTAGAAATAGCATGCCGTGGCCACCAAGGGCTCATTGGCTTCTGGGTTAGCTAGGCTCAAGGGGAGGCATTCGGCTATGCCCATCCTTTCCCACTCCCCTCTCTTCTGAGTCGATACTCTGATGAACCAGCTCCTCCATCCTTTGAGAGCTGTCGGCTAGGCTCTAAAATTCTTCCCCCATTCTGCTATATTGTAACCTTGAGCCGATAGGGGGAGCCTTGGGATCTCCTCATTAATTACTGTGTCAGCAGTTAAATTTCCTACCGGTCCTAGGTAATACTGATCATTGCATTCCGGGATCGGGATGAGTACCTTCGAGAAATCCATTCAGCCGATTGATGAAGAGGGAAGCCTGGTCAAGTGCGGGGGAGTCAAAGATAGAGAAGTCGACTGAAGCAAAGAAGCCGATTGAAGGGGGTTCGAGAGATGGAAAGCGTGAAAATGACCGTGGGGGTCCCGCATATATATAGCGTGGTGAAAAGTTGAAATTGGCGGGAAATGAATTCGAGGCGACGCGTGACACTAAACCGCACCGAGATTTTTACGGCGCAATTAATGCAGCGGTTACTGGAGCAATTCTTTAACCAACAAAGAGGAAGCCAATGGAAGAAGAAGCCGATGAATTTTTGAAAGATAACAAGTTATCTTCCAAAAATAGGGGGCATATGTTTGCACCAGATTTTGGCAATCACGAGAAGAATTGGCAGAATCACACGAGTTTGCATAGTGCACGGAGCATCTTTGGGAAGATTGGATAACATGCGGTGAGTATCTGAAAAACATGAGTCCAATAAGGAAACTATAGCCGACTCGGATTATGTTGCCGTAACCGAACAGGACTCGGATCGGCTGATGGGTATATAAGGCGTGCCAGGGCTGCTTGAAGAGGGGGCATCCACAACGAAAACACATCTGCTAGTTTTTACTTCCTCGTAGCTTTTAGTCTTTTAGCCTTGTAATGCTTTTTTGTAAGTCGACATCGATCAAATAAAGTTGCGTATCGCCGATTGTTTGATCGTCCTCGATTTCTTCAGGTTTGATTCATTCTGTCTTGTTGTGCATCGCCTTTTCAGAATCAATCTACCTTTACCCTTCTGATTAGCCTTAATCAGCTAATCTATTTACCTCTTAATCGGCCTTCGGCTGATTCTACTTTAGCCGATTTGCCTCTAAGGATCGGCTTAGATTGAATTTCACAATTGCCTCCTTATCGATTACAGGGTCAAATCGATTGGCACGCTTCGCACTTGAACCCGGCGTTCGTCTGGTGTGTTGCAAGCCGGAAACCCTACGTCACGTTTTTGGTGTCAACAATATTTTTGAAACAAAAAGAAAGAAGAGGACCTAGGTGCTGAAGTAAACCCAAAGTCATCGTTCAAATCTTTTGACCCAAAGTCATCGTTCAAGTATTCTGCATTGTCGGCTACGTCAATTTGGCTATACCTATCAAAATCACCTTTTCAATTCGTTTCAACTTGACACTATAATTTACAACTGCCTGGAGCCTAGACTGAGATTAGAATCGGAGAATAGTCAGACTATGTCTGTGGTGCATAATACTCCATCCCTTATCGTGTGGCATCCAGAAACATTGTAGCTATGCTCCCTTGCTACTTGCACTGCTTTCTTGTCCTTCTCTTCTTCCTCCCTACCTCTGGTGCTGAGGAATTTGTCTACAATGGATTCACAAATGCTGAGCTAACACTTGGAGGTGAAGCTTTTATTGAAAGCAGTCGCCTGGGGCTAACAAGTGGCCTCGACACAGGCGTAGTTGGCCATGCTTTCTACAATCACCCTGTGAGCTTCAAAAAGTTCCCCGGCAACGCCACTGAGCCCTCCTTCACTACGACGTTCATCTTCTATACTACATCTCCATACAATGGCCCTCAGGAGGACTATCTCAGCAACGGCAGTGATGAGCTGGCCTTTGTGCTTTCTTCCACCAATAAGTTCTTGCCAGGTCAGTACCTAAGCCTTTTCAATGTGTCGCATAGGGGAAACACTTCAAACAATCTATTGGCCATCGAGTTTGATGCCAAACATGTTGGGATCGATATCGTCAACTCCCATGCCGCTGGCACCTACACCCCTGATGGTGGGTTCCAATCCGGTAGACTTTACATCAACGACAAGGTTCAAGCATGGGTAGATTATGATGGCAAAGCACAGCAACTAAATGTTACCTTAGGGTCTCCCGGGCTTGCTAAGCCCGAACATCCATTGCTATCGAGCACAGTCAATCTCTCAGCTGTGTTACCAAGTGCGGCATATGTTGGGTTTTCTGCATCGGCAAGCACAATGGGGATCAGGCATTTGATTCTTGGTTGGAGTTTCAAGAAAAACGGGGAAGTGCAGCCACTTAACTACTCTGCACAGTCACAGCCAGTTCCGGCAGATGCACCGGAAGCTGTGACCTACTTTTCAGTCCCAGACGTTCCACCACGTATGTACATGGCACGACATGCTCACAGCCACAGCCACATCCACAGCCACTTGCGCATTCTCTTACCTGTAGTTACTTCAGTTTTATTTGTCTTGCTTACTGTTTTCGCCGTCCTTAGTTATCTCTACAAGAAAAGACTGCCGAAGGAAGTTGTGAAACAAGTAGAGTGCGTGATCAAGTGCGGGCCACCTTCTTTCAGGTACAAAGACCTAGTGAATGCAACTGGTGGCTTCAACGACAAAATGCTCCTTGGTAAGGGAGGGTTTGGGAGGGTATACAAAGGAGTGCTCGCTGCATCTAATCAGAATGTTGCGATCAAGCGAGTCTCCCCAGAGTCGAAGCAAGGGATGAAAGAATTCATGTCTGAAATCTCCATACTAGGTCATGTCCGCCACCGTAGTCTTGTTCAGTTACTTGGCTATTGTCGACACAAGCATGAGCTCCTCTTGGTTTATGATCATATGCCTAATGGTAGCCTCGATAAATACTTGTATGGTCATGATAAGCCGGCAGTATGCTGGTCTCAGAGATTTCGCATCATCAAGGGTGTGGCATCTGGGCTCTTCTACCTCCACGAGGAATGGGAGCACGTGGTCATCCATCGAGACATCAAGTCAAGCAATGTACTCCTGGACAACGAGATGAATGGAAGGCTGGGTGATTTTGGCCTTGCAAGAGTACATGACCACGAAGTTGATGCTCACACCACGCATGTAGCAGGCACTTGTGGGTACATTGCGCCAGAGCTGGCTAAACTTGGCAAAGCAACCAAGGCCACTGATGTTTTCGCATTTGGGGTGTTTATGATGGAGGTTGCATGTGGAAGGAGGCCGGTTGAGGTGAATGCTTATGGCGAGCCTCAAGTGCTAGCAGACCATGTGCACAATACATGGCAAACCAGCTCAATCATCAACTCCATAGACCCAAGACTGGAAGATTATGTAGCACAGGAGGTAGAGCTAGTTCTAAAGCTTGGACTTCTATGCTCACACTCATTACCCAAGGTGAGGCCTCGCATGCGGCAGGTGATGCAGTACTTGGAAGGGGATGCGGCACTCCCGGACTTTGCACGTAGTTTCTTGAGCACTGATGCAGCACATGATGATGTCTATGACCAGAATCTTGCGTCATATGCTTCTGTGGCAACCACCATAACCAGTCTCTCTGGAGGAAGATGATGTTGAAATAATCTTGTTCTAGTCTATTTCCTGTTTTTGTTCTAGTCTATTTCCTGTTTTCTCCGTTTGTGTCAGGTTTGTTAGTTCTGGACATTTTGGTTGTCTGGAGTAGTAGTCAGAAGGAGTATCGGAATGTGCCGGATAGAAAATAGTCAAGAGTCCTTGTCGAGTAAAGAAAGCTAGTCAGAGTTGGAGTCTGTTTAGTTTGAAGTTAGTTATCTGAGTCGATTGTAATCTATACAGTTTTGTTTCCTTTATAAGCAAGAAGAAAAAACAGAAAAGATGCAGGTTGTTGATGCATCACAAAGACAAAGTGTTGTTTCTGTTACCTCCTGCCCTGTGCAGTATTTGCTCTGCGTGTTGTCGTAGCTTGGTGTCTTGCAGGTACTCTGTTATTGCCAGTTCAGAGAAGACAATTGGCTAGCAGAAGGGATCGCTGAAGACATCTGAAACCTGAAGAATTCGAGTCTTGGGGCTGCTGGTTACAACATTTGGTATCAGAGCCTTGAAGATCTGCAACCGTGATTGATCAAGAGCATTATCTTTGACCGATCACAGGAGATGTCTGAAGGAGAATTATCAACCGGGAATCAAACTGCGACAAGTATCAAGATGGTGGCCAGAGGCATACCAATCCAGTACCCGATGCTTGATGATTCGAATTATGGCCCGTGGGCTGTAAAGATGCGAATCATCCTATGCACTCTTGGTGTTTGGACGGCAATAGAAAGTGCTGGTCCGATCAATGAAGAAATTGATCAAGGTGCAATGGCTGCGATTTCACAAGCTGTTCCTGACCATGTAATGATGGCTATTGCCGGAAAGAACTCGGCAAAACAAGCTTGGGAAGCTATCAGGGATATGCGAGTAGGTGAAGATCGAGTCAAGAAAGCTCGGGTGCAAGTACTGAAGAGGCAGTTTGATCGGTTGATTATGGAGGACACCGAAAGCTTTGCAGATTTTTCGAAGAAGCTTACCGGTATCGTTGGAGAGTTGCGTTCCCTCGATGTTGATCTGAAAGACAATGTTATTGTTGAGAAACTATTTAGCGCAGTGCCAAATCGTTTCTCACAGATTGTTGGAGTAATTGAGCAATTCGGCAACATTGAAACAATGTCATTGCAAGAGGCGCTCGGGCATCTCAGAGCATACGAAGAAAGCACCCGTGGTAAACGGTGGTACCACGGCGGCAAAGAAAGTGAGCAGCTTCTTCTTACTCGAGCACAATGGGAAAGTTTGTCCATTAATGAGAAGAAGAATGGAGAAGCTTCAAGTTTCGGCGGAAGAACAGCATACGCTCGAGGTCGCGGCCGCGGGCATGGACGAGGCCGTGGCCGAGGGTGCAAAAGTGATGATGGCTGAAGAGAGGAAGTAGAAGATCGAAAGGTCAGGAAATTTGACAAAACAAAGATCAAGTGCTTCAATTGTGATCGGTATGGGCATTTTCGCAGCGAGTGTCAAAGGCTGAAGCAAGAAAGAACTCTTTATATTGAAAAGAAGGAAGATGCAGAACCGGCATTGTTCATGGCTGAAGTTCATCATCTTCAACTGGGACAAGTCGGGGGAGAAGCTGTGATGCTTAATGAAAGAAGAGAAGAAAAGATGAAAGAGGAAGAGAAAAAAATTCAGAAGTTAGAATTGGCTTGGTATTTGGATACCGGTGCAAGTAATCATATGGTGGGATCACGGAAAGTGTTTGCTGAATTTGATGAAACGGTGCAAGGATCAGTAAAATTTGGAGATGGATCTCATGTGGATATACGGGGCCGTGGTTCAGTGCTTCTAAAATGCAAAAATGAAGAACATAAACTACTGACCGAAGTATATTACATACCGCAATTAAAGAGCAATGTTCTCAGCCTTGGACAACTTGAACAGCACGGGTGCAAGGTGATTCTTGAGAATGGTTACATGAAGATATATGACAGTAACAAGAGTCTGCTAGCGCGAGTGAAGAGATCTCACAACAGATTGTATATTCTTCATGCAAATGTGGCAGAACCAATATGTATGCTAATGAAATCATCAAGTCTGGCATGGTTATGGCATAGCAGGTATGGTCATCTAAATTTTCGAGCTCTAAGGAATCTAGCAGTCAAGAAGATGGCAAATGGCATTCCGGTGATAGAACATCTTGATCAATTCTGTGAGGGCTGCTCTTTGGGCAAGCAACATCGTAAGCCTTTTCCCTAGACTTCGAGCTATCGAGCAGAACAGTTACTAGAATTGATTCATGGAGACTTGTGTGGGCCAATTTCTCCTGTGACTCCTGTTGGAAATCAGTATTTTTTGCTCCTTGTTGATGACAGAAGTAGGTACATGTGGGTGGAACTACTGAAAAGCAAGTCTGAAGCTTTTCATCACTTCAAGAAATTTCAGATTGCAGTTGAGAATGAAAAAGGCATTAAGATTAAGGCTCTCCAGATAGATCGTGGAGGAGAATTCATCTCCATCGAATTTGGAGACCATTGTGATGCAAATGGCATCAAAAGATTCACCACTACACCTTACTCTCCACAACAAAATGGAGTAGTGGAGCGGCGAAATCAAATAGTTGTGGAGATGGCAAGAAGTATGTTGAAAAGTAAATCAATGCCAGGGAAGTTTTGGGGATAAGCGGTGAAAACTGCAGTATATATATTGAATAGAGCTCCAACTCGAAGTTTGGATGGAATGACGCCATTTGAGGCTTGGCATCATCGAAAACCCAGTGTACATCACTTGCGTACATTTGGGTGTGTGGCTCATGTAAAAAATATCAAACCGGGACTGAAAAAATTAGATGACAGAAGTACACCAATGGTGTTTATTGGCTACGCAGAAGGAGCAAAAGCTTACCGCACATATGAACCCAAAAGTAATAAAGTTCATATAACGCGGGACGTTCTATTTGAAGAAGACAAAAGCTGGAATTGGAATGTGCCAGAAGATTAGAGAAGCAGCAACTTCGTGTGGGAGTATCCTCCGATCTCAGACGAGCAACAGGAGCAGCAAGAAGCATCATCTCAGCAAGCGGCGCCGACTAGGACAGGTGAAGATGTGCCTGAACCAGAAAGTTTGAACTCACCGGGAGATGATGGTCAGGCAGTCAGCACACCCGAACCAGTCATGAATCCAGTTTTCGGTTCTGGTTCATCAACCCCGATGCAACATCACAAAATGCGTTCGCTACAAGACATCTATGATGCGACAAACTCGGTTCAACTAGCTGAAGACATTAACTTATGTCTGCTAAGTGTCGAAGAACCAAAGAACCATGAAGAGGCATTAGAACAAGTGCCATGGAGGAGAGCAATGCAAGAGGAGATAAGATCAATTCAGGAAAACGGTACTTGGGTCTTGACAGACCTACCAAAGGGACAACGAGCTATTGGTTTGAAGTGGATTTACAAGGTAAAAAAGAATCCACAGGGAGAAATTGTCAAGCACAAAGCTCGTCTCGTTGCAAAAGGTTACGTGCAAAAACCCGGAATTGATTATGAAGAAGTGTTCGCTCCTGTAGCAAGAATCGAAACAATAAGGCTGCTGATTGCTCTAGCTGCTCAAGAGTCATGGGAAATACATCATATGGATGTGAAGTCTGCCTTCTTGAATGGGGAGCTAACAGAAGAAGTATTTGTGGCTCAACCGCCCGGTTTTGAAGAAAAAAGAGAAGAGGGTAAAGTGCTAAAGCTCAAGAAAGCACTTTTACGGCTTGAAACAAGCTCTAAGAGCTTGGAATGCTAAATTGGACAGCACATTAGTCTCCTTGCAGTTTGAAAAATGCCCCCTTGAACATGCTGTCTACAAACGAAGTAGTGGAGAGAAGAGCCTGATTGTGGGCGTATACGTTGATGATTTAATCATAACAGGTCCAAACACTCAAGAGATTGAACAGTTCAAAGCCCAGATGAAGAAGTGTTTCAAAATGAGTGATTTGGGACTGTTATCATATTATCTCGGCATTGAGGTTCATCAAGAACCAGGAGGTATCACTTTGTGTTAATCATCGTATGCGCAAAAGATATTGGAAAGTTGTGGTATGGAAAATTGCAATCCTATCGCAACTCCAATGGAAGAACGACTCAAGCTAAGCAAGGTAAACCCAAATCCTCCAGTTGATCCGACAACATACAGGAGTATAGTTGGAAGTTTAAGGTATTTGGTTAACACCCGTCCTGACATAGTCTATGCGGTTGGAGTTGTAAGCCGGTTCATGGAGGCGCCAACAACCCTGCATATGGCAGCAGTAAAGAGAATACTTCGGTACATAAAAGGAACAATAGCCTTCGGGTGTGAATACAGAAGGAAGACAAAGGGAGATGCTATTATAAAAGGCTACATAGACAGTGACTTGGCTGGAGATGCTGATGATTGGAAAAGCACTTCGGGAGTAGCATTCTTCCTTGGTGATAGCTTGGTGAGCTGGACATCCCAGAAGCAAAAGGTCGTGGTATTATCCTCTTGCGAGGCAGAGTACATCGCTGCGGCATCAGGAGCCTGTGAAGGCATATGGCTCAGAAGGTTGTTGGGTGACTTGCTGGAACAACCAGAGATGAAGACAGTGTTGATGGTTGACAATAAATCAGCCATCGCATTAAGTAAAAATCCGGTTAACCATGACAGAAGCAAGCATATACAAATGAGGTATCATTTTATTCGAGATTGCGTTGAAAAAGGAGATATAGAAGTTGAATACATTTCAACGCAAGAGCAGGTAGCTGACATCCTAACAAAACCGCTGGGTAAATTGAAGTTTAAGGATATGCGGAAGAAACTGGGAGTAATACAAGTCAGTTGATGGGAACAAGATTAAGGGGGAGATATGTTGAAATAATCTTGTTCTAGTCTATTTCCTGTTTTTTCCGTTTGTGTCAGGTTTGTTAGTTCTGTACGTTTTGGTTGTCTGGAGTAGTAGTCAGAAGGAGTATCGGAATGTGCTGGATAGAAAATAGTCAAGAGTCCTTGTCGAGTAAAGACAGCTAGTCAGAGTTGGAGCCTGTTTAGTTTGAAGTTAGTTATCCGAGTCGATTGTAATCTATACAGTTTTGTTTCCTTTATAAGCAAGAAGAAAAAACAGAAAAGATGCAGGTTGTTGATGCATCACAAAGACAAAGTGTTGTTTCTGTTACCTCCTACCCTGTGCAGTATTTGCTCTACCTGTTGTCGTAGCTTGGTGTCTTGCAGGTACTCTGTTATTGCCGGTTCAGAGAAGACAATTGGCTAGCAGAAGGGATCGCTGAAGACATCTGAAACCTGAAGAATTCGAGTCTTGGGGCTGCTGGTTACAACAGATGATGCTATTGCAGTATTTTATATGACCATAGAGCATTTACTGAGACATTCTATTCTACATAATGTAGTGAGACAACTGCGAAAACATATAGCTTCCTATGTGAATAACATCGAAGAATTATCTTAGCATGTAGCTACTCGAGTTTTATCAGAGTAACAGTGGCACAAGACTATATTGTGTGGTTCAAACTCAAATCCATCTGTTGGGAAGTTGTTGCGATGCCTTTTCTTTGCGTAGTTAAAGATCAAATTTTGTTTCAATTGGCTGTCCACATTGAATTGTATTCAACAAATTTTCAGTGCATTTTCCATAGCTAGCTCATATTCAATATATTTATTAAATTTCACATTGTAGCTTAGACATGAATACTAGAACAGGATCCAGGCATTTCCGTTTTAAAGACATATAAACAGAAAGTAATTTCTACCGGACATTTAATGAAGAAATAGTTGTTTAAGACTTGTACAACAGAACAAAGCTAAGATCATAACTCATCCTAATTGTGTAATTTATTAGCAGAGGTGATCGGGATGTCGACGCCACAAAAGCTCTCTCTATATAGTACTTGTATTTTACTGCTTGAATGGGAAACAAATTATCACGATCTCAAATAAGAATTTAGCGGGAGTCTGCTTATTCCAATTCACCGTTATTGGTTGTATGTTCTGCACCATGTTCTTCTATGCGCAACAGGTACAGCATTAATGACATCACAGCAATTCAATATGCTACTCTCACTACCTTAAAAAAGGTCATTTGTGACAGTTCATAACTGCCATCAGTGGCAGTTTTTGAACAGCAACAGATTTAGTGCCACTGAAAATCGACGATTATCAGTGGCAGTTTTTATCTGTGGCGGTTCCAGTCAAAACCCGCCATTGATAACAGTGTATATGTGGCGGTTCTAGTCACAAACCGTCATAGATACATGGTTATTTGTGACGGTTCTATCCACAAACCGCCACAGATACCCTAGTATCAGTGGCGGTTTTTGGCTAAAACTGCCACAGATACTCCTAGTATTAGTGGCGGTTTTAGCAAAAAACCGCCGCTGATAACTCCAGACAACAAAATAAAAAATCGGCATTTTGGGCTAGCCTCAGGCAACAATAGCCATACCCTCTGAAACATCATACATATAGAACAGATATATCATATACATTGTAACAGATGTATACACAAAGTAGCATAAGATTATGCCAAAATGAAACATCAATTTACACTTTGTAATGAAACAAAATTTAAATAATAAAAGATTAAACTAGTTTTCTAAACTACAAGCCTATAAGTCTTTGGTATTAGTTGGAGACATAGGATGTGAAACATGAGTATGGATGACTGGATCATTGTTGTCTTTGTCATAAAACTCGCCTTTTTTGTTAATGACTTCGTTCATGATGAAGTAGGCAAGCTGTCCCTGAATGACTTGGATTTCAATAGGAATCAATCCTCCCGTAGGCAACTTGAGGCGCTATAAATAGGAAAAATAAATCTCAAAGAGTATATAGAAATTGAGTGATGCAAATCAATATGTGATGTAAGCATGACAAACCTTTACGTCATTATCTATTATTGTAGAACCTAAGATTTTGCACATGTATTGGCACACGAAGTATCCACATAAATATGTGCCTCACAGCTGCTTGTGACACTGTAAAAATTGAATAAATTAAAATGTCATGTAAGGAGTTATTTACTATGAAATGCGATATAAGAATATTGCTTGCGTGCCTACCGGAAATTTAGTACGGATTGAAAGGGATTTTTTGTATGAGCGGTATCTCGAGTTCTTTTTACAATATCTTTTGAATGTCTCACTCATTAGAATTATCAGCTCTTCGTAATCTTTTTTTATCTTTATCTAGCGGGTCCATGATCAGCATCTTGCTCTTTTCTAGAATAATTACTACAAGAATCCAGTGGAATCTACATACACGTGTATGATGCCATAGTCATTAGTCCTAAGATCAGAGTAAATAACAAAATCAACGAGTAATTTAACTAGCTAGTGAGAAACAAACTTAAAATTGTATGATCAAAGTGTTATATACATATTCCTCGACCTTCTTTGGTACTCTTTTAATTTCGGCCTGGCAGACCGTTCCCGGGTTGAGGAATCCCACTGGCCCCTTGGTTCTTCTTAGTTCGATCATCTCGTATCTAGATAAGAAAAAAGTTAGACATGACATTTATCGGTATTACACGAATATAGACCATGATTTATATATTAGACACTTACAGTGACCAGCATCTCAAAAAAGATATGTCAAGGGCATCGTGATAGTACAAGTTGTGCAAGTTATCGAATTCTATCATGATGCAGCCACCTCCCGCATGGTGAAAATGTTTCTCTCGGTACACGGCTGTAATCACCTTCGGGAGTACTGCTTGGTTGGATCGCTCCATATACCAGGTATGTAATCGCTGCATCATGAGTGTTAGGCTATTTAACTTCAAAGGGGTGACTAACAGCTTTCCCAACTTGAATTTCAATCTTTCTTGGTTATCTTGTACGTCAGACTTCTCCTTGCCCTTACTTTTTTCTCGCACAACATTATACTCTGTTCTGGCTTCACCTGATCTAGCTAATACGGCTTGTCTAATGTGCTATTTCTTTGGATCAGGGGTTATAATTAGTTTGTCCTTTGAAGTACTCACACAAGCCATGTTTATGTGGTCCTCATTGGACTTCTTTGCTGCTTTATCTTGTTTCATCGCCATTTCACGCTTAAGTACTGGTGACAGATGCACGAGTTCTACAGTAGAAGAGGCAAGCCCTAGATGGTCCAAGACGATATCACACTTGCGCCACTAGATGAATGAGTGGACGACACTTCCTAGAGTTGTAACTTTGTCATTGGAGGGTATTTCTAGTACGATGTTGGCAAACTGTGGAAGTACTGTGTCCACCTGGACCTTTGCATAACCTAGCGCTATCGGGAAGTTGTGCAAAACACCCTCTTCTTGGCATGGATAAGCTATTCATGTACCAGCTTGTAAGAATTTGTTCATGATGGGCACGTTGAGCTGGCAAGGTGTGAGATCTTGTATGTCGTCTACAGGATAATGGGTGTTATCCAATTCTACCAATGGTGTGGATGCACAATTGCTGTGACGATTCGTAGGGCTGGAGAGAAGGTTGTGGACTTGCGACTGGCTCATGGCCTGTTGTACTTGTTCTTATATGGTGCCTTGTAGTTCTCGAAGAACCCTTTGCTTCATCTTTTCCAATTCTTATTTGACACGCTTTTCTTTGGCTCTCTTCCGACTCCTATAAAAGTCTTCGTGCTTTGGGGATCCCATCTTCCAGAGAACATTGACCCCAACTCCTCGTGTCTGACTAAGGTACTCTTTGTTTCCCAGGATCGCCGTTAGTTCGTCTTTCTCCCTGTTTGGGTGGAAAGTTCCTTGGCTGTACTTGGCGTACAGGTGCCTTGTAGTTCTTGAAGAACCCTTTTCTTCATCTTTTCCAATTCTTATTTGACACGCTTTTCTTTGTCTCTCTTTCGACTCCTATAAAAGTCTTCGTGCTCTGGGGATCCCATCTTCCAGGGAACATTGACCCCAACTCCTCGTGTCTGACTAGGGTGCTCTTTGTTTCTCAGGATCGTCGTTAGTTCGTATTTCTCCCTGTTTGGTTGGAAAGTTCCTTGGTTGTACTTGGCGTACAGCTCTTGAACTCTTTGCGACATTGCTTCATCATTGCTGCTTTTGAATGATAGGGCCCCACCAGACGTGATAGATGCCCTCGCTAGCACATAATGCTAGACTCGGTCTGGTAGTCCGGTCAAGGGACTTGCGCCAGTCAATCGGATCGCATCTAATTCATGCCTCTCGCATTGAGGAATTTTACTCGTGTACTCACTCGTGCCTAGTCTATGGGGGTGAGTATTTCTCCTTATGATGTTTATGTGGTCCTCACTGGACTTTTTTGCTGCTTCATCTTGCTTCATCGCCACAAACTTATCCTAATATGGCTCTAATTTTGAATAGTCTCTGATGGCTGACCGGTTTTTCTTCACATAGTTTGTATTCAGCCTCGCCTTGAAGTTCCTCCATGTCGCATCCATGGTCATCAACACATCGCGACGCACGAGTTCTTGGGCTTTTTCGAGGAATTCAAAGGTTTCTTTGAGCTTTGTCCATAGATCCTCTTTGGTGGCACAGGGCATTTTGTGCCAATCCAAATAGGTGATTGGCACTTTATCCCTTACGATGTGCCCACATGTTGACATGTATTTTGCTACTGATTTCCATGGTGCAATAAGGGCCCCAGCATCTGAGACCTCCGAGATGGTATACCGGCCTTCAGGCTTCTTAGTTTTCCCTCGGCCTCAGCGTCTTGCAACGGGAGCATCATTTGCAGCAATGGTGGAGACCTTGGCATCTTTGGTGACTGGGTCGATGTTAAGATACCGGTTCAGGCTCGGGTTGGAAGTCTCCTCCATTACAGGCTCGGGATTGGGCTCGATAAGAACTACATTTCCAAAATTACGATTAGAATCATTTTCACAAATTCTTAGACTAATGTTGATAATTATGCATATGTATGACCTTCATTACAGGCTCGGGAATATTGTTAGTTATTGCTCTTTAGAATAGTTATGTGCTGGTTCATCATATTATCTCCGTGAGAGGGGTATAGGGTAACAGAAGTGAAGATGCGAAGGAAAGGTGCTATGTGCTGGTTCATCATATTATCATTCTACCATTTCGAGATGGATTCATCAAACCAATTTGTATTAGAGCTAACTAACCTTGCATACTATAAGATTTCTTGACATTAATTCTGTTTTACAATCCTAGCAAGGCCAATTCAAAAGGGAAAGGTACTACATCTGGAGAAATTTTACAAGTTGCTTACACATATCATTTTGATCAGCAGAACTAGGAATTGATAGACACAGTACCATATGAACCATAAACAAAACTCTAGATGGATCTTCGAACAGAAAATTTAATATCCCACCACCGCAAACATGAAGCATCTCTCAGTTTCTGTTAGCTGCCACTAGGAGGGATGTTCTCAATTTGCCCAAAGTCCAAACAATTCACGATGTATTTTCGTCAGCATTTTCTTGACCTAGTTACCACAGTTGAGTTGGCTACTCTGCTATTCTCCTTCTGCCAATTATCACGGCCACCAAGGAAAACTTCTTGTTGTACTTGCCCAATTTATATTTCTATTACGTATCAATGTATAAAATTCATGGTTAACATGTATCAACTTTTGATCAGCCGTATACTCACAATTGTCACACTGAAAATTAAGAAACCATGGAAAGTAGATGTACTTTGAGCATAATTAATATACTATAATAATTAAATAATATCATGGGCTAGAGTAAAATGTTAGTATTTATACATGCAAAAGAGAGTAGCTGCAATGAATCATTGTTGTTGCCCAAAGACAAAGGTGACAAAAGCGTGTGAGCATACAGGTGCAACCCAGTTTTTCTTGCATACTAATTAATATTCACATATAAGTTTTCTTAGAAATATAATGTTTACTTCTGAACAACTGTATGCCACTTACATAATCGATTTGCAAGCACCTAACTTTAAATGCCCTCAATACTTGTAATCTTGCATCATAGTAGATTGTTCCACGTTAAATCTTTATCCCTGTTATTGTGCCATACATCTATTGCTAACACCACACATATAAATTTTATGTATCTAATTTACTTAAAAAAGACATTAATAGTCAAAGTTTCAAAAGTTAACTGCTCCAAAAGGAGAACCTTCTGTCTGGAGTAATTAAGTTGATTCTCAAACTAGGTAGTTTTATGAAGCACAAAAGAGAACTACTTATGAAGGGTACCAAGCCAAATCAGGCAGGACATTTCATTTCCTCAAAAATAATTTTTGGTGGTTCAACTAATCAACATCATCAACTTTTACATTTTGCAACCATTAGGACAAGCAGCAGCATTATACATCTATTATTCCCTGCAAAGTTCGCGGCCTCACAACGTTTTGAGCCGAGCCGGCCGGTCGGCTCGGCACAAAAATTTTTTTACGTTTAGGTCCTTTTATAAATTATGAATAGGCCCTTCGCGATTTTTTGTTAGAGGAAGATTTTTCCCTCCAAAATCACGTTCAGGTCCCTCGTGCGCCGTTTTACGGAAAGGACCTCCCGCTAAATTCAAATCGCGAACAAGCCCTTTTCTAATTTTTCAGGATAGCGAACAGGTCCAAAAACGTAACATTCAGGTCCTTGCTCCTTACGTATAGGTCCTTTCTCCATTTTTCCCGGGAAAAAATGTTTTCGTCACTAGAAATATGTGTACGGTTCTATCTTTGGACTTTTTTCTCACCTCGATTTCCCATCTCAATCTCTGATATTTTTTTAAACATGTATATACTCGGTGAACGCGTAGAGTGTTAGACTCGGTAAAAGAAGATTGTCATCTCTAATAATTTTTCACCCTTTTTGCTCTAGACTTTTTCCCCGTCGCGGTTCTGTAACATCCCAAAATTTGGGTTCTCAAAAAATTATATTTAAATTAGCTTTCCAAAAATTTTACATCAATCTTATTTGATTAAAGAAGCTTAATCTAGAATTTTCTAAAGTTAAACTATTTTTAATGTGCCTTTTGTGTGCATCAAAATTTTAAAATTTAGTTTTTACAGTGTTCTTTGTATCTCAGGAAATTTCTCAAATTTGAGATTTGCTAAAAATTAATTAAAATTATTAATTTAAACATTTGGATGTTAATTGGATTTTTATTGAATTTGAATTATTAATTGTTCGGGCAATTCTATATCCAAATTCTAATTCAAACCTTTCCTTTGAAATTCCATTTAAATTCAATACTTGGATTTCCTTCGGTGTTCTAATTAACCTGGCATCCATATCCTTCCGAAATTGGAGTTCAATCCTTTTCTGTCCGCAAAGCCAAAATTTCAATTCCTGTCCTCATTTGAAATTTCACCAGAGTTCCAAAATACTCTAAAAATATCAAAATTCATAGAATTAGGTTCCAAATATTCTATAATGATTTTGGAAATTTTTCTAAGATTTATATAATCTCTCTGGTATTTTATCTCTCGCGGTCTTTCGTTAAATCTAGTATATTGGTCCTGGAATTGTCTAAATTCCAAAACTCATCAAAATTCAATGAAACAAATTTTATTGGGTTCCAAATAATCTTTAGTATTTTTAGGAATTTTTCCAAGATTTTTAGATCATTTTTGCTATTTTATTTCTCGCGCTTTTGTCCCTTCATTTCTTCTAACCAATGAGAAAGCGACATGGGACCTTTACTGTTCATCTTCAACCTCCAGCCATGCGCACTATTCATGTTCCAGTCCCATTTGCAGCCCAAACTTCAAATGCTCATAACTTTTGCAATTCTCAACGAAATTGAGTGAGGTCAGTTGCAAATCGTCGGTCTAGTTAAGGGCTTCAATTCCTCTATAGTTTCCCCCTCTGAAATCAAGTGAAACGGCTGCTGCAATCACTTCTTTGCCGTTTCTTGTTTGAGCCATAACTCTTTCGTTTCTCATCCCATCATCGCTTGTGACCACCCAAAATGAGCGTTTCAGTCTCCCCAACACGGTGCTCATACTTGCCCTCCATTTCCAGAACATTTGCCCTTCCGAAAATCGAAGAAACGGTCGCCGGACGTCCTCCGTTGGCATCACCGTGTCATCTTTTGATCCGGTAAGGAAAATCGACTTTCGTTTACGTCATCTTGTGCGCATTAGTGTGTAGATCATAACCCCTCAAGTAAATCCAGGTTTCATCAAGAATTGCTCCAGGAATTTGCGTTTGTTCGTCGTCAAGTCGGGTTCCGTTCGTCGTCGATTCCTCCCAAACCGGCAATCCCCAATCAAATTCCTTTTAGATATAGCCCAGTATGATCTTGCTTTACGCCGTGCTCCCGCTAGTTTTGAGAAACTCCGCGTTTTATTGTGTTTTTGACCACCATGCCATTCGGACCGTTTTTGGTCACGTCGGCCGTCGCCCTCGCCGTCGCTCCGGCATCCCCGCCATCGGCCGTCATGCCCACGGGCTTCCCCTCACCTCTCCACCCCATCCCCACCACTGGCCGGCCCTCAATTGGCCAACGTCGCCCCAAGTCTGTGCACGCACGCCACATGCTCGTATAAATGCCGACTTGATCCGTTTTGCTCCAAATCCGATTTCTCTTGATCTAGCCACCACCCTAACCTTGTGTAGACCTCCCATGACCTCTCCCACATGTCCTCACCTCAAATCAACTCATCCAAAACCAAGAAACTTTGCCCTCATCCCCCGAAGCGCCGCCGCACGTCGGCCATACTTTGAGGCGCGTTCCCCATCAACTCATTGACTCTTTTCAAGATCCGTTTACGTCACGTCGTGCCTCAAGGTACCTTCTGTCTTTCATCCAAATTTGGTGCAATTTCATCCACTGGATCAAAAGTTATGGCCGCTCAAAGATCAAATGTTGCCGGAGCCCGTTCTCCCTCGTTTCTGCGAGTTTGGCCAAGAAATTTTTTATTGTAGACTCCCCTTGATTTCCCCTACACGGTGCTCACCCTAACTCAAGCTTTTACCTGCGGGATTTGTGCAGAAAAATCAATCTTCCCCGATCAGACTGCGTACGAACAGCAGGGAATGGCATCGTACGTTCCCCGTTGATCCAGAAGGTAAAAATCCGATCTCTTCACGTCACATCGTGTTCTAGGATCTCAGTAGGCTCTCTAAATTTTTTTGTAATTTTTCATTTATTATTCTAGTAGTTATGGCTATTAGATCTATTAGCTGTAACAACCGTTAATCGGCAGTTTGTGATTAATCCGGTGGGTCGCCGCCAAATCCGACAATATTGTTGAGTTCGTCTCGTCGCGTTCTACGCGATGGACATTTCCCCTTTGATGTTGCATCTACCAAAATTATTTTTATTCGTCGGCTGCCGTCTTTTGCCGCCGCCGCGCGCCGTCTTTTGCCGCCACCCAATTTAGTTTGCTTCGGTCGTGTTGTCCTGTCCGGTAAGTCGTCATTCATTGTTTAGTCTATTTTTGGAGTGCATTGGGTCCCCGTTTGCCGTCAGAGCCTTGTTCCGGTTTATAACCGTCATCTTTTCAACCTAGTCCTCTGTTATCGATTCGCATCTTAGTTAGACATCCTTGGTAGCATTCTATCGCTGCTATGTCATTGCACCGACGATCGCCACCTTGATATTTCATGAGCGTCCCGTCATTGCTTCGCCTTCGCCGTTAGCATTCCGCCGATAGCGTTCCGCCGTTAACGTTCCATCGTTAATGTTTCGCTGTTAAAGTTTCATCGTTAACGTCCCATAACGCTTTGCTCTCATCGCAGGCGTGCATTCAAGTAAAGGCCCTAATACGATGTCATCATCTTTTCTATCGCCTTGATGTGATTTAGCCCTATCACCTTGAGTTTAGTCCCGTCTTCTTATCATCGCCGTCTTGTCATCATCGAGCCTTTCCATCGATGTATGACTGAACCCCAGATCGAACCATAGTGGATGTCGATTCCATCCGTTCTTGTCTTATCCTTGAAAATCTAATCTGCCATTAACCTAGAATTCATTCGTGGTCTTGGTCGATAGACCATTAGCCACATGTCATATTCTTGTGCCAGACCTAGTCTATCAAGTCTATCTTCCTTTTGGTTGACTGTGCCGTTCGATCAACAAAAGTCAACCTTGAGCATTTGCTTAGTTCATGGTGAACTAACGTATCATCGTGGACCCGGTCTATAGATCGAGAGTCCATATGTCATCGGCTATCCAATCAAGATAATAACCTCGGAAGAAATATTCTTCGGAATATCATTCCTTCTTTCCCAGTTATTAATCTTTCTCTTCGGTGTATTTTCCGAAAGCCGTTCTCTTTTGTCTAATCATCGACCTAATCCATTCAAGTTCCTAATTTCATCTAAGCCATTGTGCCCAATGCTATTCGTTCTTAATTTGGAGTTTACTTGATTTGCTTTTTGAGTTTTGTTGTATTTGTGCTTGTTTATCGTTAGACGCGTTGCTGGAAGTCGCTCGAAGGAGCTGAGAAGCAAGCAAGCGGAGATTGAAGATCGAGGATCAAGGATAGAAGATAAAGAGTAAAGAATAATAAAAATTGCAAGGGTTAGGCAAGTCGTGCTTTGATCATATTGCTCCCAGTTTTACAAATTTACTTTGATTCAAATTATTGCATGCTAGTTCAAGATTAAAATGATTTAAATTAATTTGGGATTAGTTATACAATCCAAATGCTAATATCACCTTGCCATGATTAATTGTATGCTATAATTCATTTGTCACCCTAAGATGGTTGATTATTAGTTGGTTGTTATTACTTGCCAACGTGGGTTGGTTAGACCGTGTATAATTGCTTAGCCATGCCACGTAACTCATGTCTTTTGAAAATAAAAGAATAATACTGATTAATGGATTATGAAATGTGTTTGTGAAATGGTGTGACGTGTTGCCACACGATGATGTTTATATGTGGAACCAGCGTGGTTCTACATAGATGTTGAGTTGTTGTTGGCATTGTGTTGCGCAATAATCAACTGGGGTGATAAAGGATTTAGACTGGGGCAAGTGGCAAGTGGCTTTATGCTAGGTGGGCCATCGTGGCATTTGGGTGGGTTGAGTGTTGTGAGGGCTGTGCGCCAATTTTGAGAGAAGGATGTCTTGCCCTGGTCAGTTAAGGAGTTCACCTTACAAACCTTTGACCTGAGTCACTCGTACAACCACATGTCTGAATGGAAAGACCTAGTTTAGTAGAATTCTGATATCTCACCTTTGATACCTCGGTGGCGATCATCCGAGGGGTATTTGTATGGGGAGCGATGCAGATCAAGCATGGTACCCGTCCAACGGTGTTTGTCGGTCCTATACTTCGGCTCAATGTGAGGGAAGTGATAGTGAAGGCAATCCGGAGAGGTTCCTAGGTTGAGATAAAAGTTTCTGAAACGCTTTGTTATGATCGCTCATTCGCATACTCTTGTATGGCGATTCACGGCTGATGTGATGAGTTGATTGTATCTTGTGGGTAAAGTGTACAACCTCTGCAGAGTGTAAAAACTATTCGAATAGCCGAGTCATGATCTTGGACAATGCTCGGGGATTACAGTCAAGGGGTAGAGTTTTAAAAATAAAATGAGGATGGGAATGTGAACAATGTGATATGGAAATTGGTTAAGGATGAGAAATGTTTTACTTGAGAATGATTACAAAAGTTATTAAGGGTATTACTTGTTTTACTGCTTTTCAATCTATTTATGATATTCATTTGTAAATGCTGTTTTATGCAAAATAGCCAATTCAGCCATTCAATTGGAATAAGCCGTGCATATAGTTATTTAGACTTGCATTATGTGCACGACTTGTTGAGTACGGTTGTGTACTCACCCTTGCTTTAACAAAACATCACCAGTTGAGGAGAAGTCTTTATCTTCGAAGAAGGAGAAGTTCTGCAAGAAGGCGAATATCTAGGAGTTGAGCCTTGTCAAATGCCTGTGGTATTTTGATGGGATTCACCGACGTTCTTCGTTCCGCTGCTGTTCATTTTACTCTGAGTTGAAGCCATCTAGGCTTCACAATTGTAAGTTAACTTTAATGTTGTTCAACATGTTATATTAAAAGATGAATACTTTATTTATTATTCCGTTGTGTATGATTGTGATATTCATCTTTGTTAACTGTGGGCACTAGCTACTGATCCTGGGACTAGTGCTGAAAACACAGAGGCTTTCCGGATTGCGAATTCGGGTCCCGACAGGTTCTCAAGCTCGGTCTCCAATATTTTCCAAATAGTTCATCGAAAGAGATATTTCTACAGCTCTATCTCTCTATTTTTTCCCCGTTCGCGTGGCGTGTTACGTCGCGAAAAATTTTGTGTTCTTTTGGGCGTTCTGCTCATTATTTCGATGATTTAAAAAATAAAACGCCGTCGAAAAAAAAAGAAATTTTTTCTACGAAAAAACAGCACGTGTGGCGTGTTACACCGCAAAAAATTTTGTGTTCTTTCGACCGTTCCGCTCATTATTTCGACGATTTAAAAAATAAAACGCCACCGAAAAAAAGGGAATTTTTTATATGAAAAACGACACGCACGGCGTGTTATGCTATGAAAAAAAATTGTGTTCTTTCAGCCGTTTCGCTCATTATTTTGACGATTTAAAAAATAAAACACTGCTGAAAAAAAATTCTCTAAAAAATGACGCGCGCAGCGTGTTACGCCGTGAAAAATTTTCTAGTATACTACGTACCCAGTCCAGAGTAACAGCAGATCAAGCAACACATGATCAAGCACTACCTCGGCTCAGCCTATTAGCAGACGAAGAGCATTGGCACTTCTGAAAAAGTTATAGCTAGTAGTGCTTACACAACCAATAGATCAGGAACCAAACAACTTAGTGCAACTAGAGGAGCAAATAATTCCTCAACAGATTGATGATAGGCAACCACAGGCAATTGGCTGGGACCCCAAGCTTCCATTCACAAACTTGGAAATTAGCATTCAGCACAAGAAACTGAGAAAGTCTTTGGATAATGCCGTTGTCATGCTAGATAGATACTATCTACTGGAGTACTAACCCCAAGTCAAAGTACAGTTAGAAGAGGACACTATTGGTAATAGCCAATTAAATGAAGCCATGAAGGCTCAAACAGCTACCTAAATCTTTGACCAGTGATTAAATCCTTCGGTTGAGTAGTAAGGACATGTGGAGCAAGAGCAAAACCAAGGTAAAATGGTAGCTCACCATGATTAAATTCGCCCTATTACCATAAACAGCAAAACGGAGGAAGTGCTTATCCTAGTGAAAGGATGGTATCACTTGCCTGTGGGGGAGCCAGAGCGAGTGGGGGCAGCGCCGGTGGGGAGAGCCTATGGGGGCGGCGCCTTTGGGGGAGCTGGAGCGGGTGGGGGTAGCGTCGGTGGGGAGAGCCTGTGGGGACGGTGCCTATGGGGGAGCCGGAGATGTGGGGGCAGTGCGGTGAGGGTTGCTTGTGTGGGGCCACCTATCAGGGCCGTCGGTGGGGGTGTTGGTGTGGGACGGTGAGGTGAGGCCATTTGTCGGGGCCGCCGGTGAGGGTTGCTGCCATGGGGCCACCTATCGAGCCATGGGGTGGGGCGTTGGTGTGGCAAGGCTTGAGGCTGGCACTGCTGTCGGGTGAGGTGGCGGGAGGAGCAAGACGATGGGAAAGAGGTGGCGGCGGGTCAAGTTAGGGCTAGGTATTTATATAGGACGGTATCTGTAGCAGTTTTTAATTAAAACCACCACATATATCAAATTTATCTGTGGCGGTTTTAATTAAAAACCGCTACTGATAATAGTATCAGTGGCGGTTTTTAATAAAAAACCGCCATGGATACCCTCAGTGGCATAAGGTTAATTACCTTAGGCATTTAAAAGGCTAACAAATATTATTAAAACATTTTTAAACTTTTTATCATGTTTAAACGATAATTATTATTATCTATAAAAATTTTGGATTAAAATAGGTTACATAAAAATTATAAAAATTGTAACACCGCTAACTGCTTTATTTGCTCAATTTTGTTTTTATTTTTATTTGAGGATGAAAATGAAGTCAAGAATTTTTAAAAATTTTGAGAGAGTTTAATATGGGCTAGTTTTTATTATTTAAAATTTTTAGATCAAAATCATGCATATTTATTTTCTATTAATTCCAATATGGTTGTTTTTAGATTTCCTTATTTTCTGTTTTTGAATTTTAAAAGGAATTATATGTGATTATTATTTTTATTATTTTTACAATAATTTGATACTATTTTTTGAAAGATATGGTAAAATTTTTAGCTGGAGAAACATATCGCATTCACAGTCAAAAGGACTCATATCACATTTCACTTCATTATCTTATTTTACATCACATTTCCATTACTCCATATAAATGGACACATATTGCCATTACTGCTAACTAATTATTTTCTTTTACAATTTGGCCTTCTTTGTGATCATTGTGATGATAAGTAACTTCTGAGTAGCTTCTTCCTCTAGCCTAATGCTGTCGTTTACGAAAGGGAGCAACTCATCAAACTTGTTGTAATCTTCCTCATCCACGACATTCTCAACTCTGACAATCCTTTCTTTTCCTTTAAGAACTACATGGTGCTTCATATCTGCTAGATCGATTAAATAGAAGACTTGTGCTACTTGCTTTGCAAGTACGAATGGTTCGTCTCTTTATCCGATATGTTCAATGTCCATAGTAGTGAAGCCGTACTTGTCCACCTTGACACCCTTTGGGAGTTGGACCCAACGACACCGAAACACCGGGATCTTAAAAATGTTGTAGTCGAGCTCCCAAATCTCCTCTATGAACCCAAATCTCCTCTATGAACCCGTAGTAATTGCCCTTCTTACCACTTGTGTTGTCGTAGGCATCTATACGGACACCACTATTTTGGTAAGTGCTTTTGCTATCCTGAGCTCTCGTGTAAAATATATATCCATTTATGTCATATCCTTGCCATGTCACTATTGTACCTGAAGTCCCTTTTGCCAACCACCTCAACATAATACTCATTTCTTCACCAGACATGTGCTCCCTGAACCAATTATTGAACAAACAATTATGCTCTTTTGTTATCCAAACCTCTGACCGTCCATAGTTTTCCCTCTGTAGCTTATCCTTGTGCATGTCCATATACGGGTATACCTCAACTAACTGTTGCAAGACTGTGAAATGGGCCTGTTCGAACAAAACATGATCATAAGAAATTGTAGATTTCTTTCCTATTACACATTTCCTAGCTAGCTTGCCCTCATGGCGAGATACAGGCACTCCTACCGGTTTGACCTCCTCATTTACATAACCTTCTACAATAGAGCCTTCTGTCCAAGATCGATTATGTACATATTTCTTCAGAACACCCATATACCTTTCGAACGGGTACATCTGTTGCAGGAATACGGGGCCATAGATATTTATCTCATTCACAAGGTGAACAATGAGATGAACCATGATATCGAAAAATGATGGGAGAAAATACATCTCTAGTTGGCATAGAGTCTGGACCACATCAGCCTGCAATTTATAAAGTCCAACGGGATCGATGACCTTCTGTGAAATCGCGTCAAAGAAAAACACAACCTCATGATTGCCTCTCGGACCTTGTCAGGTAAAATACCTCTAATTACAACAGGGAGCATTTGTGTCATCATCACATGACAATCATGGGACTTCATGCTAGTTAACTTCAAATCTTTCATCGATACCAGTTTCTTGATATTTGTGGAGTAACCAGATGGAACTTTAACACCACACAAGCACTTACAGAGGTCTGTTTTCTCTTTCTTGGACAGAGTGTACCAAACTAGGGGAAGGTAAAGGCGACCTTTCCTAGTGTATTGACGATGTAGCTCGGCTCTGATTTTCATATCTTACAGGTCCCTTCGTGCCTTGAGTTCATCCTTTGTTTTGCTAGGAATATTCAGTAAAAGACCAAGCACGCTATCACATACATTCTTCTCTACATGTATGACGTCGATGTAGTGTCAAATTTCTAAGTCCTTCCAATAGATCAAATCCCAAAATATAGATCTCTTCTTCCACGTGGTCTTCTCAGTATAAGACCTCAATGTGTTATAGTACTCCCCTTTCTAGGTACAACATTAAGATCCTTAACCATATCATAAATCTCTTCCTTAGGAAGAGGCCTTGGAGCTGAACCGTCCTCCTTTGTCCTGTCGAATTGTTTCTTCATATTGCGGTATGAATGATTCCTGCGAAGGAACCTACGATGACGCATGTACACTGTTTTCCTTGAGTTATTGAACCACACACTAGCTGTTTCATCCAGGCACGGGGGGCACTCTTTGGCTCCTTTTATAGTACGGCCGGACAGGTTACCTAAGGTAGGCAGACAACAATGCATATAGAGTGAAGTACTCTCATTTGTACTCGTCCCATACCTGTACACCTTCATTCCACAGTATCACAAGACCTTCCACCAATGGTTGTAGGTATATATCAATATCATTGCCAAGTTATCTCAGTTCTTAGATAAGCAGTGACATCATAATGTACTTTCGCTTCATACATAACTAAGGAAGAAGATTGTAGATACAGAGAGTCACAGGGCAAGTGCTATTAATGCTGCTTATGTTACCGAAAGGATTCATTCCATCCGTACTCAAATCAAACCTTATATTTCTCGGTTTGTTTCTAAAATTCTCCCTAAAGAGCCTATCGATGGTTCTCCATTGGGCAGAATCAACAAGATGTCTCAGTTTTCCATTCCTCTTACGCTTTTCTGAGTGCCATCGCATCAAGTTGGCATGCTTTCTATTTCTAAATAAACGCTTCAAATGAGGTATTACTAGCAAATACCATACCACTTTAGCGGGGGCTCCTTTCTTCACTCGATGTCTTTGCTGTCATCGCCCTTACACTTGTATCGCGATGCTTTGCACACCGGACATACATGCATATCTACATAGTCTTTGCGATAGAGTATACAGTTGTTTAGACATGCATGTATTCTTTCTACTTCTAATCCCAAGGGATACAACCTTCTTAGCTAGATAGGTGGTTTTAGGCAACATGTTTCCCTTTAGCAGTATATCCGCTAAGAGATGTAACAACGCTGTGAAACTCTTGTCAGACCAACCATTGTCTGCCTTCAATTTCAGCAGTGAAAGTACCGTGCACAATTTTGTGTATTCCTCCTTTCAACCTGGGAACAAAGGTTTCTCTGAGTCCTACATCAAACCCTTGAATTAATTAAGCTCTCTATGACTAGTGTAGTTCTCTTCTATATCGCATAACATTCGAGCCAGATTATTGTCGTCATCGACGACCAACCTATCCTCATCGAATACATAATTGATGTTAGCTGCCATATTGCCAGATCCGTCGTCGTCAATGTTATCACATTGAAGTATGATCTCCTCTTCACCGTGCCTTGTCCAACTTCTATAGCTAGGTACAAAACCCCTCCGAATCAAGTGCAAGTGGATATGGTCTTTGTCCGAAAATATCTTCTCATTTTTGCAATTAATGCATGAACAATGTATGTACTTCGTCTTCTTTTGCAAGCTATTCTCCTCGGTGACTCTTAAAAAAGAAAATATGCCATCGATGTATTCTCGGCTGTAACGGTTCGCATTGTACATCCAACTCCGGTCCATCCACAATAATTAATTAATGTAAAAAATTAATAATATCCAATAATCTTAATTAAAATATATGCTCATGCCAAACTAAAATTAAATTTATTCTCTAAATGAGCTACCTAATAAATTCATCAACTCAGAATGAAAGGCAACTTCATGATCACGAACCTACCATATTAACTAAAATTTAATATTTTTTAATATCCAATAATCTTAAATAAATAAATTTAATATATGTTTCATAAAAATTAGCTAACAATAGTTACTAATAGAGCAAGATGTATATGCACACACTAACGGTACAAAATTAATGGTAATTAAAAAACAAATCTGAATTACTTAATTTTTATATATGCTCATGTCTAGCCAAAATTAAATTTATCCTCCGAAAGTGCTAGATAATAAATTCATTATCTCCAAATGCAAGTGTAATACTGCGAAACCTCGTTCCAATTTTGGGCCTTTCGCCGGGAGTGTTTTGGCTGTTCGGCTGGTATTCTCGGGGATGGTTGGCCCATTTAGGAGAGATAGGGTTGAAAATAGTCTTGTGTGGGAGGGATTTTGTTGGAATTTCCCCTCCCTACCTACCTCTCCTCACCTTTTCCCAAATGAGTGGCTGAAATTGGTGTGACTGCCTTCTTCCCCAAAACATCCCAAGCACCAGCCTCCTGGCTCCTTTTTCCTTGCGCCTCTCCCTACGCCCCATTTCCTCTCGGCTGGCTTGCTCCTCAAAGCACCTCCACGATTCAATGAAGCAAAGAATACCGGAGCAGCAGCAGAGCAGGGCGGCACCTCTCCTCCCAGCTACCATCTCCCCTGGTTGGCCCTCTGCCATCCCTGGCCGACGCCCTCGTCCCAGCCGAAGCAGCACCACCAGCCGGCGCCACCTCCCAGTTCCCCCTGCCGAGTCCCCTCCAGCTGGGCTACTCCCCTGGCTGGCGCCCTCTTGCCTTGGCCGAGTACTCCTCCCCTAGCATCCTGCTCCCCATGGCGTCCTCCCGGCCGGCAGCTCCTCTCCTCCTCTGGTTCTAAGAAGAGAGTAGAAGACCGCCAAGAAGAAGCATCGACCTCGTGGCGCCCTCCAACCTCTCCCTTTCATAGATCTAAGCCCTTCCTGGTGGGTGTTTGGGTTGGAGTTTGTTGGTGTTGATTTGCTTGTGCTGGTGGCGTGTGTGCTAATGGTTGTTTGGGTGCTGCAATGCAATTGAGATCCATGGATCATCCAAGGATCTGGCCACTTTCGGCTGCAGAGCATGGCTTGAAGGAGCATGGAGGGATGGAGATAGAAGCAGGAGAGGCTACAACAACTTAAGAGTGGCGGTGGCGGTGATTGGGACAGCGATGGTGATGCAAGTATGCCACTATATGTGCTTGAACTTTGATTGACCAGTGTTAGTTTTGCAGCTGCTATGTTCTTTAGTTAGTTCGATGTGCTATCAATGTGCTAGAATTGGTTAGTTGCATAGATTAGCTAATGCTAATTGCTAACACAAAAGGTCTCACATCCTGCTGGTAGTCTAATGCTATTATTTCTTAAATTGCTAATCTCTAGCTCAATAGTAAGCACAGATATGGTGATAGTTAGTCATTTTTGTTTTGGTATATTGAAAAGAGGCTGCTGTGTTTAATCATGACATTTCCAAAATTTGGGGGCAACTCTATAGTTGCTACTTGCTCGATGATGCACATCGGGACATTCTTGACAGGCGCCAGCAAACAGAAATCGTGTATTTAATACTAATTTTCATGGCATTGCTGATGTTTTATCTTTAATTGCTAATGTTTAATACAAGGAATAACTTTTGCTAAAGTATTTTGTTAAGGAAACCCTTGTCCTTTCCTTTGCAAAAGTAGATGCTAGCCTATAGTTGTAAAATGTTTGTTAAATTGTTTAACAAAATTGGTGAAGCTGGACAGCCATTGTCCAGAAAAAAAAAATCCAAATTACTCCAGGCCGAATTAATCCTTATAAGATGATTATCATTATTCAGTTGGTGGTTTTGGGGTTCTTCTTCATCTAATGAGTGATGCATCCGGTGAATGATGCATTTGCTTTATGGCTCATATTTATAATATGTGAAATCTGATTTGTCATGTCTTGGATTCTTGATCAATTCCCAAAATGTGGCCCAGATTGTCGAGGGAAGGTCCTGTCGGGAGTGGCCTCTTCCGCATGCCACTCCATTCTCCGTCGGTAAAGGCAAGTGCATTCCCTAGATTGTGGCTAGGATGCTAAATTGATGGTTTGTTTTTAGCATACGAAATTGCCGGTGAGTACGCAAGAGGTAAGCTTTGCTTGACTATAACTAGAAAATAGTCCCTTGTATGAAAATGCTTATGATGATTAAATGGTTAAGGGAATGGATGCAAGTACATTGGTTTGTGGAGTATGGATGTATGTTAATTTGTAGTGCTCCCTATTCTATTTATTGCTCTGCAATTTTGAGGAATGTTAGTTGAGAATGGGCTTTGGGGCAAGCCCGTTGATCGAGTGATTGGGGGTGATATGAGCTTGGGTTAAATGAGTAAGTCGATTTTGCTTTTAGTCTGGGTATATAAGAATTATCGATGCTGTCGCGTTATGGCTATAATGTCATATTCGTTATCATAATGCATTATGTGGTTAGATGCAATTGTGGGCATGGATTAGGCTCTATACCCATTACGATGAGAGAGGGATCATGGGGTAAAGTGTCATTGGGTAAGAATGATTGTCGGCAAATGAGAAAGTAAGTAATTAAGTTGCTTCCTTTAGTGAAAAATTGATTGATTGCATCTGTTATACTGCTATTGTTGGAAAAGAATAAAAGAACTGTGGTTCATGCATAACATTTGCATTTGTGCATTCATAATGGAAGAGGCGACCCATGTTGATGCGGGCATCTGTGCTCACACGTAGTGAGTATGAAAGTCCTACCTCGTAGTCCCATCGACAGATGTGGATGGAAGCGAGTCAGTAAGAGTAGGCCCCTCCACGGGATGGAAGGGAATGAGAGGGTGCACACCGACGGGTGTGCACTCAGTTGTACCGGTACAATCTATGGAAGGTGCATATGAGCATGCAAGCATATTCGCATCGCATATCATTATTGACGAATGGTTGTTAATATGTTGATTGTGTTAAAGGTGGAATCGGCTTGATGTTGGTTCTGGCAAGCTTATTTGTGTTGCATAGCATTGTTAATGGTGGAGGATTGTTAATATAAGAAAAAAGAAAACAAGGAGATCGGACATGATTAAATTCAATGAAATGTTAAGTAAAGGTGTCTATATTCTTATATGGTTTCAAGTTATTTATATCCTTGCATGATGCATCTCATGAGTGTAGAGATATACCGGATTATTTTAAGTTATGTTTTCCATGTATGGTTGCAATGGCATGATCTATGTTTACCGGTCATATATTATACCTCATTGTTGTTGAGTCGTGGATTCAATTGAAGATGGGTAATGAGTTGACTTTTATGAAATGATTGTGATATTACCGTTGTTTCCTTTTCCGAAATTAAATAAAAATTGTTGTGATGCTATTGCTTTAATAAATGCCAATTATTTATGCTATTATTCTCTGATGTATTTTGCTGAGTCTTCGACTCACGTTTGTTGTTTGTGTTGTTTTAGGTGCTTTGAGGACTTCTTGCTGGGAGGGGACTTAGCATCACATTCACTCACTGCCTTGCCACGCTCATTAGTAGTTTGGAGAATATCTACTTGTTGTTGTTCTCTATTTGTGAAATCATTGTAATAAATGTGAGTCTTGTGCTGGTTTTGTGAACTCCGCGATGTTAAGATTGTTGGTCGCTAGAAGTTAACTACTAGAATATGCTTAGTCAGTCATGATGGTTAGGGGATACCATGACCTATACTTGTTGTTGTTGTTATTAGATTGATTATTATCTTTGTCTGCTGAGTGGATGTCCACTATTTTAGTGGAGGTGCTACCGAAATTTTGAGTGGATTTCGGAGTACCAGTAGAGCTTGATCTTCCTTGTCTTGTTGTTATAGGTTTTGGTAACGCTTTGGGCACGTGGGGTGCTAGGGTGTTACAGCAAGCCAACTTAATGATCACCCATCTACCATATTAGCTAAATTTTAATTTTTATTAATATCTAATAATCTTAATTAAATAAATTTGATATACGCTTGATGAAAATTGGCTAACAGTATCCAAGGCCGATGAAAATATTATTTTAAATTTAAAAATGCAGAAAAATATAAAAATACTATTTTAAATTTTAAAAAATGTGAAAAATATAAAAATACTATTTTAAATTTTTAAAAAAGTATGGAAAAGTAGGTAATGTGCAAAGATTGATGTTGTTCAGAATTAAGTTAATTAAAAATCATTCCTACTTTAGTTTCATAAGCATTGCACTTTCAAAGCTCATAACCAAAATAATCCACACATCAAGTCATATATCACAATCGTTTTCAGCCTACCAAGAAAAGTCAACTCTCAACTGCATATAATTAGAAAGGAGTATTCTGTCCTAGCGATGAATTTGCTCTAAGTTTATTGAGAATATATAAATCTGGCCTAAGACAACCTAGCTAATGTTATATCAATAGTACCAAAATATTGACTGCGATGATGCATATGTAGTTTATGGTGACAATATAAGAATAGTATTGAAGTAATGCTTATCAAGAAGTAACTCATGACAGCTCAATAATGAATCATGCAGGACAATTTGCTTATTGTCAAACTTCAGAGTAACACCACTTGCTAACAATATGAAACAACAATCCAGAGGAAAGATTTATGTATATTCACTAGAGATGAGCCATCTGATCAATCTAGGAATGCACTACATCATTCAGATCTTTATCATGGGAATGCTAATTTGAGATGTAGTTATATAAACCTTCATACTTAGAAACACAATACAACAAAAAAATATGTTCAGGTGGTAATCTTACTGAAAATTTATAGGAGACAAAGTAATGGTGCTTGAAGCATCAAATAGGATGGTTCCCTTAAATGGTTATCCTCCAATTTTATGCCGTTGAGAACATTGTTGACATCAGTGTCCTTCTCTGCCAACTGTTACAGTTACGCAATGTGCAATAAGTGGTCAAAATGGGGGTATCATCCATGACTGTTGCATAATGACAAAACCTAGAAGTAGAAGTCCATGGCTACAAACATAAAACTGGAAGTCTGGAATACCCCAGCAGCAAGCATGTATCTAGGGATGACTCAATGCAATTCAAACTATCTTGAAGACTGAGCTGAGCATATAATTGTTACCTTTTGGAGAAGGCCCAATATATCTGCTGGGGGTAATGTAACAACAGCAAAAATGATATTGCCAAACTTTCGCTTCACAATATTGGGTGTTTTGATATCACCTTTTGCAATAGCCTTTAATCGCTCGAAGCTTCTTTCACAAAGAAAGTCAAATGGAACCTATAAAAGTAAACATTTTAACACAAGTAATGCATCATCTTTACGTGCAAAGTGAAATTGTACCATTCTAGCAAGCGCTTTTTATGGTTTCAGAGGAAGGATTAGTGTATACCAGACCATATAATTACCTAATTAGAGTACATCACTTGTAAATTATAGTCTCTCTCTATTGCTATTGCTAAATAAGAGATAAAGTAAATATTAGAATTTATATGGCCGTCCGGTTTATAACTTGATTCTGAGAGGGAGGTGCAAGGCCCCACTGACTTTTGTGGACACACTATCCTTATTGGTATTCATTATTTTGTAGTAGTTATTGACACACAGGTTAAAAGTTCCTTGATCCACCACTGGTTTACAACCATTCACCGTTATGATTCCTAAACAGAATACAGAAGTTGAATGATTAATAAATGAAATATGGTTACCTGAATTGAATTAAGATAATCAGCATTCCCAAATAACACCTGGCGCAACCTTTTCTCCCACTGTTCCCCATTCTTTAGCATATGAACCTTTTGATGGCTCCGCTCTGATTTGACATTGTTTTGTGAAAATCAGCAAGTACACAAAGAATCATGAATAAAAAATGCAACACTAGTTTTGTCAACATTATCAGCTGAAGAAACACTATATATGAGATTAACTCTTGCTGGAAAAAGTGGTTACATAAAACATGTCATGACTCGCAAGTCGCAACAACTATGTATTCAAGAAGTGTTATGATACAAGAGAGCTTTTCCTACACATAGGATTTCTTCACAATTCATTATAAGATTTGTTCTCCACAATGTACTGGGAAAAGGGGAGGGGTAAAACACCAAATTTGGTTAACAGTTTCATACCTTCCATGCCTGTTTTGATGCAGTCTGAACAAGCTAATACCCTCATCTAAGATACCTTTCACAGCATTAGGCAATGGAGCTCTGAAATTAGCAAAAAACATGTACCAGCTCAGTGGATAGAACAAACCAACATATAGCAAGTTCGACTGTAAAGTGCGCGTGCACACACACAAAACAACCCCATGAAAACATTTTTTTTCTTGTGCATAATAGGGAAGGCTATAAATTTTCTTGGCACACAAGTTTACTGAAAAATTATCTTCCTAAATATTTCCTCCAGTGATTTTTTTCAATGTATAGCTCAAATTTAGAAAAACAACAGTAGAAACAGCACAAGAACATAAGAAAACATTTCTACCTATCTGGCTTCAGGAGAGGCATCTTAACCAAGGAGCCGAAACGCTCATAGAGTTCGTTTTCGAATTCTCTTCGACTCTGAAATTGCAACTTCTTGAATGAATATTGGTAATTTGGAATATTCCAGCGGGAGCTGAAATAGTTTTTCATGAAATGTACGTACCTTGCCATCATAGAGGTTGTAAAACATTAGCAAAACATAACCAGCATTTGGTGATGCCTTGTCCAGATTTCCCTTTAGAAGAATATAGTTACAAGATGTTAGCCAATTTACATTATATAATAGTGACTATGTACATACTTGTGCAAGAGTAAATTTTGCCTACATAAGCCTTTATTAGATATTTCAATTAAAGGGATCGACATTCAACAAATTTTAGAGAACAATGGCATACCATGCTAACATCAGAATCCGAACATCAGTATGGGAAACTTCGAGATGAGAACAGAGTGTTTCAATGCCTTCTGGGCTATTACAGGAGAAAAATGAAAAGAATAACTCATTGATTGTCCAAATGATATAGGAGTGATGTCTAAGAGCAGTTTCATTGGAGCAAGCAATAGGGAAAAAGGCAACACAATCAAACCAAAGGTGACAAAATAACATCATTAAAATTGAATTATGTACATATACTATAGTACATCCAAATTTATCGACTACAATAAAAAGATTTATGAATAATCTTATGTAAGCAATGAGAATCGTAACAATTTATAGTGATTCACACAAAATAGTGTTTTTGACATGGGTGCTAATCCACTAGAGTCAAGAGGCAAATCATCATCTCCCATATGAAAGGAGGAGGATCATTATGAGCAGTAAAAACTAACGAGGCAAAGTGTTGATAAACTTGAGAAAGAACTTACTCAATCATGCTGGATGATCTGTCAGCATTAGTATAGAAAAGTTGGTCAATCCGTTCTATTTCCTTGGAAACCGCTTTAGTGGGACCTGGAACTAATAACGCAATACGTTACCACAAACAGACCTAAGCAACCTGTGGTTCACTGCAGATATACATGGTCTCCTGATTTTACATAGATGATAAAATTTAGTTTGCAAGCAAAAATACGCATGCATTTGTCAATTCTAATTACTAGCTTATGAAACAAACAGAAATTAGGGAAAGACAGGCCATAGCCTGACATAAACCAATTAGCTGAATAACATGATAAATGTCGTAAGGTCTCAATTATCATATGGCCAATCCTTAGCAAAGAACAGGTCAATGTGTATAAAATTGTCACAAGCTTGTCTGTACATTTGTGGGATTCGTTCATAGTTCCAAATGCATTATGTAGTCATGCACACACACACAGAGACACACTTACACCCAATGGATAAGTGCAAACAATTAGACAAGTCAGAAAGAAAAGGAATCTGTTGGTCTCACCACATTGTGCTTTCCTGCTGATCAGGATTGTACTGACTCCTTTTCTTTTTCTGTTTTGTTTTTCATTTACTTGTTCCTCACCTAAATATAATCATTTTCTTAGTACTCATTCAAATATACATACCATCAAAGGGAGAATATGAGGGCTCCTACCCCAACGCATTTGAAGAAACAAATATTGCAACAATAAATGTAAAGCTAAGATAAGAATAAAAGGCAATCATTTTGACCTAGAAAATGCATGCAAAAATCAATTAAGACACAATTAAAATTATTTTAGAGCTACTAGTTACAAACACATAATTTTAAGCTTCTCAACCTGTTAATTTAGGCTTTTTGAAGTATAACTTAACAGTAAAAAAAGGCACCACCAACTCATGAGAGCAAACTAACTCCCAAATGAGGAAAAATAATGAACTAGTCGGTTGGCAAATGAAGCAAAGATGAAGAAGTGAAGTACCCATCGGGAGATGGATCAACACGAGCGTAGTAAGTAAATAATTCAAAACTAAATATATGGCGAGACACTTGAAAAGCAATTGGGAGTAACTTAGCTTTGATCACTATAACCTTAAACGTTCTTGAAGGTTACGAGTCTGCATTCACATGAAATTTTTGATTGGTGCAGACCAAAAGTCCCTAGTGCGTATAAACCTTCGGTTGCTATCGAACTAATCAACGACATCGTATTCATCTCCTTTCATTGTTTCGATTTTACGATTACTTTTTCAGCTAGAACAAGTTTAAGCAATATCTTTTCCTCTAATAAATGAGGTGGTTCATATGTGACCCCTTTGTATGTAAATCATTGCTATGTCATACAAACCTAATAAACAAAGAAAATTATGTTAAGAGGATCACCATAACGTTAGCAAACGACTAACCTGCTTTTTGTAGTCCAAAAAAAAGATTTAGACAGGATATGTAGCGAATTTAAGGTCTTAATAATTCAGAATTGATCCTTAGGCAACAAATCATGGCTGACATCGTAAACTGAAGCCAGAATATCAGAAATAGATGCTAGCAGACAGCTACTCTTTAGCTATGCTTACAAACCTCCTTTACGATCATCCGTAGTGCTCCCCAACCCTAGCCGCCACACCTCCTCCCCAACCCTAGCCGCCGCCACACCTCCTCCCCACCCTTTCTCTGCCACGCCGCTGCCGGAGCGAGCTCGCGGAAGGCTCGTGCAGCTTCCGAGGAAGGCGGCGGTGGGGCCAATCTCGCCCTATGGACTCGATTGCCCAGATCCGCCAGATTCACCACCTCTCCCGACGGTGGTGGCCAGCACGGCCTGGGCGATTGGTGGTGGGGGCTCCCTTTCCCCACCCTCTCCGGCGGGTGGAACTCCGGTGTCCTGACGGCCGGATCTTTGGTGCTCCTCACCGGATCCGTGCTCCCAGCCCCTGGATTTAGCTGTTCTTGGTGGGAGCCGGATGACGGTCGCTGCTTCCGGGTGCGGCGCCCCACCTATGCATCGGCTTGTGGGTCGGCGACCGTCCTTCTCGATGGCGGCAATTTGGGTGGTGGCCATGGCGATGGCAGATCTAGGTGACTACTCTTCGCTTCAGAGTCTTCATCTCTTACTAGTGTTGTTCATACATTTCTTTTGATCTATGTCATCTTAGCATCGATTCGCGGATTCGCTTTCTTAGGCGACACAACTCATTTTTTAGATGCACTCTATGGACTTGATGATCGTGTGCCTATTGGCTAGCTCGCGAATCTGTCATCGTAGAGTCGAACATCTAAAAATTGTTTGTCTGGCCTTGAGAAGGTGGCCGTTGCTATTGGCTAAGATTAAGTGGTATGGCAGCACTAGCTCGGAATGAGGGTGGTTGCAACACTGGGATATCTGGTACTTCGACTTCAGGGAGAAATCCCTAGGTCTGACCTTAGTTGGTTGTGCCTGGCAATGGCCTTGTTGAAGGCATTGTTTTGTAGTCTGAGGATTTACTCTCCGAGGTGAAAACCTTTGGTCGGCCTTCTTTGGTTGGATCATGGCAATGGCGGTGCGTGTGCGTATCGAGTCCTTCTTGGATGCGTTGTCATTGGAGAGCTTTTATCGTGGTCCAAGTGTTGCTATGATGGTGGATAGCCTTGAAGACAATATTGCGTGATGTAGTTTGCCGCGACGGTTCCTTTGTCTTTTCTTGTGTGTGTGTGTGTTTGGCTGTGTACACCCTAGCTGTGTAGAGGCCGGGAGTCTTCTTAGTATAATTGTATCAACTTGATGTAATTTACTAAGATTAATAAAAGCTTCCTTTATCGAAAAAAAGCTATGCTTACAAACCTGTTCGGCATGGGTCGGCACATGATCAACCTGACAATTGCCGTCCACTTTACCACGAACATAAATCCGTTACCACAAGAACGAAATCACATCCAATTTCGCGTCAAATTCAATCAAAGATTCAGCACCATTCTCTTACCATCACGCCAAATTGACAACACCCCTCAATCTACCCCGATCGTCCCAAATCCCGTAACAAGACCCCACGTACCAACAACCAAGTAATCGTACCAACCAGTACGCTAAGTCGCCAACACGCATCACAAACCAAGAAGTCACCAGCCCCTGATGAACCAACTCGAGATTGGATCTTCCCGAGACAGAGTACCCGCATCAAATCTCGCAGGCAGTGACCCGACCATGAGCCTAGCAACGCAATGGGACCAACTAAGAAACAAGAAAGACGCCGGCCTGGGGGGGATCCGAATGGAGGGGGCGTTACTGGCGCTGGCGGCGGACGACGACGACTTCTTGGAGGAGCGCCTCAGGTGCCCGCCTTGCTACTATCCCTCACCTTCTCATCTTCTCCCCTCACGGATTTGGAGGAGCGCCTTGTCAGGCTCCCCGATGATTCCAACAGGCAAAGATCAATTCTTTCGGAAGAACACAATAGAACAGGAAGAGGAAAGTGTAAACTACTCTACCAACTAAAGGAACTAGTGTCTGGAAAACCAAAGCTGGCTTCTCTTCCATTACCCAGCGCTTTTAAACTGAACGAGTACATGAGTCCGTTGCAAAAACAGTAAACAGGTCTTTTGACCGAAGCTAACAGAGGTAAAACAGAAAATGACAAGAGACTCGCTACAGTAAACAACACGGTCACCCCTGACCGTTGGATTACAGTCTTGAGCGCCAATACTTGTCCGCCGTCGGATGATCATAATCGAAGTCGCAAAAACGAGTGAAGATGATGCAGAGTCCACTGTTCGTCTTCTTCCCCAGGATCAGCTCTGACAATTACCCCCCTCATGAAGCCGAAGCTTGTCCTCAAGCTTGGAACTCTGGAAATGTAGCCCTGATGAAAGCTGCATCCTCCCAGGTGGCTTCTGATGGTAGTAGATTTGCCCAGTGTACTAACCATTGAGTCACTGCTACTCCTTTCCTTGGCACAATCCTTCGATTCAGCACCGCAAAGGGTTCCGTCTTGATCTTCCCATCTTCCCTGACCAGAGGTAGTCCCGGCATGGGTATAGCTTTAGGACCAATGTGCTTCTTTAACTGGCTCACATGGAAAACTGGATGTATGCCTGCATCCTCTGGTAATTGAAGTCTGTAAGCCACACTCCCCACTTTGTTCAAGATTTTGAAAGGGCCATAGTACTTTGATCTCAGCTTCAAAGAACCCCTTAAACCAAAAGCGTTTTGACGGTAGGGCTGCATTTTCAAATATACCAGATCTCCTGCTTCGAAGGATCTCTCCGTTCTGAGTTTGTCTGCAAAGTGCTTGATTCTGTTTTGAGCAGCTAGTAAGTTCTCTTTGATTTTCTTCCTCATTTCTTCCCTTTCCTCGAGAGTGGTTCTAGCATCTGAACAGATATTACCAGGAATGACCAGCTCGGCGAATTGGGAAGGTGGATACCCATACAAAGCCTGAAATGGTGAAATCTTCAGTGATGTGTGATAGGTGGTATTGTACCACCATTCCGCCATTGACAACCACCACATCCATTTCTTTGGCTCCTGAAATGTCATACTTCTCAGATACGCTTCTAAGCACTGATTCACTCTCTCTGATTGCCCATCTGACTGAGGATGATAAGCTGAGCTAAACCTCAGTGATACCTTCAATATCTTGAAAATTTCTCCAAACATGTGGCTTGTAAACACTCTGTCTCTGTCAGTCACAATCACCAAAGGTAACCCATGCAATTTAAAAATGTTGTCCATGAATGCTTGTACAACTTGTTGGACGGTATATGGATGAGCTAGAGCCACAAAGTGAGCATATTTTGTGAAACGGTCAACCACCACTAAAATCACATCTTTCCCTTTGAATTGGGTAGACCCTCAATAAAGTCCATAGAAATGTGTGTCCATGCCATGTCTGGAACCTTTAAGGGGTCTAACAAACCAGGTACATGTATGTGCTCAGTCTTCGTTAATTGACAAATAGGGCATTCCTTAACATAAAATTCCACATTACGTTTCATTTTTGGCCAATAGAAAGACTGTTTGATCCGGTGATAGGTTGCTTTAACTCCAGAGTGTCCCCCAACTGCAGACTGATGAAAACTCTCATTGAGTTGTTACCTCAAATCATTGCTCTCCCCAACATAAATCTTTCCCTTGTACTTGAGTATGTCTGCCTGCAGCTGATAGTTACTATCCACACCCGGCTGAGCTTGCAGCTTGGTTTTGATTCGTTCCACTCTTTCATCATTGAGGTAGCTCGATTTCACATCCTGTATCCATTCTGGAACTACTACAGAAACCGCCAAACAAGAATTTCCCACCACCATCTGATGACTTTTCCGGGATAATGCATCTGCTACTTTATTTTCTTTCCCCTTTTTGTAGTCAATTTGATAATCAAACTCCAGGAGTTTCAATAACAGCTTGTGTTGAATGCCCTCCACCAGCTTTTGGGTAGTAATGAATTTCAAGGCTTGTTGGTCTGTTTTAATAATCACAGTACTCCCCAACAAATAATGGCGCCACTTCTTCAGAGCTTCTAAAATCGCCATGGCTTCCTTGTCATAGATTGACTTGCTTTGAGCTCTCACTCCCAGTGCTTTGCTAAAGTAAGCTATGGGCTTCCCTCCCTGCATCAATACCGCTCCTATTCCTGTACCACTCGCATCTGTTTCCATCTGGAAGGGTTGACTGAAATCCGGCATAGCTAGTACTGGGCAAGTCGTTAGGACCCTCTTCAGTTTTTCAAATGCCTCCGTGTGTTCTGCTTTCCAGTCAAATCCATTTTTCTTCAACAAGTCGAACAAAGGCCTACAGATCAGACTATATCCCTGTATAAATCTTCTATAATAGCCGGTTAAACCTAGGAAACCTCTCAGTTTAGTGACATTCTTAGGAATGGGCCAATTTACCACATCTGCAATCTTTTTGGGATCAGTAGCAACCCCTTCAGCACTTATCACATGTCCCAAATACTCCACACTGGAAACTGCAAACTTGCACTTGCTCATTTTGGCTACCAATTGGTTCTTCTGTAACATCTGTAGAGCTGTTTCCAAGTGACACTTGTGTTCTTCAGGAGATCTACTGTATATGAGAATATCATCGAAAAAGACCAATATAAACTTCCTCAATTGTTCGGCAAAAACTTGATTGATTAACGCTTGAAAGGTCGGAGGCGCATTGCATAGACCAAAAGGCATGACAATGTATTCATAGTGACCCAAATGAGTGCGAAATGCGGTTTTGGGAATATCATCTTCATTCATGCGAATCTGGTGGTAACCTGATTTTAAGTCCAATTTGGAGAAAATCACAGCTCCGTGGAGTTCATCCAGAAGATCTTCTATGATTGGCATGGGAAACTTGTTCTTAACAGTAATCGCATTCAGTTGCCGGAAATCGATGCACATCCTCCACCCACCTTCTTTCTTCCGAACCATGACTACCGGTGATGAATATGGGCTGGCACTCGGTCGGATTTCACCCTTTTGCAGCATGTTTTTAATTATTTCCACTAGTGCTCCTCTCTGGTAATAAGGAATTCTATATGGTTGCAAGTTTGGTGGTTCAGCTCCCTTCTTCAAATGGATGACATGGTCACACTCCCTCTTGGGTGGTAATTCATTCAGCTCTTGAAACACAGCGTGGTATCTGGACAGTACTTCCTGAATGTCCCTTGGAATGGGCTCACTACAAGCATCAGACACTGTTTCAGCAGTATGAATTTGGATGAAGTACCCACTTACTCTTTTCTGTATCATCTTTTGGAACTGTTCCCCAGTAAGACTATACTGATCAGCAGGTTGAGTGTAATCCCGAAATTGGAGCCACTGATCATTCTTCCTGATGGTTAACAATTTCTTCCGGAGATCCAAGGTGATTGGGCTGTGCTCATAGATCCAATCAGCACCAAAAATGATGTCATAATTACCCAATCTGAGTAACTTGAAGCTGGAACAAAATGATACATTCTGTATGCAATACTGGAGATGATCTGTTTTTGCATCTGATACAAGCTCCCCTCCTCCAGCCACTAGGACTTTCCTTCCTGTACTATACTTCAGTGGAATTTCATGTTTCACTGCATATTCATAGTCTATAAAGGAGTCAGTACTCCCACTGTCCACTAAAGCAATTGCTCTTTTATTCCCAATCAGCACAATCAAACCGAAAGTCACAGGCCCAGTATTATCCTTCATTGCATTAGCAGAAATATGCATCAACTGCTCAGTGGTCTCTTCTGGAGTATTTTCAGTGAGATCAACAGGGTCAGATAATTCTCCTGGCTCCCCACTTGTGTTTGTGTCCTCTTCTTGCATGTTTTCTTCTTCTCCTTGCAAGAGCATAGAATGTAAAGCCTTCCTCACTTTACACTGAAGCTGATGTCCTGGTGTCCAGGGGTCTTTACAATGCCAGCATAATTTATCCCTTCGTTCTGGAACTGTCCCCTTCTGAGCTTCTGGAGTGTTTCCAGGATTCCCCTTAGGTGCAATGACTTGAGGTTTGGGTTTGACAGGTCCTCCTCCATGGCTATTTTTCCTAGCCCATACACTCTTTTCTACAAATTTCGCATGCCAGTATGCTTCTAGAAGGCCTTTTGGTTGCTGTCGACTAACTTCATACTTAACTTCATCTTTCAACCCACCAATAAAACAACTGAGCAGATAATTTTCTTGCAAATATGGATGGTCTTTTTTTACTAATTCCACACACTTTTCAAAATAATCAATATACTTATACACAGTACTCACATGCTTGACATTTTGTAGTTTTTCAACTGCTTCATGTGCACTGGCCTCACCAAAGCGGTCACACAGGAGAGCACTGAATTGAGCCCAACCCAGCTGCTGCCAAGGAATGCCAATCCCCTTAAACCAAGTCTGTGCTCTGCCAATTAAATGTCCAGAAGCCAAATTGACCCACTGATCAAGCGGTGTTCCTGCCATTTCAAAGAATCTCTCACACAATTCCACCCATCCAATAGGATTGTCTCCATCAAACAAAGTTAATTCTAATTTTGGGCCTTTAATTACCGCCTCAGCATATGGATGTCGACTACTATTCTCTCCTACATAGGCATTCCTTTGGGCATCATACAGAGACACTCCTTGTGGAGTTGCCCGAGATGGAAATTGTACGCCTGGAGACTGATTTTGCCAGAAAATGGGATGATGATATCCAAGACCCTGATTCGGATAGGCTATTGACCCTGCTCCTACCGGCTGGTATGGATTAAACCCCACTGGCATATTAGGAACAATCTGAGGTGGAACAGCAGGAGGTGGTATATTAAAAGAACTCCAAGTATTTCGGATCCTGCATGTTCTCGGTGTTGGGTTTGAGAAGATGTTCTGATGGCCTGTGTAAATACTGTCGGGTGGCTATGAATCATAACAGGTCGATCTACCAGAACGGAACTATGGTGAGATAACTGAGAAGCATTAAAAGATATCACCTGAGACTGGGACACCCCTTGGTTTGTCTCCGCCAATTCTTCCATCACGGCCGAAACTTGAGCCCCTGACCTCCCAGAACTCATTTGCCATGGAGCACTCAACAACATCGCTTTAATTTCTGCAACATCCGTGCTAAGGCATTCAAATTTCTCCTGCATCTTTACGATCTCCAGTCGATTCTCCATCTCCAAAGATTCTTCAGATTTCCCGTCCATACTTGATGAACCCAAGAACCTCCTCAATCGCACTAGATCAGAGGGATTTTACGGATTTCCCAACCTCTATCTAGCACCCCGATCACCTCGCCAAGGAGCGTAAGCTCTGATACCACTTTGTCAGGCTCCCCGATGATTCCAACAGGCAAAGATCAATTCTTTCGGAAGAACACAATAGAATAGGAAGAGGAAAGTGTAAACTACTCTACCAACTAAAGGAACTAGTGTCTGGAAAACCAAAGCTGGCTTCTCTTCCATTACCCAGCGCTTTTAAACTGAACGAGTACATGAGTCCGTTGCAAAAACAGTAAACAGGTCTTTTGACCGAAGCTAACAGAGGTAAAACAGAAAATGACAAGAGACTCGCTACAGTAAACAACACGGTCACCCCTGACCGTTGGATTACAGTCTTGAGCGCCAATACTTGTCCGCCGTCGGATGATCATAATCGAAGTCGCAAAAATGAGTGAAGATGATGCAGAGTCCACTGTTCGTCTTCTTCCCCAGGATCAGCTCTGACAGCCTCTCCCTTCTACCCTGCACTGCGCTGCACTCGCCGAGTTCCCTTGGCTTCTCGGTTGTGGGTTTCGAGTTGCCCGTCAAGGGGGGAGGAGGAGAAGGGACGGCCGGCGGCGGCGTGGGGACGGGAGGCAAAGCAGCGTGGAGCGGAGACGCGCGTAGGTTTTCTCTCGATCGAGCGCGGCGCGGGACAGCTGGGCTTTTGGGCCGGAACTATTTAGGTCGTGGCTTATTTCCGTCGGCCGGGCCGACAAAAATACAAATGCAGGCACGTATCTTATTTACGTCCGCCAGGACCGACGAAAATACCTCGTCTCAGCTACATGGTCTATTTTCATCGGCTTTAGCCAACAAAAATAGCTATGTCATGCCACGTGTCATATTTTCGTCGGTGACTGACGAAAATAGTCTAAAAAAATTTTGAATTCCCAGGGTGCGATGACTCAATTATTTTCGTCACCCTGGTTAAGGATACTGATGAAAATAAATATAATTTCGTCGGTTCCAGCAGACCGACGAAATTCTCAGTTATTTACGTCGGTCTATTTTTGGCCGACGAAATTATTTTGGGCCGACGAAAATAGTGTAAATTCCTGTAGTGATAGTGGAGACATCGGTTACAGTGTCCGGTTTAGACACGCAAAACGATGAGCCTAACAGGTGGATCCCACCTATTAGCGACTCACACGACGCAATTTGGTTGGGCTCTATTGGGCTAGCAGTGATATGACAGCTTGGGCTAGGCCACACAGAGCTAGCTTGGGCTAGATAGATTTCTGTCCAAAGCCTTTTCTAAAATTTTAAATACATTTTCTTTTTAGAATATAAAAATTTTAACATGAGCACCATATAAATAGAAAATAAATTTAGAAAAATTCCAAAAAAATTCTGTAAAATACTTTAGAACACTTGGAACCCAAATAAAATAATTTTTAAAATTGTTCATTGTAACATTAATCACATTAAATCTTTTTTGAACTAGAGAAAATCCATAATAAACTTTTATTAGCAATAACAATTGTAAAAATAATAAAAATGTTAAAATACATAAAGCCAATTCAAAATAAAAAAAATGGGAGGTTACAAACCTCCCTCCTTAACAAAATCACAATTATAAGATTTTAAGCTAAGTAGAGAAATATGTTAGGAAATTCTGACCTTAGATCTTCTTCACACTCCCATAAGGCTTCACTCTTAGAGTGATTACTCCACTATATTATGCAAAAGCAAACGGACTTGCTCCTGGTTTTATCGAAAATCTTAATCAGCTACTCCTTATAAGTCAAATACTCTTGCAATTCAATTGACTCCAACAGTGTCTACTTTGTAGGCACTTGAAGACACTTCTTAAGCTGAGCGACGTGAAAAATATCATGCATACCTGCTAACGATTGAGAAAACTCTAAGTAATAAGCAACTTCTCCTCTACACTTCAAGATTTTGAATGGAATAACAAATCTTGGGCCAAGTTTAAACCTTCTGACTCCTTTAAGAGGGGTCACTTTGAGAAAAAAATCCTCAAACTCAAAACTCAACTCTTTATTGCAATTATCGGTATAGATTTTCTACCTTAACTAAGCTACCTTTAACCTTTCTCTGATCATAGCAATCTGCACTATTGCTTCTTTAAATATACCAGATCTGAAGATAAGATGCTCTCATGTCTCCTTCCAATTCAATGGGGTACGACAAGAATAGCCATATTATACTTCAAACAGTGACATCTGTAAACTCGCTTGATAACTATTATTATAATTGAATTCTATATATGGCAAACTTTTATCCCAAGTAGTATCATAAGCTAACACACATGCTTCTAATATATCCTTCAAAATCTAATCAACTCTTTTAGTCTGACCATCTATTTGAGGATAATATGACGTACTAAAATTAAGACAAGTTTCCACTGCTTCATGCAACTTATTCCAGAATCTCAAGGTAAACTGAGAACCTTTGTCTAATACTATCTTCCTTGGCACTCCATGCAAACAAACAATCCATGACATATACAATTTTGTCAAGTGATCTCCAGTATAAGAGGTTGTAACTTATATGAAATGAGCAACTTTCATCAAACGATCCACTACGACCCATATAGAATCATACCCACTATGAGTCTTAGGTAACCTGTAACATTCTAATTTTTGCCCTTTAATTAAATAATTGTGTCGTTTGTGTATTTTATGGATTTTCTAGAATTTATTGGACTTTTCTGGAATTTATTTTAAATTAAGTATATTGGCCTTTTGTGAAAACTAATTAATAATAGATAAAATATAAATAAATTTTGGCTAAAAATATTTTATGTGAGTTCAAAATTATCAAAGTATTTTTGAGATTTTTCTTGGAATTTTTTGATATTTTGTCTACTCTAAACTAATTATTTTATTTAATAGAATTATTTTAAAAGAAAATCTAGGGAAAAATCTTCTAAATAGTATCGAGCTGGAGCCCAATACTGTGCGCGCACGGTTTGTTCGCTATGTGGCCCAATCGCTTTGCACCATCAGCCCGTTCAGCTTGGTTTAGGGAGCTAAGGCGATAGTGATTGGATCTACATTGCAAGGCCATTTTCAAGCCATGTCACATAGTGTCGACTCAGCCATTGGTTTGTGAAGGGATGGCTATGATTTGAAGATGGGGTTTGAAACCCTAGCGCTCGTGAGTTGTCGGATCAAGATCAAGCAGTGCCAATTGAGTCATGGTGGTTTAGGATAGTTAAGATCGTGTCCGTTGATTACATATGGGTGGATCCGATCGTCCCACGTTAGGAGTGATCTTAGCTATTCATCGGTGATCGTGAGGCCCTCAGTCGTTGTCTCTGATGTGGAGTTTGGTATGCACTGCCAGACTCGAAGCCCGTGTCTATCGTCTGCACACCTCCCTAGACCCTCTCTAAAAGCTGTGGGTAGTTGCCTAGAGTTCCACATCAACTGCTGCTTTTGCTGCTCTAACTCATTGCACCTGAGATGCCACTGTTCATGCATCATTGCTCACTAGAGTTGAAGCTTTAGTCACCATGGTTTTCATCGAGTCTCACCACCGTTGAACCGTCTTCTACCGTACTGATACCAGATTCGAGACCCTTGCTTCAAGCCGCACATGCTTCACCATTTAACGTCATCGTTTGGTCGTCAGAGTGATGCATCCTCATCATCATCCCTAGTGTCGGCGAAGATCTCCACTGTCCCATTGCCATTAGCCTGAGTGAGTTTCTAACCATCAGATCCGAGGTGAACAGTCGAGATTGTGCCACGTAGCCGCATAGTGATTAGAACTACACTAGTAACCTTGTCCGCCGGATCTGCCACGAGTGGTCTTGATCGAGACGCGTGTTGACCAGCATTGTGGCCAGTCAAGTCATGACGCAAGGCAGCACAGAGCCCAAAGTGTCATGAGCCATGCTACGGTAAACCAATGATAGTTGGTGGACTGCGTCCATACACTAGGACGCGTGGTGCACAGTGATTGGTTCGTGTGACACAGTCGTTAATGTGACATCACCGCTAAAGTCAATGCTTGTGTCAGCGGGTGCACGACACAGTGTCGTGGGGTCCATGATGGACCAGTCTGGCTGGTGAACAAAGTCCATAGCACAGTGCCGAGCCATGTGGCACACTCTGGTTGGCATGGCTCAGTGTTGATGTCAGCATGACGTAATAATAGTCTTTTCTATTTTTAAATAATTTGGTTTATTATTTGTTTTTCAAATTTTCTGATTTTTAGATTTTTGAATCTTCCACGAGCCAATTCTCCCTCATACGTGCTCCGATTGAGGTGATTCAAATTTCTAAAAAATTGTAAAATTGAGATATATTTAATGGTAAATTTTATTTGATTTTTAGAATTTATTTGTTGTCTGTTTTGGTATTTATTTTATTTTCTCTCTTGTTTTGCATAGACGTTGAGTTGTGCGATGCATCTGAGAAAGATCCGTCAACCCAATAGCAGGTTCCAGAACAAGTTGTGTTTTAATCATGTTGAACACATGTTTATAAAATTGCTATATTGTTTTTACCTTATTGCACATTATTTTATGTATACAATGGTTTCAAATTAAATTGATACTAAGCTATTCTACGTGATTGATCTATACCCTACCTTGTCATTTGTACGCCATGATTTAATTGTCACCCTTGATTGGTTCATTATAGTTGGTTAATACTAAAATCAAAATGGGTTGGTCAGACGTATTAGTTACATTATGGAGCATGATTATGAGTTGGTGTGTCAGGTGTTGTCTCAAGATGAGATTGAGTTGTTGCGACGAGGGATGTTATGCAACGACGTTGAATTGTTGATGACACGTGGTTGGTAATCATCTAGGGTGGTAATCATTTACATTGAGGCATGTGGCAAGGGCTAGTGTGCCAAGGTAAGCCATAGGGTAGAGGGTATGTGAAAGTCTTGCCCTAGTCACTCTAAGAACTTAACCTTGCAAACCTTTGACCTGAGTTAAACATGCAACCACATATCTGGTATGGGATAACCTGGATGATTAATTTACATTGTCTTAGGTTTGGTACTACTAGTGGTGGTTTGAGTCCTGAGTTCACAAATTAACTCACATGGCACAAGATGGGGCCTTGTCGTGGTGGTTTAACCCTTCAGTATTGAAACCTCAGCAGGTAGTACTGCGTTAAGGCAGTGTATTGTAAAGGCTTTGTTATGATCACTCGTCTTTGTGGTGTTTGGTTGTATTATGTGGGTAAAGTGCATAACCTTTACACAATGTAAATCTATTCGGATAGCCATGCTTGTGGTATTAAGCATAGCTCGGGAATTACAGTCAATAGTTAGATTTTGATTAAATGGAAACTTGGTTGGGATAGCAGATTGCCATTGAAAGTTAGAAACTTGACTTAGAATTGGAAACTTATTTTCTTGAGAAATGCTAAAATTTCTTATTACCATTATTTGTTTTACTGTCTTGCAATCTACTTATTGTTTTTCATAAATGCTTCTTTATTGCAAAATGACCATGATAGCCATTCCTTTGAAATAAGCCTTGCATGTAGTTATATAGAATTGCATTTTGTGCACTACTTGTTGAGTGCGTTAAATACTCACCCTTGCCAACAACCACATCAACAATTGAGGAGTCTACTCCTGTTTTGGAGGAGTACCAAGAGGACATAAGAATTTAGGGTCTGAGCCTTGTCAGGTGCCTGTGGTAAATTGATGGGTTGTCTACGTCTTTCATTTTCCACTGTATTGTCTTACTTTTTTATTCAAGTCTAGCCCTGTGTGGCTTAATAATATAAGTTGGTCATAAGATAATACAATTAGTTATATTCAATAAATAGAGTCTTTATATTGTTCTCGCTTTGTATGGTTGCAATATTTACCAATGTTGAGCTTGTTTGCATTAGCGTAATCCTATAGTAGTGTGGTATACACAGAGGGTCCGAATTAGTAAATTCATGTCTCAACCGTGGTGGTATCAGAGTCATACTAACAATAAAACTTGGCCCTAGATAGTATGGTGGTGTTCTAGGTGTATCCAAAACTATTTTCTATAGAAAAATCTAAATTTGACTAATAAGATACTCTTGACTCTTATTTTCTACTTCTCGCCTTTGCTGAATTTTTTCATTTTTTGGCTACTGTTTCAAGTTGAGGACTCATCTATTTCTCTTTTGAATAGATAAGGATGGTGCAGACCTACAAGGAGCATGAGGGTGGTTATGTTGTAGAGCTGTGGAGAGTTTTTCAGATTTTGGGAGGCTTTGTTCAACCGCTTTACAGAGGCAACTGTTGGGTCGTGAAAGGTGTTGAATGTGGTATCATCTACAAGATTCTCATATATGCATAGGAGGATGAGAAAGCAAGCAAACCAATTAATATCACAGTGAGGTGGTTCACATTTGAGATCAGGATCTAGAAGGCGTCACAAGTTTCCTTGAGGAGGATTTTCCAGGACTACTCTCACGAGATTGAGGACACAATGTTTCAGCTACACCCTATGGGACATGCTTCACAGTAGTGAAGGATTGAGGAGGACAAGGATGCTACTACTGTACACTTGGCTCAGCTTGTAGATGCACAAAATGCGCACAAGAAGGATACTGCCAAGGAGCTGAAGATGGTGTATGAAGCTTTGAGAGTCACCAAGGAGGAGTTGCACAACACTCGCATCGCATTCATGGAGCAAATCATGGAGTTGGAGGAGGCTCTTTAGGAGGTTGGCTAGTCTACACCAGCACAGCAAGATAACAAGGAAGAATAAGACCTAGAGGAGGTTGAGTTTGAGCCAGAGGAGCATGACGTTCACGTGGATGTGGAGGTTCTAGGTGCGGGTCACCAGGATAGATTTACGTCGATGCCAGCCCACCCACCGGTGTATGCACCAGGTCAGCCTCAGCCTAGGTGGTTAGACGGGTGATAGGTTTAGATTTTAGTTGAGACATGTGTGGAGTCTCGTCTTTAAGTTAGTCTTTACCATATTAGGAGTCGCTAAGTTGGTGTGCTTAGTTTGGTTCTTTTTGTTCACTGAGTGTGCAGTATGTGTTGCATAACCTATAGATTTTTGTAAGCAACCATACCAAGTATTAATAAAGTTTTTTAAATTTTTGAGTTTAACATGTCACCTCTGCCTTAGAAAATGTTGTATCTTATCTATGGTACATCTCTTTCCCCTAACCCAAGAATCAATCAGCAGATGGTGAATACTCGTAGCAACAACGGTGCTTTAGGAAGTGGACTTTGCCCAAGTGACAACCCCAATGATGGAGTACCACCACAACCTTCGCTGTGAGTTGACACGCAGAATTTGAAAGCTTTTCTTGTAGCGCAGACTCAACTTATGCAAATAATTATGCAACAAATGCAAAGTGTGACAACTCATGCTGCCAACAATAATAATAATACTCAACAAGGCAACTATGGATCATATCCTTACTCAAAACTGTCTGACTTTATGAGGACTAGTCTGTCCACATTCTTTGGCAATGTCAACCATATGGAAGCCGATGATTGGCTTAGGACTATTGAAAGGAAACTGCATATTATCCAATGTGAGGGTAATGAGAAAGTGTTGTATGCCTCTAAAGGATTGAGATGGCGATCAGAGGGGGGGTGAATGATCCCAAAATAAAATTTTTCCCCACTCAAAACAATCCAACCAACATCCTCACATAAAAAACACAAAGCGGAGAAAGCAAAACTCCCAAAATCACTGTAGAGGCCGGCACTACCACAAATAGGACCAGTAGTGCTAGATGAATAGTATCCTAGCACTATAGGAGCACTGTAGTAGTACTGATGGTGGTACTGTAGCTATAGTGAAATCAATTCTGTGAACAGTAAAAATCGGCTTGACCCAAAAGAAAAATTAATGAATCTTTTGATCGGTTGATCTAAACATTGTGAAACTTTGTGGACACCTTCCTATAGAACTCAGGAACCTATTCCAACCTTCGATTGTAAGAATCGATGTTAAAGTGAACACAAGAATAGTTTCAAAAACAAAAACTTGGCCTTTAGCTAGCCCGTGGGTTCTTGATGATCAAGATGATCCTAGATGACTTCCAACATATCATAGCAAGTTAGAACCCAAGACAAGGACACCAAAAACCCAATCTTCCAAGAATCATCCTCTCATGAACAAATGATTGGTTTCTTGCAAGAAAGAACAAAAGATTTGCCTAGAGGATTGGGATATGGTCCGAGGAAGATTCATCCTTGGCACAAGAAGCACAAGCAAGTAGAAGAAGGGGAGACAAAATCAACTTGCATGAAAGTAAATTGTAAGAATATAAATTGCGGAATTTAAAGACATAACGTAAATGCGCAAAATAAATTCAAAGGTGACTAAATGAAGTTTTCATTTCTAGAAGGGAGATTTACAAAGCCTCACAACAAAGTGGGCAAAGCTCAAAGGAGCACAAAAATCTCAAAACTTTCAAGAGACGGAAGGCCACCCCTACCCCTCTATTTATACTACTCTTGAGTTACCCTCCACCCTTAGATGTGTTTCTTCTACCCTAAGGATCGCCATCAAGGGCCAGGATTGACTCACTCACTCATACATGGGCTAACCTGAAAGCCAACAACATAATGGATTTTGCACGCTTTTCAAAGCAAACTAACTAGACCCACTACTCTATCACCTAGACTGCAATCCAACGGCCTTTCTTGATCCGAGTAGCTTCTAGCTAGCATCTCATCCATTCCTTGTCTTCTAGGTTCACAGTGACTCCGTCTCTGATCATCTTCTAGCGATCCTCGATCGTTTGGACCTCCGATGCACTTGACATAGTTCCGGTCATTCTCCGCCTCACCATAACCTAGCACCGTCATCCTGCAACCATAAAAAATAAGGACAACCCATCACATAGCAATGTCCAACAAAGATATGCAATAATCATTCAAAATTGCATTTTAATATTCAATTCACTCATGAAGTCAGCACTACCGCCTATACCAAGTCGGTAGTGCCACCTGGCCAGTACTACCGCTCTCTAGAGCCAGTAGTGCCACTTGGCACATCTTAGAGAAAACCCTCTCTCTGGAAAATAACTATCGGACCCCTGGGCCGGTAGTGCCACTCGGCTGGCAGTACCACCCGTATAGGGCCGGTAGTGCCGCTCTAGCCTTGTTAGCACTCAAATCACTTCAAATTGAAAATTCAATTCAAATCAAACTCAAATTCAAGCACAACATGGTAAAATACAGTCAATTACTCATCACTATCAAGGATAGACCTCCACATGGTCTTTCAATTTCCCCCTTGATAAGTATATTGACAAACACCGAAATAGCATAAATTTGAGTTTGAAAGAGACGAAGAAAGCAATTTGAATGCAAAACCAAACTTGGTCTAAAGAAAAAGAAATAAGATCATGAGCAAATTGGGTAGAATGATTTTTAGAGCTAAACAAAAGAAAGAGACATTTTTCCACAAAAGCTCTAAAATCCAATAAAAACTCTCAAAAAGCCCAAGTATGCTTATGATCCTAAGAATTAGCAAGTTTTTACCATAATCATAAGAACTAAGGTGCATTCACCTTTTTATCCTTTTGGCAATATAAGAATTAAGATGGCATTTTCTCCCTATTTACGCATGTATGTATGGAATGTGTCCTAAAAGAGCTTTGAAAATTATCCAAGTGACCACATATACAAAGTATGACACCAAGCTACTCAAGTTTAGATTAGGCTAAACTAAGACATGTCCAAGTGCAAATGTCAATCTTGCTTAGCAAGCACAAATAACACTATCATTTTGTGCATGCTTTAATAATTGCAACACTTAGTATAGTTCTAAACTAGAAGTAAAGCCATACAATGGATCAAATGAAAAACCTAGAGTTCAACCTACTCAACATATTGGGAAAGCTAGAAGTGCATACAAGGTCATTCGGGCTCAGTTATCTTCAATGCAAATTTTTCTTTAAGATTTCAAATGACATAGTGGGGTGCAAATGTGTAATGGGTTTTCCTTGCCTTTGATGGTTGTAGGATGACGGTGCTATGTTATGGTGAGGCGGAGGATGATCGGGACTAGGCGAGGTGCGTTTGGAGGTTCAGACAGTCGAAGATCACCGGAAGATGATCAAAGATGGAATCCGAGCAAACCAAGAAGACAAGGAAAGGTGGTGATGTTAGCTAGATGTCACATGGATCGATGAGGGCTATTGGATCGCGGTCTAGTTGATAGATTAGCGGGTCTAGGTAGTATGCTTTGAAAATCGTGCATGAAAACCCATTATGTGTGGGTTTTGGGTTAGCCCTTGCATGGTTGTATGAGTGGGTTAATCCTAGCCCTTTGATGAGTGCCCTAGGGTTGAGGGACTCATCTAAGGGTGGTAGGTGGTCCAAGAGTAGTACAAATAGAGGGGGAGGGGTAGCCTCCTCCTCTTGAAGGTTGTAAAGGTTTTTGTTCTCCTTTGAGCTTTGCCCACTCTGTTGTAAGGCTTTGTAAACCTCTCCTTCTTGAAATGCAAATCATTTTCATTCATGTTTTAATTTACATTACGCATTTACTTTATGTCTTAAATTCAACATTTAAATTCTTGCAATTTACTTTCTCGCAATTTACTTTCTTGCAATTTGGATTTGCCTCCTGTCCTTCTAAATGCTGCTGATTTAGGATGTCTTGAGTGTGCTCATATGGTTTTAAATCTCTCTTGCACCCTAGCATAGACTAGAGATCAAGTTTTCTATCAAGCTAAAACTCTTTCCAGAACTTATTCTTCATATAGAAGTCAGAGTTTGATTTTTAGAAAAATGTAGAAAAATTATTTTTAGTGATTATTGCTAGAGAAGGTGCGGAACTCACATATCCATCTGTGAAAAAATTGGGCAGTCCACTGGTTGCACCGTTTGGGCTCCATGAGGTGAATATCAAGCCCCAAACTTTCTGCTTGATGTTCCTGATAGTCTGTGGTGTTTGATTTTTCCTGATTTTTATATAAGGTATTTTGAGGTAATATTTGGTGGAGTACTTCATTACTCATTTTCTCATAGGGAGAAAAATTCCCACAATTTTTAAAGCAATATAAATCAACCAATCACCTGCTTGAAATGAGGACAATGTCAGGAAAATCTGATTTTGCTTTTTAGAAAGTGACTCTTGTGATTTAGCTTAATCTCCTTTCTAAAAGGAATGTTTGAATTGATTCCTTTTTATTTAGAAACTTGACAACCAGGATTGTGATCAAAAAATTCCCACATACTCCATGATTCTCATCTATGCAAGCTAGGGGCACACATAGTTGTCTAGTTTTTTGGGTTTTGGAGGGTTGGTGAATTTGAGGAGCACCGGGCCGAAGAAAAATCTTCAAAATAGTTTTATATTACGATCGTTCATGATTTCTTTTGTGTGATCTCTTTAAGGTCTTAGTTGGAGTATTTTGTAGGGGAAAATTTTGTTTTGCGACCATTCACCCCCCCCCCACTGTTCGCCATCTCGATCCTTCAATTGGTATTAGAGCCGGTTTTGCTCTTCCATAGATCTTGACCGGTCTCAAGAGCCATAGCGACAGACAAATATTCCACCAAGCCTCCCATTTTTTTTGGAATTGATTTTCTATTTTGGAAATCTCGAATGGAGTCATACATCACTGCCCAGGGCTTCCTGATATAGCAGAAGGTGAAGCTCCTGTATGAGGTTCCTGTTGATGAGCGCATCATGGCTGGCAATATGGCTGACGTTGAGGCAAATGCTAATGCAAGGAACATTCTCATATAGAGCCTTAGGCATAGTGAGTACGATAGAATCTCTCACCTGTGATCCGCTCATGAGATTTAGGTGACTCTCGATGCTTACCATCAAGGACACTACCGACTTGTCAACCCTAACTCTTGATGGACTCTATTCCCAACTCAAGACTCATGAGATCGACATCATCTCTCGCAAAATGAAATCTCAGTCGATGCCTTGGTCACTGATCCCACTGTATCTTCCCTTAATTTTTCTGTTGGATTCTCTCTCTTTGCCCTTTTTGAGTTAAGCGATGACTAACTGGACAAATTTCCAGAAACTAAGCTTAATCTTTTAGCTTGTAAATTCTCTCATGCGTACAAAAGGGTGAGAGAGAGGAAGATAGGTGGTGTGATCACCTACTTTGAATATGGTGGCCCCAACCACATTCGAGTGAACTGTCCCAAGAAGAAGAAGGGTAAGAACAACTCTGGCAATTCGGGGAAGAACGACTACACTGACAAGAACCACAACAACAAGCCTCCAGCTCACTAGCCGGCGTGTGAGAAGAAATACCGCAACTTCTCGAAGAACAAAAAACTCTTCCACCGCATCCTCACTGCCCTTGATGACATCAACCTCTCCGACACGGAGACGTGGAGCGACGATGGCGAGGACGATCCGCAAGAGAAGAAAGGCGGCGATGAGTTCTCTAGCATGTGCTTCATGGCAGACGCCAACGGCATCAGCTACTCTGAGCTCTACAGTGACTCGGATGAGGTACCCTCCTACAGCCAACTCAATAAAGCTTTTTGCAAATTAGGAAAATTTCATGCTAGAGCTAGAGCTAGGTGTATAGAGTTTAAGAAGTAGGTACCTTGACTCGGGAGTTAGTTTCTATTAGATATTCTCTTTCCCGAGTCACTGATGACTGTTCTTTGTGTGATGCTTTACTTGTGAAGTTAGAGAACCTAAGAACAATGCATGATAGTGTGCTTACTGAGCTTGAGAGTCTTAGATCAAAGAATGCTAGCACATGTTCTATTGATGCTATATCTTTATATGCTAGTTTTCTTCATACTCACTCTACTTCATCTTGTACTAATTTCCCTAAACTGCTTGTTGAAATTGATGCCATTAGCACTCACCTTAGAAAACTTTCTGCTAGAAATGATGAATTTGAATTGCATGCTTCTAAGGATCCAATCAGCTCATGTGAGGGCTGTAAGCAACTAAAACTTGACAATGAATCCCTCAATGTCAAGTGTGCTAAACTTACTAAGGACTTACTAGACAAGTCATAAGAAAGTTGCTTGTGATGTTCTGTGATTGAGGGGGACTTGGATAAAATCTAAGTCAGACTTAGGAAGAAACTAGAAGACCAAGCCCAGAGGATTAGATATGCTCCTTGCATTTCTTGTAAGGCCCTTAAAATTGAGGCAGCTGTACTAAGAGAGAAAAATGCACGTGCTAGTAGATCATCTCCTGTATGAGGTTCCTGTCGATGAGCGTATCATGGCTGGCAATATGGCTGACGTTGAGGCAAATGCTAATGCAAGGAACATTCTCATATAGAGCCTTAGGCATAGTGAGTACGATAGAATCTCTCACCTGTGATCCGCTCATGAGATTTAGGTGACTCTCGATGCTTACCATCAAGGACACTACCGACTTGTCAACCCTAACTCTTGATGGACTCTATTCCCAACTCAAGACTCATGAGATCGACATCATCTCTCGCAAAATGAAATCTCAGTCGATAGCCTTGGTCATCGATCCCATCAGATCTTCCTTAATTTTTTCATTGGATTCTCTCTCTTTGCCCTTTTGAGTTAAGCGATGACTAATTGGACAAATTTCCAGAAACTAAGCTTAATCTTTTAGCTTGTAAATTCTCTCATGCGTACAAAAGGGTGAGAGAGAGGAAGATAGGTGGTGTGATCACCTACTTTGAATGTGGTGGCCCCAGCCACATTCGAGTGAACTGTCCCAAGAAGAAGGGTAAGAACAACTCTGGCAGTTCGGGGAAGAACGACTACACTGACAAGAACCACAACAACAAGCCTCCAGCTCACTAGCCGGCGTGTGAGAAGAAATACCGCAACTTCTCGAAGAACAAAAAACTCTTCCACCGCATCCTCACTGCCCTTGATGACATCAACCTCTCCGACACGGAGACGTGGAGCGACGATGGCGAGGACGATCCGCAAGAGAAGAAAGGCGGCGATGAGTTCTCTAGCATGTGCTTCATGGCAGACGCCAACGGCATCAGCTACTCGAGCTCTCAAAGGACTCGGATGAGGTACCCTCCCAGCCAACTCAATAAAGCTTTTTGCAAATTAGGAAAATTTCATGCTAGAGCTAGAGCTAGGTGTATAGAGTTTAAGAAGTAGGTACCTTGACTCGGGAGTTAGTTTCTATTAGATATTCTCTTTCCCGAGTCACTGATGACTGTTCTTTGTGTGATGCTTTACTTGTGAAGTTAGAGAACCTAAGAACAATGCATGATAGTGTGCTTACTGAGCTTGAGAGTCTTAGATCAAAGAATGCTAGCACATGTTCTGTTGATGCTATATCTTTATATGCTAGTTTTCTTCATACTCACTCTACTTCATCTTGTACTAATTTCCCTAAACTGCTTGTTGAAATTGATGCCATTAGCACTCACCTTAGAAAACTTTCTGCTAGAAATGATGAATTTGAATTGCATGCTTCTAAGGATCCAATCAGCTCATGTGAGGGTTGTAAGCAACTAAAACTTGACAATGAATCCCTCAATGTCAAGTGTGCTAAACTTATTAAGGACTTACTAGACAAGTCATAAGAAAGTTGCTTGTGATGTTCTGTGATTGAGGGGGACTTGGATAAAATCTAAGTCAGACTTAGGAAGAAACTAGAAGACCAAGCCCAGAGGATTAGATATGCTCCTTGCATTTCTTGTAAGGCCCTTAAAATTGAGGCAGCTGTACTAAGAGAGAAAAATGCACGTGCTAGTAGATCATCTTCTTCTATTTCTTCTTCCTTTCATCCCTATTCTTCATGTACCTCTCTCTTCTAAGAGAGTGAGTATCTCATGAGCACTCTCTAGAAGTTTGTAGGAGACAAGAAGAAGCTCAATCTCATTCTGAACCAATCCAACATTAGCAGATTTAATCAGGGTCTAGGATTTGACTACTTGGAGTATATGCTAGGACTCATCCTCCTACCATTATGTGTAGCTCCAAGAGTGTTGAGAGCGTGGAAGCTCCCAAGGTGAGTACCACTATGTTTAGGTCTGCTGGGGTTGTCCATGCGACTTTTGACAAGAAGGTTGCTATTCCTGCCACTTCTGTCTCTAGCGAGGCGAAGTACTCATGTACCTTCTATCAAAAGGATGGTCACCTAATAGATTTCTGCTTTAGGCATTTCAAGATCGCAAGGCGTGAGCGTGTTATTGCTCTTAGGGGTATTCAGGGTCATCTCTAGACTTTGGATGCTCCTAAGGCACGCACTACTGCTAGACAAGTTAGAGAGTTGCCTGTTTTTAGGCAGTATCCAAGACTCGGTTTCCATGTTGTTCAGTCAAGTTTTAGTCCTATAACTGCTTGTGGTCAGTCTTTCCACCGTCCTCCTGATATTCCTTGTTTTTCCCATCGAGGTAGATATCGGCGGCGTGAGGTGTTTTCTGACAGGAGATTCAGGTGGCCTTGTTGGGATGGTCTGGCCTTTGTACCATGGCGGACCAACCCTGTTTCAGCTCCCAGATCTTCTGCTACCTCTAATCTTGTGAGAGTCGAGCGTCAAAGACACTAGAGTCCAGTCTTCTCCTTCTATGGCTGGTACTTTGAGACGTTGTATGATTCAGTATTGGGTTCCCAAGTCTTCACTTTATCCCAATACTGAGTCTTCTCTCTCTCTTTTGGCTTGAGCAGGCTTGTCGGATGGGGAAGGGAGATGTTTGGATTGTTGACTCCGGTTGTTCTCGCCATATGACTAGAGACTCTCGATGGTTCTCTTCCCTAGTTTGAGCCCCAGGTGATGAGTTGATCACTTTTGGGGATGCTTCTTTAGGTAAAGTCATTGCTAAAGGTACAATTTGTATTAATGAGAATTTTATTCTTAATGACGTTGCCTTAGTGAGTAAACTGCAATATAACTTATTTTTTATTTCTCAGCTTATCGATGACTCTTTCAAGGTAAGCTTCAAGAGTAATGCCTATAGAATTCTTGATTCATCAGGAGAGTTAGTTTGCGGGATTTCTAGATTTAGGAGAGTCTTTCGTGCTGATTTTTTTGTTTCTTCTAAGACTCTCTCCATTGTTTGATTGCTTTTTCTTTTGAGTCTCGTGATCTCTCCTTCTAGCATAGGAGACTTGGTCACATTGGTTTTGATCATTTGACCAAAGTTAGTAGCCATGACCTCATTTGTGGTCTGCCTAAACTCAAAATGGTGAAAGACTTAGTTTGCTCTCCCTACCAACATGACAAGATGGTTATTGCTTCTCATCCTCCAGTCACTGTAGTAATGACTGATACATCAAGACAGCTTTTACATATGGACACGGTTGGTCCAGCTAGAGTGCAGTCAGCAGGAGGGAAGTGGTATGCTCTTGTCATTGTTGATGATTTTTCGAGGTATTCTTGGGTATTTTTTATGGCATCGAAGGATGAGACTTTTTCTCACTTCAAGGGTTTGGTCAGCAGGTTGTCTCTTGAGCTCCTAGGTGCATTACGAGCTATACGCAGTGATAATGGCATGGAGTTCAAGAATTCCTATTTTGAGAGTTTTTGTGTGGAGTCTGATTTGGAACATCAGTTCTCTTCTCTCTACACCCCTCAGCAAAATGGCGTAGTGGAAAGGAAGAATAGGACCCTAGTTGAGATGGCCAGAAAAATGCTAGACGAGTACAGTACTCCTGGAAAGTTTTGGGCTGCGGCTATAGCTATTGCTTGCCATGTTTCTAATTGTGTTTTCTTGAGAGCATATTTGCAACGCACTTCTTATGAGTTGAGATATGGGCGGAAGCCCATTCTTTCTCATTTTTGCGTATTTGGTTGCAAGTATTTTATCTTGAAGTCTGGTAATCTAGATAAGTTTGAGTCTCATTCTTCTAATGTTATTTTTCTGGGTTACTCGACTTCTTCTCAAAACTGTAGAGTCAGGAGCTGTGATACGAATAGAATTACAAAGACCTGTGATGTGACCTTTGATGAGGCTAGCCCAGGAACTAGGCCTGATATTTTAGGTTCTTCTTATCCTTCCGAGACCATCTTTGTAGAGGATGAGGATGATGGAGACGATGGTGTTCCACCTGATCTAGTCCCCTCTACACCTGAGGTGCCTCCTGTTTCTATTTCTGCACCTTAGGGAGAACAGCCCTTACCTTCGGACTCTCCTTCAGCAAGTGGTACTGTTCCTGCCTCTTTTACTCAAGAGGTAGAGACCACTTCTATTGCTGGACCTTCTCGCCATATTCAGAAAATTCATCCACCTGATCAGATCATTGGTGATTTTTTTGAGCGAGTTACTCACTCAAAATCAGGTTTGTCCAGTTTCTGCCTTCACTCAGCCTTTGTTGCCTCGTTTGAGCCGAAGGATATTTCTCATGCACTATTTGATGAGTCATGGATTAATGCCATGCATGAGGAACTTGAAAACTTCGAGAGAAACAAGGTGTGGAAGCTTGTTAAGCCCCTATTTGGTGGTAATATCATTGTAACCAAGTGGGTGTTCAAAAACAAGTAAAGTGAGGATGGGGTTATCATTCACAACAAGGCTAGGCTAGTTGTACAAGGCTTCACTCTGGTTGAGGGTCTTGATTTTAAGGAGACTTTTGCCCCTGTAGCTAGACTAGAGGCGATTAGGATCCTGCTTACATTCTCAGCATCCTAGGGCTTCAAACTCTATCAAATAGATGTCAAGAGTGCATTCCTCAATGATTTCATTGAGGAAGAGGTTTATATCAAGCAACCTCCAAGATTTGAGAACCCCAAATATCCAAACCCTGTCTTTAAGCTTTCTAAAGCTTTGTATGAATATAAGCAGGCCTCTATAGCTTGGTATGAGATGCTTAAGTCCTATCTTCTCAGTCATGGTTTCAAAATGGGTATAGTAGACAAAACTCTGTTCATCAGACACCGGGATTCTCATTTCCTTCTCATTCAAATTTATGTAGACGATATTATCTTTGGTGGCTCTTCTCATTCTCTTGTATGTCAGTTTTCTGAGGTGATGAGCACAGAGTTTAAGATGAGTATGATGGGTGAGTTGAGCTACTTTCTTAGCTTTCAAATCAAGCAGAATCAGGAGGGTGATTTTCTACACCAAGGTAAGTACACTCGAGACATCCTGAGGCAGTTTGATATATCTGATGGAAAGCTAGTGATAACTTCTATGGCCACCACTGCTGTCCTCGAGCCTGATGAGGATGGTGAGCCTACTAATCAAAAGGAGTTCCGGAGCATGATTGGCTCCCTCTTGTATCTCACTGCTTCGCAGCTGAATATACACTTTGCCATGTGTATGTGCACTCGCTTTCAGGCTTCTCCTCACATCTCTCATCACTAGGCGATGAAACGCATCTTTAGGTATCTTCGAGCTACAATTGATTATGGTATTTGGTACTCTTCCTCTTGTCTATCCCTTCGAGCCTTTTCTGATGCTAACTTTGTTGGCTGTAGGATAGATAGGAAGAGCACTTCTAGCACTTGCCAATTCATTAGCACTTCTCTTATTTCTTGGTCATCTAGGAAGCAGGCAGGAGTTGCACAATCTACCGCTAAGGCCGAGTATGTTGCTGCAGCCAGTTGTTGTAGCTAGGTGCTATGGATGAGATCGACCTTGCGGGATTTTGGGTTAGCGATAGTGAGTGTTTCACTTTTCTGTGATAATACTTTTGCTATTTGCATTGCTAAGAATCCAATGCAACATTCTTGGACCAAGCACTATGTTAGATATCATTTTCTTAGAGACCATGTGGAGAATGGAGATGTAGTGGTTCAGTTTGTGGAGAGTGACCACCAGTTGGGTGATATCTTTTCCAAGCCTTTGGATAGCTCTAGGTTTGTTGCCTTGAGGAGTGACCTTGGAGTTGTATGCCCTTACAGCCTTCTTTGAGGGGGAGCTGGTTTATATACTGTGTATTATATATTCTCTTCCAGTTGGGTGATATCTTTTCCAAGCCTTTGGATAGCTCTAGGTTTATTGTCTTGAGGAGTGACCTTGGAGTTGTATGCCCTTACAGCTTTCTTTGAGGGGGAACTGGTTTGTATACTGTGTATTATATATTCTCTTCTAGTTTTTCCCTTTTCTTTTGTTTTGTTCTAGGTGTTTATGGGGTTTATTCTCTAGTATTGTAAGTTCACTTCACTTAGACTTCTGGCATGCCTTGCATGGACATCTCATCTTGTGTTTTAGGTTGTTATCATGCTTAATTAGCTGTTCTCTCTTCTCTCTAGATTGAGTTCCCTCATAGTCTTATAAGTCTAGCAGATGTTGGGCCCCTAGGTAGACAGGGTCTGTGTGCACTCCTTAGTTTGGAATCTAGAAGCAGCTTTCCTATGTCAATCATTGGAGAAGATGAGAGCGAGTCTAAGCCTTAGTGTTCTTTACCATCTTTTCTATGCTCTATAGTCACCCAGTTTGCAAATTATTGACTTCTCTTTATTTTGTGTTTCTGGTTTTATTTGAGTTCATTTGGATCTTCCTTATGCTCAATTGTGATAATAACTCAACTCAAACCAGATTTGTGCTTAAAATTGACTCACATGTTGAGGGGGAGTTTTAGAATCCGTTTCATGCATTGCATATAGACTTTATTTTCTATTTTATGGGCTTTGTCTATTATGCAAATGATTTATTTTTCTTGATATGCACCATACTAAACCATATGAAGAAAAGCTTTAACTTAGATATATCCAAGTTCATTTATCTTGCTAATCTTGAAAAAATAAAAAAAAAACTTTAAAAAAACTTGATGAAATATATTACTTTTACTTGCTAAGTTTCTTCTCTAGGTGTATTTACCCTGATTTGTGAAATATTGGAGTTCTCTAGAGTCCCTATAGCAACTTGGGTGAAACTTATGTGATCCATACTTGAGTCCTTCACTTGCTTATCAATCAATGTGCTAAAATGAAAATTAAGCAAAATTGACTCTTTTTGTGCGCATTAGACTCAACACCTCATATTCACAAGACAACCTCTTATTGCACTTGGGATGAACTTAGAATGTATTGTGTATAAACAAGATCATTCTCTTAAGAGTCCTTCTTGAGATGATCGAATATGGCTTGAGTCAATTGCTTAAAAATTGCTAACAAAAATATCAAACATATGTGGATAAAGAATGCAAATAATGTTACACATTTGCACCTCACTATGTCTTTCAAAGTATTAAAGAAAAATTTGCTTCACATGAAAAATAAGCTCGAAGGACCTTGTATGTACTCTAGATTCCCCAAAGTGTTGAGTAAGTTGAACTCTAGGTTTTCCATTTGACCCTTTGAATGGCTTTGCTTCTTGTTTTGAAACTAATGCTAAGTGTTCCTCATGTCAAACCTTGCTAATAATGATATTTTCAAAACAAAGCTTGCGAGCAAAATTTCTTATCTGCACTTGGACATATCTTAGTTTAGTCAACTTTGAAATTGACTAGCTTGGTGTCATATCTTGTCTTCAAAATTATTTGGATAATTTTCAAAGCTCCATTAGGTTGCATTCCTTGCATATAAAAACAAAAAAAGGGGAAGATAATGCCATCTTGATGCCTATATTGCCAAAAGGGGGAGAAATCATAGAAAAAGGCATCATTAGAAAAATACGAATGCATTTTGGTTCTTTTGATCTTAGTATACCTTTGCTAATTCTTGTGGATCATAAGAGCATTTGAACTTCTTGTTAGATTTTAGAGTTTTTGTGGAAAACTTGCTCTTTCTTAAGTATAGATCCAAATTTCCTCTCGCCAACTTGGTCATAATTTCTTTTTCTTCCTTTTGAACCAAGTTTGGTTTTGCATTCAAATTGCTTTCTTTGTCTTTAAATTCAAAACTTATGCCTTTTTGTGTGTTTGTCAATATACTCATCAAGGGGGAGATTGAAGGACCATGTGGAGGTCTATCCATGTTTATAATGAGTAATTGACTGGATTTGAGTTTGGTTTGCTTTGGAATTGAGTTTGATTTGAATTGGATTTTCAATTTGGAGCAATTTGAGATTTGATTGTCTTTTCCGGTGCTACCGGTCGGGCGGTAGCACTGGATCTTCTAAGCATTAATATTTTAATTAAGGATTTTGTGATGATTATTGCATATCTTTTGAGCATTGCTATGTGATGGGTTTTCCTTATCTTTGATGGTTGCAGGACGACGGTGCTAAGTCATGGTGAGACGGAGGATGATCAAGACTAGGCGAGATGCGTCGGAGGTCCAAACGGTCGAAGATCGCTGGAAGATGATCAGAGACGAAGTCCGGGTAAACCAAGAAGACAAGGGAAGGCAGTGATGCTAGCTAGATGCCGCGTGGATCGATGAGGGCCGTTGGATCGCGGTCTAGTAGATAGGTTAGTAGGTCTAGGTAGTATGCATTGAAAACCGTGCATGAAAACTCATTATGTGTGGTTTTTGGGTTAGCCCTTGCATGGCTATGTGAGTGGGTTAATCCTAGCCCTTTCATGAGTGCTCTAGGGTTAAGCGATTCATCCTAGGGTGGTAGGTGGTCCAAGAGTAGTATAAATAGAGGGGAGGGGGAGGGGTAGTCTCCTCTTGGAGGTTGTAGAGATTTTTATGCTCCTTTAAACTTTGCTCACTTTGTTGTGAGGCTTTGTAAACCTCCCCTTCCTGAAATGCAAATCATTTTCATCCATGTTTGAATTTACATTACGCATTTACTTTATGTCTAAATTCAGCATTTAAATTCCCGCAATTTACTTTCTCGTAATTTGGATTTGCCTCCTATCCTTCTAAATGCTCCTGATCTAGGATGTCTTGAGTGTGCTCATATGGTTTTACATCTCTCTTGCACCCTAGGATAGACTAGAGATAAGTTCTATCAAGTTGCAACTCTGTCCAGAACTTTTTCTTCACGCAGCAGTCAGAGTTTGATTTTTAAAAAAATGTAGAAAAATCATTTTTGTGTGATTCTTATTGGAGAAGGTGTGGCACTCTCATATCCATTTGTGGAAAAAGTGGACAATCCACTGGCTGCACCGTTTGGGCGCCATGAGGTTAATACCGAGCTCCAAACTTTCTGCTCAAAGTTCCTGACAATTTGTGGTGTTTGATTTTTCCTGATTTTTCTACAAGGCATTTTGTGGTAGTCTTTGGTGGAGTGCTTCACTACTCATTTTCTCATAGGGAGAAAAATTTCCAAAATTTCTAGAGTACTAGAAATCCACCAATCACTTGCTCCAAGTGAGCATAATTTCTAAAAAATCTGCTTATGCTTTTCAGGAAGTGACTTTTGTGATTTGGCTTAATCTCCTTTCTAAAAGCAAGGTTTGAATTGATTCCTTTTTATTTGGACATTTGACAACCAGGATTGTGATAAAAAAATTTCTCACATATTCCATGGTTCTCATCCATGCAAGCTAGGAGTACACATAGTTATCTAGTTATTCGGGTTTTGGAGGGTTAGTGAATTTGAGGAGCACCGGTCCGAAGAAAAATCTTCAAAGCAGTTTTATATTACGATCCTGCACGATTTTTTTTTTGCGTGATCTTTTTGAGGTCTTAGTTGGAATATTTTGTGGGGGAAAATTTTGTTTTGCAACCATTCTCCCCCATCTGTTCGCCATCTCGATTCTTCCGCTTCTCACTTGGATTCACTCCCTTGAGAATCTAGAGCTGTCCAAGAAAGTGTTTGGCTACGAGGTTGGCTCCTGATCTAAGAATGAGAGAATTGTGTGCAAAAATACTAGACTACCCTATTCCTTGCCATGCACTTTTTCCTTTTAAGAAATTGCAAGAAGAGACAACTGATTGTAACCCATGTTTACCAGATAGGTAAAATAATCATGATTTTTTTATTTTGTACATCATGGGACATCATTTGACGATGTTATATGTGAGCATGCCAACCAAAAGAAAGAATGTGCACTCCTTTACATCCATATTGAGCCACAAAGAAAAGATGTGGAATTTCTTGGACTTGCATGTGCATATGTTGCATGCTTCCTTCTCTTTGCTGTCTTGCTGCTAGCTTCATGTGCTTAATCAAAGCACCCGGTTTTTTCAATGTGTAAATCATGGTACGTCATTTCTATGTGCTTCTGAAAATACAACTCAACTATTGTGAGTTCAATAACTATTGTAAGAAAATATAAAAGTGAAACACAATTTCAAAAGCTAACAAGATCATTAGATAAACTATTCCACATCAATAGTCACAATTAATTTGTTTAAGTTAACGATGTTTGCAACTCAAATATCCATCATATTATCTCACATTTACCACTTTGAAAATGTCACCAAGAAAGAGAATAGCAGTTGTAAGCTCATCACGAAAACTATCCATCGACTGATCATTCGGTTGTGATGTTGAGCCATCGGATGCACATTGAGAAATTGCCCTACTTTCATATCTTGATGGAATGGTAGGCACATAATCTGGATCACGATTGCACCTACAAAAATGCCAATCTCCACTAGCATGCTCACGTATAAAGTTGTGAAGCGCAATAGTAGCCACAACAATCATTTTTTGCCTGATAATTGGATAACTCAGCATCTTAAGCAAAATTTGCCATTTCATCTTCCATACTCCAAACGATTGCTCAACCACATTACGCACACTTGAATATACTCTGTTGAACTTCTCCTTAACAATAGTTGGTTCTGTACCTCTATGAAACTCAGGAACATGATACCTTTCGGCCTTATATGAGCTAGATACCCCAACCAGTTAGGATAACTGGCATCCACAAGATAGTACTTGCCTTAAATCAGAAAATAGATTTAGTTAATGACAATATATTACTTAAAGAAAGGAATTTTCTTGTATGTGTGAAAATGAGAAGTGAGTTACCGTGTGGAGGATGTGGGAAGACATCTCGGTCCACTCTCAATGCATGGTATAAGACACTTGTATCATAGATAACACCTGGTTGACCTGTAGATACGTATGTGAAACGCATATCAAAGTCACAAACTGCCAACACATTTTGAGATGGACTTCCTGACCTCCCAATGTACCTAACTTGTTGGTCAAGTGGCATAAATACACGAATGTGAGTCCCATCAAGAGCACCAATGCAGTCCTTGAAGTGTGGATAGGCCCTTTCATTATCTCTAATCCTACTATGGATAGTGGAGAATGACAACCACATAATGAAGGACCTCATCAAACTTCCCGCTAATAGTTTCACCCGAGTGCTTGAACCGATTTTGTGTTCACCTATTCGACTCACATGCACCATAGATCCATATATTGCAAGTGCCTCATGAATACTTATATATTTTGGATGGTCTTAGATTGTACTTACTAATAAATCATGAAAATCAAACAAGGTAGTATGGTTCATACGTAGCATCCGATGACTTTCTCCTAGAGTAGATAGTGTCTCCTTCAACCAACCCATCTCGCTGAGAATTGAGGTTCTAGGCTCAACCTTGTCCATGTAGGTTGAACAATACTAAGCTGCAAGAGATGCCCCAGCTAGGCATAAAATATTCATAGTTTGCCATCTCAGCATCATACTCTTCTTGAATTCATGTTCTTCAACATAACCATTGTTGTCATCACTATCACTTTCCGATAACATTTGTACATACATCACAAAATATAAGACAACAAGCAATAATAAGTACAACAACCAATACTATGAACAACAATCAATAATACAAACAAACAACATATCAAACATCACAGAAAAACATATGGATAGCAAGCAAATAAGGTTCATAACTCAACAATCTAACATGGTTCAACAAAGATAGGTACAAGTCTTAAAAGCAAGAGTACATAAGGGTATATTCTTAAAATTATTACATCACAACACAACATCTACGACCCATACTGGCATTGTACTTCCTCTTTAGCCAGTTGTAACGAACTTCTGGGGGCATTGTAACAAACATTTCTCTTTGCTTCCTTTTCACAAACAACTCGATGGCAATAAAATGCTTGTTGCTATCCCATGCCACCCCACATTCAACCACCATGTCCATAACAAGTTTAATGGTACAAGGATCATCTCTATTGGCAAAAGACTCAAAGGTTCACTGAGACTTCTCTATTAGATCAGCTAAAGACTTAGAGGTTGACTAAGACTTCTCTATTAGATCAGCTATCCTTGTAATCTGTCTTGCATGACCTGTGCTAACCCAATCTTAGGCCTTTTCCCCTTGTTAGCAGCTACCCGGGCTGCTCTCTTGCCTGTTGCAACACTAAGAGAGTCCTCATGCTCTATTTCATCCACCTCCTGAATGTCATCATCAACATCTACATCGATTGTAGTAGTCTCCTAGGGCGGTTGAGGCAACTTGCCCCCTGTAGGAGACCAATGGTCGGCACCATCATTGGTGATGTCTTCAAATATCACCCTGAGCAAGTCTGAATTCTGAATGCCTTGTTTGTGAAACTTGGCACAACCTGGAATATCCTGTTAAAACCAAAAGGAGACCAATCATGATTAACGTGATTTTTGGAACATTAGTTCATAAATCAAAAAAATTTAATACCGAACTTATAGCCTTTGCCTTAGTCCACCAATCGTTGTCCATCTTGATGGTACCCTTATTATTATCCCAACCAGCCCCAGTCTCCCTCATGAGTAATCTATTCCCAATGGTCCATTCATTCTTCAATTTATCCCATTTGTTCTTAAATTGCCTCTTGTTGTACTTGAGGACAGTCCTCTCCTTAAACTTCTTTTCTACTTCAGCATAGCCTACATGACTTAAGTGGGTATTTGGCTTATTCCGAATGCTAACTTGTTTGGAAAACAATTCACAAGCTATTCTAGTATTATCATTATTCCACTCGACAACATCTGCCATCTAAAATCAGCATAAAAAAATTTAAAAAAATTATATCTACAAGCTTCCATCTTAATAGAAATTTTACCCACAAATTCTTGCCACAAGAAAAAAATCATAAATGTGTAGGACAAAGGCATAGTAAAGAAACCTTTGTTTAAAAGCCTGTTGCAAAAAGGAAGAACTTGCACGAAGAGGAGAAATTAAGCAAGAGAACTACTTGATGGCAGTAGTGATGGCTGCCCAAACCAAGCGACGGACACGCAAGAATAGGCTTCAAAGATGACCAACCCAATCTGCACCTCAATGTTCAAAAAATTGCACAGAATTAAACCAAACAAATCAGAAAAGTGAAGTAAATAGGTGATGATTGCTCTCCTATGTCTACAAACCATTGTGATTTTCCGTAAAGCTTAACATTCAGTATCAGCTGTAACAAATGGTCAGGCTTACTACATAAGAAGCCTTTACTCTTCTACGCACCACACTTTTTGGAGCTTTATGCTCATAGTTTTAGCATCACAAGAAATTGCTCTCCCATTCTGTTCTGACTTTTAGCACTAAGGTATACTATTAGCAATTCAAAATAACTTCAACAAAAACAAGATGCACAATTTTTAGCACATTTTGTTTCGTGACAATCACTAGTAGATAAATTTTGTTGAGTGTCACTACTATCCTTCCTGCCTTTGAATTCCAGCCACACGCCTCTAGCCTCAAAAACAGCCGAAAAATCCTTCTATGCTTAATTCAGAGAAAACAATGAAAACTTAGGTACAGTTAGAGCTTAATTCAGACCAGTTCTTGTTATGAAATAGCATGTCCTAATATTCTTTCCTTTTCTTATCTTAGCTTTGCTTAACACTTAAAATGGTTCAAGACCAGGGATGGAAGTAACAAACACCAGGTTTCTACTAAGTTTATTATAAGCAGTAAAAGATATCTTCGACCCTACCTTTTTTTCATTAGCTGAAGTTTGATAAACCTCAAATTGATGTTCAGCAACGACTCAACAACACAAGCAACATTAACCAGAGTGGGTCCTCTTTTGTTCACAAAGATAACAGAAGACAATAACAAAGTAGAAACAAGCTATATCAAAACTAACAATATAATACAATCCGTACAAAAAGAAAAGTCAAAGGTGAGAAAGTGCAAAGCAGAATCCTAGATTTTAGCTTACAAAAGATAATGTCCATGAGAGAGCTCGAGACAAAATCCAGAGTTTACTTTTTTTAGTTATCTAATTGACACAGCCAAATGCTAATTCCAGTAGATCAACTGCCCAAGAAAATCATTACCTTACCTTGAAGCCGCTGTGGGAGAGGATGTTGCAGGGTCGGGTAGAGGACATGGTTGTAGAGACAGGGGAGAGAACGTCACGCGCGCCGCAGAGCCAAGGTTGCGGACAACGGGGGGATCCGCTCCGCTAGGCCGAGGTCGCGAATGCGAGGTGAGGATGAGGTTGCAAATGCCAAGGGGAGGACAACGACGAGCGCGCCGCTGGGCGTGGTCGAGGACGACCGAGGGATTCATGCCGAGAGGCTTCGATCGCAGACACCCAGAGGGATGAGCGCCTGAGATCATGCTAGGGTTTTGGGGGAAAGAGAGCTGTCGCCGCGCATGCGGGTGGCAAGAAGACACAATCGCGTGTTGGTGAATGGCAATTTATAGGTAATTTTAGGCGAACTTCCAAAGGTAGTTTCGTAACGAGGTTATAGATTCTTGTGGGGGAAGCAGCCTTTCCCCTCCAGATTCACCTAACTCCAGATTCTATTTTTTTAAGGGCTAGACTGTTTGGCATGTCTCCATCACCTCCAGATAAAAATCTAGGATCTAAAGCTATGCCAAACAGGCCTAACCTGCAACTCACGATCGATTGAACGAAGCTGTTACATTTAGACTCTACCAGCACTCATAATCGATTTATTGTTGTTACATTCATGTTCACTCACCGGCTAATACAACAACACATCAGATGATGTGCATACATTTTGTTCCCCTCATCATCTAACTTGTATATACATTCTTTTACACAACAAAGGCTTCGAAAATTTTCTGGGCCACTTCACCTACCTATGGGAGCTTATAATAAACTAATGATGTGCATGTTATAAGTTACAACAAGGCAATAAAAAGAATGAAGATTTACGTTAACAAACATGTGAGCTCAACAGATTGAGGAACCCAGATTCCTTGATCTGATCCCCAGAGATAAATGGGCATGTCTAATGCTATTCACGAGTATGAGTCGCAACATTACGGAGCAGCTTTTCTAGCGGGAGGCGGGAGCATGAATGCAGATGATGGTCTTCAATTGAACTTACGAGGGGAAGAAGTCAAACGCCATGCTTTGCCAATGACAACATTATGGACAAACGAGACCTTTGATGTCATGAGAGAATGCAAACTTGGGTGGTAACACCATGAGGGGATCATATCCTGTGTTCTTCAGATAGGCCATGGCGAAGGCATACCCAAGTGCACGGCCAACGGGTATGGCCACAGCATTTCCAATATGGCGATACCTGCAGCAAGGCTCAACACATGTTAACATTTATGCTACAGGCCGCACAGCAGTCAATAGCCAACAGTTTAAATATGCCAACTTATAGAGTATTTTTAAAAATAATCAAAAAGAAAAAAAAGGAAAAAAGAAACACAAGTACCTGTCTTTGACTGTTCCACAAAACCTGTAGTTGTCAGGAAAACCTTGCAACCGAGCACATTCACGGATAGTAAGCAGTCTGTCTTGTGCAGGATGTATCAAGGCCTGGAACATACTCTCTTAGTCTGTTGGGAGATATTTTAAAATCACAAGCAAAGTGAAGGAAGAAGTTAGAATCATAGCTAACCTGCATACGAGCATTTGGACATGTCAGCACAGTTCCCACTACCTCATCCCACCAGAGCCGACCAAAAGGTCTAAAACATATCATACAAGAAACCGCTAAAGCAGAAATAAGAAAACATATCTATAAAGGAAAAGTGAAGAACTGAAATAAATTGAAACCAACCTTAAGGATTTACCGTTCTCATAAGATAGTACACAATCAAGCACCTGACATGAAAATAAGAAATCACAACCTGGCAAACTAATGAAAAAATTGCATATACAAAGAAAGTATGGTGTATCTCGACTTCTCAAGTATCTTACCAGAGGATGACCAGATGGTAAAAGTATTCTTTCCTTTGTTGGATCTAATCTAGCTACATTGTCAGGACCAACTATGACTCCCGGAAGGTCTCTAAAATTAGCTCCCTGAAACAGGACTGGTGATATTGCAAGGATTGGTTTAACTAAGATGAAATCTGAACATATAAGCATCTCAGCCAACCTTTTTCTTGGGAATTTGCAATACCCGTAAGTAGTTATCTTTATCCAGTGCCAATGGTCGATGGTCATACAATTTTGACTTAGAATCTTTTGCAACATGAGATTTGGGACCAAGCGCTTCTGTACAAGGTGAAACAAAGAATTTTATGTGAGAGTTTCTTGCATAAGTATTATGAAGCAACATCAACTGAGTTGGTCAACAAAAGGTGTAATAGTTAACTTTTCAATAAAAATAATTGGAAAACAATAGGTAAGTTTATATGTATGCCCTTTTATTGTTAGCTTATTACAACCCACACACATGCTATTTTCAACATTTCTTCAATTCAATCTTATATTATTTTTGTCCAAAATTTTCCCACCATTGCTATTGAACAAATTGTCATATAAATAATTGGGGAAAATACGAACACCCCTAAATTATTTTTTTTAAGACAAGCTAATCTTCGTTATTAGTGCCCCTAAAAACTGGACATTTTACTGCTCAATTGTGCATGGAAAACAAATACTCCTTGGTATGAAAATCTAAAATAAAATGATAAAGCATAGAACATTAAAGTTTATTCTATAGGAATGCATGTAATCAACCCACCAGCATTAAATGTCCGAATGTATCTTTGAAATTCTGTTTGGGGTCCCTTTACATATAGCATTTCATCACGACTTTCCCCATTTGCCACCTAACAAAGGTGTACAATAGCTTATGAATCACAAGGTCGTTAAAATTAGAGGTTTGAGAACTCTAAGATTGTCAGTTACTTCTGGAAGATCAGAAAGAATGTCTTCAAGGACAATTGGTTTCGCTAGTTGCATTGGTGTGCCGTCAGACCACCCAACCAAATTATGCTACAAGGTCAAAAAATTATCATTATTACACTAGGAGGTCAAAGAATAAACAAAGACAGCATGGCAGGCATCAACAGATGGATAAGCAAAACAAATAGAATGCACGTAAGCTCAATGCAAGAGGAAGCTTGTTCCAACTTCTGACCAGATAATAATGTGAAATAGAAAGACGAACTGAAATTTTTCTATACAAATATATGTCTAAAGTTGGAATACGCTTATTCATTATCAGATCAAGCAAATTAAACCAAATCATATTTACCTCAAAAACCAATGGGCAGCCATTCTTCACAATAGCCTCATGAGTAGGCAGAGGAAATGGGGGTAATTTCTACAGAGTAAAAATATGATAATGAGCCAACAAGAAAGTATTGTCCAATACAAGGAAAATAATTTTGCCGGTAGGGCTCTCCGCTACTGTCCCAATTAAAAAAATACAAGGAAAATGATTACTTGCCTCCGTAGGATGACAGCCCACTAAAAATACACGCAACCGAAATTGTGGAAGGCCATAACATCCATCAGCCATGATCCCTAGTTTCGCTTGATAATGTATAGCAACTAGGCAACTTAAAGCATATCTTGCAAGTGTTGCATCAGCAAACTTCAATATATCAAGGACATTTTCCATATAGACGTATTTGGGCTTCAAAAATTGCACGATGTCCATAAAGACAACAATCTGCTTGCTTTTCTCACATTTAAATGGTGTCTCAAATTTTATATTGCGGTCGTTGCCACTAATGCCTTGGCATGGCGGGCCTCCACATATGACATCAACATCACCCTGAACACATATATAAACAAGATATGAAAAGAAATATTGACCAATGGGACGACAGCAAGCACGTGTAGTATTTAACTACATGGTATTGATATGAAAAGGGATTTCTCAAAGATTGAATTGATTCACTACGTGGCATGGGGCCATGGTTATCACGGCGCCCTAGCAAGGCGAGTCGCCTCCAAGGTGCCTAGATTAGGGGTGGAAAACGAGCCAAATAAACTTTTTTTCGAGCTTTCTTCGACACTAATTTATTCTTATTTATTATAGTCTCCTGTATTATTTGAGACCCAACTTCGAGCCGAGCCTAACAAGCCGAGCCGAAGTTGACTCTTGTTCCAAATCAACTAATTTTTATTTTAAAAGAAAAATGAATGTAATTGGAGCAATTTTGAAACGAGCCACCGAGCCAGCTCAACGAGCTTTTTTTCCAGCCCTAGCCTAGATGCCTAGGCGCCTGCCTAAACGACAGTTAGGCGACCAAACAAAATACAGCAACAAATATAGCAATATACTAATATACTTAACTACTAAATACTTAATACAGCATTGAACCAAACATTACTTTAGTAATCGACTCAACCAAACTCCCTCTTGCACAGCAACAGAGCATGCATGCCTTGATATTGCTAGTTTAGTAAACAATACACATGAGTTGTCTACAACCACACACAGGTAGGGGTGCAACTGGAACGGATATTTTCCGACCGACCGACCGAATCAATTCGGATAGCGATTTGAATAGTTTTTCGGATATTCGAAGAATTTTCCGAATACGGATACGGATAAGGATAGTTATCTCGGATAAGGATACGGATACGGATAGTAATTATCCGACGGATACAGGAATATCCGAGTTTATAATCGGATAATATCCGGATATAAAATATGGATATTATCCGAAAACTTTAAAGACTTCTCCAAGACTGTGAGTCTATAACTCTCCAATCAAAGAGCACGAGTCACCAGAGTCTGGAGGCACTAGTACCAGTGTACCAATACCACTCTTGGTACTCTACCAGTACCAGTGCCAAGTACCAACTACCATTCTACCAAGTGCCACACTGCCACTGCCAAAGTGCCAACGCCAAGTGTACCACAGCGCCAGTGCGGTGCCAAACCAAAAATTTACCGCGTGCTTTGTACTTCCCGGCTTGTCCACTGGCGCCAGGCCAAAACTGAAGGCAATGCAACACTGCCACGCAGCAGACCCAAAACAAAAAATATAAAATCCCCAATCCATCGTTCGTGCTCTCTTTCTCTATCTCTATTCTCTACTAGTCTGATAGTCTCTCTCCTCTAAAATCCCCAATCCAAACAAAACCTAGCCGAGTGAGTGGCTTGAGTTGAGGAGGCACCGTGATCCGGCTGACCATGGCCGGGCCATAGCCTGCACCACAGAGGTCAGAGCCACCCGGGCAGCGTGATCTGGCGCACCTAGCCTCAGAGATCAGAGTCTGCACCACTTACTGGTCCCGATCAAGATCATGCCGCTGCTCGCTAGCTCAACTCGATGGTATTATATGATTCTATCATGTTTACCTTACTAGTTTGTGACTTCTAATTTGCTAGTGCCATTGTCTTTGATAATTCTATTATGACTCTACATTTAGCTTTTATATAATCTCTAGTGCGTTCATTATTAATTCTTAATTACGTACAATGCAACTATAGTAAATTCTTGTACTATTTTCTTCACATTTTGTCAATAATTATTCATAACTCATAAGTAATCTACCATTCAGTATGTTATATGTGCAATAAATGATCTATATTTTCATGTATTATCCGGCTAAAAATATTCGCACCGTATTGAATCTGGTATCAGATTCGCTCAGATTCGTAAGTGATAGTATCCCAGATTATTCGTGATTCAGATTCACATCCGACACCATTCGTATCCGACTTCGTATTCGATAAAAAATATGGATACGGATACGGGATGAACAATATCCGACCGTATCCGATCCGATTACATCCCTACACACAGGGTCTCAAATTTGTATACACAAAAGATATACATCCATTCATAAAAGATCCCACTTCAAAAGATATACACCTATTCACAAAAGATCCCACTTGCTTTGGTGCAAGTTCCCAGGCCTCTAGTCATATGTAGTAGGCTGACCAGCTGGCCATTATTTTCAAAAAAAAAAAAAGAATGAGCAAAGGGAAAAGGATAAACAATGAATCAACACTCCATCTCCCACCGGACAGAGATATAGAGACATCTGTCACATGGATGGTATGCATGTGGAAATGTGTAATATTTTTGTTGGAAAAGCTGCACACAGTAGCTAACTTTTCACTGTGCATCCATCGACTAGTGTGGCTACCTCTATTAAATCTACACAGAGGACAGACGGGTCCACTGTCCTCCTTCCCTTCCCTTTTTATTTTCTACCAACTGGAAGCAGCCATGGATGTCTCCTTCTCTTCTCTCATGCTTCCTCCGAGCTTAAACCTAGGCATGGCTGTCTCGTTCTCTAGGACACAGCCGACGCAGCCAAATTTGTGCTTCGCGGGCTTAAACTTGGACACGCGAATCCCGGTAACACTGCTCCTTCCTACTTTGCTCTCCTCTCCCTCACGCTGCCAACCTACTGATGCAACTCACGACTGGACGTTGCGGCAGTGATGCCTGAAATGGTCAGACGGGGGCGACTTGCCTTCTCCAGACGAGGTGAGCACCTGGAGAAGAGGTGAGCCCCCCTGGCGGTCAGTGCCTAGCGACTGAACACCTAGGCGTCGCCTAGGCGACACCATGATAAGCCTGCATGGGGCTCTGAATATTATAGGAATTAAAATGTGATGTAAATGCAATCTTGAAGGAAAACAATATGTTATATTTATTTTATTTGTTTCATGACTGCTTAAGTATGTACATTTGTTATCCATTTAATTATTTCTCCACGGATACAAGTTTTTCTTACCATACACATGCCATTGGGAAAATTACTTGCATATCCCCATATATGATCAGCAAGGAGTTATCAATACAATTAAGAGGAAAATTTATTTTTATCGCTAAGTTAAGCGCTATTCTCAATCTACCACTAGAAATTTGCACTTCTATATTTTTGCTACTTTTCCACTAGATCAAGCAAGGCTGACTACTGTCAAAAGTGTAAGACCATTTTACCCTTCCCATCTCCTGTCTTCTTCCCTAACTCTTCTCTTCTTACTCATATCTAGCAGAATCATTTCGCTCAAGCCAGACCGAATATCTAGCAGCTTCATGACCTCTTTATCAAAAAAGAGCCTAAAACATAACAGTATTTTTATCTTTATTGAAAAAATTGGGACAGGACCGGCCACACCATTCAGCAGTGCCGGAAGCGTCTTCATAAGACAGGTGCCACTTCTGGGAGTACCTCTAGTACCACCAGTAGCTCTGGGGTCAGTCGTGCTCCAGATTGGGTTCAGGCCTTGACTCAGTGGCTTGACTGTATGGAGCTTCGCTTGGACTCCAGGTTCCCCACAGCCTCTTCTGCCATGGCCAGTCAGGCTCCCTCTGCTGCCTTAGGTATCTGGTATCTCGATTCTGGAGCTTCTTTCCATATGACACCAGATCCGACTCACCTGGGTTCCTTGAGGTCTCCGGTCACTTCTGTGTCCGTGAGGACGGCTGATGGTACCCTTCTCTCAGTTGCTGGACAGGGCACTCTTCACACCTCTTCCTTTTGTGTTCCTTCTATTTCTCATGTGCCCTATCTTACTATGCAGCTGATGGTCAGCTCTCTGACCTTGGTTTTCGTATTACTCTGGAAGCTGACTCTTGCTCTATTCAGGCTCGCAGTACAGGGACGCTAGTTGGTTCTGGCCGGCGGACCCGTGACTCTCCACGCTTGTGGGAACTCAACTGGCTTCGTCTTCCTTCCACTTCCGCTTCCACGTCTACCTCCCCCAGCCAGTCGTCTACTGCTTCAGATGCCACTGTCTTCGCCACTACTACCTCCGCCAGTTTTGCTCAGTGGCATCATCGTTTGGATCACATGTCAGAGTCCCGTCTGTCTTCATTGATGAGTCGTGGTGTTCTTGGGAAGGTCTCTCGTGATACCTCCCTTCCTTGTCAGGGCTGTAAGCTTGGCAAACAGCTACAGCTCCCATATCCTAGTAGTGATTCTGTATCGAGTCATCCTTTTGATTTAGTACACTCAGATGTATGGGGACTGGCCCCCTTCGTTTCGAAAGGGGGTCATCGTTGGTATATCATTTTCATTGATGATTATTCTCGGTTCACCTAGATTTACTTTCTTAAGTCTCGTGATCAGGTTTTAGCTGCCTATCGCTTTCTCGACCATGGTTCATACTCGATTCGACTCACCTGTTCGGTGTTTCATACGACTTCTGGCAGTACATGCTCATCGCTCTCCGTCGCTTTCTTCTTGATCAGGCACCTTCCTCAAGATTTCGACACCGGTGCTCATCGCAGAATGGAGTCGCAGGTGCAAGCACAAATCACCTTCTTGAGATCGCCGAGACCGATGCTCACGCCTCTCTCCCCACTTCAGGCAGAGGTCGTCACCACTACTCTATCTCATCAACATTCACCGCCCATCGCTTCTTCAGGTGCCACTCCAGTTGAGCGTCTCTATGGCAGACCCCCTCAGTACAGTCACCTTCGTACCTTTGGGTGTGTTGTCTATATTCTTCTTCAGCCTCATGAGCGAACAAAGCTGACTGCACAGTCGGTGCAGTGCGCTTTCCTTGGCTATGACTCTGAGCGTAAGAGGTTTCGCTGTTGGGATCCTCTTGGTCGTAGGATTCGGGTCTCTCGGGATGTCACGTTCGACGAGTCTCGTCCCTTCTTCGACGAGTCTCGTTCCTTTGACTCCTCCTTCAACACCTCCTCCTTGCTTGAGTCTCTCTCCTTTCTCAGTCTACCTGCCCGCTTCACTGTCCCTTCTTCTTCCTCTCTACCCTCTCCACCTCCCACCATACCTTCCTCTCCTCCTGCACCTATTTCGGTTCCTCCTCTACCACCTTCTTTTTCTCAGACACCTTCTCTTCTTCCTGTTCGACCTCCTGTCCGTTTTCACTACTCTCGTCGGACTCCTTCCTCCTCCTCGGATCCTTCGCCTCTTCGGTACTTCTTGGGGATTGAGGTTGAGTCCACACCTACAGGCTTCTACCTCTCTCAGCGCAAGTACATTCAGGAGCTTCTTGCTCGTGCTTGCCTTACTGACTGCAGTACTGCTGACACTCCGATGGAGCTACACCTTCAGCTTCGAGCCACTGATGGGGTTCCTCTTGCTGATCCCACTCGCTACCGTCATCTGGTTGGGAGTCTTGTCTACCTTGCCTTCACTCGCCCAGATGTGTCTCACGCTGTGCACATCCTTAGTCAGTTTATGGCCTCTCCCACTAGTGTGCACAACGGCCACCTCCTTCGGGTTCTTCGCTACGTTCGTGGTACAGTTGACCGTCACCTGTTCTTCCCTAGCTCTAGCAGTCTACAGCTTCGGGCCTACTCCGATGCCACTTGGGCTAGCGATCCTGCCGATCGCAAGTCTGTCTCGGCCTACTGTGTTTTCCTTGGATCCTCTTTGATCTCTTGGAAGACAAAGCGTCAGAGTGCTGTTTCTCGCTCTAGCACTGAGGCTGAGCTCCATGCCCTGGCCTCGGTGACTGCTGAGTTGACTTGGCTTCGGTGGCTTCTTGCTGACCTGGGTGTCACTGTTTCTACTCCGACGACCGTCTGCTCCGACAGCACTGGCGCCATCAGCATTGCTCGTGATCCGGTGAAGCATGAGCTCACCAAACACATCGGTGTCGATGCTCACTACGTTCGATCTCAGGTGCAAGATCAAGTGGTTACTCTTCGTCATGTGCCTTCGCGCTTATTTCGCCGACTTCTTCACCAAGGCATGACTAAAGTACAACATTGTTTACATCTCTCCAAACTCGGTGTTGTAGACCCACCATGAGTTTGAGGGGGGGTGTTAGATTCACCATATGTATAGGGGCTTATTTGCCTTTTTACCTTTGCACTGTACATGTATTTCTAGCCCATTGGGCCCATGAGTAAAGGGCAAGCTGCATTTGTAACATAGATGACAATCATATGCGTATACTGAATTTCATCACAGCTATGTTTGAAATTACCACATTCAAGACTGAATTAACACTTACAGGAAGTGGTAGTATCTTCTGCTTATGACCTTCAATAACAAAATCCCTAATTACTTCTTTACAGTTCCTGCATTTAAAAAGTCAAACTGTTCATATTATGGTGAATGTAGTCTTGGTAAGATTTATTTTTGCATACCTTAATCCTTCAATCGGCTCCCATGTGTCATCATTAGGGCCATAACCCTTCCAACGAACCTGCAAACATGATAAAATAGCCCATTTATTTTAGCATAAAAAACCGAAATACACGATATATGAACAAAAATGAAGAAAACCATGCGATCTATGGACATATATATGCATTTTATACAAAGCACATCACACAAGAAAGAGTTTGCTGAAGGGTCAGGCAAGAGAGTGAACTCATTCCTTTGATAAAATGAATGCACACAACAAGAAAATAATTTATACGTTTGAAAAGCATTGAGTTCAATTTATTAAATCAAATGGTAGATGGGAAAAATTCTGTTTGCACTCATAATTCTGACAAGCATTTAAGTTGCTGCTCTGGTAACTTGAAGACTGGAGGAAGCAAATCTTTACAAACCTTAAAATATAAGCAGCGCTTTCTGACATTATTTGGATCACCAAAGCAAATATCAACTAGCTTCCATACTTCAAACTCTTCAGGAGGGACTGTAGAACAACCTGGAGTTTCATTACTGGATTCTGTTAAACCTTTGGCACGGGCCTTTACTTTATTATGCTTCACATATGTTTTGCATAACTTTTGCCATTCTTTCAACAATTCAAGGAAATCATCGGTGCTTTCATTCCGGACCTAACAAAGCAACATGTCAGCATTTATAAATCAGCCATAAATAGCATTTCAGAATTATATTGGAAGAAAATAAAGCATGAACCATGAAAGTCATACTACCTGAGTTTCTGAATGATTCAGCCTGAAGCTTTCACATGCAACTTCATCATCATCAATAGCCCATCTCTGTAAACATTGAGGAAAACATTCAAAAAGCACGGGTTCCTACTAAGTTATAGTACATATAAGATGTTTGCGTAAGAGAAGTACCACCACAAGATTCACACCGCCACCACGAGCCCCAAGACAAAGTCCCGTTGACATTCCACCACAACCACAGTACAGATCTAACAGAGAGAAATCCCTCTTCTCTGGTGCTGGAGACTTTTGCTTCTTATTGAAGTCCATCTTTTTCATATTATCGTTGGTATTACTCACGTAACTTGACTGCAATATGTCATTTGTATCTCCTGCATTTTGTGAGACTAAGTCCTAATAGTTAAGTTCATGACCACATTAAAACAACAGAAGCTACAAAAAAATACAAATTACAAAACAACACATTTCAGAAATAAACTATGATCACTATACATTTCAGAAATAAACTATGATCAATTGGATAAAATAAAAAAAATTAAGAAGCTATTTTAAAGCTCAAACAATTGCACAATATGGAGAGCAGCTTTTAAATCCAAATCATGATTGATTGGCATTATGAAACATTTTTCACATCTCTTGCATCCAGGGTTTAGCCACATATGTGCCACTGTTGTTTGAGAACACTAACCAGTTTCCATGGTAGAGAATGAACTGTAGTCCAGAGAGTACTTCATGTCATAATAATAGTGGAATGAAGGAATTGACTTAGGCTTTCCATCTACCTGTAACATAAAATAAATATCATACTTCTCACTGTAACAAGTATCAGTAAACGACAGTCATCACAAGAAAATATCTAAAATACAATATGAAGCCCTACACAAGGAGAAACTTGCACAATTGTCACTTTGGAAACAATGCAGTCTAGTAAATTGTCATCCTTGAGGTCTGAGTAAAAGAGCCTCCTTGGGTCATGAGATTGCGCTTGCTCTTCCATGACCTGAGATTGAATAAGAGGTTGAAAGCATGGTTAGGAAGCTAACATAAACATGATTATCAGTTTTGCCTTTACAAGCTAAAAAATGGAGTTATATATGCATTACTCCAGATCATTGATGCTTCAGCAATTTAATGTTATCAAGACATAAATAATTTCTCAGTCAAACAACAAGGACAAATGGACTCACCGTGTCTTCAGCTTTGAAAAACCATTGTGCTCTGAAGTAATGTTCACCGGCAAATGTTTCAAAAAACTCTAGTAGCCTGCCTATATAATTTGGCTTTCCTTCTGGACCCTGCAAAAATTAACATATTAAAGTTGTACAACAACAAAGTGTTTGATAACAAGATAAATATTAGTTTGATAGAACAAGACAGGAAACTCATGTAAATTATATTTTGCAATCAAGCATCAAATGTAGATAAATATACATAAAGACACTCCAAAAAAGATAAATGCACTTAATAGCTGCTCTACAGAAGGAGGAAATACATGAGCATGATCAACGAGTTCTTTTCTGAAAATTTATTTGAGACATTTAATTAGTTCAAAAGCTGTCAAATGAAGATGACGTAGGCCAAAGGTACAGAAAAGAAAAATCTCAACTCACCTTAACAAATGCGCAATCTCCAATGCAAAAAGCAGATCCAGATATGCTGGCTTGCAAATAGTGACATTTAACATCCAATATAGCTTCTCCAGAACTATAATGTAATAAAGGACATATAGCTGTTACCATGAGTAACTCAATTTTATAATACATAAATATCGAAACTGAAAATAGAAGTCAATGCATTTTTGCTCACTTGGCAAATGTTTGAGTATTGCTCCTCTTCTCCTTCAAATAAAGAAACCACAAGTGAAAAAAGGTTACTCGCATAAATTCAATTGTTACAAGTTCAACATAATGCAAACATTATATACTCAAAAAATGCGCAAATACGAGAAATAACAAACTTTATGTGAGAACCCAAAAGTTGACAAATGTAAAAACTATGTGCCTGTATAACCTAACCTTAACTCCTTATGTATGCGTGGGCATACTTATTGCAAGATTGCACTATTGTGCATACAAGAGAAATAGTTCCCCCATAATTCTGTGTTTCATGTTACATAAATTGACTGTCCATTCTTTGAGTTGAATTTTTAATCTAGTCAACCTCAATAGGAATACCCATCCAGATTCAAGATCTTTGTTCACTTGTCTTATCATATTAAAATCACTGTTCATTTGTTCAAACCATTATCTGAACATGTATGTAAATATTAAATTCCAGGCTGCATAAGATATGAAGCCTTCCAAAACCCACGAGCTACAACCAGGTCTTCATTTTCTCTGGTAGAAGTTAAAGTTTCTTTCTGTTTCCAACTAGCATGATGGCTTCCAATTTTTTGGAACACGGGAAATGTTACTCGGAATTGGACACGGTTGTCGGTATCCTACTCGGATTTGAGGTGTGTGATTCAGCAAAACCTATCTTGATTATCTTATATGTTGCTACTTGCTACTACCCATCATGTACCTCTAAAACATGATGCCCACTTGACATGTATGCCGTCAGACACTATCCTATATGCTTGAATATTGATGTTAGAAATGTACACTACTCTTCGCATTGCATATGCACTAATCAACACTTCTCGCTATATGTGTACTTCTGTCATGAAGTACACAACATAGTTGTAGTAAACAATTCCTACTGTTGAAAACATTAAAAATCCACAGAACTATTTATCCTCAACCAGTATGCAACAATACATGTCTCGTTCTTTTATCTTAGTAAAAGTGTATGATGATGCAACCATGCAGAGAGGAAAGAGCAGTGAAGCCACGTGCCTACCTTCACAAAGTGATGATTCTTCTCATAGCGATGAGGCCACCTCTGCCTAGCATCCTCCTCAGGCACTGCCTCCCCCACAAAGAAACAAGAACCATCATCACTTTCCACCATCTGCAAATCGGCCAAGTACTTATCTAAGATAAGTTTGGGCTTATTGCTTGGATCTGACTTCATTGTGACCCTTGGCGATTCGCAGATTGAGCCACTATTGTTCTCTGCACTCTTCAAATTTGCCAAGCGTTTACCTGAGGATATCCTCACCCTCTTTGCATTTGGTGGTTGTGACAATCTTCCTTCCAGCCCTAGGGCCATCTCGCTGACCACTTGAGATTTTGGATTCACTAGCTCCAAGTTGCACAGCGCAACACTAGCATCATCGGCCCTATCCAAATTTGGCAAGAACTTCTGAAAGGCAAGCTTGTGCTTCCTAGGAGGTGCATGAGAGTCTACTTTTGGTACAGGAGGTTCACTATTTGCCACTGGTGAAATAGCTGATACCCTGTCCAAATTCACTAATACCTTTGAGGCCAACCTAGTCTTCTTTGGAGGACGAACAGAAACTGCTTTGTACTTCAAGGACCTATTATTCACTACTGGTAAAGCCATCACAACCTGATTGTTGAGAGCACCTTCTTTCTTCTCTTTCGCAGAGGAGGAGCTCTGGCTTTGCATTGCAACAATTTCTCGTGATCCTTGCAGCTCCATCCTGTTGAGCATGTCAACTGTGTTTAGTGCAATTGGCCTAGTGGATATGGGAAGGTCGCTCTCTTCAATGGTTCTTCCTTGCTCTGAATCCACAAAGTGGCTCTTAGAAGTTTTAAATGAGTTTCCTTTCCTCTCCAAAGGTGTGGCATTTGCTGCTGCCATGATTGTCACAATCCTCGGTGATCTCCGAAGAGATGTGCCATTTATACTGATATCACCTGATGTACCGCAACCAGCAGCATTCGCCTCCAGGTCATCCTCTGCAGTCAAATCGACAGTCACAATGGTCCCTGAGGCAATTTTCGCCAAAGGAGACCAATCCTTGGCAGCATCCTCTGCCTCCAAAGCAGAAGCACCCTGGGAAGGCTTAAGCGGCGATGGAACGGAGTTGAGGGTGAACTCGAGCACTTTCTCCTCTAAATTGGCTTCCGAGGAAGCCACCGGTGGTAGCAGTGGAGACTCCAGCACTGTTGCGGAGTCGGGGATGGACTTGAGCGCCCGCACCTCTAAAGCCACCGGAGGAGACGGAGATAACGGTACCGGTGAAGAATAAGGGAGGGGTTCGAGCGTCCTCACCTCTGGAACAGCTTTCAAGGACTCCACTGCCGTCGTGGAATCAGACGCCGCGGGTTTGGGCTCGAATTCCGCGAAGCCCGCCGCCGGCGTGGGGGGCACCAGGGCGCCCTCGCCAGCGACGACCCCCGTGGATCTCCACGGGGCACCGTCCCAGGGCCCTCCTCCGTCGTCCGCCTCGGGTTCGGGCTCCACCCCCGCGGCGGCGAACTCGGCACCGACGCCGAATCCCCTCGGGGGCGACCACATGGGCTCCAGCTCTTCCGGGGTGCCGAACAGGGCCGACCACAGCGGCTCCAGCTCGGTGCTGTAGCCCCCCGCAACCTCACCCTCCTCCGCCCCGCCGTCGCCCCCCGGGGAGCCCTCGTCGGCGCTGCTCGCCAGCAGCCGGGAGGGCGAGATGGGGTTGTGGGGCGGGGTTTCCATGGGAGTACCGAGCACGCCTGGCTGGACAGACGAACCCCCCCGTAACTCTCAACCCACCAGTGAGGTTCGGTGAAGTGTCCGTCCGGTTCGAGGGCAGACGACGAGGAATCGGTGGTCCTATCCATCCTATTCTATTCATTGATAGATAATGACAACTAGGTAAAATAGCGCGTTGCGCCGCGCCGTTGGCGTTAGCTGTGTTTATGAGAATCAGTAACGTAATACTACAAACGCTGAACACGAGAAAAAATTTGGTCTGAGTTTTCTGTAAACTGAATTTGCGGAATTACGGGTCTTTTTTTCAAAATAACCGACGAAAGGACATATTTACAATCTAATTTTTAAAAAATCTTCCGGGTCAAAAAAAACCGGTTTTTTTGGCAAAATAACTGGCGGAAAGACCTGCTCATGATTCTATTTTTTTAAAAATCTTCCGGATCGAAAGAACCGGCGACCGCGTCGAATTTGCGGAACTACGGGGTCCTTTTCGCAAAATAATCGGTGGAAGGACCTGTTCGTGATTTCAAATTTTTTTAAATCTCTCGGGCCGAAAGAACCGGACTACAGGGTCTTTTTTGCAAATAACCTGTAGAAGAACCCGTCCGCGATATTTAATTTATCGTAGAAGGACCTGTTCATAATTTTCGATTTTGCGGGGAGTTTTCGGCAAAACCGGTGACGTGGACGGGTTGGCTGCGGTCGAATCCTCCCGGGCTTAAAAGATAATTATACACATATTTCTCACTCCGGAAAATAGCAGAAACCGAGTTACGGGGGAAAAATAGAGAGATAGAGTTGTAGAAATATCTCTTTCGACGAATTATTTGGAAAATATTGGAGACCGAGCTGAAAAACCGAGGTAGGAAAATAGTCTAGAGGAAAAAGGGCGAAAAATTATTAGAGATGATAGTCTTCTTTTGTCGAGTCTAACACTCTACGCGTTCACCGAGTAATAATACATGTTCTAAAAAATATCAGAGATAGAGAATGGAAAATCGAGCTTGGAAAAAAGTCTAGAGATACAGCTGCACATATATTTCTGTTGATGAAAACTTTTTTTCCGGGAAAAACGGAGAAAGGACCTAGACGTAAGGAGCAAGGGCTTGTTTGTTACGTTTTTGGACATGTCCGCTATCCTGAAAAATTAGAAAAGGGCTTGTTCGCGATTTGTATTTAACGGGAGCTTTTTTCCGTAAAACAGCGCGTGAGGGACCCAAACGCGATTAAGGAAAAAATATCTTCCCCTCAAAAAATCGCGAAGGACCTGTTCGTAATCTATAGGGACCTATCCGTAATTTGAAGAAACGGAGGGGCTTTTTCATGAATGTGCATAGGGCGACACGTGGATGGCCTGGTTGTGCTCCAATCCTTCTGATACATGTTCTAAAAAATATCAGAGATAGAGATAGAAAATCGAGCTTGGAAAAAAGTCTAGAGATAGAGCTGCACATATATTTCTGGTGATGAAAACTTTTTTTCCGGGAAAAACGGAGAAAGGACTTAGACATAAGGAGCAAGGGCCTGTTTGTTACGTTTTTGGACCTGTCCGCTATCCTGAAAAATTAGAAATGAGCTTGTTTGCGATTTGTATTTAACGAGAGCTTTTTTCCGTAAAACAGCGCGCGAGGGACCCAAACGCTATTAAGGAAAAAATATTTTCCCCTCGCAAAAAATCGCGAAGGACCTGTTCGTAATCTATAGGGACCTATCCGTAATTTGATGAAATGGAGGGGCTTTTTCGCGAATGCGCATAGGGCGACACGTGGATGGCCTGGTTGTGCTCCAATCCTTCCGCTTATAATAGGGTTATTATTAGCTCCGCTATTTGATCAGATGGATAGATAGCTAAGGACAATTAACTTTTAGAAATATTTTTTATAGATACTAATAATATTATCTTATGAAATTAACTAGATAAGACTATCCAAATTTAAACTCTTATTCATCATTTACCATCCAACTCTCGTCTCTTCAAACAAATAAAAATTTAGCTATTATATCTATCTCTCATCCCTTCAAACAAATATGAACTTAAATGGCTCCATCCTTATCCAAGTGAATGGCCCTATACCATCCACTAAGGTGGCATTTGGTTGCCTCGATAACACTCTATGTGATATGGTCATCTATGTATTTTGAGTTATCCAATTGTTTGGATGAGTGGATAGATTGGATAGTATTATCCAGTTTTAGGGAATATTCCCTTAAGATGGTGGATAGAGCCATTAAAAAAAAGTTGGATAGGCTCATCTAGTTTGTTACATGAAAATGCGTATTTGGTCAAATTCAAATTTCACCGAAGTGTACTCGGTCGAATTCAAATTTCGACTAAATTGTGGTCGAATTTTGTCAAAAATTTTAAATTTTGGTCAAATTTTGATTGAAAATGCAAATTTTATTCGAAAATTTAAATTTTGTCTAAAATTTCAATTTTTTCCCGAAAATTCAAATTTCACTCAAATTTTGTTTGAAAAGTCAAATTTTGATCGTTTTTTTTTGAAAAATTTTAAACTAAAATTTGAAACCTTAATCATAACTAGTACATCCATTCTTATACATCCAATCAAACAAAAAATTAGCTCATCATATCTAATCCCATCCATCCAACAAAATAAAGAATTGGCTCATCCTATATCTATCCAACCAAACAGGCACCTAGATACCTTCGCCCCTACCAGGCTGGATGGGCATATCTTGTCCAGGCTCATCCAGGCAACCAAATGTGTGAATCGGTGTGGTGTGGCTAGGATTGCAAACAAGTGCCACGAACATGGGTAGCGCTATTTTGTATTTGTACCTACTAGCCTAATTTTCTCGTAGTTATGTCTACAATGGACAACAAGCAAAAAAAGCTCTCCTATGCCCGTGACCCATCGCTCACGAGCATGCCCCTATAACCACCACTACTCAATCCAATCAATAACTCATCACAAATTCAATGCACATAAACGTAAAGGGGTATTCATCAATGCCAAAAATGTGCATAACAGATAAGGGTGGTTTAGTTCAATAATTAAAATAAAAGTGGTAGTTTAAATTCACATATCTAATGGCTCAACACAGATCTAGGCAATATGGAGATGACAACACAATGTCACAAGCTGGTTTGAGTCCATCAACGAAAAAGAAGAGTTTGCTACATTAGCAATAGAATCAAATCAAAGAAGAGTTAGAAGACATCAAAGAAACAAAAATCAGAGAGAAATAAAACCAAACTCTTATCTCAACAATGGAATCCTCACCTTGCAGACCCCGACAACTTCTAGATCACAATGACTTCCTCAACTTTCTAGATCTGAGACAACATGATCTGCCACCAGTAAGAGAAGAGTATGGATGCGGGCGGTGACACTTCTGGCCCAGAGGACAGAAGAGGGAGCTGGCCTCAGGTAGGTGTGGACTTGGCGATGACAAGAGGGAGGAGTCAGGTGTGGTGTGCGGATGGGAGGAGGGACGAAACAAGGTTTGTTGGAGGCGTTGTGAGAGGGGAGTGATGGAGTGAGCGACTCGGGAGGGCACAGGTAGGGGAGGGGGATGGGTTGGTAGCACCTGGTGTGAGTGGAGTGGTAGGGGTGGCTTGGGCCTTGGGGGAATGGTGGTGGATAACTGAATGTCTAGGGTTTTGAGTCTCAAACCTACCTATTAATTGGGGTACGCAAGTAATCGAGCGAAGCAAGCATGTCAGAGCACCTTTATGCCCATGCCCGTTTGACCGTTAGGCAAAGTTTAGACTCCATGAACGTGCCCACAAGTACTAAACCAAGAACATATCCACCTTCATTAGGGTTTGTGTCTAAAGGTAATCTGGTTATCGGGCAAGATTACCACCCCTAGGTGTGGCCCCAAACACTTGCCTTGCTAGGCATAGCTGATTTATTCCGAGTTCACACCTATGACTAATTTGTGAGAAACTCATCTAGTAACACCAATACTAGTACGACTCCAATTACCAACACTACTTTGTATCGTATTCTGAAGGTGCAAATCAAAATAAACAATCAAAGTGGTGATGTTTTAAGCAAAGAAACATAGTTCAAACATGTGGCCAAGAAAGAGATGAGAGAGGAAGGGTAAAGGAGGGTGGTTAAAACCCTAAAGCATGAGAGTATATTGTGCTAGCAATGTGTAAATTACATGAAGGCAATACATGTGCTATGTGTGAACTCTCCTTTATGGCTTGAATTTCCAAGGAAGGTACCATGTGCATATAGTACTAATCCTATGATCAGTATCTAGTACGCACATTTACAACATTGATAGTACATCCCTACACAATATTATACATATAATAATGGTAGTTAATTATACAATAAAATCTTACAAACCACAATAAACTACAACAGAAATTCAAGTCTTGTAGTATGCCCATACAACCCTCAAGCAACTAACAAGGAGTAAACCCTAGAAAAAAACTCATGATTATATTCCCCATAACCTGCGCCAAAATATGTGTCGTCTGGAATTTCTCTTTTTTCACCTACCGAATCAACAATTTAAGCAAGATTGAGTACTTTTGTACTCAGCAAGACTTGTAGTGTGTAATACTCCAACACTTCAAGTACCCTAAATATCACTACATCATGCCTTTCTCATAATTAATTAACTTTTTTAACAATAAATCCAGCAACAGTATAATTTCTCTTTTAAACATTGAACACTAATTAAAGGATATTGTAACACCCTAGCACAACATGTACTCAAGATATTAGTTTTATTTACTATTTTCTCACATTTATTATAATATTAATCCATAATTTCAGCATAATACATAAACAATTTTTACCAATATTAGGCCATCAATAATAATGATTTGCATAATCATATAAAAAATGACAATAATAAGACTTGGAACCATGCACACAAGTACGCCCTAGCCTTCGTACTTGGGTATGAAGAACAAGATTAAGTAAACAATAAATTAACCACCACATATCTTAACTTAACAAAGACACTAACTAAGTTCACATGCCTATTATTGCAACTATATGATTTTATCATCTAAATAAGATAAGGCACTATTCTATTTATGAGTGAACACTAAAACTAAATTATTGTGAAGACGATGTGACAAATAATACAATGACACTATTCCCATCCCACGTATGTTACCTTTAATGTTTACCTAAACATTAAAGGAAGCAAGAGTGAGTCTATAACTTAGTAAGTGCATAATAAAACAATAACATAACCATTTATCATATCTAAAATTAACAAGTACATAATACAATAATACCAAAGCCATTTGTCACCTTCATCTCATTAATCATATTTTGGTGAGTCCATGACTCAATAACATAATCACGCATCATATTTACCTTATTAGTCATCTTTAGATGAGTCTATGACTCAATAACATAATTATTCATCACATTTACCTCATTAGTCATTTTTTATCATTAGTGATGCAATGTAAATATTTATGTATGCCTATATGCATATCTCATAACTTATACCAGTATAACTTAGTGCACATCCGTCAGTGTTACACCATCTCATCCCCCTCCATTCCGTGGAGGGGCCCTACCAAAGTAGTGTTGGTGATATGCCCTTGAGGCAATCATAAAGATGATTGTATCACATCTTATGTTTATGGAACAATATAATTGTTTGTCCTTTGAATAAATATCGACTGAATTTGACTTGTTTGTGAAACTTTTTCCATATATTAATATTATTCAAGTTATCCATAGTCGGTAATCATATAAGGACATATATAAGTAGACTAGCATATATATTGGTTGATGGCCATGTTTCACAGGTCATAGATATGGAGATATCAAACCAATAATATGGACATATGTTAGAGAATATGATTTGGTTATTGACCCACTATGAGACACTACGAGAACGTTGTATTCTTTCATGTCATCAGTTGGTCTCATATACAATGTGTATGCTATATCTTTCGACTTGAGATTATCGCATGTACTCAAGATGTGTAATAGCTTGCTTTGGGGTCATCAAATGGTACTCTGTAATTGAGTAGTTATAAAGATGGCTTTTAGGTTTGCCATGAAACATGCTGTGAGGCGTGGTCGATCAAGATAGGATTTGCCCCTTCATACAATGGGAGAGATATCTCTAGGCCTCTTGAGTGATCAGATTCTGGAAAATGCATGGCCATGCTACTCGAGTAAAGAGTTACTCGAGTCATCGAGTAAAGAGTTACTTGATGTATTCAGGGAACCTGAGTGACGAATACCCATACCAAGGATACCCCACAGCAAAGTATATATCTACCTCAAGATCGCATTCCTCCGAGTTATCTAGCCTCGGAGTCCGGGCTATAGGTGAAACCGACATGGCTCTCGTTCCTTACTGTAAGGGGTTGTTGCCGAATCTTGATCGGACGCGACCACGCCCCGACCGACCCAGGTCGACACCTCGCAGCACCTACTCCGACCCGACCAGATCGTACTACCACAGCTCGACCAGACCTCGACTAGGGTCCCCGCAGTCTTGGCCTCACAATCTCGCTACATCAAGAGTCCACGCCGAAGCGGCCCACCACTGTACACGGATGCAACGGTAATATTGGGGCGACGGTTCCTTCCAAAAGGCAACCAGAGGGCAGCCTCGATAAAGCAAACTATCTTTTCAAGACGCCAAGATCTCGACAGCGCTCAAAGGACGACGTCGCCGTCCAGAAAGGGCGCCGCTGTAGGTCTACCCACTCCGTATGGGATGCGCTGGAGCCTGTCAGTCATCATTACTGAAGACCGGGTCGCGTAGATGAACAGCCTTCCCGTCATCATGGCCGAAGACTAGAACGCCCGAACGGCGCTTTTCCTTGTCTCTTTTTCAAATCCTCGTGTACCCTGCCCCCTCGGCCTATATAAAGGGAGGCAGGGCCCTTGGAGGAGGGGGATATAGATTTTTTTTCCTTCACACGCACTCACGCGAGTTCGCTCATTGGCACCGCCCCTTTAGATAGCTCAGGGTTCTCCACCCCACAGTCGGCGCCAGGTTTAGGAAGGCCCTCCCGACTTCTTCTTCCCGAGCGAGCGCTAAGGGCCTGTCCTTAGCCTCCATTTGTAATCTCTGTTTGCTCCTCGAGCTCAGGCAATTCAAACCGCCACCACTTAATGGAAGTAGGGACATTGGCCGAACCAAGATAAATCGAGACTTCTTTGGTCTAACCATTTGAGGAGAGGGAGCGCGATCCCTATACTTATTTAATTTACTTGCGGCTATCTTAAACACCGGTTAGCGCGCCATGTAGGATCTCGCCATCTTCGAGATCTCTCGATTCCCATTTTCCTCCTCGATGGTTTTTCACTAACGACGACGATTCAAGGCCAAGGGGCCGGATCCGTTCGACTCCTCGACTTCATCACCATCCGTGCGGAGAGTTCGTGCTCATCCCCGCCACTCTCCAGGCGCGAGCGCCCGCCTCGAGCCTGGACTCCGTCATCCACACCCTCGGTGACCTTCGGCTTGGGGACCTCGCGGGCCCCAAGGTGGAGTCCGTCTATCGCCACGCTACCTCTAGTAGCGGTCCTCGCGAGCTCATACAAGATGGCGGCATTGCCCCCACAGCTCAAGACTGTGGGCCACTTGGCCGGCATCTCACGACCTCCGCTCACGATCTCTTGGAGAGCCCCTCCACCTCGATTCCGGCCAGAGGCGAGCACACCTCCAACAGGTTGTACCCTTGTGAGTGCAACATGGTGGGCCGGACGCCCGCCACTACCTCTGTCACCAGAACGCCGCCCGGCGGCCGAGGCGCGGAGGAGGAACTCCAAGGCGAAGACCGAGGCTCTCAAGCCCATCAGACAGAGCTCCAGCTGCAACGCGAGCAAATGGAGGCTCAAGAGGCCGAGCTTGTCAAACTCGGTCGATCTGGAGCAAGGCAAGCCTGGCCTTCACATGCACTGCCACGCTGCACAAGAAGAAGTTCAACAAAGAATGGCCGAGGGGTCGACGACCCATCAGACTTCCTCGTGCTACCAGAACGTCGCCGCCGCGGCAATGTTGCCAGCAGCATCCCAGAGCAGAGGATCCGGGCTAAGGCCACCTATCGAACCTCCGGGTCAGGAACATGCTGCGATCCAAGAGTCTGACCTCCGCTTCTCCGCCGGGCTTCTTCCAACACCCCAAGGCCATTGCCGCCCAGATCACGGGGTCTTGGCGCCAACGGTGTCACTTAAAGGGCCCTCAGCCTCTCACGCCCGGCGCGAATACCCGGGCGAAAGCCGCAATGTTCGTGGCACCGTGGGGACCCGGAAGAAGACAGACGACGAGGCGGTCCATCCGGGCGTGGGATACGATCGTCGCCGCCATCAGAGCCTCGAGCCCCTACGGCGAGGTCGCGGGCGTTCACCGAAATCGCCCATGAACTTCCCCGCCAGATTCCGGGCCCCTACCAACATAACCAAGTACATCGGGCCTCGAACCCCGGTGTCTGGTTAGAAGACTTCCGGCTCGCATGTAGGCGGAGGCGCTTCACGACGATCTCTTCGTCATCCAAGACTTCCCATTTACCTCGCGGATTCTCGCCGAGCATGGCTCGAGTATTTACCGCGAACACCATCGAGTGGGCCGACCTAAAGAGCGTCTTCGTCGGAACTTCGTGGCACTTACAAGCGCCAGGAACTCCTTGATCTCAAAAGTCATGGCGGAAGAAATGGGAGTCTCCGGATTATATCCCGCTTTCTCCCAAAGAATGCAACGAGCTCTCGACATCACCGACGCCGATGTTGTCGGGCGTTTATCACGGTACTCGCCGAAAGCCCCGTGCATAAGCCGGTGCGCCAAGCCTAGGACCACCAAGGAGCTCCTCGACATTGCCACTCAACCACGCCTCCCATGAGGAGGTCATGGGGCTATCTTTGACAAGGGAAGGCTGCGAGAGGTCGCCCCGACCGCATGCTACTCGACCGCTTCGACAAGAAGAAACGGAAGGGGAAGCAGGGCCGCGAGGGCCCTGTGGTCGCGGCAACCGACCGCCCTGCCAAGCAGCAGGCGCGTTAGGATCCCGACCACTTCGAAAAATTGATGGACAGCCCATGTCCGCATCATGGGTACCCCGTCAAACACAAGTACAGGGACTGCGAAACCCTGAAGCGTTTCATCTCCGGAACCTCCGCACGGGGTAAGGGGAAGAAGCGCGACTCGGCACCAGATGTCGAGTCCAACGAGGCGCCAAGAGTTCCTTAACCCGATGGTCGCCTCATGATCTTTGGCGACCAACGAGCTACGCCGATAAATGTCATGAAGCTTGCATTCCATGAAGTCCACACGCGGCTCCCGGCAGTGCTTAAGTACCTTCGGTGGTCGGAGTCGCCGATCACCTTCGATCGGAGTGATCACCCGATCACGCTCCGCACCCGGAGATATCCTCCGTCGGGCCCCCATTGTGGGGACGGCGCCTTTCCAAGGTGCTCATGGATGGCGGCAATTTCAACATCCTCAGACGCCGAGACCTTCGATGCCACGGGATCCTCGCCAAGTCTTCGACCGAGCAAGACGCCTTTCCACGGATCGCTCCTAGTCCGCAAGCCCATCCGCCGCATATCGACCGCCAAGAACCTTCGAACCGTGCCAACTTCCGCGACCGACCTCACCTTTGAGGTCGTGGGGTTTCGCCCTATCACGCCATCATGGGGAGGCCATGTTATGCCAAGTTCATGGCGATCCCCAACTACACTTACCTTAAGTCAAGATCTGGGGCCGCGGAGTCATCACCGTGGCGCATCCTTTCACTCGCCATAACCGCGAGAAAACCAAGCCAGAGATGGCATCGGCGATCATTGCGCCCGCCAACTCAAGAATCTCCGGAAGGAGACCTCGAATCCGCCCGACTCCAGCAAGTCGGGTCCGGATCCTTCAAGTCCGCCGAGGATACGAAGGAGGTCATGGTCAATCCCAAGATCCGACCAGACTGCGGCGATCGGGCCGCGCCTCGCTAAATAGGAAGGCACGCTCGCCGACTTCCTCGCGCTAATCGGATGTCTTTGCATGGAAACCCTCGACATGCCAGCATCCCGGAAGTCGCCGAGCACTCCTTGAATATTCGCCCGGCCAAGGCGGTTGTCCAGCCGCTTGCGCCGCTTCGACGAAGAAAGGCGCAAGATCATCGGCGAGCAAATCGCCAAGCTTTGGGCGGGGTTTATAAAGAGGTCCGCCACCTCAATGGCCGCCAACCTGTGGCCGGTAAAAAGAAGTCCGCAATGGAGAATGTGTGTTGACTACACGAGCCTCAACAAGGCATGTCCCAAGGACCCTTTTCCATTGCCCCGCATCGACCAAGTTGTCGACTCCACCGCATGGGTGTGAATCTCGTCTTTCTGGACGCCTACCAGCTACCACCAGATAGCGATGAAGGAGTCCGACCAACTCACGACCTCGTTCATCACCCCGTTCGGCTCTTACATTACGAACGATGCCGTTCGGTCTGAAAAACGCGGGTGCTACATACCAGCGATGTATGCAAATGTGTTTCGACGACCAGACGGCGTAATATCGAGGCGACGTCGACGATATTATCGCCAAAACTAAGAAGGTTGACGACCTTGTCGCCGACTTAGAGGAGACTTTGCGAACCTCCGAAGGTTCGCAGATCGTGCTCAACCCCGAGAAGTGCGCTTCGGGTTCTCAAGGAAAACCGCCGGCTTCATCGCTCGAGCGCAGATCGGGTTAATCGGAGAAGATCGCGCGATCATGAAGATGGGTCCGATCAAGAACTGAAGGAGTCCAGAGGTCGACGGATGCCTAGCAGCCCTAAGCCGCTTGCCTCCGCCTCGATGAGCGCCAAATGCCGCTTTATAAGCCGCCAAGAAGTCCGACCACTTCATCTCGACGCAGAAGCGCAGAAGCCTCAATCGATTGAAGTCGTTTAACCACGCCTGTTGGTTGCCCTAACGCCGGAAGAATCGCTTCTCCTCTACTCGCCGCCACGACCCAAGTCGTTAGCGGCGCCGTCAGAGAGCGATCAAGAAGGCCAGCAGACTAAGGTGCAGCTACGGTATTTCATCAAGTACTCTCCGAGTCCAAAGCCCGTACCCTCGGTGTGAGTCGCTCTACGCGGTGCTCATCGCCAAGAGGAAGTTAGTCCACTACTTCGACCGCATCCGATCTCCGTGGTAACTTCCATGCCGCTCGGCGAGATCATTCGTAGCCGCGACGCCTCTAGGAGAATAGCCAAATGGGCTCTCGAGCTCAACGGCCACGACATATCGATGTCCCCGGACGCCATCAAGTCGCAGTTCTCGCCCGACTTCGCCCCCAGTGGACGAAGCTCAGCGCCACCGCTACCAAGACCCCGAGTACTGGATGATGTACTTCGATGGGTCTTACACCAAAAACGGAGCAGACGCTGAATCGCCCTCATCTCTCCACTTGAAACAAGCTTCAAGACGCGATTCGGTCAGACTTCGACGCCACCAACAATGTCGCCGAATATGAAGCGCTCGTCAATGGTCTCCGGATTGTCGCCGACCTGCCGCCGCCTCTACGTACGGCGACTCCAAGCTTGTCGTCGACCAAGTCATGAAGGCTTCCGAGCCTCGCGACGATCGTATGGCGGCATACTGCTGAAAGGTACGTAAATTGGAGGAAAGGTTCAAGGGTTTTGAACTTCACCATAGCTACCGCCGTTACAATGGGGAAGCCGACTACCTGGCCAATTTGGCTTCCAACCCGACCACCCGTCAGAATCTTCGTCTCCGACCTCTACAAGCCCACCGCTCTATTTGGATTCTCCATCCAACATCCGGCCGACCCTCAAGATGCGCGCTTCGCCGATCGCCGAGCGCTCAAGTCGAGCCTTCGAATCAAGTCACGGCAGATCGCTTCGCCAACTCCGACTGGAGGAAACCTTTCATCGACCGACTAACTAATGGATCGCTCCCCGCCGATCCCATCGGGTTCGGTGCCTCGCCGGTGGGCTTAAATCTTTGTATCTTGGTCGAGAAGACCTCTACAAGAGAAGCCCCGGTCCTCCGGCGCATCCTAGCAAACCAAGGAAGCATTACCGCTGGACATCCACGCCGGATTTGCGACATCATGCCGCCCCACGATCCTCGTGGGCAAAGCCTTTCGCCAAGGTTTTTACTGGCCAACGGCGATGGCCGATGCCGAACAGATTGTTCGCACCTGCGAAGGGTGCCAATTCTTTGCTCGACAGACGCATCTTCCCACGCAAGCCCTGCAGACGATCCCTATTACATGGCCGTTCACCATTTGGGGACTTGATCTGGTCGGCCCCTTTAAGAAGGTGCCCGGGGGCCTGACACACCTGCTTGTCGCGGTGGATAAGTTCACCAAGTGGATAGAAGCTAAGCGGCCGCCACCATCACTTCGCCCAGCGCCAACTTCTTCCGCGACATCCTCTATCGTTCGAGTCCGAACTCCATCATCACCGATAACAGCACGCAGTTCACAGGGAAAGAATTCCTCGAGTTCTGCGACGACTTCAACATCCGCGTCGACTGGGCGGCTGTGGCCCACCCGCGGACTAATGGCCAAGTCGAGCATGCCAACGGCATGATCCTCCAAGGGCTAAAGCCGCGGATCTTCGATCGGCTGAAGAAATTCGCGGGACCCTTTGGAGCTTGCGAACCACGCCGACCCGATCGACCGGTTTCACACCATTCTTTTTGGTGTTCGGCGCGGAAGCCGTTTTACCCACCGACCTGGACTACGGCGCGCCGCGACTGCAAGCTTTCGACGAGGCACGGGGGCTCGACGCGCAGCAAGATGCCATCGACCGGCTTGACGAAGCGCGCGATATGGCAGTTTTGCGATCGGCCAAGTATCAACAGACGCTGCGGCGTTTTATGATCTATGTGTCCGCTGGACGATCCTTCGGCACATGCACTGTCTGCGTCAGTCCACCAACGCGGCAAGCATAAGCTGTCCCCTCCATGGGAAGGACCCTTCACCGTCATGGAAGTCCTCCGACCTGGTACTTTTGACTTAAAGACGCCGACGGCAACGTTGTGCCCAATGCATGGAATATCGAAAAGTTAAGGCGATTTTATCCCTAAACTTTACCCTTATTCCTGCGACATTGGCCAAACCTCCAGGCCCGAAGCGCAACGCACTGATCACACCCTGATCTTCGTGCGTCGCTCAAAGGACTCCCTACTCACGTGGCCATCTGAGATCGTGCGCCAATCGAACATCGTGGCCTATCTCGATGGTAACTCCTTTTGCCGAGAGCGCTACGGCTCGTGCCCCAGCGGCTACGGTCTCGAAGTAGCGCGTTACAGTAAAAGGGGGATAACCATAGGGGACGGTCCTTTATCGGTTTGAGGCACGACTCTGGGCCAGCGTTTTCATCACTACCCTCGCGTTTCCTTTAAGGTATCGCTCGCCTGCGCCCGTGTAACTTCGGAAGATTCCCAAAGACTACGGTCATCCAGTGAAGCGCTTGTCACGAAGGAGAAAACGCGAATGTAAGGCAAAATCCCCAAAAGTCGCATTATGCAAGCAAGCGATATTACAAAAAAGAGAAGAAGAAGAGAGGGGAGGAGCTCGAGCCGCCTCGCCACGCTCAGCGCCACCTCACGGTGTCATCGCTTGAGCTGTCGCCGCTCAAGACGAGCTCACTCGCCACCTTCTCCGCCGCCGCCTCACCCTCGCCGGCTGGTCCGCGTCCCCTCGATCCCGCAAGAACGGTTGCAATCGGTCGAAGGACGCTGCGCGCCGGGCGCAAAGACGCCAGAACGATTCATGCCATGCCGAGGAGGCCGACCTCGTGAGCTGAACGCCACGCAGGCTTGGGCAAGCCTCGGAAGGGCGCGGCCACCTGGTTAAGGTGGAAGGCATACCTCGCCGGAGTAAGCTCCAGAGGCTCCGGCAGCCTCACCCCCAGAGACTCCAAGCTCCTGCCTATGTTCTCGAAGGCCGGGCTGAGCAGGGAGAGGAAGCCCTTCCGCGAGGCTAGTTGCTCACAGACATCGTGGCCGAGGTCCTCCACGGCGGCCTCGGCCGGGCTCGGCTGCGACGACGCTGGCCTTCACGCTGCTGTGGCGAAGCTCCTCCTCGAGGGCGGCGACACGAGCCTGCCTCACTGCCACTCTCGCGGCAAGGCCGGCTCCCCTCGGCGGGCCGGGCTGTGCTTGCCGAGCAAGCACTTCCACCCGAGTGGCGACTGTGGCAGCCTGCGACACTAAGGAAGCATCCAATCGCACAACGGCCGTCATCTACATCGCTGCCCGCTGCTCGTCAGAGAAGCGATGGCGCCCGCCTCCCACTAAGGCGGCCAAGACAGTACGAAAGAACGGTTCGCTAGAACCAGAGCCAGTAGCGCTGATCAAAATGGCAAGCAGGTCAGCATTAGCAACAAGAGGAAGACCAGAGCCATCGCCGGGACGAACAAAGAAGACTCACTCCGAACGAGAGTTCTGGATACGGAAGACCGACGAGGGCACACGAGCCTCCCTTTCGCAGACGATCCGCGAATTGCCTCGGCAAAGACGGATCTCTTGGAACCCGACCCTAGGGGGTCCGCCGCTACCTCCCGCTTGCCGGCCCGCCGATCATCACCGCCGCTCGCCATCGACGCCCTTGCCTCCTGATCCTTCTCCTCTTCTCTGGACAAAAGGCAAAAGTGGAATAGGAGGGCGGAGGGGGCGAACTGCGCATAGTGGTTCTTTCCCACCGCACCATATTTATAGGGCCGGGCGAGTGGTCGGCGGAGTCGCCCAGCGGCGCGTCAGACGGCATTAATCGTGATGTCCCGCGACGACGGACGCGTTCGCCCACGCCCCGCATTAAAATGCGACGTGACGGTTGGGGTGAAAGGACGCTGTGCCGGCCAGGGAAACGTGGCGCAACCCTTCGATTTCCATTTCGACACAGGCTGGCTGCGTCACCAGTGGACGCCAAGCGACGTCCGGATGGGTCGTGGTGGCCCCAAGTAAAGGTCTCGGCCGCCACAACGCCTCCCGCATCCGAAATAAAAGATAAGGCAACCTTTTCCTTAAATAAATTTTTTCGTACTCGTTTTTTCACTTCGAGTCCCCACACACTGCCCGGGGGCTACAAGCTCGCATATTTTTATGAGTCGGGTGACCGAGTCGGCTACGAGGACCTCCCTAGCGGTAGCCCCCTCGACCCGAGCACTACGACCCATGCCCCAAATGGCCACGGCCATGGCAGTAGTGCTCAGGAAGAGGGAGGTACTGCTTGGGTGACCCCAAGCCGGTCCAGAACACTCGCCTCACATGAAAAGTGCCAATGAAACCCTCACTATCCGAGCTTTCCTAAGAAATGTCCACACGGTGACCAGCGCTTATGTTACCCCCGCGGTTTTCTAAGCCACGGTCATCATTCATGGAAAGCACGGGGGATGGGAATCGGACCAGCATCCGGATAGCCATTTGGTTCCCCCCACGATGGTAACCCTTTCGACCTAGTCCATGACATTTTGCAGGAGCGGGAATCGCAGAAAGCAAGGGAGCAACGATGACGAAAGGTAGGAAAATACCCTAGTCCTCGTTACCCCAAATTTACAGGTGCCTACCGAATCACATGCTGGCTGGATACACATCGACCGACCGTTTGCCGATCGGTTACCAAGGTCCCGCCACAAACACCACTTAACATTGCCAAGAAGACGCACTGCCCCCGATCATTTCGCTTAGATTTAAATTCCTACACGACATTAAATGCTTGCGGGATGTCGGGTGTCGCTCGCTAAACGCCATGCGACCCTAGATCATCTGCCTCCGGGTCGGCTCAAACCGACCCAAAGCAGGCATGAAAAAGTCCACCAGGCCCTTGTAGCCTCGAGGTGGCGAGAAGGCTTGAGTGCCTAGCAAATAAGACTCGCCGCTGGTCTCAAAGGCAGATCCACTGATGGATCCCTCGCCGACCCCGGCAGGCAAACGAGCAAGGGGCGAATTCAAGACGAACCCTCGGTGGGTCTTTAGTTGGGTCGCGGACGACCTAATCGCTTTAGTTCGTGTCCGAGACCATACTTCAAACTCTCCGCGGAGCCTCGAAGGGCAGCAGCCAATCATGCCTCGAAGTTACGAACGCTAGGGTCCCAGACGGATTGAGTAAAGAAAGGTTTTTATGGGTCGCCCAGCCGTCGGACACCTAACGCAGGATCGTCCGCCGAGGTCGCTGACCTCCAGGCCCACTCGATAACCCGCTTGTAGCTCCACGAGCACGGTGTTCGCCAACATAGGCAAACACGCTGCTCGCCACCCTCCGTGTCCCACACCGCAGACGGGCGATACGTGGGATCGACACGCCTCTCCTCAGAGATTGCCTCGCCCAACGAGGACTCGAGATGGACGCCCTCCGTCCAGCTACGGCGTAAAAATGGCACTAACGCGTATAGCTGCGACGTTAAACGAGCATTCGGGAACCGGAACCTCCCACAGAGGCATCCGGACCTCCCGCCGACCACGGCGCGTTTAGCTACGACAAGAACGAAAGATTGAGGAACCGGAACCTCTTGCAGAGGCATCCGGACCTCCCTGCCGACCACGGCCGCGTCTAGCTGCGACGTTAAATGAGCATTCGGGAACCGGAACCTCCCGCAGAGGCATCCGGACCTCCCTCGCCGACCACGGCGCGTTTAGCCTGCGACGTTAACGCGAGATTCGGAACCGAACCTCCCGCAGAGGCATCCGGACCTCCTCGCCGACCACGGCGCGTTTAGCTTCGACAAGAACGAGCATTCGGGAACCGAACCTCCCGCAGAGGCGCCCGGACCTCCCCGCCGACCACGGCCGGTTTAGCTTCGACAAGAACGAAAGATTCGAACGGAACCTCCCGCAGAGGCGTCCGGACCTCCTCGTCGACCACGGCCGTCTAGCTTCGACGAGAAACGAGCGACTGCAGAAGGCACCTATGCCGACCAACGTGGTCACGCACGTCAGCCGGTTTCGTTTGGTCGCAGAACCCCGACCAGCTCTCCGACCGCCGGCTACACCACCGGAAGGCTTCGCACTCCAAATCAAAACACCGACCATTGGTTGACTCGACAAAACAGACGCCCTTCTCAGAAGACTGTTCCCTCTTCAGCGCCGCCGCTCCATACCGATTTAAACGGAAGGTCCCTCCAGGAACGCTCGCGTTTTAGGACGGCCCTGGGGCTATTGACGAATACCCATACCAGGGGATACCCCACAGCAAAGTATACATCTACCTCAAGATCGCATTCCTCCGAGTTATCTAGCCTCGGAGTCCGGGCTATAGGTGAAACCGACATGGCTCTCGTTCCTTACCAGAAGGGGGTTGCTGCCGAATCTCGGGTCGGACGCACCCGCCGGCCCCGACCGACCCAGGGCCGACACCTCCGCAGGCACCTACTCCGACCCGACCCCTCAAGATCGTACTACCACAAGCTCCAACCAGGACCTCGACCAGGGTCCCCGCAGGTCTTGGCCTCACAATCTCGCTACATCGCCAGCCCACGCCGAAGGGCCACATTGCTGTACAGACGCAACGGTAATATTGGGGCGGACGGTTCCTTCCCAAGGCAACCAGAGGGCAGCCTCAGCTTAAACACCTATCTTTTCAAGACGCCAAGATCTAACAAAGCGCCAAAGGATGGACGGCGCCCGAAAAGGGCGCCGCTGTAGGTCTACCCACCAGATGGGACGCTATTGAGCTCTGTACCATCATTATCAAGACTGGTCGCATAGACGAATACCGCCTCATCATGGCCGAAGACTAGAACGCCCGAACGGCGCTTTTCCTTGTCTCTTTTTCAAATCCTCGTGTACCCTGCCCCTTCGGCCTATATAAAGGGAGGCAAGGCCCTTGGAGGAGGGGGATATAGATTTTTTTCCTTCACACGCACTCACGCGAGTTCGCTCACTGGCACCGCCCCTTTAGATCGCTCAGGGTTCTCCGCCCCACGGTCAGCGCCAGGTTTAGGAAGGCCCTCCCGACTTCTTCTTCCCGAGCGAGCGCTAAGGGCCTGTCCTTAGCCTCCATTTGTAATCTCTTTTTGCTCCCCGAGCTCAGGGCAATTCAAACCGCCACCACGAACTGGAAGTAGGGACATTCAGCCCGAACCAGTATAAATCTGAGACTTCTTTGGTCTAACCATTCGAGGAGAGGGAGCACGCGATCCCCTATACTTACGAATTTACTTGCCAGTTATACGAAACACCAACACTGAGTCATGTCATCGAGGAAGAGCGGTCAAGCCATCCAAACAAGGATGACAACAGCTCACCTTATTGAATTAATTATATAAAATAAAGATCATGCATTTTGCATGAGCATTAAATCTAAAATTGTGTTTATAATAAAGAAATTTGAAAAATGAGAATGTTCCTTTCAAATATTTTCAAAAACTTGATCTATAAATTAAGTTGTTGATTTTATAAAAATCTATACAAATGTCTGATTCACTAAAAAGAATTTTTGCAGAAAAACTATGTATCGAAAAATCATGAAACCAACTTCGTTAAGTTTCAAATATTTCCTAGTATTATAGAGGATTTTTCCAAGATTTTTAGAGCCTTTTCGCTATTTTATTGTTATCGCGTTTTGTCTCAAGCATTATTTAAATTCCTAAATTCAACCGAAGGTTACGTTTCAAAATGGAAGGTCAGTACTTGATTGCGTTTCCGTTTCTGATCGTGGAAAATGAATTAGGAGGCTATCTCTTCATTGTCTTTAGTGGGTTTTCATTGGTTACTACACCATAACCATTCCTTAATCCTTGCACTGTTGTTCTTCCTCCTCAAGACCTCGGCTATTCATCTACATCCATATCTCCTTGTCTTCCTTCCTTGGTTTGTTCGCTACATATTTGTAGTACGTAGCATGTATAACTTTCTAATATGCGTATATATATACTAGAGTTTGGGACGCATGAACACATATATAAGTTAGTCTGTTCACACGCATAATTTCCTATATGTAGAAATATTCGGCTGATCCACATGTATATGTTCGGCGGGTTCACAAGTATAATTTCCCATATGCATGTATATATGAGGATGATTAGCATGTATATATATGTATATATATTAGAACGCTAGCTTGCATGTGTACATGTAAGTTATTGTAACACTAATTTGTTACGTTCAGTTGTTAAAAACGCGAAGCACAACAATTCTAAACACAAGATTTGTCCCTCCGCGCTTGAGATCGGCTGATGCCGAACTGAACCCACTGGATGAACCAGATTAGATTATTCGCTTCCTTGCTTGCCTACCAGACAAAACCAATAGCTTTATTATTTTCAAGAAAACACGAAATTTATTATTTTCATTACAAATTCATTATAAGTCCAAACTGTATGTGATAAATTTTTTAAATAAGTAAAAATCAATACCTAGCTACGTTAATTTTACTGAAATTTTATAAATAAATTTATACTGTTAAAATATTCACGGAAAGTCCAAACTTACGAATTTTGTAGCTCTTAAACTATACGTCCAAAAATGTCAAAATAAATTTTATAAATCTTAGAAAATGCTAAATTAATTATCTGAAAGTTTTCATAAAGTTATAAATTAGTTTGATTTGTGGTAGTTTCTGAATGTGTGTTTGTACGTTATTTTGCGTGTTTATTTGGTTCCTTATCTGTTACACGTAGACGTCAAGCTATGTGAGGACGCGGATTCCGAGGATCAAGCTCCAGACCAAGACCTAGACCAAGACTGGCTGCTTTTCGAAGGCAAGTTATGCTTTGACCATCTTGCTCCTATGTTTTTAAATATTATGTTGATTTAAATTATGCATGCTAATTAAATTATGAAAGCTTTAAAGTAATTTGGGTTTAGTTAAATCACCACTTGTTTTCGAATCCTTGTTCCTAGTATTTGTATGCCATAAATCCATTGTCACTCTAAGTTGGAAACTATTAAATTGGTCAATATTAGTCACCAACGGAAATGGTTAGAACAAGTAGGTATGCTTAGCCAAGCGAAGACGCTTCATTGACCTTTGCTTTCATGAGAAAGATGAAATATTGACTAATAAACTATGAAAGACATTTTGAGAATGTGACATGTGTGTTGATGTTATTGATGGCACACGGTGCATGGTAACCAACCAGGGTGGTAAAATAATTTAGACAGTGGCAAGTGATTAATGGGGGGCCAGATGTGGCACATGGGAGCGATGTTGTTGAATTTGGTTTTGTGAACTTTGGGTAGTCTTGCCACGGTCAACCTAAGGACTTAACCTTACAAGCCTTTGAACTGAGCCTAACATACAACCACATGTCTGGTATGGGACAGACCTAGTTGAGTATGATTCCGAAGTCTTAGCATGTGAGACCTCAGGTGGTTTTTGTAGCTGTGGATGTGGAAAGAAGTGTGTAGTGTTTACCGGATCGGTCTTACATCTCTTCAACGGTATACGTTGGCCCTGTACTTCCACTCCGCAAGAGGGAAGGGACAGTGAGGACTATACCGGGAGGTACGCATGCGAGGATAGAAGTTTCGGAAAGACTTTGTTATGGTTACTCGCTTGTGTAGTGTTTAACTATATCGTGTGGGTAAAGTGTATAACCTCTGCAGAGTGTACAAACTATTCGAATAGACGTGTCCACGGTATTGGACATTGCTCGGGGATTACAGTCAAGGGATAGACTTTATTAAAAATATGGTTGGGTTAAAAGATGAAGTTGATGGAAGTATGAATTAGGATGTGGAAATGCTTTTACTTAACTTCTGGAAAAGTTATTGTTAATTCTACTTGTTTTTACTGCTTTCAAATTTACTTATGTTACTTGTTAAATGCTGTTTATTGCAAATTAACCTTTAAGCCATTCCATTGGAATAAGCCTGGCATGTAGCATATTAGGTTGCATTCTGTGCATAGCTTGTTGAGTACCAATGTACTCACCCCTCCATAATCACAACATCAGAAGACGAAGAATCGCAAGCGTTTGAGGAGGAGAAGAATGATGACCCGGCTAACTAGGAAAAAGGCCCAGTCAGTTGTCTTTGGCAAACTAAGACGCCACGAATAATTTTATAATTTCGCTGCTATTATTTGTTTACTCTGAACTCATCCCTGCATGGCTTAATATTGTAAGGCTGACCTTAAGGTCTTAACAATTTAATTTTAACTAAATACATTATTGTTATTATTTTCGTTGTGTATGTATGATGGTATTCATCTCTGTAGTATCTGTGAGCACCTGCATGATCCTAGACTGGTGTATCACACAGAGTGTTCGGAATTCAAATTCCAGGCGGTATTCATCTCTGTGGTATCTGTGAGCACCAGCGTGATCTTGGACTGGTGTATCACATAGAGTGTTCGGAATTCAAATTCCGGGCGTGACAAAAGACAAGCAAGCAATTCAATTCTAGAAATGTAAATTGGAACAATGTAAATAAGGAATTTCAAGCATACACAAGGAGACACAATACTTTTTACCGTGGTGTTCGGAGACTTGCTGGTCTCCCATAGTCCACATTGAGGCAAACCCAAACCGTTTTGGATCAACTCCACAAATTGAGTACCCGCCTTGATTCCACTAGTGGTAGCTCTTTCCCCCTCCAGGTAGGTGAGTTCCGACCTTCACAAATTTACCAGGCCTTCTCACAATCTCCTTAAGAAGGTCACCATGCACAACGCCTCCACATGTCATCTAGGTGTCGGCAAACACCAAGAGTAACAAGTCAAGCTCTCTAGCTTGAGTTCCACCAAGTACAACATATGTACAATGGTAATCACCGAGTGCAACATATGCAAAAGGCTTTCCTCAAGTGTGACACATGCACAAGAGGTTCTCAATCCATTTCTAATTCCAATACATGCAATTAGAGCTCACTCTTAGCTCAAGAATCAAATGTGGGAGTACAACACATGCAAAATACCACCCAAATACTCAACGTGACCAACAACTAAATGCCAGCCCCAAGGCTCTTTTTATAGCCTCCATAAGAAAAACTAGCTGTTAGGGGTGCAAAATAGGCAAAAATGCCCAGGAAACCTAGTCATACCGCTCTAGGGCCGATATGACCGCTCCTTAGAGACTAACGGCTAAAATCTAGCTATTACTCAGAAAATCCGGTCATACCGGAGAGGATCCGGTCATACCGGGCCTAAAATTTCCCTCTTTGGCCAAAATTCCTCTTCTCTAAAAAAAATAAGCCAAAATGACCCTGGTCATACCAGAGGCTGGTATGACTGGAGTGGGTCCAGTCATACCGGGTCTTGGGGCGGTATGACTGGACTAGGGGCGATCATACCACTCCTTTAGCCACTAAAACACCCAAAATTTTTTACTCCGAACTTCGATTTAGGTGATCTTGGGCTCTATGAGAAGCTTAGCAAAAGAGCTACAATCTTCACCTCTTTTCAAGATTTAAGCAACCATAGATATTTTTAAATATCACAAAAAAATCTCTAACATAGTCATTCAAGTCTAAAATCTGATTTTTTGAAATCCCTCACATAGACTTGATAAGGGCATGACTATAAGCTAGAAAGAGACAATAAGATCAAATATTGAGCTATGTGATGATCAACTCATGATCAAAATAATTTTACAAAACACATTTGCGACTTCTAATCACATGCTCTAATATTAAATTAAGCACAACTTATTTGCAACACACATTTGCAAATAAATCGAGAACTTATGATATCAATTCTTTAGCCATGTAATGATCAACACATGATCCTGACACTTTACAAAACTGTCGACGATCGGGATCGCCAACCGCAGAAAATGAGGTAGGGGTCAATGAGAAATGGGACCACAACTGCGCTTTGCTCGAACAGGGGAATGAGGTCGAGGAGGTCGATGGTCGGAGCTAGGGGACAACGAACGAGATGGAGGATTATCTGGTTCGAGCCCCGAGAAGGTAATAGCTCTACTCCAGTCACCTTGCGGTGGTGGTTCCCGATGTTTGTGAGTACAAGAGAGGTTCTGACTCAATTTTGATGATGCTAAGTCTAAACTTGAACTCGGTGTGTGGCCGGGTTATCCTCCTAAGTGTTTACAAAGCCTCGATCTTATACCCATTCTCCTTGCAACGTTCGGGAGTATTCCTGATCGTGGCCTTCATGCACATTGATAGTCAGGAAACCGTTCCGATCCTTGCCGCCTACATTACTCCACGATCCCACGCTCGTGAATCGCCAAGTGATGACGTGTCTGGGATCCAAGGGAACGCCACCGACCTTGAATCATCCCAAACAGCAGGTCGTGAGGGCCCCGAGCTCGGAGACACTGCGCCCTAGGTCGAGCGGCCTTGAGCTTGATCCGAGTCTTTGATCGAGGCCTTCCGAGCTAGGGGACCGGTTGATCTGTGGCCGACGACCAAGGGTTGCCTGCCCTTGACAACTAGCCCCGAGGCTCAAGGTCGAGAAGTAGCACCAAGGACGACCTCGAGCCTCACCCAGCAGTGTGTCAAGCAACCCTTGCAAGGTCTTGGAACCTTGTTCGAGGTCGAGGCGGAGATCGCAAAAGTGAACCCCAGGCGAGACACTGGCGACCTTTGATTTTTCCAAGTGATACGGATGCCAACAATGGCGGACACTGCGGTGCTTCGAGTCCGCCGCCTGTGTCTTAATTGAGCCCGTTTAATCATGCGGCACAGACCTTTTGAGGCGCCAGAGGAGGTTAAATCCCAAGAGCGCCGTGGAAGACCCCGAGCTTTGGATCATCACCAAAGCTTCGCCCTCCTCCCAAGCCTTCTCGCGAAAGCATCGCCTTTCCATCTCCACACGACGTTCGCCATGGCCAAGCTTAGGAAAAGTACCTTGTCTGGCCACGAGGATGAAGGAGCTCGAGGCCACGGGTCATTGGATCGGTGACTGGCGGTTGCGGTGGCGAGACCGAACCTCGTCCTCGAGATGACGAGATCGTGCACGAAAGCAAAGCATTCCCTCTTGAGCTGCGGACCCCGGAGAGAATTCTCGCCGACGTCCTTGATAGTTGCCAAATTGAAGTGATCAACCTGTACCCAATTCCGTCCTCACCCTAGCCGTCTTTCTCCCATCTATGCGAGGGTTCCCGGGATTCTTCCCACGCCTCGCTCTTCTTCCGCCACTTCTCCCTCTTAGCCTCGGGAAGGACCCGTGGTCGGGTGCCTCTACTTCCAGAGCGGCCCGGCTCAAGTGGGTCTCGCCAAGATCCTCGCCGGGACTCTCTTGGTCCATGGTCGAGCGCCGTTCTACCTCAAGAAGGGGAGAACGGGAGGTCATGCGATCTGAAGGAGCCGCCACTTTGGGAAGATGGAGACCCTAGAGATCGAGGACCTCAACGCCGACGCAGGCCATCGCCGCCATCCACATTTGCGCCACACGCGGTCTCACCGGTCCAGCGATCGCGAACGATTTTTCTGCGGAATCGGTGTCTCCCTGCGGAAGAGGTTACATCCGTTCTCCCGAGATCGAGGGGACGCGACGATTCGACCCACGAGAGTTCATCGGTAAGGTCTTGACCACAAGGCTTTTGCTTGACTTCGTGATTTCTTCCTCCTCCGATGGCTCTTGTTAGTGTAGCGCCGAAGGAGTCCCGGTCGCGCCAGATGCAGAAATGTTCGAAATCGGCGATGAGTACACTCTCGACGCACCAGGCCTCAAGAACGCCTTTGCATTTAAAGCCCGAGGTAAGCCTTCCACGACCTCTGACCTCATCCGAACATGCGCACGTCTTTGCCTCGACCGTGCTTGCTTGTAGGATCATCAAGAGTTGTGGGAGACAACATGAGATCGCTTCCCTGCGGATGAGGGCAAGAGCAAAAGGAAAGAAAAGACTCTCAACCTGAGCCGACCGCCAGGACGAAGAGGCCTCACATCGAATGGGGTGACCGCGCCCACGTAAAGAAGATCAAAGCCAATTTCGAGCTCGCGCCTTGGCTTTCGTGGCCTAACAAAGTTTCTTTACTTGGCAAAGCAACAAAGCGCGTGCCGCCGCCAGACCACCGAGCCCCGCCAGTGGTGCGGGCTCATCGCGAAGCCGCCTCCCTGCACTGCAGAGGAAGGAAGCGGATTCTCCTCCGAGCTCGGGCAACAGACCATCGCCGGCCATCGACGAGGCAGAGGCCACCGACCTGTAAGAGCCCGGCTTTGCAACCCGCTCCATCTCCGTGTTTTTCTTAGTGCTTATCCTTGATTGCAGACCTCGAGCGCCGAGACCCGAGCTTGCCCACTCGACAATGCTGTTGTTCAGTATAGTCCGAGTCCGAGGAGGGACAGACGCCTACATCTTGGCCCCACGCCGGTCTTCTGGACAAAGGCGCTCTCGCCGGGCCTCGAGTGGGCCCTGGTGGGAGGGTTCGACCAAGGCCCCGATAGCTGGACGAAGGGGACCCCTAACTCGCGATCACGAGGATTACAAAGACCGTGAGAGACGGTACCCTCATGATCGTCGATCCTCCCGAGATCGAGGAGACATGGGCGTCCGGGCCCCTCAAGTCGTGGCCGCCGCCGATCGTTGGCGGCCGTGTCACCGAAGTCCCTAAGGCCCCACCGACCAAGACCGCGCCTGATGGCGAGACCGCGGTTCCCCGGGCCACGGAGAGCGACCACGACAACGGGAGGCACTCCGATGACCCGGCTTGCGAACTTCCAGCCCCTGGGGAACACAACACTCCACCCCGTGAGGTGGGATCTTCTTCGCTGCGGCAACTCCCACCATCGAGCTGGCGGAACCTTGACTACGAAGGTCGGGCCCGGTTCATTGCCGTACCTCTGGTGGGGTCCGACATGGCACCGATGTGGAAGGATCTCGAGTGCCGCCAAGACGTCGTCCGTGAGGCCCCGGACAAGGTGTGCCTTGGCGGTGATTGAAGAAGGCCTAGGTCACGGGGACACAGGCGAAGGTTTTGAGATCAACACATTTCGCCTCGACGAAATAACGAGGAGTTCTCCAGCAGCGTCAACAAACCGACTCCGTGAGGTAGGAACCTTCCTTATATGCCCCGTAATACGTTAAGTTGTGTGTTCTTGACAACTTCTTACCAAATCGTGTTCCTTGTTTTCAAGGCGGTTGGCGGCGGTGACGAGGGCTTCAAGGTCTCAACGAGCATGTCAACGTGCTCCACGGATCTTGAACGCCGTGGAAGAGAGGGGCGCTCGAAGGCCCTGCTCAGGCGACCATTGAGGCCGACGCCAGCAGAAATCGAGCTGCTCAACCGGAGCTCAACGATCCGGTCGCACGATGGTGGCATCGAGGTGTCCCATGCCGCCGAGCTCAAGAGGACCAGATCCTCCGAGCGAGCATGGGTTGAAGGCGCAGGAGCACGAAGCGCCGAGCGACCAAAGCGATCGAGGCCCTTGATGCGAGCGCGCCAAGGTCGAGCTGGCTGGAGAAGGCCGCCGCAGAGCGAACTTTCAGACTCGGACTTTCGAGACCCTTCGCGCTCGGATCGAGGCCCTCGAGAAGGCCGAGGAACAAGCCGCCGCGCCCAGCGCTTTTGTCGACGAAGCGCCAAGGTCGTGGCACTTGAGGAAGTCGCCATGAGCAAACCATCGCATGCCACGACGCCGCCGAACAGCGTGCCAAGGTCGAGGCGTTGGAGAGGATGTCGCCGAGCTATCATCCTCAACCAAGGCGTCTCCCGAGCTAGAGGCCAAAGTCGCGGGTGGAGGAGAAACTTAAGGCGTGCCAAATAGGCGGCGAAGACCGCTTTGGCCCAACTCAACGATTTAACGTCGCCGAGCCACGGACGCAACTAACGAGGCCCTCTGCGGCAAACCGAAGCCTCGACGCTGCGGCCGAGTCGCCGAGCTCGAAGAAGAGAAGCTTCGCAGCGAGATGGAGGATCCAGAGCTCAAACATCCTTAATCCTGTAAAAACATTCGATGTTATCAACTGGTTTGGGTTACCTTTTTTGAAGTGTGCGCTTCTTATTCGCGATCAAGATCCATAGGTCGCTCAGAGATGTTACATCCTAGCCAGACCTGTTGGGTCTAAGGTCGAGCAACGCCGACCTTGGACACAAGTATAAAACGAGCAAATGACCATGACTGCAGAATCGAGATGGAGTACTCGCGAAAAAGAAATGCAAACAAGTTTAACCCAAATGAATAAATCACCAACTCCACGACCACGACCATGCACGCACTCAATAGCCAAGGCTACCGAGCTTGTAGTTCAAACCCGGACGCAGGGGTGAGCTGATTGCGAAGAGTTTGACTACGTTGAGCTCGACCATCGGGGGTGAACGTAAAGCTCGTGATACCTGCACTAAGGAGCGAATGCGAAAGTCGTGCTCAAGAAAAATTACAGAGACGCTCATAAAGAAAAAGACATGAATGATAGAAATCGAGAATATCCTTTTATTGAAGCTTTAAAGGTATAGAGATTACACATAAAACTTACGGTTGATCTATGTTCCACGAGCTAGAAAGCTCTCGCCATCGGGCATCGCTAGCCGGTAAGCCCGTGCGATCTGCTGAAAGCGACTCTATAGGGGCCCTCCCATGGGGATAACTTGTTGGTCTTTGGACAATACCGAATCCGCCTCGGGGCTAAGTCCCCAACAAGGAGCTTCCTAGGTCGTCCGACCGAGACGCATGTCTGCGAAGAGCTTGCGTGTAATGCGTTGATCGAGCGAGGCACGACATCTTACTTCTTCCATGAGGGCAAGGTCAAGAGACCGTTTGCTCGAAGTCGACGTGGTCGATCAGACCGACCTGGCGGAGCCAGCATTACCTCTCCGGAGGCGGGATTTGCCGAAGACCAAACACGGTGAAAGGGTGTGGACCTGTTGCTACCGGTGGCGGGTCTGAATAGACCATAAGACGGTGGGAAGTTCGCCCACCTGTGTCGTGCCGTAGCGTTTGAGCTCATCTCAGAACTTCGCCTTTTGACGCTTTGGACGATCTGTCGGTTGGCGCTCTGCCGCTCCGTTGTTCGAGGATGAGCCACCGGCGAAGCACACTTTGGTGCCCATGTCCTCGCAGAATTCTCGAATAATTCATCGTAAACCGAGTACCATTGTCGGTGATAATTCTGCATGGGACCCCATACCTGGTGACCACGGACAAGTGGAAAAAACGAACAGAGGCCCGAGCAGTGATGGTCGAGACCGGCTCAGCCTCAATCCATTTGGTGAATGTGTCGATGGCCACTTAACAGAACTTTCTCCCGGCTGTTCGGGAAAGGGGCCGAGGATATCGAGCCCCTGTGTCGAGAAAGGCCGAAGCAAGCGGAATAGTCTGGAGGGCGAGGCCATTGGTGTACCTTTCGGCGTGAAACCGACATGCTCGGCAGTCCGGACAATATCCCGAGCATCCCGTGAATGCCGCGGCGATAATATCCAGACGGAAGGCCTTGCCAACCATCGTCCTGTACGAAGAGTGCGCCCCACAGAGACCTGAGTGGATGTCGTTGAGTAGGTACTTACCCTCCTCCATGGAGATGCACCGAGTCAGGATGCCAGAGACATTCCGTCTCAGAGAGCTTGCCATCCACGAGCTTATACAAGCTTGCTCGACGCTTAATCTCGCTTCATTAGCGGGGTCGGGCAAAGTCGCCCGTGCCAGAAGCGTGTATGGGCTCGCCCATGCGGGAATACCTTCCACCACAAAAGCACGACCTCCGATCGGAGATAGATGGAGCCGTCGGCGCCTCGAGGATGACGTCGGGGGTATCTCTTCGCGGAAGAGCCGAGCTTGGAGAGAAATCGACCGGAGTTATCCTTCCTAGGGACATGCACGAGCTCCAAGTTCGAACCATTTCTCCATCTTGCGGACCTCGGCGAGATACCTTGCCATTGCATCCCCCGAGCATTGATAGTCCTTGTTGTACTGGTTTATGACGAGCTGGGAGTCTCCCTTCACGACCAACCTTCGCACGCCCAAGGACTTGCAGGCTCGTAAGCCCACCAAGAGAGCTTCATATTCTGCCATGTTATTGGTCGCAGGAAAGCTAAAACGAACTACATACCTCAACTGGTCGCCCCGCAGGGTAAGGATAAGTATCCCAGCCCCCGAGCGTTTGAAGGATCTCGAGCCGTCGAAGAACATGATCTAGGGCTTCTCTTCTTCGACCTCGAGCCCAGGGGCGGGCTGCGACGTCTGTTCGACCACGAAGTCGGCGAGCACACGTGACTTGATATTTGTTCGCCACGACACGGATGTCAAACGCCGCCGATTCCATAGCCCATTTAGCTATCCGTCCGCCCTTTTCGGATTCCGCAGGATGTCACCGAGCGGGAAGTTGCTCGACGCGACCACTAATGCGCTTGGAAGTAGTGTCGAAGCTTGCGCGAGGCCATGAGAAGAGCATCTGGCAGTTTCTTCACTTCGCCGAAAGATCGTTGAAGCTTCGAGTCCATTCAAAGCCCGTGCTCGCAGCAGGTCTTAAAGAATGGGAGACCTCGTCACGAGCCTCAAATAAATCTGCGAGGGGCCATGCGACCGGTGAGGCTTTGTACTTGCTTGATCGAGGTCGGGGCTCCATCTTCTCGATGGCTTCAATCTTCTCCGGGTTTGGACCAACCCCCGAGCCCCCGATCATGTATCCAAGGACCTTCCCTGATGCCGCGCCAAACACACACTTCTCGGGGTTGAGCTTGATTTTGTACTGCTCAGTTTGCAAATGTTTCCTCAAGGTCACGGACGTGGTCGCTCCCGGAGGGGCTTTTGACGATGATGTCATCTACGTAGACCTCGAGGTTTCGCCCAATCTGCGGCTCGAAGGTCTTAGTCATCAAACGCTGGAATGTTGCCCCGTGATTGTGCAGACCAAACGACATGGTCGTAGCAATAAGTGCCGAACGGGTGATGAAGGCGATCTTGTCTCGCCGTCGACCGCCCGACTTGATCGGTGGTAGCTCGAGTAAGCATCCAAGAAGCTTAGCATCTTGGCGCTGGCGGTGGAGTCGACGATCCGTCGATGCGCTGGAAGGGGAAAATTGTCCTTCGGCAGCCGAGTTCAACCCCGTATGGTCGACGACATTCTCCACTTGCCACCCTTCTTACGACGATGACCGGGTTGGCTACCACTCGAGTAGTCGATCTCGCGGATGAAGCCGGCCTTCAGGAGCTTATCAAGGTTTTCCTTGATGACCGCAACCTTCTCGGGAGAAGCGACGCAGTTTCTGACGCACAGGTCTAGAATCGGCTCTGACCTGTAACTTGTGCTCGATCACCTCCTTGGAACGCCAGCATATCTGCGCAGCTCCCAGCTTAATATACCTTTGTTGTTGGCGAAGGAAGGTGACGAGCTCGAGTTCCTATTTGGGACTTAGCTCGCCGAGACGTGGACACACCCTGGTCGTGTCGCCTTCCTCGGCGGCACGGTTTTGTTGCCTCCTCATTGGTTGAATCGCCGCCTATCGCCGGGCGTTTTTTCCGTCACCTCTGGACCTTCTTTGGGCAAAGATGCCGGCGAAGCGCCAGGCCTTTGGTCTGCAGACCATGTGCCTGCGAAGTCACAGCAAGACGCAGAACGATGCCGTTGGGGCTCAGGAGCTTCATGCACCGATGACCGTAATGATTAGCCGCCATAAACTTGATGAGGGCGGGCCTTCCAAGAATAGCATTGTACGGAGGTCGCCTCGACCACCTCAAAGGTGATCATTTCGGTCTGCGGAAGTTGTCCGAGCCGCCAAGGTGACGGGCAAGACCACCGCCCCAAGGGAGTAGTCGAGCTCCGAGAACGATTCGAAGAAGGGATGGCGATGCTTTTGATCTTTGACCGGGAATCTGTGATCCGGCCGAGTGCTTCCGCCGCAAACAAATTAAGAGAGCTGCCGCCGACGACCATGACACGCCCGACCATCGTGTTGCCGATGGTCGGGTCACGACTCAAGGCGGTCTTTAAGTCTCGGGCCATACCTTGTAAGGCATCCTCCGGAGAAAAGGTGATGGTGGCCCCGGTCCACTTGCAATGCCGCCGACGGGCTTTCTGATGTAACTCGATAGATGGTCCGAGCAAAAGCCTTTGATCTCGGCCCGATGGTAGGCCACCGAGCCACCGAAGATAACGTCAATCCGCGCTTCGCCTGTTGGAATTCCGGTCGAGGTCGCAGTGTTCGACCCGCATTCACCCTTTCGCCGGGTCGTCATCCTTCGAGCACGGGCATCTCACCACGTCCGTCATAGAAGGCTTCAAGCTTTCCTGCCAAGCCTGCAGACCGCAGGTCGTGGCCGTTGCGCCTGCGGAACAGCAAAATTTCGCCTCGTCGTTCTCGACCGCTTCTTCGGCTCCTCGCGGTCGGCGCCGGTCCTCCGAGGTCCAGCCGCGCCCTCTTTTCAGGGCGGCCTCAGGCTCTGGCGGGATCGAGGCCGACCTTGACGAGGTCGGGTCCCGCCCCGAAGTCCGATCCGGACCTCAAGGACCTCACGCCGCCGGCCGCCGAGACGATGACCCGTGGTCGACTCCGCCGGTCCTGCGGTCACGCTTCCGCTTCTTGGTGCGGGTGTCTTGGTCGGCGCCCTTGGAGTTGGACGGCCCAGCCTCAGAGTGGCCCAGACCAAGCTTACCTTGGTCGAATCGCGCTTCAATGACGGCGTCGTCCGCGTCGCAGACTGCTCGCCATGCGAAACAATTTGTTGACGCCGAGCCTTGTCGTGATCTCGAGGTCTTGATGGCGGCGGTCGCGTAACGCCGAACTTGAAGGCCTTGATAATACTTCATTAGAGATGCTTGAATCGGGTTCCAGCGGATGAACCGCCGCACAAAATCATGAAGAGGCTCGCTCTTGCCCCGATGACGCGATCCAAGTCCTTCTCCTCCCCGCCGCCAGAATGACTCCGAAGTTGGAGCGAGGGCGCTCGATTTGGCGCCACGACCGAAGGAACCGCTTCGTTGAAGAGCGAGTTCGGGCAAAGACCGCCCGTAAGCGGTCGGGAGATAGTTGGCCATGACCAACTCGTTACCTCCGCCGCCAAAATGGCGGTCGAGTAGATGGACAGAACTCGTCGGGGTTCTTGGTTTCGTCGGCGCCGATCAAAGCGGGTTTAAATCGAAAGCGAGCCAAAGATACGTGACGAAGGTCGTTAAGTACGCCACACAACCGTAGGCGGGGACGGTGTACGCCGAGCGATCGCGCCAACGAGATCTCCATTTGTCAGACGAATCCGAGCCCGGCTTCGACGACCCGATCTTCGGCGAGATCGGTCATGATGCCGAGCACGGGAGTCACCTGGGAGGTATCGCAGGCGGTCCTGTGCGCCACGACGCCTGGGCGGAATGTCGGGGGAAAGTCCCCGTGACCTACTGCCAGTTGGCGTGGAGCTCGTGTGGCTCACCTCGCGTCCAGCTGTCGGGGTCTTGCGCCGAGGGTGTTGCCGAGACGAAGGCGCTTCTCGCCTCGGCGACGGCCGATGGGTGTGCCTACGACGACGTGATGAATTGTCGCTGCTTCTCAGGGAAGGGGTCCCTAAACGGTGACTTCGGTGCTGCGGAGGAATGGCCTCAGTTGCAGCGCGGTCGAGTTCTTCGACCAAGGCCCGGCCAAAGAGCTCCGATTTTGCCCTATCGGGATCAGCCATGATCCGGGCAATAGCGCGAAGGCGCTCCCCCGAGGGAGGGAGCCTCTCCTGGTCCTCCCGTCGGAGCGCGGTAATGGCCTGATTGATCACAACGTGGACCATTCGACGAGCATCCTCGGGAGTTTGTGGGTCGCGATCCGCCGCTGCCGCGTCCTCACCGGAGGTGTCCGCCATGAAGACGTGCTGCTCACACGGTGGTGGGGAAGGCAAAAACAGGGATGCGGAGCCGGACTCCGCGTCCGATCCCACGCTCGAAGAGTGTTCGTCGATGGAGAACGCCATGCTCCTAAGACCTCGGAGTTTTTCCTGTGAATGAACAAAGCAATCGGCCCCACGGTGGCGCCAACTGCCGACGATCGGATCGCCAACCGCAGAAAATGAGGTAGGGTCAGCGAGAAATGGGACCACAACGCGCGCTTTACTCGAGCAGGGAATGAGGTCGAGGAGGTCGATGGTCTGAGCTAGGGGACAACGAACGAGATGGAGGATTATCCTGGTTCGAGCCCCGAGAAGGTAATAGTTTACTCCGGCCACCTTGCGGTGGTGGTTCGATGTTTGTGAGTACAAGAGAGGGTTATAGCTCAATCTTGACGATGCTAAGTCTAAACTTGAACTCGGGTGTGTGTGTTGGGTTATCCTCCCTAAGTGTTTACAAAGCCTCGCCTTATACCCATTCTCCTTGCAACGTTCGGAGTATTCCTCGGATCGTGGCCTTCATGCACATTGATAGCGGTGGAAACCGTTCGATCCCGGCCACAACAGATTACTCCACGATCCCACGCTCAGAATCGCCAAGTGATGACGGTTCGGGATCCAAGGAACGCCACCGACCTTGAATCATCCCAAACAGCAGGTCGTGAGGGCCCCGAGCTTGGAGATACTGCGCCCTAGGTCGAGCGGCCTCGAGCTTGATCCGAGTCTTTGATCGAGGCCTTCCGAGCTAGGGGACCGGTTGACTGTGCTGACCGACCAAGGGTTGCCCGGCCCCCGACAAAAACATATTTGCAAACGCCAACACATGCTCTAGAATCGAAACCCATAACCTTTAGCTTATTTGCAAAACACATTTGTGAACACAAAGCATAAACTTTACTTAGCCTTATGATGATCAACACATGATCAAATCACAAGCTAAAGCACCGATGCATGAGCTCTCTCCTTTTGCAACACATACAAAACTTAGCTCCATGCAAAAATCACATAAGCCAAATTACATGAGATATCTCCTTTTTGCAACACATGCAAATCTATAACTCCATGTAACAACCAAATCGATTAAGATTCAATAAGAATCAAGCATGAGCTATCTTATTTGCAACACATACAGATACTTAGTTCATACAAAAACCAAATAAGAGAGTGAGCTAGAGTGAACCGGATTGAGTTCATCAGCACATGATGAAGCTCAAGATAAATGACTCAACCCCTCTTAATAGTACGGTAACCTATACTAGCAACCCGGTCTCTCATCTAAACACTGAGACTGGTAAAAGACTAGAAACATATTCTTAGCTCTAGCTAGTTATACCTCTACCTTTAACATATCCATTTGGAGCTTTTATGATTTCTATCTTCTCCTCTCCAAGCCGGGTTCTTTCTTCTTGTTCATCAACATATGATGAACCTTCTCTAGCTTCACTTCACTTTGGGATACTCTCTTGACGTTCATCAATACACGACGATGTACTTGTCGCTTTTATCCATTTCAACCTTGGACTTAACTTATTTCAAACTCATTGAAAGTATTAGTCCCAAAACACATGGTTGTCTCAATCATCAATGCACTCCATTAATTGAAAGACCATGTGGAGGTCTATACTTGTGTGTGATGAGTATTTAACTAAATTTAAGCTTGGTTTATTTTGGAATTAAGTTTGATTTGAATCGGATTTTCAATTTAAAGCAATTTGAGATTTGATTGCCTTTTCCGGTGTCACTGAACCCTACTGCAGTGTGAAAATTTCATAGAGGGTGTTCTTTTGGTGTTGCAGCTAAGCAATGCTATCGGCCTAGGGGTGGTTGCATCAGTCTACTATGGGCGATGATACGGCCTGAGGGCGGTAGCACCGAGTCTTCTGAGTGTTAATGATCTAATTAAGGATTTTGTGATGATTATTGCATATCTTTTTTGGACATTGTTATGTGATGGGGTTTCCTTGTCTTTGATGGTTGCAGGATGACTGTGCTAGGTCATGGTGAGGCGGAGGATGATCGGGTCTAGACGAGGAGCGTCGAAGGTCCAAATGATCTGAGATTGCCAAAGGATGACTGGAGACGGAGTCTAGGCAAGCCAAGAAGATAAGGAAATGATATAATGCTAGCTAGATGCCACATGGATCAATGAGAACTGTCAGATCGCCATCTAGTTGATAGGTTAGCGGGTCTAGATAGTATGCTTTGAAAACTGTGCAAAAAAACCCTTTGTGTGAGTGGGTTTTGGGTTAACCCTTGCATGGCTAGTTGAGTGGGTTAATCCTAGCCCTTGATGAGTGCTCTAGGGTTTAGGGGCTCATCCAAGGGTCGTAGGGGGCTCAAGAGTAGTATAAATAGGGGTGAAAGGGTAGCCTTTTTCCCTTGAAGGTTGTAGAGGTTTTTGTGCTCCTTTGAGCTTTGCCCACTTTTTTGTGAGGCTTTCTAAACTTTCTCTTCCTGAAATGCAAATCATTTTCATTCATATTTGAATTTACATTACGTATTTACTTTGTATTAAATTAAACATTTAAATTCCCGCAATTTACTTTCTCGCAATTTGGATTTGCCTCCCCTCCTTGTAAATGCTACTGATCTAGGATGTCTTAAGGGTGCTTATATGGTTTTATAACTTTCTTGCACCTTAGGATAGACTAGAGATCAACTTTTCCATCAAGTTGCAAATCCATCTAGAACCTATTCTTCACGCAGCAGTGAGTATTTGATTTTTAGAAAAATATAAAAAAATCATTTTGAGTGATTATTATTGGAGAAGGCGCGTGACTCATATCCACTTGTGAACAAATTGGGGAGTCCACTGGTTCCACCGTTTGCACGCCATGAGGTAAATACCGAGCCTTAAACATTCTGCTTGAAGTTCCTAATAGTCTGTGGTGTTTGATTTTTCCTAATTTTTCTACATAGAGTTTTGAGGTGGGCTTTGGTAGTGTGCTTCATGACTCATTAGTTCATGGGGAGAAAAATTTCCAAAAATCCTAAAGTACAAAAAATCCGCCAACCACCTGCTGCAATTGAGGACAATTTCTAGAAAATATACTTTTACATTTCTAAAAGTGACTTTGGTGATTTGGCTTAATCTCCTTTTTAAGTAAAGTTTGAGTTGATTCCTTTTTGTTTGGACACTTGACAACTAGGATTATGATTCAAAAATTCTCCACATATTCCATGATTCTCATCCATGAAAGTTAGGGGTACACATATTTGTCTAGTTGTTCAGATTTTGGAGAGTTGGTGAATTTAAGGAGCACCGGTCCAAAGAAAAATATTTAAGGTGACCATTCACCTCCCCTCTGATCGCCATCTTGATCCTTCATTAATACATAATGGATGCTTTTGAGATCCTTTGATCTTTTCCTTTGATGATTGACCACAACCCAAAGATAAATTGATTGAAAGATAAATTGTGTCTTGAGTATACTAATGCAACAAATGCTTCATATACCAAAAAACTTTCAGGTTTTCTAGGATCAACAAAGTGAACCATCAACATATGATTAGTTTTTTATTGATTGAATAGCGACTGAACACTATTTAAATTGAATTTAAATTGTCATGAGTATATATTAACTACACAAGTTTCATATACTCCAATTGATGGAATTTAAAAGTAATGATCCAATTTATATGAAGTGGTGGGAAGTGATCAATACTCTTAACACCATTGACAATAGAATAAACTCCATTAAATATGTGCATATAAATAATTGAACTTGGAATCAATATGCATGTAATAAATCTTAGATAGTATTTAAGTTTATCCTATATTAACATGAGTATACTATAACTACACAAGTTACATATACTCAAATGATTGTTTCAACATCTTGATCCTATATATTGTTGGGCAAGAGGATATGGATTAATACTATTGAAACATCAAGTTAAATTATGAACTCCTCTTAGATATGTGTATTCACGTGATATAGATGAAGTTGGAAACATACTGCACATCTTTTAATTTATAAGCAATGGAAGAGTTCATCATTTAACTTGAGTTCTAAATATGCAATAAGATATCATAAAATGAATACGAGTGCATACCTTGGATTTTTCATTTTTCAATGAGATGAGACTAATCAAAGATATACTCAATAAAAGAGATAATCTCATATAAGGATTCTCATTAATTAACAATTAAGACTAATCAAAATTATGATTATAAAATAGTTAGTCTCAATATTAGATTTGTCATTGACACCAAAACTAAATTAATGGAGCTTGAACTTTCATCAGGCGCATATAGAAATTTGTTTCATCAAATTTGAAGTTTATTTGCACAAATTCTATACAAAGCATATTCTAGTTTTTTGGTTAAATTTAAATTCTGCACAAAGGTCAAATTTGAAATATTTTTGTAGAACCAGAAACTAAATGATTTTAGAAAAATTGAGGAACTTGTTTCACTGGATTTGGAGCTATATTGCAAAAGATATAGCCATTTGAATTGGGTAAGTACTGAAAATTCAACTAAAATTGACAAATATGTCTTCTGACTTGGAAAGCATCTTTTGGCCTTTGTCTAGATTTTTGAATTAGGTGCTGGACATAGATAGATTGGGCCCATGGCTCAGCCTCAGAAAACAGGGCCAAGCCATGGCATGCTCACTGGCGGCGAGGAGGGCTGGCCGAGCTTGGATGATGGCTTAGGGAGCTATAGGGCAATTTGATGATTCAAGGGCACGGCTCAATTGGGCTCAAGGATCATTGGAGAAGGGCTAGCGGCTGTGTGGTGTGGTGATAGAGGTGGTGGTCGGCTGGGAGGGAGGATGAATCGTGAAGGTGCCCGAACAATAGTGGGATAAGCATAAGTGAGCTATAAGAGTTTCATTTTGATACCCCTTGGTGGCTGAGAGAGGTTATGGGGGCTCGACACTGTGCGATCGGTGTTGGGGATGATGAGGTAGTGCGGTAGGTGCTCGAGCTTTCTGAGCTAAAATTGAGCAGGGAGAGAAGATCAGATAGTATCAGTGATGCTCCATGCTAAGAGAATTTGAAAATGGCTCACAGAGTTGTCCGATTGGGTTTTGGCTAGTAACTTAGGGCTCACCGACACTGGAGATCCTCAATGGCACAATGGCTCAACTTAGAGCTAAAGGAGGCTCGAGGGGTGTAGAAAGATGTGAGGTCACCTCGATAGCTTAAATAGGCTGGATGAGGGAGCAAATTGGCATGGCGTCGCATTTTCAACAGAGGGCCATGGTGATGGTGTGTAACATCCTGAAAACTTTAAGCATGGGAAAATAAAAGTTTGAAATTTAAAAATGGAATTGAATTAGAATTTTAATTGAAACCAAAATTTCAACTTAAAATATCATCATTTTCTTCATTGTATGTCCTTGGAAAAGAATGATTACGATACTAAACTTTTTTTACTAAAATAAATAAACTATGAAAATGAGTTCAAAATATAGTATTAACTTAAGTATCCATATATTTTATAAATTTTCTTGAATTTTGGTTCTTAAGAAAATCTTTTGTCCTTATTGTTTCTCTTTTCTCTAAAATGCAAAACCCAAAATCCCTTAAGAAATAAAATCTAAAAAAATTATATAAATTCCAAATCATCTCAAGGTCATCTCCAAAAACTTTCAAAGCAAGGTGAACTCATTTAAAGTTGAAAGGAAATCACAAACAAAATTAAACTAAATACAATAATAACAATGTCAGAATTTTTATAAATAAATTATAAAAGATATTGACTTGAAATTATTACAGTAAAATATCATAATAAACCTCTACAAAAATTTTAAAAAATAATAAAGTTTAATTAACCATTTTATAAAATCAAAAATAGAATCGATTTAAAAGCAATGTCAGCGATGTCAGAATTTTATAAAAATAAATACAATTGACCTGCATCTAAAAATTTTACCTTAGGTTGGAAACTGTCTCTAAATCACTGACAAAAATTTCCAAAAATTCGAGACATGAATTGATAGCTCGTTTAATGCCCTTAACTCCGTGCTGTCCAATCTTCTAGAAATAGAAGACTCATCCTTTCACTGACAGCAGGCCCACCCGACAGCCCTGCTCAGCCTTCTTCCTCGCCAGCTCCGCTTGCCCATGCTGTGATCATAGCCATACCTTGCGCTATGCTCTACACCTCTAGCTCGGCGCCCATTTACTGGCCATCCCGTCGCCTGGCGGCCACGGCACCATGACCTGCTTTTTCTTCAGCAAACAAACTCCACCCTCTCTGCCGAAAACCTGCAGACCCGCGCCATGTGAACAGAACTCACTTCTTGCAGCGCATTCACAGCCCGTCTCATCACCCCTGGAATCCAGCCGAAGCCTTTTTCTCATCATCCCTCGCATGACAGCGCCGGGATGTCAATTAATTTGCTTCCATACCCTGCCGCTGCGCCGATCACAGCCATGCCTCACGCCGTCCGCAAGATGGAGTCTAGCCCATACCTTGCTCCGTTTGAATGCCGCAAGACCCGGCGCACTCACTGCCAATCACATCGCCGCAACCAGACCCAGCTCTTCCGGCCGGCTGAACCTCGAGCCCCATGCCGCAGCCCACTTGCCAGCCGCCCGGCCTCTCCTCTCCACCTTCCAGCTCCTCCTCCTTCGGCGTTGCTTGCTCCCTCTCATTAATGCTCATCGGCGTCTCTGAGTCTACTCCCCTTTCTCTGTCAGTGCCGAGCTACTCGTCCTGCTCCATGCCCTGCACCAGACCTAGCTTTTCCGCCCCGCCGCTCGCCCATTCACTTCACTGCGACAGCCATGCTCAATGAGTTCCCGCGCCGTCCGCAAACTGGAATCGGTGATGCCCATGCCCTGCCATCTCTGCCACGGCAAGGAATTCCCGCAAATCTCTCTGCCATGGCCGTCACTTCGCCTGCTCCAGTGTGAACAACGCCGCCCAGTTTCCAGCCGCGAACTCCGTGCCAAGCTCACATGGTTGGAATGCCTATATAAGCTGATCCAAACACCTCTTACCGATCACACACCAATTCACACTAGTCGGCTCGGCTATTTGAAGCACCGAAGGCACGCACCACTCAGACACCCTCTCAGACGCCTCCTCGTTCACCAAGCTTCACTCAATAGCTACTCAATTCCGCCATGAATAGCTAAAACTGAAGCTTGAACCCCACATCAATTCGGCCAACTCGGGAAAAAGCAATTCAATTCCTTACATCCAAAGCACCCTTGTACATCCCTAATCATGTTGCACGCCTTGTTTTCAGCTATCCTCACCCAAAGCTCGCCACCACCGTGGGAGCTTCTTCCCTGGAGCCAGCGCACGGTGGCGGTGCTCTCCGGTGGGTTTCCAACCTCATCAACTGGCAAAATGGAATCACTATCCTCCCCTGATGCTTAAAACTCTACCCACTCGAGCTCTAAAACTATCGTTCTTGCTCCCGGCCGTGCGCCATTGGCGCCGCCGCCCCTCGCAGGTGGTGGCCCTCTCCGGTGACCGTCGGCCAACGCCAAGGCCTCCCATAGCTGCGCCTCATCCCCCCTGAAGCTCACCCCACCAGCGCCGCCCCTTCTCCGGCCTCCTCTCGCCGCCGACAACCACCGCCTTCCCCTCCTCTGCTCGGCTTCTCTCTTGGGACCCCCTGGTCAGTCTAACACGGCCAGCCAGTTAAAAAAACAACCAAAAGACGTCTGCCAACTGCAGAAGACGTATTCTGTGTTTCAGTACAATTTTCCAAACCCTAACTCACTCATTAACTTGTAACTTCTGCATTTTAGGACTAAAATTTGTAAAACAAATTTATAAAACAATATAAAATCTTAATCTGTCAAAATATATAAAAATATTCATTTTTGAAACACAGTTTGAATTATTTGGGTCTAAATTTGAAATATAGCCTAATATGGTTTCTATACAAAAGCTGAAAACCTTAAATTATAAAAATATGAAATAAATTTATATATTCTCCTGAAACCATAATAAACCTATTTGTGTAACAATATTTCAATTTTCAAACTCAGTTTACATTATCCGAATTCGAATTTGAAATGAACCCTAATTTGGTCACTGTACAAAATAATCAAAACTTAACTTGTAAAATCATGAAATTAATTCTGTAAAATTATAACACATTAAGTACTCCATTTATGCAAAAAAAATTTAGAATTGAACTTAGTTTGAATCAAAAAGTAAACATAGAAAGCCTCGCTTACATAGAAAATTAAATAGTTAAAATATGGATCAAATAGACTTAAAATCGGTTTGGTTAGACTCTTGAGGTTACAGGGATCCCAAATGTGAAAAAATATTTAAGTTTTTCTATGGTTTAGCCTCATAAGTTCTATAGCCGAATTTGTAATAAAGTCCGAATAGTCACAACTTTCGCAAGCAAACTTCAAATTCAACAAAACCAAATACTACAACCTTAAGAAGTGATGCCCTTACTGGATATGCAAAAATAATTCATGTTTATAGAATGCCAAATTAAGTCCCCATTAGGCCTTAATGTTCATTTATATGAAAGCATCTTGGATAAAAGCGAAATATCGTAGAACTAACTTTAAAACACTCTTAGAGACATCCCTCGTTAATTCCCAAAAGATGGTTAAATAATCTTATAAGGTGCAGTCGCAAACTTAAAATAAAAACTGAACCTTTATCGCGTAAACTTTAGTAACGCCTAAGCCTTTTCGACAGCCTGTAAAACATCTCGACTAAATATTAAAATTTATAAAATTAGCTTAAAAATGTTTTTTAAAGTAAAGACTACCCTATTTTGAAGAAATAATCTCATTTCATCATGCTTTGCGTATAATTCTTGTTAGCAAAATAACCCTAAGTATTATAATCATTGAAATCCATAATATAAATAAACGAACTTAATAATAATTAAGAAATCAACAGTTAAGATATTTGTATCACCAGAACCTTCTAAAAAACTATGAAAATAAAACCCGTGGCCTAAAATCTAACAAACCTAACATATGCGAAACTATTTGTCATGCAAATCATTTAAGGTCGAATAGTATTCATGCATAACACATACTATGTAATGACTAATGTTTAATTCCATTAATCCAAATAATTCTAGCCACTTCATTTGAAGTTATAATACAATAATGGATAATTTAATCCTTTTAAATTCATAAAATGAGAATATATATGATAATCTATATAAAGAACCGTATCATCGCTTAATCTAAAAGCAACTGATGATATATATACAAGTATATATAAACAATCAACTAAAATATGAGTACATAAAATCATACAACCTTAACCCTAGACTGCACCAGTTTTCTGTTGTGAGTCTTTTATTGGTTTTCTATTTGATTTCTTTTTGCCCTTATTAAAGTTTATTATTTGCTATATTTCTATTAAACAACGTGTAGAACCCGACATCACTACTTCGTCGTCAACAACGTTAATGTAATACCGCAAATCATTTACCAGGGTTTGTGTCCTTTAGAATTGATGTGTAGTGTTATTTACATTTTTCCCCCTAGCCTTTTTATTTTTTTAGCACCCAAATTGATGGAGTATAAAAGGAAGAGAGGGAACCCTAGAATTAAAATTCCCCAACCCAGCCGTCATTTTCTCTAGGCGCTGCTCTCCCTCCCGACTCCTTTTCCTGGCGTCGCTCGTGCCCGCCTCCTCCCGGCCAGCTGCACCGCCCGGCCGGCTCATCCTCTCCGGCGCCGCTCTTCCCTCCGGCCACCGCCTTCCTCCCTGTTGCCTCCGGCCTCCCCTGGCCGAGCCTTGCGCCCCTTTCCCTGGCTGGTGCGCCATGCTCTTTCTCCTCCCCCATCAAGTAGCAAGATGGCCGAGAGAATGCTTGCAATGCGAAGAAGGTGGCAGACGCCATCAAGAATGGAGTAGTAGTCATGGCCGAGCAAAGAAGAATGCAGCCAGCGACAGGGCCTTGGCTTGCTCCGGCAGTGCTACCTCGTGTCCTCCTCCCCGTCAGCGCCAACGACCCCTCCTTTGGCCAGCGCCTCCCCCACCTCCCTCCTTCATCCATGGATGTGCTTTGAGGTAGTCTAGCTTGGGTATTTTTTCTTTGCATGCAAGGTGTTTGTATTAATGCCTAGCTAGGCTTTCATGAGAATGAATTGGTATTGCATACGATTTTGATTCCCATTAAATTGTGAGCTTGATGTACTGGCATATTTCAAGTAGAATATATGTTCTGTGTTTTTTTCTTTGATGTGGTTAGCATTGATGTATAGCATATTTTCTTGTAGATGAGCCATTATATGGGATTCTGAAAATGTGGAAATGCTTGTTGTGAGCAATATATAATTGTCGACGATCGGAATCGCCAACCGCAGAAATGAAACGGGGGTTAGTGGAACTTGAGAACTGAGCAGAGTTTGGCTCAACGAAGGAAAGGATTCGACATGCCGAAGGTCGGAGCTAGGCGACAACGAGCGTGAGACGAGGGTTTATACTGGTTTGAGCCCCTGTGAAGGTAATAGCTCTACTCCAGTTGCCTTGCGGTGGTGATCATTGCTATTCTCGAGTACAGAGATGTATTACAGCTCAAGCTTAACAATGGCGATGTCTAGTGCTCGAGCTCTGATGTCCTATTTTTTCAGGCTGTGCATCCTTAGCCTTATATCTTCCTCGCTTCAGAACGGACGGAGATATTCCCGGTGGTGGTCTTCATGCGCATTGAATTTGGCGACAACCGCTCCGGACTGCCTGCCAGCTTACTTCACCCCCACGATCCCATCGTCTTGGTAACCGCCGGCAAAGCGCGTTCCGGAATCCAAGGGGAGACCAAGACGAGCGAGCCGACCCGAGCTCGAGGTCGTGCGGATGCTGTGCTCGGGGGCATACGCGCTCTAGGTCACGTGCCTCGGCGTACGCCCAAGTCGTGGTCGGGGCCCCCCGAGCTTGGGAGCTTGTTGACCGTGCGCTGACCGGCCAAGGGTCGCCCAACCCTCGTCAGCTAGCCCCTGAGGCTCCAGGTCGAAGAGGGCACCTGAAACAACCTCGAGCCTAACATTGCGGGCATAGGGAGCAAGCTTCTGCAGGTCTCGATCCCTTGGCCGAGGTCGGGCGGAGACCACAAAGTGAAACCTTCGGCCTCGACACCTGGCGACCTTTGATCCTCACGATGATGGTACGGATGCGAACGGTCGGCAGACACCTGAGGCACCTCGAGTCTGCGGCCCAGGCCTTAATTGCGCCCATCAAATCACGGCTGGTGCACCTTTTGAGGCACCGTGGATTGGATTTATTGGTGACGCGGCCCATGAACCCGAGCCCACAGCAACTGCTGAGGAAAAACTCACGATCCTGCGCTTCGTCTTCCAAGCCTCTCCGCCCGAGCAAGACTCCTCTTCTCCACTCGACCAAATTCGCTGCGATCGCCATGGCCAAGCTGGGGAGGAGCACATTGTCGCTGGCGAGGATGAAGGAACTCGAGACCACAGGGCTGATTGACCCTGAATAACGGCACGGTTGTTGTGGTGGCGAGACCGAGCCGCACCCCAGGGACGACGAGATCGTCTGCACCGAGCATTACGCTCTCTTCGGTCTGCGGACCCCGGAGAGCGAATTCATCGCGACGGTCCTCTCCAGCTGCGAGATCGAACTCATCAACCTGGTGCCAAGCTCCGTTCTCCTTCTCACCATCTTCTCCCACCTGTGCGAGGGGTTCCTAGGAATCCTTCCCACCCCCTCGCTCTTCTTCCGGTACTTCAGCTTCTTCCGCTCTGGGAAGGACCCCGTGGTCGGATGCCTCTACTTCCGGCTGTGGGTAGGGCTCAAGTGGTCCTTCCCCAAGTTTCAACCTCGGGACTCCCTCAGCCCATGGTCCGAGCGGTGGTTCTACTTGAAGAAGGGGGAAGTCGGCCTGTTGGTGTACGAGGGACCCCATTCTTCGGAAGAAGGAGACCGGGAGGCGACGACCTCGAGGTCGATGAGGAGGCCATCGCCGTCATACACATCTCGCGCCATGCGCGCCTCCCGGGCAAAGCGATCGCTAACGATTTCTGCGGAACGGGTGTCCCCTCTGCGGAGGAGGATGCATCCGTTCTCACGAGATCCGAGGGCGATCGACTCGACCGCGAGGGCACGTCTAGTAAGCCTTGTTGCCTCGAGGTTTTGCTCGAGTCCGTCCTTCGATCTTCTTTTGATGGTCGTTTCCCTTGCAGCGCCGAAGGAGTCCTAGATCGCCGCCAGGATGAACGAGATGTTCGGGAAGCTGGCGCACGACTATGTCATTGACCACCCCGTCCCGAAGAACGTGCTCCGCCGTAAGGACGAGGTAGGCCACCCTAACCAAGCTCTCAACTCGAGTGTCCACGAGGCCCTTCTTGAACCTCGCATGCTCACAGGACCATCAGGAGCTGCTCGAGACAGCCAGGAGGATGCTCCCGCTGCCCGACGGGGGCAAGAGCAAGAAGGGGAAGAAGAGGTCTCCCCCTACCGGAGTAGGCCGCCAGGAGGTGAAGAAACCCCACGTTAAGTCGGGTGACCGCGCCACGGTAAGGATTCCCATGGCCGAGCCCCCGAGCCCATGCTCGCGTCCTTTGTTGCTTGATATGCTCTCCCCTTTGCAACAGCAGAGCGCAGCGGCCGCCGCTAGGACCTCGAGCTCCCAACCGGCCCAGGGCGCCCAAGCTCGGCCCCTAGGGCCACCGCGGATGACGTGGACCCGGTGCGAGCTCCGAGGTCCCAGGCCAGTGGGGCGCGAAAGCGGAGTGCCCTTACAGCATCGGGGCAACAAGACCTACGCCGGCCCTCCACAAGGCGGAGGCCGATGACCCATGTAAGTTTTTGACTTTTCGGTTCGCTCCACCCCCTTCGTGCTTTTCTGGCTTAGTGTCTGTTCTTGATCGCAGACCTCGAGCGCCCGCGCTCGAAACTTGCCCGTTTTGACGATGGCTGTTGTCCAGGGCGAGTCCGAGGAGGAGGATTCCTTCGTGCTGGCCCCGCGCCGTCCCTCGGGCCGGGCACGTACTCCCTCTGAGCCCCCAAGCTGGGCCCTGGTTGGTGAGTCCGACCAAGGGCTCGACGACTCAGCTGGGGAGATCTAGCCCGCGACCAGCGAAGACTACGACACTGGCGAGACGGACGCCGTCGTTGTCGTTGACCCTCCCGAGGTCGACGCAGAGGAAGGTTCCCAGAGTGCCTTGGTCGCAGCCACGGAGACACCCCAGGCTCGCCCGACCATGGCCGCTCCGAACGTCGAGGTCGTGGCGCCACCGGCCACCGAAGATGGCCGCGCTGTGGAAGCATCTCAGGTCTACCCGACTGAGGCTGCGTCTGGTGCTGAGGCCATGGCACCCGAGGCCACGGAGGTTGACCGCGCAGCAGGTGGGCGTGCGGTGGATCGGCCGTCGTGCCCTCGGTCGGAGGCGAAGCGAAGCCCGACCTCATGGTCGGGACCGACGCAGCCGCCACGTCCCGCCTGTCGGGCGAAGTTGAACCCACCAGAGGAGGCGGCAGAACTCCAGGTCGCCACCGGCGTAGAGACTCAAGGTCTTGGCCCAAGCGCGCCGGTGGTGGTCGAGGTCGGCCTCACCTCAGGAGCGCCGGGCGACGAGCAGGAAGAGATCTCCCGTGCGCGCATCGACGAGCGCAAAGAGTTCACCCGCGCACGCCTCGAAAACCGCCTTCGTGTGGTAAGGAACCCCCTTGCACACCTCGTAGCAGGTTAGCCTGAGTTCCCTTGTTTCTTTTCTTATTTTGGGCCACCCTTCCTGTCATGAAGGCGATCGGCAACGTCTCCCAAGGGCTGCAAGGCCTTCAAGAGCACGCCAACGTGCTAAGGGGCCTCCTGAACGTGGTGGAGGCGTGGGAGGCTGAGCGCTCCAAGTTCATCGAGACCATTGAGGTCGAGCAGGAGGAGCTCGAGCAGAAGACCAGGGAGCTCGACGACCTTCGTCAGACGATGAGGGCGTAGGAGATAGCCCACACGACCGAGCTCGAGCAGACCAGGGTCTCCGAGCGTGAGCATGGCTACAAGGCCGTGGAGCAAGGGCGCGCACGGTCGGCCAAGGCGCTCGAGGCCGAGCGGGCCAAGGTCGAGGCACTGGAGAAGGCCGCTGCGGAGTTGGCATCTTCCTCGACGAAGACGTCCCCCGAGCTCGAGGCCAAGATCTTGGAGCTTGAAGGGAAGCTTAGGCGCGCCAGCAAGGCGCTCGAGGCCGAGCGGGCCAAGGTCGAGGCGCTGGAGAAGGCCGCTGCGGAGCAGGCGTCTCCATCGACGAAGGCGTCCCCCGAGCTCGAGGCCAAGATCTTGGAGCTTGAAGAGAAGCATGGGCGCGCCAGCAAAGCGGCGAGGAGCGCCTTGGCCCAACTCCAAGATGAACGGCGCCGAGTTGCAGATGCCTCCAAGGAAGCCCTCTAGTACCAGAGCGAGCTATCGACCTTGAGGGCCAAGGTAGCTGAGCTCGAGCAGGAGAAGCTCGCCCGCAAGATGGCCGACCTGTAAAAAATGCTTAAAACAGAAAACTCTAATAGAGCCACATTTCTTTTGGGGGACAACAAACTCTTTGTTTCAAGTTTGTTAGTCGAGGATTTTTGGTGTACGTCTCTTCCGCCTTTAGTCATGCTCCTTAGGTCGTTTGCCGACAATATGCCTTTGTCCAGCCCCCGTTGGGTTCAAGGTCGAGCAATGCCGGCCTTGGGCACAAGATTTAGACGCAAGCAAACGACCACGACCTGTAGAGTTGAGAAAAGGTCCAGAGAGGAAGTAAACGTGACACAAGCTAGCGAGATGGTCACACCCGGACTGATGTTCGAATCACGACCACAACCATGCGCACTGTTCAATGGTCAAAGCTGCGAGGCTTGTGGCTCGAGCCCGAAATGTGGGGAGATTTGGATTGCGAAGAGATTCGCTACGTGTAGCTCGACCACCGGGGTGAACGTTAAGCTCGCGGACGCCGCACCAAGAGTGAGTGCGATGCACCGGAGGTCGTGTTCGAAAGAAAAGTCTCGGACAACAATGACAGTGTAGTCACAAACGAAAAAAATATAAAGGGCGAGAATGGAAGAACAACTTTACTGAAATTTAAGGTATAGAGGTTACACATAAAACTTCCGAAGCTGATCTATGTTCCACGAGCTAGAGAGCTCTCTGCCATCGGGCTTTGCTAGCCGGTAAGCCCCCGTGTGATCTGTTGAAACGACTCTATAGGGGCTCTCCCACCGCGGGGATAGCTTGTTGGTGTTGGACGAGCCCTGAATTCGTCTTAGGGCTAGGTCCCCAACAAGGAGCTCCCTAGGTCGTACCGACCGAGATGCATGTCTGCGAAGAGCTTGCAGGTAGTGCATTGATCGTAGCAGTGCACGGCATCTTACTTCTTCTGCGAGGGCAAGGTCGAGAGACCGTTCGTGCTCGAAGTCGACACGTCAACCAAGTCGACTCGGCAGAGCCCAACGTAACCTCGGGAGGCGGGGCGGCCACATCAACACGAGCCGAAGGGTGTGGACCCTGTGGCTCGGCTTGCAGTGGTACGAATAGACCATAAGACGGTGGGAAGTTCGTCCACCTAGGTCTTGCCATAGCGTTCGAGCTCATTTGCAACTCGTTTCTTGACACCCTAGACGATTTGTCCGTTGGCGCGTTCTGCCGCTCCGTTGCTCTGGGGGTGAGCTACAGAAGCGAAGCATACTTTGATGCTGAGGTTCTCGCAAAACTCCTGGAACAACTCACTGGTAAACTGAGTACCATTGTCAGTGATTATTTTGCATGGAACCCCATACCTGGTGACGACGAACAAGCGGAAAAAACGAACAGCCGCCCGAGCAGTGATGGTCGAGACCGGTTCAGCCTCGATCCACTTGGTAAAAGTGTCAACAGCAATGAACAGGAACTTCTTACCCCCGACCGCCTGAGGAAAAGGGCCGAGGATGTCCAGCCCCCATGTCGAGAAAGGCCAAGTGAGCGGATGGTGCGGAGGCGATGCGGTTGATGCGACTTCCGGCGTGAATCGCATGCTCGACAAGTGCGGACGATATCACGGGCATCCTGAAGCGCCGAAGGCCAATAATACCCCATACGGAAGGCCTTGCCGACCATCGTCCTGTACGAAGAGTGCGCTCCACAGAGGCCTGAGTGGATGTCATTTAACAGGTACTTACCCTCCTCCGTAGAGATGCACCGCGTCAGAACGCCGGAAACATTCCGCCTGTAGAGCGTCCCCTCGACGAGCGTGTATAAACTCGCCCGGCGCTTGATCCTGCTCCTCTCGGCAGGGTCGGGCGGTAGGTCGCCCCTTGCAAGGAAATTATAAATGGATTCACCAGAGGGATACCTTCCACCATCGCGAGCAAGACCTCTTGGTCGGAGATCGAGGGAGCCGCTAACGTCTCTGTGATGACATCGGTAGGATCCGCCATCTAAGAGCCGAGCTTGGAGAGGAAGTCGCCTTCGAGTTGTCCTTCTGGGTATGTGCTTGAGCTCCAGGTTCTGGAACCATTTCTCCATCTTGCGCACTTCGGCTAGGTACTTTGACATCGAGTCTCCCAAGCACTGGTACTCCTTGTTGTACTGATTGACGACGAGCTGGGAGTCACCCTTGACGACCAACCGACGCACGCCCAATGCTTTGCAAGCTCGCAGGTCCGCCAAGAGAGCTTCATATTCTGCCACATTGTTGGTCGCCGGAAACCCAAAATGAACTACGTACCTCAAGTGGTCGCCGCGCGTGGTGAGAATAAGGATTCCAGCCCCCGAGCGCTTGAAGGACCTCGAGCCATCGAAGAACATGGTCCAGGGCTTTTCTTCCTCGACCTCGGACTCGGGCGCGGGTTGCGACATCTGCTCGACCACAAAGTCGGCAAGCACCTGCGATTTGATGGCCGTTCGAGCTACGACCTGGACATCGAATGCCGCCAGCTCCATAGCCCACTTGGCGATGCGCCCGCCGCCTTCTGGGTTCCGCAAGATGTCCCCGAGTGGAAAATTGCTCGGGACAACCACAGAGTGCGCCTGGAAATAATGTCGAAGCTTGCGCGAAGCCATGAGGAGAGCGTACAGCAGTTTTTGTACCTGCGGGTAGCGCTCCTTTGGGCCGTGCAAGACTTCGCTGACATAATAGATCGGGTGCTGCTGGGATCCCCGTTCAGCCACCAGGACAGCACTGACAGCTTGGGTGGTGGCCGCAAGGTAGAGCAGCAACCTCTCGCCGGGTTGCGGGGTCGTAAGCAGGGGTGGGGTTGACAGGTATACCTTCAACTCGTCGAAAGACCGCTGCGCCTCCGAGGTCCACTCGAAGCTCCCTTGCTTGCACAGAGCTCGGAAGAATGGAAGCCCGCGCTCGCCGAGCCTCGAGATGAACCTGCTGAGGGCGGCCATGCGGCCGGTGAGGCTCTGCACCTGCTTGACCAAGGTCGGGGGCTCCATCTTCTCGATCGCCTCGATCTTTTCCGGGTTCGGGCCAACCCCCGAGCCCCCGATCATGTAGCCGAGCACCTTTCCTGACACAGCGCCAAACACGCACTTCTCGGGATTGAGCTTGATCTTGTGCCTGTTCAGGTTGGCAAAGTTTTCCTCGAGGTCCCGAACGTGGTCGCCCTCGGAGGGGCTCTTGATGATGATGTCATCCACGTAGACCTCAAGGTTTCGGCCGATTTGGAGGTCGAACGTCTTGGTCATCAAACGCTGAAACGTGGCCCTGGCGTTGCGCAGACCAAACGACATGGTCGTGTAGCAGTAGGTGCCGAACGGTGTGATGAACAACGTCTTGTTCTCGTCGTCAACCGCTAGCTTGATCGGGTGGTACCCCGAATAGGCATTTAGGAAGCTTAGCATCTTGGCGTTCGCGGTGGGGTCGACGATCTGGTCGATGTGCGGGAGCGGGAAGTTGTCCTTCGGGCAGGCCGAGTTTAACCCCGTGTGGTCCACGCACATCCTCCATTTACCACCTTTCTTCTGGATGATGACTGGGTTTGCCAACAATTCGGAGTAGTCAACCTCGTGAATGAAATCGGCCTTCAAGAGCTTGTCAAGATTCTCCTTGACGACCGCAACCTTCTCCGGAGAGAAGCGGCGCAGCTTCGCCGACGGGCGACATCCGCTCGACGCAGCTTTGTGCTCGATCACCTCCCCGGACGCCAGCATGTCCGCTGGCTCCTGCTTAATATGCCCTTGTTGGCGCGGAGGAAGGTGACGAGCTCGAGTTCCTATTTGGAACTCAGCTCGACCGAAATATGGATGCATCTGGTCGGGTCGTTCTCCTCGAGTGGCACGGCCTTCGTCGCCCCGCTGGGCTGGATCACCGCCTTCTGACAAGCGTTCTTTACCGTCGCCTCTGGGCCTCGATGGGGCAGCATGCCGACAAGGGCCAAGGCCTTGGTCTCGCATCCGTGTGCCGCCTGTAGGTCGCCCCACACGGTTATGACGCCGTTGGGACTAGGTAGCTTCATACATCGATGGCCATAGTGGTTGGCTGCCATGAACTTGATCAGGGCAGGCCTTCCGAGGATGGCGTTGTACGGGCGGTCCCCCTCGACCACCTCGAAGGTGATCAGCTCGGTGCGGAAGTTGGCCGAGTCGCCGAAGGTGACAGGCAAGACCACCTGCCCCAAAGGGATGGTCGAGCTTCTAGGGACGATCCTGAAGAAGGGGACAGCGATGTTCTTGACCTTCGACCGGGAATCAGATTCGGTCAAGCGCCGACCGCAGACAAGTTAAGGGAACTACCGCCATCGACCATGACACAACCGACCGCGGTGTTGTTGATGGTCGAGGTCACGACCAGGGCTGTCTTCAGATCTCGGGCCATACCTTGAAGTGCGTCCCCCGGAGAAAAGGTGATGGTGGCCCTAGCCCACTTGCAGTGCTGCTCGATGGGCTTCTCGGCGGCGACCTGGTAGATGGTTCACGAGACGGCCTTGAGCTCGCGCCGGGACTGGCAAGCCGACGAGACGCCGAAGATAACATCTATGCGGCGCTCGCCCTGTTGGAACTCTAGGTTGAGGTCATCACGGTCTGCCCCAGCGTTCACCCTGTCCGGCTGGACGTCTTCTTTCGGTAGCACGAGCATTTCCCCTCGACCATCATAAAAAGCTTCTAGCTTGCTTTGCCAAGCCCTGCAAGTTCGCAGGTCGTGGCCGGCTGCCCTATGAAACATGCAGAACTTCATTTCATCAGATCCGGCGCCCTCGGCCCCTGCGGCCGAAACATCGCCGTCGGGCCTGTGCCATCGACCCTCCTGTTGGGGCTGGTTCTGTGCCTGACGAGGTCGAGGCCGACCTTGGCGATGTCGGGACCCTTCCCGAGCTTGATCTCGAACTTCAAGGACCTCGTGCTGGCCGTCTACCGAAATGATCACTTGTGGCAGTCCACCGCCGTTCCCGCGGTCACGCTTCCGCTTCTTGGCAGCGGCGTCGTGGTCGGCGCCCTTGGAGTTGGATGGGCCAACCTCTGTGGGGTTCAGACCAAGCTTACCTTGGTCGAAGTTATGCTTTCAATGAGACGGCGTCGTCAAGATCCGCATACCGCTCCGCCATACGAAAAAGCTTGTTGATGCTGAGCCTCGAGGTGATCTCTAGGTCCTCGGTAAGGCGCCGATCGCGGACGCCGAACTTGAAAGCTTTTATGACGGCTTCGTCGGAGATGCTCGGAATTAGGTTCCTCGTGCGGATAGATCACCGCACGATGTCACAGAGCGGCTCGTTCTTGCCCTGGATGATGCGATCCTGGTCTTTCTCCCCCCGCCGCCAGAATAACTCGAAAGTTGGAGCGAGGGCGTTCGATTTGGCGCCAGACTGGCGAACCGAGCTTCGTTGAAGAGTCGTTTGCGCTGCACCGCCCAAAGACGGTCGGAGGAAATTAGCTAACGAGCTCGTCGCCCCCGGCCGCCAGGTTGGCGGTCGAATAGATAGACAAGAACTCGTCTGGGTTCTTGGTCCCATCGAAGCACTCTATCAACGCCGCTTGAATCGAGCCGCCAACGACGCGAAGGTCGTCGGAATACGCCATGCGTACCAGAGGTCGACAAAGGCGGGTGTGGTCGTTGCCAACAAGGTCCTCGCTGCTGCCGGACTCGGAGTCGAGGCGCCCCGGCGCCCGACCTTTGGTGAGAATGACCATGAAGCCGTGCACGGGAGTCACCTGGGAGGTAGCGCAGCGATCTCGACTCGCGGCACTGGCGAACATCCGGGAGAGGCCCCGATTCACTGCTGGCCGACGCGGAGCTCGTGAAGCTCGGTTCGCGCCTGACCCTGCTCGGGCTGGCGCCCGCGGGACGGCGACGTGGCGGCGTCAAAGCCTCGTCCCGAGATCGCTGCTGGCGAGAGGGCGCCTCCTGCGCGGGAGGCGACCGACGGGTGCGCTGGCGACGGCGTGATGAGTTGTCATCACTTCTCAGGGAGTGGGTCCCTGAGTGATGACTTCGGTGCTACGGAGGTATGACCTCGGTCGCAGCCCGATCGAGCTCTTCGGCCAGGGCTCGGCCAAAGAGTTCCGACCTCGCCCTATCCGGATCAACCATGATCCGGGCGATAGTGCAGAGGCGCTCTCTTGAAAGAGGAAGTCTGGGATGCCCAGAAGATGCGCCAGCCTTTTCCTGGTCCTCCCGCCGGAGGGTGGTTATGGCTTGGTTGATGGCGACAAGCACCATCCGGCGAGCGTCCTCAGGGGTCTGCGGGTCACGGCCGTCTGTAGCTGTACCCGCGCCATGACTGTCCGCCATCAAGACGTGCTGCTCGCGTGGTGGTGGTGAGGGCAAAAACAGGGACGCAGAGTCGGAGTCCGCGCCCGAACCCACGCTCGAGAAATGTCCGTCGATGAAGCGCGCCATGCTCCCAAGATCTTGGTGTTTTCCCTGCGAATGAGCAAAGCCAATCGGGCCCCACGGTGGGCGCCAGCTGTCGACAATCGGAATCGCCAACCGCAGAAATGAAATGGGGGTTAGTGGAACTTGGGACCCGAGCAAAGCTTGGCTCAACTAAGGAAAGGATTCGACGTGCCGAAGGTCGGAGCTAGGCGACAACGAGCGTGAGACGAGGGTTTATACTGGTTCCAGCCCCTGTGAAGGTAATAGCTCTACTCCAGTTGCCTTGCGGCGGTGATCTTTGCTATTCTCGAGTACAGAGGTGTATTACAGCTCAAGCTTAACAATGGCGATGTCTAGTGCTCGAGCTCTGATGTCTTGTTTTTCAGTCACGATCTTAGTCAGATATCTTCCCCGCTTTCAGAACGGACGGGAGATATTCCTGAGTGGTGGTCTTCATGCGCATTGAGGGCTGGCAGCAACCGCTCCGGACCTACCGCACGCGCCTGCTTCACCCCCACGATCCCACGTCTTAGTAACCGCCGGGCAAACGCACGTTCCGGAATCCAATGGGGACACCGACAGGAACGAGAGCTGACCCGAGCTCGAGGTCATGCGGATGCCGTGCTCGAGGGCATACGCGCTCTAGGTCGCGCGCCTCGGCGTACGCCCAAGTGGTGGTCGGGGCCCCCCGAGCTTGGGAGCTCGTTGACCGTGCGCTGACCGGCCAAGGGTCGCCCAACCCTCGTCAATAATTGTCTGGTTTATGCTTTATTATTGGATTGGAGCTTAGAAAGTGTAATTAATCTGCACATCTCTGGTGTTTTTTGTTATAATATTGATTGCTACTTTCTCCAGAAACACACATTAAGCACCATGTAATATTGCTATGCATCTAACAGTAAAAGAAAAAAAAGATCATTGTCAACTCTATACAAGGTTTCACTCTAGCGTTCCATCCCATGTGCGCTTTGGCTTTGCAGCACTGGAGATTTTATTTTATTTTTCCATATTAGTGTAGAATTTCGTTTCTGATATAGTTTATCGTACAAGACTGAATCAGAGTTGTTCATACGACTCCTGGTCCAACTGGCCTATTGCATTAAAATGGCCATGCCATCTCTTCTAGAGCCTAGTATTCATGGTTGTGCATACTATACGGGTATATGGTAGTTGTCACTTTAGGGCCATTACCTGATATGCCAGTCACTTATAAATCTGATGATGATCATAGTAACCAGTATCAGAGACCCTTCCTCATTGACACAAGTCCTAGCTTAGTTATTGAACATTCACAATTCAAACATAGATAACGCTTTACATTTGGTAGCTTCTTGTTCATTCCTCCAAGCTTATTTTCTTCATTATCTTTAGCATTGCTAGAGAGTTGTTCATATTATAAAAATGCATATAGTGACAATAAAAATAACAATTGCTATGACCTACAAGTGATGAAATCCATGTTATGCCATTGTTAATCTTGAAATGTATATGGTCCCTTATCGAGTAGTGTGCGATTATACTCTTATTTAACCATGCTTCTTTAATTTCCGATAAGTTTGCGAATGTGACAATCGTGCCTTGCCCTATATTGGTTGCTGTTCTCTAGGGTTGGTGGTTTCTAGCGCTGCAATGGACCGTCAGTTCATCGCCGAGGTTAAAGGCAAGTGCATTGTATCGGTTGTGGCTTAGGTGGCCACTAGGCTTTATAATAATACAGTTATCCATGTGTTGCTTTAATATTGTCATGTTTGATTTTGCATGTGATATGATGAATGAGAATGGTTAATTGGTTATGCTTTTATTTAAAACGAGTTTATATGCAAGTGTAACCCGTATATCTCTTATACGGTATCTAGTTGATTGCTTGTGTTATGTATATGCTTACGCTATGGTTGCATTCGTGTTTAGAAGCACGTCTAGTAAGGTTATTATCTTTTGATGAAAAGGGCAAGTAATCTGATACATGTGCATCTTTGTTTGAACGTGTTATGATTTGTTTGATGAACTTCATATGCCTTGCCATTATGAAATTATGCTGCATCCCTAGATTGAATGTTATGTGCGATGTTTAATGAATTTCGTCTAGATGCCGGGATGACATCTTGCTAAATTTTACTTTCATATTCAGGTTCACTAGTTTGATAGGCTAGTGAGAGAACTGAAAGTATGGAATTGGATTGCGAAAATGATTTGATTTATGATCAAGATAGATGGAATTAGTAATTACTCGAGAATTGGTGATGTGAGTATGATTATGAGCGTTGAGACTGTTATTTTGAGTGTTGAGAATGTGATTATGAGCGTTGAGAATGTGATTATGAGTGTTGAGAATGGGATGGTAATTTCTGGATGTGAGAAGTGGCTGATGTTTATGTATTTGGCTATGGCTATGCAAATGTGAGAAATGAATGTAGTTGCAAATTTATTTATGTCAAATTGCATTTGTGCATTCATGATGGAAGGGGCGACCCATTCTGATGTGGGCCTCTGTGCTCACATGTAGTGAGTATGAAAGTCCTACCTCGTAGTCCCGTACACGTGGTTGTATGGGAGCGAGTCAGTAAGAGTAGGCACCCTCCACCACGGGGTGGAAGGGGAATGAGAGGGTGCACACCGACGGGTGTGCACCCGGCAATACCGGTATGTGCTAAAAGAGGAGATGAGACATGCATGATGCATCATATGCATGAGAATTGTGAAATATGCATTGCCTTGACAATGATGAATCATGTTTATTGAGTTGGTTGTGATGTATGGATGTGAGATGCTGCCTTTGTATGGCATATTTGCATATGCATTGCATTGACAATGATGAACCATGTTTAAATGAGTGGATTGTGATGTATGGATATGAGATTCTGTTTTTGTATGGTATATTTGCATATGCATTGCATTGACAATGATGAACCATGTTTAAATGGGTTGATTGTGATGTATGGATATGAGATTCTGCTTTTGTATGGCATATTTGCATATGCATTGCATTAACAATGATGTATGGATATGAGGTTCTTCTTTTGAATGATTTGTGCACCGGAGCATTGAAGGCAATGAATCGAGCCTGTTAATGGTTAATCGTGGAGCTAATGGCAATTATAGGTTGAGGATTGAGTCGTGGACTCATCCAAAGGTGGCTATCGAGGTATGAGTAAGTTTAAATAAATATTGAGATGGTTGTGGTATTTGGAATCAGTTTTCGGTTCATTTATTTACCCAGTTCAGTCAAGTATTTGAATATGTTACGTTTCAAAGTATTGGTATTTCGTTTGATTCGGTTGCATTTCTTTATTGCTGCACTTTGCTGAGTCTTGGACTCACGCTTGTTTGCCTCCTGTTTTAGGTACCTTGAAGCTGATTCGTCGGGTTGGGAGTAGTAACACGAGCACGACTGCGGTCTCCAGCAAATTCATTTAACCAATTCGTCACATCTGAATGTAATTAATGTAATTGTAATTGTAATTTAGTGTTCTTCATGATGAAATTTATTAATTTCTATTGGGTGTGTGATTGATTAACTAAGGACCTACTAGAATGGTATCATACCTGTTGTTTTCCTGTCTGCTGAGTGGATGTCCTAAATTCTAGAGAGGTCATGCCGAAATTTTCTAAATTTCGGTGACTTAGCTTTAAACTGGATTAGAGAGAGTGTCAAGGTAGGTTTCAATCTTTTATTAGAGGTAAAAGGTTAGTGACTCGTTCGTTGATGTTCTTAGTTCAATTGAACTTCTTTGACGAGGTTTACTTCTTGGGTCTTTCTGGGGACACTCTGGACCAGTACGGTTCCGGAGTGTTGTAAGCATCATTTAGGGTCTTTTGGTAGCATTCGCGGTGCATTTGGCGCCGGGGTGTTACAATTAACTATGACCATGACTCCGTCATAAATGACAGCTAAGCAAGGTAAGCACCCCCTTTGATCATATTGATCCTAGTATTTAATTTTCCTTTTGTTTAGTAAATTGTTTCATGCATACGCTTATTTTCTGTAAATTCGCTATTTGGTGGTGTTGGTAGATATATCTATTATCTCATGGGACTTCTTTAATAAATATTGACATGTGAACCTTAATAACCATAAAATAGGGCTAGACAATACATGATATCAACTTGGGTATATGCGATTACATATTAACCATGCTTACCCATGCTTTATTAGCAACCATGTAGATGATCATATTAAAATTGTTTCATGAGAATTTAAAAAGGTTGGATATGACATTGATGGTTACTGGTACTTTGGGTTAAAAATCCCAAATGAAACTATAGTTTTGACGTGAGTGATTATGGGCAATAGTCGTTTGTGCAGATGGAATTGCACGTAGTGTAGGAGGAGATTATAGTCCGTGTCGGATTAAGGACCAAACGTAGTGTTGCATAATCCAAGGGAAATACGTATAACCACAAGTTCTAATATGGAACAGTCTTAACCTATTAACTTACATAGATTTAGCTTTGTATTTTGGTAGGCCAAAGTACAAAGGGCACACCCGTAACAGTGTTACTCGTAGGTGCTTCTTTCACTGAGGTGTTAGGTCTAAAGCATTCCAATACAACGGTGCACGCCTTGTCACGGGGAGAGTTCACAATGGGGCACCATTTGTTCAGGATCTCCGAAATTATGGCAAGGGTTTTTCGTCACTATAGCTAGTGCAAATTTAGGTTAATGAAATGTAACAATTATGTCATAACTCTCTGCGACACACCAAAGGAAGTGTGCTAATATCAATTGCACAAAGAGTTAGTTATACCTTGTGGGTAAAGCTGTACACCTCTGCAAAGTGAAAATCTAATCGATTAGTCGTGCCTATGGTTATGGGAGACTTGGTGAACCAATACTAAGTTAGATGTTTTATTATTTCCAAAAATGCTTGGCTTTAACTGATTTGCCATGTATTGGCAAGAACTGTGTTGTGTTAGTTATGGCAGGATTTGGATGATTCGTTGCTCGTGAAGGGTTGTGAGTATTACTTATACTTTACTTATTTCTTATCAGTCAAACTTGCTCTTATAAATTCCGTTTGCAAATGACAACTTGATTTACAAAATCAATATCACTTTATGCAAATTTAACCGTAGAAGCCACCTTTGAGTTAACCTACAATACTACATTTGTAAATACCACATTAAATCTTATTGAGTATGAAAGTACTCAACTTTACTTATTATGTTGTTTTAGGTGGATAAGAAAACGAGGTTCCGAAGATTACTTTCCATCGCAGGATATGGGAACCTCAATGAAACGATCTTTCTAGGGATTATGTCTTGTTAGTTGCTTGAGGGTCGGATGGGTACACTACAAGACTTTTGCTTCTTCTGCTACTATCTACCCTGAGCTGTAAAAAAATACAATGTATAAATAGCTTTCGCTTAAATAATATGATGTTTGGCTGAGATCCCAATTGTTGTAATGTGCGTACTAGCCACTGATCATGAGACTAGTACTGTATGCACATAGATTCTAATTTTCGTATTTTATGCAAAAATGGGGGTCGTTACATGGCGGTGCAGAATATTCGATGTTAGGGCTACGCAGTGCATGGGTCTCATGTGCTTTTTACAGCGGTCAGTGCGGTCATTGTGGCAAGATCACTTGAGAAATCTTAGTTTGACTAGAGCAACAGGGGAGGGAAGGCGGTGCTTGGCTAGGGAAGGAGCTGGGCCTTTCTTGGGTCCCGGGGTAGAGACACAGGTCGGTGAGCCTATGGTGAGTGGGCCAAGAAATGGGTCACTGATGGAAACGGTGTCTTGATCTCCCGATAGGTAGTAGTAAATTGATTGATGGAGAACTTGATGTTGATAAGTTGGCTTCTAATCAAAACTGATTCAAACCCTGCAATAGCTACACCATGGTTCTGTTGGTTATCAACCAAGAAAAAACATAGTTGACCTTGCCAAGAAGGCTAATCTATGTATGTAAATCAAGAACACAAGCAAGAATGTAGAAAATGTAATCTGAAATTGTGAATTATATTAAATACATGAGTTGGGGTTCCACAAATCGATGTACGACAAAAAATTGATAGAGTCTTGTTGTAATCTAAGCAAAACCCAACTGTCTAAGGCAGCAGCTATTGAGTATATAAGAGGGAGGGACATGGGAGAGATGAGCTAGGGTTATGTGTGGCTAAGGGGGGTGCACACAATTGAGCTTAGACCCCCACACTCTTACAAGACCCGAAATAGCAATGAAACATATTATTTCGATGGTGTCAGCTGATCGCAATGAATCTAGGGCTGGGACTAGATCTATTCAAAGACCTCGTCATTATATTTCTAACAAGCACAAGAACTCCTCCATTGGACTCCGTATGGGAGAGATATGCCTGTTTTAATGTAGTGTTATCTGCTGACTCTGAACTGAAAACAGAGTCCAAATTGTGGATGACTTGGAGTCCAGCTTGATTTGGCATGACAAGGGTGGAGTCCAACTGGGGATGTGGTTATGTGGAGGTGATGGTGCCTTTCAGAAAGTGTGCCAACTTGAGTCGAGCTGGCCAGTTTGACTTGGCGTCATTCTAAATTGTGCCAATAAACTAAGTGCTTTTGGCTATCCAAATGGTGCTTCTCCCATGTTCCTAAGTAGTAAAACATCATAAATATTTAGTGGCATCCCATCTTGAAAGACCGGGATGGCGAGCAGAGGGGGGTTGAATGGTCGCAAAATAAAATTTTTCCACTCAAAATGATCTAACCAAGGCCTCAAAAAGAATATGCAAAAGAAATCAAACAAAATGAGATGTTTGTTCTGAAAGGCCAGTGCTACCGCAGGGAGTCCGGTAGCACTAGACCCAAGAACTGCTGATGAATAGACTAAAAAACAACACGATGCAAAAACAAATTTAGAAAGATCTTTTGATCGGCTGGACGAAAACCCCACAAAACTTGGTAGATGTGATCCTAGGGATGTCAAGAACTTGTTCCAACCTTCAATCACACGGATTGACATCAAAGTTTCGACCTTTTTACCCAGGAAGGAAGAACACACCAAGTTTGTGTAAGAATGCTAAAATTTGATTCAAAACTTTCTCGTAGGATTTTGATGATCAAGATGGTCTTGGATAGCTTCTCACATGTCACAACAAGCAAGAACACAAGTAAAAACTTCCACAAAATTGAATCACAAGATCATTCATTCAAAAACGCAAAATAGGTTTTTCGCAAGAACCTTGAATGGATTTGTTTAGATGACTGGGATATGATCTGAAGAAGATTCATCCATCAATCATCATCCTTGGCATAAGAACCAAAAGCAAGTAGAAGGAAGGGAGGCAAATCCAAATTGCGGGAAAGTAAATGCGAAATTTAAGACATAATATAAATACGTAATGTAAATTCAAGTATAGATGAAAATGATTTGCATATCAGGAAGGAGAGGTTTACAAAGTCTCACAACAAAGTGGGTAAAACTCAAAGGAGCATAAAAACCTGAAAAACCTTCTAAGGGGGAAGGCTACCTCTTCACCCCTATTTATACTACTCTTAGGCCACCTACCACTCTTGGATGAGCCCCTCAACCCTAGAGCATTCATCAAGGGCTAGGATTAGCCCACTCAACCAGCCATGCAAGGGCTAATCCAAAACCCACACACATAATGGGTTTTATTGCATGGTTTTCAAAGCACACTACCTAGACCCGCTAACCTATCAACTAGACCACGATCCGTCGGCCTTCCTTGATCCACGCGGCATCTAGCTAATGTCTTTCTCTTTCCTTGTCTTCTAGGCTTTCCCGGACTCCGTCTCCGATCATCTTCCAGCGATTCTCGACCATCAGGACTTCCGACGCTCCTCGCCTAGTCATGGTCATCCTTCGCCTCACCATGACCTAGCACCATCATCCTACAACCTGTTGGTGATATGCCCTTGAGGCAATCATAGAGATGATTATATCACGCCTTATGTCTATGGAATAGTATAATTGTTTGTCCTTTGAATAAATATTGATTGGATTAATCAACAAGTAAGTGACTTGTTCGTGGAGCTTTTTTCATATATTGATATTATTCAAGTTATCCTTGATCGGTTATCATAATATAAGACGATCATGATTCATAGATCAACACAAATATTGATTGATGACCATGTTTCACGGGTCATAGAGATATGGAGTTATCTAATCAATAATGTGGACATATGTTAGAGAACATGCGTTGGATAGACCCATATGAGACACTGCGAGAATTGTTATATGTGTCATCAGTTGGTCTCATGCATAGTATATGTATGTTCCTTAGACTTGAGATCATCATTGGTTTCCTAGATGTGTAATGGTTTACTTTGGGGCTCCCAAACGCTACTCTTTAACAAGGTAGTTATAAAGAAAGCTTTCAGGTTTACTATGAAACATGCTGAGGTACATGAATGATCAAGATAGAATTTGCTTCTCCTTTATAACGGGAGAGATATCTCTAGGCCTCTCGAGTGGTCAGATTCCAAAAATGCATGGCCATGCTACTCGAGTAAAGAGTTACTCGAGTCATCGAGTAAAGAGTTAACTCAATGCATTTGGGGAATCCAAGTCATGACATCGAGAAAGAGCAGTCGAGCCATCCAAACAAGGATGACAACAAGTCGCCTTGGGTTTGACCGATATCGTGTAACAAAGGGAACATGACATTATCACCCTATAGTAGGTTCATCCGATGCTTTTTGGATATTTAGGAATCAATATGTACTGCTAGATACCGCTATTGATTATTGGTCAGAAAGGTGTTTCTGAGTCATATCCAAATATACATGAACCTACAGGGTCACACACTTAAGGGGTTGGAATATAGTCGTTCGGATTGGATCCATCACTAGTGGGCCAAGCGGGCTTTGTCCTTCGGTTGGGCCCTAATGTAGGGTTCCACTGTAGGGAGGAGACGACTATTTAAGGCTGTTCATGGTTGCATAGATAGACAGATCAGAGGCGCAACCACCAAAACCCTAGCTGTCACCGCTTTGAGCCTTCCTGTGCACGCTGGTGCTAGCACATCGGCGCATGGCGTTCTTTTCCCTGAATGTGTGGACACCAGTAGAGGTGTTGCTGGTACTGCAACACTGATCGGGACGATCGACCATTGAACGAGGAAGATCGACCTCTGCAACTGGATGCAAACTTCGTTGATTCATGCTATATCAACTTCCTTCTGCTGCACTGCGCGTGTAGTGGTAACGATCCATGATTATATACTTGCGTGGCTTCCTGATTTATGAGATAAAAAATTTTAATTGTGCGATAGTGTAGCCTACCCGTATCCCTTCACAACCATCAAAGATATGGAAAACCCATCACATAGTAATGTCCAAAAAGATATGCAATAATTATCACAAAATCATTAATTAAATCGATCATGCTTCGATGGTCCGGTGCTACCGCCCTCAGGCTGGTAGCACCACCATTGGAAGGCCGGTGCAACCGCTCATAGGCCGGTAGCACTGCTCCTACTGCAACACCCAAAAACACCCTCTCTGGAAATTTCACACCGGCCAAGAGGGCCGGTGCTACCACTCCACTAGTATTACCGGGCTGACATGGTCTGTAGTACCGGATTGACTGACCCCTAAAAACACCCTCTCTAGTTTTTTTTGCTCCTCACTGGAGTCTGGTGCTACCGCCCGACCGGTAGCAACGCGCTACCATGGCCGGTAGCACTAGAAAAGGCAACTAAATCTCAAATTGTTTCAAATTAAAAATCTAATTCAAATCAAAACAAACCAAGCTCAGATTTTAGTCAAATACTCGTCACAAACATGGGTAAATCTCCACATGGTCTTTCAATCTCCCCCTTGATGTGTATATTGACAAACACACGAAAAGGCACATATGTTTTGAGTTTGAAGAAAGATAGAAGAAAGCAATTTGAATGCAAAGCCAGACTTGATTAAAAAGAAAGTGAGATTAAGACCAAGTTGGCGAAGAGAGTTTTAGAGTTAATCTCAAGAAAGAGCAAGTTTTTCACAAAAGCTTTAAAATCTAATAACATGAGCATGCTTATGATCCATTAAAGATAGTAAAAACTTTACCAAGATCATAAGAACCAAGATGCATGAATTTTTTTTGTTATTAATGATGTCTTTTCTACGATTTCTTTCCCTTTTGGCAATATAGGCATCAAAATAACATTTGCTCCCCTTTTTGTATGCATGAGATGCAACCTAGAAGAGTTTTGAAGATCATCCAAGTAATTTTTAAGACAAGATATAATACCAAGCTAGTTAATTTCAAATTTGACTAAACGAAAACATGTCCAAGTGCAAATAACAAAGTTTGGTTGCAAGCTTAGTTTTGAAAATGTCATTTTAGCAAGATTTAACATGAGCAACACTTAACATTAGTTTCAAAGCAAGAGGCAAAGCCATTTAAAGGATCAAATGGAAAACCTAGAGTTCAACCTACTCAACACTTTGGGGAATCGAGAAGTGCATACAAGGTCCTTCGAGCTTATATTCAATTTGGTGTAAATTTCCTTTATGGCTTTTGAAAGACATAGTGGGGTGCAAATGTTTGACATTATTTGCATTCTTTACCCATGTATGTTTTTTTATTTGCATTTTTAAAGCAATTGACTCAATCCATATTCGATCATCTCAAGAAGAACTCTTAAGAGAATAATCTTGGTCATATACAACACATTCCAAATTTATCCCAAGTGCAGTGGGAAGCTGTCTTGTGAATGTGAGGTATCGAGTCTAATGCACACAAAAAACTCAATTTTGCTTAATTTTTATTTTAGCACTTTGATTGATAAGCATGTGAAGGATTCAAGTATGAATCAAACAAGTTTCACCCAAGTTTCTATAGGGACTCTAGAGAACTCCATAAGTCCACTAATCATGGCAAATACCCCTAGAGAAGAAACTCAGCAAATAAAAGCAACATGTGTCATTTAGTTTGTTTAAAGCTCATTTTTCAAGTTTTAGTAAGCTTAGCAAGATAAATGAACTTGGACATATCTAATTTAGAGTATTTCCTCAAATGATGTAGCATGGTGTATGGCATGAAAAATAGATCATTTGCATAATAGAAAAAGCCCATAAAATAGAAAATAAAGTTTATATGCAATGCATGAAATAGATTCATAAACTCCTCCTCAACATGTGATTCAATTTTAAACACGAATCTGGTTCAAATTGAGTTATTAGCAAGATTAAGCTTAAAAACGATCCAAAAGAACTCAAACAAGACCAGAAACACAGAATGGAGAGACAAACCTAAAGCACAAGATGAAAGGTCCATGCAAAGCATGCCAGAAGTCTAAGTGAAGTGAACTCATAACTCTAGAGAATAAGCCCCATAAATACCCAGAACAGACGAAAAGAATAAACTGGTAGAAGGTATATAATACATAATATACAGATCAGCTCCCCCTCACAATAACTCGTAGGGGCACATGATTCCTAGCTCACTCCTCAAGGCAACAAATCTAGAGATGTCCAAAGACTTGGTAAAGATATCGGCCAATTGGTGGTTACTCTCCACAAACTGAAGCATTATGTCTTCCCTTCTCCACATGGTCTCTAAGGAAGTGATACCTAATATCAATGTGCTTGGTCCTGAAGTGCTGCACAGGGTTCTTAGCAATGCAGATAGCAGAGGTGTTACCACAGAAAAGTGGAACACTGTTTATCTCCAACCCAAAGTCCTGCAAGGTCAATCTCATCAAAAACACCTGGCTACAACAACTGGCTGCAAAGAATATACTCAAATTTCACGGTTGGACTGTATAACTCTGCATCGCTTCCTAAATGACCAAGAAACAAGAGAAGTGCCAATGAATTGGTAAGTGCCAGAAGTGCTCTTCCTATCTATCCCATAGCTAGCAAAGTCTGCATCGAAAAAGGCACTAAGGGATAGACAACAAGAAGAAGAGTACCAAATACCATAATCAATGGTAGCTCGAAGGTACTTGAAGATGCGGTTCACCACCTGGAGATGAGAGGTGCGAGGAGAAACCTGAAAGTGAGCGCACATACACACGGTAAAGTGTATGTACGACAGCGAGGCAGTGAGATGCAAGAGAGAGAAAATCATGCTCTGGAACTCCTTCTGATCAGCAGGCTCACCATCCTCGTCGGGCTCGAGGATAGCAGTGGTGGCCATAGGAGTCATCACAGGCTTTCTATTAGACATATCAAACCACCTCAGAAGGTCCTAAGTGTACTTACCTTGGTGCAGGAAAGTACCCTCCCGAGTCTGCTTGATTTGGAAACTAAAAAGTAGCTCAACTCGTCCATCATACTCATCTCAAACTCTATGCTCATCACTTTAGAAAACTGAGATACAAGAGAATGTGAAGAGCCACCAAAGATAATATCATCCACATAGACCTGGACGAGAAGGAAATGATAATCCTGATGTCTGATGAATAGAGTCTTATCTACTATACCCATTTTAAAACCATGGCTAAGAAGATAGGACTTAAGCCTCTCATACCATACTCTAGGGGCCTGCTTAAGTCCATACAAAGCTTTGAAAAGTTTGTAGACATGATTTGGGTATTTGGGATTCTCAAATCCTGAAGGTTGCTTGACGTAAACCTCTTCCTCAATATAGCTATTGAGGAATGCACTCTTAACATCCATTTGATAGAGCTTGAAGCCCTAGGACGCAGAGAATGCAAGCAGAATTCGGATAGACTCTAGTCTAGCTATAGGGGCAAAGGTCTCCTCAAAGTCAAGACCCTCAATCTGAGTGAAGCCCTATGCAACTAGCATAGCCTTGTTTCTAATGAGAACCCCAACCTCACTCTGCTTATTTTTCAACACCCACTTGGTCCTAACGACATTATGACCAGATGGAGGCTCAACAAGTTGCCACACCTTGTTCCTCTCGAAGTTCTCAAGTTCCTCATGTATAGCATTAATCCATAACTCATCGGATAATGCATGACAAATATCCTTTGGTTCAAACAAGGCAACAAATGCTGAGTGAAGGCAGAAGCTGGATAAGCCTGATTTTGAGCGAGTGACTCGCTCAAATAGATCACCAACGATCTGATCAGGTGGATGAATTTTCTAAATATGGCAGGGAGGACTAGAAGCAGAGTGGCCTCTACCTCTTGAGCAGAAGAGGCAGGAACAGAGCCACTAGCTGAAGGAGAGTCAGAATGCAAAGGCTGATCTCCCTGAGGTGCAGAAATGGAAACAGAAATCACCTTAGGTGTAGAGGGGACTAGATCAGGTGGAACACCATCATCTCCATCATCCTCGTCCTCTACAAAGATGGTCTCGAAGAGATAAGAAGAGTCTGAAATATTGGGTCTAACTCCTAGGCTAGCCTCATTAAAGGTCACATCACAGGTCTCTATGATCCTATTTGCATCACAACTCTAGATACTATAGTTACGAGAAGAAGTCAAGTAACACAGAAAGATACCATCAGAAGAATGAGACTCAAACTTATCTAGGTTACTAGACTTCAAAATAAAACACTAGCAACCAAATACGCGAAAATGAGAAACACTAGGTTTTCACCCATACCTCAGCTCGTAAGAAGTGCAATGCAAATGTGCTCTCAAGAAAACATGGTTAGAAATATGGCAAGCAGTAGCTATAGCCTCAGCCCAAAACTTTCTTGGAGTATTGTACTCATCTAGCATCGTTCTGGCCATCTCAACTAGGGTCCTGTTATTCTTTTCTACTACGTCATTCTACTAGGGGCGTAGGGAGAAGAGAACTAATGCTCCAAACCAGACTCCTCACAAAAACTCTCAAAGTAGGAATTCTTGAACTCTATGTCATTATCACGGCATATAGCTCGTAATGCACATGGGATCTCAAAAGACAACCTACTGACCAAACCCCTAAAATGAGAGAAAGTCTCATCTTTTGAGGTTATGAAAAATACCGAAGAATACCTCAAAAAATCATCAACAATGACAAGAACATACCACTTCCCTCCTGCTGACTGCACTCTAGCTGGACCGACAGTGTCCATATGTAAAAGTTGTCCTGGTGCATTGGTCATCACTACGGTGACTAGAGGATGAGAAGTAGTAACCATCTTGCCATGTTGGCAGGGAGAGCAAACTAAGTTTTTGACCATCTTAGTTTGGGCAAACCATGAATGAGATCATGGCTGCTAATTCTAGTCAAATGATCAAAGCCAATGTGACTAAGTCTCCTATGCCAGATGGAGAGATCATGGGTCTTAAAAGCAATCAAACAACGAAAAGAGTCTCTAGAAGAAACAGAAAAATCAGCACGAAAGACTCCCAAATCTAGAAATCCCGCAAACTAACTCCCTTGATGAATCAAGGATTCTACAAGCACTGCTCTTAAAGCTTACCTCGAAAGAGTCGTCAATAAGCTGAGAAATAGAAAGCAAATTATATTGTAGCTTACTCACTAAGGCAACGTCCTTAAGAATGAAATTTTCATTAATGCAAATGGTACTTTTAGTAATGACTCTACCTAAAGAAGCATCCTCAAAAGTGATCATCTCATCATCAGGGGCTCGGACTAGGGAAGAGAACCAACAAGAGTTTCCGGTCATATGGCGAGAACAACAAGAGTCAACAATCCAAATCTCTCCCTTCCCCATCCGACGAATCTGATCAAGCCAAAAAGAGAGAACCCAATACTGAATCACACGACACCTCAAAGTACTAGCCACAGAAGAAGAAGATTGGACTCTAGTGTCTCTCTGACGCTCAACTCTCACAAGATCAGAAGTAGCAATCCTAGTAGAGGATCCTGGAGCTGCAACTAGGTTGGCCCACTGAGGTGCAAAGGCCAAACCATCCCAGTGAAGCTCCCTGGATCTCCTACCAAACACCTCAAGCCACTGATATCTACCTCGATGGAAAAAAATGATGAATATCAAAAGGACGACAGAAAGATTTACCACGAGCAGCTCTAGGACTAAAACTCGAATGAACAGCCTGAAAACTAAGTCCTAGACGCTATCCAAAAACAGACGACTCTCTAACCTATCTAGTAGTAGTGTGTGCCTTAGGAGCACCCATAGTTTGGGGATGACCCTGAATACCCCTAAGAGCAGCAACACGCTCACACCTTGTAATCTTGGCGCACCTGAAGCAGAAATCTACTAGGTGATCATCCTTTTGATAGAAGGTGCATGAGTACTTCGTCTTACTAGAGGCAGAAGTAGCAGGAGTAGCAACTTTCTAGTCCAATGTCCTATGGGCAAACCCAGCAACCTAAACACAGTGGTACTCACCCTGGGAGTAACCACGATCTCACCACTCTTGGAGCCACGCACAATGGTAGGAGGATGAGTCCTAGCATGCTCCAAGTAGTCAAATCCTAGATCTGGATTAAATTTACTAATCTTGAATTGGTCTATAATGAGATTGAGCTTTTTCTTGCTCCTCCTACAAAATTCTCAAGAGTGCTCTTGAGATACTCACACTCCCAAAAAAGAGAGGCATAAGAAGAACATGGATGAGAGGAAGAAGAAGAATCAAAGAGAGAAGAGCTACTAGCACGTGTATTTTTCTCCCTCAACACGGCTACCTCAATCTTGAGGGCTCACAAGAAATACAAGAAGCATTTCTAATCCTAGGGGCTTGGTCTTCTAATTTCTTCTTAAGTTCGATTTGGATTTTATCCAAGTCCCCCTTAATCACAGAACATCACAAGCAACTTTCTTGTGATTTATCTTGTAAGTCCTTAGCAAGTTTAGCACATTTGACATTTAAAGATTCATTGTCAAGTTTTAGTTGCTTATAGCCCTCACATGAGCTAACAGGGTCCTTAGAAGTATGCACTTCAAGTTTATCATTTCTAGAAGAAAGCTTCCTAAGGTGAGTGCTCATAGCATCAATTTCAGTAAGCAATTTAGGGCAGTTATCACATGATGTAGTAGAGTGAGCAAGAAGAAAACTAGCATCTAAATACATGGCATTAGAAGATTCATTGCTAGCATCCTTCAAGTGGTGTTACAATTAATGCATCTCTAAAATTTTCATACAAGTGATTTCATGAAATTTGAAGTGCATTTGGATGTTTTCCTCGTTTAAGCACTATTCGGCTCTTAAAGTCTCCTTTTGTGAGTTTGTTTGCAAATTGAAAAGCCTAATAAAATGAGATGTTTATTTGAATGAGGTTCAAATATCCTTTTCGTGCTTAACTCAAAATATGGCCATGTTTCCATTTGCTTTCTTCTTTTGGGCCATATAAAGAAAATATTTGCGGAATTCTTCAATCTTATTGAAAACTCTTAATACTTACAAGTGGTATTTTATTTAAGAATTCTTGTGAACTTAAGTAGGTCATATATATTCATTTCAATCTTGTTATGACCTTATTTGGAGAAATTCTTGCCGAACTCTCGTTTTCAAAGTGGCATTTCTTTGCCAAGCTCTTTATTCTGAAAAGTCTCCTTTTTGGATTTGTTTTTCATTTTTGGTGTTTAATGCCAAAAGGGGGAGAATTTGCGGAGGCTTAATATCTCATTTGGTTAATAGGGAGTTTATGAGAGCTTAATTTGGTTAAGAGGGAGAATTATCTCATATGCATTCTCAATTATCAATGCTTAAATTATTCAAAGGTATGCTTACATGTTCAAATAGATTAAATTATCTTAATATGATAATTTTCATTCAAATGTGGATATTAAGCTCGGATTTGTCATCAATCACCAAAAAGGGGGAGATTGAAAGTTCAAGCTCCATTAATTTGGTTTTGGTGTTAATGACAAATCTAATATTGAGACTAATTCTTTTGATAATCATAATATTGATTAGTCTCAATTGTTAATTAATAAAATTTTTTTTATGAGACTAACTATTTTGTTGAGTTCAACTTTTATTAATCTCTTTTGGATGAAAAAGGTGAAAATATCAAAGGTATGCATTCGAATTCATATTGTCATATATTGTTGCATTCTTTGGATATAATTTTCATGATCATATTGATAAATATAAATATGAGACTAACTCTTATATAGAGTATATCTTTGATTAGTCTCATCTCATTGAAAAATAGAAAACCCAAGATATGCACTCATGTTCATTTTATGATATCTTAATGCATATTTTAGATTCGAGATTAAAGGATGAACTCTACCATTATTTAGACCTCAAGATGTGCATAATGTTTTCAATTTCATATTTACATAGATGCACATATCTAGGGGGTATTGATCTATTCTTTATTGACACATATAAGGATAAAGACATTGAAACTAAATCCTTGAGTATATATTTAAATTGGCTAGTTGTAGTATACTCATGGTAATATAGAATATGTGCATATTGTCTCCAAGTCAATTATATCTATGCACATATACATGTGGGGTTTATTCTATAGTTGATGGCTTAGAGTAATGGTCATTTCCATATAGTCCACACATTATGGATCATTACTTTTCATCAACATAAGTATATGAAAACTTGTGTAGTTAATATATACTCATATCAGTTTAAATGAAAATTTAAATTGAGGTCAGTTGTCTTTTAATCATCAAAGGACATTTCATCATGTGTTGATGGTGTTCTTTTGGATTGATTAAGGATAATTGATAGCTTTTGAGTATAACAAAGGATTAGTTGCATCGGTGTACTCTAGACAGATTTCTATCATTTAATTTGATTTGGATTGTGCTCAATCGATATTAGAGGCTTCCATTATGTGCTAATGGAGTGAATATATGATTGAGACAACCTTGTGTCTTGGAGTAACTATTTTTATGAGTTGTGAATGAGATAGGTTAAGTCCAAATGGTTGAGATGAGAAAACAGGACAATGATGCATCAAGTGAAGATGGGCGTCAAGAGGAGATCCCGAAGAAAAGAAGAGAAGAAATTCATTAAGAGAGGATGGACAAAACAAGTGAAGAAGGGTGACAATCCCGGGGAGATGCAAAAAGATCAAAGATCTTAAAAGCCCCAAAGGGGATCGCGTGCGGCGGCGAAGGTATAACTAGATAGGCTAAGGACTTCCTAGTCTTTGAGTCTAGTTTTTATCACTGTACTATTAAGAGGGGTCGAATTTTCTAGTTTGAGTTTCATCATATGTGGATGAGCTCAACCCGCGTTTCATTCAAGCTCAACCTGTTTGGTTTTTGCGTGGAGCTAACCATTTGGCATGTGTAGCAAATGGGTGAAGCTCGTGCTTTGGTTTTGCATATGGCTTTGATTTGCATGTGTTGCAAATGGGAGAAGCCTATGTTTCGGTTTTTCGCATAACTCCTTCATTTGCATGTGTTGCAAGTGGGATAAGCGTATGCGTTGGCTTTTGCATGAAGTTCGTATTTTGCATGTGTTGTAAATGTTGAATTTATGCTTGGTTCTTGCATGAGTTATGTACTTACATGTGTTGCAAAGAAAATAGCTCACGCTTGCTTTAATTCAATTTCTTATTTAAAGTAATTACTTGGAACTATGTTTTGCATGTGTTGCAAAAGGAGAGGGCTCAAGCAATTTGTGTTTATGTGGTATGCATGGAGCTAAGATTTGCATGTGTTGCAAATAGAGAGCTCATGTATTTGAGTTTGTTTTGGTTTTGCTTGGAGCTAGGTTTTACATGTGTTGCAAAACGAGGATGCTCAAGCAAGTTGGATTTGAAGTTTACATGCGGTTCTTTGAAGCATGTGAATAGTATTTGCAAATGTGTTTTGCAAATTATTTCGATCATGAATTGATCACCACATAGCTCAAGTTTTAATCTTGTTAACCCTTGCTAGTTTGTAGTCATGCTTTTGATCAAGTCTATGTGAGGGATTTCGAGAAAATAAAAGTTAGACTTAGGTGGCTACTTTGGAGTTTTTGTGATTTTAGAAAATATCTATGATTTCTTAAATCTTGAAAAAGGGTGGAAAATGTAGCCCTCTTAATAAGCTTTTCATAGAGTCCAAGATCACCTAAATTGGACTTCGGTGTAAAAAGTTATGATTGTTTCTGTCTGAAAAATGTAGCACTACCGCCCCTGAAGAGAAGTAGTGCCGCCCGAGACTGGCACTACCACTATTTTGCCTACGGTAGTTACTTTTCAGAATGGGTGTTTTTGATTATCCTAAGTCCGGCACTATCGCCCGTAGAGGCCGGTAGTGCCGCCCGAGTGGCACTACCGCGAGTTTGCCTGCAGTAGTACCGAGAATATAGCCGTTAGCTGACCGTTGGGGTCACGGCTGGCACTACCGGCTCTTAGAGGGCAGTAGTGCCATATTTGCCGAGTATTTTAGGATTTTGCCCCCAATGGCTAGTTTTCTTGTGTGAGCTATATAAGGTGGCCTTGAGGGGCATTTGCTTTGAGTTGAAGCTCTCATTTTGTGTATTGGCTTTTATGTGAGTATTTGAGAGGTAGTTTGCATGTGTTGCATTCTCTCAAGTTGATTTTGAGCTAACAGTGAGACTAATTGCATGTGTTGTAATTAGGAGTGGGTTGAGAGTCTCTTGTGCATGTGTTGCACTTGAGGAGGAGCTTATGTGCATGTGTTGCACTAGGTGATCACCGGAAGCGCATGTGTTGCGTTAGGTGAAGCTTGAGTGAAGACTCGACTTATTCCTCTTAGAGGTTGCCGCCTCCTAGATGGCGTAGAGCGTTGTAAGCGGAGCTCTTGAAGGAATTGCGAGAAGCCTCGACGAGTTTGTGAAGGTTTGAGTTAAGCCTTCCTGAAGGGGTGAAAAACTCCCATTAGTGGAATCGAGGCGGGTGCTCAATTCATGGAGCTGGTCCAAAGTGGTTTGGGCTAGCCTCAATGTGGATTAGGGGAGATCGGCAAGTCTCCAAACACCACGGTAAAATATCGATGTGTCTCTTTGTGTTTGCTTGCAATTCTTATTTATATTGTTGCAATTTACATTACTAGAATTAAATTGCTTGATCATCTTTAGGATATCATATTCTTGTTAGAGACATAATTAGTTAGTGCACTTAGTGACCCTAGTTGACTTAGGCTTAATTGTCAAAACCTTAGTTTATCGCTTCCGCATTGATTTTTATTTAAGTTTTGACATAGGAATAAATAGGTGAGATTTAACTAACCGTAGAAGAAATTTTTAAAGCCACCTATTCACCCCCCTTTAGTCGACATCCTCGATCTTACAGTTGGGGCCACCACATTCGAAGCAGGTGATCACACCACCTCAAATTTGTGAGCTAAAAGAGTAAGCTCATTTTCTTGAAATTTTTTGAGTTGGTCAACACTTAGCTCGCATAGGGCGAAGAGAGAGAATTTAGTAGAAGAATCAAGAGAAGATCCAGTGGGATTAGTGACCAAAACCATCGATTGAGATTTCGTCTTGTGAGAGACAACATCGATCTCATGAGTCTTAAGTTGGGAATAAAGCCCGTCAAGACTTACAGTCGATAAGTTGGTAGTGTCCTTAATGGTGGCCACTTTTATCGCCCAAACTTGAAGATCGAGTGCGGTCAAGAAATATCGTGCATTATCCGAGTCAGGGTATATGCAACCGACTGCGCGGAGGTCGCTCAAAATCTTTGTGAATCGACGAAAGCACTCGTCAAGACTCTCACCAGCGTGTTGTTCAAATTTGTTGTATTCACGATTGTACTGATCCTGCTTCTCGGTCTTGATTTGGGTAGTGCCTTCATGGTAAGCATCGAGGGTCACCCAAATCTAGTTAGAAGATCATAGGTGAGATATCCTGTCATACTCATTATGGCTAAGGCCCTGTATAAGGATGTTCCTTGCCTTAGTATTTGCCTCACTGTTAGCCATATTGTCGGCAGTGACGTTCTCATTAGCAAGAACCTCATATAGGAGCTTCACATTCTGCCAAATCAGGAAGCTCTGGGCAGTGATATACGACTCCATCCGAGACTTCCAAAATGGAAAATCAACTCCCGAAAAGATAGGAGGCTTGGTGAAATATTTGTCTGTCGCCATAGCTCTCGAGACCAGTCAAGATCTATGGAAGAGCAAAACCTGCTCTGATACCAATTGAAAGAACGAGATGGCGAGCAGAGGGGGTTGAATGGTCATAAAATAAAAATTTTCCATTCAAAATGATTCAACCAAGGACTCAAAAAGATTATGCAAAAGAATAAAACAAAATGAAATGTTTATTCTCAAAGGCCGGTGCTACCGCAGGGAGGGCGGTAGCACCGGACTGGGAAGGCCAATAGCATCGCGCCCAAGAACTACTGATGAATAGACTAAAAAACAGCACGATCCAAAAACAAATTTAGAGAGATCTTTTGATCGACTGGACAAAAACCCACAAAACATGGTAGATGTGATCCTAGGGATGTCAAAGTTCTGGCCTTTTTATTTGGGAAGGAAGAACACACTATGTTTGTGTAAGAACACTAAAATTCGATCTAAAACTTGCTTGTGAGATTTTAATGATCAAGATGGTCTTAGATAGCTTCCCACATATCACAGTAAGTAAGAACACAGTAAAAACTTCCACAAACGCGAATCACAAGAACATTCAGTCAAGAATGCAAAATTGGTTTTTCGCAAGAACCTTGCATGGATTTGCCTAGATGATTGGGATATGATTTGAAGAAGATTTATCCACCAATTATCATCCTTGGCACAAGAACCAAAAGCAAGTAGAAGGAGGGGAGGTAAATCCAAATTGCGAGAATTTAAATTGCAGAAAAGCAAATGCGGAATTTAAGACATAATAGAAATACGTAATGTAAATTCAAGTATAGATGAAAATGATTTGCATCTTAGGAAGGTGAGGTTTACAAAGCATCACAACAAAGTGGGCAAAGCTCAAAAGAGCACAAAAACCTTCTAAGGGGGAAGGCTACCCCTTCGCCCTTATTTATACTACTCTTGGGCCACCTACCACCACTGGATGAGCCCCTCAACCCTAGAGCACTCATCAAGGGCTAGGATTAACCCACTCAACTAGCCATGCAAGGGCTAATCCAAAACCCACACACATAATGGGTTTTCTTACATGGTTTTCAAAGTACACTACCTAGACCCGCTAACCTATTAACTAGACCACGATCCGATGGCTTTCCTTGATCCACGTGGTATCTAGCTAGCGTATTTCTCTTTCCTTGTCTTCTAGGCTTACCTGGACTCTGTCTTCGATCATCTTCTGGTGATCCTCAACCGTAAGGACCTTTGATGCTCCTCGCCTAGTCCCAATCATCCTTCGCCCCACCTTGGCCTAGCACTGTCATCCTACAACCATCAATGCATGGTGTAGGCGTACTATGGCAGTGTAGGCAGCATCGTCCATGGCAACCTCCATAGTAGATCCATATCCCTCAAAATAATGTTCTCCCTCATCTATTGTAGCACGAGCTAGGACATGCAATCTAGTAGCATATTCTATCGTGGATGAACTCAAAGGAACATAATACACCATATAGCGTGGGTTCTCGGTGTAATGGGCCACCTCCATCATTCTTGCTAATATCCCTCGAATCCCAATTTCTTGTTTTTCATTACTCTCATAACATAGAATGATGTCCATCTGTATAGTCAAAAGGAAAGATTAGAATTTTTCAACAAGAATGGATAAGAATTAATAACAGATACTTAAGACAAGAGAAGAATTAAAGGAATAACATACATGAAATTTTAAGCACAAGTTTTGATCTTAGTGTTTTCTTTTTACAGCCATACTAACTAAGGTGGTTCCTATAGTCTGTATAGCTTTGATACCAATCTGTAGCGACCCCATTTTTGATAATAAATTATCAACAATGGGCTCCCTGTGCACACAGTGCTAGTCCCTGGATCAATAGCTAGCACACACAGTTTACAAATTGACATCACATCCATACATGATATTATTACAACTATAGCAGTAATTTAAGTTCATACAAGCATATTACAGTCCAAAAACTTATAACAGTAGCAGAAGCATTATTTATCTTATAGTTTGCCCCATAACCCTCAGGCAACAGACAAGGTAAATCCTTAGAAAAAGGCGTCATCGTTATTCCCAAATTCTGAAGCGTCATAAACATCGTCGGGGTAATCAGAGTCGTCACCTAAAAATAATGTTGATAGCAAGATTGAGTACATTGTGTACTCAGCAAGACTTGTAGTGTTTGACAAGTGCAGTATAAATAAAATGCAGGTTATAACAATAGAGAAGTTTCTACAGTTATTTTGCAATTGCACAAATAAATCATACCATATGTAGATTGTAATCGCGACTTTGTAAAAGAGCAATTTCTATGATAGCAAAATATTAACAAGATATCCAGCACCATAACATAGTCTTCCTGACTAATTCAATCCATTCTTATGCCATCCCCTGACATGTTTAGAATTCAAAACAACAGTTTCCCATCAAATCATTTTTGAAATATTAAAGTCTAGCTATGTGATGACGTCACCAAGTGCCTTTGACCGTAGGCGCGGCTAATTAATTAGATTCATACTCTGTAGAGTTGTACAACTTTACCCATAAGAAATGATCTACTATTTTTTCAAGGCCATTTAACACACTTCCTTTGGTGTGTTAGCATGGTGATCATAACATAATCGTTACATTACTTAATCCCAACTTTTTACCAGCCCAGTGACGTTTGTCCTTATTATGGAGAAGCAACAAGAATGGCAGACATACCCTGTCTTTTATAAAAGAAATATGTGTAGTACCCCTACAATATAGGTTCCTTCCCATAATAAGGCGTACATTGTTGTACCGATATGCATTTACCCATACCGAAGTATGGAAGCCCCTCACAAGCAATCCTAACTAGAATGCTTCTACTTTCTCCCGCCTACCAATGTGCAAAGCCAGATTTAAGTAACTTAATAGATTACGACTGTCCCATACCAGTACTCATGGTTGTACGGTTTTCTTGGTTTGTAGCAACCCATAGCTCGGTCCTTAGTTTGACACGGGCGATACTCCACCCTAAACTACGTACAATCCCTTTGTACAACCGGCTATTGCCATTAATCGTCCGCATCGAAATCATAGTTTTATTTTGGAATTTGTAATTAAAATACCAGTAGTTGACATCATGCCATTCTAGTAATTTTAAATTCCCAAGAAGTAGTTTTGATTTAATCATCTACTTCATTTCTAATTAAGCATGACTAAGCATTGTTAATTTTGATATATACCCAATTGATAGTTATATTGCCTATCCCTTTTTCTTATAGTTGACAAGGTCCGCATATTCGAATTTATTGGGGAAATTCCAGGAATTAACAGGTTTACCTACCATCAGCCCAATATAGCATTTTTTATGGAAAGTACGCGCATGCATAATATTTTTGCAAGCATTTAAAAGATAATTAATTAAAATATTAGGAACAAAATGGTCAAGTAGGTGCTTGCCTTGCTGATCGCAGTCTGGTAGAAAATCATGGTCAAAGTCAGTGTTGTCGTCTACCAATTCTGGGTCGTCGCACTCTATTTGATGTCCCATAAAATTCACAAGAAACAATAGATCCAATAAGAACAAATAAAGACACTTTGAATACTCAAATGAAAACTCAAAGGAGAACATACAAGCATTCAACAATAAAATTATAAATGGTGTTTAGATGTGTATATTTTTATTATTTGTGATTATTAGCTTTATGCTAATCGTTATCTAGCACCTCATGCTTCATATGAATCATTCTTTTTATTTTATCGAATTCAAGATGCAAAAATTGTTTTAAAGTGAAAAGATCATAACACATCAAGTGGTTTAATTGGATTCAGATTCAAAGCAATATGTTTATAAATTTCAAAATTTCTTGTCTTCAGTTTCTTACTGTCTCTCTACTTTTTTTTCAGAATGTATTTTGGTGAAAATTTCTAAATTCTTTCTTATAATTTAGTCATTATTAAACTTCTATCATATTGATTATATTCTTTAATAGAAAAGATTGAAAACAATTTGAACTCTCAAATATTTTTACATATTTGGGTTGCTGGCAGCGTAAGGTTTACAGAAAAATTATTTTTAATATAATTTGAATTTGATCATAGAGTTTTTGTGTTTAGTTTATTTTTACTCTTTTCCTTTAGCTTTATATTTTAATATTTGTATAGAGCTGATATTTGAAATATTTTTACATATTTCGAAAGGTATTAATTTTTGATGAATTTAGCAATTGGTTTCACTTCATTTTGATTAAAAATGCGAAAGATATTCAAGTTTGAAGTTTAAACCGAATTGGAAATTCCGGAAAATAGAAAATACGTCTTCAGTGCACTGGAAACGTATTTTACGTTCGCGCCACAGTGTTCATTCAAAAGCTTAGCGGTCACTGATGCTCGGGACCCATTCTTCAGCGACACACGGCGCGCAAAAAGAACCGGCCGCGGTCACTGACAAGCAAGGCCCACGTCGCAGTGACTAAGAACCGGGCACGGAGTTCCCAGGCTCGCCGGCGGCGATCTACAACCGGAGAGACCGAATGGATAGCACCACTGGCTTCCTCATGTCATTCCGCACCCAGTGGTGGTACTGATTCATCTCTGCAGTGACCGAAGCTACCTTGCCGTCATGGGCGAGTGGCGGCGGAGGAAGCCACAAGTCTCGCCGGTGGTAGGTTACTTCTCTGGCCGAATGGGTTCCACTACTAGCATCAACGAGTACTAAGCGTCCCATTTTGGCTATTTGGAGCTACCGGAGTGCATGAGAGAAGCTTACCACTGATCGCCGGACTTGGGGAAGAAGGGGTCACGGTGGCAACGCGACTGAGTAAATGATTCCTGGAAATAACAAAGGGCTATTGATGCTCTTGCTTTGCTAGTGCTATGATCGAAACGAATTTGTGAATGATTTATTATACCTTTGTCAATTAGTGATGAACTGAGGATTTAGGTTCTTCGGTCGAGATCGAATTGAGAGGAGAATAGCAGTGATCGGTAGACCTTGAGGCATGAAACTAGAGGGGAAATGATCAGCACCCATATGTGACTCGAAATGGCTATTTATAGCTTGAGGATGGCAGAGGGGAAGCTCACACCTGGCAAAGAAATGGCGGCAAGCTTGCTGAGCTTAGAACAGGTGAAGGGATGGGTGGTTCTGCGGTAATTCAATGCACGGCGTCAACGTGGCGAGCTCAGGAGAGGCGGTTACCTCGGGTGATGCACAGGTTGCACCGGTGGCGCGAGCAACAGAGAAGGAATGATCGCAGTCACATGCGCTAGGTTCAGCCGAGAGGAGGAGGAAGACGACACCGGGTTTCGCTGACGAGTGGGACCATGAACAGCGTTCGGCCCACGCAGCAGAGACAGTAGATAAGAACTTCAAATTTTTCTGCGAGATGGGCTGGATTGGTTCAATGGTTTTGCTTCACGTCTTGTCCAAGAATTTATGGAGATTTAAGTGGATGATTTAGGAATATTTATCTACACTGTATAAAATTTTATGGCTATATTGTTCATCACAGAATTTATATAAAATTTGACAAGGTATTGTGCTTAGTTTTACGTTTTCTGATCCCGATTTATTTAGGTGTTCATATCTTAGTTAAAATTTTGGAAACTTTTTCAGGTAGTTTCTTTTGGTCATATGAGCATACTGTAAACATTTTAGCTTCAAGTTCATTATATTTTATTTATTAAAATTCTGACACTTGTATTTCCAGATTTTCATTAATTCAGTTTTTGAATTTTTAGAAATACCAATTGTAATGATTATCCTCTAAAATTTTTACTGTATATGAATCATCCAGGGTAAAGATAATTTTAAAACTTTTCACATCAAATTAATGAGGGAATAGTTTTATTAAATTCTGACATGATTACTGTTTCTAGTCAAAATTTCTTAATTCACCTTTCATTTCAGTTTTAATGCATGGACATGACTTTAAAAATTCATATTTCGAGTTACTGGATAATTACAAGATTTTTAAGGAATTGTTATCATTTTTTTGTTTTTCAAATATTTTCTTATTACTTATTGTTTTTACAAATAATTAAGAAAAGAGTTTCCTTCTAAGAAATATTCAAGAAAAACAGGAAAAACTAGAGAAAATTCAGAAAAGACTAGGATAACACAAATAAAACTTATTTCCATATTTTATTAAATTTTTATTACCTTATTGAATTTTAGGATGTTACATTTGGTTGGTATATATGTTGATGATCTAGTCATAACATAAGCAAGCACCAAAGAAATTGGAAGGTTCAAGGAGCAAATGAAGGTCATGTTCAAGATGAGTCATCTGGGATTGCTCAGCTATTACCTTGAGATTGAAGTCAATCAAACTTTGCAAGGTATATCTTTGTGCCAGTCGGCTTATGCATTAAAAGTTTTGGAGAAGTGTGGTATGAAGAATTGCAATCCGAGTCAAATCCCCATGGAGGCTAGACCGAAGTTAAGCAAAGAAAGCACTAATCTGGCCGTCGATGCTACAAGGTACCGCAACATTGTTGGGAGTTTGAGGTATTTGGTGCATACCCGGCCAGACATTTGCTACTTTATAGGTATTATGAGTCGCTATATGGAAAATCCCACTATTGAACATATGGCGGCAGTGAAACATATCTTAAGATATATGAAAGGAACTTTGGAACATGGATGTTGTTATAGAAGATATGAAGGGAACTTGCTGAAATTGGATGGGTATTGTGACAGTGATATGGCTAGAGATGTGGATGATAGGAAAAGCACTATAGGGGTGATTTTCTTCTTGAATACATGTCCAATTAGCTGGACATCACAAAAACAGAAGATAGTCGCATTATCTTCGTGTGAGGTGAGTACATTGCTGCTACTTCAGCCGCTTGTCAGGGTGTGTGGTTGTCAAGATTAGTAGAGAATCTATTTAAAAAGGAGCAGGTTAAGGTGACCCTGAAGATAGACAACCAGTCTGCAATTTCGTTGTGAAAGAACCCTGTTTTGCATGAGAAGTTAGCACATAGAAATACACTATCATTTTGTGTGTGAATGTGTTGAAAATGGGAAGATTATAGTAGAACCTGTGAGGATAGAAGAGCAGCTTGCAGATGTCCTCACTAAACCACTTGGGAAGATGAAGTTCCTGGAGATGAGGGAAAAGATCGGTGTTTCAGGCTGTGAATTTTCTAGCAGTCAAAGGTTGAGGAGGTGAATGTTGGTTAAACCATTGACAGCTAGCAAAACATATTCTCTCAATTAATAGAAGTTATGCAGTCTGTAGATAAGTCAGTTTTACAAGTTTCAGGAGTCCAGCATCAAGTCCAGAGTTAGTTTTGGCTGTTCCATTTGTTTTCGGTTGCGCTACAGTATTGCGTGGTGGAGAAGGTTTTCCATTATGGTTTTGATTCCAGTAAGTTTGTTTATCATTTTAAATCTTATCTAGAAGAGTTTGTAATCTTTAGAATATATATATATATATATATATATATATATATATATATATATATATATATATATATATGCTACGGTTGGATTGCAGCACCAAAATCTTGCGTGTGTTCTTCCTCCCGTCATTGTTCTCTATTTCTTGCTTTGCTTTCAGTAGTTCACAGTAGAGTACAAGGAACACGAAGGGTGAAGTCCGAAGATTGCCTGAAGCTGCCTCTTCCATCAACTTGGACTTTGCCCCTTTTCTCATTATTCACCAACAACAGAGAAAAAAATGGTGTGTAATTGAGCTTGGACTCGATGGGGGAGGATGAAGGTGGTGAAGAGAGTCGGGGAGTTCACCTTAATGGCTTATAATAGGTGATGAAGGCAGTGGGCATAGGGTTTGGGCGAGGAAGGCTAGAGGTGGCGTGGACGGAAGTGCGAAATTCCCTATGTAGGGCAATGCAGGGTTTGGGTGCATGGTGTCATATACGGTGCGGTTTTGTCGGTGCGGTGAGGCAGTTCTTGGTTTTGACAGAAGGAACAAGGAGGGAGCAATGGCGATGTGCTGCGGACGATGAAGGAGCTGGTCTGTTCGATCAAGGTAGCTATGGCAGTGCTGGAGTTCAGTCAGTTTCACACGGCATGGATAAGCTCGGCGTTGACGTCGTGCGCACGGTGATGAGACATGATGATGTGCCAAGGCAGCCAATTTGTGGCTGTGCATCTAGCAAGGCAAACATGAGGTAGAGGGAGAGGGCAAGCAGTGACAGGCTGAGGAGAGGGCAACTGTGATGGTGTAAGGGCTGGGTCTAGTTTACATGGTGACGTCAAGGTCGGCGTCGACATTTACTTGCCCTGGCAGTGATCACGTCGGGATTTTTCTTTCCAAGGCACAGCTTGGGTACGGAGTGTAGTAGTGCTCGGTTGAGAAGAGGGTGGGCCGAGGCTGTGCTGATGCCAAGTGGGCTAGGGAAGTGGGCACACCACATGGCAGTGAATCAAAGAGAACAAACTAAAATTTCTTTAGTTGAGCTGAACAGGGTTCAAACCATTTGAGCCATCATATATGCTCAAAATTTTTTGAAACGTCACTACTACAGCGAGGCTTATATCAGACGCACGATCACAGACGGTTTTGAAAAACCGTCTGTAATATGGAACATCACAGACGGTTATGTACTCAAACCGTCAGTGCGTATATCACAGACGGTTTTATATTACAGCCGTCTGTGATACAAGAAATATCACAGACGGTTTCTAAATATAACCGTCTATGATTACTACAGTACTCATTACAAACGGTTTCGAAGTAAAACCGTCTGTGATTTCACAGACGGTTATATAACACAACCGTCTGTAATATCTACGGTAATCATTACAGACGGTTATATTTAGAAACCGTCTGCGATATTTCTTGTATCACAGACGTCTGTAATATATAACCGTCTGTGATAATACCGTCTCCCATAAAAACAGAGCCTCGATCCATCCACTTCGTTTATAGGGTTTCGGTTTCTATGCTAAGTGGCAGCTGTGGAAGTGAGGCGATTTTTTGAAAGAAAGCCATTGATTTCGAAGGGTGATATTAGATTCATTTGATTTTGGTGATCTAAGGTTAGTAATGAGTTCTCTAATTGCATGCGCATCGAATTCAATATCTAGGTTTGTTAGGACAGAATTAATTTAAAGATTGTTTGATTAGATCTAGTTTAATTGTAGCTGGATCCATATGTTGTTTGTGATATTTGGTTAGTAATGTGTTTTAATTGCATTATATTCAACATCTATCTTGATAAGGAAGGAATTTGATGATTTTTTTAGATCTAGCTTGTAGAACCATGTGTTGGTTGTTTGATGTATAAGGTTAGCTAGTAATGGTTCTATTTGCATAATATAATATTCGATCATGATGTAGCTAGCTAGCTTGTTAAGGATAGAATTTAAACATTGTTTAGATCTAGCTTATAGATCAATTCAAGTCTTTTGGTGATCTAAGGTTAGTAATGGGTTCAAATTTCATTATTATATTGAAGATTAATTTGAATTGTGTTAATTATTTCTTTGTGATGTAATTAAGGTATGTAATTGCATAATTAGTTTAAGAATGTGTGCATACGCACTACACAGTGCACTTAATATTTAACACTAAGTGTTACATGTGTAGCGAGATGGATCGAAGTGGATGTACCGAGAACCGTCTGAGTGCCGAGTACCTTAATGGCGTCTCCACTTTCAAAAGAGCTGCAGAGGAGGATATGTTTAATAAGGGGTGCAATTCATGTCATGTCCGTGCATTGATTGCGAAAATCAAGATGTTTGAAACTTCGGTAGCAGATCGAAGCTAACACTTGATTCGAAGGGGTTTCAAAAGGGCTATACATGTTGGACCGTCATGGCGAAGAGCATAATATCTGTGAAGCGACAAGTAGTGTTAATATCGTCGACGATGTCAATGATATGTCGGATGATCATATCGATTGTGCTTCCGATGAGGACAAAGTTGCACGATGACAATTTGGATCAGATGCTACGCGATGCGTAAGAAACCTTGATGACAGGGAATATGGGCAGTTCGGGGCTTAATGGAGGACTCGGAGAAACCTTTGTTCGCAGGGTGCAAGTTGAAATACACAAGGTTATCATCCGTGCTTCAACTACTCAAATTGAAGGCAAGCAACGGTTGGTCCGACAAGAGTTTCACAACAATATTCGTCTATTGGCGGACATGCGCCCGAAGAAACGAGTTGCCGACAAGCACCTACAAAGCCAAGGTGTTCTTTGTCCCTTGGGAATGGAAGTAGAAAGAATACATGAATGTCCAAACGATCGTATCCTGTCATGCAAAGAGTACACAAACTTGCATATATGTCCGTGTGCAACGATCCCGGTACAAGCGTAAGAGTCATTCGGATGATGATGACGAGAGCATTGAGGTGAAAAAGGTCCTCTGCTAAGGTGGCATGGTATCTGCTGTAATTCCCGTTTGAAGCGTTTGTTTGCGAACCCAAAGGAGGCAAAACTGCTATGCGTTGGCACTTTGAGGAGCGTAAGAATGATGGAATGCTAAGGCACCCTGCTGATTCCATCCAGTGGAGAAACATCGACAGGAGCTTTCAAGAATTCGGTGCGGATCCGAGAAATATATGGTTTGGATTGAGTCTGGATGGAATGAATCCTTTCGGTAACATGAGCAAACCGGCATAGCACTTGGCCGTAAATCTCAGATCTACAACCTTCCTCCTTGGTTGTGTATGAAGCGTAGTACATTATGTTGTCTGTGCTTATCCAAGGACCGAAACAACACGGGAGCGATATTGATGTGTACCTAGCTCCATTGGTGGAAGATCTAAAACAACGTGGGTTACCGGGTACACGTATGGGATACATACAAGCGAGAGAACTTTACTTTGCTTCGCTTGTTGTTCGCACCATAAATGATTACCTGCCCTTGCTAACTCGGTGCTAGAGTACAAAAGGAACCAAAGCACTCACTCACCGCTAGATGATACCGAGAGTTTATGGTGAATCACTCCCAAAACCGTGTACATGCGTCACCGTAGGTTCCTTCGGAGGAATCACCCATATCGCAAGATGAAGCAACTTTTCGACGGAAGGAACGAAAATGGTTCAGCTCAAAGGCGTTTGAGCGGAGAGATGTTCATGACATTGTTAAGGATTTGGATGTTGCGTATGGAAAGGGACGTAAATCAAGTACTCGTGAAAAGAGCATGTGGAAGAAGAGATCAATATTCTGGGATCTACCTTACTGGGAGCACCTAGAAGTTCGCCACTGCATCAATGTCATGCACGTAGAGAAGAATGTCGTGATGCGTGATTGGTCTCTTACTCAACATTAAGGGTAAAACAAAGGATGGTATCAACGCACGGCTTGACTTGGTCGATATGGGTATAAGACACGAGTTAGCACCGAAAGAGACCGATAAAGGCCGTACGTACTTGGAACACGCTTGTTATACTATGTCAAAGGCCGAAAGAACTGAACTGTGCCAGTGCTTGCATGGTGTGAAAGTTCCGTCCGGTTACTCCTCCAACATGAAGAGACTTGTTTCGTTGCAAGATTTGAAATTAACCAAACATGAAGTCTCATGATTGTCATGTCTTGATGACACAGATGCTCCTCGTCGCAATTAGAAGTATTTTGCGGTTAAGGTCCGAGAGACAATCACTAGGCTGTGTTATTTCTTTAACACAATCGCTCAGAAGGTCATCGATCCCGAAGGACTAGATGCTCTGCAAGCTGAGGTGGTGATGACTCTATGTAATCTTGAGATGTATTTCTCTCCATCATTTTTCGATATCATGGTCCATCTCATTGTTCACCTTGTGACAGAGATAAAGATATGCGGGCCAGTGTTCCTACATAGCATGTACCCGTTCGAGAGGTACATGGGAATTCTCAAGTCTTACGTACGGAATCGATCTCGTCCGGAGGGTAGCATTGTCGAAGGTTATGCAACAGAAGAGGCCGTCGAGTTCTGCGTCGATTACATGGCCCAGGTCGAACCAATAGGTGTGCCTCGATCTCGCCATGAGGGGAGGCTCCAGGGTATCGGGACCATTGGAAGGAAAGCAATCACGCCTGATTCGGTTGCGTATGCTCGAGCCCATTTCACGGTTTTGCAACACATGGTCAGTAGTGTCCGCCTATATCGTCGAGCACAAGCAATGGCTAAGGCAAGAGAATCCAGACGGCAGAGTCTTGGATCACGAGACAAGTATAACCTTGATTCAACAAATGGTTGAAGGAGCGACCTATCACTGGGAGCTCATCGATGACACTGTTGACATGGTTGGCAAAAGGACCAACTTTACAGGTTGTCACATGGAAAGGATATGACTTAAATGGGTACACATTTTACACGAGAGATCAGGATATGAAGAGCACAAACCAGAACAGCGGTGTCGCATAAATGCATTCAATAATACCGCTGGGTTGACGAGGAGCTCCTACTATGGGTTCATAGAGGAGATATGGGAGCTCGACTACGTACTTTTCAAGATTCCCCTATTTCGGTGCCGTTGGGTCCACCTCCAGCACGTGAAGGTTGACAGGAATGGCATCACTACTGTGGACCTCGAACGTGTCGGATACCAAGATGAACCATTCGTACTCGCTAACCAAGTTGTTCAAGTCTTCTATGTAACCGACCCGTCCAACAAGAAGCGCCACGTAGTTCTTCAGGGAAAAAGGAGAATTGTCGAAGTTGAGAATGTAGTAGATGAGGAAGAGTACAATCAATTTGATGAGTTGCCACCTATCGGAAATGACATCCTGGTCCCAGAAGAACAACATGAGGAAGCAAGCTACACACGCGTCGATCATCATGAAGGGCTAATTTTCATACAAAAGAATAAGCATGTGGTGGCGTAGTTATGAGAAGGGTGCATTGTCGTCATGCTTACTAATTTTCATGTGTAATAATATTACATTAATGCTATTGTAAAGATGATATGACCCATCATGCTTTGTACATATGATTCCAAATACATGATTCAAAGATGGCCATTCAGACATAATTGATGACAAGAAATAAATTATGTAGACTATGGCAAACAAGAATAGAATCATGTCTACTTTGGCAATATGGAAATAGTTGTATGTGATTGCTCTCAGATTTTAGGGTTTGAATTGAGGATTAGAATCTCCACTTCAACCACAAGATAGATCTATATTTCGTTAAAGACAACTTTCCCGTAAGATACAACAAAGTGGCACAGACAAGAGTCATTGGCAATGCAGAGACAAGTGAATGTCGATGAAGCAGTATATATCACGAGCGGTTCTAAAAGATAACGATGCAGTGATGTTATTATCATAGACGGTTATGTTACATAACCGTCAGTGATATCTTAAGATCACGAGCGGTTCTATTATATAACCGTCAGTGATATCTTAACATCCTGAGCGGTTCTAAAAGATAACCGTCATGATATCTCAACATCACTGCATCGTTATGTTATAGAACCGTCAGTGATAATACATCCTGCACCGTTATCTTTTAGAACCGTCTGTGATGTGCTCTCCTATATATATCTCCCACGCGTGCTGGCCTCATTCACACCGCGCCAAACCCTAACCCTTTGTGACATTTTGTCTCCCGCGGTGACCTCCCCCTCGGCGTACGTGCTTCCTCGGTGGCCTCCCCCTCCCGGTGTCCTCCCCTCGGCGTCCTCCCCCCCGGTGTACGTGCTTCCTCGGCGGCCTCCCCCTCGGCGTCCTCCTCCTCGGCGTACGTGCTTCCTCGGCGGCCTCCCCCTCGGCGTATGTGCTTCCTCGGCGGCCTCCCCCTCGGCGTCCTCCCCCTCGGTGACCTCCCCATCGTCGTCCTCCCCCGCAGCCGACGTGCTCCCCATCGTCGTGCTCGCCTCTCTTGAACAGCGATCGGTCTTTGTTCGGTGTAAGTGTCTGCGCATCTTTCTTTCTTTCTCTTCTATTGGTGTGGGTGATTGGTACTGCTCTATGAGTATCAGTGAACCGATCGAGTATTTCTGAGGGACTAGCCATCGAGCTAGAGGCCGTTTCTCGATCTGGAGGCTCTGATTTTGTTCTACTACTGCTGCTCGATGATGATTCAATTAAATGAGGCTATATTGATCTGCTAGTTAGTGAGTTCCTTCTGTGATTCAGCACTGTTTAGATCATTGTGTCTAGAATTCAACTTGGTCAGTGTTGCTGCTGTACATGTGATATGCTATCCTATGTCCGTGATTCAGCTCTTATACTCGTACTTATTTTTGCTTGTCTGCGTGTGGATGTCCTAGTTTTAGGGGAGGTGCTGCCGAAATTTTTATTAAGTTCGGCAACCTCCTAGTTCGCTTGTCCTGCGTTGTTCAGTAGCTTTTCATAGTCCATAGTTGAGTTCTAGTGAATCAATTTTCTTAACCGATCTTTGAATTGCGTAGATTCACTAATCTCGATTTGTATACCTGTGATATATTATTGAAATTGATGTTGGAGGGTTCTTTAAGAGCAACCCATCAATTTAGATAATCTGAGAGCAAAGTTGCTTATAAGCTAGTCCTTTGTGTTATCTTGTTTATGTCATACCTCTTGTGTGTGAATTATGTATTCTCATATATATGCTTAAGAGGAATAATAAACAAAGTCTTGCTCACTCGCACTTATTTCTGCTTGTCTGCTGTGTGGATGTCCTAGTTTTAGGGGAGTTGCTGCCGAAATTTTTATTAAGTTCGGCAACTTCCTAGTTCGCTTCTTTTGTTAAAAGGATAATAACAAGCCATTTAGGCTAGTTCTTTTAAAAGGCTAATAACAAGCCATAGTATCCACAAACTTATTCACTCTAATTTGATTTTATTTGTTCTTCTTTTTTAGTTCGCCTGAAACTATTTTAACTTATAAAAAGATGTCGTCCTCTAATCCATAAATCGAAGGACATGATGTGCCCTCAAAAGAAGAATCAACCCATACCGCAAGAGGACCAAACAAAAGGCCAACAGACCGATATACCATTACGAGATCGATCCAAAGGATGGGGCCCTAGAAAGCCAAAAAGGCAGCGAATGCATTTTGAGTATGTGCGGGATAGTAGCACGGAGCGGGTTCCGATCACGCTATCTTCCCGGAGGTTGGTGACTATTGAGGCTCGCAATGCCTTGTCGACGGAAGTTCTTTCATCGTTCAACATTCCGAAGAATTCGCTCCCTAGTGCGACGGTATGCACCGCTATGCGGCGAGAAAGGCATGGAAGACCTTCAAGCATACGCCAGAGACTACGTCAAGAAGAATATAGATCCATACTCTAAGTATGGGTTCATTGATGCCGACACGTGGCGGCGTTTTGTTGAGATGAAGACGACGGACGAATTCGTGCGTCAAAGTGAAGCAAACAAGGCCTTGCAGGCAAGGAACACTCACCCCCACGACTTAAGACTGCGCTCACGGGAAGAGAGCGCAATGGGACAGGGAGGACGAGGAGGGTATCTCGCCATTTCCAGCAATCACAGATCCATGTGCCAGAGACTGGCTAAGAGCGAGGTCTTCTGCCACATCCTCCGCAACCGTCTCCTTCGTAAACCCCGCGGACGAGGAAGTCCGCATAGCGCCGTAATATATAAATCGAACTACCAATTTTACGTAATTAGTCCATGACTTCATAAGTGAAATAACTTGTCGAGGATCTTGCGGTAGCGTTGAGTACACAATCGGCCGATGGCTCTTTTTGTCGACAGAGAGAAAGATGCACCGTCCATGGCCTTGGGAAACAAGGAACACCTCGTCGTACAAGAGGCATAGGGTTTTTGTTCCATGGAAAACTGGATTCCCGAAGACTTCCACGTATACCAAGTAAGAAGAGAACTAAAGCCGAAAGCGAGTCAAATCTTATAAAGAATTTGGAGGACAAGTTGAGAGGAGAGTTGAGAGAAGAGTTGAGGGAGGCGAGAGAAGAATTTTATGAAAGGATAAGAATCCTCGAGGAAAGGCTCACCAATCAAGAAAGAAATCTTGTACAAGCCCCAGTATGTCCATAAGTCAGCCCCACCGCTAGTGAAGAGCATTTGTGCATCCGTTCCTCCAAGTGACATAGATGAACATAGCGGGACTTATCTTTGTATGTGACATTAAGGTGGCCACGAAGGCAATCTCCAAGTGAGAATTAACAATGGCACCGTTCCTCTGACGGCTACTTGGGGCATGGTGTATCCATCCACTAAGGGGACCATGGTGCACGGTACCATGATAGCGCCGGTTTCACCAAGGTAAATGTGGACGGGTATTTGATAGTTTGAAAATTGTCGATCTCTGAAGCGCCAAAGCACGAGATCGTGAAACTTGGGGATGCCATTGGCACATTCATCCAATGGCCTAGCAATGACATCTCCCCGGTCGCCTTACATCATGCAACAACGCGACGATCCGATTCGCCTATTGTATCGCCGTCGATCGATTGGCTACCAAATCGCGATCGTCAAACAGACTCCACTTGATGTACATAATGTTGACCTCTTTCGCCCATTCCTCTCCGTGAAGGGTTCATACAAAACAAAGAAAGGCAAGGGCAAACAGAAGAAAGAAAGGCAAGAACAAGTCGACTATCCATCTGTTGAGTTGGCTAAACAATACAAGCTAGGAGAGCCGTTACTAACGAAAGGCAGCGTAACTTCACTTAGTATACCTTGCCAACAATTGCATAAGTGGTACACCCAAGAAGCTGGAAAGCCAGAGCGTGAACGTACAACAAGTATCAGCGTTAAGTTCAAGTATGAACATCTATTCAATGACTCGTGGGGGCTTCTTCACGGTCGATTTTCGGACTTGTTCCATCTCTACAACCTCGGCGCCCTCGACGCCGCACTCATAAGATCTTTGGACCTTGTAAGTGTGTGCTATCACAGGTCTACATTCGTCTAATAGTGATAATTGTCCTCCAATATATATATAATTAGCCTTTGTATATATAGATACATGCAATCGAGGCGACACGGCGAAACTATCGATCGGTTTCCTCGACCCACATATAGTCTCAAAGCAAACAATGGATCGGATATAAACATGGTCGAGAAATACGTGATAGAGGCATTGCTAGCACAAAAGATAAATAATTCATACTTATACCCCATAACCCGAGGTAAGTGCTACCACATGCTATACTTTGTTCATCAGATTGTGCACACAACTCGTTTTGTTCATTATCCATTGTGATATACCTGTGTAGGTTTCACTGGGTTCTAATTGTAATTGAACCAGCCACAAACCGGGTTAAGTACCTTGATTCCGGACGTGGCGGAAACCACAACTTGACACCTATCGCAAAATTACTCACCAGGTAATCACGTTTCCTACGTACATGGTCGTAAGTTGTTCGAGTTTATCTTGCTATTGGAATGGCTTAGGCTAACCTTTTGCAATCTTGTAGAGCGTTCAAACACGTGAAAGATTGGACTAAACTACAGCATGATTTGAACTTTTCGGTATCCGCTATACACAACAATTCTATATCAAACCCCGTAATAGTGACTCTAGAACTAACCGTAGGTTTTATTTGCAGTGCCACCAGCAAGGTCAGGGAAATAACCTATGTGGATTTTATGTTTGCTACAACATGCAAACCATCGTCGCTAAAAAAGTAGCAGTACAGTTAAAACTGCGTTGACTGAGGCCCATTTGAGCAACATTAGAGGGAAAGTTTGTTTCTTCCTGCTCACCGAAGTAATACATAAAAAAGGCGCGTTCCACGCAGACTGATAACTTCTGGAGTTGTACAATTGTCAAATGGTATTCATTAATTCGGAAAATATGTCAAAAACTTGCGGTTATTCTTGTTTGTACGATTCATTGTATTGTCACATGATATTATCCTTAATACATATTTGCTCATCTTGAATGCAACAACTTAACAATGTCTTGCTTGTTGGAACTAGATGTTTTCCTACACCTCAGTTGAGAACCTCCATTATTTATGGTTTGTTGTTGAAATTTCCATCTACTTAGGTATTCTGCATCAATATTTCTGAGACACGGTCGAGTTATAGATGTTGTAATTGAATATCTGCACTTCCTATATGCATTGAGGCAACAGTTTGTCGATCGGGATAGACTTAAAATATAATCATTTGTAGCGCTTTTCTCCTTCTTATGATAATGTTGATGGAACTCGACTAATAAATCAACCAAGACTACATACCTTGACATGGCGAGGTGGCGGCAACCATAGAGTGCTTGATCGAACTGACACCTTTGGAGTGTGTGATTTGCTTCATGCCATATGAAGTGGCCTTGTCTTGAAGTCACCGTCGTGCCACGGTGCGAGTGCCGGACGGCATGCTCTTGCTTGGCGTCACCGTCATGCCACGGTGGGAGAAAATGGTACTTTGAAAAATTTGTAGATGTATTTCATAGATTACTCTAGTTAGGCTAATTAAAGATTGAACAAATGTGATTGCAAGTCGGGTCTTCCATATTCAAATGTGATTGAACAAATGGAAGGCAAATGAATAATATTGAAATGCATTTTGATATTTAATTATCTATCAAATATTGATGAAAATTTTGAACAATACCATAAATAATGGAGGTTAAAATGTGAAAAAAAGGTCATCACTGACGGTTCTTTTCTAAAACCGTGCATGATAAGTTAAATATCACGCAGAGCGGTTATGATTTAAAACCGTCTGTGATATTTAGTTATCACAGACGGTTCTCGTTTGGAACCGTCTGTGATAACTAAATATCACAGAAGGTTTATTAATATAACCGTCTGTGATATATATTTTCTCAGACGGGTGAAAAACCGTCTCTGATGATCTCCTTCATCACAGACTTATTGTTACTGACGGTTCACAAAACCGTCTCTGATGACGTTTACGAACCGTCTGTGATTACGATTTCTGTAGTAGTGCGTTTTGTATGTGATCCTAAGGAAATCCTTGTCCTACCATAAAAATTTCAGATGATGATCACATTTGTGCAATTTAAAAAATTCCAACAATCTCTCTATTCCAAGTATTTGTTTTTAGATTTTTATTTTTCTAAGGTTACAAATAGGGTTCATTTTACTTGAATTTTTTATGTGATATCCTATTGGTATAGAAGTTAAAATAAAATTTTCAAAGGATTATCTAGCATATGTATTTTTTATAAAATTCTTACAATTTTGTTAAGTTGTTTACATTTTCTATTTTTTATTTTCTAGAAGCATCAAATAAAGTTCTATTTTTCTAAAACCTTTTTTTTCGGTTCTCTTGATTCTGTACATGACTCTACAAAAATGTTCATAGTCTTGGAACACCGTTTTTGATTTCTTATCAGTATTAAATGCTTTCACATTCCTTTGAAACTTTTTGGGGATACTCAAGCTATGCCCATGGATTCAGATAGATTTTAATTAGATTTTATCCTTTTGTTTTTTTTTGTATTTTCAATGAATACATAGCAAATATTCAATATGATAAATGATTTCCTTAAAGACCAAAATACAAGAAAACATAGAAAAGAATGGAAATTTAGAATAAAACCATAATTCCAACTTTCATATTATATTTTATTTCTTATATGGTTTGAATTTCAAAGTTTGAAAATAATAGTTTTGGCATTAAAAGCATTTATCAAAAAATTACAAATCTGAGGAATACCATAGAAAAATGGAAATTTAGATTAAAATCATTATTATAATTTAATTTTAAATTTTATTTATTTTTTGTATTTTTTCGGGGTGTCACAGTTCTAGGCATTCCCAAGGGCATAGTCGTCTCAGATGATCTTAGGCACATGGTTCTAAGTTTATTATAGTTCATTATTTTTTTTCATATTAGTATTATGTTTTCTCTGTTGACGTGGTGCATCATCCATATATGCAAATTATTTAGAGAAGTGCTGCTGAAATTTTGGTAAAAAGGTTGTTAGTCTAGCGAATAAAGATTGAGGTGGTAGCATTATAAGCACTTGGGTGCTGGTTGTTACAATTCTATCTTGTTACGATTACTCATTATTATAAAACTCGGTATTAATAGAATTACACGCAACATCAAAGATATATAACAAATTTAGCCGACTGAACTCAGTGAGCTGGTACAAATTTACTGTCATATACATATATGTGATATGGGATATCAACTTTCCTACATACACCAGTCGCGTTAATTACGAAATTGACCCCTGATAATCAAACTCGTAACATGCAAGGTATGGGAAAAGTTCACTAACTTGCTAGATTTACATATACATCAAAACCATAAAGACTAAATTAAGGACTGGCTAGAGAAGAACTAGATCTCTCCTTCTTGAAGCCACTTTGCAGATACAGAAGCTTACTTTCACCCCTCATGATTAATATTGCTCGCATATCATCAAGAGCAATCAGACTTACAGGTAGCTTCCTTACCAGAATGACTGCTCATGATGTTATGTAGGCGGCACTCCTGCACCCATGCATATATGCATTTGCTACGTCTGTAGCCTCATGAACATATATATATACTTGCAAGAACAGCTTGCTAGTCCATGCACGCTTGCATGAAGCCATGAATGTCTATCGCAGGATCCCCCCAAGCGGTGCCGGGGCCCAGTAGTCAGCGGCGTTGTCCCCTCCGAAGTGCGACGTGCACGACACCGGGACAAGGCACAGCCCACGGCTCCTCAAGTCCTTCTTGGCCTCATCATTCACAACCTGTATGTGTACCAATTGCGTTAACATATACAGCATATGTACAGAGTAAAATAGAACAGTTTTTGCCAATATTATTACTACAAACACTATATATCACTGAAAGAAAAATGGAGTACATATATATGGTCTTATTTTTGCGTACATATTCACAGTGCCACTCTACATGTACATGCATGTATGTATATATACATGATCGATTGAAATTGACTTTGAAGCTAAGCAAAGTGTGCATATATATACCTTCTGCTCATGTTGGCCTGCAGCCTGCTGTGCTCCAGTGTTGTTATTATGGTTTAGCAACTGCCAAGGAACCACATACAAAAGATGAAAAGTGGCTTCTGGAGATCTGTAAAGGTTTAGATTCTTATATTCAAGAAATATGTACAGGCGTATAGATCTCTATTTACCTGGCCGGGGTATTCTGGGAAGGGGCAAGAATTCCTTTCTCCGACTGGTCCCTATAAATGAAAAAGAAAGTACTGCGTCACATGTCAACGTTGCACGTACACGCTAGGGTGCGAAAAAGCTGGAGAGAACATATAATTTCTCAGATGTGGTAAATATGATTGAACCCATGAGTTGTACCGGCCCATTCTTGTCTCAGATGGCTAGGGTCATCTAAACTAATAAGATTGTTATGGCGATAATATATACCTTATATGGTTGTATCAATGTGTACTTTAAGTGCATTTTCAATCAATCATTCGATAATGCCATTACTGTACTGAACTAGTACAAAATGTTCGGTCATTTAACTCCCTCTTGTGGTTTGCAATTTTCACTGTAGGTATGTAGGTCATTTAACTCCCTTTGACATGTAGAAATTCACGTGGATACACCTATAATTTTGCCTATTTGTATTCCATCCTCTATGACTAGAGCATGAACTTTTTCCATTGCTTGCTCGAAATCCATGGGGATACACAATTATTACTGGGAGTTTAAATTTTCAAAGATTTAAGACTATGTTTATACAGGATATGTACATTCAGAAATTCCTAGTGATTATATTTCTTCCAAAATTTTTTGTTCCCTTACTTGGCATTAATAAAAAAACCCTAAAAGATTTAAAGTCGTCATGTTTCACAAAGGTTACGAAAAGGATCAGTATCCACACTGTTTCAAACGCAAAAAAGGATAGTTATCCCACTCACACAAACCTTTGATGAAATTAAGTTTTTTTTAGCATATCTTTGACAAAAGGAAATATTGCTAACCTATTACAAAGCAAAGACGAAAGTTGTACAACAACCCACGTTTTGCCATTTGCATTTCACGACGTACAACTTGCACGTGCATAGGCATCTTTTCACTCGGGCGTAAGAGCTCCTTTCCTCCTTGAGCTCATACGTAAGTAGAGAGAGAGAGAGAGAGAGAGAGAGAGAGAGAGGTGGAAGTTGAACTTACATTTTGAATGGAGGTTCCGATGCCGTGGCCCATGTAAGGGTAGCTGAGAGCCTGCCACAGAGAAGAAGAACAACCACTGGTCATGTACGAGAGAGAGAAAGAGCATATGATGCGGCCGAGAGAGAGAGAGAGAGAGAGAGAGAGAGCATATAATCCTAGTCCCTGAAACACAAGACGCTACAAGACATGCACCGCAACACATCCATCCATCCATCCATCTCGCTGCTGGCTGCTGCGTGCGCGCGCGCGCCCAGCTTTAACAGCGTGCTCTCGCGCCCAGTCCCACACCCCATTCTCGTTTTGTTTCCCGCGCGCAGTACGTACAACCCTCTCGGCCCCTCGCTTTAGGGCCAGGCACTTTTCCCTAGTTACCTCCAACTCCCATGCATGCAGTTAAACTGCTTGCTTCTTGTGTCACTTGCATGTGGGGGCCATGTCATCGTGTTCTCTACTTTCCAGTCACATGCAGCTGGTGTAGGAAATGTTACTGCAATGCAGCATGCATCTTGTGCTTTGCAGGCACCGGTGATGCTAGAACTGACATGTGGGCTGTATTCCTTGTTCACCCATACTTCTGAAGGTCCTATGACCATGACAAATGAGCTTTTCCTCTCTAAACAGTAAGCACAGAGAGAGAGAGAGAGAGAGAGAGAGAGAGATCGGACCTCAATTTGACCCAGGAGGAATCTGATATAGCCAATGGTCTCTTGCAGTACAGACGCAGTGTCAGTCTATAAAAAGTGGCACGTGTGTCAGTGATACACTTTAGTTAGACACAACCCCTCGAGTGAAACAAGCAAAAGGAGGGACCTAGATGGCAAAAACTATAGACAACTGTAACAGCATGAGCATATATAACCTATATACTGTGCTACAGAACACATCGAGATCTAGCTAGCTCTAGGCTCTCTTTTATTGCTGCAATGCAACAAGTTCAAGCTAAAATCACTTACTCCATTTCATGTTACTACTTATATCCGAAAAGATCAATGCTGTTGATCAACACTTCCATTCTTTTTACCTTGCCAAATGGGGAAACTATCTGGTGAAGTGCAGTTATTCTATCCCCTAGCCTCTCCTTCCTCACCTGCAGCACATTATCAGAAAAAATATCTTACGATGTTAGTGTAAGTGAAAGTATTACAATGGTAATAAATGCCAAACGTGTGCCATTTTCCTGTGTTCTTGGCTCACGAACTACCAAAGTGAGTGAGTGAGTGAGAGAGAGAGATGCCTAGATGCATACAAATATGACAGAAAAGAATGGGTTTGGATTATGGAAAGCAGGGGCCGGAGGTAGAAACCTTTAGAGTAGATTGTGCTGAAGAGGAGGCCTGAACCCTAGCCTTCTTGAGAGCTGAACCTGTCGCAGTGCTGTTGCACTAGGGAAAGACAAAGAAGGAAAGCATGAATAATCATGAGCCCATTTCAGCTTGTCCCAAGAAAGAATCATCTCCCTAAAGTGAATTACGAGTGATTCTACCTCTAAACACTGACCAGTTATGTTTAACAATTAATAGGTTAAGAAATAAGCTAAGAGGTAGCTAGATCTGTCAATGAGTGTGCATGCCCGACGACACTCTTACCAAGAGATCATGAAAGAATATGCTATGCAAACATCAATAAGTTGACTAAAGCGGATTTCCAAAGGGACATGAAAACATCTTTCTTTCCATGAAAAGACAAATAATGCTAGTATCGCTCTTTCAATTAATGGAAGGCAATGCATCATTGCCAAGAGATTGTATTGACAGCCCATAAAAGCCTCAACCTAGAGGATTATTAGCGACAACATGATCAAACGTATAGCTTTCCATCACGCAAAGTAAAAGAAAGAAGTACTTTGAAAAGCACAACTTTTTCATGAGGGAGATAAAACATAACCTGAAGATTGCACATGGAAGAACAAACTCAATAAAAAGCTTTTATATTTCAAATAGATCATGTTCATTCATTTTCATTTTGGAACCAAATGAAGGCATTCCGTGTAGCTTAAACTTGGTCTAAAAATATGCATTCTATATACGTGAAACAAGCCACGGGAAACGTGCCAAAAGAAGTTGTTGAAAAAAATAAGAAAAACCTACCAATTAAACTTCCAATGAATTACTAATAAAAATAACATCTTATAAAGTTATTCACCTCGGACGAGTTATCGGAGTGGTGGTGACTCCTGAGCTCCGGCGGTGCGCCGTTTGAGAAATCGAGCATGTTGCTGCCAAGGCTCGTGGTTATGCATGACCTGGGAGAGGAGGCAAGGAGCATCTGGCTCAACTGAGACTTAACCTCTCCTGCCTGGATCTTATGGTCACTAGCAAGATGGCTCCCATAGAAGTTGTAAGCAGCAGTGCCAGCTTGAGGCATGGAGCCCTCCTCCTTCATACCAACCATGCACGGACTTGCAGCCTGATCCCCCCAAGTCTCTAATCCCTTTGACAGGAGAGCTGTAGTGGCGCTGTATCTCTCATGATCTCCATCTAATCCCCCACTGTTGTATATGCGGTTGCACAAGGCGCGCACACACGGATATACACAAATACATGAGTCCATGGAGATAAAAACAACTACAAGTTAGTAACGCGAACATGCATCAGATGATTAGCAAAAAGAAGAACATTTTGGAAAGGCTTGATCTACTATAGGACAAAGTGGGTTAACCACTTTATTCCATCCCCTGGAGCTACACTCAGGTATGCAATTTAAGTTTAGATGGATTATCGGTTTCTTATGTGGATCTCTTGCATCAATAAATCATATAGAATTTAGAGGGCGAAGAGAGAGGGATAGAGAAATAGAGACAGAGGTGTTTACAGAAGTAGCTGGCTCCATGACTTTGGCATGTGGTTCTCCTGGCTGCCATCGTGCAAACTCGGAAGAGAAGTGGCGCCGTTCATAAGAACCAGACCTGAAGAGCTGTCAGGAAACTGGTGGGAGAATAGCATGGAGGGAGAAGACAAAGAGGGAAGGTTAGGGGAGGCCTCTTGGTCCTCATGGCAAGGCTTCAAGCTACCCATAATATTGCTGCTTGTGGTGATGCTGCTACTTCCACCGGTGCCACTCCAGAACAACTGCTGCACCATGGAGCTCTGGAATTCTCCTCCACTCATCACTGCTAGGGAGAGAGAAGAGAGAGAGAGAGACTTCTTGCTGCAAGGAATGCTCTTGCTAGCTTGGCTCCCCTTACACCTTGTGGGGAAATCTCAGCTCAATCTTAAAGGGGCTAGTGGCTTAATTACCTTTAAGCGATGGGGTACATCTTCCTGGAAGAAGAGAGAACAGCAGCAGCAGCAACGAACAGGAGGGGAGAGGAGAGATGAGATGGGGAGAAGAAAAAGCATAAGGCCTGTTTGGAGAGGAATCTGGGCTTTGTTTTGTTTTCCCCTTCCTTTTGCTTCACTCCTTTATTTGTGAACTTTCCCTTGCTTTCCTCCCCTTTCTCTCCCTCTCCCTCTCCTCTCTCATTCTTTTGTTACACATACATTTTTTTCTTTATTTCCTTCTGTTGTCACTTTTTCTTTATCATTAAAGTGATGTAGGAAAGGTATATGAGACACACCATTTCGGACCAAAAGGAGCGGTTTAAAGGCGAGGCGGTGCTTGTTAATCTGAGCTTGCGTTACTACCTTTTCAAACGGCCACCAATTAAGTAGAGCTGATAATTAGCGATGAAGAACAACGTTACATGTATATAGATGTAACCTCCACAACACGCACATACACAGGAACAGTGCACGCATGCACGCACATAAAGTGAGTATTCATAAGTGGAAAGAATATCCGTTTACTTAATATATTCGTCCTTTGGAGAATGTGGCGTTGCTATCTTTATAAGGGAAACCTAAATAATATGGTTTGCTTGCTTGTTTTGTCCAAAAAATACGAGTGCACTATAAGCAGTATAAGCTTTAGTAAACTCATATGGTATGTAGCACTACCTTTGTAATATTGGTCATATCAGCTAAGACAGAGATCCGCTTTAATTAGCTTTGAACAAGTTAGGAGCGGCAAATCTTTCTTATTTTTATGGGAAGTGTTTTTTATGCTCCTCAAAATCTAAAAAGGACATAATTTATATGACAAAATGATGGTTTAATTTACAACCACTGTCGGGACCCGGATTACTAAATTCAAAACTCTTTGTGTATACTGCACTAGTATAAGATCAGGCTTGTACGCATAGTGGAGATATAGATGAAATGCCATTCCATTCAACGAATTAACTAAGAAAATAGAAAATTACTATTAAATAATAGCGACAGAACTTCACTGGTACAGAAAATCTTATCACAGATGATTCAAAAAACTCATCACAGATGATTTTATGAACCATCTGTAATCATATGTTAGTGATAATGATGACACATAACGAACGGTTTACGAATCGTCTGTGAAAAACATATCACAGACGGTTCTTACTATAAACCGTCTGTGATAAGTAGATATATCACAGACTATTCTGAGTGTGAACCGTCTGTGATAACTACTTCTCACAATCGTCTACGATAATTACTTATCACAGACGGTTCACACTTAGAACCATCTATGATATGATTTGTATCACAGTCGGTCTTTCCTGAAGAACCATTTGTGATGTTATTTTGCATTAATATACTTTTTTTGTTTACTGGCTCCTTAGAAAATACTAGCCCTGCCCTCTGAACGACAAAATTGGTTATTTGCCACTTCAAAGATTGACTCTTTGATTATGACGCTACTTGAGCCAATGACATATATGACCATCTGAGTCAATGAAATGTGGGTCCAGTGGCAAATTTGTGAAGCCACATGTTTGAAGTGGCAAATAACCAAATTGCTCCCTCTGAACCAAGCAGATTACATATTACATTCATGAATTTTTTTAAAATACATTTTTATTCAAATTGTAAAAATATACCTCAAATAAAAAAATTACAAAAATATACCTTGTCGCCTATTCAGAACATAAGAGGGAAGTATCGCCCTTTCAAATGGTGACAGAGTCACATGTCGCCATTTGAACAGGTGACTGTCGTTTACATCGATGCTACGTTAGCACAGCTCCCCTCTGACAGAGGCTCAGTACAAATTTTGCGACGCGTGTATTGTAGCCACGCAGACTCATTTCAGCCGAGCTAGAGAAAAGAGAAGAGAGGAGTGGGAGGGAGAGAAGAGAAAAAGGGAGGGAGGGAGAGGAGAAGAAATTTGTAGCTGTGCGACATTTGTGCAGGTAATTTTTTTCTATTTATTTTGTTAATCAATAAATTATGGTAGGGTAGAAAAATTTTTAGATCTAGTTAAATTTAGAGGTTACAGATAGATTTTGTATATTTTAATAATTTAGTTGGTTTGTACAAATACATGTACGTAGATGTTTTTAGGAATAATAATATATTTTTAGGAATATAGATGTTTTTTACAGATAGAAGTACATAGATATATATTTTTAGGAGTGTAGATATTTTTTACAGATAGAAATAGGGAGATGTATATTTTTAGGAATGAAGATAAATCTAGGTAGATATATATTTTTGGGAATATCGTTATTTTTCTACAGATAGATCTAGATTTTTTTGAGCATATAGATATAGTTATATTAGGTGTCACCATATTTTTTATGAAAAGTAATTAATTCATGGGTGAATGAATGGGTTCGCAAATATATCAGAATGACTTCCATTAAGAATCTTTTATGGAGAAGGGGTTGTCATGTATGGTTTAGAGGGTGCGGATTTGAGTAACTTCCAGTATGTAAACAGAAGTTTAAGTAGGGTCGAAGAGCGTACATTTTTTTCTATGTTGAACTGGTTGTATTATACTTTTAGGATGGAATCAGAGAAGTGTCGGATGAAGTTATTTTGCCTTTATAGTATACGAAATGATCTTGTTTGTTGGGAGTTAGTTGAGGTGAAGGGAATTGCATCGTGGAGGTCATATGTGACGGGGGCGGAGCAACGTGGATGGTATCGGGTGCTTTTAGTGAAAGCATATGATAGGGTTATTGCCTCGCAATAGCAGTTGAATGCCGATGAGTGCAGTGGATCTCAAAAATGAGTTCAATTATGGTAGCACCGAAATTAAGGAATACAGCCATGAGCAACATGTTAGGAATGCAACGAGAACATCATTTGCCAGAGTGGTGAATAAGTTGAGTTTGGGGAGGATGATGGAAACATTGGACAAGAAGTGCGAGGACAAGTAGACGAAGGTGAGAAAATTGAGGAAATAATAGCAAGGATGGAAGAGGAAGACCGTGAATACACCAGAATAGAAGTGGAAGACAACAATGACTCAGATGAGGAAGATGGAGGTATGAAGCCGCTTGTGCCAACACATTGGAGTACACATCAATTTAATAAGCTGGTTGTGAATAAAAGCAATGATACACCTTGGCAGTATAGTGATAATGAGGTTAGGCCTAACAGTATGTACCCGACAAAAGAGATAGTGTAGGATGCTGTGGAAGATTGGGCCTTATCAGTAAGAAGGACTTTTAGGGTTAAGAAGTCCACCCCAACCTGTTACGACGTGGTATGCGAGATCTATGGGTGCCCCTAGAGAGTGCATGCGTACAAGCCCAAATGGGACACCCACTAGCTATGTTTGAAGGTTGAGCAGCATAGCTATATGACTAAGGAAACCCTAATGGCTCATAGGAACCTGTCATCCGGGTATGCCGTGAATATCATGTACCCAGAGATAGTGGAGAACCTTAATTTTGAGCCCTGTGCTATTATTCAAGCAGTCAATAATAGATATCAGCACACAATTAGCTACGAGAAGGCATGGAGGGCGAAGCAGAAGGCCTTAGAAATGAGGTTCGGGAAATTTGAAGACTCATACCATAATCTGCCCGCACTGCTCAGTTGCATTCAGGAAAAAAATCCTGGCACTTATTATGATTATCAAAACTATCCGTCTAGCAAGTGGGTGACCAAGAAGCATTTGAAGAGAGTTTTCTTCACATTCAGAGCTTGCATTAAGGTGTTTTATCACTGTGGTCTATTGTTTTGCGTGGACGGCACATTCTTGACCAAGAAATACAAAGGGCAAATAATGATAGCTGTGGGTGTTGATGGAAACAATCAGATTCTGCCTGTTGCTTTTTGCCTTTATAGAAAGCGAGAATGTGAGAGTTGGCTGTGGTTCCTACAGAAGTTGAATATCGGGGTGGTGAAAACTCGTTAAAATGTGTGCATACTGCATGACAGGCATGCTAGTCTACTTAGTGCTATCAAACAGTTGCAAACAGGGGAAAAGAACCATTTCCATGGCCTGACTTGCAGAGCCGATGGTGCATGCATTTGGGTGCGAACTTCTATAAGCAACTTAAGAACAAGGAACAAATGATCATGTTTAAGAGACTATGTAAGCAGAACCAAACGAGTAAGTTCCGTACTCTATGGAAGAATCTTGATGAGCTAACAAGAAAACACAAAGAGGAGTAGACGAACAAGGTTAGTAGCAGTGAAACACAGGAGCAGGCGGATCCTCTATTCCCTTTGCCAACAAAAGATGAGGCGATGAATCGTCGTCAAAGGCAAAGGCCAATCAAATATTTTTCGGACTAGATAAAGCACGAGCCGAAAGAGAAGTGGTCACTGTTACATGACACACATGGTGCTAGATATGGTGTCATGACGACTAATTTTGCCGAGGTGTACAACTGGGTAATGAGAGGGATGAGGTGTCTCCCGTTGGTATGAATTGTTGAGGGAGTGCTACGGGGCACAACCAAGTACTTTGTGGATAGGCATTAAGCTACTGAAGTAGTAACGAGAGATGAGAAGCTATTGTACTCTAGCCTGATTATTAAATACATGGACAAGAAGAGTAAGAAGGCGGCCAAGCATACAGCTATCAAAGTAGGTGCAAGAACACTGCGCTTCGAGGTGATATGCAGGGATAAAGAACATTGTGGAACCAACTAGAAGGTTATCACCCAAGAGTGCATCTTGCAGGCTAACTGCAAATTCTCGTGTAACAAACTCCACCTTTTGCATAAGTCATGTTCTTATGTGATAGCTGCATGTGCATTATTTGGAATGCGACCTGGTACATATATATTGACCTGGTACATATCTATCTAAATATTTTACAAAGGAAAAGGTGATGGCAAATTGGAGCTAGGAGCTTTATGGTAATGGTGTTGTCGGTTCTTTCACCACAACTCCTAGTGTCAATGAAAGGTTCTAAGTTCTTGATTTTGATGCAAGAACATGCAAAGTAAGGCATCAAAAAACAAGGCATATCAGAAATGACATCGATGAGTCTGAAGCTGGTAAGCGTGTGAAGAAATGTTCATTATGCAATCGAATAGGACATACGTTCAATAACTACCAGCCACAAAACAAAGAAGATGAAGGAGGAGATGACAACCCAATGGTGGGGGAGGGATCGTTGTCTGCAGCGCATGGTGAATGATATCATCATACTACTGGAAAAGTTATTTGAATTATCATATGCTATATATCAAATTCATATTTTATTGATATAATGTGTGTTGTATGAACTCTATTTTTTACCTAGTTGTAAGTAGTTGCATGTGTGTCGTGGCTTGATAAATTATTGGAATTTGTTTCAATATATTGTTATGATGCTTGTATAGTTTTTCATATGCATTTGTTTCAATATATTGTTATGATGCTTGTATAGTTTTTCGTACGCATTTGTTTCAATATATTGTTACGATGCTTGTATAATTTTTCGTACGCATTTGTTTCTATATATTTTTATGATGCTTGTATAGTATTTTGTACGCATTTGTCCCTATATACATTTTTATTATAACTTTCATTTTTGTAATTTGCAAGTATGGCTCACCAGGATAGAGATGATGACTGGCCATTTGAGTTGCTAGATCTGGTCGTTGATCATCGTCACCATGCCCACTTCGCCACTGCTTTTCTAGAGGAGGGACATGATCCTCTGGATCTCGGCGTACTATGACCGAAGACATCACCGAAGCTCTGGATGCTCGATCCTCATTGGATCCCCAGGTAACATATTATTCTTTAAATTTCTAAATATGTCTGCCATAGTATCATAATTTATATTAATTAATTAGTGTGGTGTTGATATTAATTCCATATTATTGTTTCGTAGGCTTCGAGCATCAGGATTGCTGCCACTCACTCAGATGGTGGAGGCGACGCACACCGATGTGCAAGGATAGGACGTGGGTCACCGGTTCCCATTTGATAGGTCCCTGATCACTGCCCTAGTGGATCGGTAGAGGCCAAATACGCACACCTTCCATCTACCTGTCGGGGAGATGACGATCGCTTTGGAGGATGTCTTGTACCTCCTCGGAATCCCGATTACCGGTGACCCTGTGGTGCCCCAGGAAATTGACCCAACGTGTTGCCAGGAGCTACTTGCGCGGTTCCAGGGTGTGCTACACATGGTCTGATACTGAGGTGGCTTCGATAGTTCGTGGTATGCAACTAACCTTTAAAGCTTAATTGTGTAGATACTGGTTAAACTAACAAGTAAGCTTAAATTTACAAGTGAAGCACATCGTTGAGCTTGCGGACAAGGTGAGGGTGTGCCGCCACCTAGTGGCGTACCTATTGTGGTTGTTTGGCTGGTGCATGTTCACAAGCTCCCATAGGGATAGCGTGGACAGGCACCTCGTCCAGTTTGCGAGGGCAATTGCGGATGCACCCCTTGATGTCGTGCCGTAGTATTCCTGGGGGCCGGCTGTGCTATGCTCCATGTACTGTGCTCTCTGTGACAGTTGTGGACAGATCACTGATGGCTCGACCTTCACCGGATGTCCACTACTTGTAAAGCTTTGGACATGCGAGAGGTTCCAGATCGGGTGGCCTGACATCGACCTACAACCTCTTGTATATGTAGGTGATGACAACGTTGACCCTCCGACCATAGGCACCATCTAGTGCCACCGATGGGTAAGATATTACTATCACGATTTTAAAACTTTCACTTTGACATTTGTGAGTACTAACGGTAACGTTCTGCGTTGATTTTTCTATCGTCACTGCAGCCTAGGTGGGCACATAGGATGGTGTGGCTGGGCTATCCGCAGTTCGTCGCTGCGTTCGACCAACTCACCGATGACCACATACGCTGGACACTGTACACAGAGGCAGAGGTGCTTACATGTGACGGGTGAGCTATCCACCATATGCACACGAGACACGGCGTACTGGTGCGTACGTCAGTTCCTCCTGTTCGACGTCCAAGTCAAGGGCTACACTGTCCATTGAGTGATGAGGCAGTTCGGTCTACAACAGGAGTTCCCTGTCCAGGTCGGCGCTATGGTCCCATATGCCACCCACACGTAAGTTTCCTACATTGATGTCATATAATTATTATTGTGTAATGGCATCTAATAATGCTATAATAATTTCTTATCCACAACCAGACTAGGAAAGGCATGCATGGGGCCATACCCTGGCACATACGTATGGCGCCATGGGTTGAGGAGTGGGGAGGAGCCCTAGACGACATCTATGCTAAGGATGCGGCGTACAACCCGTAGACGTACCATGGCTACCGATAGTGGTACAGTTCCTGTACCCATTTGCGTTTGGTACGTGTCAACCCCGAAACTCCTAAACATGTTTCCAGGGTGAGAGACACGTATCCTGCCCATACGGACTCGGCTCTGCACAGTGCGGTACGTTGCGTCCTATCTACGATCTCATGTACACTCAATTGATAACTGTGCTAACTAATTTGTACAGTATATTCTAGACTGATGTGCTGGGTTAGTACTATGAGTCAGGGAGCTTCTTTTCTTGTCTAACCAGTGGGGTTGAAGTGATCAGAGAGGAGGTGACCTCTTTCTTCGTGAGGTTTCGGGAGAGCTCGAGACGCATCCTCGAGTTGGCAGGATGCCGCCAGCCTGTCGATGTGGCTCACGACGTGCCGCTTAGAGGAGGTAGGGGTGCTGCAGGTACATCTTCTCATGCTACAACCTCCCGTGCCACCGTCACGCTGCCGGCTGCGAGAGGGCAAGCTGCTGGACATGCTGGTCTAGCCACTCATGCCGGAGGGTAAGTACTTAATCGCACTTTCTATGTTTGGCAATTATTTTTTTGAATGCTCTCAACAATTCTTCATTTATTATAGGCTCACAGATACGGTGGTTCCCGTCTATAGTTTCACCTGCACCTGTCGACTATGAGGGGCAGCCTAATGATCCAGCTCATGCGGACTACGACCTCGATGATGGTGGTATGTCGAGCTATTTCATTAATGTGGATGAGCCTGGACCATTGCAGTTGTAGGGAGCATCACCACCGACGCAACCTTCTCAGCCGGAGTACACTACACCTCCAGCTAGACCACAAAGGGCCCACTACACACCGACGTAGTTGACATACTCGCAAGGGCAAATTCGCAGGAGGCCTGCCCAATCATGAGGAGCTGCCCCAAAACAGGGCCAGCAATAGCTTCTTATGTTTTGGATTGTTGGTACTTTTTATCTTATGTATTTAGTTGATCCGTTCCACATATGTTGTACAAACTATTGTATTTGGTTATGGAATTATGGAATACTATTATTTAAAATATCTCACACTAATGCCTTAAAATAGTTAAGATATCCTATACGGTGCAGTTACAAACTTAGAAAGAACAATAGACCGCAGTCACGTAAACTATATGGTCACTTAATATTTTTTGGCAGCTTGTAAAATATCATGTTTAAATGAAAATTTATGGAGGAATAGCCTACAAACACCCTTTAATATATGTACTATCTTAATTTGGAAAAAGATCCTATTTAAAATTGCTTTGCATCTGGATCCTGCCAACACAAACACTCTAAACGATCACTAGATGCACAGATCATAAAAATTTTAAGCCTTTTCGGTTGTTCATAAAATAACCTGTCTATACACAAATTTTGGAGGATCAGTCCAGGAATACACTTTAGTATATAGACAACCATATTGTAGAAAATATCTTGTTTACAACTTGCTTAGCATATAAATTCTGTTAACGCTAATACCCAAAATGATAAGGTTACCAGAGCTATGTTGTATGAATAGTTGAGTTTAAAAGCCTTTAACCAAAATACCTGCAACGCAAGAATCACCATATAACCATGTAGTTTTAGGCTATTGCATTTTTTATTTTAAAAAAATAGCCTTTGTGAAGATGAAATTGCACATTTCACCCCTTTGCAGTAGCTTTTTCAGAGCGATTAGACAACTCATGGGCATGTAGCTTTGTTAGGCCGATTACATAAGTCACAGGTAGCAGCTTTGTCAGGATGAGTTATTAAAGAAGAAAGAATCCATCACCTTTTGCAGTGACAAGTTGCAACACTCTGCCCAACACTCGCTACACACAACATAATCAGACGTGACTAACTACACACTACACAATCCGAAGTGACCACTCACTGCCTACTTTTAACTTTGAATTGACCACTTATTGTATAGTATACTTGTCAGTACTGAGACCTTGCATGGATGACTGCTTTTTCAACCCGACTTGACTACACACTCCAGCATTTTGCAGTCCCTCTGCACGTTTGAATGTTACCTTCCAACATTTAGTCTATACACCACCCCTTAGAGACTACGAAAGGCCAAACTGCAGGCACACATACACAACTCCCACCCACAGTTCACCATGGTTGGATCCTCTAGTAGAGCATTCTTGTGGACACCAGATATGAGCACCGTAGCTCTTCATTACATGTTGAAGGTTACGTGTAATGGGAAGGATGATCCGTTGAAGGAGTAGAACCTAAATATAGTGGTGTCCAAATTGCAAGAGTGGTGTCTGACATTATCGAGGCATAAGGTGGCAACCTCTGGTTTGAACCTTGTGACCTCCGATGACTACAAGGCGCACTTGCAATGGTGGCATCAAAGGTATTTAAAGGTGTGCGAACTAGTCGACCACCCTTCTGCTACAGGTTTCCTTTATAATATCTTATAGGGTACTGATGCTGCCCGATCAGTATGCAGAGCATATTAAGGTTAGTTATTTTATATTTGTTCCCCGTACTTATCTTTTTAGCATCATCCATAAGTTCACTACTTTGTATGCTCATCTTGTGTGTTAGTCATTCCTGAAGGATGAAGAGTTGCTGAACTAAGATATCCCAGAATTCATAGCGATGTATATGCTCTTCGGCGGGGGTGTGATGTTTGGTTCGTGCAGAAGATGCAGAAGAGGATCTAACTGGAGGGGTAGAGGTCCACCCATCACTGTTACAACAGAAAGTTCAAGAGGACGTTCAACCACCATGGAAGGAGGGCTTGCTCGTAACTATAGCGATGACAATGATGTTGATGATTTTACGTCATGTAGATCATGACGTTCAAGCACTATTAGAACTGGCTATTCAAGCACTACAATAAGTTGTTCCAGCAACAATGCAAGAGAACGTCCAACCAACACTGAAGGAGGGGTACCTCTTTACCGTACAAATGATGACGATGATGATTTCATGCCACCTAGGCCACGAACCTTGTGTCGTTGGAGTCCTCCGAATCCTAACGATGATATTACATTAAGGTCCTGTCAGGTATCCAAACGTAGTACCCGGTCATGAACCAACAGATAACTATCGTCCATTTGGCCATGCCCTATTCTGACAACCATGGCCATAGAATGTGTGGTTTTGTGACTTAGTCCTTCACTAGAGGCATGTACCTTTGTTGTATCCTAGTTTTATGAATTCCTTCTATATCTTTGGTGTTGTACACATGCTATGCTATTGTAGTTGTTGTATTTACTGCACTTTGTAATATAAATGTTTTATTCAATGTTTTACTATGATTTGTCATCAAATTTGCTACACACTGAAAGAGAATGAGGAACAACAAAATTTGAATTTTTTGTCAACCAAAAGATAATGAATAATAATTTTATAAAATACTACATGAATTATCACTAATAAATATGATTTTTTTCTTAATTTATTGAACCCTGTTTGAACTCTAAAATTCTAGCAACTGTCAAAATAACACGGACTTTCAATAATTAATGCTCACAAGCCATAGTGAATTTTTGAATGAAATCAGTGTAGAAATGTTCCTCATAAATTTAATTTTTTCCAAAAAATTTAATAATTTTTACAATTTATTTGGTTGCGGTTTCTGTCGCCCAACCATTGGGTGATAGAAATATATCGCTATTTCATTTGGCGACATATTTCTATTGCCCAATGGTTAAGCGATAGAATCTATCTCCATTTTATTTGGCGTGAGAGGGGCCACGTTAACGCTGAGCCAGATTTTTCTATAGTTTGTAATCTTGTTGCCCAACCATATGGTGACAGAGGTATATTTTTGTAATTTTTTATTCGAGGTATATTTTTGCAATTTGAATAAAAAAATGTACTATTAAAAAAATTCTTACATCCATATTATGACATCTATTTCAAACATCCACTTTGATTAGATATTTTTACACCACCTACAGCACATCCATTTCAAAAGTCAAGTGAGATTACATATTACACCACGTACATCACATCCTTTAATTTGAAAAATCAACTCAGATATATTAACAATTGAATGCACAAGTACAATTAAGAAATTCATAGCATTTGTTTCACAAAGTAGCCCAAGTGGTAATTCAAAAATAACACAACACCTTAAGTTAGGAGGAGTGAAACTCGCCTTTTGGATTTATGACCTGACTTAGCAAAAAGTAATAGAGTTTTCCTTAAATTTTGATCAGATCGGTCTATTCCAATGCAGCCGTAACATGATCGGTCTTGTTTGTATTGAGGAGGAGTTGCATATTGTGATAAACATAAAATCCATATATGTTATTTCTCTTTCCCTATTGGTGTCACTGCAAATATAGAATTGGTTAGTTCTAGATACATTACTACAGAGTGTGATGTAGAATTATTGTTGCTAGTGGGTACCGGAAACTTAAAATCATGCTACAGCTTCGCCCCATCTTGCCAGAAGGCCCTCCACGAGCTCTGCACACTTTGAACGACCTACATGATTCCAAAATGTTAGCCTCAGACATTCTAGGAGAAACATATACCTTGAACAATCTACAGGGTCATGTTCTCTATAGAGAAAACATGATTATCTGTTGAGTATTATCACAACAAGATTCAAGTCATGGCTGCTACTCTATAAGGAATTAAGGTACATAACCCGGTTCTTTCTTGGGTGAATTACAATGAGAGCCCAGTGAAACCTACAAAAATATGTCACCATGGTCATTCAACCAAAATTTGAGTTCACTACTGTAGAAAAGGTTATATTAGACCCTTCATCACTAATGTTTTGTAGATAAAACCACCAGTGATATACATGCATCTTATGACAAATGGTTTTCTGCAAAAATCATCAGTGATGAGGTTCACATCACTAATTTTTTTGGCTAAAACCATCATTGATGACATGCATGCACATCATTGATGGTTTTAACCAAAAACTGTAAGTGATGATACTTAATATCACTAACAGTTTTATCCAAATCAATTTGTAAAGCATCACAAATGGTTCTTACCATGAACCTTTTGTGATAAATTGATATCACAAATGGTTTGTGGTATGAACTGTTTGTGATATCTTAGTTGGGCACTACAAGTAGCATCTCCCTTGCCCTCGCCCTTGGCCCTACTTTCCCCTTGTTGATTAGGCTCAAGCGCTAGCTAATCTTCCTCTCCGCTATTTTGCCATTGCCGCTGCTGCCTCACCTCAGTGGTGCCACAGCTCTAGCCATCATCAATGGCCAAAAACCTGAATAACATGTGCGCATAGGTACTCTGGTACTCTCGAAAGCCCAGGCCGGCTGGCTCCGCCGTGCCTCCATCGCCGGCGTGATGCCCTAGCTAGTCCCTTGGCTCACGCTCATTGACAATCAGGCCCCTCTTATCAGTGGCTGCGAGCAGGTTCAAAAGAAAATCATGCAAAATTGGAAAGTGCATCTTCAGTTAAATGAAAATGAGTTTTCTAATTGCCACTCGATTTTCTAAACAGCCTGAAATTTAAACTAGTATAATTTTTTATATGTAGCTCCAAAACAAATGAAATAAATTTCTAAACTCATATAAAATTAGGTAGATTAAGAATATACAAAAATATTTAATTTTTGAACCACAGAAGAATTATTTGAATTAAAATTTGTTAAAAACCATGTTATGGCCTTTATGCAAAGATTGTGCAATATAACTCATAAAATAATAAAATAAATTTTCATAAGCTCCTGTGTCATTAGAAACTCATATATGAAAAATCATTTTGAAAATAGTCTCTATGATATTTTAAAATTCAAATTTGAACAAAAGGCCTAAATATGTGCTATACATAAAAATTTTGCAAATTAAGAATTGAATGAAACCAATTTTAATGAAATTGTTATGCTTTCAACAACCTAAATATAATTGAAAATTATTTGGCAAGATATTGAGCTGAATTTTTTATGTTATCATTCTTTACCTCACTATTCTTCTGGAGTTCGTGAGGATAGAAAACTTAGAAGCAATATGCTTCGTGAAATTACTATTTACATAACCCATTTGTATTTGTGCAACACAAGTAACATTATCTTTATAATAATTGTGGGGGTATCAACGGTGTTAAGACCACATGACTTCTGGATATGTCTAATCACACGTCGAAGCCAAACACATTCATGTGAGGCTCCACAAAGCTATAAACTTTGAGTGGTTGGTAGAAGTAGTTACTAAGGTCTGCTTATAAGACCGCCAAGAAATGGCTATACCACCATAGAGAAACACAAAAACTAGCATGAGATTTGGCACTATAGGGATCAAACAGATAGCCAGCATTCGTATATCCCAGTCTTGGCTTTTCTAGAAAAACAATCCAAGATCTTGAGTACCTTGGAGGTATCTAAGTAAAGTCTTGACACCAGCCCAATGTCTTTTGGTTGGGGCTGCATAGTGTCTTGCTAGCAAATTTACTGCGAATGCAATATCAGGCCTTATGCAATTCACAAGATACATGAGTGCTCCAATGGCACTTAAATATGGGACTTCAGGTCTTAAGACTTCCTCATTTTCTATACTCGGTCTGCAAGGATCTTTATCCACTTCAAGGGATCGCACGACCATGGGGATTTTTTAAAGGATATGATTTATCAATATTAAACCTTTCCAGTACCTTCTGGGTATAGGAAGACTAGTGTACAAGGATTCCTTTTAGGAAATGCTCTAGCTGCAGGCCTAAGAAAAATTTCGTTTTACCCAAATCTTTCATTTCAAACTCTATTGTGAGGTAAGCACTTACTTCCTCTATGTTCTCTGTGGTTCTGATGATATTCAGATCATCGACATATATCGAGATGATACAAAATACATTCTAGGATTTCTTTATGAACACACAGGGACAATTATCATTATTTAAGCATCCCTTCTTCAGGGGGAATTCACTAAGCTAGTTATACCACATTCTCCCCGATTATATTTAACCCGTATAACGATCTTTGTAGTTTGACGCCATACATGTTGCGATTACTAGGATCCAGAACTTTGACTCCTTCAGGGACTCTCATATAAATATCTGAATCTAGTGACCCATATAAATATGCAGTTACTACATTCATCAACTGTATTTTTAAATTTAAGCCAGATACCATTGATATTAAGTATCGAAATGTTTTTCCACTCACCACAGGAGAATAGGTTTCATTGTAATCGATATCGGGTCTCTACGTGAACCCTTATACTACAAGTCACGCTTTTATATCTTACCACCTGGGTATTTTCATTTCTCTTATGGATGGAAAACTCATTTGATCCTCTATAGAGCACTTTAGGAGATGTTCGGTCAATAGGACCAAAAACATTCCTCTTATTAAGCGAGCACTGCCTCAATTGCTTCTTTCATTTGACCATATTTTGAGTGCTTCTGGCATTCTGCCATGGACTTTGGTTCTGGATCCAGCTTTTTAGCAATTTTAGAGGCAAATATATGTCAACAATTGTAGTCTTTCTTTTATTCATTTCTCCTACATCACTTCGGAGATATATCTATATTAATTTCTTCCAGCTCCTTATGATTTTCCACAACGATGGATTTTGGGTGTTCTGACTTCCCAGCGTGGAATTGTGCACACAAATATTCGCTAGGGTTATCATCTTCAGGATGGATCACTTCAGGAATGTTACTATCTCCAGGATGGCTCACTTCAAGGATTTTCTTAATATCAGGTTAAGCTTCTTCTATTGTCATAGGTAGTGTTCTCATTTGTTCGGTTCTCTACTTCTGCGGACGTCCCTGTAGAATTGAGTCCCGTGCACCTGGAGGCCTCCCCCTCTTCTTATCATGAGGGTCAGGAGTGGGTTCAATATCCTTTTAGGGTGTTTCCACTCTTTCATGTGCATATACTGCAGGTATATGAGATCTTTCACTCCTTTATGACCAGTGAAGGCATTTGGCAGATTATTAGCTTATTTATTGCAGATTTATTATCCTTCGAACTTCAAATTCGGTCTCTCTAGTGCATGGATCTAAGGACTCGGCATTCTCTAATGTCGTACTTATCTCCCCCTAATGCCGAAAAATGTCCTTAGTATAATCAGCGTACCGAGCCGTGTACAGATCCTCTGTCATAGGCTCTAGGTATTTTAATACATGATAGAGATTCATAACCTACATAGATCCTCAACTTCTGGTGAGGTCCTATGGTTGTACGCTATGGTGGAGAGATTGGCATGTATACAATACAACCAGATTTTCGTAGATGGGAAATACTTAATTCTTTTTCACGTACTATCTGCGATGGGGAAATTTTGTAATGTGCAGTTGATCTGAGTTGAATTATTACCGCAGTATGCAGCATTGTGTGGCCTCAACAATTAGTGGGAAGCTAACTATTTGCAAGAGCGACAAAGCAATATAATAAGTTTTGTTCTTTCAATATAATGACTCTACAAGGCCATTTTATGTGTGGACATTAGGTACGAGATACTCTACATTAATTCTTACCATATAATAATCATTAAATGCTTTGAGATAAACTCGCTAGCATTACCCATTCAGATAGACTTGATCTTTTCTTTTGGAAAGCAGGCTCTTAACTTAATAATTTGGGCAATTAATTTTGGTAGAAACATGCTTCCTATTAGATAAGAGCTCTACATAGGACCATCCAGTAGAAGTATTTATCAGTACCATAAAATTTCTTAGAATGTGCCCAACAGGGGCTGAACGGGTCTACAGATATCATTTTGAATTTTGTCTAGAAAATTCAGTGATTCTTCCTATCGGCGTATTTCACCGGACAGGACCCCGTCAACGGACAGGGTTGACTACTCCCAGGATGGAGGATAGGGTTCGATAGAGGGCGTCTTCGTGGTTGGAAACCCTAATGACTCTCGCGCGAGGGATTCCGGGGATCAACAGATCAAGGAACGCAGTGATGTACCTAGGTTCAGGCCCCCAGCACGGGTAATAGCCCTACGTCCTGCTAGATCTTTGTTGAGAAAATATGGAGGCGATTACAATGGTTCTTCTAGTCTCGAGCTTGGATGAGTCCTCTAGGTCCCGCCCTTCTTCATGCACCAGAGCACCCTTATATAGACGGGGTTGGCCCGGGCAGGTGAGAAGGTGACGCTATACTGATCTACAACTCATTAATTACACCCATCATTGCGGTCTTATCACACCGACCCATGACTCATTTATTGCATCCGTCACTATAGCCTTGTCCTTCAAACCCCATTTAATGCCGTTGCGTGGCTTCGCCCAGTCTGCCCGGGAAGTGACACTCCTGCGATGGGTTTGGTGAGAGGTGTCAGAGGGATGGGCCGTCGTCGTGTCGATAGCAGAATTCTTCGCAATCAATGGCCCTGACATAGCGTGTCAGGGGAAGGAGACTTCGAGGCAAAGCCTTCTCCTCATTCCTTTGGTTGCCTTCGTGGCCTGACGAGTGGGGCTCGATTAACCGCCCACTTGCCAAGCCGCCACTGAGGCCGACGCCCGGCGAGCAAGGCCAGATCGCCCACCTACTCGCCAAGCCGCCACGGAGGCCGATGCCCGGTGAGCAGGGCCTAATCGCCCACCTGCCCTCCAGGCCGCCACGGAGACCGATGCCCGGCGAGTAGGGCCTGATCGCCCACCTGCTCGCCAGGCCGCCACGTGGGCCGCTCGCACGGCAGGCAGGGTTGGATCGCCCACCTACCTGCCAGGTCACCACGGAGGCCGACGCCCGGCGAGTAGGGCCGGATCGCCCACCGCCACCGAGCCGCCACGAGGTCGACGCCGACGAAAGGGTGGATCGCCCGCTGCTCACCGAGCCGCCCAGAGGCCGACGCCGCAGCGAGGGCTGATCGGCCACGCCGCGCCGAGCCGCCACGTGAGCCGCTTCGCTTCGGCGGCGGCTGGATTGCCCACTGCCCGAGCCACCACGAGGCCGGCGCCAAATGGCGAGGCTCGTCGCCCACCGGCCCGCCAGGCCGCCACGTGGTCTTACTTTATGCGGTGGAGAGGGTACCCCGGTGCAAAGTACACCGACAGTAGCCCCTAGGTCTGTCCTGGAACGCGCGCCAGTTTCTTTTTAGACCTCATTTAATGTCGGTGCATTCCTGGATGGGCCCACCACTTCTGAGCACGCAATTGTCTCGGTCCTCCCCACTTCCGCCGATTTTCCTTGGGACCCGAAACGTCGCGTACTTTTGCCTGTTCGCGAACCGTCTATGCGAGGGGCCTATATATATACGCGCCCCCCTGATCAGCGGTTCATGCTTTCTGATTCTTGCGCACTATACTCTTTGCCCTTTCATCTTCCTTGCCCAAAAACCTTGCTTCTGCTCCAATGGCGCAACCTCTTCTCACTTCCACCGCTGCCGGGGACAGGGTGGACATGCTATCCAAGATGGGGCCCGAAGGCTCCCTCCACCTTCGCCGTGGAACCCTCGCGCCAAGCTGCGAACCAGGGGAGATCATCGTCTTTGCTTGGGGGCTTCTGGCGGGCCTGGTGCCACCATTTTCTGAATTCTTCCTCACCGTTCTCCACTTCTACGAAATCCATCATCTCCACCTCACCCCCAACTCCATCGTCACTCTTTCCATCTTCGCCTACCTCTGCGAGATGTTCGTAGGGGTGATGCCCAACCTTCCTCTCTTCTGCTACTTCTTCATCTGCGCAAGACAGCGGCCAGGATCGTGGGGCTGCCACTTCGTCTTCGCGACGGGTGACCCCTCACTACATTCCCTTCGGCCAAGATCCAATCGGAAGATGTGGCGGGCGCGGCTCTCTGTTGGCGACGATAGTAGGGTTGACCTCCTCGGGATGCCCTGCGTGCGGGCAAAAGTCCGCGAGAGCTGGAGTTCACCCATCAAGGAGATGACAGAGCTCCTGGCAATGGCGGCCCACATCAACCGGTTGCGGGACGCGCGGGCTGATCGGGGCGCTGGTGGTCTGGGACTTCATGACTTGGAGAATTAGTCCCCTCCATCGTCGTACCCACCCTGCATGGCAATATACAGGGGACGATGACATGACGCGCACGCGCCAGGTAGTAAGTCCTTTTACCCTTCTCATGGATAGGTATATTCCTCCTCGTGGTCCCTATCAACCGACATCCTTGTATTTTCTTTTTGTGCCAGGTGATGGAAACTTGGACGGCCCCGCCATCTCGAGATGATTGTCCGGGTTGCTCCCGCTAGTGCCGAGCGACCTGAACTTTCCTACCGGGGCCCAACCGCTCTGCGATCTGGAGTTCGCGGAGCATCTTCGGATTATCCTGTCATTCCCGGCGATGGACTCTACCGGCCCCGCCGTGCTACCAGCCCGCGGTCCCCTGGTGATCAGGGACCCGGCCCTGGCTGACGATCAAGGTGCAGGCAAACGGGCTTGTGCCCCGGACACCTCGGGCACAGACCCCAAGAAGCCCCGCACCGAGGACCGAACGCCTGCCGCCACCAGCTTCGCCGCTCCCTAAAGCATGCTTGGAGCAGTGGCATCTTAACCTGGGGTGACGACGTCCGCCGCCCCTGCTTTAGCGCCGACCGCACCGATGTTGGGCGCTCCTGCGGCGCCGACCTCAACAGCGCCAACCTCCACGACGCCAACACTTGCAGCACCGACCCCATTGGCACCAACTCCAGCTGCTGCTACTGCCCGCCCAAGTGGGCTTACGATCCCGGTGGCCTCCTTCAGCTTCAGGTCGCCTCCAAGAGCGGCCCGCCAAGGCGCCCTGGCCGTGCAAACATCCACAGCGCCAGCAGACATGGCGGGAACCTCCGCTCATGGGCAACATGGCGGCCCCGAAGTAGCCAGAATGGGCGTTGCTGGCGCCGGCACTTCTGTTCAGCCTGCTTCGATTATCCTTGCCTTTCGAGGCACCGGCCTGAGTGCACTGCTTGCCGAACTTGATGAGGTGCTCACAGCCACGAACGCCCTCCTCACGGCAGCCACCCAGCGCGAAGCCTAGACGTCGCAACAGATGGCGGCGCTGTGCGAGGAGCTAGAGAAGAAGGAGGCACTGCTGACCCAAGAGAGGGCCACTGGGGCAACCCTGCTCGCCTAGGCGCAGGAGGTCGAGGCAGTGCAGAGGCAAGCGGTGGAAGAGCAGCGTCGCGCGCTGCACAACCTCGGTGTCATGCTCCGGCTGGCTAACCGGCACATGGCGAGGGCCTTGGAGCCGCTGGGAGTGGATCTTCGCGAGCCGCTCAAGCCCACAGCGATGCAGTACACACACTGCATCACTCAGGTTGCCGTGGCGCTCTCCGGCCTACCCGCCGCCATGGCCGCCCGCTCCATCCAGGAAGGGTGGCAAGTCGCCGTGGCCACCGCGACATTCGTGCTGGTGTGCTACGCCAGCCGCGACGCCTCCTTTAACCCAATGACCGTCGCAAACGGCATTGAGGGAGACGAGGCCCAGGCGTAGGCGCATGTGCACGAGGCCGCGGAGCACGTCACAAGAAATGATGGCGGTGGAGGGCCCAGACCTCGAGGCAGCGGTAGTGGAGCTGGAGGCCGAGAAGGATGATGGGCACATCCAAGTCATCAATGACAGCTGATGGCCCGGGCTGCTTCCTTCGTTTTCTTTGTTTCTTTTTGTTCCTGTTTTTCTGTATGCTAGAACAATCTTAGTAATTGTAATGAAGTTGGCATCTTTGGGTTTTACCTGCGTGTTTATCTATTCATGTTCTGATTGTGTTTGCTCAACTCAACCATCGGGCGATCAGCTCCCAGCCTTGCCATGACGCGAACCTAAACACCAGGTTAGGTCGATGCTTTGGCATTTCTTGAGTGACTGCAAGCGGTTGCTATAACGCGAACAATGGTTACGCAAAATATGCAGGATGTAGACAAGCAAAGTCCTAAGTCTTTGTGTAAGGTTGTCACTGACTCCTACCCTTTTGGAACTTATATCCTTATGATCTCTTGGAACTCGACCACAAAGACCAGCGACAAAATGTGAGCTCCTAGGAGCGGTATTGGGCAGCGGTGCTTTCGCGGTGGCAACCAGTGGTGCCCGCAGAAACCAACCCGAGGTGTGCGAGCCGCGTTTGAGCACCGTGCCACACTCGCACTCCTGGTCGCCCGTCCTTGCGACGCAAACGCTGGGCATTTCCTTTTATCGACGAGGAGCCATCAAGTTATCAGGGCCAGTGACAACCACGCACAAGTCGACCCAACATGGTGCAGACGCAAAAGATAAGTCGATAATGCTAAGGCAAGCAACTTATCTTAGTCATAGGTCACTGGGCGACCAGCCCCCAGGCTGGTCACGGAAGCCAACACCCGGCGAGCAGGGTGTGATCGCCCACCTGCTCGCCCGGCGGGCAGGGCCTAATCGCCCACCTTTCCACCAGGCCGCCACATAAAGCTGACACCTGGCGGGCAGGGTTGGATCGCCCACCTGCCCGCCAGGCCGCCACGGGGCCATCTTGGATGTTTGAATTAAGTCAGTGCTCCAGCACTTCATCTGCTATTGCACGTAGCTACTGAAAACACAAGTAGGCATTACGCAAAGCATGCAAGAAATATATTGGAGGACGCAAGTCCCTACGCGGGGTTGTCATGGTCCCTTTCTTTGGAACTTAGGTCCTTGTGACTTGGAACCAGCCCACGGCGTTCTTGATAAGGCGGCGAGTTCCCGGGAGTGGTATTGAGCTGCGGTGCTGTCATGGATGACAGCCAAGAAGATGCCAGCAGAGCCAACCCGAGTTGTGCGAGCCGCGTTTGAGCCACTGTGCCGCACTCACACCCCTGGTCACCTGTCCTCGCACGACGCAAACACGGGTGTTACCGCAGATTGACAAGGAGCGGCTAAACCGCCGGTACCCATGACACCCCCACGAAATATTACCCACTAGGGCACAAGCAAGGAGAATAAAGCAGAAGCCTTTAAGGCAAACAACTTTACTGACCACCAGCAGTCGCTGATCAGCCAAGGGAGAGCCCACCCATACAGCTGATCAGAGCGAACTACTGGGTACTTACAGTTCTTAGGGGTAAAATTTTTGCAACAAATCCACGTTGAAGGAGTTGGCCAGCTCTTGATCATCCTCAGTGGCCAACCGGACTGCCCCGGGTCAAGATACTGAGACCACCTTGAAGGGGCCCTCCCACCGGGGAGACAGTTTGTGGAGCCCGGCATGCGTTGGATTCTACACAAGACCAGGTCGCCCACTGCCAGTGTTCTCTCATGGACCCGGTGGCGTGGTACCGCCTGAGACTTTGCTAGTACCGAGCAGCACGCAAGGCCGCCTGGTCGCGCACCTCCTCCAGAAGGTTGACTTCTCCACAGTGATCTTCTTGTCCTTCCTCGCTGAACGCCGAGACGCGCGGTGAGCCGAGCGACAGCTCGGACGGGAGGACAGCTTCCGCGCCGTAGACCAGGAAGAAAGGTGTTTCTCCATTCGCCTGACTAGGTGTGGTCCGGAGTGACCACAACACAGCCGGGAGTTCTTCCGTCCACCGTGCCCCCCGCTGATGGAGTCAATCAAATGCTCTGATCTTCAGGCCCCTCAACACTAGCGCGTTAGCGCACTCAGCTTGGCCATTGCTCCTTGGATGGGTGACCGAAGCAAAGCATACCTTAGTGCCCATCTCATCACAAAACTTCAGGAAGGCCGCGCTGGTGAACTAAGTGCCGTTGTCGGTGATGATGTGATTGGCAACTCCGAAGCGGGTGAAGATTCCGTGGATGAACTTGATAGCAGCGGAAGCCATGATGGCATCGCATCTTTGCTTGACCGACCCACTTGGTGAATTTGTCGATGGCGACGAACAGGTGGGTGAAGCCCCCCGTGGCCCGCGGGAATGGGCCCAGGATATCCAGCCCCCAGACCGCGAATGGCCAAGAGAGTGGGATGGTTTGTAGAGCTTGGGCTGGTCGGTGGATTTGCCTGGCGAAGAATTGGCATGCTTCACATCTCCTCACCAGCTCACAAGCATCCTGCAGGGCAATAGGCAAATAAAATCCTTAGCGGAACGCTTTGCCGACAAGCGTCCGGCCGGACATATGGCTCCTGCACATGCCTCCATGGATATCGAAGAGCAGGCTGCTTCCCTCTTCCCGAGTGATGCACTTCAATAGAATTTCGTTTCTGCTCCGACGGTATAGGTCCCCACCTACCAGAGCATAGCACTTGGCCTTGCGTGCAATTTTCTCAGCTAAGGCATCATCGTCGGGGATCACTCGGTCTCGCAGGAAGGCTAGGATAGGATCCATCCACTGACCTTCCCAGCCAAGTGTGGCGATCACGTGATGATCGCCCGAGTACTCCGCTTGGCCAAGCTTTTCCCCGGGTGCCGCACCGGCGGCACTGCCGCCTTCCTCCCGGACTTGGGGGCTGAGGTGGGTGTGCTGCCTACCCTCCTTGAGCTGGAGGCCGCAACAGCTGCACCGCCCTACCCACCAGAGTCGGAGGCCGTGATGGCTGCACCGTCGTCCCCGCTTTGAGCGGGGGCAGCGACGGACGGTCGTGATAGTCTTTCTTCAAAGACCCCGACCGAGACAGAGGTTCTTGAGGACGCGAGCTGTGAAAGCCCGTCCGCCATATGGTTGCCGCTTCGAGGGATATGGATATATCCCAGTCCTTCGAAGTGGCGCTCCATCTTCCTGACCTCCGCCAAGTAGGCGGCCATGGTAGGGTTAGAGCAATGAAATTCCTTCCGCGCTTGATTGATGACCAGCGGGGAGTCGCCTTTGACTTGGGTATTTGGACACCTAACGCCGAGGCGGTAGCGTATCGCCAAAGAGCCCTCATATTCGGCGATGTTGTTGGTGGCCTTGAAGTCGAGGGCGATCACATACTAGAGGATGTCGCCGGTCGGGGAGACTAGGACTACTTCAGCCCCCGCGCCTTCGAGCCTAAAGGAGCCGTCTAAGAATAAAGTCTAGGGGGAAGGTGCGGGTGTTTCTTCTGCTTCCGGAGTGGCGGAAGTCCATTCGGCAACAAACTCCGCCAGCTTCTGGCTCTTGATGGCGGTGCGGGGTACAAAGTTGAGATAGAATTCCCCTAGCTCCACTGACCACTTGACGATGCGGCCTTCAGCTTCTCGATTGTGGAGGATCTCTCGTAGGGGGTAGGCAGTGACCACCGTAACTTCTCGCCCCTGGAAGTAGTGCCGCAGTTTCCTAGATGCCACTAGGACAGCGTAAGCATCTTCTGTGCTTGTGGGTATCTGGTCTCCGCCTCGTGTAGCACCTTACTGACATAGTAGACCGGCCACGGGCGCTTTCCCTCTCGCCACCGATCTGCGCCACCTTGCTAGGGTAGCACAATGTCTGAGAGCAATGGTTTGCGGGCTTGGGGTGACCCGATATGGCGGGGAGGAGAGATACTGCTTTAAGTCTTCAAACGCTCGTTGAGCCTCCTCAGTCCACTCGAAGTGGTTTGTCTTCTTCAGCAGCTTGAATAAGGACATGCTTCTTTCTCCCAACCGGGCAATAAATCACCCTAGGGAGGCCAGGCGACCAGCTAGGCACTGCACCTGCTTGAGCCGAACTGGCGGCTTCATGTGTTCAATGGCTGCTATCTTGTCTGGATTGGCCTCAATGCCCCGACTGGACACGAGGAACCCTAGCAGCTTTCCGGAGGGCACGCCGAATACACACTTCTCGGGGTTGAGCTTTAAGTAATTCTTCCGGAGGTTAGCGAAGGTTTCCTCCAGGTCTTCAATCAGTTCTTTGCTCTTTTTAACTTTCACAACCAAGTCGTCGACGTACACCTCAAGATTGCACCCTATCTGTGGACGGAAAGTAATTTGCATGGTGCGTTGATAAGTAGAACCAGCATTTTTAACCCAAAAGCCATTCTGATATAACAATAAACACCCATAGGGTTACAAAAGCGGTTTTCTCTTCGTCTTCCGCCGCCATGCTAATCTAGTGGTACCCAGAGTACTCATCCAGAAAGCACAGCAGCTCGCATCCCGCCATCGAGTCGACGATGAGATCGGCCATGTGAGGGGTGAGATCCTTCGGCGAGCCTTGTTGAGGTCGATGAAGTTGACACACATCCGCCACTTCCCGTTGGACTTCTTGACAAGCACAGGGTTTGTAAGCCACTCGGGGTGAGAGACTTACCGAACAATCCCTACACGCAGTAGCTTCTCTACCTCCTCCTGAATGGCGTCTTGTCGCTCTAGTGCCTGTCGTCGGACCTTCTGGCGGACCGGGCGCACCTCGGGGAGCGTTGCCAGTCGGTGCTCGATCACCTCCCTGGGGACCCTAGTCATATCGGATGGTTGCCAGGCGAACACATCGGAATTAGACTGGAGGAAGGTGACGAGCGCGTCTTCCTATTCAGCGCTGAGGCTGGCGCCAATGAAGACAGTCTTCCCGGGCTCGCCCTCACTCAGAGAGACCATCTTTACCTCACCGGCCGAGCCGGGCAAGGCGCGGGTCTGCACTTGAGGGGCTCTCGGAAAGGCGGCATCAGCCAACTTCACACAGGTGGCACCGGCCAGATCCAGTGCGTGCTTGTGGCAACACAAAGCTTCTGGCCTATCCACCCGGATAACTATGGGGCCACTAGGCCCTGGTATCTTCACCACTATGTATCTATAGTGGGTTGCTGCCATGAACTTGGCCAACGCTGGTCGGCCAAGTATGGCATTGTACGGGAGGCGAAATCGGTGACTTCAAAGTCGACCAACTCCGTACGGTAGTTTCTTTCCTCCCCGAAAGTCACGGGGAGGCACACCTGGCCCAAAGGGATCGAGCCAGCCCCCAGGGCTATACTGTAGAAGGGCAAGGCCAGGCGCAACTCCTGGCTCGATATTTGGAGTGCCCAGAACACCTTGGAGGACAGGAGGTTGATGGAGCTCCCTCCGTCCACGAGCACTCGCCCAAGATTCACGTTCTGGATCGTGGGCGAAACCACAACCGGAAGGTGACCTATGCCGGCAGTGCTCTCAGGGTGGTCCGCCCGACTGAAGGTGATCGGCTCCTCTGACCACTTCAGCATCCGACACGCCCCTGAACCCGACACCGTAGCGCAGACTTCCCTACTCAGCCGCTTGTAAGACGCGTTGGAGGGGTAGGTGGACGAGCCACCATGAATGCACGCCACGGCATGGTCCACCTGCTGGAAGGCCAGCGGGGCGGGGTCCTCGTCTTGATCATCGTCATGAGGGCGGTGCTCCTTGAGCCGCCGCTCGACCATCTTGCTCACAACCTGGCAACTGGCCAGGTCGTGAGTGTTGGTCCTGTGGATCGAGCAGAAAGGCTTGCCCTCTTTCTCCTCGTGGCGGTTGTTCCTCCGACCACGGCGGTCATCCCGCCGGTCACGGCGGTCGCGCCTTCGTGGCCGGGCGTCTTCATGCTCATGCTCAGCGGTCAGGACCCGCCTGGTCCCAACTGCCTTGCGCTCCACGTCTTCTTGCTCGCAGGGCCGGGGCCACTAGAGGTCTGGGCTTCGTCCCCGCCACATCCTCGTGCGACGCCAGATAGCGGCCCCTGAGCCTCCGCCGCTCGCGCACACTTGTGCGCCAGGGAGAAGAGCTCAGAGGTGGTGGCGATGTTGCGGGTCGCCATCTTTTCCGGCATCTTGAGGTCTCGAACGCCTCTTTGAAAGGCGATGACGACCGGCTACTCTGAGATCCGGGGGATCGTGTTGCAACAATGGCAGAATCGTCGAGTGAAGTCGAGCAACGACTCCCCTTTTTCTTGCTCGAGGGTATGGAGATCATCCTCCACACCCGGCTGTGCCTAGGAGCCTTGGAAGTTGGCGACAAGCGCATTAATCCCTGCGGGAGGTTCAACAGCCAGGACCGGGTGGACTCCGTCAAGGCCGTTGGAAACAGTTGTCCATGGCTTTCTCAGACCCGCCAGCGGCACGCACCATCGTGGTGTAGATCTGCAAGAACTCCTCTGGGTTGGTGGTGCCGTCATACTTCTCGATGGAGGCCGGATGAAACCTTTCAGGCCACGCCACACGGCGCAGCCGTCAGGAAAATGCCTGGCAGCCGACGCCGTAGGGGAAGTCCTATCGTCCACCTAAACCCTGGCCCGGAGACCGTGCCGGGGAGTGCGGATCGTGACTACCCAAAGAGTCGGAGGAGTGGACCTCCTCCTCGCTCTGAAGGCGAGATCGTGGGAGGAACTCTCACCCCTAGGATCCATCTGTCCATTGCAAGCGTGACGACGCTGCAAGTGATCACGCAAATCACCGTCGCGCCGCTGGTGCCGCTTCTCCAGATGAACCCTCAGGTCCTCGCGGCTCCTTGCAGAGCCGGGTGTTGGGAACACAGTATGCTACGCTAGCACAAATTAAAATTTCTACCGCATAATCAGAAAAGCTACTTGCAAGAAAGGGATCACAGATTAAATTACCACTAGACGCGCAGTTACGGAATCCTTCACGCGTTGGTGTAGTGGATTGTCCTCACGCGGATCGTCCTTACGCGGATCATCCTTGCTGCGGATCATCCTCGCTGTGGATCGTCCTCACCACGCCGCAGTAGCAGCAACGTCACCACAGCAGTCCACACGTCCCGGGATGGAACGCCGTGCGTCGGCGTGTAAGCACCGTGTTGCTCGGCAAGGGCAATAAGAGGTGGAGGCTAGGGTTCTGGACGTGAACAACATCATGCACGTCCACCCTTCTCCTCTCCTTATATAGCCCACAGCGAAACCCTAAGCCGGGGCCCATCGGTAGCGTTAAGCCCACGAGGTCCATTAATTACGGATCAATCCGAATTAATGCGTCGGACAGATTAAGTGTGTGACCACAGAGGTTCATGTACATTTGGACATAGATTGGAAAACCCTTTTCCAATCCAATAGCTGGTAGCGGTTCCTTGCAGAGCATGCCTACTCCCAAACGCAAATGATCAAATCAGATAGAACCTTTCAAAAGTACTCATGTAATAATCCGTTTGCCAAACTATATGAAGATCGAACTCAAGGCGAGAAGTATGTCATCCTTTGATAGTTCAATCCATCTCTCGTATCCCTGATATATTAATAAGTTGTGATTGACTTCTCAATCACGGCATGGCCATGCCTTCCTTAATCATATCACACGAGTGGTCTAGACATATATCTCAGATTATCGAGTGGCAAATTCCATCTTATTTGCTCACTTCCCTCTGCATGTTTCATAGCAAACATGAAAGCTACCTTATAACTATCCGGTTAGGAAATAGTGTTTGGTGGCCCCAAGGTAAACTATTACATATGTAGGAATGTGACAATCTCAGGTCTAAGGATCATACATCCACTATGTATGAGATACTCGATGACACATAAGAATGTAACATTCTCACGGTGTCCCATTCTTGGTCTATCGACCCATGTTCTTCATCATGAGTTCACAATGTATTGATGATATCTCCATATCCTATGATCTATGAAACATAATCATCGATCAATACATGTGCTGATCTATTCATCGTTGTCCTATACGATGATACCCGATCAGAGATACTTACAGAATTATATCAATAAGTAGAGAGTTTCATAAGCAAGTCACATACTTGCTGATCAATATAATGATATACATTCATTGGACCAATAATCATATTATTATTCATAAGCATAGTCATGTTACAATCATCTATATGACTGCCTCAAGGGCATAACACCAACACCGGGACCCTCTTCTTGCATGCCCTTTCCCTTACTCTAGCCCTCCTAGCCAGAGCGCTTCCCGCTTAGGCAACTGGAAGCTTGGGTGCGATCAACGCGTGCCCTTGGGTGAGGGGTACCAACGGTGCCTGACCGGTCGGGCATCCCTACGTGGAGTTGGGTCACATCTATGAGGCCAACAATTTCTCGCTGCCACAGCATGGGCGGGGTGTCTCCTGCAAGCTCCACCGGAGGGTGGTCCAGGAGGAGATGAACCGCATGCAGGTTCTGGGCCGGAGTGGCTGCCTCCGTAGCCAGCCGACGCCGAACCGAAAGTTTGGCCGCTGCCAGGGGGCACCACCGCCCTCCTGCGGGGGCGGCGTGAGGTGGTCCCTCATCCGACGGGAGTGCCGGGACGTGTTCTGGGCGCTGCTAGCCTCCGCCGCCTCTTGTTGATGCGAGTGTGAACTTGCCATCACCAGATGTAAGGTCCTTTCGGACAGAAGACCAAAATCCACCAGAGAGATGGCCGGATTAGCCAACTACTAGCCCCCTACCTGGCGAGCCCCTGTCGGCATATTTCGCCCGACAGGACCCCATCAATGGACTGGTTGACTACTCCCAAGATGGAGGATACGGTTCGGTAGAGGGCATCTTCGTGGTTGGAAACCCTAATGACTCTCACACGAGGGATTCCGGGGATCAACAGATCAAGGAACGCAGTGATGTACCTAGGTTCAGGCCCCCAGTGCAAGTAATAGCCCTACGTCCTGCTAGATCTTTGTTGAGGAAATATGGAGGCGATTACAATGGTTCTTCTGGTCTCGAGCTTGGATGAGTCCTTTGGGTCTCGCCCTTCTTCATGCACCAGAGCACCCTTATACAGACGGGGTTGGCCCAGGCAGGTGAGAAGGTGATGCTATACTGATCTACAACTCATTAATTACACCCATCATTGCGGTCTTATCACACCGACCTATGACTCATTTATTGCATCTGTCACTATAGCCTTGTCCTTCAAACCCCATTTAATGCCGCTGCGTGGCTTCGCCCGGTCTGCCTGGGAAGTGACACTCCTGTGATGGGTTTGGTGAGGGGCGTTAGATGGATGGGTCATCGTCGTATCGATAGCAGAATTCTTCGTAATCAATGGCCCTAACACAGCGTGTCAGGGGAAGGAGACTTTGAGGCGAAGCCTTCTCCTCATTCCTTTGGTTGCCTACGTGGCCTGACGAGTGGGGCTCGATTGCCTGCTCGCTTGCTAGGCCGCCACAGAGGCCGACGCCCGGCGAGCAGGGCCGGATCGTTCACCTACTCGCCAGGCCGCCACGGAGGCCAAACATGTGGATTTGAGTTCCCGCACAAGCAAGAAGGATTTGAGTTCATGTGGACAAAGTTGGCAGGGGATATTTCAATTGAACAGCTGAAGCACACTGTGAACACCGATGTTGCAGGTGGCTATGTGATTTCTCATGCCCCAAGGACAGGGAAGACCCGACTTGCAATCACATTTGTTCAATCTTACCTTGAGCTTTTCCCACTGTGTAGTCCGATGATAATTGCTCCCATGGGGATGCTGGCTACATGGGAGCAGGAGTTGAAACTTGTCAGAATTTTCTCTTTTTTGTAAGTCCTGATATGTATTGAATTTGAACCTACAATTTTATACATAGGTAGAGTAATCTATGAAGTACATCTACAAAATTTTTTCAGAGTTTTTCGTAACTTTTATTAGTTGGTGTTCACGGTGTGTACACAGGAAGCCCTGTGTGCACATGATATGTTGCCTTCAAATATATAGTATATAAAGTGTCGTTAGATCATAATTAAAATATATTAAAGCATCACAATATTTAGTTTTTACAATAGTCTGTTTACAAATGTAGTGTGAGTACATCTCGTTCACTTTGGTTTTTCAACAACTCCAGTGGAATTAAAGTTGCTCGTGGAACTCACCATTTGGATTGATGATCTCATCGTGAACAAATCCAGCGATCTGCTCTTGAATTGCTAAAATTTCTGTTAGCAGTAACTTATTGGTTCTCATCCTGGAGCGCTGTTATTGAAAAAAAGAGAAATTTAATTAATGATGATAGATGTTAAATGAAAGAAAAGTAGGCATCAATGTGTAATTATATACCATGGCTTCGTTATAGCCGACACTCTCCATGACAATTGAATGTATATTTGTACATACGTAGTATGCATATAAATTATTTTCCCGGTCCTGTCTCATGCATGGAAAGTTGGTTATTATTTGGAAATCTTTCTTGTAGGGACGATACCGAACACTTTTCTTGCAATATCGTGTGAATGCCCTGCGAACGATTTTAAATAGTAATTAAACTTAAATACAATAGAATAAAATATTACTAGAGCAATAGCATAGCGATCGAGTTTACACTTCATCATGTCCCAAAAATTTTTATCTGATTAAGTGGTTTTCTCGGTGAGTCCAAGACAAAAATCACTGCTAGCATCTAACTCGATGACGAGGAGGACCCAGTGAAACCTAGACATATATGTTAACATAGCCTATTAGTCCCACATCGTGTCACGCAAAAATAGTAAAACAATATTAGAAGTAGGATAATACGTACTTAAAGTTATAGGGTAAAAGTATGGAGGTTTTGTATTGCAGCTTCAAGAAAGTATTAAATAAATAGTCTTCAACAAACTGCAAACTCTGCAGGACGATTTTCTCGTTGACAAGCCCCGGATCGAGAAATCCTAACTTGTCATTGCCATTTCTTCTACATGTTTGTATCTCCATTCTACATATATAAAAAAGAAGTTAGACATGCAGTTAAACGGTATAAGAATATACAATAATATAAATAGAGACTTACAAAGTCCACAGTCTGAGTACATTCGCGTCTAGAGCATCTTGTTGCTACAACATATACAATTCGGACAATAATACCTAGAAGATGTTATCCCCATTGTGAAAATCCAATTCTTTGTATCTGACTGGGAGCGCCTCCATACCAATGTTGCACTGCTGCATGTACCACTGATGGACGCACCGCAATTGTGTTGTTAGGTGGTCTAAATGAGCTGGTTCAACTAGCGGTTGCCCCAAAAAGAACTTCCACCTTAGACCTTGCTCGTGAGCACGAAGTTGTTCAGCAGCATCTCCTTCAGCTTGCGACATCAACGCGTTAGCACTAGCCATCTTCAAGTATTGATTTCTGGAGATGCGCTCGTAGTCCGACATTTTGGAAGGTTCAGAAGCCTGCCCTGTCTCTTTGACTTTTGCCATACTCAAGAAAAACTTCTGCGCATTAGCATCAACTTTAGTCTTCTCAGGTGATGGCACCTTTTTGAAGTGAGATGTTACGCAGTCCCTTATTTCCTTTTTCCATTCTTCTTCAGTCATCTTGGCTGGTAATTTCTTCTAAGGCTGTGCTGACTTCATAGATGACCAAGATTTGCTACAAGACGGTGCGGACTTTCGAGATGGTGCTGATGTTCGATTTTTCTTATATGCTGAGCAGTTGGACTTTTCTTGGCTGGTGCCAACGGAGGAGTTGGACTTTTTTTGGCTGGTGCCAGTGGAGGAGTTGGACTTTTCCTAACTGGTGCCGGCGGAGGAGTTGCACTTTTCCTAGGCGACAGGTCTGCGTGTGGAGTGTGCGGCTAATCATCATCATCGTCTTTGTCATCTTCATCGTCCGAGCCAAACATAATCAAGCTCTTGCGCCACGCGAGGAAGCCATGCACGTTTTCTCCAAGTTTGTTTTTTCTATCCTCGCTAGGAATCTCTACCTCCATTTTGCGATATTGTCGGACTAATCTCAGCAGTATTGGGCGGCAGTGCAGAACCTGCGAGGAGCAGCATGGCCAAGCCCTGTCATCAGCCACCTTGATGGTAATGCCATGTGCAGACAATTGCAGCTTGCACGGTGTCGGTTCTGTGATGTCATCCACTAGAAAATAGAGTCCATGTTCTTCGGAATCCTGTGGGCCTTGACTACTCTTCTGAATACCATATTGAAGTTCCAAGGGCTGTCATCGAGTGGCGGTCGTGAGCTGAGAGCTTTCTGTACTGCTTGCTCCACAACTTTATCCAGCTCCACTCTCTGTTCCGCTAACGCTCTTACCACAGCATCTTGTATTTGACGGTCCAGTTGATCTTCTCTTATTCTTTTCAGCCGCTTATACAATGATGTGTCAGCTGGGAAGCCTTCTTTCCACAGCACCAAACCAACTCCTCGGGTACGCCCAGGATGCTCCTTGTTACCCAGGGCAACGGTCAGCTCGTCATTCTCCCTTCGTGGCCTGAAAAAGCCTTGTGAAGACCGTACGTGAGCATATGATATTTTCCATGACACTTCCTAGGCTCTATCGCTCCTGAAGCTCAAGCTGCCATCTTTCGAGATAGAAGCCCCCCTCCCAAGCAACCAGTGCTTCGATCGTTCACTCAACTCGACAGTCGCAGGAATGATGCCCCTGCTGGTTAGCTCTTCTTTGCACCTATCCTATGCAGGTATTTTCTTCACGTAGCCACCAGTGCCTAGTGTGTGAGGGTACATATTCTTATCCGCGTTAGCCTTGTTCTCCTGACTCACTATCTGGGCTTCTTCATAATTCTTGTACGCCACAAAGTCCTCCCAAAATTCCCTTATCTTTGGATACATGTTAAAATTTGGCGTTTCATTCTTCTTCACATAGTTCCTATTCAACATCGTCTTCCAATTCTTCCACGATGTGCACATGATACTTAGTGCACGTTTCTTTGTAACCAACTCAGAGCCTTGGGGGAATTGGAATACTTCTTTTAGCTTATCCCATAGCAAGTCCTTCAGGTCATCGGGAACCACCCATTGATCACCTCGGCGGCCGGTCCATGATCTATAGCTGATGGGCACATTAACCCTAGCAAGTACTCCGCAGGCTGTATTGTACGGCCCCAACTCTGACGCGGGTATAGCAGGTTCCCCGACTACCGAGAGCTCTACTATATTGTGAACACCCTTAGGCATCTTGCTTGGACCACGGCCTGCACGCCGCCTTTGTTCATTAGACGTTTGAGCCTGCAATTGGATCTTGTTATTAGTCGTCTGACCCTACAATATTTTGGGAATCACAACATACTAATACTTTACATTGCCCATGTTAGAGGCGTCAGCTTGGTCCATGGCAGTGGCGCCAGGTTTCTCCATATCAATATCCTGTAGGTTCAGGTAGTACGTTGGGCTACCCGTTCCTACTTCGTCTATATTCGAGGGCCGAACTCTCTCTGGCACTTGTCCCTGATTAGAGGCCATTCCTAGCAATCAAAAATTTCAAATTAACACACATACACATACTTATGAATTCAAACATATTTTTGTACACATACATTTTTCAAGGACACATATATATTTTTATACACATACATCTTTATACACATATTTTTGTGTGGGTTATTTAGAAGGAAAATAAATGACCATTATCAGGTTTCACATTCTTTCTCGCCAACAGAATATTATTAATATGGCAATAGAAAACTAGATCCATTTACTAGAATAAATCAAATAGCATTCGTACATTTACAATCCAGAGATATTGCATGTTTTCATTTCACTGATCACAAATCCTGTGCGGCCAACTACATGTTTCTCGCGAGTACTAGACTTGCTATTGGAACAGACCAACATTATATCAACCAAGCATCAACGTCAACCAGACCAATGCATTTACTTTGTACTTTGATATATTCTATGGGTGATGCTAGATCATTTTATTGGGTTAATTATATTGCATTCCTTTTTATTAAATAGTTAACAACGAGGAATTGTACATTTGAATAAATTGTCAAACACAGAATCACTTCCACGTGCAATTAGTTACTAGATGGCATTGCCACACCAACCTAGCATTAAACACCACTAACCTAATTTATGCAATTCAACAACGGGGTCATTTCCTCATGAACAAAACATCTAAACCAGAATTGCCAACACTCACAAATGTCACCTTAGTAATACCCATAAAGATCATAAAGGAATTTTAGACAGGTTCAAATTACAGTCTCTTACATCAAAGTTACACCTCAAAGAACATAATAGAGTACATAGAAATGGGTTCAAGCATTCATTTATGGTGTCTACATGACATCAATTAGGTGGTAGCTAGGAATGGTGTCTACCTGACATCAATTAGACTATATATTTCAATTACAAGTGACTATATGCTTTGTGAACCCAAACTTGACTCCATGAACAACAATGATTGCTAGATATAATTAAGATTACATAGACAGCAAGGAATCACACTACAATTAGAATCCACATAGAAAAATGAATGTGTCAAACTAATATTACATCCAAATCAGTTCTTCCAATTGGAAAACCATGCTATCTCATTCACGTTGGAGAACACAAAATAAATATGTAAACGAATACTCCATAATACACATACAAATATTTGAATGACACGTATACATATTTCAAGAACATGTACACATACACGGAATATATACACATACATAGGAGATTTACCAAAAGTACATATTTCAAGAACATGTACACATACACATACACAGAATATATACACATACATCTTTCAAGGTCACATATATATATATATATATATATATATTTATACACATACATTGTAACACCCCGGCACCCCGTGCCCTGAATGTTACCCTCACTACCACCAATAATTACAAATCTACTAAGAATAAAACTTAGCAAAGCAAGCGAACAACTAGGTGATTGACGAATTTACCAAAAAATTTGGCAGCACCTCCCCTAAAACTAGGACATCCACTCAGCAGACAGAAAACATTTACAGTATATAATATCATTCTAGCAGGTCCTTAGTTAACCAATCACACACATCCAATAGAAATTAATAAACTCCGCCACATAATTATTACAGGACAGGAACTCAATAAACATGACCGCAAACAACCTCTTACAAAAAGTTTCACGAACTATTAAAATTGGAACTATAAGCAATATGGTGGAAAGGTTATGTTGCAAATCGTGATTGTGCTACTACTCCCCCCATGCATGCCGGGTTCAATGTACCTGCAACAACACAACAAACAAGCGTGAGTCGATGACTCAGCAAAGCACACGAGAGTAACAATTCCAATTATCATAAGTAAAACAAGAGCTTGACTATAAAAGCAAGGAAGACAAATGAAGCAACATCCGGACGTCGTTTTATACTCATTTAAAGCAATAACTTGACTATACAAGAAATTACGCAATCAAGACATCAACTTGATAATAAACCCATTCAACGCCAGCGAAGCATTACTTTCTCTAAGTCAACGTCTCCCAACTCAACTACCCTTTTCTCAACTCAAAACATTTTCATCACTTGCATTTGAGTTCAAAATTCGACTTCACTCCACGATATTCATACAACTTAATTAGCAAGGCAAAGAAAAGAAATACGCTAATTCATCAATTCAATTCAATCTCCCCTTTTGGGTTGAGTCCACGACTCAACCTTCAATTACCATAGTCACCACTCATATGACACACCATTTACCACAACACTCATTATTAAAGATGCAATGCACATGAATGCTCATTTCCATGCACGTACCGGTACTGCCGAGTGCCCACCCGTCGGTGTGCACCCTCACGTCCCTTCCATCCCGTAGAAGGAAGGTGCCTACTCTTACTGTCTCGCTCCCATTCACCTCGATGAGTGAGACTACGAGGTAGGACTTTCGTGTTCACTACGTGTGAACACAGAGGCCCGCATCAGAATGGGTCGCCTCTTCCATTATGAATGCACAAATGCAATTTTCATGAATGAAATGCAACTTTTCATTCAATGCCAACACTAACATGCCATATACATACACAGCCAATTCTCACATTCAGAAATCACCAGCGATACTAGTAAAATCAGATTCAACCATAAGACATGGCAACTCATAACGTTTCTATCATGCAACTACATCCTATGGCCCTGAGCCATGTTCACACAATACACTTGCAATTAGATGCTCACATATACTATCTTTATAAATGACTTAACCGTTGGAACCAAACTCATGTTAGCCCCAATCACTCAAACAACATACTCGCTATAATCAACCTTACAAAAAAAACTCGGTCTCAATTAGAGTTCATCTAATTAACAGAGTAACAATTAAATTAAGAAGCACCACATATGAACACATATCCACACTCAACAACAATGTGTACTTGCATCCCTTCCTTAACCTTTTAATCATTATAAACATTTTCATAAGATGAAGCACCTTCTAGCTATATTCAGGCAAAGCATACCTCTTGCGTATTCATCGGCAATTACGTACGCTAAGAGCAAACAATCGATTAATCCTCCTAGTCACAATCTAGGGAATGCACTTGCCTTTTACCGACGAAGAATGGAGTGGCATACGGTTGAGGCCACTCTGATGAACCTTCCTCGCAAATAAGCAATATTCCTCCAACTTAAATTGTATGCACACTCAACACAAGCGACGAAAGAAATCAATTCTTTTGCATAACATAGGTATAGCGCTTCAACCCTAATTCATTCGAGGGAGCAGAACAGTAAAACCCACGAATTTCATGGATCCTCTACATGCCAAGAGGTGACAAATAATCTAAGCCTCATCCATAACTCAGAGTAGTAAAGGAACTCAAACAACACATCCAGATCCCCGGTTGTTTCATCCATGCAGTCAAAATACTTGAGAAATAAGAGAGCATGCATGCATACAAGGATTGAAATTCATTCACAACAGTTGCCATCCCAATTCCCGTTTTCCCACCCCCCCTAGTCAACAGCTAACGGTAAGAGGTGATGGAAATAGCACCTACTCTTGGTTATAGCTCACCATGCAACTGCCTTAGCCTTTAACCAGGTATAAACATCAACTAAACAATGGCAAGCATCATGAAAATTACGCTAGACTAACAGATACTTAAGTAAACACATCTAACCCAGATCACAAACTTACCCAACCTTGATGAACCATCAGCACAGAGATTTATTCACAAATCATGCAAGTGAACCACAAGGTTCCAGTACACAACCTTTGAGCACAGGCAAGCAATGAACCAATACAAACTCATAGCTAGTGTTTGCGGTTCATGCAAGAGAAAGAAAGGACATTGCCCATAGATTAGCAAACACCTAATTTAATTAATCGCATCAAATCCTGAAGTTGAACCCACTCCCAACCCCCAACTCCATGCATTTAGCATGAGCATACTAGTTACAGATAGATACCATAACATACCCCTTCTAGGCAATACATCAAACACATGGCATGCACAAACATTTCATCTCAAGAAAAACCTAGCTAGACATATCATCAAACACCTGGCATGCATACTAGAAATCAAACTTTTCAATGAACTCTAGGCTTGAGTCCTCACCATAGGAAGGGGCAAGAGGCACAATTCAGTGCCGAGGGGAGGGAAGGTCACAGGAGGAGGCAGCAGGCCGAATCGCCGGAAGGAAGGCACCGCCATTCTTTGTCGACTGCCTCAAGACTTGCTCCGTATTCTTCTTTGGCATCGAGTGGAAGAGGGAGCGCCGGCTGGCCTGCTGCTTCGCTGCTTCAGCTGGGAACGGCAGGCACTCAGCCAAGAGAGGAGGGAGGACGCCGAGCAGGAAGGGAGGCGCTGGAATCGGCAGGGGCAGGGAGAGGCGCTGGGATCGGCAAGGGCAAGGAGAGGTCTTTGGGATGAGCTCAGCCTTAGGGCCGACTGACCCTGAGAGACAGTTCGGTGGGGGCAAAACAAATCGGTGGTGGCACCGGGAAAAATATCGGCAAGGAAGAAATGGTAGCCACTCAAAGGAATGAGAGAAAAATTAGGTGAAAAGGTAGGTGGGAAGGGAAAAATTCCAGAAAAACCCTTCCAAAGCCTAAAATTGGAGGGAAGTTTCGCAGTATTACATACATCTTTCAAGGTCACACATATAAAAATAATACACATACACTTCTCTTTACAAAACAAATATTTAAAAAACATGTATACATCTTTCAAGAACATATACAAAGCACTAAATTGAAGTTTACTTCTGGCTGCAGTGAGGCGACGGTGGCCCGAGGCGAGCGAGGATTGCTGTAAATATTGCGGTATCAATAATTTTATCATAACAATTATTCCAAGTAATATAAATAACCATAAAGCAAAATGATCAAAACAGCACATGATTACATACTGATTCATAATAATAGATTGCATCATATAGAATGAACACAGTATCAGTGATATCAATAAGGGCATAAACATGAACAAGGCAACTAGCATAAAGCTCAACTTGTTTATTTTGAGTGTTCTCAGATGTCAGGTTGCCCAAAGGCCCTCCTCGTCACAAGGGACGAGTAATAGACTAATTTGTGACAACCTTACCTTAGTTATTGATTTACTTGTTGACAGATTAATAACAAATCTACTCAATTGAATAATATATGCATAATATAGTGAATCACATTAAACAGACATGAACATAAGATAGAACAGCAAGCACTACATTGACTGAATATGATCTAAGTTTTCTCCATGAAACAGGAAGCACTAAATTGACTGAATAAGCATATACAACAGGATAATCAATTAAGCTAAACAAGAAGTAACAAGATATAACAGGCTGTCAACATTTGTTGTCACAAATTGTCTATTTCAGTCCCAAAATCCTCATTGAACACTATACCCACATGCTAGGTCCCCAAGCCAAACGAATTGGCTAGCCCCTTAACATTCATCTGCACATTCACATCAACTAACATTCGGACATCAAGCAACATTTGGACATTCATCTGGACATTCACATCAAGCATCACTGGATTACATCCCACAAGCATCATCACTGGATTACATCCACATCAACCAACATTCGGACATCAAGCAGCAACATTCGGGTCTCATCGAGGCGACGGCAAGAGGTTAGGGTAAATGAGAAGTTCGCAAGAGGTGTACCAATGAAGGGAGGTCGACGCGACGGCGGGGAGGTGAAGGTGACGGTGGGGAGGTGGCAGCGGGGAAGCTTCGAGGCGACGGCAGGGAAGGTCCGAGGTGACGGCTGGGAAGCTCCAAGGCGAGGAGGCGGTCCACGGCGAGGTCGAGGCGACGGCGATGAGCTCCAAGGCAACGTGACGGCATCGGTTCGACGGGAGGCTGTAACACCCCGGCTCCCCGTGCCCCGAATGTTACACCCTATAGCACCAACAATTACACATCACTAAGAATAAATATTAGCAAAGCAAGCAACAACTAGGAGGTTGTCGAATTTATTAAAAGTTTCGGCAGCACCTCCCCTAAAACTAGGACATCCACTCAGCAGACAAAAAACATTTACAGTTATATGATATCATTCTAGCAGGTCCTTAGTTAACCAATCATACATCCAATAGAAATTAATAAACTCCACTACATAATTATTACAGGACAGGGATTTATTAAACATAACCGCAAACAACCTTTTACAAGAATTTTTTCACGAGCTATTAAAATCAGAATTATAAATCAACATGATGGAACAGTGATGATGCAAACGTGATTGTGCTACTACTCCCATCCCAGCATGCCGACTTCAGGGAACCTACACACATTTACAAAAATAAATGTGAGTCGAAGACTCAGCAAGTGCAACAAAGTAGCAATATCAATATCAATTAACATGTGTAAATCATAAACATGTCCATATTTTGGAATACTACATTAACACGTATAACAAAAAGAAGAAATCACTATTAGTTACCTCATCACCTACCTTGTTCACGAATTTCACATACCTCATTAGACAACATTGAACGAGTCCACGACCCGATCCATTCTTAACCTGTAATTTACCCTCAACCCAAAGGTCATCTGCTGCCATTCACCATTAGCTTTACCATGCAATGCATCCAACAAAACATATACAAGGAATTTGGCACGCAACTTATTTAAACAAATTTTGGGGGAGTTACCTCCACACCTTACCATTCACCACAAGAGCCATTAAGTGCAACGCTATGCAATGCAAACATGCTGGAATGCTCAAGTGCACCTTTCAATGCCTATACCGGTATGGCTAAGTGCACACCCGTCGGTGTGCACCTTCTCAATCCCCTCCATCCCGTGGAGAGTGCCTACTCTTACTGACTTGTTCCCATACCCCCATGGGTATGAGACTACGAGGTAGGACTTTCGTGTTCACTACGTGTGAACACAGAGGCCCGCATTGGCATGGGTCGCCTCTTCCTTTTATGAATGCTCAAGTGCAATTGTCATGAATAAAAATGCAACCTTCATTCATTTCCAATCATAGCATAGTCATATTTAACTACAGAAACATCAACTAGTTCTCACATACATAACTTAATACGTACTTTTGTTATTCAAACTCATGAGTAAATAAAAGAAAGGGGTACAACACAATAAGTTCTACAAAGCGGACGAGACCACACAACGAGTAATCGTGCGGGGTCACACAACATGCATCGCAATCCACTTGCATCGTCGTCACATATTTAACATTTTAGACCTATTGCCGCTTATAATCATACTCCTTAGCACAATCAACACAATTGCTCTTACTTGCAGCTTCAAGGTAAGGAAACTAATCACATGGTTAGAACGATTGGACCATACTCATGAACCAGACTCCGAAGCCCATACTAGTATACTTTCTTAATCAATGCACTGGCCAAAAGCCCCGTTCTCAACTAAAATTTCCTCTAATTACACAGAACAATAATTAAAATAGGAAGCAGCACGTAGTAACACACAATCTTACTCATAACAAGACAATTTAACCAATAGCATTAGCATAGCGTATCAAAACAGGAATGATCACTTAAAGACATTGAGTAAAATATTGGGTGCTTTCAATATTAAATACCGTCGATTCGCTTATTGTTCTACCATTCATTTTCCAAAAGCCCACTCTCAACCATAATTCATCTAAATTTGCAAAGCAATAAATGAAACAGGAAGCATCATTTATTATAAAACAGGAAGTATCACATAATATAAAACAGGAAGTATCACCTATTACTCACGCCCATATCCAACCCCACGATGTACTTGCCTTCAACCACGGGAAGAATGGGTAGCAAGAGGTTGCGGCCACCCTCTGAGGTCGCTGTCTCTTTTCTTCTTCTCCGGACAACTAACAGGCCAAAAGGTGCAAGGCATTTTATTCACCCTTTGACAAGTAGAATAGTAAGTGGAAGCTACACTTAGCATTTTTAGGTATGCAGTAGGAGTAATGGCAGCCACACTTATTGAATTAGTGCATACAAATGCTATATTGATCAAGGCTACTAATAATCTAAACATCTAACTGGGTTGGAAGAAAAGAAATAATTGAATAAGCAGGCTCATGAGCAAGCATTTCAACCATTACACCTACAACATAAACATCGAGCTTATGATCAACAATCTACAAAATTAGATACTTTAGCACCCTCATTTGGGTTGACCATAACAAGTGGATCAGACTGTATGCACAATAAATATATATATAATTTCATTCAACAATTGATTCAAGAAAATCTGAAAGGCATGGTGGGTCAAAGTATATTGACATCTATTCATGCATGTATTTCATAGCAAATCACAGCACATCATATACTAAAGATTCCAATCTTTGATAACCAAGCATAAGGATCTATATCTCAGCACTTAATCATGTACACTTGAATCACTGGGATACAGCACAAGCATGTAAAATCATTTCATCTCAAGAAAACCTAGCTAGGCATTTCATCAAACACCTGGCATGCACAAGAAAACTAAATACCACAACTTCAATTGCTTGAGCTCTCACCACAAGAAGGCAAGGGGGAAAGCAATCTTGATGTTCTTCTTCTGCCTCTTGGTCTTTCTGCCTGTTAGTCTTCTTCTTCTTCTTGGGTTCTTTGCTAATATTCTTTGCTAATTTGGGGAAAAGAGGGCGCTGAGCCAGGAGGTGGTGCGCCGGCTAGGGGAAGTCCAAGACGCACTGGCCAGGGAGAACAAGGGTGGCGGCTCGGCTATGGCAGAGTTTCTCCTCTCCATCACAATGGTGCAGAGCTCACACTCCTACTCGCAAGGCTCGGCTGGGTCTCCAGGGAATGTCTTGGCCAGGCTCCAGGGCTGCAGTGGAAGGTGCCGGCTAGGAGAGGAGTGGAGGTGCCGACCAAGAGCAGTCCAGGTGAATGGCGAAGGGAGGAGAATGGGGGAGGGAGCAGGGCGACCGGCCAAGTGCAATCGGCCAGGAGAATGGCTCAGGGAGGAAAGGGGGAGTCGGTTGGGGAACAAAATATCAACCAAGAGAAGAAAATGGCAGCCACAAAAAGGTAAGGAGAGATGAGGTTATGTGAAAAGTAGGTGGGGAGGGAAAATTCCAAGAAAACCCTCTCACACCTAAATTCTTTAACCCTAACTCTCCCTGCGGGCCAAACACCCCTATGTAGAACTGCCAGACGGGCCCCTGCTCCTCCGACGGAAGGACCAAAATTAGGGGCGAGGCTTTGCAGTATTACAGAGGCGATAGAGGCACAAGCCGAGCGGCGGGGATGGCCTTCGGTGACGGCGCTGCAACTAAGAGGGCTAGGTTAGGGTAAATGAGAAGACGGTGCGACCTTTGAATTTATAGGGGGTACACTATCACTGCCGGGTCACCAAACAACTGGCAGTGATATCTTATCGCTGCCGGTCCATATGTAGAGCCGACAGTGATATAAGTTATCACTGCCGGCTCAAAATACAAACCGGCAGTAATACTATAATATCACTACCAGCTGGACGTCCAACCAGCAGTGATAGTGGAATATCACTGCCGGGTAGAGGTCTCCCCGGCAATGATAGTGGAATATCGCGGTCGGGGAGATAACTACCTGGCAGTGATAGTGCTTATCACTGCCGATTGATACTAGAAACCGGCAGTGATAAGCTAGTCTCCAAATTTTCTGAAAATTGTGGAGGTATACTGTAGGACATCTAATATTTTATTTAAATATTTCCCAAAATTTGTATCAAGTTCTAAAATTACAAAAAATTAGACTGCTAACTGTTTTAATAGTTTTAATATTTCAAAAATCAAATAATGCTTGAAAAATGAACACAAATGCAGTAAAATTCACACAAATTCAAATGCAGTCAAATTCACAAAAATCCAATTGCAGTCATAAGCTAGTCTCTGACCAATTAAGTGAAATTTTGAATTTGATCAAAAGAAAGCATAACCTCAATTTCCATTATTGCATATATTACATTAATTGTTACATATGAGAAAATAAACATGTCGTTCATACAAAAGAAAGCATACATTTCATTACTACAACTAAGCTACGATTCGACCTTCGTTATGATCATGGCGTATGTACGCAGCTTCGTCACTCTCTTCCATGATACTTAGGTCAACGTCCTCTCCAAAAGGGGGAAGCTCACCGAATTGGTTGTACTCTTCCTCGTCGACAACATTCTCAACTCCGACAATCCTTCTTTTTCCTTGAATAACCACATGGCGCTCCTTGTTAGCCGGGTCAATTAGAAAGAAGATTTGTGTAACAGAATTAGCAAGTACGAATGGTTCTTCTCTGTATCCGACGAGTTTGAGGTCCACGGTAGTGATACCGTACTTATCGATATTCACACCCCCTAGAAGTCTGACCCATTGGCACCGAAAGAGAGGGACCTTCAAAGGTCCATATTCAAGCTCCCAAATCTCTTCTATGATCCGTAGTAGGTTTGCCTATTTCCATTGCTGTCATAGGCATCTATACAGATACCGCTGTTTTGATTGGTGCTCTTTTTATCTTGCGCTCTTGTATAAAATGTAAAACCATTTATGTCGTATCCTTGGAATGTTCAAATTGTAGTTGACGGTCCCTGAGCCAACACTTTCAACTGAGTGCAGTCTGTCTCCGTATGCGTCATGTGTCTACGCAACCAATCGCTGAAGTTATCTCTGTGCTCTCTCATGAGCCAAACCTCTGACATCCCTGGGTTTTTTTCTAGATAGCATGTTCTTGTGCATGTTGACATACGGGGCCACCACAACTGATTGTCCCAAAACTGTGAAATGTTCTTGTGTAAATGAAGCTAGATTGCTAGTTCGTTGTAATTTCTCGCCTAGTGTCCCTTTCCGCTGTAGCCTTCCCTCATGCCGAGATACAGGCACACCAATCGGTTTGAGATCTATATAATCGACGCAGAACTCAATGACCTCCTCGGTTCCCTAGCCATCGGCAATGCAGCCTTTCGGTCGATTTCGGTTACGAACATATTTCTTTATAACCCCCATGAATCTCTTGAAAGGGTACATCTGATGTAGAAATATGAGACCAAGAATCCGTATCTCTTTCACAATATGAACAATGAGATGCACCATAATATCAAAAAAAGATGGAGGAAAACACATCTCAAGCCTGCACAGAGTGTGGACCACGTCTTCCTGCAGCTTATCTAGTTTTAATGGATCGATGGCCTTCTGTGAAATCGCGTTGAAGAATGAACACAACTTCATAATTGGGTCTCGGACTTTCTTTGGCAGAACACCCATAATTGTAATTGGAAGCATCTGTGTTATCATCACATGGCAATCGTGAGACTTCATACCAATTAATTTTATGTCTTTCATTGAGACTAGTCTCTTTATGTTAGCAGAGTAACCAGACGGAACTTTGACTCCGTGCAAGCATTCGCAAAAGCTAATTTTCTCTCTGTTGCTCAAAGTGTAGCAGGCTGTGGGAAGATACTTTTTGCTTGTATCCATTTCTTCGTGATGGAGCTCCTTCCTGAGTTTCATATCTTCGAGGTCCATCCTTACTTGAAGTGTATCTTTCATTTTGCTAGGTATGTCCAGTAAGATACCAAGCAAGCTATCACACATGTTCTTCTCTATGTGCATGACGTCGATTGCGTGTCGAACTTCCAGGTGCTGCCAATAAGGTAGGATCCAAAATACTGATTTCTTTTTCCACAAAGGAGCCTTATCCCGGAAAGTCAGAATAGATGTACTGCCGGCTCCCTTTCCGTGAATAATTGTAAGATCCTTTACGGCGGCAAATATCTATTTTCCAGTGTGATTCTTCGGAGCTAAGGCAATCTTCTTTGTCCCATCAAAAGCTCTCTTATTATTGCGGTATGGGTGATCCTTGCGGAGGAACCTACGATTCCGTATGTAAGCCATTTTTCGGCAGTTCTTCAGCCACCGGCTAGCTGTATCATCCAAGCACTGGACGCATCTGTTGAAGCCTTTTGTCGTCTAGCCTGACAGGTTGCCAAGAGCAAGATAGTCATTAATGGTTACGAACAATAATGCCTATAGGATAAAATTTTTTCTTTTATACTCATCCCATACCCGTATACCATCGTTCCACAATATTAGAAGATCTTCAACCAATAGTTTGAGGTACACATCGATATCATTGCCAGGTTGCCTGGGCCCTTGGATCAGTAGTGGCATCATAATGTACTTTCGCTTCATGCAAAGCCAAGGAGGAAGGTTGTATATGCATAAAGTCACTGGCCAAGTGCTATGACGACTACTCATGTTGCCAAAATGATTCATCCCATCCGTACTCAACCCGAACCTTATATTCCTCACATCATATGCAAAGTGCTTCTTATATTTTCTGTCGATGTTCCTCCATTGCACAGAATTAGCAGGGTGACTGAGTATTCTATCCTTCTTACACTCTTCGACGTGCCATCATAGCAATTGCGCATGCCTTTTGTTCGCAAACAATCACTTCAGATAGAGGATTATAGGGAAATACCACACCACCTTACGGGGACACCTCTTCCTCTTACGTTTTACCCCGACATCATCGTTCTCGATATCGTCGTCGTTGCCCTTATACCGCTTTACTTTGCAAACAACACAGGCATCCATGTCTGCAAACTCATTGCGATACAATATGTAATCGTTTGGAGATGCGTGTATTCTTTGTACTTCCAGTCCCAATGGGCAAACAACCTGCTTAGCCTGGTACGTAGTTGAAAGCAACACGTTACCCTCTGGAAGCAAGTCCCCCAAGAGACATAACAGGTCAGTAAAGCTCTTATTGGACCAACCATTGCTTGCCTTCAACTGCAGTAGTGAAAGCACGGTATGCAGCTTTTTGTGCTCCTCCTTGCAGCTCGGGTACAATGGCGTTGTAGAGTCCTCTACGATACGCTGGAACTTTTGAAACTCCCTTTCACTCGTGAAGTCCCCCTCCCCATCACGCAGCATTTGATCTAGATCATCTTCGTGGCTATCAACGAATGCATCTTCCACTGCCGTCATATCGTTGTCTCTATCATCTTCATCAATGTGTTGCCCTTCATGTACAATATCATCTTCACCGTGCTCGGCCCAAGAGGTATAGCCAGCCTTGAAACCCCTTCGAAGAATGTGTACACGTATCGGCTCTATGTTAGAAAACAGCTTCTCATTTTTGCAATCAATGCATGGACAACAAATATGGTCCGCCAAATTCTTCGACTTGTGTGCCGCAGCCGTATTCAAAAAAACAAGTCACACCATTAAAGAACTCTGGACCACGACGGTCCGTGTCATACATCCACTTTCGGTCCATCTACAGTTAATTATATCGAACTACATTTCAGTATATCAATAAACATACCAAAATAATTTATTCTTTACATTAGTCATGCAGTGCTAATTAATTAAAATGATAAACACATTATAAGCATATAACTGCAAATAACAATATAATTGTAAATGATTAGATTTACAAATACATCTAGCAATTTTGCCTATATTAAGATACATCAAACCTTTTTCACTATTTAAATATCCATCTAGCATTTGTTAATTATTTACAAGATTTATTCATTTCATTTTGTTATGTAGTGCTATTAAATTCAATTAATATACATCAAACAAGCATATAATTGAATATAAGGATATATTTCTAAATAATTATGTATCTTGCAACTTTCATTATTGGAAAATCCATCTACCATTTTCATTATTTAAATATTCAACTAGCAATTCTCACTATTTATAATTCATCTAGCAATTTTTACTATTTAAATATCCATATAACAATTTTTATTATTGAAAAGAATTATAGTTATGCATAATTGTCCATCTAGCAATTTTCATTACTTAAAATCCACTACATCGTTAAAATGGATAAGAATTATAATTTATTAAATAATTTAGCTATATCTTAATTTGAACACTACCAACCTAAAATGTTCACACCATACAATCAGCAATTATCAACATCTAGAGCAATATATAAAGTAAAATTTTACTACAAATATAACATACATCAAGTCAGTAATTAACCTCGAAAAGAAATATGAGACAAATTTTAATACAATTTTTCAGCAGCAACTCGCCAAAGTAATAACTACAGAGCAAAACAGAGCTCCTTTTTATTCTGCTCAGTCGGAGAAGAAGTCACCTCGAAGAGAAATACGAGAAAAATATTAACACAATTTTTTGGCAGCACCTCCCTAATAAAATAACAACCGAGCAAACAGAGCCCCTCTCTGTTCTGCTCGGCCGGGGAAGGCGTCGGTCAGGGTCAATTATATAAATTCCTTATCACTGCCGGCTCTGCGCAGAACCTGCAGTGATAAGGTCAAATTACGCGGGAAAATTCGGATGCGTGGGAAAATACATATCACTGCCGATTAAAGACTAAAACCGGCAGTAAAAGTTATGATATCACTGCCAGTTATAAATTGAACTGGCAGTGATGTGTCACTACCAGTTTTGGGTATAAACCGGCAATGATAGTCTTATCACTACCGGTTGGTTATACAAACCGGCAGTGATACTATTGCCCTTCCATCTCTCGATGCCAACCGTCGCGCTTCCCCATTCCTCTGCCAACTGTTGTGCTTCCCCATTCCGCCTCTATATAATGCCCAGCACTGCTTTCTCTTCATGATTCTTTCAATCCACCACTACTGCAAGAATGCCCCCCCAAAAAAGGGCACGTACTAGGCAAAGCCCCGCTCCGCCGCCAGAGAAGAAGGAGGAGGAGATGAAGGAGGAGGAGGAGGAGGTGATGGAGGAGGAAGAGGAGGCAGAGGAGGAGGGCGACGACGACGACAGTGGCGGCGGCGAGGTCCTGCGTCCTTGGGGCAAGACCAACTCCACCACCGAATTGGATTCGGAGGAGGAGGAGGAGCACCGCCGCAACTCCGATCGGTCATCCGGCAGCAGCTCCGGCGACGAGGAGGAGGAGGACGACGATGACTTTTGAATGTAGGGTTTCACGTCATTTTGGGTTTCAAACGGTTAATAGCCATTGGCCCGTTATATTTTGTATATATAATTAGAACCAAATATGTAATTATGGATGGTATAACTAATTATGTTTTGTAAATGTTTTGTGTTTTAACTAATACATATCACACAAATTACAAATTTTGTAAATGTTCTGTGCGAGATAAATTACAAATGTTTAATATGTTCTGTTTTTTAACTAATTATGCTTTGATCTGTTCTATGTGAGATAAATTACAATGTTTGGTATGTTCTGTATCTTAAGTAATTATGGAGAACAATAATATCACTATCGGTTCTGGAGTAAAATTAGTAGTGAAAATGGTCTTATCACTACCGGTTGATAGACGAACTGGCAATGATAAATCACTACTGGTTTTTTATATAAACCGGCAGTGATATCTTCTTATCACTGCTGGTTCCCTCTAAAACCGGCAATGATATTGCCTCCATTCGTACGGGAAAATTATACTATTCTTATCACTACCGGTTGAAGTTAGAACTGGCAGCGATAATATTATCACTGCCGATTGAATTTAGAACTGGCAGTGATAATATTATCACTGACGGCCCGGGCCTACCCGGCAGTGATGGGGGTCGCAGATGTAGCAATCTGTAATAGTGATATAGCGAAAAGCGTAAGAGATGAATTCAGATTCGCCCACATATAAGGGATAGATTCTAAGCGAAGCGGTTATGGAAATCTTATCTCATAATAATGACTACTTTTATCGCAAAAGAAAAGAGGGAAATGGCTACTTCTGCAGCTGTATCGAGTGAAGTTTAGGTTTAAAGGGGTTGTAATCTGCAAGTTTTGGACCCTTTTGAGGCGTAGCTAGCTATTGGTACAACCTGGCAAATTAATATTATTTTGTTTTACTCTTTGTACTAGAAAAAAATACCAGATTTTTCTGAGAGAATGGAAGTAGAACAACATGGCGTACATGCATGTACGCTCGCTATATGCCTGTTTTGCCACCAACTTTGCAAGAAAAATCTTTACAATGTAGAGCCAAACATTCGCAATCGATCGAGACCGTCGGCAAAATCCACGTATACATGGCTTTTGATGGCAAAGTGGGTGTCGGAGCTAGCTTTAGCATCATGACCACCCTACGTGGCGGCTCTAGAAATATCCAACCCCGAGAAAGCCGTAGGATGCACGCGAAGAAGGAATACACATGCATGCATGCATGATGTATACGCACATGCTACCATTACACTCATTTGCTAGTTAACTGATCTGGAGACAGTATCTCATCACCATGTACATTAGAACACACTAATCAATCCATAATCCTTACTGTCTCCTTCAGTCAGTTATATCAAGCAAGCATGCACACGTCTAGAGCAATTTAAATATACTAGATATGGTAGCGTGCTATTGCACGCCGTGTGTATGTGGACGTGAAAATAGAGATGGGATGTAGGTAAGGTAGTAAAGATGTGTATAAGTGCTAAGGTAAGTATATGCACAGGTGAAGCACGGGTCTCTTTTTTGCAAATATAAGTGCTAAGGCGGAAGGATGCAAGGTATTTAATTGTGAAAGTGTGCAAGGTATTTAATGAGTTTTTTGGAAATCGAATTTTCGGAACCACGGATCTCTTTTTTCAAAATAACCGGCGGAAGGATCTATTTACGATTCCGTTTTTTTTAAATCTTCTGGGTCGAAAGAATTTTTTTTTTTTGCAAAATAACCGGTGAAATGACCCCCGCCGGCGAATCTATGGGACCGCCATAAACCTCCGACGAATTCCGCGTTTTTTTAGAAAACCGCGTGGAGGGACCTAAACGTCGTTTCGATTTTTTTCGGGTCTAGCCTAAAAAAATCGACGAAAGGACGTAAACACGATTTACAATTCTGGTATAAATCCTCGATAAATATGTGTTTTTTTTCGAAAACCGCGTGTAGGGACCTAAACGTATTTTTTTCGGGTCTAGCCTAAAAAAATCGACGAAAGGACGTAAACACGATTTCCAATTCTGGTATAAATCCTCGATAAATATGTGTTTTTTTTCGAAAACCGCGTGTAGGGACCTAAACGTAATTTTGATATTTTTCGGGTCTATCTTACTTAAAAAACTGTCGAAAGGACCTAAACGTGATTTTTAATTTTTCCGAAAGGACCTAAACGTGATTTTCGAATTTTTGGGGGGCCTTACCGGGGGCGCGACACGTGGATACCCCTAGCATCCAGCAAACCCAGGCAACATTATATATTAGATATTCTGGCTGGAATGCGTATTCTTCACCTCACATATACTGATAAAATAATTAAGACACGGTGCTTTAGCTAGAGGCTTTCTTTCACTAACAACATATTGTAGCAAGTAACACTACCTTGAAAAAGGTCATCAGTGGCGGTTCGAAACTGCCATCAGTGACGGTTTTCGAACCGCCACGGATTTAGTGCCACTGATAATCCAAGATATCGATGACGGTTCTAGAACCGCCACGATAACATTATTTGTGACGGTTTTGGCTAGAACCGTCATCGATACTAATATCGATGGCGGTTCGAGCCAAAACCGCCATCGATACTAGTACTATCGATGGCGGTTTTGGTTAGAACCGTCATCGATATTTATGATATCGATGGCGGTTCTAGCCAAAACCGTCATCGATAGTACTAGTATCAGTGGCGGTTTTTGGCTCGAACCGTCACTGATAGTCCGACACAGGAAAATAAAAAACTGGCATTTGTGGCTAGCCTCAGGCAGTGCTAGCCATGCCCTCTGTACAGAAAATAATTACAGATAATAGTGACAAGATTGGTAATTTGTATTGGCTACAATACATAGAGCAACTTTAGAATATATATAAGAGAATTGATAGAAATATCATACAGGAAGCAGTAGACTAGCAGTGTGATTCCATCACACACCAAATACGATCCAATGTTTGATTGACCAACTATAAAGCTCTCCAAGTCACAACAAACAAAGGCTTAAGCTTATTGGAAGGTCAAATGTGGAATGATTGAAGGCCAATCGCTTTTGGATTACACAAATATTAATACATAGGCATGCAAATATCAAATATGTGTGTATTACAGTACTAAGTCACAATAATTCTTGCAGTTGGTGCAAGAATTAGCGAATTTGTCCAACTACATAAACATTGGTGTTGCCACTTGCTAACTTTCCGTAGGACACTAGCAATGTTAGCTAACCATGACCAAATGGAAAATAATCTTCCATGCACAAATACATGATTTTGATCAAGAGTTTATGATTTTAATCAAGAGTTTATATTCTCTCATTTTAGGAGAACTTATGGTTGCATCACATAATCCCTCCAAAGGTTTGTATAGGGAGGTGAGTGGGTTCGATTCTGCTATTAAATCTGTCCTCCCCTGTAGCTCGCTTTTGTGCAACATGCGAGAATAGATGCGAGGACTAAACAAATAGCAGATCGGCTTGTCTAGAGGGCTTCTGGTCTACCAACAAGCTGAAGCGCTAAGTTTTTCTTCGACTAATACTGACTAGTGGTCGTGACAGCACTACACTAAGGACATAAAGCGAATGAAGAAAAATCAAACCTGAATATATTCATGATGAGTTATGTTTCCTAAGCGAGAGTTGAGTTGAACCCCGCAATTCATAGATGCATCGACAAAAGATACAATTCCATGAGTGCAATATAATTTTTGCTAAGCTGCTGTAATGAGATCCTATAGAGTCGCGAGATCGCAATATAGACCAAAACTTGTACAAATTATAGCGAAACAAGAAAACTATCGAGCAAGAAATGAAAAGGTGAGATGGGCATCACCAAACACTTAAATATGTCAACAAGATATGAAGATACCCCACAAGTAAAACATGATCGAAAGACACGAGAAAACAAAAAATTAATAATCGGGAACAACATCGATGTCTACAGATGTGTGAGAGGTTCTACTTATTTCATAAGAATACAATTGTATATAATCACTAAAGTACAAAATAACCTTGCAATATTAATTAATTTACTCTCCTTTTTTTTTACCAAATTTCATTTAGATGAGTAACCAGACCTCTAGGTTCACAAAGCAAAAAAGAGTTAGTGTGTTCATAAGCAAGAGAGAAAATACAGGGAGCTGCTTCAACTGATTTTCAGACCAAAGAAGGGCATATCTCAAAATGCATATAAAATAACCAATAGTCAAATTTTGATCTGATTGAAAAGCTTTCTCAGGCCTCAGCTAGAAAAATTTTAACCGGATTGAAAATCTTTCTCCGCTAGTCCATGAGTAATCAGAAAGGGAGGGCAGCAACTATTCACTTCAAATATAACTTATCATGCAGTTCTCCATTTTTGAGATGGAAAACAATTATTGTTTTCAATGAAGTATGTACAGAAGGTAAGCTACGTACCATAACCTTAAAAGGACCGTCACTGATAGTCCGACAACGAAAATAAAAAATCTGGCATTTGCGGCTAGCCTCAGGCAGTGCTAGCCGTGCCCTCTGTACAGAAAATAATCACAGACAATAGTGTACAGATACAAGAATTATTCATTGCGTCCATAATATGAATACCTAAGAAAATGTAACATTAGAAGGAGGAAAATTTCTTCGTCTCAAAAGTCATGCTCTAGGGGGGCATGTGCACAAAGTGAGCAACTAAGAAAACATGGGGATAAGATACATAACATGAAACATACGAGCTTATTCCCATTTTTTCTTTCTGCCACACATAAATCCAACATGGCAAGTGAAAAATTTGAAATATGTGAGGATCTCCTAACATGGTGCAACTCAATGTAAGTAAGGTGAATCGCTACTATCACATGGATTTTCATGTCTAGAGTTTATTGTGCCCATTGTACAAAGAAAACATGTCTAAATAGACGTAAAAACATTCAACTATTGCGAAGTCTTAGAAGTTGTCAAATGACAAAAGTAAGGATTACTCTTTGGAAAGTGCTTCTCGTACCAATGGATAAAGTATTGCCATCACGGCATAACTTGCAAGGCGATAGAAGAAGAAATATGGAAGTACACATGGACTACTGTGTAAGCAATATGGCACCAAAAATGTGTCGAATAGTGAAATCTGAGCTAACGACATATAGGATCTTCAAGAATATGAAGAAACAACAAGACAGTGGGAAGCCATCTATAGAGAAGTAAGCTAAAACAAAATAGCAACACCCGTTACAAGTGGTTTTTGTGTTACATAATGATTTGACAAACGACTCACCAAGAATTCTCATAGGATGCAAGTTCTTTAAATTACACAAGGCATATGTGCCTTGGGAATGGCTAGAACCTATCGAGATGTGGTTGCCCATTTAAAGTTGTAGATTATAACGAAATGGTTTCAACTTGGTGCAGAATCGGGATTGATGCCCATAGCAGACTTAATGTGTTAAGCATTTGAACAAAGTTGAAAAATAATTAAGATTCGTAATCACTAAAACTTTCCCATGGGAAGCTGGAAGTATGGATTTGTGAGGTTCTTACCAAGAAAATATGCACACAGATGCAAAAGAGCTTGAATTTTTCACACTAGCGATCGGGGTTAACAATATCGATTTGGAGAAAATTGTTGAAAAACAAATTGAAAATTGCTCGAAATGTTAAAAGGGTATGTTGAAATACCTCTACATTCTCAATTTTGGCAAAAATCTGGGTTTGAGTGAGATCACCCAACCGAGAGGAATTCCGTGCTGCATGCGGGAAAAATACTAGCATCATTGACAACTTTCTTCCGGTACAAAATGCAAAGAAGCAGTGGTACTATATTGAATATAGCAATGCAATATTTGTAGCAAAACACCCAAAAAGGAAGTTTGAAGAAACTCAAAATGCATTCATAATGTAATTAGTTACTTGCTGCAGAACATCTTCTGCGTGTCTTGTATAAAACAGAGAGAGGAAGTCAATCGGTTTGGAGCACCCCATTTTCTCGATAACTGAAAACAAAGACATGCTCAAAATTCTTAAGATGAGTTAGAGCAAGGGCTCCAACTTAGCAAAAAACTCGGTTTTTACTTGTAACATTGTTACAAAGTGAAGTTCGCGCAGATAGAGGAAAGATATCAAAACAACAATCACACAAGGATATATAAATCACTAGTCTGGGAGGAATTCCTTACATCCATGTCCTCAACAAGCAGAATCCTACTAAGAGCCATACAAAATATCAAACATGCAGAATGTTTAAGTGCAGCATGCCAAAGACTTTTACCTCCAACCAAACTGAAGTAGTCTCACTGCCTGTGAACAAATATTGCCCAACAAAATATTGTAGAACCTGGTTTCACAGCCTGCAAAGAACAAAGGAGAGTTTGTCATAACGACAAAACAAAAAAATTCTATAGAAGGTAGACACGGAGCGATCTACTTGATGCTGCTTGCGTACAAGTAAATACAGCATAATAATACACATAAATTACACTAAACTAAGTTACCTTGGCAAGTCCAGAGAAGTTGATGGGTAGCAAGTTGGAGGCGACTTCACGCTTCGATCAGGGTCATGTAACAAAACCATTCTCTTCAAGGAGATTGCAGCTTCACTCTTGTTCACCATAGCCTTTCTAGTTTGAAGGGGGCTAGAAATCTTAAATCTTAAAGTTAAAAGTGAAGCATCTTAATCGATTCATAAACATCACGGAGAAAAATCCAACCAAGTAACCAAGTAATTTTTTCACTTGGTTAGTTTATCAAACTATTACAAACACATGAAATAACTTCATATGAAAAAATAACCATGTAAGGCAAACACATGAAATATTTAGAAGTGCCACTGCATGTGTGTACATGTGTTCCTCAAGAAGACAAACATACATGCTCTGATGAGCGTAACCACTCGACAAGAGAAGTGGCATTGAGGAAAGAAGGGCTCCCATTTCAAAGGTACAAAGAGTTATTTACACTTTGTAATGAAATAGAATTGAAGTAACAAAAGCCTAAACTAGTTTTCTAAACTAGAAGCCTATGGGTCTTGAGCTTGGAGACACGCGATGTGAGACATGAGTATGGAGGAGTGGATCGTTGTTATCTTCGTCATAAAACTCGCCTTTTTGTTGAGTATTTCCTTCATGATGAAGTAGGCGAGCTGCCCCTGAACGGCTTGGATTTGAGCAAGCGAGCCCTATCAGAGCGACTTGGTGATTTGTCAGAGGTATGAAAAATGTAATTAAGAGAGCATATAGAAATCGAGTGGCGCGAATCGATGTGTCATGTCGGCATGAGTGACCTCCACGTCATTGTCTTTTATTGTGCAACTTAAGATTTCCGCATGTCTTGGCACAGAAGTACCCACATAGATTTGTTCCTTGCTTCGCCAGACATCGCGAAAATCGAATGAACTAAGATGTCGTCGAAGGAGCTATTTACTATGAAATACGATATAAGAATATTCCTTGCGTGCGTCTGGGAAATTTAGTACGGATTGTAAGGGTTTTTACGGTATGGGCGGTGTCTCATGCTCTTGACAATATCTTTTGAGCGCGCGTTGATTAAACTTGTCATCACTTCATAGTCCGCTTTAGGTTTATCCATTGGATCCATGATCGACATCTTGCTCTTATGCGGATGAATTACTACGAGAATCGATGGAATCTGGATGCCATAGCCATTAGTCGTGGCGCCGAGTAAATAATGAAACCAACGAGTAATTTAACTCGCTAGTGAGGAACTTACTTAAAATTGTATGGTACAAGTATAAACTCCTTGTCTTGTAGTTTAAGCAAAGCTTTATATCGTACTCCTCGACCTCCTTTGGTACTCTCACGATTTCGGTTTGGCAAACCGTTCCGGTCGAGAATCCCATCGCCCCTTGGTTCTTCGTAGTTCCCTGAATCTCGTATCTATATAACAAAATAGTTAGACATGATATTTATCGGTATTACGTGAATGTAGACCAAGATTGATATATTAGACACTTACGATTGTCCAAACATCTTAAAAACATATGTCGAGGCGTCATGATAGAACAAGTTGTGCATGTTATCGAATTCTATTAAGAAGTAGCCATAGCCCTCGTGGTGAAAATGTTCCTCACGGAACACCGCAGTGATCACCTTCGAGTACGTCTTGGTTGGATCGCTCCATGTACCATGCATGTAGTCGCTGCATCATGGGTGTTAGACTGTTTAACTTTGAATCGGTGACTAAGGGCTTCCCAACCTCGAATTGCAATCTTGGTTGATTTTCTTGTTCATCAGACTTCCCCTTGCCCTTACTTTTTTCACGGACGACATCATACTCGGTCCTGGCTTCCCCTGATCTAGCTGATACGGCCTGTCTAATGTGCCATTTTTTGGGATCAGGGGTTGTAGGTTTGTCCTTTGAAGTACCATGTGTTACTGGTTTCTGCGTTGGAGTACTAACAGGGGCCATATTTATGGGGCCCTCAATGGATTTCTTTTCTACCTCATGTTGCTTCTTCACCATTTCACTCTCGTGTTTGGTGGTGATCGCGGATTGCACTACAGAGAGGTCGGCAAATGCATGATCCAAGACGATGTCAGGAGAGGGTGCCACTGCATGGTCCAAGATGATGTCACGCTTGCGCCACTGGATGAATGAGTGGATGGCACCTCCCAGAGTTGTTATCTCGTCATTGGCGGGTTTTTCTAGCCTGATATCGAGAAAGCGTGGTAACTACCGTGTCCACGGACCTTTGCATAACCTTGCGCTTATCGGGGCATTGTGCGAGACACCCCTTGTTGGCACGGATAAGCTACCCTATGAGCGACTGTAGAAAGATGTTCATCACGCACGTTGAGCCGACAGGTGTGGGGTCATGTATGTCATCCACAGGATAATGGTTTAGGTCGCTTGTCTTTGGCGTGGACCAAGAATCGCCGCGACGACACCAGTAGGGCCGAGAGAGGCGTTTTCGACTGCGTCGGCTCAAGGCTTCTTGTACTTGTCGTTGAACTTGTTCGTGAATGGTGGGTTGTAATTCTCGCAGAACCCTTTCCTTCATACTTTCCATTTCTGCTGACTGCTCTTCTTTAGCTCTTTTCCGACTCCTATAAGAGTCTTCGTGCTCGAGAATCCCATCTTCCATGGAACCTTGACCCGACGCCTCGTGTTCGGCGGGTGCTCTTTGTTTCGAGGGCCACCGATAGCTCGTCTTTCTCCTGTTTGGGTGGAAGGATCCTTGGGTGGATCGGGCGTACAACCGATGAACTCTTTGCGCCATTGCTTCGTCTTCGCCGCTCTTGAATGATAAACTCGATGAGACAAGAGATCGCCCTCGCTAGCACGTAGTGCTTCACTCGTCCGTAGTCCGACCAAGGGACTTGTGCCATCTGTTGGATCACTTGTAATTCTGCTGTCCCATTGAGCAATTTTACAGTGTACCCACTCGTGCCAAGTCCGTGGGGTGAGTATTCCTTCTTGCGATGCTAATGTGGTCCTCACTAGACTTCCTTCTTTGCTCAGATTGCTTCATCGCCACGAACTCATCCCAGTATGGCTGTAATCTTGGGTAGTCTCCGACGGCTGACCGTTTTTGCTTCACATAATTTACGTTTAGCCTCGCCTTGAAGTTTCTCCACGCCGCATCCATGGTCATCAATGCATCGCGACGCACGAGTTCTTCGACTCCTTCGGGGAATGCAAAGGTTCCTTTGAGCTCTGTCCACAGATCCTCTTTGGTGGCTTGGGACACTTTATGCCAATCCAAATAGGTGATTGGCACTTTCTCCCTACGATGTACCGCATGTTGACTCAGATTTTCTTGCTGCCTTTTTGATTGCAACAGGGACCCGATATCTGAGACCTCCGTGATGGTGTACCGGCCTTCAGGCTTCTTATTCTTCCCTCGTCCTCGGCGTGTTGCAACAGAAGTGGAGGCCTCGGGAACAGCGGTCGAGGCCCCGGGAACAGCGGTGGAGGCCCCGGGAACAGCGGTGGAGGCCTCGGCAACTTCGGTGGTTGGGTGGAGGGTAAGGTACCTGCTCGGGCTCTCCTCCATTATAGGCTCAGTTTCGGGCTCCATTAGAACTACTCAATAGAAAGGGAGATATTTCAGAGAGGGAAAGAAAATATGTACTAACTGATAGAATAACTAAGTGTATCATATTGAATTAGCACACTGAGGAAAATATGTACTAAGCGAGGAGTAAGATAGAAGATGTACTAAGCGAGGACTATATTACATCCTTAAAGTGCCTGTCCATGGCTCATTTCGAGTCCATGTACTAACAATGGCTCATTTCGAGTCCATGTACTAACTACTTCAAGAATTTCAGGTTTCACGAGGATTGCAGGTAAGGAGTACTCTCAGACTTAGGGTATGGATGAAGATAAGAATCTTCACCTCAATCACAAATGGGCTAACAATTTATTCAATGGATTAGGCCTTGAACTCTTACCACCTTAAAATGCACAATAAAGAATTCTCTTGTCAAGGAATATACAGATTCGGTTTATAACAAGAGTTTAAAGTCGGCTAACTAAACAGGTAGTATTTTTAGATTAGCAAGTGAATGCATATTCTACACCATCAACTCGCTATTAGCCTACAATTGGTGGTGATTCAGCAAGCAAGAGCTAGCAAAATATCAATCGCTGACATAGAGTGAAATAAGCAATAACAGGTTATCAGTCATGTATAATTTGGACAGTTAAACAAGCAATTCTTTCTAGCATTCAGGACTATAGTTCAAGGCCTAAACCATAGGGATAAATGTTCTGATCATTCCTATACCCAAGTTCATCATAGAGCATACCAATCTCAGACCCAAAGGGGTATCTGTGGCGGTTAAGAACAATAACCGTCACAGATAAACGTTATCTGTGGCGGTTAAGAACAATAACGTCACAGATAACGCGTTATCCGTGACGATTATTGTTCTTAACCGCCACAGATAACGTTTATCTGTGACGGTTATTGTTCTTAACCGCCACAGATACCCCCTCCCACGCCATAGATACATATTTGTTGCCTTTCTGAATCCCATGACCAGCTTCCCTTCTGGATCTATTCGACTGAAGGTCACTGAACAAATATAGCACCATGAGTTACAACAGCAAAAAAAGGAATTGAGTTGTTGTTATGTTAAGTTGAAGTGGTTCGAAATGAAAAATAAAAATTTTAAAAGAAAAGCATATCACATATGGAGAAAGATGCATAGAATCAAGACATTAACAATATAAATATAGGCTCAGGTCGTAATATTTTAAAGAAATGAAGCATGACTGTAATAGAAACAACAAACACAAAAACCAATGAATTACAATTGCATTTCTTTACATGGAACACACACACTTGTGAAGATGAGCAGAAGAACACGAGTTTTTGGCCGGGCACAACTTGCATTTCCTCAGTAGCCATAGAAACCTGAATTCAATTGAACAAGACTCCACCATCGCCTAGTCGAGACTTCGAAGTTTCAAAGTTTTCTCATCAAAATCATGCATATTTATTTCCTATTAATTCGACAGAAATGTACATTTCTTACATCACATTTCCATTACTCCATATAAATGGCGACATGTTGCCATTACTCCTAGCTAATTATTTTCTTTCACAATTTGGCCTTCGTTGTGATCATCGCGATGATAGGTAACTTCTTGAGTGGTTTCTTCCTCGGGCACGATCTTTATCGCTGAAAGGAGGCAACTCATCAAACCGGTTGTACTCTTCCTCATCCACGACATTCTCAACTCCAACGATCCTTCTTTTCCTTGCGTAACTACGTGGCGCTTCTTATCTCTTAGGGTCGATTATGTAGAATACTTGTGCTACTTGATTCGCAAGAAACGAATGGTTAAATCTCAGATCCGACATGTTCGATGTCCACAGAGTAAAGCTGTACTTGTCCACCTTCACACCATTCGGGAGTCGTACCCAATGACATCGAAACACCGGATCTTGAAAATCACGAGAGTCCGGCTCCCAAATCTCCTCTATGAACCCGTAGTAGATGCTCTTCAGTCGCTCGTGTTGTCGTAGGCATCTATACGGACACCACTGTTTTGGTAAGTGCTCTTGCTATCCTGAGCTCTCGTGTAAAATGTATATCCATTGATGTCATATCCTTGCCATGTCGTGATTGTACCTGAAGGCCCTTTTGCCAACCACCTCAATGTAACACTCGTTTCTTCACCAGACATGTGCTCCCTGAACCAATGACTGAACAAACGATTGTGCTCTTTTGTTATCCAAATCTCTGACTTTCCTCGGTTTTCCCTCCTTAGCTTACCCTTGTGTATGTCCATATACGGGCACACCTCAAGTGACTGTTGCAATACTGTGAAATGGGCTTGTTCGAACAAAATATTATCGTAGGAATTTGTAGATTTCTTTCCTATTACACCTTTCCCACCTAGCCTACCCTCATGGCGAGATCTGAGCACTCCTACGGTTCGACCTCCTCCATGTAATCGATACGAACTCAATAACCTCCTCGGTTGCATAACCTTCTACAATTGAGCCTTCCGTACGAGATCGATTACGTACATATTTCTTCGTAACACCCATATACCTTTCGAATGGGTACATCGATGCGTGAATACGGGTCAAGCAAATATTTATCTCATTGACAAGGTGAACAATGAGATGAACCATGATATCAAAAATGATGGGGAAAATACATCTCCGGTGGCACGAGTCTTTACCACATCGGCTGAAGTTCGTAAAGTCCAACGGGATCGATGACCTTCGTGAAATCGTGTTGAAGAAGGAACACAACCTCGTGATTACCTCTCGGACCTTGTCGTGCAAAACACCTCTAATTGCAGCAGGAGCATTTGTGTCATCATCACATGACAATCATGGGACTTCATGTCGATTAACTTCAAATCTTTCATCGATACGGTTTCTTGATGTTTGCGAAGTAACCGGACGGAACTTTCACACCATGCGAGCACTTGCGAGTTCATTTTCTCTTTCTTACTCAAAGTGTAGCAAGTTGGGGAAGGTAAAGCCGGCCTTTCGATGTCTTGAGGATGTAGCTCGGCTCGATTTTCATGTCTTCCAGATCCCTTCGTGCCTTGATCCATCCTATGTTTTGCTAGGAATATTCAAGAAAAGACCAACCACGCTGTCACATACATTCTTCTCTACATGCATGGCGTCGATGCAAATGTCGAACTTCCAAATCCTTCCAAGAGGGTAAGTCCCAAAAGATGGATCTCTTCTTCCACGTGGTCTTCTCGATGCGGGACGCGATGTATTACCAATACTCCCTTTCCAAGTACAACATTAAGATCCCTAACCATATCATACACCTCTTCCCCACGAAGACGCCTTGGAGCTAAACCGTCCTCCTTTGTCCCATCGAATTGTTTCTTCATATTGCGGTGCGGATGATTCTGCGAAGGAACCTCCGTGACGCATGTACACTGTATTTTCCTCGAGTTGTTGAGCCACACACTAGCGGTTTCATCCATGCTTTCGGGGCATGCTTTTGCTCCTTTTATAATGCGGCGGACAGGTTACCAAGCGCAGAAAATCATTGATGGTGCGAGAACAACAATGCGCCAGAGAGTGAAGTACTCTCGTTTGTACTCGCCCCATACCGTACACCTTCGTTCCACAATATCACAAGATCTTCCACCAATGGTTGTAGGTATACATCAATATCGTTGCCGAGTTGTCTCGGCCCTTGGATAAGCAAGGACATCATAATGTACTTTCGCTTCATACACAACTGTGGTGGAAGGTTGTATATACACGAGTCACGGGCCAAGTGCTATGAATCTTGCTCATGTTACCGAAAGGATTCATTCCATCCGTACTCAAGCCAAACCTTACATTCCTCGGTTCATTTCGAAGTTCTCCTGAAGACTCTATCGATGGTTCTCCTTTGGCGTAATCAGGGTGTCTCGATTTTCCATCCCTCTTACGGTCTTCCGAGTGCCATCGCATCAATTTGGCGTGCTTTTTGTTTCCAAATAAACGCTTCAAGCGAGGTATTCTTGGCAAATACCACACCACTTTTGCGGGAGCTCCTTTCTTCACCTCGATAGCCATTGTCATCGCCCTTACGCTTGTATCGCGACGCTTTGCTGCCGGACAAACATGAATGTACGCATAGTCTTTGCGATAGAGTATCTGATCGTTTGGACAAGCATGTATTCTTTCTACTTCCAATCCCAAGGGACATACAACCTTCTTAGCTAGATCGTGGTTTTAGGCAACACGTTTCCTTCAGCGATATGTCCGCTAAGAGATGTAACAACGCCGTGAAACTCTTGTCGGACCAACCATTGGCTGCCTTCAATTTCGAGAGCGAGAGCACCGTGTGCAACTTTGTGTATTCCTCCTTACAACCCGGAACAAAGGTTTCTCGAATCCTCCATCAAACCCGTGAATTGATTAAACTCTCTCGACTAGTGTAGTTCTCTTACGCATCGCGCAACATTTGAGCAGTTAATGTCGTCATCGACGACCAACCTATCCTCATCGGATCCATAGCGATGTCACCGCCACATTGCGGCCTCCGTGCCGTCGGCGTTATCACGTTCAAGTATGATCTCTTCACCGTGCCTTGTCCAACTTGTATAGCGGTACAAAACCCCTCCGGATCAAGTGCAAATGGATATGGTTTTTGTTCGAAAACATCTTCTCATTCTTGCAATCAATGCATGGACGATGTATGTACTCCGTCTTCTTTTGCAAGTCGTTCTCCTACGCCCTTAGAAAAAGATACACCGTCGATATATTCTTGGCTGCAAGCGGTTCGCATCGTACATCCATCTCGGTCCATCTACAGTTCATTAATTTAAGCAATTTATTAATATCCAAAAATCTTAATTAAATAAATTGTTATTGAATATTCAACAATATGCACTAACGGGACAACATTAATACTAAGTAAATGTTGCAAACTTAATTAATTAATTTTAATATATACTCATACGTAACCAAAATTATATATATATATATCCTCAGGAAGATCAACATAATAAATTCCTCACCTCAAAATTTCATGATCACCCGACTACCATATTAAGTAAAATTTATTTATCATTCACATACAACAATCTTAATTACATAAATTGGGTTTATATGCTTCATAAAAATTCACTAACAATACCCACTAATGAAGCAAGATGTATATACACGCTCTAACGAAAAAAATTAATTAATGGTAACTAAGAAAAATATTAACTACGTAATTTTTATACATATCCTTCGGAAGAGCAATATAATAAATTTCCTCATCTCAAAATGCAAGGCAATTAACATCATGATCACCCATCTATCATATTAACTATAATTTATTTTTCATTAATATCCAATAATCGTAAATACATAAATTTTATACATATCCTTCGAAGAGCAACGTAATTTTTATACATATCCTTGAATATTAACTATAATTTTTATACTTCATGATCACCCATCTATCATATTAACTATAATTTATTTATCATTAATATCCAATAATAAATACATATATTTGACATATGCTTCACAAAAATTCATCATCTAAATAAGGTAGAGAACTTAATCTAATACTGACAAGGTAATAAATTCATCATCTACAAATTGCTAGCTAAATAAAAAACAAACTAAATGTAGACCTTGCACCTAAACCTTAATTAAGCTAGGAATAAACCTTTTAATGGCAATTTTACACTAGAAATGAAGAGAGGAGACATATTTTACACACCTTGGAACAATTCTAGGAAGTGGAAGCACAAGATCTTGGCCAAACAAAATCTGAAATCAAAAAACTGAGTTTTGTTCTCGGGAGGAAGATGACCAAATGACGAGGCAACAGGATATTTATAGAAAGCATTATTAGTGGCGGTTCTAAAACCAACCCGCCACAGAAAATGTATTATCTGTGACGGTTCCATCTACCAACCGCCACAAATAGTCCCAGCCGTTATCCGTGGCGGTTTTTATTTCAAACCGTCACAGATTAAGTATTATCTGTGGCGGTTTTTTTATGCAACCGCCACAAATGGTCCTCCCGCTAATTTCCATATAGAACCGCCACTGATACATGTATTTGTGACGGTTCCAAAAGAACCGCCACAAATAGGGCGTCACCAATGTGCTGTTTTGTAGTAGTGTAATATATATCGAAAATTCTTTAGCTTAATTATGAAGTAGTACTACATTTATCTTTAACGTACTACTAACATTACTATAGAGAATACGGTTCAAAATCGACATCACAGACGGCTTTCTAAACCATCTGTAAGCATGTGTTTGTGACAATGATATGCATCATAAACGGTTCAGAAACCATCTGTGAAACACCTATCATAGACGGTTTGTATCAAAAACCATCTGTGATATGTAATAATCACATACGGTTTTTATCTAGAATATCAGACTATCACAGACCGTTTTTATCAAGAACCGTCTATGATATATGCCTAGAACTATCTGTAATAGCCTTTTTTCCTTTCCTCTCTTGGCAGAACTTCCATTAGTAGCATGTATTGTTTGATATTTTCTTCTCCTTAGATATCTCTGTAATGACATTTATAAGGCATAACCAATCATAAATTTTGTAATTGAATATCTATACATTTTAGATGCTCCGTGGCACAGCTTGTCGGACCGGGATCATCTTAAAGTATGAATATTTGTAGCACTTTCATTTACTTTTTTATTCTAATATTGATGGATTCCAAGGCAAAATTCAATTCCATCTACATTTCGCCTTGAAAGCTGTCATACTCTAATTTATCTTCCACTTCATTAGCATACCAAATGAGATAATCATAACAACCTATTTTCACTCTGGTCTTGCCCATGAACAGGGCTAGAGTGATCCTATTGCTGCACAATACCAGAGTGAAAATAGGTTGCCTATGGTATTCTCATTTAGGGATGGGGATGAAGTGGAAATGATAAATCAGAGTATGAAAACTTTTGAGATGAACTGTTGGTGGAATTGGATTTTGCCTTAGAATCCATTAAAATTACAATAAGAAAGTAAATAAAAGTTCTACAAATGTTCATACATTAAGATGATCCCTGCTAGCCTTGATGCATCTAGGATGTTTAGATATCCAATTACAAAATTTATAACTAGTTGTGTCTTGTAAATGTCATTGCAGAAATATCTAAAGAAAAGAAAATTTCAATAATAGATACAATTCATGGAAGTTCTACCAAGAGATTAGATTTATAGTCTACACAAGGAATGATCAACTCTTTGTGCAAGTTATTAGCACACTTCCTTTGGTGTGCTGCAGAGCGATCATACATAACCGTTACATTATCTAGACATGACTTTGCACCAGCCTAGGATGTTAAATCTATACTATGGTAGAAGAACTCAGAGCATAAAAATGATGAAACTCCCTATAGCATGACGTACACCATTGCATTGGTAAATAAAAACCCCTAATATAGACATAGAAAGGAGTGCCTATGCTATCTCCCACCTTCCATAGTGCAAAGCCGTATCTAAATAACCTAATAGGTTATGGCTGCTCCATCCCAGCACTTGTGGTTGCATGAATTTCTTAGATCAATAGTATCCCATTGTTCAGTCCTTAATCTGATATAGGCAATACTTCTCCCTACACTACGTACAAGCATATCCCTTGCACAACCAGCTATTGCCAATAATTGCCTACATTAAAACCATAGTTTTATTTTGAGTTTTTATTCAAATAACCCACAACCGACATCATATCAAAACCAACATTTTCAATTTCTCAAGAAACAATTTTGATTCAATCATATACAACATTGGTTCTAAAGCAAGGCTGAAGGATCGAGATGGCGAACAGAGGGGGGGTGAATGGTCGCAAATAAATTTTCCCCCAAAATACTCCAACTAAAACCGAGAAAAGATCGCTAAAGAAATCGTCAAAAACCATAAAAACCGAACGACTAGACAACTATGTGCATCCCTAGTTTATATGAATATTATCCATAAAATATGTGAGGGATTTTTCAATCACAATCCTGGTTGTCAAGTGTCCAAAAGAAAGAGGAATCAATTCAAATACTTCTTTTCTAAAAGAGATCAAGCCAAAACACAAAAGTCTCTTTTAGAAAAGCAAAAGCAGATATTTCCAGAATCTGTCTTTAATTTGAACAGGAGGTTGGTGGGTTTCGTCTACTCACAAAATTATGACAAATTTTCTCCATATGAGCAGATGAGTCATGAAGCTCTCCACCAAAATTCAGATCAAAAAGCCAAGTAGAAAAATCATCATAAATCTATGAACACAGACAGTCAGAAACTTCGGGCAGAAAATTTGGGGCTCGGTTTTCACTTCATAGCACCCAAACGGTGAAACCAGTTGACTCCAAACTTTTTCTACAGATGGGTATAGGAGTCCCGCACAATCTCCAACAAGAATTACTCAAGAAGGATTTTTCTATATTTTTCTAAAAATCAAAGACTAACTGCTGCGCGAAAAACAAGTTCTGGACAGAACTGGAACTTGAAAGAAGAGATGATCTCTACTCAATCAAAGAGTGCAAAAGAGATGTAAAACCATATGAACACAGTCAAAACATCCAAGATCAGCATTTAGAAGGAGGGGAGGTAAATCCAAATTGCATGAATGTAGATTGCGGAAAGTAAATGCGTAATGTAAATGCTGAATTTAAATTACGTAAAGTAAAGACATAATGTAAATGCAGAATTTAAATTCACAATGATGCAAAGAAATTTCTTTGTATTTCTGGTGGGAAGGTTTACAAAGCCTCACTTCATGTGGGCAAAGCTCAAAGGAGCAACTCAAACCTTCAAGGGGAGGAGGCCACCCCTCCACCCCTATTTATACAACTCTTGGGTCACCTACCACCCTTGGATGAGTCCCTCAACCCTAGGACACTCATCTAAGGGCTAGGATTAACCCACTCACACAGCCATGCAAGGGCTAACCCAAAACCCACACACATACCGGGTTTTCTTGCACGGTTTTCAAAGCATACTACCTAGACCCGCTAACCTATCAACTAGACCGCAATCCGACGGCCCTCATTGATCCACGCGGCATCTAGCTAGCATCATCTCCTTTCCTTATCTTCTTGGCTTGCCCGGACTCCGTCTCCGGTCATCTTCCGGCGATCTCCCGACCGTCTGGACCTCCGACGCTCCTCGCCTAGTCCCGGTCATCCTCCGCCTCACCATGACCTAGCACCGTCGCCCTGCAACCATCAAAGACAAGGAAAAACCTTTCACATAGCAATGCCCACAAATATTTTCAATGATTATCCCACAATCATTAATCAATCATAATTGCGCCCAATGGTCCGGTGCTACTGCCCCCAGGCCGGTAGCACTAGGAAAAGCAACCAACACTCAAATTGCTTCAATTTGAAGATCCAATTCAAATCAAACTCAATTTCGAATCAAACCAAGCTCAACACTTGTCAATTATTCATCACACACAAGGATAGACCTCCACATGGTCTTTCAATCTCCCCCTTGATGAGTATATTGACAAACACATGAAAAGGCATAAGTTTGAGTTTGAAGGAGAAGAAGAAAGCAATTTGAATGCAAATCGAAACTCGGTCCAGAGAGAAGGAAATAATATCATGACCAAGTTGGCTAGAAAGATTTTTAGAGCAATATAAAAGAAAGAGCAAGTTTTCCACAAAAGCTCTAAAATATCCAATAAAACTTACAATGAACACTCGAATATGCTTATGATCATAAAAATTTGCAATTGTCACAAAGATCATAAGAATCAAGGTGGATTAGAAATTTTCCTTTGAAGATGCCTTTTCTACATTTTCTCCCCCTTTTGGCAATATAGGCATCAATAAGTCAATTTTTTTTCTTTTATCCCCCTTTGAATATGTATGCATGAGATGCAACCTAAGGAGCTTTGAAGATTATCCAACTGATCATAATGACAAGATATGACACCAAGCTAATCAATTGAGAAAATGACTAAACTTGGATGTCTCCAAGAACAAATTCATTTTGCTCACAAGCTTTGTTTACAAGATTTTATTTTAACAAGATTGGAACAAGTGCAAAACTTAGCAAAAGTTTCAAAGCTAGAAGCAAACACCACTCATAGGATCAAATGGAAAACCTAGAGTTCAACCTACTCAACACTTTGAGAAATCTAGAAGTGCATACAAGGTCCTTCGAGCTCATTTTCCATATAATGCGACTTTTGCCTTAGTATTTGAAAAGACATAGCGGGGTGCAAATGTTTGACATAATTTGCATTCTTTACCCACATATGTTTTTTGTTTATTTGCATTTTTCAAGAGTAATTGACTCATGCCATCTTCGACCATCTCAAGAAGAACTCTTAAGAGGATGGTCTTGGTCATACACGATGCATTCCAAGTTCATCCCAAGTGCAATGGGAGGCAGTCTCGTGAATGCAAAGTGTTGAGATCAATTTTGCACAAAAGAGTCAATTTTTGTTTTCATTTTAGCACATATGAGCAATTGGAAGGACTCAAGTATGGATCAAGCTAGTTTCACCCAAGTTGCTATAGGGACTCTAGAGAACTCCAAAATTTCACAAATCATGGTAAATACCTCTAGAGACGAAACTTAGCAAGAAAAAGCAACATGTTTCATCAAGTTTTTCAGTTAAGACTTTCAATTTTCAAATTTTAACAAGCTTAGCATGATGGATGAACTTGGACAACCCGAAGCTAGTGATTTTCTTCAAAAGATGTAGCAAGGTGCATTACATGAAGATTGAGTCAATTGCATAATAGACAAAGCTCATAAAACAAAAAGAAAATGCATCTATATGCAATGCATCCACAGGTTCCCAAACTCCCCTCAACATGTGAATCAATTTTAAGCCCAAATTTGGTTCAAATTGAGTTATTAGCAGAATTAGGCAAATGAGAAACTCAAGAACTCAATCAAGCCAAAAATACAGAAATGAGGAGAGAAAGATTGAGAAACCGCAAACCGGGTGACTATAGAGTATAGAAAAGATAGCAGAGAACACTAGGCTCAAACTCGCTCTCATCTTCCCCAATGATCGATAAAGGAAAGCTAGCTCTCAAACTCCGGCCAGAGCAAACATGCACTGTCTACCAGGGGGCCCAACACTGCTAGACCTACAAGGCGTGAGTGAGCTCAACCGAGAAGAAGAAGAGAATAGCATCCTAAAGCATAAGATGAGAGGTCCATGCCGAGGCATGTCAGAAGTCTACGTGAAGTGAACTCAGAACTCATCTAGGTTACCAGACTTCAAGATGAAACACTTGCAACCAAAAAACGCGAAAATGAGAAACACTGGGCTTTCGCCCATACCTCAACTCATAAGAAGTGCGATGCAAATGTGCTCTCAAGAAAACGCGATTGGAAACATGACAAGCAGTAGCTATAGCCTCAGCCCAAAACTTCCTAGGAGTACTGTACTCGTCTAGCATCGTCCTGGCCATCTCAACCAAGGTCCTATTCTTCCTTTCCACTACGCCATTTTGTTGAGGGACGTATGGAGAGGAGAACTGATGCTCTAACCCAGACTCCACATAGAAACTCTCAAAGTAGTAGTTCTTGAACTCCGTGCCATTATCACTGCATATAGCTCATAATGCAGCTGAGAGCTCAATAGACAACCTACTAACAAATCCTCTGAAGTGAGAAAAAGTCTTATCTTTCGAGGTTATGAAAAATACCCAAGAATATCTTAAAAAATCATCAACAATGAAAAGGACATACCACTTCCCTCTCTTGCCGATCGTGACTCTATTTGGACCAACAAAGGTCCATGTGTAAAAGCTGTCTGGTGCATCATCATCACTACGGTGACTGGAGGATGAGAAGCAGTAACCATCTTGCCATGTCGGCAGGGAGAGCAAACTAAGTCTTTGACCATCTTGAGTTTGGGCAAACCACGAATAAGATCGCGGCTGCTAACTCTGGTCAAATGATCAAAACCAATGTGACCAAGTCCCTTTGCCAGAAGGAGAGATCACGGACTCGAAGCAATCAAACACCAAGAGAGTCTCTAGAAGAAACAGAAAAATCAGCACGAAAGACTCTCCCAAATCTAGAAATCCATAAACTAACTCTCCGATGAATCGAGGATTCTACAAGCATTACTCTTGAAGCTTACCTCGAAAGAGTCATCGATAAGGTGGAAATGTAAAGCGATTGTATTGCAGCTTACTCACTAAAGCAACGCCCTTAAGAATAAAATTTTCATTAATACTGAGGCGGTACCTTTAGCAATGACTCTACTCAAGAAGCATCCCCAAAAGTGATCAACTCATCACCGGGGCTCGGACTAGGAAGAGAACTAACGAGAATCTCCGGTCATATGGCGAGAACAACCGAGTCAACAATCCAAACATCTCCTTCCCCATCCGATTTAACCCGATCAAGTCGAAGAGAAGACTCAAGATCGATAAAGTGAAGACTTGGGAACCCAATCTTGAATTATCTGAAGCCTCAAAGTACCAACCACAAAAGAAGAAGATCGACTCTAGTGTCTCTCGACGCTCAACTCTAACAAGATCAAGAAGCGGTGTAGTGGAAGATCTAGGAGTCATCCATTGGTTTGGCTCGCCGTGGTGCAAAGGCGGACCATCCCAACGAGGCTGCCTAAATCTCCTACCGAAAACACCTCACGCCACGATATCTACCTCGATGGGAAAAACGAGGAATATCAAGAGGACGGCGGAAAGATCGACCACGAGCAGCTCGAACTAAAACTCGATGAACAAAGATGAAAACCGAGTCTCGATGTTGCCCAAAACAAAGCGACTCTCTAACTCGTTTAGAAGCGGTCGTGTTTTAGGAGCACTCGAGTCCGGGATGACCTGAATACCCCTAGTGTGCAGCAACACTCTCACGCTGGTGATCTTGGCGCGTCTAAAACAGAAATCTACTAGGTGACCATCCTTCTTCAGAAGGTGCATGTGTACTTTGCCTTGTTAGAGGCGTATAACAGAGAAGCATCCTTCGGTCAAGTCCCATGGACCACACCAGCAGACCTAAACACAAGTGGTGCTCACCGTGGGAGCAACCACAATCTCACCACTCTTGGAAGCACGCATAACCGAAGGCGGATGCGCCTGCGTGCTCCAAGTAATCAAATCCTAGACCTTGATTGAATCTGCTAACCTTGGACCGGTCTAGAATGAGATTGAGCTTCTTCTTGCCTCCAACAAATTTCTCAAGAGTGCTCATGAGATACTCATACTCCCTAAGAGAGAGGCACAAGAAGAGCAAGGGAAGGAGTAGAAGAAGAGCCGAAGAAGAGGATTGAACAACGCTGCATATTGTTCCCTATACACGGCTGCCTCAAATTTGAGAGACTCACAGGAAGCACAGGAAGCACAAGAAGCATTTCTAATTGTACCAACCTGGGCCTTTATCTTCTTCCTAAGCTCTGCGTGGACCTTATCCACGTCATCCTTAACCCCAATACACAGAAAACAATCATTATCCGACTTAACTAGTAAGTCCTTAGCAAGTTCGCACACTTGGCATTCAAAGCTTCATTATCAATTTTAGTTGCTTCTGACCCTCACATGAGCCGATTGGGTCCTTAGAAGCATGCAATTCAAGTTCATCATTTCTAGCGTAAAGCTTCCTAAGGTGACAACCCATGGCATCAATTTCAGCAAGTAGCTTAGGGCAATTTTCACAAGATGCGATTGTGTGAGTATGAAGAAAACTATCATCAATAGGAATAGGATCGATAGAACATGTACTAGCATGCTTCACCTAAGAGCCTCAAGATCGAAACCACACTATCATGCAGGTCCTTAGGTTCTCCAACTCCTCAAGCAAAGCATCACAGAGAGTACAACTATCGAGTCTCGGGAGGAACATGATTTAAGTGAAGCTAACTCCCGAGACAATCTATCTACCTCCTTCTCTAACTCGTAACACCTCGACCTAGCCTTAGCATGAAACTTGCCTAATTTACTGAAGGCATCATTTAACTCGTCGAGGTGGGTACCTCATCCGTGTCATTTGACAAATCGGAGTCGCCACTTCAATGGCGCCGCCATGAAGCACATGCCGAGAAGTCGTCGCCGCCTTTCTTCTCTTGCGGATCATCCTCGCCGCCGCTCCATGTCTCCGTGTCGGAGAGGTTGATGTCGTCGAGGGCGGCGAGGACGCTGTGGAAGAGCTTCTTGTTTTGGAGAAGTTGTGGTACTTCTTCTCGCCACGGTTCACGAACAGGAGGCTTCTTGTTGCGGTTCTTGTCGGTGTAGTCGTTTTGCCCAAACCGCCGACATCGTTCTTTCCCTTCTCGGCTTAGGGCGGTTAAGCTCAATGTGGTTGGGGCCACCACACTCAAGCAGTGATCATGCCACCTCTCTTCCTCTCTCTCACTCTCTTGTAAATATTGGAAAATTTTCGAGCGACAAGAGCAAGCTCATTTTTCGAAATTGTTCCGAATTTCATCGCTACGCCGCAAAGAGCGAGAGAGAAAACCGAAGCAACGCCAAGAGAAAATCCGAAGAGGACCCAATGGGATCGGTGACCAAAGCCATCGACCGAGATTTTGTCTTCCGAGAGACGACATCAATCTCATGAGTCTTGAGGCGGAATAAAGCCCGCCAAGAGTCGAGTCGACAGATCGCTGGTGTCCTTGATGGTAGTCACCTTCATCTCCCAAACCCGAAGGTCGAAAGCGATCAAGAAATGCCGAGCATTGTCCGAGTCGAGTATATACAACCGATCGCTCGGAGGTCGCCAAAATCTTGGTAAACCGACCAAAGCACTCATCGAGACTCTCACCGGTAGCGTTGTTCAAATTTGTTGTACTCGCTTGAATCGGTCTCCTCACGGTCTTGATTTGAGTAGTGCCCTCATGGTAAGCATCGAGGGTTACCCAAATCTCGTGGGCGGAGCGAAGGTGAAAACCGATCATACTCATCGCGGCCGAGTCCTCAGATGAGAATGTTCTCGCCTTAGCATTTGCCTCAACGTCACCATATTGCCGCCGTGACGTTCTCATCGCCAGAACCTCATATGGGAGCTTCACCTTCGCCATATCAGAAGCCCAGGCGATGATGTATGACTCCATCCGGATTTCCAAAAGGAAAATCAACACCAGAAAAAATTGGAGGCTTGGTGGAATATTTGTCCGTCGCCATGGCTCTTGAGACCGGTCAAGATCTATGGAAGAGCAAAACCGCTCGATACCAATTGAAGGATCGAGATGGCGAATAGAGGGGGGTGAATGGTCGCAAATAAATTTTCCCCAAAATACTCCAACTAAAACCGAGAAAAGATCGCGCAAGGAAATCGTCAAAACCCGCAAAAACCGGAACGACTAGACAACTATGTGCATCCCTAGTTTATATGAATATTATCCATAAAATATGTGAGGGATTTTTCAATCACAATCCTGGTTGTCAAGTGTCCAAAAGAAAGAGGAATCAATTCAAATACTTCTTTTCTAAAAGAGATCAAGCCAAAACACAAAAGTCTCTTTTAGAAAAGCAAAAGCATATATTTCCAGAATCTGTCTTTAATTTGAACAGGAGGTTGGTGGGTTTTGTCTACTCACAAAATTGTGAGAAATTTTCTCCCCATGAGTAGATGAGTCGTGAAGCTCTCCACCAAAATTCAGATCAAAAAGCCAAGTAGAAAAATCATCATAAATCTATGAACACAGACAGTCAGAAACTTCGGGCAGAAAATTTGGGGCTCGGTTTTCACTTTATAGCACCCAAACGGTGAAACCAGTGGACTCCAAACTTTTTCTACAGATGGGTATAGGAGTCCCGCACAATCTCCAATAAGAATCACTCAAGAAGGATTTTTCTAGATTTTTCTAAAAATCAAAGACTAACTGCTGCGCGAAAAACAAGTTCTGGACAGAACTGGAACTTGAAAGAAGAGATGATCTCTACTCAATCAAAGAGTGCAAAAGAGATGTAAAACCATATGAACACAGTCAAAACATCCAAGATCAGCATTTAGAAGGAGGAAGGCAAATCCAAATTGCATGAATGTAGATTATGGAAAGTAAATGCGTAATGTAAATGCTGAATTTAAATTATGTAAAGTAAAGACATAATGTAAATGCAGAATTTAAATTCACAATGATGCAAAGAAATTTCTTTGTATTTCTGGTGGAAGGTTTACAAAGCCTCACTTCATGTGGGCAAAGCTCAAAGGAGCAACTCAAACCTTCAAGGAGGAGGCCACCCTCCACCCCTATTTATACAACTCTTGGGTCACCTACCACCCTTGGATGAGTCCTCAACCCTAGGACACTCATCTAAGGGCTAGGATTAACCCACTCACACAGCCATGCAAGGGCTAACCCAAAACCCACACACATACCGGTTTTCTTGCACGGTTTTCAAAGCATACTACCTAGACCCGCTAACCTATCAACTAGACCGCAATCCGACGGCCCTCATTGATCCACGCGCATCTAGCTAGCATCATCTCCTTTCCTTATCTTCTTGGCTTGCCGGACTCCGCCTCCGGTCATCTTCCGCGATCTCCCGACCGTCTCGACCTCCGACGCCTCGCCTAGTCCCGGCCATCCTCCGCCTCACCATGACCTAGCACCGTCGCCCTGCAACCATCAAAGACAAGGAAAAACCTTTCACATAGTAATGCCCACAAATATATTCAATGATTATCCCAAAATCATTAATCATTCATAATTGCTCTCAATGGTTCGATACTACCGCCCCACGCGGGTAGCACTAGGAAAAGCAACCAACACTCAAATTCCTTCATACCGAAAATCCAATTCAAATCAAACTCAATTTCATATCAAACCAACCTCAACTCTTGTCAATTACTCATCACACACAAGGATAGACCTCCACATGGTCTTTCAATCTCCCCCTTGATGAGTATATTGACAAACACATGAAAAGGCATAAGTTTGAGTTTGAAGGAGAAGAAGAAAGCAATTTGAATGCAAAGCGAAACTCGGTCCAGAGAGAAGGAAATAATATCATGACCAAGTTGGCTAGAAAGATTTTTAGAGCAATATAAAAGAAAGAGCAAGTTTTCCACAAAAGCTCTAAAATATCCAATAAAACTCGCAATGAACACTCGAATATGCTTATGATCATAAAAATTTGCAATTGTCACAAAGATCATAAGAATCAAGGTGGATTAGAATTTTTCCTTTGAAGATGCCTTTTCTACATTTTCTCCCCCTTTTGGCAATATAGGCATCAATAAGTCAAATTTTTTTTTATCTTTTATCCCCCTTTGAATATGTATGCATGAGATGCAACCTAAGGAGCTTTGAAGATTATCCAACTGATCATAATGACAAGATATGACACCAAGCTAATCAATTGAGAAAATGACTAAACTTGGATGTCTCCAAGAACAAATTCATTTTGCTCACAAGCTTTGTTTACAAGATTTTATTTTAACAAGATTGGAACAAGTGCAAAACTTAGCAAAAGTTTCAAAGCTAGAAGCAAACACCACTCATAGGATCAAATGGAAAACCTAGAGTTCAACCTACTCAACACTTTGGGAAATCTAGAAGTGCATACAAGGTCCTTCGAGCTCATTTTCCATATAATGCACTTTTGCCTTAGTATTTGAAAAGACATAGCGGGTGCAAATGTTTGACATAATTTGCATTCTTTACCCACATATGTTTTTTGTTTATTTGCATTTTTCAAGAGTAATTGACTCATGCCATCTTCGACCATCTCAAGAAGAACTCTTAAGAGGATGGTCTTGGTCATACACGATGCATTCCAAGTTCATCCCAAGTGCAATGGGAGGCGTCTCGTGAATGCAAAGTGTTGAGATCAATTTTGCACAAAAGAGTCAATTTTTGTTTTCATTTTAGCACATATGAGCAATTGGAAGGACTCAAGTATGGATCAAGCTAGTTTCACCCAAGTTGCTATAGGGACTCTAGAGAACTCCAAAATTTCACAAATCATGGTAAATACCTCTAGAGACTAAACTTAGCAAGAAAAAGCAACATGTTTCATCAAGTTTTTCAGCTTAAGACTTTCAATTTTCAAATTTTAACAAGCTTAGCATGATGGATGAACTTGGACAACCGAAGCTAGTGATTTTCTTCAAAAGATGTAGCAAGGTGCATTACATGAAGATTGAGTCAATTGCATAATAGACAAAGCTCATAAAATGAAAAATCAAGTCTATATGCAATGAATGAGACAGATTCTTAAACTCCCCTCAACATGTGATTCCATTTAAGCACAAATCTGGTTCAAATTGAGTTATTAGCAAGATTAAGCTCAAGAAAGATCGAAAAGAACTCAATTAAAGCCGTAAACACGTAATGGAGGGAAGAAGTCAAGAAATCGCGAATCGGGTGACTATAGAGTATAGAAAAGATAGCAGAGAACACTGGCTCAAACTCGCTCTCATCTTCCCCAATGATCGACAAAGGAAAGCTAGCTCTCAAACTCCGGCCCAGAGCAAACATGCACCTGTCTACCCAGGGGCCCAACACTGCTAGACCTACAAGACTGTGAGTGAGCTCAACCGAGAAGAAGAAGAGAATAGCATCCTAAAGCATAAGATGAGAGGTCCATGCCGAGGCATGCCAAGTCTAGGTGAAGTGAACTCGTAACTCTAGAAAAGAAAACCCATAGCACCTGTAACAAGACAAAAGAAGGGAAAACTGGAAGAAAATATATACATATAATACATAAAGTACAAACCAGCTCCCCTCACAATAAGCCGTAAGGACACACGACACCAAGCTCACTCCTCGGGACAACAAACCTAGAGCTATCCAAAGGCTTGGTAAAGATATCGCCAAGTGGTGGTCACTTCCACAAATCAAGCACTATGTCTCCTTTCTCCACATGGTCTCTAAGGAAGTGATATCTAATATCAATGTGCTTGGTCCGGAGTGCTTTGACCGGGTTCTTGGCAATGCAAATAGCAGAAGTGTTATCACAGAAAAGTGGAACACTCTCTATCTCTAACCCAAAGTCCCGCAAGGTCGATCTCATCCAGAGCACCTGGCTACAAAGAATCGGCTGCAAAGAACATACTCGCCTCGGCCGTGGATCAGGCGACTCGGACTGCTTCTTAGACGACCAAGAAACAAGAGAAGTGCCAATGAATTGGCAAGTGCCAGAAGTGCTCTTCCTATCTATCCTACAGCCGGCAAAGTCAGCATCGGAAAAGGCTCTAAGGGATAGACAAGAGGAAGAAGAGTACCAGATACCATAATCAGTGGTAGCTCGAAGGTACCTAAAGATGCGTTCACCGCCCTGGCGATGAGAGACGCAAGGAGAAGCTGGAAGCGAGCGCACATACACACCAAGAAAGTGTATGTCCGGACGCGAGGCAGTAAGATACAAGAGAGAGCCAATCATGCTCCGAAACTCCTTTTGATCTTGAAGAAGCATCCCCAAAAGTGATCAACTCATCACCGGGGGCTCGGACTAGGGAGGAGAACCAACGAGAATCTCCGGTCATATGGCGAGAACAACCGGAGTCAACAATCCAAACATCTCCCTTCCCCATCCGATTTAACCCGATCAAGTCGAAGAGAAGACTCAAGACAGGATAAAGTGTAGACTTGGGAACCCAATCTATGAATTACACGACGCCTCAAAGTACCAAACCACAAAAGAAGAAGATCGACTCTAGTGTCTCTCTCGACGCTCAACTCTAACAAGATCGAAGAAGCGGCTCTAGTGGAAGATCTAGGAGTCATCCTTCGGTTTGGCTCGCTGTGGTGCAAAGGCCGACCATCCCAACGAGGTGCCTAAATCTCCTACCCGAAAACACCTCACGCCCGATATCTACCTCGATGGGAAAAACGAGGAATATCAAGAGGACGCGGAAAGACCGACCATGAGCAACTCCGAACTAAAACTCGATCAACAAAGATGAAAACCGAGTCTGGATGCTGCCTAAAAACAAAGCGACTTTCTAACTCGTTTAGAAGCGGTCGTGTTTTAGGAGCACTCAGAGTCTCGGGATGACCCTGAATACCCCTAAGTGCAGCAACACGCTCACGCCTGGTGATCTTGGCGCGTCTAAAACAGAAATCTACTAGGTGACCATCCTTCTTACAGAAGGTGCATGTGTACTTTGCCTTGTTAGAGGCGTAAGTAACAGGAGAAGCATCCTTCTGGTCAGAAGTCCCATGGACCACACCAGCAGACCTAAACACAAGTGGTGCTCACCGTGGGAGCAACCACAATTCACCACTCTTGGAAGCACGTACAACTGAAGGCGGATGCGCCGTGCGTGCTCCAAGTAATCAAATCCTAGACCTTGATTGAATCTGCTAACCTTGGAACTGGTCTAGAATGAGATTGAGCTTCTTCTTGCCTCCAACAAATTTCTCAAGAGTGCTCATGAGATACTCACACTCCCTAAGAGAGAGGCACAAGAAGAGCAAGGGAAGGAGTAGAAGAAGAGCCGAAGAAGAGGATTGAACAACGCGTGCATATTGTTCCCTATACACGGCTGCCTCAAATTTGAGAGACTCACAGAAGCACAGAAGCACAAGAAGCATTTCTAATTCTACCAACTCGGGCCTTTATCTTCTTCCTAAGCTCTGCGTGGACCTTATCCACGTCATCCTTAACCCCAATACACGAAAGCAATCATTATCGACTTAACTAGCAAGTCCTTAGCAAGTTGCGCACACTTGGCATTCAAAGCTTCATTATCAATTTTTAGTTGCTTACTGACCCTCACATGAGCCGACCGGGTCCTTAGAAGCATGCAATTCAAGTTCATCATTTCTAGCGTAAAGCTTCCTAAGGTGACAACCCATGGCATCAATTTCAGCAAGTAGCTTAGGGCAATTTTCACAAGATACGCTTGTGTGATTATGAAGAAAACTAGCATCAATAGGAATAGGATCAATAGAACATGTGCTAGCATCCTTCGACCTAAGAGCCTCAAGATCGAAACCACACTATCATGCAGGTCCTTAGGTTCTCCAACTCCTCAAGCAAAGCATCACAGAGAGTACAACTATCGAGTCTCGGGAGGAACATGATTTAAGTGAAGCTAACTCCGAGACAATCTATCTACCTCCTTCTCTAACTCGTAACACCTCGACCTAGCCTTAGCATGAAACTTGCCTAATTTACGAAGGCATCATTTAACTCGTCGAGGTGGGTACCTCATCCGTGTCGCCAGACTGCTGGAGTCGCCACTTCAATGGCGCCGCCATGAAGCACATGCCGAGAAGTCGCCGCCGCCTTTCTTCTCTTCGGATCATCCTCGCCTTCGTCGCTCCATGTCTCCGTGTCGGAGAGGTTGATGTCGCCGAGGGCGGCGAGGACGCTGTGGAAGAGCTTCTTGTTTTTGGAGAAGTTGCGGTACTTCTTCTCGCCACGGCTCATTTAACCGGAGGCTTCTTGTTGCGGTTCTTGTCGGTGTAGTCGTTTTTGTCCAAACCGCCGACGCCGTTCTTGCCCTTCTCCGGCTTAGGGTAGTTCGTTCGAATGTGGTTGGGGCCACCACACTCGAAGCAGGTGATCATGCCACCTCTCTTCCTCTCTCTCATTCTCTTGTAAATATTGGAAAATTTTCGAGCGACAAGAGCAAGCTCATTTTCTAGAAATTGTTCCAGAATTTCATCGCTTACGTCGCAAAGAGCGGAGAGAGAAAAACCAGAAGCAAAGTCAAGAGAAAATCCAGAAGAGGACCCAATGGGATCGGTGACCAAAGCCATCGACTGAGATTTCGTCTTCCGGAGACGACATCAATCTCATGAGTCTTGAGGGGGAATAAAGCCCGCCAAGAGTCGAGTCGACAAATCGCTGGTGTCCTTGATGGTGGTCACCTTCATCTCCCAAACCCGAAGGTCGAAGCGGTCAAGAAATGCCGAGCATTGTCCGAGTCAGTATATACAACCGATCGCTCGGAGGTCGCCAAAATCTTGGTAAACCGACCAAAGCACTCATCGAGACTCTCACCGGTAGCGTTGTTCAAATTTGTTGTACTCGCTTGAATCGATCTGCTCACGGTCTTGATTTGAGTAGTGCCCTCATGGTAAGCATCGAGGGTTACCCAAATCTCGTGGGCGGAGCGAAGGTGAGAAACCGATCATACTCATCATGGCCGAGTCCTGATGAGAATGTTCCTCGGCTTAGCATTTGCCTCAACGTCAGCCATATTGCCGGCCGTGACGTTCTCATCAGCAGGAACCTCATATGGGAGCTTCACCTTCTGCCATATCAGGAAGCCCTGGGCAGTGATGTATGACTCCATCCGGGATTTCCAAAAAGGAAAATCAACACCAGAAAAAATTGGAGGCTTGGTGGAATATTTGTCCGTCGCCATGGCTCTTGAGACAGGTCAAGCTCTATGGAAGAGCAAAACCGGCTCTGATACCAATTGAAGGATCGAGATGGCGAACAGAGGGGGGGTGAATGGTCGCAAATAAATTTTCCCCAAAATACTCCAACTAAAACCGAGAAAAGATCGCGCAAGGAAATTGTGAAAACCATAAAAACCGGAACGACTAGACAACTATGTGCATCCCTAGTTTACATGAATATTATCCATAAAATATGTGAGGGATTTTTCAATCACAATCCTGGTTGTCAAGTGTCCAAAAGAAAGAGGAATCAATTCAAATACTTCTTTTCTAAAAGAGATCAAACCAAAACACAAAAGTCTCTTTTAGAAAAGCAAAAGCAGATATTTCCGGAATCTGTCTTTAATTTGAACAGGAGGTTGGTGGGTTTCTGCTGCTCAAAAAATTATGAGAAATTTTCTCCCTATGAGAAGATGAGTCGTGAAGCTCTCCAACAAAATTCAGATTAAAAAGCCAAGTAGAAAAATCATCATAAATCTATGAACACAGACAGTCAGAAACTTCGGGCAGAAAATTTGGGGCTCGGTTTTCACTTCATAGCACCCAAACGGTGAAACCAGTGGACTCCAAACTTTTTCTACAGATGAGTATAGGAGTCCCGCACAATATCCAAGAAGAAGCACTCAAGAAAGATTTTTCTAGATTTTTCTAAAAATCAAAGACTAACTGCTGCGCGAAAAATAAGTTCTGGACAGAACTGGAACTTGAAAGAAGAGATGATCTCTACTCAATCAAAGAGTGCAAAAGAGATGTAAAACCATATGAACACACTCAAAACATCCAAGATCAGCATTTAGAAGGAGGGGTGGCAAATCCAAATTGCATGAATGTAGATTGCGGAAAGTAAATGCGTAATGTAAATGCTGAATTTAAATTGCGTAAAGTAAAGACATAATGTAAATGCGGAATTTAAATTCACAATGATGCAAAGAAATTTCTTTGTATTTCTGGTGGGAAGGTTTACAAAGCCTCACTTCATGTGGGCAAAGCTCAAAGGAGCAACTCAAACCTTCAAGGGGAGGAGGCCACCCCTCCACCCCTATTTATACAACTCTTGGGCCACCTACCACCCTTGGATGAGTCCCTCAACCCTAGGACACTCATCTAAGGGCTAGGATTGACCCACTCACACAGCCATGCAAGGGCTAACCCAAAACCCACACACATACCGGGTTTTCTTGCACGGTTTTCAAAGCATACTACCTAGACCCGCTAACCTATCAACTAGACCGCAATCCGACGGCCCTCATTGATCCACGCGCATCTAGCTAGCATCATCTCCTTTCCTTATCTTCTTGGCTTGCCGGACTCCGTCTCCGGTCATCTTCCGCGATCTCCCGACCGTCTCGACCTCCGACGCCTCGCCTAGTCCGGTCATCCTCCGCCTCACCATGACCTAGCACCGCCGCCTGCAACCATCAAAGACAAGGAAAAACCTTTCACATAGCAATGCCCACAAATATATTCAATGATTATCCCAAAATCATTAATCATTCATAATTACTCTCAATGGTCCGATGCTACCGCCCCACGCGGGTAGCACTAGGAAAAGCAACCAACACTCAAATTGCTTCATACCGAAAATCCAATTCAAATCAAACTCAATTTCATATCAAACCAACCTCAACTCTTGTCAATTACTCATCACACACAAGGATAGACCTCCACATGGTCTTTCAAATCGAATGTGTGTCGGTCTGGAAATTAGATGCAAAATTGAAAACACGTCTTCATACATTGGAAACGCCTTCAGTGGTTTGAACTAGAAATGTTTTACTCCGACTGATAGTAGGGGCCCATGGTTCAGTCTCACAAAACAGAGGTGTGCTGTAGGGAACTTGCCGGCGATGATTTGATGGTGAGCTAGTGTCAACGGTGGGGCTCTAGTGAGACAGGCTACCACCGATGAGCACAGGCGGTGAAAATGGCGCATGGCCGGGAAGAAAAAGAAAAGTAATTTAATTAGAGTTAATTAGATAAAAAAGCATTAGTGAATGTTTTGCAACTCATTTTTCCATTTTTCCTGTGACGGAATTAGTGGAGGAGGGCTACCACCAGCGGCCGGGACCTGAGAAGAATGATGGTCGATGGCAACATGTTTTTACATGAGGCACTCTATATGTTTTTGAGGGCTTTTAATCCTTAAAGTACCCAGGTGCTAATAACCAAAGGAATTTGGTTATAGATCAGTGAATCATTCAAAATTGAATTTGTTTCGAGCTCAAAGCTCTTGCGGCCATGGCAAGAATGGAAGCGATTAGGATGCTTTGGCTAGAGAGAAGTGAATGAAAAGAGAGCGGAGGAGATGGGCAGCCGCATACGCGAACTAAGGCGGTTCTTATAGTCGGGATTTGGCACGGATAAGCTAAGTCTTAGATGAAAACTCAGCGAGATGAGCTCGGGGCTGCACAAGAAGAAATGATGGCTGGGTCAGTGTGAAGTGCAGACGAGGTGGCTGCGTGGAGAAGTCGTGGCAGCTTGTGATGGCTTGGGCGGCGCTAGTTGTAGAGGGATGACGCGAGCCACAGTAGTGGCGCGAAATCTTTGCTTGGGGGCACCAGCATCTGGATGAGGAAGATGAATAGAAGAGGAGGCTACTGGGTGGGCCTGCACAGGGGTCGGGACCCACTTACAAGTGAGAGATGAGGTGCAGCGAAGCAAAATTAGAAACGGGCAGCAGGCTAATCAAGATAAGGTTCACTGAATTGGTTACCAATCACATTAGAAAATTTTTCATTATTTTTTTGTACAATTATTGAACAATTATCTTTATGCTGTAAAAATTTTAGACAAAAATATTATCCACAGAATTTATAAAAATTCTGGCCAAACTCTCTACACGAATTTCAATTTTTGTTTTTGATTTATCAGAGAATATAAATCTTCTCCAAACTTTTTCAAACTTTTTATAAGAGTTTATTATGGATATATTAGTCTTCTTTAAAATTTTAGACTGTAGATTCTTTATAGTCTATTTACGAAAATTCTGACATTGGTTTTACTAGATTTTTAGCTTTGATGTTTTTGAATTTTTAAATATAACAAAATTAGTTATTTATTTTTAATATTTTTACTGTATATTTATTTATCAATTCAGAAAATAATATAAAATTTTCAACTCTAGATAAGGTTGAATTATGTTTTTTAAATCTGACAAGTTTACTATGGCTAGTCAAGAAACATTAATTGGCTTTCATTTTATGCATAATTGCTTTGATATGACATTTTAAAATTTAGAATTGAGGTTCTAGTGATTTCTTGAGATTATCCAGAGGTTTATACCTTTTATTGTTATAATATTTTATTACTATTATTTATTTATTACTTATAAAGATTTTTCCATTAGAGCAAAAATCAAGGAAAATCCAGAAATATTCAAAAAAATGCAGAAAAAGCATCAATAAATATAATTTAATTCCTTATTTTATTTTAATTTTTGGGATGTTACAGGAATGGAAATAGAAAGGATACATGCATGTTCGAATGATTCATCTTGTACCGTAACACGCATCAGGAACTACACGTTTGTCCAGTTTACGGTGTGCTCCAGTACAAACAAAAGAAGTGTAATGATAGGAAATGTAAGAGCCGAGCAGACAACGGTGAAGAGGTTACTAAAGGTGCATCGGCCACTGTATTGTGGTACTTTCCTATCATTCCCCGTTTGGAACGATTATTTTCAAATTCTAGAAAGGCAAAATTTTTGTGTTAGCATTATGAGTCTCGATAGGAAGATGGCAAATTGAGACATTCTTTTGATTTGGCTCAATGGACAAACATTGATTGAAAACATGAGGAGTTCAGTGCCGAAATGAGGAACATAAGATTTGGCTTGAGTACGGATGGATTGAATTCGTTTGGTAACATGAGCAGTCGTCACAGCACTTGGCCAATTCTGTTGTGTATCTGCAATCTCCCTCCTTGGTTGTGCATGAAGCGAAAGTATATCATGATGTCATTGCTAATCTCGGGACCCAAACAGCCAGGAAATGATATTGATATGTACCTTGCTCCACTGATCGAGGATTTGGTAAAATTATAGAACAAGGGGGTCATGGTATGGGATGCGTACAAAAGAGAGCACTTCACCCTACAGACTATGGTATTCTGCACCATAAACAATTTCCTGGCCCTTGGTAATTTGGCAGGCTACAGTATGAAAGGAGCCAAAGCGTATCCTATTTGTGAAGAGGATACTGAGAGCCTATGGCAACCGAATTCCAAGAAAACTGTGTATATGGGTCACAGTAGGTTTCTACCTTGAAGTCATTGATACCGTAAAATGGGTGACAAATTTGATAGGAAGAGGGAAGTTTGTTCGGCCCCGTAGCCTGTGATTGGAAGGAAAGTATATTCACGTGTGGAGGATATCATTCCTTAGTACGGAAAGAGCTGTAAATATGTTCGGCCCACGACCATTTGGAAAAAGAGGTCAATATTTTGGGACTTACTGGAAGGAGTTAGATGTCTGACATTATATTGATGTCTTGCACGTTGAGAAGAATGTCTCCGACAAGTTAGTTGGCATCCTACTGAACATCCCTAGCAAGACCAAGGATGGTGTGAATGCTCGTCGCGATATGGCCTACATGGGAATCAGGCCCAAGTTTGCAGTGATAGAGTAGGACGAAAATGGTCTGTACATCCCCGCTGCATGTTACACCATGTCCAAGAAGGAGAAAGAAGATCTCTGCAAATGTCTCCAAGGTATTAATGTTCCATTGGGCTACTCCACAAATATTAAGAAGTTTGTGTCCATGGATGATTTAAAGTTGCATGGAATGAAGTCCCACAACTGCTATGTATTGATGACCCAAATGCTCCCTATTGTAATCAGAAATATTCTGCCAGAGGATGTCAGGTTCACAATCATGAAGCTATTTTATTTCTTCAATGCGATTTCTTGTAAGGTTATTGACCACGATGTGCTAGACAACATACAGAGTGAGGTGGTGCAGACTCTATGTCAGCTTGAGATACATTTCCCCCCGTCCTTCTTCTACGTGATGGTCCACGTTGTAGTACACCTTATTCAAGAGAATAAGATATGTGGATCTGTATTCCTACGTTTACATGCATCTGTCAAGAGGTATATGGGTATATTAAAGTCATATGTGAGGAATCTGTTGAAGCCTGAGGGTAGTATTGTTGAAGGTTATGGGACTAAAGAGGTTATTGAGTTCTACGTGGACTATCTTGGAAAAAACAAGCAATCGGTGTTTTTGTATCTCGCCATGAGGGTAGACTTGGTAGCAAAGGATCCATTGGATCGAAACAAACGAGGCCACGGTTTGATATGTATTGCAAAGCGCATTTCACAGTCTTGCAACATAGCACAAAAGTTGTAGGTGAAATGACCCCCATTTTTGCGAAAATGCAAAAATAGAAATCTAATGTGCATTCCATACTAGTTCCTGGATCAGTAGCTAGTACACACATTTACAACAATTGGAACCACAACCATACATCATATTATTAATGCTGAAGCTAATCATACAATGTATTTTACAATTCAGAGTAAATAATCATAGCATAGGAGAAGCAAAGTCTTGTAGTGTGCCCATCCAACCCTCAGGCAACTGCTAAGGCATAAACCCTAGAAAGAACACATCCATAAAGTTCCCGCACCCTGCGACAAAAGATATTCTTCGAGGCTTCGCAATCACCTAAAATAGTAAAATAAGCAAGGTTGAGTACTTTCGTACTCAGTAAGACTTAAGGTGGTATTTGCAAATGCAATAGATGCAAGTTATGTCAAAGGAGGTTTGTAGGTTAATTTTGCATGAAGTAGAATTTATTTTGTAAATCAATTTGCAATTTGTCAAACGGAATTTGTAAGAGCAAGATTGCTGATAAGAAAATAAGTAAAGCATAAATGATACTCACAGTTCATTGAGCATTGAATAATCTAGTGATCCAGTATTCTGATAAACAAATCCATAATTCAATCATGAAGTCCAGCAATGTCAACCCAATGGCTTAAAAATATGACCATTCATCCAATAATCCAATTCATATAATCCAACATTATCAACCCAATGACATAAAATCATAACCAGTTGTAAAACAAGTCCCGAACCAAACCCAATTTTAGAAAATAACAAATTCTAACATTGGAATGACTTCACCAAGTGCCCATGACCGCGGGCGCGATTAATCGATTAGATTTAAACTCTGTAGAGGTGTATAGCTTTACCCACAAGATATGACTTACTCTTTGTGCAATCGATAATTGACACACTTTCTTTGGTATGCCGCAGAGAGTCATGACATAACCGTTACATTACATAGACCTAACTTTGCACCAGCGACGGTGATGGGGATCCTTGCTATGGCAGAAGAAACATGAATGGCAGACATATCCTTGTCTTTTGAAAATAGAAAAATGGCAGTACCCCTGCAATAAATGTTTCTTCCCACAGCAAGGCGTACACCGTTATATCGGCAAATGTTGTTCCCAACACCTCGTTGTGGGCACCCCTTCGAGCAAACCTGAAACGGAAAGCCCATACTACTTTGGCCTACCAATGTGCAAAGACAGATCTAAGCAACTTAATAAGTTAAGATTGCCCCATAATAGTACTTGTGGTTGCACAGGTTTCTTGGATCAATAGTGTCCCATTGTTTGGTTCTTAATCTAACACGGGCAATACTTCACCCTATACTACGTACAAGTACACTTGTACATCTAGCTATTGCCAATAATTGTCTGCATCCAAAACCATAGTTTTGTTTGGGATTTTAATCAAAAATATCAGTAACCATCAGTATCATACCCAAACACATTTTCAATTTCTCAAGAAACAATCTTTGATATGATCATATTCATCATTGATCGTTGATTCTAAAGTATGGCTAAGAATGATTATTAAATCACATATACCCAAATTGACATTATGTATTGTCTAACCCTTTCCTATAGTTATCAAGGTTCACACATCCTTACTTATTAAGGGAGTTCCATGAAACAATCGGTATAACTACCAGTACCACAAAATAGCGAATTTACAGAAAATAAACGCATGCATGAAATCATTTGATAAACAAAAGGAAAAATAAATATTGGGATCAATACATAGTAGATTTATTTGTTTTGATTTAGTTATGGATATGTATTAGAGCAGTTAATGTTTCCAGTAATTCAGAATCAGACTCTGATTTCAAGAAAGGAAACAAAAACAAATCAGATTCCCAAAAAGTCTTAGGCCCCTAACTGTTGTAACGCTCGCGCCTCCTAATCAGCCTCCTAATATTTCTTATCTGATGCATAACATTGCTTCCTTATACATCCGTGGTTGCCTACAAGTTATTTTGGTTTATGCTTGGTATGACTTCCTAGAAGTTCAATCTGAACTATTCCAATTAAATTTTTCTTCAAGTTAATGTTTGCAATTTTTGTGGTACACTAATATATGCAAATTCAAAACCAGAACACTGGCTTTCTATGATGAAAAACATCATGATGAAAATAAAAAATGTCATGTGTAACTAAAACACTACTACAGACAGAAAGGCTTATATTAAATGCATCAACACAGATGGTTAGGTAAAACCGTCTATGATAAAGAACATCACTAACAGTTTTATAGTGAAACCATCAGTGAGACAATCACAAATGGTTCTCTTCATGAACTATCAATCATATCATAGATGGTTTTAGTTAAAACCGTCTGTGGTCATATCACTGACGGTTTTAAATGCAAACCGAATGTGATAATTTAATATCAAAGATGGTTTTAAATAGTAACTGCCTGTGATATGACCCCAAAACCTATATAACCATAACGATAGAGATTCGTAGCTTAGATCGACCCATGCGTTTCCTCTCCCGCAAATCCTAGCCCCTCGGCAACCCATCCTAGCATCCGTAGGGATGATGACGGCCACCTCCTCCTCCTCCCCGGCACGTGCGTGAACTCCTCCGTCCGCGAGCACCTCCTCTGCGGCATCCATGAGGGTGACGATGGCCACCTCCTCCTCCTCCCTGGTGCGCGTGCGAACTCCTCCATCAGCAACCTGCTCCTCCCTGTCAATACCTCCTATAGCTCAGATCCACCCATAGAGGAGCTTTGACGTGCATATTCAATCACATCGTCACATTGCTTTCAAGTCTCGTAGTAGTTCTTGATCTAAGGTATGATTTGAATGAGATGTACATGCTACAGGGTTGTGGAAACTCTCTAAACTCTATTTTTTACTGCTCTTTTTGTTCTTAACATATGGGTATAACTTTGTATTCTTATTATCAGCAATTTGTTTGTGGTTTCATAGCACCTTCTATCAATCACCACTTGAACTATGATGTATATGAATACTAGTGCACTGCTAGTTTCCATTTTAAACTGGTTTTGGGATATGAACTTGAACTCGTTCTTTGCATACAATATTAAAAATGTAATGTCAATGTAGGAACATGCATGAAAAAATAAATTCATACAGTACCAACCTTACGGAGGCTAATTGATCACCAAAACTACACATATAAATATGATAATTTTGCTAATCTTCAATTGATGTCAGGAATGAAACAACTCCCTTTAATGTTAGGGTTTTTGCAGATATTCACTTTGACTCAATTCTTGGTGTTGTTTTCTTTAGAGTGCCCTTGTTACTGATTCAGTGTGCAGTCCTATCTAGGCTTTCTTATACAGAAAATAAGAAAAAAATGCTTTTTAGTATCTATTACATGCCAAAACTATGAGATATATCTAACAATTGGTAGTCAACAAACTTAAGCACTTTATAGTTTACAAGCTAACTACAATACACAATACTTGTACCATCTGAATCATAAATTCGTATGACCAATCTAACCATAGGTGAATAAAAGAGAATTGAGTGGTTATTAGAGTTTCTATCTTTCTTTCCTAATCCAACTGAAGAGCATGAATCGTTTCTATCTTTCTTACCTAATTTAATTCTCCAGCATGCTACCGTCGGTGATCCTCTTTTTTTCCCTACACCCCAGCAGAACTTCCATGACAACGTTCATGGTGAATTATGGAATGAAATCGATTTTACCTCAGAATCCATCAATATTATAATAAGAAAGAGACGAAAGTGCTACAAAATTTCATATTTTAAGACGATCCTGATCAGACAAGCTGTTGCTTCGATGCATCTAGGAAGTTTAGATAATCAATTACTAAATCCATAACTGGTTGTGCCTTATAAATGTCGTTGCAGAAGTACCTAAGAAAAAAAATTTGAACAACAGATACTAATGATGGAAGTTCTACTAGGGTGCGAGGAAAGAAAGAGGATCACAGACGGTTCTGTTTAGAAATCGTCTGTAATGTTTAAATATCACAAGCGATTCTAGTATAAAACCGTCTGTGATATTGTAGTATCACAGATGGTTTCTAACTAGAACCGTCTGTGATGTTGATATCACAGATAATTTGGAAACCATCTATGATATGCTGTTACTACTACAGAACCGGCCTTCACAACCGGCCTATCACAAGCGGTTAGGTGCGCACCGCTTGTGCTCTACGTGCCACAAGCAGTTCGTGGGCAATGGGCGGGAGGGGGTCTCTAGAAGCGGTTCTTGACACGAACCCCTTGTGGAGTCCCATCTCTAGAAGCGGTTCATGTCTAGAACCGCTTCTAGAGATCTAGAATCGGTTCGAGACACGAACCGCTTCTATAGGTGGGGATCCAGAAGCGGTTTGTGTGTAGAACCGCTTGTAGAGACCCCCTTCCCGCCCAGTGCATTTAAACCCCATCTTCCTTCCCGAGTTCGCATAGGACAGCAGAGTGGTGGGCCGAGAGCAGTTCATGGGGGGAGGTGCTGCCAAAATTTTCAATTGAGGCTATTAGCTCTGAATTAATTGTTCCTAAGGTGAGTAACATGTTGCTGACATCCTTCTCACCTATATATTGATGTTTTTTGTGCATTGGATGTTGAGAAATCATGTTTTGTTCTTGTGGGAATTATTAGTGTTTCTGTTGTTGGCTTATTTTTTGTTCTTAAGGTGATATATTGTTTGGTGTATGGAATGAAATGCAATAAATGTGAAACGATGAAAAATTACAATGGTGGGGAAAAGGTAAAAATAATTTTTATTTAGTAAAATTAAAATGCGGAATGATAGAAAAGGTTTGCATGAACATGTAACAATTAGTTAGTTTTATTTTAAAAAATGCGAGGATTAGAAATAATTAGTTGGCTTTAGTTAAAAGAATACGTAATGATTAAAAAATACAAAATTATTAGACATAGTTAGCTTTAATTAAATATTGTGATAGATGTTGTTATTATTTTTATTGGTGTAGATGAACCGGCAATGGATGTACAATGCGGACCGTCGGTCAAGAGAGTTCAGAGATGACATGAAGGAGTTTCTCGAAGCGGCCGTTGCATTCTTGCCTCCAGGAAGCTTCATACGTTGTTCGTGCGTAGACTGCAAGAATGAGAAGGAGCACTCCGAACGATGGATGGTTATGAGGCATGTGATCACGAGAGGTTTCATGGCAAACTATACCTACTGGACCCACCATGGCAAAACAGAGGCGATTCGACAGGAAGACAATGAAGAAGACGAAGAAGAGGAAGATAGAGCCAACAGTATGCCGGACACCACTCAATACGGGTCCGTGGAAGATACAGTCGACGAGTTTGGCGATGATGAGCTAGATCAGATGCTCCGTGACGGAGAGGGAGAGTTCACAGAGGAAAGACAATACAAGAAGTTTCAGAGCATGGTAGAGGACCACGAGGCGCTTTGTACCCAAAGCGTGGACGGGGCCACAAAAGCTGCGACTACACTAGAACTCATGCAATGGAAGGCCACAAATGGTGTGTCGACAAGGCATTCAATGGTTTGTTATCACTCGTAAAGAAGTTGCTTCGGAAGGTAACACTCTACCGAATCCACGATGAAGCGAAGCGAGTCCTCTGCCCTTTAGGATTGCAAGTACGGAAGATACACGCATGTCCTAACGATTGTATCCTGTATCGTAATGAGTATGTCGATTTGGAGGTTTGTCCAGTGTGCAAAGAATCCCGGTATAAGGTGCAGCGTGACGATCTAGGTGAATTAGATGGGAATCGTACGAAGAAGAGAACTCCAACCAAAGTATTGTGGTATTTCCCTGTGATCCCCCGGTTGAAGCGTCTATTTGCTAACGAAGGTCATGCCAAGATGATGCGTTTGCATGAAGAAGAGCGTAAGGAAGACAGGATGCTTAGACACCCTGCAGATGGCTCGCAGTGGAGGAAAGTCGATTGGGCTTACCCAAACTTTGCAAATGAGGTCAGAAACATAAGGTTTGGGTTGAGCACCGATGGGATGAATCCTTTCGGTCAGTTGAGCAGCATCCATAGCACCTGGCCTGTGACGCTTTGCATCTATAACATTCCTTCATGGCTGTGCATGAAGCGAAAGTACATCATGATGCCATTATTGATCGAAGGCCCGAAGCAACCTGGAAACGACATCGATGTCTACCTGAAACCATTGGTTGAAGACCTTGCGAAGTTGTGGGAGGATGGTGTACGGGTTTGGGATGAGTACAAAAGAGAGTATTTCAACCTGTGTGCATTGTTGTTTGTAACAATCAATGATTGGCTCGCTCTCTCAGAACTCGTCCGCCAAACTGTTAAAGGGTTTAAAGCTCGCACCAAAGGCATAGATGAAACGGACTGCATGTACCTGAAAAACTCTCAGAAGTGTGTGTACATGGGCCACCGCAGGTTTCTTCCTAGCAGTCATGCTTTGAGGTGGAACTGCAGTAAATTTAATGGAGGAACAGAAATTTGTGTTAAGCCTCAGCATCGTAATGGGCGACTTGTGTTTGCTATGGTAAAGGATCTGAAAGTAGTATTTGGGAAGGGTCTTGGAAGCATACCTGTGCCGAACAAGGATGGTCATGCACCCACATGAAAGAAGAAATCAATATTTTGGGACCTGCCATATTGGGAAGTTTTAGAGGTTCGTCACTCGCTTGACTTCATGCACATCACGAAGAATATTTGCTTGAACCTGCTAGGCTACAAAGATATGTATGGCAAATCAAAAGATACACTGCAAGCTCGGAAGGACCTTGAAGACATGGAGGTGAGGAGTGACCTACATCCGAAAAACAAAGAAGGGACAAAATAACTTTTTCTACATCCTGCGAGCTACACTCCAAGCAAAGAAGAGAAAAAAGCATGATTGAGTGTTTGAACAGTGTGAAGGTCCCTTCTGGATACTCCTCAAATGTAAAGAGACTCAGTAAACACGAAAGAGAACAAACTCCAAGGCCTAAAATCCCATGATCGCCTTGTGTTGATGACACAGATTGTTCTTGTAGTGTCGAGGTATCTCGCCGAGTGGGTGCGGGGGACAATCACAAAGCTATGTTCCTTCCTGAACGCCATTTCGCAGAAGGTTGTCGAACCAGCTAAACTGCCTAAGTTGGAGGCTAATGTGGTATAAAGTTTGGTTAGCCTCGAGATGATCTTTCCTCCTGCATTCTTTGATATCATGGTTCATCTCACCGTTCACCTTATCAAGGAGATAGGTATCCTCGGACCAGTGTATCTGCACAACATGTTCCCTTTTGATAGGTACATGAGTGTCTTGAAGAAGTACGTCCAGAATCGTCAAGGTCCCCGAAGGCTGCATTGCCGAGGGCTACATGACGGAGGAGGTGATAGAGTTTTGTGTTGATTACATGAATGATCTAAATCCTATCGGCGTCCCCATATCACGCACACGAGGGAGGCTACGGGCAAAGGGATAATAGGAAGGCAATCGGTTGCATGCCATGATCTTGTTGCATTCAAGTAAGCACATTTCACTGCTCAAGCAATCAACTATAGTCGCCCCTATGTCCTTCAAAGACAAGAGTGTCCTACGCCATGAAGTTCACAGGAAGACAGAGAGTTGGATAACCTGAAGCACATGGATTCTTTCGGCACCTGCTCTGTATACATCCTTGAGGAAGGGTCAAACGATGAACTATTGCAACGCTTGGCTCGTGGACCATCACAAGAAATCGTGACATTCAAGGGTATGAGATCAATGGTTACACATTCTACACCGGATCCTAGGATAACAGAACACCAACGTAAGCAGCGGTGTCAGATAGACGCCAAGACAACAATGGCAAAGTTGGACACATATTATGGTTTCATAGAAGAAATATGGGAGCTCGACTATGGACCTCTGAAGGTCCCTCTATTTAAGTGCCAATGGGTCAAGCTAACTCCAAACGGTGTGAAGGTCGACAAATACGGCATGACAACCGTGGATCTCACAGAAGTCGGCTATAGGCGCGAACCATTTGTTCTCGCGAACGATGTGATCCAGGTCTTCTATGTAATGGACATGTCAAGCAAACCTAAAAAGCAGAAGGACAAGCAAAAGGTAATGCCAAAGCGACATGTGGTTCTTCAAGGCAAACGAAGGATTGTAGGAGTTGAGAACGTCACCGACGAGAAAGAGTATGGTCAGTTCGACGAGCTCCCTCCTTTACAGTTGATGTCGACATAAACGTGCTGCGTGACAGTGATGTCGATGCTCCTTACATACGTCACGATCATAACGAAGGAACAATTGTAAAGACGAAGACTTAAGATGTACTACTTGTATACAAATTATTCCATATAATCATGTTGATATGTTGATGTTTAACATTGCTTGTACATAATTATTTCTACAAATTTTAAAATGAAAACAAAGCCTGAAAACCATTTGTACAAATTTTAAAATGAGAACAAAGCTTGAAAATTTATATCCACTCAATGAAAGGACTACATAAATTTTAGCATACCTAAAAAAGGAAATTACAGACATACAAAGAGAAATTCAACTTAGCATAGTTAGCTCATAAATTTCCATACAAAAACCCCAAAAGCAGTGTGAAATTTACAACATTACAATGATAGCTATATTAACTAAAAGGAGCAACATTACAATGATAACTATATTAACTAATTTCTTTAGCATGTCGTCTACTCTTTCCATCCTTTCCTCTAGCTTTTTAATACACTTGTTGTCATCAGAAGCAGCCGGATGTGCATCTCTTTAGCTTGCAACAGGATTAAATATTACAGCCCGTCGGCCATCATCACTTGGCAGCAAATCTTCTTGTAATGCAGCAATTTGCATTGCAAGATTTTCAAGACTATGGCTGGCTTTATCATTAACGCTAATACGTACATGTTGTGCCCTTCAAACGTAAAGAATGGAACGGAAGGTGAAAGTCAAGGAATATGAACAAATGAATAAATTCAAAAACTTACCGACATATTCAACACTTCATGAACACTCGGGATGGATTCTTGGATGTATGGGAGGTGAACACATTTACAGGATCTCCGTGATCGAGGACATGATAGCTTCATCCGCAATGCCTCTAGTTGTCTCTTCGTCTCGCCATTTGATGAAGTCATCGACATGAATTAATAGCTTCAAAGAGTGAAACAAATTAGCATCAACAATATTTTTCATTACTCCAACATCAACATATCAACAAAACTCCTTGTGGGCATTTCACCGAACACCTTGTGGGCATGAAAACAGAGAGGAGGAGGGAGCTTGAGAGAGGAGGCGCTCGGGGACTTAGAAAATTTGAAGGTGTGGGAGAGTGTATGTGGGGACTTAGAGAATTTAAAGCTCTACCCACTTCTACAAGCAGTTCGTAGTGTAAGCCGCTTGTAGAAGTACCATCTACAAGCGGTTGGTATTACGAACCGCTTGTAGAAGGGTCTATACAAGTGGTTCGTAATACCAACCGCTTGTAAAGGTACTTCTACAAGCAGTTCTTACTAACAACCGCTTGTAGAAAGCTGCACAGTAAAAAAAAGAATGGCAAGGGGGCGCGAGCGGGGTTCGAACCGGGGTGGACGAGCCCGCACACTCAAATGCTACGCGCTAGCCAGGGGGGAGGAAGAGATCTTATTGAACGATATGGGCAACATATTTTTTTGAATATTATCCGGTCAGCAGTTCTACAAGCGGTTGGTATTAATAGCCGCTTGTAGCTTGCGCTCTACAAGCGGTTGATAATACTAACCGCTTGCATAGGGCCTTTCCCACTCCCGCCCATCCATGCGTTCTACAAGCGGTTAGTAATATTAACCGCTTGTAGAAGTTCTCTTTACAAGCGGTTGAGAATACCAACCGCTTGTAGAGCACTTCTACAAGCAGTTCTTAGTAACAACCGGTTGTATAAAGCTGCACAGTAAAAATGGCAAGGGGGTAACATGACCCGTGCACTTTTACAAGCGGTTGGTAATATGAACCGCTTGTAGAAGTCCTACCTCTACAAGCGGTTCGTTCTAAAAACAGCTTGTAGAGATATTTTACAAGCGGTTTGTTATACCAACCGCTTGTAGAAGTCCTTCCACAAGCGGTTTTTACTAGCAACTGCTTGTAGAAGTGAGTTCCCGATATAAGTACGTAAAGAGACCAAATTTTCTAAGTCCCCGCTCTTAGACCTCAAAATTTCTAAGTCCCCGCTCTCAGACCGCCTGTGTCTCACCGCCGCCTCCGTCGAGACCCCGCGCCACCGCCTCCGTCGAGACCTCGGGCCGCCTCCTCCGCCACCAAGCCGCCGCCACACCACCATTCCACCCGGAGGATAGAGGTATAGCTGTGCGCACTCTCCTCCTCCCTCTTTATTCTGCTGCCCACAAGGTGTTCGACTAAATGCCCACAAGGTGCCTTGTACTGTTCTTCCTCATCAATCCTGTGGGACAAGCTTCTGGGATGTTCGATGATAAATTTGTTTTCAGTCTTCCTTTGTAGCAAATGAAAGCATCCATGAATTGTTTGTTGGACATAGCATAACTGTGCTTATGTTACAAGTAGTAACAAATAAAAGTTCTGTAAAATAGCTCTTATGTCATCAAAATTCTGAACTGTAGATGGTCTTGGAGTATATATGCTGCTATTGAGAATAGGATGCCAAAGCCCACCAGACCTATGCCAATTTCTACATTGACATATGGAGATTAAAAATCAGATTATTAGTACTTCAACTTAGATGTGGAAAGAGCTAAATACATGAGATAAGCAAATATGAATGAGTGACAACTTTTCAGAATCGAATATGATTACTCTGCACATACTATAACATTGACTCTATTATTATTTCTTTCTTGTGAACATACTTTACATTCTTAAAGCCCTTATGCAAGTTCTTCTTTCATGTTGTTTTAAAATATATGCTCTTTAGTTTGGTCTGAAACTTTCAACAAATACTATGTGAAAATAAATGATTTAGACATATGTGAACCAACTATGCGAAAATAAATGATTTAGACATATATGAACTAAAAGGCATACTAGAAAGAAAGCTGACAATACTTTTCTAACAATTATGGGGAGAAGCAGGTCGGATGAAGATAAGGACTTAGTAAAATTATGGCACTACTGAGTGCAAGAGGCTGGTCAGATGAAGATAAGGACTCAGTAAAATTTGCTTAATAAAAAATAATGAATCATTCTTATTCCACACTAATATGATTTTCAAAAAATGAAATAAGGTTATAAATTCACAACTAGTATGTTAGTAGTCTATTACACCTCATGGCACATCTCTCAGTATATCGGATGTTCTCCTGGTAGCCATGCTTCTTGAACTTGCAGGAGCTGGTCAAGCCAACCAGAATCTTCTCTAACGGTCGGCACCTGATATCGCCGATGGGCTCGCAGCGGCTGGCAACGCAACGATACGCCGCCAGTGGTGAGTCCATCGGCGTATCGTGCCACGCTGAGAAGATTCTCATTGCTTGACCAGTCCTCGCAAGTTCAAGAAGCATGGTTGCAGGAGAGCATCCGGTATACTGGGAGGCGGGCCACGAGGTGACGTGCTTGGTTGACATGGAATAATCACTTTGCTTTCTTTTGGTGTAATAGACTACTAACATACAAGTTGTGGATTTATAAATACATTTCATTTTTTGAAAATCATATTAGTGTGGAATAAGAATGATTCATTATTTTTTATTAAGCAAATAAGTATATGTGAAATGTATAAGTATATGTGAATTGTCAATTGTATATGTATCACGTGAAATGTGTAAGTATATGTGAAATGTATAAGTATATGTGAATTGTCAATTGTATATGTATCACGTGAAATGTGTAAGTATATGTGAAATGTATAAGTATATGTGAATTGTCAATTGTATATGTATCATGTGAAATATGTAAGTATATGTGAAATGTATAAGTATATGTGAAATGTATATGTATCATGTGAAATGTGTTATTATATTTTTACTAGCATTTCATATATTTTTTACTACAATAGTTGCTAAATTGTGCGTTTCAGTCGTTAAATTTTACTGCATTTGTCACGAAATTGTTGGGGATTCTTAATAATCAATATAGTAACACAATGTCAATGTATTGTTTACGAACCATTTTCATATTTTTGAAAAAGTGCATATACGAAACTAAACCAATATGATTGCATGCGTAAAGTAACCCAAGGAATGTGATCTCATCAGGCACAAACCTGTTCCTGTCAACTGCTCAAAGAGTTAAAATTTGGTGATCTTAAACTATGCTTTCAAACTCGAATTGTTCTCAACAATCTTATCTTCATATATAATCTAAGCCTCGAGATTTGCTCTACTCTAGATGGCGACACCAAGACGTGGTGACCCGGCTTTCGATGAGGCGGAAAATCTGATGTTCAAGACCATTGCGCTGGGTAGCATCTTAGCCAATGAGGCCGTTAACACTGATGCGAAAAATCACGATGGTGTCTTGCCATTGTCGATGAGGCCGTTAACACTAGTACCGAGGTATACTCTTACCCATTATAAAATCACCATAAACATGTTAATTATTCTAAAATCATTCATATTATATGTGTTTGTGTATCCAGCCCGGTACCTCATTGGCCACCCAGTCCGGAATGAACCGAGGACCTAACAAAAAGCCTTCGACAAAGTATGTGATAACCGAAGTCGGCAACGACGGGAGTCTGCTAGCCCCGGAATCAGCAATTGGCCCTTTCAACAACGCTTGCGGCTACCATGTGAGGGATCACGCCCCAATCAGCATCCAGAAATGGGCCGAAGTCCCTGCAGCTAGCAAGGAACTGCTCTGGAATGATATGAAGGAAAATTTCACTTTTCTAGAAGGGTACGAACAAAAGCCAAGGGATGGGTTTTGAAGAAGATGGCAACTTCCTTTCAGCAGTGGAAGTCGTCCCTCACCCGCAAGTACATCGACAAAGGAGAACGGCCAGACTTCAATCAATTTCCTAAGCTGGCCAATCATTAGGATGCTTTCGAGGAATACAAGCTGTCGGATGCAGGACAGGCCGCGAGAGAGAAAAACAGGGTGAATGCCCAGAAGAAGAAATACCACCACCATCTCGGGACCGGTGGTTACATCAAGGCTGCAAAGAAATGGGACAAGCGGGAAGAGGAACTTCGGCAGCAGGATGTTATACCTGGCGAGAATTGGGAGCCCCGCGCGCAATTGGTTCTTGGCTCACGGGGCAAACTTGTCGATGTGGTAGCTTGGTGATGGCACCGATACCCAAGAAGTTGGTGAAAGGATTGTAGAAGCCATCGAGCGCACTTCGGTCAGATCCTTGGTGACGGACAGGACCAATGTTCAGCGGCGCTGGAATCCGTGATCGATCCGACATGCGCAAGAAAAAGCGATTCTTGCGTCGCCGTGGGCCTAGAAAGAGCGACCCGCAGCCCGTCATCCCGTGGACAGCATCAAGGTTCGCCGCCAGTGCGAGCTACACATTGATATGCGTAACCTCTCCTTCAAGGTGGCTTACGGCATGGCTTATCCGGTGGAGGCGGGCCAGACGTTCTACTGCAACCAAATACCCAACGGATACTAGAAGGTCACGGTGGAAGAGGTGGTGGGGGGCTTCGAAGATCTCATTCTCGATATTCCTGGGGGTGACGACGTGACCAAGCTTGGACAGGCCCTCCATGGCACATTCATCCTCTGGCGCAAAAAGTACATCATATTTCCAGATAGTGTGGAGGTTATATCTCCAAGAAGAGAGGCCCCCAGATTTGAGCGGCCACAGAGCAAGCACTCCTCCACATCGACAACCCACGACTCCAAAGATCGCTTTGACGCAATGCTTCCCGGTGGTCGAGCCCGCCTCCTCCACCTCCCGCTCCACAAAGAAGCCCGACTCCGCCACCGCCACCGCTTTGAAAGTAAGAAGCACCCAACATCTCCAATACCACGCCCAAAGATCTCCCCGAGGAAGAAGCTCGATGTCGAAGGAGGATCCGCAGACTAGCACCTCCTCCCACGAAGTCGGCATCCGGCACGAGAGAATGTCAAAGCAACCGCCAAAGAGGCCATATGATCGATCATGAGGAGCTAGCTGCATCCGTAAAGACGGATGTGGCCAGGCAGCTTGCGCCAAAGAAGCTAGAGCCCAAGGTTAAAATAGATAAAAAAACTGTGAAGCACTTTCAGTCATGCGGAACGGCGCCGCCGCCTGTGATGAGCGACTACAAAAGGACAATAAGAAAGGCTACAGTGCAAAATACACGGGCTCCGTCGGCGGGAAAGAAGAATAAAGTGGAAGATCAGCAGAGTGCTGAGGAGTTGAGGAAAATGGCATTCCTAAAGGAGGCGGGACTCAAATCAATAGATCAGGATCTTCCAGTGGCACCAACCAGATGGAAGTATGAGTTGGGCAAACCGCTAATTGATCCAAAGGATATAAAACATCTCCCAACCAAGATGCGTCAAATGCATGAATGGTACATGGAAAGGGCATCTAAAGGAGAGCAAATGTTCCTCCTCCGTTTCCAAGATGAGCATTTCTTCCACGGGAACAACACAGAACTATGGCTGGAATTCGATGACTTGTACCATGTGTACCAAGGAGACGAGGTCAACATGTCTTTCATGTCCTGCTGGTGTCTGTAAGTGTCGATCTACTAAGTTTACCGTTTGCTTCCTCTCGCACCACATAATTGAAAATCTAATTAACTTAGTTATCCCTTCTTATGTAGAATGGAGATACAACGATGTACAAGACTGGGCAAACAGAATGTTGGCTTCATCAACCCAGAGATTGTCAACGAGAAAGTCTGGTCATACGACAAGCAAAAACCGCTAGTTGAGGCATACCTTTTGCATGCAATGTTGAAACAAAGACTACAAACCGTATATATACGCCCTTCAACTTCAAGTACGTGTTCTCACAAACCTCTTGTTCTTGTATTTCTTAAGCCATTGATAGTACGAGTAGCTACTTACGCATATGTTGCAATATACGAATAGATTTCACTGGATCCTTCTAGTCATCGAGCTTGACAACAGCAGGATTATAGTTCATGACTCAAGAAGGAATCCAGTCCAAAAATACCAATGGTTCATTGATGTCCTTAACAGGACATTTGCAAAGTTCAAGAAGAAGCAAAAAGGAGAATTCCAGAAAGAATTCGAAGTCATAGTAAGCACTCAGGTACGTACTACAAAAACTATTATTAATATACATCGCCATATCGGTTCTTCATCCGATATTCGAAATTTCTCCCCGTGAAGGTTAAACGCCAGATGGCTAGAAACAACTTATGTGGCTACTACGTGTTCCACTATATTCAAAGTTTTATCCATGGCGATGAGCTGGAACATTATGCCGAGGTTCGTATATGCATGTCAATTTGTTAGCTACAACTTACATTTTAATTAATTGCATGTGATCGGATATTTATATACTTCCCGCTTAATTAATTGTCAGCCCAACATCGATGAGCACGTTAACGTGCTCCCGCCTCACCGGGTGGGCGCACTCCAAGAACAACTCATCGGCTTCCTTGTCAACGAGGTTGTATCTCCAAATGGCGAGTTCCACGTAAGGTTTCCTGCATTGAACACCGCTGAACTGATGACGACATCCACGTCGACCAAGGACATAAAGAGTGACGCATGCAAGAAATGAGTTCGATAATCATTTTTTTCATCATTCAAACTTGTAAACGTCGGTTGCGTGTATGTACTTGTCCATTTTTTACACTATTAAGTTCGTTTTTTGTGTACTGAGCTAGCTTGTGAACATGTGTATGAGTATGCATATGTAATATATATTTAATTGCGCAAAAAACTCCTCCACTCATATTTAATTTTATGGTCAAAACGATATACAAAAACACCGTAAGAACATATTCTATAATACATATAATCGAAAACTCTCTCCACAAGCGGTTGGTGACTCCAACCGCTTCGAGTCTTGCTCTCCAAGCGGTTGGTAAGACTAACCGTTTCGATATCCTTCTCCACAAGCGGTTTGTAACACGAACCGCCAGGAGTCCCCACGGGCGGCTCCACTAGCCCTCCTGAACACCTTCCCAACCGCTTCTGGTGCCACAGCACAAGCGGTTCGAGCAACTGCTTGTCATACCCGACGAGTATCACACGCGGTTGCTTAGAAGCGGTTATAAAACCGCTTCTAAAGGGGGTTACGAGCCGCTTGTGGTAGCTGGTTCTGTAGTAGTATATATCACTGACACATGGTTACAGATGGTTCAAGAAACCATCTGTGAGGATGGTTCCGAATCGTCTGTGATGGTATAGTTCATAATTTGAAATTAGAAAAAACTATGGCATCTAAATATATAAAAGTCACTGTTAAAAATTCTAAAAGTAATGGCATCCATTATATATGATATTTTGGAACTAAATATAAAAACAATATTTCACAATTAACATACTAAATATGTCCAAATTTGGAACGAACTTAGACAAATTTTGTTATTCTAAAAGAATTGTGGTATCCCAATATATGTCTAATTGGAATTAAATATTCCAAAAGACAATTATATCGAAACTTACTGCACAGAACCTAAAATATATGTAAGAAATTTTGAATGTTGAACCAAAAGTTGTAAATGACTTTATCAACCATATGCAAATGAATTCAAAATTTAAATACTTAAATGTATAGAAGTTTGTGATTAAAACTTATTAATTTGCGGTATCCAAGTATCAGTCAAATTTAAAGTTCAACAAAATTGTGGTATCCACACATACATATATTCAAAATAAAAATTGGAAAACTAAAACTTCAAATTTTCAAAATTTAAAACTTCAAAATTTAGGAAAAAAATGTTGATTCCTAAGCACACAGACAAACATTGCAAATCAAAGGGTGTACTAATCACCTAAAAAGTGTTAAAAAAATCTGAATACATAATACAAAATAATTTTTTGAATTTTCCACATTAATTGGAAGAAATTAATAATACTGTACTTCCATATTAATTGCAGTAAAGGGCGAAACTAATTATAAAAAAACTTGCATCGTCGTCAGTGTTCAAAATTAGGGACTAATTAATTCAATGGCTGGCTATGTATATATTGTGCGTTTCACATATTTGAGATAATAACGAAAATAAACCTGTGGGCAAAATATTGTTTCTACATAGTGGTGGACCTATAAAACTAACAAATACATCTCAAAAATTTCTAGCCTATGCAGGTGCATGGGATTGATGACTAGTAATAATAAATGTAGCTCATTGAAATACTCTATTTTCCGAAAGACATAAGAAGAAATAGTACTTCTCTTTCTTCCTTCTTTCTTGGAGTATTCATAGCCATATGTATAGCTAGTGGTAAATCCCGTACACTACGGCTTTATATCTGAAAAAATAAAGTTATGTTCATGTTATAACTCTATACAACTATATATTGTGCGTAACAATTGCAATATCTATAGTATAGGAGTATTTGACTAGTTTGCATTTGTTGAAATATAATTGTCCACCTTTCCTTATTAGTTTAAGCTTTTAAATGAATTAGTTATGTATGGAACTCAATATGCTAAAAGAGCCTAAAGATCCTAAGTTCAAGACCTGACTAACATAATATTAGAAGTAATAATCATTGTTCACTTCGAGTCCACGTCTTCCGGCAGGCCTGGTGGAGTCCAAACTTGAGAGGAGTGTCGAAGTATATTGTTCACCTTTTTCATCATATTATGAATTTGGTTGAACTGGTTATTGTATAAAATTCAATAATGTTAATTGTGATAAAAAAGTCTTGCCTAATAAAGGTTGAAGGCAATTTTATTTTCCAAGCTATTGATGATTGAGGTCTCATTTAGAGCACGGGAAATTTAATTTCTCGATTATTCCTTTAGGAATTAAACTATATCATGTCAAATTTCTATAAAATTCTTGTGAAATTTTTGCGTTCTAAATGGTCCTGAGAGAATTTTCTAATTTTTTATGTATGAATTTCTATCGTCAAAGTAAGGTGTATTTAGTCCTAGCTACCAGTTATTTTCAGATTAAGTATGAAGCTAAGTGAAGATAATACGAGATTAGTGGAACCTGAGGACGAGATGCAGGTGAGCATATATGTAATGATTTTACTTTCTGATGAAGTCAGAGGAGACATGGATGTGAAAGCAAGTGCAGGTACATGAATGAACGAACATTTGGCGTCTTTTTCGTGTAGAGTGTACTTTAGGTGAAAGCCGCTTTAGCTGAAAGCTCTTGCCTGCTTTTGCTCATCGCTGCTTTTGAGATCTTGGCTTACATATAGAACCTAAGTAACACACACTTGTCGCGCGCATGTACAATTCCATCGTTGTTAAGCTAGTGTTCCCGATAGACTAATCCTGATTATTATTGCCAATACAGAGCAGAAGTTCATAGGGTAGCAAGTTGCTTGCTGTTTTAACTCCTGGATTGATCCAGAGCCAATCACTGTCAATAAGTATAGATTCACCTGTGTTTTAGGAAATTGTAAAATATTTTCTTTGAGACGAATTAAGGCAGCAATATTTCAGCGTACATATATCCTTAACCATTCTGAGATTGTTCATTACAGGTCTCAACTCGTTTAGTTTCCACACATTTCCTTTTTTTTCATCTAATTGCTAGACTTGACACTTGTGCCCTAGTTTTGTACAGCAGTCTTATTTGTACTGAGAAGTCAAAACTGTCTTCCTCGATCGATCAGCTTATGCACACACAAGGCTCCACCTCCTAAAATTAAAAATGGTGCTTACATGTTTTATTAATTCTATCATGTTAATTTGTCATTGTGAATATAAAATGGATAATTCTTTCAAACAAAAAAATGAGAAACATAGTTATTGAGTTGGACAGATTATGATGAAAAATTGCCAGATGAAAAATTTGAAAAGTGCAAGTGTCTGTGCTACAATTTTTCATTTAGTTAATTGGGAAACCTCTTGATTGGTTATATATGCTTGTTAATTTGTTGCATATTATTGGATTAACAAAAGCATTAGTTTACCATTCTCGTGTAGTCTATACTCTCGCAAGCGCTACACGCTTGCACGAGAAGAAACTTCATCTACTAATCATTCAACACACCCGAATATATAGCTAGCTAGATAATATGATGCAAATTATTTGATCCGTCTGTCCTCATAATTCATGATTAGCTTAAAGTAGACGTTAATGAAAGACAAACCAACCCAGAATTGTTATTCTTGATTGATTGATTTATCAAGCTCAGAGTACGTATACAACCTATGCATAATAAATGCGAAGCATATAGCGAGACAAGCCACATCACCAATATGATAATTGGCTATGTCACACTCTGCATAACCATCTGTTAAGGCCATTTTTTTTGTATAGCTAGATAGAGCTTACCAAATTAGTAAGTATTGGATGGAGCTAATAAGCCATATGCGTCTGTTCATTTAATTCTAGCTCCAAAATTATCTCCCTCTAGTTTCGACTTATATATATATAAGACCTTAAGCTGAAACTAAAATTAGTCCAAACAGGTCCATGGTCCATAAATAACAAAACTAGGCTATTGTTGAACCAGAATATGACAATAATAAGCTCAAAATAAAAAATAGGAACAGTAGGAGAAGGTGAAACGTGGGCAAAATATTGAACTCCAAACCAATTAAGCAATCTACAGCTTGCCCGAGTCGTGGCTCTATCGAGGTAATTACCAATAACATGCTCTATTTTCCGCCATGATTAATCACCTAAATCACGGTTGTTTGCAGCTCCTCCCCACTGCACATATATATCAGTCCTTAGCCTCAAAGTAATGCATGGCCAAACATGTAAAGCAAGCTGGGGACAAGTAGGTTCGATGATAGGGTGTGACTCTTCTCGATCATACTGCTTGTGCTTCCAAACATTCTATTGCCATGCGGGGGGCCATGGCCTAAGCAAAAGAACAAGCAAGGCCTCTGCCTATAACGCAGAGCCATTTAGTATAATAATTAATTGGCGTGTTTTGTGGCACTGCCAATCGATGTTCGTATCATATGGGCTTAATTAAAATCATATAGGAACAAGGCAAAGCACGGTGGTAATTGTATAGCATATCGAAGTTTGGGGCGCCGTACGCTGCTCCAAAATCTTTGTCGGGACGGGAAGTCTTTTCCAACGAGAAACCCGTCTTTTCCTGCTCCTGCTTCTTTGAATCTATCGATACATCTCTCTTTCTCTCTCCGTCTCTCTCTCACCTCTCTCGGGGGAATCTTCAGCTCGGCAGGGCGCAGGGCAGGCACACCCTTCCTTTGGTTTTGTCTTGTTTCTTCAGGCTGATATTCTCCTCCCCGGAACAGAGCCGAGCTAGCCAGCTAGGGTACTCGTCACTCAGTCAGTCAGTCACACGTCACATTCCAATCACACGAATCTCGATTAGAGAGGACGGTCATTACATGCATGGAGATAAGACGGACAAAGGAATTGAAGAGTAGAAGCATCATTATGATGTTAACCTATATTGGTACTGTGTTTGGTTAAATTGATGAGACTACTTGCCTCTATCTAAATGGAATTGATGGTTCAGTGCAGGGTTTAGAGAGCCGAAACCGGCTTGCTGAATTCCTGGCTTCCTGCCTCCGGTTACTAGCCCTCTTTAGACCTTAGGCCTTTCTTCCTATATATCTCGTGGCTAGTTCTGCATCTAATTAACTTGGTTGGAACCACTTTGATTTCGCCTTACTAATGATGGTGGGTGTTCCTAATTGGCATTTCTCGATCTGTTGGAATTAGTCAAAACTCAGAATTAAATGGGCTAGGATTTGGTTAATATATTAAACTAATTACTTTTTTAAGCCCTGATCCGCTAATAATTGTGTTTTTTAGAGCATTATATGTAAAGGTCTGGGAGAACAATAAAATGATCGATGGTATCGTAATCACTACTACAGACTGCTTCATCCACGACCCTCCATCACTGTTGGGTAGGCCCGAGCTGGCAGTGATAATACTATCACTGCCGGTTATAAATTCAACCGGCAGTGATAAGAACAGTATAATTTTTTCGTGTAAACGGAAGCAATATCACTGCTGGTTTTAGAGATAGAACCGGCAGTGATATATTACTGCCAGTTCAACAGTACAACCGGCAGTGATAAAGTGATTTGCATGGGAAACGGCAGCGATATCACTGCCGAATTTAGAGATAGAAGTGACAGTGATATATTACTGCCGGTTCTAAAGAAAAAGCCGGCAGTGATAATGTGGCACTATATATGTCGGGGGCCGGGCAACCCTTGGTTGGTTAGCAGACAGTCAACCGGCCCCCTAGCTCGGAAGGCCTCGATCAAAGACTCGTATCAAACTCGAGGCCGCTCGACCTAGGGCGCGGTAACTCCGAGCTCGGGGTCCTCGCGACCTGCTGTTCGGGATGATTCAAGGTCGAGAAGCGTTCCTTGGATCCGGACACGCCATCACTTGGCGATTCTGAAACGTGGGATCATGGAGTAATCTGGTGCCGCGGCGGATCGAACGGTTACCACCGCTATCAATGTGCATGAAGGCCACGATCCGAGAATTACTCCCGAACGTTGCAAGAAGAATGTGTATAAGACTGAAGCTTTGTAAACACTTAGCCAGGAGAGAACAACCCAGCGCACACACACTCGAGTTCAAGTCTAGACTTAGCATCGTCAAGATTGAGCTGTAATCCTCTCTTGTACTCACAAATAGCAGGAATCACCACCGCAAGGTGACTGGAGTAGAGCTATTACCTTCTCAGGGGCTCGAACCAGTATAATCCTCGGTCTCGTCCGTTGTCTCCTAGCTCCGACCATAGACCTCCTCGACCTCATTCCTCTGTTCGGGCAAAGCGCAGTTGTGGTCCCATTTCTCACTGACCCCTACCTCATTTTCTGCGGTTGGCAATCCCGATCGTCGACAATATATATCCTGTCTTCCTTCCCCAACCTGCCCAAAACAGCGAGGAGCTCTGTTCTTACTCAGTTGGGTGGAGAGGGAGTGAATTTTTGCTCTCAAATTTGGTGGAATTCGTTTCTAACTCGTGATCTAAAGTTCGTATCTTGATGTATATTTCTTTGGTAGTTTATTTAGTTGGATATTAAATTCTATATTGTTGTAGGTTATGAGAATTATTGATTGCATAGCCAACACAATTAGCTCTAATCTAGAGGCTAGATTTGAAATTACCAACTTTTATATGTATAGTGATTGCTGAGATTATGATATAGGTTGAATTTAAGTATTTAGAGGACTAAATTAGTGATTGCATTTAATACGTTGATTGAATTTAAATGTGGTAGCACTTCATAATTAACTATTGTTTAATCTAATTACTTAAAATTGTTTCTTTATTTCGTGTATGTTAATTTAATACTTCTGTAAGTAATGTAAATTTCTTTGGATTTAACCATTATATATAACTAATAGCAATTATTTAATTAATTTTCCAATCGAGATTTGGATATAGATTTATAAGTAATGAAAATTTCTAGATTAATTAGCACTACATAACAAATTAAATAAATAAAACAATTTGTGAGCACTTATTGATTTACTGAGATTTTATTTGTTATAAATATTTGTAGATGGACCGAAGATGGATGTATGAAGCGGACCATCGCGATAGAGAGTACTTTAATGGTGTGACAAGTTTTCTATGCGCGGCTGCGGCGTACAAGTCAAATAAGCTGATAGACTATATTTGTTGCCCGTGCGTTGATTGCAAGAATGAGAAGCAATTTTCTAACCTTGAGGCGATCCGTGCACATTTGCTTCAAAGGGGTTTCAAGTCTGCCTATACCTGTTGGACCGAGCATGTTGAAGATGAGATTGTACATGAAGGGCATCTAATTGATGATGATGAAGACAACGACTCGACTGCGGTCGAAAATACATTCGTCGATACCCATGAAGACACGTTCATCGATAACCATAAAAATGATCTAGAACAGATGTTGCATGATGGGGAGGAGGACCTCACGAGTGAAAGGCATTTTCAGAAGTTTCAGCGTATCGTAGAGGATTCTACAACACCCTTGTACCCAGGCTATAAGGAGGAGCTCAAAAAGCTGCATGTTGTGCTTACGCTACTGTAGTTGAAGGCAAGCAATAGTTGGTCCAATAAGAGTTTCACAGAGATGTTAGGTTTCTTCAGAGATGTCCTTCCAGAGGGTAACGTGTTGCCAGCAACCACGTACCAGGCCAAGTAGGTTATTTGCCCGTTGGGACTGAAAGTGCAGAAAATATACGTATGTCCAAATGATTACATATCGTATCGCAATAAGTTTGCAAATTTGGATGCGTGTCCCGTTTGCAAAGCATCTCGGTATAAGTGCGGCGATGACGACATCGAAGCGCAGCGTAAGAAGAAAAGACCATCGACCAAGGTGGTGTGGTATTTCCCTATAATCCCCCGTCTGAAGCATCTGTTTATGAACAAAAGGTATGCTGAATTGCTGCGATGGCACGCTGAAGAGTGTAAGAAGGATGGAATGCTTAGACACCCTGCTGATTCCGTGCAATGGAGAAATATCGATAGAAAATACATGAAACACTTTGTATATGATATGAGGAATATAAGGTTCAGACTCAGTACGGACGGGATGAATCCTTTCGGCAACATGAGTTGTCGTCATAGCACTTGGCCGGTGACTTTATGTATCTACAGCCTTCCTTCTTGGCTTTATATGAAGCAGAAGTACATTATGATGCCGCTGCTGATCCAAAGGCCGAGATAACCTGGCAACGATATTGATGTGTTCCTCAAACCACTGGTTGATGATCTTCTGGTATTGTGGAACGACGGTGTACGAGTACGGGATGAGTACAAAAGAGAGAACTTCATGCTATGCACATTGTTGTTCGTAACCATCAATGATTACCCTATTCTTGGCAATCTTTTGGGCCAGACTATAAAAGAATTCAATAGATATGTCCATTGCATGGGTGATACAGGTAGCCGGTGGCTGAAATACTGCCGAAAAATGTGTTACATGCGGCATCGTAGGTTCCTTCGTAGGGACCATCCGTATCGCAACAACAAGAGAGCTTTTGACGGTACAAAGGAGACTGCTTCAGCTCCACAACATCGTAATGGCAAAGAGATATTTGCGGCCGTAAAGGATATTAAAATTATCCATAGAAAGGGAGCCAAAAGTACATCAGTCCCGAATTCCAGTGATACAACTCCTTTGTGGAAAAAGAGATCAGTATTTATAGACCTACCACTACCTTGAAAAAGGTCATCAGTGGCGGTTCGAAACTGCCATCAGTGACGGTTTTCGAACCGCCACGGATTTAGTGCCACTGATAATCCAGGATTATCAGTGACGGTTCTAGAACTGCCACAGATAACATTATTTGTGACGGTTTTTGGCTAGAACCGTCATCGATATTTCTAATATCGATGACGGTTCGAGCCAAAACCGCCATCGATATTAGTACTATCGGTGACGGTTTTTGGCTAGAACCGCCATCGATATTTATGATATCGATGACGGTTCTAGCCAAAAACCGTCACTGATAGTACTAGTATCAGTGGCGGTTTTTGGCTCGAACCGTCACTGATAGTCCGACACAGGAAAATAAAAAACTGGCATTTGTGGCTAGCCTCAGGCAGTGCTAGCCATGCCCTCTGTACAGAAAATAATTACAGATAATAGTGACAAGATTGGTAATTTGTATTGGCTACAATACATAGAGCAACTTTAGAATATATATAAGAGAATTGATAGAAATATCATACAGGAAGCAGTAGACTAGCAGAATATATATAAGAGAATTGACCAACTATAAAGCTCTCCAAGTCACAACAAACAAAGGCTTAAGCTTATTGGAAGGTCAAATGTGGAATGATTGAAGGCCAATCGTTTTTGGATTACACAAATATTAATACATAGGCATGCAAATATCAAATATGTGTGTATTACGAGTACTAAGTCACAATAATTCTTGCACAGCTTGGTGCAAGAATTAGCGAATTTGTCCAACTACATAAACATTGGTGTTGCCACTTGCTAACTTTCCGTAGGACACTAGCAATGTTAGCTAACCATGACCAAATGGAAAATAATCTTCCATGCACAAATACATGATTTTGATCAAGAGTTTATGATTTTAATCAAGAGTTTATATTCTCTCATTTTAGGAGAACTTATAAGTCAAGATCACATAATCCCTCCAAAGGTTTGTATAGGGAGGTGAGTGGGTTCGATTCGCTATTAAATCTGTCCTCCCCAGTAGCTCGGTTTTGTGCAACATGCCGTAATAGATGCGAGGACTAAACAAATAGCAGATCAGCTTGTCTAGAGGGCTTCTGGTCTACCAACAAGCTGAACTTCTAAGTTTTTCTTCGACTAATACAAACTAGTGGTCAAGTGCACTACACTAAGGACATAAAACGAATGAAGAAAAATCAAACTGGATATATTCATGATGAGTTATGTTTCCTAAGCGAGAGTTGAGTTGAACCTCGCAATTCATAGATGCATCAAGAAAAAGATACAATTCCATGAGTGCAATATAATTTTTGCTAATCGCTGTAATGAGATCCTATAGAGTCGCGAGATCGCAATATAGACCAAAACTTGTACAAATTATAGCGTAAACAAGAAAACTATCGAGCAAGAAATGAAAAGGTGAGATGGGCATCACCAAACACTTAAATATGTCAACAAAGATATGAAGATACCCAACAAGTAAAACATGATCGAAAGACACGTAAAACAAATGTACCCAATAATCAGAACAACATACGATGTCTACAGATGTGTGAGAGGTTCTACTTATTTCATAAGAATACAATTGTATATAATCACTAAAGTACAAAATAACCTTGCAATATTAATTAATTTACTCTCCTTTTTTTACCAAATTTCATTTAGATGAGTAACTGACCTCTAGGTTCACAAAGCAAAAAAGAGTTAGTGTGTTCATAAGCAAGAGAGAAAATACAGGAGCCGCTTCAACCGATTTTCGCACCAAAGAAGGGCATATCTCAAAATGCATATAAAATAACCAATAGTCAAATTTTGATCTCGATTGAAAAGCTTTCTCAGGCCTCGGCTAGAAAAATTTTAACCGGATTGAAAATCTTTCTCCGCTAGTCCATGAGTAATCGAAGGGAGGCAAGAACTATTCACTTCAAATATAACTTATCATGCGTTCTCCATTTTTGAGATGGAAAACAATTATTGTTTTCAATGAAGTATGTACAGAAGGTAAGCTACGTACCATAACCTTAAAAGGACCATCACTGATAGTCCGACAACGAAAATAAAAAATCTGGCATTTGCGGCTAGCCTCAGCAATGCTAGCCGTGCCCTCTGTGATGTAAAATAATCACGCATAATAGTGTACAGATACAAGAATTATTCATTAAGGCCCATAATATGAATACCTAAGAAAATGTAACATTAGAAGGAGGAAAATTTCTTCGTCTCAAAAGTCATGCTCTAGGGGGGCATGTGCACAAAGTGAGCAACTAAGAAAACATGGGGATAAGATACATAACATGAAACATACGAGCTTATTCCCATTTTTTCTTTCTGCCACACATAAATCCAACATGGCAAGTGAAAACGGCTGAAATATGTGAGGATCTCCTAACATGGTGCAACTCAATGTAAGTTAGCAGGAATCTGGCTACTATCACATGGATTTTCATGTCTAGAGTTTATTGTGCCCATTGTACAAAGAAAACATGTCTAAATAGACGTAAAAACATTCAACTATTGCGAAGTCTTAGAAGTTGTCAAATGACAAAAGTAAGGATTGCTACTGGAAAGTGCTTCTCCGCACTAATGGATAAAGTATTGCCATCACAAAGATAACTTGCAAGACGATAGAAGAAGAAATATGGAAGTACACATGGACTACTGTGTAAGCAATATGGCACCAAAAATGTGTCGAATAGTGAAATACGAGCTAACAAAGATATAGGATCTTCAAGAATATGAAGAAACAACAAGACAGTGGGAAGCCATCTATAGAGAAGTAAGCTAAAACAAAATAGCAACACCCAGCCATAAGTGGTTTTTGTGTTACATAACAGTTTGACAAACAAAGCTCACCAAGAATTCTCATAGGATGCAAGTTCTTTAAATTACACAAGGCATATGTGCCTTGGGAATGGCTCAGAACCTATCGAGATGTGGTTGCCCATTTAAAGTTGTAGATTATAACGAAATGGTTTCAACTTGGTGCAGAATCAGATTGATGCCCATAGTAGACTTAATGTGTTAAGCATCTTTGAACAAAGTTGAAAAATAATTAAGATTCCGTAATCACTAAAACTTTCCCATGGGAAACTGGAAGTATGGATTTGTGAGGTTCTTACCAAGAAAATATGCACACAGATGCAAAAGAGCTTGAATTTTTCACACTAGCGAAATGTGGTTAACAATATCGATTTGGAGAAAATTGTTGAAAAACAAATTGAAAATTGCTCGTAAATGTTAAAAGGGTATGTTGAAATACCTCTACATTCTCAATTTTGGCAAAAATCTGGGTTTGACCGAGATCACCCAACTTCGAGAGGAATTCCGTGCTGCAGGCAGTGAAAAATACTAGCATCATTGACAACTTTCTTCCTGTGTACAAAATGCAAAGAAACAGTGGTACTATATTCAATATAGCAATGCAATATTTGTAGCAAAACACCCAAAAAGGAAGTTTGAAGAAACTCAAAATGCATTCATAATGTAATTAGTTACTTGCTCGCAGAACATCTTCGCGTGTCTTGTATAAGACAGAGAGAGAAGTCAATCGGTTTGGAGCACCCCATTTTTCGATAACTCAAAACAAAGACATGCTCAAAATTCTTAAGATGAGTTAGAGCAAGGGCTCCAACTTAGCAAAAAAAACTCTGGTTTTTTACTTGTAACACTGATACAAAGTGAAGTTCTGGCAGATAGAGGGAAAGATATCAAAACAACAATCACACAAGTATATATAAATCACTAGTCTGGGAGGAATTCCTTACATCCATGTCCTCAACAAGCAGAATCCTACTAAGAGCCATACAAAATATCAAACATGCAGAATGTTTAAGTGCAGCATGCCAAAGACTTTTACCTCCAACCAAACTGAAGTAGTCTCACCGCTCAGGAACAAATATTGCCCAACAAATATTGTAGAACCTGGTTTCACAGCCTGCAAAGAACAAAGGAGAGTTTGTCATAACGACAAAACAAAAAAATTCTATAGAAGGTAGACACGGAGCGATCTACTTGATGCTGCTTGCGTACAAGTAAATACAGCATAATAATACACATAAATTACACTAAACTAAGTTACCTTGGCAAGTCCAGAGAAGTTGATGGGTAGCAAGTTGGAGGCAGCTTCCTGCCCCTGATCAGGGGTCAGTGTAACAAAACCATTCTCTTCAAGGGAGATTGCAGCTTCACTCTTGTTCACCATAGCCTTTCTAGTTTGAAGGGGGGGCTAGAAATCTTAAATCTTAAAGTTAAAAGCTGAAGCATCTTAATCGATTCATAAACATCACAGGAGAAAAATCCAACCAAGTAACCAAGTAATTTTTTCACTTGGTTAGTTTATCAAACTATTACAAACACATGAAATAACTTCATATGAAAAAATAACCATGTAAGGCAAACACATGAAATATTTAGAAGTGCCACTCGCATGTGTGTACATGTGTTCCTCAAGAAGACAAACATACATGCTACAAAGAGCGTAACCACCGACAAGAGAAGTGGCATTGAGGAAAGAAGGGCTCCCATTTCAAAGGTACAAAGAGTTATTTACACTTTGTAATGAAATAAAATTGAAGTAACAAAAGCCTAAACTAGTTTTCTAAACTAGAAGCCTATGGGTCTTGGAGCTTGGAGACACGCGATGTGAGACATGAGTATGGAGGAGTGGATCGTTGTTATCTTCGCCATAAAACTCGCTTTTTTGTTGAGTATTTCCTTCATGATGAAGTAGGCGAGCTGGCCCTGAACGGCTTGGATTTCAGAACAAGCGCCCTATCAGAGACAAACTTTGAGGCGTCAGAGGTATGAAAATGTAATTAAGAGAGCATATAGAAATCGAGTGGCGCGAATCGATGTGTCATGTCAAGATGACCGACCTCCACGCCATTGTCTTTTATTGTGCAACTTAAGATTTCCGCATGTACTAGCACGAAGTACCCACATAGATTTGTTCCTTGCTTCGCCAGACACCGCGAAAATCGAATGAACTAAGATGTCGTCGAAGGAGCTATTTACTATGAAATACGATATAAGAATATTCCTTGCGTATGCATCGAAATTTAGTACGGATTGTAAGGGTTTTTCGGTATGGGCGGTGTCTCGTGCTCTTCTCGACAATATCTTTTGAACGCCGCTGATTAAACTTGTCATCACTTCATAGTCCGCTTTAGGTTTATCCATTGATCCATGATCAAGATCTTGCTCTTGTCTCGATGAATTACTACGAGAATCCAAAGGAATCTGGATGCCATAGCCATTAGTCGTGACGCCGAGTAAATAACTAAACCAACGAGTAATTTAACTCGCTAGTGAGGAACTTACTTAAAATTGTATGGTACAAGTATAAACTCCTTGTCTTGTAGTTTAAGCAAAGCTTTATATACGCATTCTCGACCTCCTTTGGTACTCTCACGATTTCGGTTTGGCAAACCGCTCCGGTCGAGGAATCCCAATCGCCCCTTGGTTCTTCGTAGTTCCTGAATCTCGATCTATATAACAAAATAGTTAGACATGACATTTATCGGTATTACGTGAATGTAGACCAAGATTGATATATTAGACACTTACAAAGGTCCAAAGATCTCAAAAACATATGTCGAGGGCGCCATGATAGAACAAGTTGTGCATGTTATCGAATTCTATTAAGAAGTAGCCATAGCCCTCGTGGTGAAAATGTTCTCACGGAACACCGCAGTGATCACCTTCGAGTACGCCTTGGTTGGATCGCCCATGTACCATGCATGTAGTCATTTGATCATGGGTGTTAGACTGCTTAACTTCGAATCGGTGACTAAGGGCTTTCCAACCTCGAATTGCAATCTTGGTTGATTTTCTTGTTCATCGACTTCCCTTGCCCTTACTTTTTTCACGGACGACATCATACTCGGTCCCGCTTCCCCGATCTAGCCGATACTACTGCCTAATGTGCCATTTTTGGGATCGGGGGTTGTAGGTTTGTCCTTTGAAGTACCGGTGTTACCGGTTTCGCGTTGAGTACTAACAGGGCCATATTTATGGGGCCTCAATGGATTTCTTTTCTACCTCATGTTGCTTCTTCACCATTTCACTCTCGTGTCTTTGGTGATCGATGCGCGGATTGCACCGCAGAGAGGCAGGCAAAGGCATGATCCAAGACGATGTCGAGAGGGTGCCACCGCATGGTCCAAGATGATGTCACGCTTGCGCCATCGATGAATGAGTGGACGGCACCTCCCGAGTTGTTATCTCGTCATTGGCGGGTTTTTCTAGCCCGATATCAAGAAATCGGTAACTACCGTGTCCACCGACCTTTGCATAACTGGCGCTATCGGGCATTGTGCAGACACCCCTTGTTGGCACGGATAAGCTACCCCAGAGCGCATCAGAGAAAGATGTTCATCACGCACGTTGAGCCGACAGGTGTGGGGTCATGTATGTCGCCCACAGATAATTGTTTAGGTCCGCTTGGCCGGGCGTGGACCCATAGAATCGCCGCGACGACCTGTAAATTTGGAGAGAGCGTTTTCCTGCGCTCGCTCAAGGCTTTTGTACTTGTCGTTGAACTTGTTCGTGAATGGTGGGTTGTAATTCTCGCAGAACCCTTTCCTTCATACTTTCCATTTCTCGCACTGCTCTTCTTTAGCTCTTTTCCGACTCCTATAAGAGTCTTCGTGCTCGTGAATCCCATCTTCCATGGAACCTTGACCCCGACGCCGTGTTCGACCGGTGCTTTTGTTTCGAGGGCCGCCGATAGCTCGTCTTTCTCCTGTTTGGGTGGAAGGATCCTTGGGTGGATCGGGCGTATAACCGATGAACTCTTTGCGCCATCGCTTCGTTTTCGCCGCTTCTTGAATGATAAACTCCCAAGAGACAAGAGATCGCCCTCGCTAGCACGTAGTGCTTCACTCGTCCGTAGTCCCACCAAGGGACTTGAGCCACTGTTGGATCACTTGTAATTCTGCTGTCCCATTGAGCAATTTTACAGTGTACCCACTCGTGCCAAGTCCGTGGGGTGAGTATTCTTCTTGCGATGCTAATGTGGTCCTCACTAGACTTCCTTGTCGCTTCAGATTGCTTCATCGCCACGAACTCATCCCAAAGATGGTCAGTAATCTTGGGTAGTCTCCGATGGTCGACCGCTTTTGCTTCACATAATTTACGCTCACTCGCCTTTGAAGTTTCTCCACGCCGCATCCATGGTCATCAATGCATCGCGACGACGAAGTTCTTCGACTCCTTCGGGAATGCGAAGGTTCCTTTGAGCTCATCCACGATCCTCTTTGGTGGCTTAGGGCACTTTATGCCAATCCAAATAGGTGATTGGCACTTTCTCCTTACGATGTACCAAGATGTTGACTCAGATTTTGTCACTGCCTTTTTCGTGCAACAGGGACCCAGATCTCGAGACCTCCGTGATGGTGTACCGCCTTCAGCTTTTTATTCTTCCCTCGTCCTCGGCGTGTTGCAACAGAAGTGGAGGCCTCGGGAACAGCGGCCGAGGCCCCGAACAGCGGTGGAGGCCTCGGAACAATGGACGAGGCCCGGGAACAGCGGTGGAGGCCTCGGCAACTTCGGTGGTTGGGTGGAGGGTAAGGTACTGCCGGGCTCTCCTCCATTATAGGCTCGATTTGGGCTCCATTAGAACTACTCAATAGAAAGGAGATATTTCAGAGAGGGAAAGAAAATATGTACTAAGCGATAGAATAACTAAGTGTGTCATATTGAATTAGCACATCGAGGAAAATATGTACTAACCGAGGAGTAAGATAGAAGATGTACTAACCGAGGACTATATTAGATCCTTAAAGTGTCGTCCATGGCTCATTTCGAGTCACAAATGGAATAATCCACTAATAACAAGAATGACATAGATAAGATAGAACTTAGCAATTACAAAGACAATTAACCTCGATTTGTTTACTATTTTTCTATAGTATTCGTGAACAAGAAAAGACAAGTACTATGGTTCCTACATGGCGTCTTGAACACTAAGGTTGGAGTATTTGGTTTTATTCTCGCAAAGGTCGGATATTTTCTCTCCATATCATATTGAATTAGCACACAATCGAGATATCAACATAGACAAAATAATGCTTACCAACATAGAGAGGAGATATGAATGATTTGCTCTCAGATTTAGGGTTTGGATGAAAATAAGAATTTTCACCACAATCACAAATGGGCTAACAAATTATTTAGTGACTAGGGCCTTGAACCCTTACCACCTTAGCATGCACAATTAAAGAGTTGTTCAGAATTTCCTTTGTTAAATATCTATGATCGATTGATAACAAAGATAGTTCAACAATTACTTCTACCACCGGACAAGTGAATTACCAAAGGAACAATTATCTCTAACTATTGAATCAAAGCAGATACTAAATATCAACAGATTCTCAATTAACAAAGAAGTTCGACTAACCACAAGAAAGTATCATCCTTTGATATGCGTAAAGGAAATTAACTACTTAGATGCCATATGGATATGAGAAAACAATTTGAAGCATGTTGTTCTACCAGGTTCAAGGCCCAAGACACATAATAATTGTTCTTATCATTCTTAACCCAATATCATCATAGAGCAACACCCAAACCTTCACCAACAACAACAAGTGCAGAACCACCAGAAGATGAGCTCAACTAACATCACCAACAAGAACAAGTCCATCTCGATCATTTTACAATTTCTATTTGCAAGACATAACCACTGTGAAAATTTGCATAAAAGCAACAAATATAAATGATTCATGTAATGCAAGGTAACAAATTACAGTGAGACACAATGTACCCATCAAATACCAATAAAAATTCACGACCATTAAAATCGAAAATTCATGATAGCACATGGCAAAGACAGAAGAATCTTCAGAGGAACCTTTTAAATTGTCCGGGGCATTTTTATGTTAGGTCGACACCTATGTCATCACTTCACCCAAGATCTAAAAAAATCTAGAACAACCAATGATTATGTGCTTTACTTATCAGATAAACTTGGTGGACATAATTTAATTCCCAAAACAAGAATGACAAGCACTGTTCTGAAACAACATGTGTAGCACTTGGAGTAGCAGTTTAGACTTCAATAGGAATAAGCATAACCAAATTTTGCCTCAATTCATGAAATAACTGCATAGTAAATTCAGTACCATCACAGAATTTATGAATTAACTGCATTGTAAACTTGGAGTTTATGAATGAACTGCATAGTAAAATCAGTACCATCACAGAATTTTGCCTCATATCACCATCTATTATCAACAGTTTGTGCGGTTCACAGGCCTACGGATCTAATTTGTGTCAGTCAAGCTTCATCGGTTCGGTTCTAAAACTTCTTTTAGAGCAATAGGACATGATCAAACCCGATGTCCCAGTTTCAATTAAGAAACTACCACAATTGTATCCAACGTTATTACATTGTAAAGCCCATTAATACTACCAGACTCAAAACCCAAAAACCACCCAGTAGCATCAAACCTGACACAACTCTATGACCAAAACGGCTATGACCAAACTCCAAAACAGTCTTAACAGCATTCATCCTGCTATACTTGCCTATTTTCGGATCACCAACAGAAACACGCAACAAAGATGTAGCAACATCACCAGACCTAACCTGTGTTTTTGTCAAAACCATGAATAGGTTGTTGAACTTCTCACATTTGCACGAGCCAATTAATCACCACAGGTAGGGTTGGAGGGGCGCCACGGTGGGGAGGGCGTTGAGGGGCGGGCGGCCGGGAGAGGGGCGGCCGGTGGGGAGGGCGCAGGACGGCGCTGCTGCCTGAGGGGGCGGCGGCGGTGGGGAGGGCGGGACGGCGTCGCTGGGAGGGGCGGCGCCGGTGGGGAGGGCGGAGGAGGAGCCAGGGGCGCGCCAAGCGGGAGCTAGGGCACAGGAGTGGAGGAAGCGATCGAATTTGCGTAAGTGTGCATGTATATGCCATGGTTGTGGTATATGTGGGAGGGAGTATCTGTGGCGTTAAGAACAATAATCACACAGATAACGTTATCTGTGGCGGTTAAGAACAATAATCGTCACAGATAACGTTTATCCGTGACGGTTATTTTTCTTAACCGCCACAGATATCGTATTATCCGTGATTTGTTATTGTTCTTAACCGCCATGTATACTCCCTCCCACACCATACATACAGATGACAATCATATTAAACTCCGTGAAGCATGCATATCACAATACATGATTTTTTTCTTCCATACATTAATACATATGAAGCATGTATAACATAAGTCCTACAAGCATTTAAATGTTTATATCCTAGAGCACATAAAAATGAGTAAATAGAATTATTCAAGCTACTACATTTCATAAGAAGCCATAGAAACCTGAATTCAATTGAACTCAATTCCACGTAAATGTACATTTCTTACATCACATTTCCATTACTCCATACAAATGGCTTACATGTTGCCAAGACTCTAGCTAATTATTTTCTTTCACAATTTGGCCTTCGCAGATCATCGCGATGATAGGTAACTTCTTGAGTGGTTTCTTTCTCTGCCTAATCGTCGTCGTCATCATAAAGGAGGCAACTCATCAAACCGGTTGTACTCTTCCTCATCCACGACATTCTCAACTCCAACGATCCTTCTTTTTCCTTGCGTAACTACGTGGCGCTTCTTATCTCGCCGGGTCGATTATGTAGAATACTTGTGCTACTTGATTCGCAAGTACGAATGGTTCGCTCTCAGATCCCACATGTTCGATGTCCACATGAGTAAAGCCGCACTTGTCCACCTTGACACCATTTGGGAGTCGTACCCAATGACATCGAAACACCGGATCTTGAAAATGCAGAGTCCAGCTCCCAAATCTCCTCTATGAACCCGTAGTAGATGCTCTTCAGATCGCCTCGTGTTGTCGAGGCATCTATACGGACACCACTGCTTTTGGTAAGTGCTCTTGCTATCCCGAGCTCGTGTAAAATGTATATCCATTGATGTCATATCCTTGCCATGTCGTGATTGTACCAAGGCCCTTTTGCCAACCACCTCAATGTAACACTCGCTTTTCACCGACATGTGCTCCTCGAACCAATGACCGAACAAACGATTTTGCTCTTTTGTTATCCAAATCTCGACTTTCCCTGTTTTCCTCCTTAGCTTACCCTTGTGTATGTCCATATACGGCACACCTCAAGTGATCTGTTGTAATATTGTGAAATGGGCTTGTTCGAACAAAATATTATCGTAAGAATTTGTAGATTTCTTTCCTATTACACCTTTCCCACCTAGCCTACCCTCATGGCGAGATATCGCACTCCTACCGTTCGACCTCCTCCATGTAATCGATACGTAACTCAATAACCTCCTCGCTTGCATAACCTTCTACAATTGAGCCTTCCTACGAGATCGACACGTACATATTTTTCGTAACACCCATATACCTTTCAAATGGGTACATCCGATGCAGAATACGGGCCACAAATATTTATCTCATTGACAAGGTGAACAATGAGATGAACCATGATATCAAAAATGATGGGGAAAATACATCTCCACGGCACGTAGTCTTTACCACATCACCAAGTTCATAAAGTCCAACGGATCGATGACCTTCGGAAATCGTGTTGAAGAAGGAACACAACCTCGTGATTGCCTCTCGGACCTTATCGTGCAAAATACCTCTAATTGCAACAGGAGCATTTGTGTCATCATCACATGACAATCATGAGACTTCATGCCGCTTAACTTCAAATCTTTCATCGATACCAGCTTGATGTTTATGAGTAACCGGACGGAACTTTCACACCATGCGTGCACTTGCGAGTTACATTTTTCTTTCTTACTCAAAGTGTAGCAAGTCGGGGAAGGTAAAGCCGCCTTTCCTAAGTTGTCTTGAGGATGTAGCTCGGCTCGATATATCTTCATGTCTTCCAGATCCTTTCGTGCCTTCACCCATCCTTTGTTTTGCTAGGAATATTTAGTAAAAGACCAACCACGCTGTCACATACATTCTTCTCTACATGCATGACGTCGATGCAAAGGTCGAACTTCCAAGTCCTTCCAAGAGGGTAAGTCCCAAAAGATGGATCTCTTCTTCCACGTGGTCTTCTCAAGACGGACCGCGATGTATTACCAAGATACTTCTTTCCAAGTACAACATTAAGATCCCTAACCATATCATACACCTCTTCCCCACGAAGACGCCTTTGAGCTAAACCGCCCTCCTTTGTCCCGTCAATTGTTTCTTCATATTGCGGTACGGATGATTCCTACGAAGGAACCTCCGTGACGCATGTACACTGCTTTTCCTCGAGTTGTTGAGCCACACACTAGCGGTTTCATCCATGCACCGGGGCATGCTTTGGCTCCTTTATAGTACGGCGGACAGGTTACCAAGCGCAGAAAATCATTGATGGTGCGTAACAACAATGCGCCAGAGAGTGAAGTACTCGCTTGTATTTGTCCCATACCGTACACCTTCGCTCCACAATATCACAAGATCTTCCACCAATGGTTGTAGGTATACATCAATATCGTTGCCAGTTGTCTCGCCCTTGGATAAGCAAGGACATCATAATGTACTTTCGCTTCATACACAACCGTGGTGGAAGGTTGTATATACACGAGTCACGGGCCAAGTGCTATGAATGCTGCTCATGTTACCGAAAGGATTCATTCCATCCGCACTCAAGCCAAACCTTACATTCCTCGCCATTTCCGAAGTTCTCCTCAAGAGTCTATCGATGGTTCTCCATCGGGCGTAATCACCGGTGTCTCGCTTTTCCATCCTCTTACGGTCTTCCGAAAGTGCCATCGCATCAATTTGGCATGCTTTTTGTTTCCAAATAAACGCTTCAAACGAGGTATTACCGCAAATACCACACCACTTTTAGGGAGCTCCTTTCTTCACCTCGATAGCTTCATTGCCATCGCCCTTACGCTTGTATCGCGACGCTTTAATAACCGGACAAACATGAATGTCTCGCATAGTCTTTGCGATAGAGTATACAAATGTTTGGACAAGTATGTATTCTTTCTACTTCCAATCCCAAGGACATACAACCTTCTTAGCTAGATACGTGGTTTTAGGCAACACGCTTCTTCAGCAAGATGTCCGCTAAGAGATGTAACAACGCCGTGAAACTCTTGTCGGACCAACCATTGGCTGCCTTCAATTTCGAGAGCGAGAGCACCGTGTGCAACTTTGTGTATTCCTCCTTACAACCCGGAACAAAGGTTTCTCCGAATCCTCCATCAAACCCGTGAATTGATTAAACTCTCTCGACTAGTGTAGTTCTTCGCATCGCGCAACATTTGAGCAGATTAATGTCGCCATCGACGACCAACCTATCCTCATCGGATCCATAACTCGATGTCACCGCCACATTGCGGCTCCGCTGCCGCCGACGCTATCACGCTCAAGTATGATCTCCTCTTCACCGTGCCTTGTCCAACTTGTATAGCCAGTACAAAACCCTCCGGATCAAGTGCAAATGGATATGGTGTTTGTTCGAAAACATCTTCTCATTCTTGCAATCAATGCATGGACAAAGTGTATGTACTCGCCTTCTTTTGCAAGTCGTTTCCCTACGCTCTTAGAAAAACAGATACACCGTCGATATATTCTTGGCTGCAACGGTTCGTGATCGTACATCCATCTCCGGTTCATCTACAGTTCATTAATTTAAGCAATTTATTAATATCCAAAAATCTTAATTAAATAAATTGTTATTGAATATTCAACAATATGCACTAACGGACAACATTAATACTAAGTAAATGTTGCAAACTTAATTAATTAATTTTAATATATACTCATACGTAACCAAAAATTATATATATATATCCTCCGTAAGATCAACATAATAAATTCTCACCTCAAAATTTCATGATCACCCGACTACCATATTAAGTAAAATTTATTTATCATTCACATACAACAATCTTAATTACATAAATTGGGTTTATATGCTTCATAAAAATTCACTAACAATACCCACTAATGAAGCAAGATGTATATACACGCCTAACTAAAAAAATTAATTAATGGTAACTAAGAAAAATATTAACTACGTAATTTTTATACATATCCTTCGGAAGAGCAATATAATAAATTTCTCATCTCAAAATGCATAGCAATTAACATCATGATCACCCATCTATCATATTAACTATAATTTATTTTTCATTAATATCCAATAATCGTAAATACATAAATTTGATATATGCTTGACAAAACATTCATCATCTAAACAAGGTAGACAACTTAATCTAATACAACAAGGTAATAAATTCATCATCTACAAATTGCTAGGTAAATAAAAAACAAACTAAATGTAGACCTTGCATCTAAACCTTAATTAAGCTAGAATAAACCATTAATGGCAATTTTAAAGTACAAATGAAGAGAGGAGACATATTTTACACACCTTGGAACAATTCTAGGAAGTAGAAGCACAAGATCTTGCCCAAACAAAATCTGAAATGAAAAAGCTAACTTTTCTTCTCAAAAGCAGAGGAGGAAGATGACCAAATGACAATGGCAAAGAAGTGGCTTTATATAGAAAACATTATTTGTGGCGGTTTTAAATTAAAACCGCCACAGATAATTATATTAGTGGCGGTTGTAAAACCAAACCGCCACAGATAATTTATTATCTGTGACGGTTCCATCTACCAACCGCCACAAATAGTCACAGCGTTATCAGTGACGGTTTCAAATATAAACCGTCACAGATAATGTATTATCAGTGGCGGTTTTTGGATGAAACCGCCACAAATGGTCCTCCCGCCAATTTCCACAAAGAACCGCCACTGATACATGTATTTGTGACGGTTCGAAATGAACCGCCACAAATAGGGCGTCACCTATGTGCTGTTTTGTAGTAGTGTACCTTATTGGAAGCACTTGTATGTTCATCATGCGATCGATGTCATACATATAGAGAAGAACGTGTGTGACAGCTTGCTTGGTATTTTACTAGACATACCTGGCAAAACAAAAGATACACTCAACACACAGATGGACCTAAAAGATATGAAACTCAGGAATGAGCTGCATCGCGAAGACCTGGGTCAAAGAAAATAGTACCTTCCTACAGCGTGCTATACTCTAAACAAGAATGAGAAAATTAGTGTGTGTGAATTCTTGCATGGAGTCAAAGTTCCGTCCGGTTATTCTGCCAACATAAAGAGGCTAGTCTCAATGAAAGACTTAAAATTAATTGGTATGAAGTCTCATGATTGCCACGTGATGATGACACAGATGCTTCCTGTTGCAATTAAGGGTATTCTGCCAGAGAAAGTGTGAGACCCAATTATAAAGTTGTGTTCATTCTTCAACGTAATTTCACAGAAGGTCATCGATCCGTTGAAACTGGGTAAACTGCAGCAAGACATGATCCACACTCTATACTGGCTTGAGATGTGCTTCCCTCCATCCTTCTTCGATATTATGGTCTATCTCATTGTTCATATTGTGAAAGAGATACAGTTTCTTGGCCCTGTGTTTCTAGATCAGATGTACCCTTTCGAGAGGTTCCTGGGGGTTGTGAAGAAATATGTTCGTAATCGACATCGACCGGAAGGATGCATTGCCAAAGGTTGGGGAATGAAGGAGGTCATCGAGTTCTGCATCGATTACATGGATCTCAAACCGATTAGTGTGCCCATATCTCGCTATGAAGGAAGGCTACAAGGGAAAGGGACACTAGGTTAGAAATTGATCTGTACGAATGATCGTGCTTCATTCACGCAAACACATTTTATAGTTCTGCACCAATCAGTTGTAGCGGCCCCGTATGTCAACATGCATAAGAACATGCTACGAAGAAAAAACCCATGTAAGTCTGAGATTTAGATCGCAAGAGAGCACAGAGATAACTTTGGAGATTGGTTGCTTAGACACATGATGCATACGCAGACAGAGTGTGCTCAATTGAGAGCGTTGGCTAAGGGACCGTTATATACAATTTTGACATTTGAAGGATACGACATCACTGGATATATATTTTATACGAGAGTACAAGATAACAAGAGCACCAATCAGAACAGCGCGGTCCGTATAGATGCCTATAACAGCAATGGCAATATGCAGACGTACTACGGATTCATAGAAGAGATTTGGGAGCTTGACTATGGGCCTTCGAAGGTCCCCCTCTTTCGGTGCTAGTGGATCAGGCTACCTAGGGGCGTGAACATCGACAAGTACGGTATCACTAACGTGGATTTCAAACACGTCAGATACAGAGAAGAACCATTCATAGTTACTAATGCCGTTACACAAATTTTCTTTGTAAGGGATCTGGCTGACAAGGAACGCTCGTGGTTCTTCAAGGAAAAAGAAGGATTGTGGGAGTTGAGAATGTAGTCGACGAGGAAGACTATAACCAATTCGATGAGCTTCCTCCTTTCGGTGAGAACATCGACCTAGGTCTCATGGAAGACATAGAGGAAGCTACATACATGCACCGCGATCATAATGAAGGTCGGATTATAACTTAGTCGTATAATTAAGGATATGCTTTATTTTATATGAAAGTCAAGCTTCAATTTGTAATATAAACATTTTGTACGAAGGACATGCTTCAATTTGTAATGTATGGAGTATTGATTATTATAATCATTCAGAAAAAATTTCAGAATATTTCAATATTGTTTGATACCTATAGAAAATCAATAACAGAGAAATCAATAGTTAATTAGTCAGCTTGTCAGAATTTTACAAACCTCCTTAGGTCAAATCTCATATTTTTATCTTTGATATTTATATTCTAATAATTCTGACATTGAATTTTTTTATTTATTTACTTTTAGTTTTTGAATTTTTAAAAGCCCCAATGTAAGTTTTAATTTTTGATCTTTTTACCACAGATGGATAGTAATCCGATGTCAGCATCGTAAAAATCTCAGCTTCAGATCTTCTCTAGGGATTTCTACAAAAATCGACAATTCTTTATTTCTGATGTTATCTCCGTGATTTCACATATCTTATCTTTAATTAATGTGTTCATTTTACTTTGGACAGCATGATAAGGGTTCTGGAGTGCTTTGATATTTTAGTATGAGTTTTGTAGATTTTTGTTGATTTTATGTTTTTACCTTTTTACTTTTACCATTTTACCATTTCACTTTATTGGACTTTTATTTTTTAAAGCAAAGGCTCAATAAAAACCATTAATGCTAGAAAATTTAGAAAATACAAATTCAAAACAAGATCACATTTAAAACTCATTTTTACAGTTTATTTGCTTTGGAAGAAATATTTTTAATATTGCTTTTCTTTTCTTAAGATTAAAATGCAGGAAAATGAAGGAAAGATATTCTTTTAAATCAAAATTTTGATTCCAATTGGCATGCACATGGCAGCACTTGTTGTAATACTACGAAACCTCGCCCCAAATTTTGGGCATTCCGTCGTGTGGGCTGGGGCCCGTCTGGCAAGCAATCTCAGGGACGGTTGGCCTATTTGGGAGGGTTAGGGTTAAAAGTTTGGGTGTGGGAGGGGTTCTTTTTGGAATTTCCCCTCAACACCCACTTTTTCACCTAATCTCTCTCTCTCTCTTTTGTGTGGCTGCCATTGCTTCAATTGGTTGATTTTTGTTCTCCAGCCGACTCCCCATTCTCCTGGCCACATGTTCCCAAGTGTTGGTTGCCCTGTTCCCTTCCCCATTTTTCCTCCAGCGCCATCCTCCTGTCGAGTCCCCTCCAGGCTGAGCGCCTCCTCCTCTGCGCCTCCCTTCTCGGCTCGACCACAGCCGGAGCAAAGAAGATCAGCGACCCTCTCCTCTGGTTCTAAGACAAGAAGAACATGAAGTAGCGCCTTCCCTGCCTCCATCTTGCCACCGCCCTCCCGCCGAGCCCCCTCAAGACTCCTCTCTCCTCGGCTCTAAGAAGCCAAAGAAAGCAAAGAGCTCGAAGCAGCGATCGGTAGCAAGAGAGACAAGAAGACAAGCAAAGCAATGACAAGAGGTAGAGAAGTAAGAAGCGGCTGCCAGCCCCGGCGCCTCCTCCAGTCTCTCCCCCACCCCCTCCTTTCTCCATGGAATTAGCTTTGAGGTATAAATTTGGGGGGGGGGGGTTAGCTTGCCCACATGGTGTTTGATGAAATGCCTAGCTAGGTTTTCATGAGAATGAAATGATTTTGCATGCTTGTGTCAGGTCCCGATGATTCAAGTGTACATGATTAAGTTTGAGATATTGATCCTTATGCTTGGTTATCAAAGATTGGAATCTTTAGTATATGATGTGTTGTGATTTGTTACTTAAATACATGCATGAATAGATGTCAATATGCTTTGACTCACCATGCCTTTCAGATTTTCTTGAATCAATTGATGAATGAAATTTTATATATATATATATATATATATATATATATATATATATATATATATTGTGCATATAGTCTGATCCACTTGTTATGGTCAACCCAAATGAGGGTGCTAAAGTATCTAATTTTGTAGATTGTTGATCATAAGCTCGGTGTTTATGTTGTAGGTATAATGGTTGAAATGCTTGCTCATGAGCCTACTTATTCAATTATTTCTTTTCTTCCAACCAAGTTAGATGTTTAGATTATTAGTAGCCTTGATCAATATAGCATTTGTATGCACTAATTCAGTAAGTGTGGCTGCCATTACTCCTACTACATACCTAAAAATGCTAAGTGTAGCTTCCAGTTACTATTCTGCTTGTCAAAGGGTGAATAAAATGCCTTGCACCTTTTGGTCTGCTAGTTGTGCGGAGAAGAAGAAAAGAGATAGCGACCTCAGAGGGTGGCCGCAACCTCTTGCTACCCATTCTTCCCCCATTAAAGGCAAGTACATCGTGGGGTTGGATATGGGCGTGAGTAATAGGTGATACTTCCTGTTTTATATTATGTGATACTTCCTATTTTATAATAAATGATGCTTCCTGTTTCATTTATTGCTCTGCAAATTTAGATGAATTATGGTTGAGAGTGGACTTTTGGAAAATGAATGGTAGAACAATAAGCGAATCGACGGTATTTAATATTGAAAGCACCCAATATTTTACTCAATGTCTTTAAGTGATCATTCCTGTTTTGATACGCTGTGCTAATGCTATCGGTTAAATTGTCTTGTTATGAGTAAGATTGTGTGTTACTACGTGCCGCTTCCTATTTTAATTATTGTTCTGTGTAATTAGAGGAAATTTTAGTTGAGAACGGGGCTTTTGGCCAGTGCATTGATTAAGAAAGTATACTAGTATGGGCTTCGGAGTCTGGTTCATGAGTATGGTCCAATCGTTCTAACCATGTGATTAGTTTCCTTACCTTGATGCTGCACGTAAGAGCAATTGTGTTGATTGTGCTAAGGAGTATGATTATAATCGGCAATAGGTCTAAAATGTTAAATATGTGACGATGATGCAAGTGGATTGCGATGCATGTTGTGTGACCCCGCACGATTACTCGTTGTGTGGTCTTGTCCGCTTTGTAGAACATATTGTGCTGTACCCCTTTCTTTTATTTACTCATGAGTTTGAATAAACGAAAGTAAGTATTAAGTTATGTATGTGAGAACTAGTTGATGTTTCTGCAGTTAAATATGACTTTGCTATGATTGGAAATGAATGAAGGTTGCATTTTTATTCATGACAATTGCACTTGAGCATTCATAAAAGGAAGTGGCGACCCATGTCGATGCGGGCCTCTGTGTTCACACGTAGTGAACACGAAAGTCCTACCTCGTGTCTCATACCCATAGGGGTATGGGAGCGAGTCAGTAAGAGTAGGCACTCTCCACGGGATGGAGGGGATTGAGAGGGTGAACACCGACGGTGTGCACTCACCATACCCCTGACAGCATTGATAGGTGCACTTGAGCATTCCAAAGATGTTTGCATTGCATAGCGTTGCACTTAATGGCTCTTGTGGTGAATGGTAAGGTGTGGAGGTAACTCCCCAAAATTGTTTAAATAAGTTATGTACAAATTCCTTGTATATGTTTTGTTAGATGTATTGCATGGTAAAGCTAATGGTGAATGGCAGCAGATGACCTTTGGGTTGAGGGTAAATTACAAGTTAAGAATGGATCGAGTCGTGGACTCGTTCAATGTTGTCTAATGAGGTATGTGAAATTCATGAACAAGGTAGTTGTTGAGGTAACTAATAGTGATATCTTCTTTTTGTTATACATGTTAATTTAGTATTCCAAAATATGGACATGTTTATGATTTACACATGTTAATTGATATTGATATTGCTACTTTGTTGTACTTGCTGAGTCTTCGACTCACGTTTCTTTTTGTAAATGTGTGTAGGTTCCCTGAAGTCGGCATGCTGGGATGGGAGTAGTAGCACGTCACGGCTTATCACCATAGTTTCATTTTAGCCTTGTGCTTTCAAACTTAATGAGCTCATGTTTTGTAATAATTAATTTGTGGGAGTTATTTTGTGCTCGCTTGGGGTCATGGGGGTTGGTTGATACCATGACCCATGTTTGTGCTTGGTCGGTTCCTTTAGTTGCTTATGATATTGTTATGTTAAATGATATCTTCTGTCTGCTGAGTGAATGTCCTAGATTTAGGGGAGGTGCTGCCGAAATTTGTAATAATTTCAGTATGTCGCTAAACAATTTAGTTGTATGGCTAAATTGTTCTAGTGCCTTGTGCTATCTGTTGGGTTCGTGAGGGTGTAACATTCAGGGCTCGGGGTGCCGGGGTGTTACAGTTGGTATCAGAGAGGGTGTTAGGTCCATGGTCTGTGAATTTAGTAATTTACTCTAGAGTAAACTAAAATTTTGCCGCGTGAGAATAGAAACATGGCATAGGTTTATACTCTTTAAAATTTGGCCTGAGGGCAATAACTTTAAAACCTAGAATAGATTAGTTAAATAATTTAAAACTTGACACACAGATGCACAATAGGTTGGGTTGGATAATCATTGTATTGTGCTGAACTGCTTTATTTGAGCCTTGTTGATGAGTACTAAATATGATGTTGTTATCACTATTTCTTTTATGTAAGAGTTAAACGAGTATTTGTGTTTAAGTGGTGCCGAAGGGTTTTTGGCCTTGCTCTTCTGGCCGTGTTAGGGCCATGGTGGTCGGTGTGGCCGGGTAAAGTCATCAACCGATAGTTAGAAACCCGTTGTAGGGGATGTTGTTGTTTATTGTGTTATATTGGAGAAAGTTGATTCCTTTTGTCTTCGTTGGTTGGATACAAAAGGGACGACTAGTGGTGAATCTTTTCGGATTGATATTTCTATCGTTTTGGCGTTCGGTTTGGTTGGTGGTTTTGTGGACAAAAGCTAGATATTGTTCCCGTGTTTGTCGTTCTTCGAGTTTAAATGAACTTATTGAAGTGTTAAGATTTGACCGGTATTTATTGGTGTTTGTTCGTGCTTGAGAGTTGTTGTTTAACTCAAGGTTGGGGTCACCCCCTATTGTTTCAAGGGTGGGTCTTTGTGTTCAAAACTTTAAGTCCTTGATGAGTAGTTAGAACTTGGAGTTGAGGTAAACCACGATTGTGTTAGAGTGAATTTGTTGGTGATTAAGGACAACTTAATTTTGATGTTGTTAGAGAGTGATTAATTGAAATGGTAGGTGATTCTAAAGTGAAAGTTGAATAGAGTTATTGCAAATGGTTGTGAGCAGTGGACTTGATTGAGGGGTCTAGAATCTTACGTGGATGACTTTATCATAGCAAAGTGTTGATGTAAAGTACCGGAGTATTTTGGCTTAGAGACATGAAAGTGGTTGGTTGAGTTTGCTTATGGGTCCATTAATATTGTGGGTTAACGCAATGAGTTAATTATTGCGAGATTAAAGAATGAGTATATGGAAGGGTTGTTTGAATGGTGGTGTTTTCGCCTTTGACAAATGTCTATTTGGGAGTTTATCTATGGAGTATGAGTGGTGGGTATCGCATCGAGTTGTTAAAAGGTAATCATTGGTTGAATGAACAGGGATACTGGCTGTTGATTTAGGGGTTGCATGAAAGTTAATTGGTGATCATGCCAAAAAAATCAATATTCAAAAGATGGGTTTTAAAATTTGGAATAAATGGTTGTATGATTGATGGTTGTTATAATTAGTGCACCAAAGGAAAATGTTGATCGTGTTTTATGTTCGAACTGTTGGGCTTTTTAGGATACTGTGGTGAATAGGAAAATCTGTAATAGCGAGCGATTGGAACACTAGAAATCATGAGGTTCAAGTTGAACCTACTCTTAAGGATCTATGGATTAAATTGATTGCATGACTCTTTGGGAGTGCATGCCTTTTTGGTTAAGTTGCGGAGTTGGCTTGATGATTGAAAGTGTGGGTGGCATTGGTGAGTGTTGTAACAATGTGAACCTTACGAATGTATCGTAAATGATCTCGATGGTGAATTGGTTTCACGGGGAACGAAGTTTCCTTTTCTCCTTGAGAGTTTGTGTGGCGGTTGTGGGTGCAGGTGTTTGACCTGGGAATCAGTTCTCTCTTCCAAAATGTTGATTTTGGTTAAAATGAGAGGTTTTGCTTTGGTAAAAGCAAGTCAAAATGTTTTGGTCTGAGGGCTTATGTCAACGATTTGTGTGGGGTTTTCTTTAATTGGAGTTTCCCGAGGTGGATTTTATTGCATTGATTTGAGAGTGCTAAAGGCGATCTATATGATATTAGAGAATCGGTCTTCTCTTGCAAATTTGGTTTTGGAAGAAGAAAATGAGTTATGATTGGGCTCTATCAAGATCCTCTCTCGTAGATTTTAATGCTTTGGGTTCAAGGTGATGTATGTGGTTCATTTGACCAAATAAGGAATTGTATTTCCTTTGTGTTCTAGCTGGAGTTAAATGATATGGAAGCTTATGGTATAGTGTTAAGTATAATAAAGAGAGTTGAGTTTTCTTTGGTCATTGGGATTGCAACCTGTAAAAGTTCAATGCGTGTTTTTCTTGAAAGTTGAGTTTTCCTTGGTGGGTATTTCATCACATGATTTGAAGAGGATGAAAGTGGTTGTTTTGCTAAAATTATATTTTTTATGTGGTTCTTGGTGGTGCTTGTTTAACCCTTATTAGTGAACTACTTGGAAGTTGATGGTATTTATGTCACCATTTATAACGTAGACTGCACTTTTGGGTTAAGATGGTTGTAGCTAAGGATTTCTTAATTTGTTTGTGTAATATTCTATAGTGAGCATTTACCCCGGCAAAGGGTCCTTTGGGATTTTGACCTATTGAATTGATTTTAATAGAGTTCTTGCATGAGAAGTTGCACTTAATTGGGCTAAGTCAAATCGTTTTGTTAGCCGTTGGAGTTTTTGCGAGTGTGTTGTGAGGTGGTAAAGAAGGTTAAGACCTTTGTGTCTTTGTTTTGCATAGTTGGCATTCTTCGAATTCGGGGCCGAATTCTTTTTAAGGGGGGAGAGTGTAATACTGCGAAACCTCGCCCCAAATTTTGGGCTTTCCACCATGTGGGCTGGGCCCGTCTGGCAGGCAATCTCAGGGACGGTTAGCCCATTTGGGAGGGTTAGGGTTAAAAGTTTGGGTGTGGGAGGGGTTCTTTTTGGAATTTCCCCTCAACATCCACTTTTTCACCTAATCTCTCTCTCTCTTTTGTGTGGCTGCCATTGCTTCACTTGGCTGATTTTTGTTCCCCAGCCGACTCCCCATTCTCCTGGCCACATGTTCCAAGTGTTGGTTGCCCTGCTCCCTTCCCCATTTTTCCTCCAGCGCCATCCTCCTGCCGAGTCCCTCTAGGTCGAAGGCGCCTCCTCAAGGCCTCCCTTCCTCGGCTCTCGGCAGAAGAGAGCAAGCAGTCGGCAGCCCTCTCCTCCTGGTTTGGCGCAGCAGCAGCAGCAGCAGGAAGCAGCGCCTCCCCTACCTCCCTGCTGGCCGGGGCCCCCCCAGCCTGCCCTTCCCGGCCGAGCCCCTCCCTGCGCTCCTCTCCCTGTCTCAAGAAGAGCAGAGAGCAAAGCAGCCCAGCAGCAGCTTACAACAAGAGAGAGACAAGAGACAAGCAAGAATGGCAAGAAAGGCAAGCAGAGCAAGAGAAGGTGACCGGCGCCTCCTCCAGCGCCTCCTCTAGCCAGCGCCTTCTCAAGCCTCTCCCCCACCCCCTCCTTCCTCCATGGAATTAGCTTTGAGGTATAAATTTGGGGGCGGGGATTAGCTTGCCCACATGGTGTTTGATGAAATGCCTAGCTAGGTTTTCATGAGAATGAAATGATTTTGCATGCTTGTGCTATGTCCCAGTGATTCAAGTGTACATGATTAAGTGCTGAGATATTGATCCTTATGCTTGGTTATCAAAGATTGGAATCTTTAGTATATGATGTGCTGTGATTTGCTAAGAAATACATGCATGAAAAGATGTCAATATGCTTTGACCCACCATGCCTTTCAGATTTTCTTGAATCAATTGATGAATGAAATTATATATATTGTGCATATAGTCTGATCCACTTGTTATGGTCAACCCAAATGAGGGTGCAAAAGTATCTAACTTTGTAGATTGTTGATCATAAGCTCGGTGTTTATGTTGTAGGTATAATGGTTGAAATGCTTGCTCATGAGCCTGCTTATTCAATTATTTCTTTTCTTCCAACCAAGTTAGATGTTTAGATTATTAGTAGCCTTGATCAATATAGCATTTGTATGCACTAATTCAAGAAGTGTGGCTGCCATTACTCCTACTACATACCTAAAAATGCTAAGTGTAGCTTCCACTTACTATTACGCTTGTCAAAGGGTGAATAAAATGCCTTGCACCTTTTGGCACGCTAGTTGTCCAGAGAAGAAGAAAAGAGACAATGACCTCAGAGGGTGGCGCAACCTCTTGCTACCCATTCTTCCCGCGGTTAAAGGCAATTACATCGTGGGGTTGGATATGGGCGTGAGTAATAGGTGATACTTCCTGTTTTATATTATGTGATACTTCTGCTTTATAATAAATGATGCTTCCTATTACATTTATTGCTTTGCAAATTTAGATGAATTATGGTTGAGAGTGGGCTTTTGGAAAATGAATGGTAGAACAATAAGCGAATCGACGGTATTTAATATTGAAAGCACCCAATATTTTACTCAATGTCTTTAAGTGATCATTCCTGTTTTGATACGCTGTGCTAATGCTATCGGTTAAATTGTCTTGTTATGAGTAAGATTGTGTGTTACTACGTGCTGCTTCCTATTTTAATTATTGTTCTGTGTAATTAGAGGAAATTTTAGTTGAGAATGGGGTTTTTGGCCAGTGCATTGATTAAGAAAGTATACTAGTATGGGCTTCGGAGTCTGGTTCATGAGTATGGTCCAATCATTCTAACCATGTGATTAGTTTCCTTACCTTGATGCTGCACGTAAGAGCAATTGTGTTGATTGTGCTAAGGAGTATGATTATAATCGGCAATAGGTCTAAAATGTTAAATATGTGACGATGATGCAAGTGGATTGCGATGCATGTTGTGTGACCCCACCTGATTACTCGTTGTGTGGTCTCATCCTCTTTGTAGAACTCATTGTGTTGTACCCCTTTCTTTTATTTACTCATGAGTTTGAATAAACGAAAGTAAGTATTAAGTTATGTATGTGAGAACTAGTTGATGTTTCTGCAGTTAAAAACCCGACAAATAAAAAACTCGACAAAGAAGTTAATTGAACTAAGAACTTAACGAACAAGTCACTAAACCTTTTACTTCTAATAAAAGATTGAAACTGATCTTGAGACTCTCTAAACCAGCTTAAAATTAAGTCACCGAAATTTAGAAAACTTCGGCAAGACCTCTCTAGAAAGTAGGACATCCACTCAGCAGACAGAAAACATTGCAGATACGATATCATTCTAGCAGGTCCTTAGTTATTCAATCACACCCAACTGAAATTAATAAACTTCACCACGATGAACAATACATTACAACCACATTAATTATATCCGGACTTAACTAATTAGTTAAATAAATTGTTGGAGACCGAAGTCGGCACGCAGTTACTACTCCCAACCCGACGAGTCACTTCAAGGTACCTAAAACAAGAAAACAACAAGCGTGAGTCCAAGACTCAAAGAAAGTGCAATCAAGTAAGAAAAGTAATGAATTCGACTAGAATACAACTACTTCAAGACATAAAGTAACAGTTCCTCTAATTGTCATTCAGAATAAAGAGAGCAGTTTGAATTCATATAAACCCAAACGTAAGAACACAATTACTTCATCATTTGATATAACCATTGCTAAATTGAAATCATCCAGTAAACGAAGCAGTAACTAACCCACTTACCACATCCAACTCTAAACGTAATTCAAACCTTACTCATGCCCAAGAATCATTTCAGGATGAGTCCACGACTCAATCCTGAACCTGTCATTTCCATACTCATCAATTAACATTTATCGATTATAACACAATGCAATGCAATGCTTTTATGCGTTCATGCTCAAAATGCAACCTTTTAGCCTATACCGGTATAGCTGAGTGCACACCCGTCGGTGTGCTCCCTCTTATTCCCATCCATCCCGTGGCGGGGCCTACTCTTACTGACTCGCTCCCATCCGTAGATGGGACTACGAGGTAGGACTTTGTACTCACTACGCAGAGTACAGAGGCCCACATCAACATGGGTCGCCTCTTCTGTAATGAATGCGAAAATGCAAGTGACAAGTTTATAAGCACGACACAAACTTGAATATAAACACGCACATTATTATTTAATCACTTTATCATTTGCATCAACATAACCATACTCATTTGTACAATTCATAATGCGTTGTAACAAATGAAATGGAATAACTTACTTTCCAACTGCTAACATTCATCCATCCTCATCATCCTACTAAGAACAACTTCTAGATATGCTATTAAACATAACCAAATCATTAGAATTTTTCATAATCTTATCGCAAACAAAGCATTTAACACTCTAATGACGCTCTAGGGAATGCACTTGCCTTTAACGTCTCGAACTAGAGCGGCGAGAAGTTGATGCCACTTCTGGGGTCACACCACCTGCAAATATATATATTATACTCAAAACATACCAACAAAACAACCACAAGAATTATAATGACTTCGATCCTACGAACCACTCCCAAAACCCGAAAAACAGAAATCTGCTTAACCGGGACAGCAACGCTCTAAAGAGCCTAACTCCTAATTGGTTTAGCCGAAAAATGGGATCTTTACCTCTACTTAACCATAAGAGGCTAATCTACAGCTACGACATAGCCACTCCTGCGAGAGATGCCACGAAGGCCACCAAATCACACACTAAAGCTCAGCCAAAAAACTGAGCTCGCTGAAATTCCCAGCTTCGGGACAAAAACTTCCAAATAGCGCAACTTTTGATTGGCTCAACGGATTTTCATGTTCTTATACTCAAAACGACTGCAAGGGAATAAAATACAGGAATAATGTAGCCATTTCTTTTGGCCAAAGCACCAGCTATTCCCAGATTGATGATGAATAGAGGGTACCTACCACTCAGTTCATTCTGGACAGCCTTGAGTAAAATAGTCATAACATTTGGACGGATGAACGAAATTTAGTGATTGTGGTCTTTATTGAAAGGTAATTTGATTATCTACAACTTTCGCAATAGCCAGACCCCCAGGAAACGCTTGTAGAATTTTCAAATAGCGGTTCTAATAGTGGCCAAAAATATGTCCGAACCAGAAAATTCCAATTTACTCTAGTCTCTCCATTCCCCAACCCCCAACAACTCAAAATCCTGAATCCTAGCTGAGCATTTCAACAATCACTTGGCATGCATACTAGAAACCAAACATTTCAATGAAATCTAGGCTTGAATCCTCACCACAGGAAGGGCAAGAGGGGGCACTTCGGCCGGATGGGAGGGAAGGTCACCGGAGGGAGGCCAAGGCGGCGCCGGAACTGGCCGGAGGGGAGGCACCGCCGGCCTGCAATCGCCGCTGCCCTGCTTGCTGCTGCTGCCGCCATTGTTTCTTCGCTGCTGCCATCTGCTTCTTCTTTGCTACACACCGCCGCTTGTTGCACTGCTGCTGCCGCCGCACTCACACACCGGCTGCCGCTACTACCCAACAAGGGAGAGGACAGGGGCACCGGCTAGGGGAGCCGCCGAGGCGGCCGGGAGCTTGGCACTGGGCACGCGGCTAGGCCTCCGGTTGGGGAGGAGGAAGGCAAGTCAAGGCCAGCGCAGGAGAAGGAGCGGTTGCCAGGCGCCGGGAGGATTGGGGAGAAAAAGGCACCAAACCCAAGAGATCTCAAACCACAAACTAAGGGAAGAGAGAGATTAGGAGAAAAGAAATGAAGACCCTCCAAAGAATAAAAATCCAACTTTAAACCCTTAGTGCGTAACCAATTACATTTCAATTCTTGGCACGAAATGACAATTGTCAAGAAAAGACAACTTACCGCCAAAACAAAACAAATCGAAAGATACCTCATCCGAAAAACTAGGAAATTCCAAAACCTTTATTAAAAGTTTCAAAAGCGTGACGATAAATATTTTCCCTAATACAAATCCTTGAATCACTTAAGGTGGAATTATTACCGGTAGAAAACCCCCGCAAAGAAGATTTGCGGTATTACACTCTTCCCCCCTTTAACAGAATTCGACCTCGAATTCTAACCACAACAGGAACACCAACAAAAACAACGGAACCAAAATACAAAACAAGGATACCCGAAATAACAAATCCGGTATTTCTCACATAAGAGGAACCCCAAAATTCAATCCACTTTCTTCCCAATAAAAGAAGCAAGTAACTTAACTCATTCCATCCTTTTCGAATCAACATTCACTTTACCTCCTTAAATTGGCATGGCACAGGACCCGAAGACCAGGTCTTACTCAAAGACCAAGGCTAAACCAAATCTACTTTGCATTCTCACTTCCAAATGGTTTTCTTAAACCAGGAATCCCACAAGCACTTTCTCAACCGGAGAATTCACAACTCTCACGCTTAAACTCCCATAGATCTAGGCACACAGCCAAAATCTCAATTCATACCATTCTCATAAACTGTCTGACAATTCAGAAAATTTCTCTTTAATGCTTCAACGCATTTAACGCAATCAACCAATGATTCTTCTCTAAGATCATATCACTAGCCTCCAACTCGATTGTAATTTTCCTATTCAATTTCACTCACCAAAACTTTCTCTCTCTCTCTACCTCTACCTCACAGATCAACAAACTCGAGATGACATGATTAACACAAGCCACATCACTCCATTAAGCATCCAACCAATTTTCACCGAATCACTGAATTCTATTCGATTGAACAGTTGGGGTTCTAAACTTAAATCCCCGAAGAACCAAGAAAACCCTGATTCACATCTCTCCTCATTGATTAACCTTTATAACTACATAACCATTATCAAGTCATATCATCGAACGAGTTAGCCCACCATATCATAGCTATCCCACGGGTCGATTAGCTTAAACCACGGCGCCACACAAGGCTTTTCAATCCAACAAGCTTCTAACCAATTTCGAACATATCACTATTTCTAACCTTTTAATACCAGAATCCTCTAGGAACTAAAACACAACTCTTATCTCTTCAACAGATGCCCTGGAACCAACAGGGTCAAAGCCATTCCTTACTATCAAAATGAATCGCCCAATTGGGCATAAATCCCAATTCCATCACAATACACAATCATACCCTGCCTTCTTCATACATGTCCCGTGCATAGAGACAATCACTCGAAGAAAAGAGTCATAACGGAACCATTCACTTTCGATAAATAAATCAAAGGGCATAATCTTCTATTACACTCAACCATGAACCCACATCCAAGCATTTTCTTGTCCCACACTGGAGAGCAAAGAAAATCTCAATTTGCTTAACAAAACTACACTTTCCTCAACTTGAAGTCAAAGTAATAAAATGTACACCGGGGAAAACTCAACTAAGACGAAGAACTTCACACAAATCTTTCTTCAACATTAGTCACAAAAGAACTAAAGAGAACTAAATTCTCTTTACCAACACAACAAAATCCATCACCTTAAACTCCAAGGTGAAAAACATCACATCGAGAAAACACTCGAGTAAAGAAAAACAAGACACCTCGAGAAAGAAAACCAATCCTGGGTCCCCAATCTCCTTCAATCGACAACTACAACTTTACCCAAAAGAGAGGGAATAAAATTTCCTTCTTAGCCGTAAAATCATTTCACCGATATGAATCAATTTTTTTTGATATCCTCATGAGACTTTACCTTCTTTCAAACTTGTCTCTTACAACGAGACAACCACTCAAAGAAAAGGTTCATAATCGAACCATTCATTTCCGACTGACCCCACATTGAGTCTAACCCATAAAACCGAGTTCCGACAACTTAAGAAAATAATGCATTTAGCGACCGCTTCCACCCAGTCCACCAACAAATTAATCCCACCCAACCATGGGACAACGAATCTGACAATCCTCCCACCAAGGTTTAGATCAAGTCCAGCAACACCGTTCATTACTTTCCACATTAAATCCATATACCATCAACCCTTAACCCCAATTAGGACTTCATCAAATCCCATCCACACATGGTTCTCCTTCTAGGACGATCTTGCCCGAAGAACGAAACCAAAGAGCAATTATTCAAGTCCCCAATAATTTAAACGAAGTCTCCCCGAGACAAAAATCGCCAAAATGGCTCTAAGGCCAACCGCCGCTAAAGAGCAACCAAGCTCCAAAATATTCAATCCAATGTTTCTCCGCACTTTAATTACAACCTCGCCTTAGTTTATACTATCCACACCTTATAAACTTACTATTAATCCACACGATCCGACCACTGAGGACACCTCGAAACAATTTAATACCATCACCTAATTAAAACAAGTTCCTCAACCAAACTTGTTATTCCTTCGTCATCATAATCAATTTTAACCTTATGTCAACACTATTTTCGAACCCCCACTTATAATTGTGGGTCACCAAGACCCACACTAGAGTCCTTAACATCTTATCAACTTAGGGTCAACTACCCCAACAACACAATCCCTCTATCAATCTTTTACGGGAAGATCTTCAACCAACCCACAAACTCACTTTGATTGCCGCAAAATTTCTTCCTCGAAAAACCCAACCAACGATTTTCCAAAAGAAACTTGACTCTCAATTTTTTTTTACAAAATGACAGGACTCAAGCCTTGTCATGCACAAGATCTCCGAATCATCATCAAACTCCAAAATTCCACGAAGGAAAGGAGTTGCACAATTAAATTCACACGAAAGAAAAACGAATCGGCCGAATCACACTTTTTTCCTTTAAAGCCCCAAATCCAAAACTTCAACTCGGAGAACGACAACACGAAGAAATCCATGACCTTCCCCGCCATCAACCAATGAGGCGCAACACCGAAACCCCTTTTCTTTGACTTAAACCCAAAATGACCAAATGAGTTAAAGCCCGAAAACATACTCCATCAATTCTCCCATCTACCGCAGAAGTACAACGATTCCTTTTAAACTGGGAGAACGACCAACACAAGAAGGAATCCATAACTTTCTCCACACAGCAACCGAAATAGGTGCAAAACGATACTCTTTTCTTGGTCTTAAATCCGAGAAGTCCAAAGAAGATAAAACCCAAAACAAATTCCATCAACTCTCTAAATTTACGACAAAGGAACAATGGCTCTCCTTACCCGAAGTTATGAATCCTCCGGTGCTGGCTCTTAACTGCCACACCGACCAACACGACTACACGACAGGGCCAACATACCTTCGGCACAAAGAGTCCCACCGAACTCCATAAAACAAAACACCACTTCAAAATCATAGCCATCAATAACAAAATAAGCATTGCAGCACAACGCAACGATAACCCATCCCTTTCCTACTGTGCATCAAAGTGTGTCAAGTTTTAAATTAATTAACCATTCTACCTCAAGTTTTAAGGTTATTGCCCTAGGGCCACATTTTAAAGGTTCAACCTATACCAGGTTTCTACCTTCACACAGCAAAATTTTAATTCATTCTAGAATTACTCACTACATTCAAACACCACGGACCTGAAGCCCGCTCTAATACCAACTGTAACACCCCGGCGCCACATGCACCGCGAATGCTACCAAAAGACCCTAAATGATGCTTACAACACCCCGGAACTATACTTGTCCAGAGTGTCCCCTACAAGACCCCAGAAATAAAAAATTCGACAAAGAAGTTCAATTGAACTAAGAACTCAACGAACAAGTCACTAAACCTTTTACTTGTAATAAAAGATTGAAACTGATCTCGAGACTCTCTAAACCAACTTAAAACTAAGTCACCGAAATTTAGAAAATTTCGTCATAACCTCTCTAGAAAGTAGGAAATCCACTCGTGACAGATGTAAAACATTGCGAATCGATATCATTCTAGCGGGTCCTTAGTTATTCAATCACACCCAATGTAAATTAATAAACTTCACCACGATGAACAATACATTACAACCACATTAATTATATCCAGACTTAACGAATTGGTTAAATAAATTGTTGGAGACCGAAGTCATACACGTGTTACTACTCCTAACCCGATGAGTCAGCTTCAAGGTACCTAAAACAAGAAAACAACAAGCGTGAGTCCAAGACTCAGCAAAGTGCAATCAAGTAAGAAAAGTAATGAATTCGACTAGAATACAACTACTTCAAGACATAAAGTAACAGCCTTTAAATGTCATTCAGAATAAAGGAGCAGTTTGAATTCATATAAACCCAAACGTAAGAACACAATTATTTCATCATTTGATATAACCATTGCTAAATTGAAATCATCCAAGAACGGCAAAGAATTAACCCACTTACCACATCCAACTCGGAAACGTAACTAAACCTTACTCATGCCTCAGTAATCATTTTAGGATGAGTCCACGACTTAATCCTGAACCTGTCATTTCCATACTCATCAATTAACATTTATCGATTATAACACAATGCAATGCAATGCTTTTATGAGTTCATGCTCAAAATGCAACCTTTTAGCCTATACCGGTATAGCTGAGTGCACACCCGTCGGTGTGCACCCTCTCATTCCCAACCATCCCGTGGCGGGGCCTACTCTTACTGACTCGCTCCCATCCGTAGATGGGACTACGAGGTAGGACTTTTGCACTCACTACGTGTGAGTACAGAGGCCCACATCAACATGGGTCGCCTCTTCTATAATGAATGCGCAAACGCAAGTGACATGTTTATAAGCACGACACAAACTTGAATATAAACACGCACATTATCATTTAATCACTTTATCATTTGCATCAACATAACCATACTCATTTGTACAATTCATAATGCATTGCAATAAATGAAATGGAATAACTTACTTTCCAACTGCTAACATTCATCCATCTTCATCATCCTACTAAGAACAACTTCTAGATATGCTATTAAACATAACCAAATTATTAGAATTTTTCATAATCTTATCGCAAGCAAAGCATTTAACACTCTAATGACGCTCTGGGGAATGCACTTGCCTTTAACCTCTCGAACTAGAGCGGCGAGAAGTTGATGCCATTTCTGGGGTCACACCACCTGCAAATATATATATTCTACTCAAAACATTCCAACAAAACAACCATAAGAATTATAATGACTTCGATCCTACGATCCACTCCCAAAACCTGAAAAACAGAAATCTGCTTAACCGGGACAGCAGCGTTCTAAAGAGCCTAACTCCTAATTGGTTTAGCTGAAAAATGGGATCTTTACCTCTACGTAACCATAAGAGGCTAATCTACAGCTACAACACAGCCACTCATGCGAGAGATGCCACGAAGGCCACCAAATCACACACTAAAGCTCAGCCAGAAAACTGAGCTCGCTGAAATTCCTAGCTTCGGGACAAAAACTTCCAAATAGCGCAACTTTTGATTGGCTCAACGGATTTTCATGTTCTTATACTCAAAACGACCGCAAGGGATAAACTACAAGAATAATATAGCCATTCCTTTGGCCAAAGCACCAGCTATTCCCAGATTGATGATGAACAGAGGGTACCTACCACTCAGTTCATTCTGGATAGCCCTGAGTAAAATAGTCATAACTTGTAGATGGATGAACGAAACTTAGTGATTTTGGTCTCTATTGAAAGGTAATTCGATTATCTACAACTTTTGCAATATCCAGACCCCCAGAAAACGCTTGCAGAATTTTCAAATAGCGGTTCTAACAGTGGACAAAAATCTGTCTGAACCAGAAAATTCCAATTTACTCTAGTCTCTCCATTCCCCAACCCCCAACAACTCAAAATCCTGAATCCTAGCTGAGCATTTCATCAAACGCTTGGCATGCATATTAGAAACCAAACATTTCAATGAAATCTAGGCTTGAATCCTCACCACATGAAGGGCAAGAGGGGGCACTTCGGCCGGAGGGGAGGGAAGGTCGCCGGAGGGAGGCCAAGGCGGCGCCGGAATTGGCCATAGGGGAGGCACCGCCGACTGCATTAGCATTGCCGCTTGTCTGCTGAATCGACGGCTATTTTTTCTGCTGCTGCCAATTTGCTTCTGCTTGCTTTGCCATCGGTCTTCTTGCCGCTTGCTTTCTTCTTCTGCTGCTTTGCCGATATTCGCTGCCACGTCTTTGCCGAAGCCTTTGCCATCGCCAAACAAGGGAGAGGAGAGGGCGGCCGGGAGCCGCAGGAGGCGGTTGGGAGCGCGGCACTGGGCACGCCGGCTATTGCCACCAGTTGGGGAGGAGGAAGGCGAGCTGGCGGCCAGGCGCAAGGAGAAGGAGCCTCGACTGTGGCGCTCAGGAGGATTGGGGGAAAAAAAGGCAGCCAGCCCAAGAGATCTCAGCCACAAACTAAGGGAAGAGAGAGATTAGGAGAAAAGAAATGAAGACCCTCCAAAGAATCAAAAATCCAACTTTAAACCCTTAGTGCGAACCAATTACATTTCAATTCTTTGCACGAAATGACAATTGTCAAGAAAAGATAACTTACCGCCAAAACAAAACGGCTGGAAAGATACCTCATCCGAAAAACTAGGGAAATTCCAAAACCTTTATTAAAAGTTTCAAAAAGCGACGATAAATATTTTCCCTCGAATACAAATCCTTGAATCACGAAGGTGGAATTATTACCGTGAAAACCCCGTAAAGAAGATTTGCGGTATTACAATATATATATATATATATATATATATATATATATAATAGTTATTACTGATCATATAGTCTGTGATATTTCCTCCACCTTGACTAGTTGAGGTAGCCTTCCAATTAGTTGGATTCGTAAGTTATTGATGATGTTGAAAGTAATGTATTTGAATTTTGAAATTTGTATGTATCATGTCAAATGTATATGTATCATGTGAATTATTCTAATTCTTGGTGAATTTCAAGTTTCTATGTATATGTGAATTTTGAAGCAATTTCTATGTATCATGTATATATGTGAAAGTAATGTATTTGAATATTGAAATTTGTATGTATCATGTTAAATGTATGTGTATCATGTGAATTATCCTACTTGTTGGTGAATTTCTAAGTTTCTATGTATATGTGAATTTTGAAGCAATTTCTATGTATCATATATATGTGAAATGTAATGTATTTGAATTTTAAAATTTCTATGTACATTATGAAATGTATCGGCATGATGTGAATTATTTTAATTCTTGGTGAATTTTGAAGCAATTTCTATGTATCATGTATATGTGAAATGTAATGTATTTGAATTCTGAAATTTCTATGTATCATGTAAAATGTATCGACATCATGTGAATTTGTTCCATCGTTGGCAGGTAGTGCCCATTCAGGCCAAGTACGACATGCATGACAAAATGGTGATTATGCCTTATATATGTAAAATGTTGATATTACGCTTTATAAATGCAAAACGTTGATATTAGCAACTCTAACGCACGACAAAATGGTGATTATACCTTATAAATGCAAAACATTGATATTATGCCTTATAAATGCAAAACGTTGATATTAGCAACTGTAACGCACGACAAAATGGTCATTCAAGTTGTGCGAAGATTCATCTTATGACTTTGTTAATTTAAAATTTCAGACAAACTTGCTGCACATGGGCTCCAATTAGGGAAAAATGCCGGACGGCACTAAGCCTGTAAACCAAAGCCTGGAGCAAAGCCCAATAAGGTTCCTCAACCTAGAACAACCAGAGGCAACAAATGTACACAAGGTAGACGGAGTAATTTTCTAGCAGGGCCAAACGACTAATGAAACGGTCAAAATGCAAGATCAGACATTAGTTGAACGAAGGTAACGTTGTGGGCAAGGTCCTAGCAAGATGTGCACAAGTGAACGAAAAGTGGTCGTGGAGCTTAACGTAATCGGGGAACCAGCTATACCCACATCATTGCTTGGGCCATATCGGACAGAATGCGGAGTCCTGGCTATAGATAATGTGCCCATCATCTACAAATCATGGGCACATCGGTCACATTACTGTCAGATCTTCTCGATGACATCAAGGAAACATTGTGGATAGAGTTGACAATGAAGTTCCAATTTCTCAAGATCGCTTGAGCTTGCCAGAAACATGCACTAACCGTTATGGGGTCCACATGGAAGAATTGGAAAACAAAGTGAATAAGGAGTATGTCAAGAAGGATCAAACGCCAGATTTTAATAGATACCGAGGTTAGAGCAATTTTGGGATGAATTCGTAGTTTAAGAAATCGATGAAGCCAAAGCTATCGACCAATAGAACAAGGCTACTTGGACAAGATAAACTTTAGGATTTTATTTTTCTTCCGATGTCGCGATGCTTTGTCGTGGGTCATCCTTTGGGTTTTGGGAGATCTCGGGAGTTGGTTTGGGCCTTTGAGGAGGAACCCTAACCCTAAAAGCCCACGTGAGCAGTGGAGTCACCACTTTTTCTTTTTCCCCCAAGCCGCCTCCTGGCCTCCCCAATCGCCTCCCGACTCCTCCCGATCTCCCCTGGCTCCTCCCACCGGTGGCGCGCCTCCCGCCGCCACCGCCTCTCCTGGCGCGCCTCTGGCAGAGCACCCTGCGCCACCTCCCTCCTCCCTCAAGCCGAGCCCTTCTGGCTCCTCCCTTGGTCGGCGGCAAGAAGATCTCGGCGCGCAGAGAGCAGCAGCCTGCGCCTCCCCTACGCCTCCCTCCTCGCCGGCGATTGCAGAAGAAGAAGACTGGCAGGCAAGAAGAAGAACACCGGCACCTGCAGTCTCTCGCCGCCTCGGCCGGCGCCTCGCTCCTTTCGCCAGTAGCGCCTCCTGGCGCTATTTCCTCGGCCCCTTGCCCTCTTCATTGTCGATACGCCACAAGTTAAGTTAAGCAATTGATTAACGGTGCATGTCGTGTTCGATGAAATGTCTAGAAGGGTTATATTAGGGCATTACAATGTTTTTAAGTAATGATCTATGAGTACTTGTATGACACATTTGGTTGTGAATCTTTGGTTAATGAACACCATCCGTGGTTTCTTTGGATCCTAGTTGATTAAATATGACCGCATTGGTGTTTGTCTTTTCCTGCTGCGATCACTAAAGACTTGCTTATGTGTTGCATATGTGGATTTGTTAATGATGCCTTCCAAGTATTTATGTATACCAAGATTAGATTCTTGAGGATTCTACGTCTTTGTTGTTTATGGAATGAGGTATATATATATACATATATATATACATATATATATATACGCATATGTGTGTTATTTGTATATGAGCCTGTAATGTCATCCTTACAATGGTTATGCCTAAGATCCCAAATTGTTAATTGTGTTGTTACTCGAAATGTGATGGGAAAGTTCCTAGTGGCAATGATTATGAGCTTAGCTTCATGAGCACGGTTTGAATGAAATTTTTGTGTTCTCGCTAAATTATAAGGTTAGGGTTTGGAAGTTCAGATGTAAAGAGATTAATGCTTTGATTGATTCAAGTTGTATATATATGTACAATGTGCATCTGCGCCATGAGAAGGTGAAACTCACGTAAAAGAGCATGCTAGGAGAAGTTCCTTATGGAGTCATAAGACAAAATATGGTTATCTTGAGACATGAATAATTTGTTAATCACGAGTCTTCTTTCTTTATCAAGATGATAAAATGTTCGATCTGAATTACCCTTTTTCTTTTTACTCAACTCAATGTACATATAACTAGATGGATCTACGAGTTAATGGAATGTTAGAGTATTTTGCTTGCAGAGTTAATGCAGCTCATTGAAACATTGTAACAAGAAGTTTCTAGATCTATTGCTATGAGACTTGATACTACCATATGTCATTTCTATTATGGTTTAAAGATTGATTCTGTGCATTGAGGCTATGATAAGCACCTATTGGTTCATCCATTAGGGGCATGTATTTGGGCCTGTCAGTAATACGCCATTAATTATATTGGTATCATATTGGGTTCTCGAGGATTTTATGTGCTGCTGTTGTTGAAGTTTAGGAATAGGGATGGTATAGATGTGTGATTAAGAATGTTTTTCATGCATTGCCAATTGATTATGATATGGGTTTATGACCTGATTTACAAAGGCATGAATGCTTCATGTTCTATTTTGGATTTGGTCTAGCTGCCTATCTGGTTTATGTATGCTTCTAGCTCAATTGCTACAAATCCCTTATGTGATATCTGTGATCCAAAAGGTCTTCTTGTGCAAAGTGATTAATGTATGCGTGTAGATACAGTTGTCTAAAATAAATTGATGCTGCTTACTAATGGAGTTTTATATTATTGAGATACAGGGTAATGTCTGTTAGTATCAAGAAATCTATTTATATGCTTACATGTTGCCTTACAAGTTCTAGTGATGAAATGGTTTGTTGGAGGTGCTCGTGCATGCTTATGTTTGAATTTCGATGTGTGTGTGTGTGTCTATATATATATATATATATATATATATATATATATATATATATATATATATATATATATATATATATATATATATATGCTTGGTTAAATGAATAGCTATTGAGCGATGCTTGATAGTGTTTTGTGTTGTTGGGATAGGGAGTAATGTTTATCATTAGAGTTTTGTATGCTTTTATTTAATCATGCTACTTTAATTCCCGATGAGTTGGTGAATGTGACAATCGTGTTCTTGCCCTTTCATGGGTTGTTTGGTTCCCTAGGGTTGGAGGTCCCTAATACCGCAGTCGGGCTGTCAGTTTATCGCCGAGGCTAAAAAGGCAAGTACCTTCTCATGAGTATGGCATGATAGAGTGATGCTCGCTTCTTATTGCAAATTAACCGTATTATAGGAAGGTTACATTTTATTATTATGTTTTACTCATGAATATGACTAGATTAACGAGACTTATAAGTTCGTGGACGGAAGTTATGTTAATAATCATGTATTGGTGTATGTTATGAGAGTGCAACTTGTATTGTTGTCCATGTCAATTGCATAAATGCATTCATAAAAGGAAGAGGCGACCCATGTCGACAGTGGGCCTCTGTGTTCACACGTAGTGAACACGAAAGTCCTACCTCGTAGTCCCATACCCACGGGTGCATGGGAGCGAGTCAGTAAGAGTAGGCACCCTCCACGGGATGGAGGGGAATGAGAGTGCATACCGACGGGTGTGCACTCAGCCATACCGGTATAGGCTTGAAAGGTGCATATAGCATTCAAGCATAGTTGCATTGCATATCATTGCAAAAGGAGTGATGGTCAGCGTGTTGGTTGTGACATATTGTGTGGATTGCGAATAAGTCTACCGCCTTGTATGATACTACTAATGATGAATGATAATAAATGATCCTTGAGTTGAGGGAAATTTTCAGGTTACGAATAGGTTGAGTCATGGGCTCCTTCCATATTATCTATTGAGGTATGTGAAATAAATGAGTAAGGTAGTGGATGAGGTAACTGACGGTGATTTCTTTGGTTATGTACTTGTTACTCTGGTTTAAGAGATATGAGCATGTTGTTGATTTAAATATATTAATTGTTGTGTTGTTTTGTGGTTATTGCTACTTGTTGTACTTGCTGAGTCTTCGACTCACGTCTTCTTTTGTCACATATGTGTAGGTACCCTGAAGTCGGCATGCTGGGATGGGAGTAGTAGCACGATCACGGCCTATCACCATAGTCTCATATTAGTTTTATCGCTTCTAATCTTAATGAGTTCATGACTTGTAATAATTAATTTGTGGTTGTAATAATGTTAGTTGTCGTGGTGTAGTTATTAGTTGCTGTTGGATATGTGATTGGTTAATTAAGGATCTGCTAGAATGATATCGTATACTGCAAATGTTTTCTGTCTGCTGAGTGGATGTCCTAATTTTAGGGAAGGTGCTGCCGAAATTTCTAATAATTCTGGTAAGTAGCTAAGTAGGTTAGCTAGCTTGGCTAAATTAGTTGTCTTGAGCTAGCGGTTGGGTTCTTGAGGGTGTAACATTCAGGGCACAGGGTGCCGGGGTGTTACACATTTACCCCCATGTGCTAAGCACTGGTGGCTATATGAGAAAAGTACCCAAGTGGGATGCACGGGAAGAACAGCTAACTCGTAGTGGTGTTATTACTGCGACGTCCAAAATGGCCCCAAGATCAAAGTATTGGCTGCTTGCAAGGGGAGCTAGTCTATCGGATGATGGTAGCTTTTGCTTCAGAAGCGAGAAAAACGAGGAAATCTCGAAGAAGATCGCAGATGCCCACTCCTAAGCTACTCAGGGCTCCTTCTAGCCAAGAAGGAAGAATGACGAGCTAACATGCGCCTTGGGTAATAAAGAGCACCCTGGTTGCATCAGAGGGTTCAGCTTGGTGCCCTGGAAAGCAGCGTTCCCAGAGGATGCTGAAATTTATAAGCGACCAAATAAATCTAGATAAGAACAGTTGGATGAACGTGTACGAGAAACTGAAGACCAGATGCATAGAAGGGAAATTGAATTTGAAGAAAAGATACAAAAGATGCAAGAAAAGCTAGCAAACGTCCTTAGCGAACGTCAATCACATGACGGCGGCCACCAGCTCTAGAGTCCCTCCGCGCCTCATAAAAGTAGCCAAGCATCTGCGGGCACTCATGAAGAGGACTCAGCGTGTAGTTTTCCTGTGGACAAAATCGTAGAGCCAACATGGTGTAGTCTGCACCTGCCTGTAGCGAACATTACCATCAAGGTAGCTGAAGGGGTGGCTTGGCCATGCATCGAGCGACAGATGTTGCATAACCACCCAATTCCTCAGGGATACGCTAGAGTTTCAGTTGATAGCGTGGTTGATAGATACCACAAAGTGGAGGTTAAGATCCTGAGCGAGGAGGGGAAAAATAATCTTGGACAAAGCCTGGGCACATTTATTGCGTGGTGCAAGCGCTATATAAAGTTTGCCTCAGATGATGACAACGATGATGATCTTAATAACGATGAAGAGGCGGACTCTCCACCTAGGAAAAGTCCACCTCCGGCGTCACCCAAGAAAGCTCCTTCTCCTGCTCCAGCACCACAAGACAGTAATCAAAGAGCACTGCGATCTCAACATTCTACATGGTTAGGGGGGAAAAGTTGCTCATTTGTGAAGCCAGCCAGCAACGCACTTCAAAAAGACGCCACCACCTGCTAAGGTTGAAATCAAAGCTGCCAAACGGGATTTCTTCGTGGGCTTAGCGACGGTTAAATAGACAGGACGGGCAACTGAATCTCCTCAACTTAGCCAACGATCAGACTACAAGTGCATCTCTAGGAAGAAATCTAAAGGAGATGGTGGTAAAGCAGCTGTTGCTGGAGGCCAAAGTGATGTTAAAGGGCAGGAGCCCCCTCTAAAGTGGCCATTCGTTAATGGGGAAGCTTTCACTACACCATGACACAATTTCATCAATAGTCTATCTGTCGGCAAAGACCACGTAGTGCGACGCATTATCTGTCGGTAAAAGTTATGCCGATAGATAACAACAGTCGGAAGAAGTATTACCGGGAAAAACATTTACCGACAGATATATTTTTGTCGATAGATTATCTGACCATGTTATAAGAGATTCACCGACAGATATATCTTTTCCGACATATAGACTTTTGCCGACAGAAAGGAGAAATGCTGACAGATAGTCTGAGGGTAAGCCACATAGTGTGAAGCCATGCATTTCTTAGACAAAAAGATGATAAACATTATTGTACAGAATATTATAGATCTAACTAATAGTTAATTCATAAATACACCATATTACAAATAGCAGATTTCATTCAACAACCAGCTAAACCTCACTATTCAAGAATATCAAATCCAATCAGTTTCATTCAATATGTATACAGTAAGGAGGAAAACAAATCCATAATACAATAGCATTCACACCTTAAATTCAATATACATATACTAAGAAAGAAAACAAATCCATAATACAATAGCAATCACACCTTAAACCACAATTCCAGTACCTACATTATATTACAATCCTCAAATTGCAGAGCACCAAAAAGCAGTCTAGATCTTGATATCTTCTCTGTAACCCTCAAGTTAGCGGCTAGCTGTCCAGCTCCTTTTGCCCATGCTATGTACCATATGGCATTGCAAGTCTTTGCATGTCTACCATCCGCCAAGCCGCAAGCGATCGATCTTGCATGGCTGCCACCTAGCCTTTCTAGCCCAAGGTTTTGTCTCGTAACCTAGCTTCGCAAGCCATCAAAGTTAGTTCGAGGTCGATAAAAAGAATAGTCTAGCATTCCTACACAGCTCTACAATCTCACCGACTACCTTGCTAGCTCTTTTACTGACCTTACCACTGGAAGCAAGGATAGCTGACCGAGAGAAGGGTAGCCACTTATCTCTTCTTTTTCCCCTGTCATTATTCTTCAGCCTTCTCTGCAACAAAGAGGTACCAAGTTTTAGTTTGAGTATTATATCCCCTCACTAACAATAAATAAAAGTCAATCATATTCATTGAAAGCATAACATCACAAAGAAACTAGAGGATTTGCTAGAGATTAAAGACTGATCCTAGGGTATGAATTCATGCCTAGAATTCTTCTCCTCCTAGTTCTTGAGAATTTAATAGCAAACATTCATAAAGACCCATGTATACCACTTGAGCATCTGAAATAAATATAGGATGAAACAAGCATTCTATATCATGACTTGATACATTATGCAATCATAAGCAATCTAAATAATAAAAGAACACTAACACATTTCTCAATCTGGGATCTCATGTTCAAGTGAATGATTAAGCCATAAACAGCTCTAGCTCATTCTCTAGACACACATTTCACAAAACAAGCATGCATAAATTTGGCCAAACCATTTGATTGCTTTTTCCCAAACCATTTTACTCGCATAAATATTTGGCCAAACCCATGTATCCCTCCAAGTTGAGTGTCTAAACTTTCTTTGTCTTTTTCGGCTGATGTTTAATGAAAAAGCTTCTTGTTACTCGCACTTGATTTTCATATGGGTAAATATAATCCACCATACCTTATATTGATTTTCATATGTCGCCAAAGGACAAGGAACCCCATCTCCCAATTCCTTATTCTTTTTCACGCTCGATCACCCCACCCACGCAATTGTCAAGGTAAGCACTCCTACTCTGTGCTTGCTATCACTCTAATTGATGATGACATCAGTAAATTAGTTTTATGGCTGCCTTTTCACTTGTGGTATGAGCTTCAATTCGAGATTGAGATGTTGGATTTCCTAAAAGCCAAGGTCAGTTTCTTAAATGTTGTCTTGAGTATAGCTTTGTTGTATATTTCAAGGGTCATGATGTCAAAGCAGTTCTTGCAAATTAGGTGATGTGATTATGATAATAGCTCATTTTTTGTTCATAGTACAAGTGCAGATTTTTTCCTCATTTTCAGTGAACAAAAAAGAGCTATTATCACTTGTGCAAAAATGAGCTATTATCACTTGTACAGGTCAATATGTTTGCACATCTTTCTTTTGTTATGTTGTTGTCATGAACAAATCGATTGGAAGAGGAGTTCTTCGTTTACTTTGTTTACTGACATATTAGCAAGAGGGAAATTGTTCAGATTTGTGTTAAACTAAAGGCAGAACCATGTGAAACCTATTGAATTATCGATCACACTGACTGATAAGCAGGCATTGGTACAAAAATGTGCTGTATTTCAGAATTCCATTCTTCATATTTAGACTTAAAGTGAGAAATCGTAGTGTGCCAACCTGCAGCTTAATAGGGCTTGCATATACTTTAGCATATTTGAGCTCAATAAATGCATTGAATGGTAGGTGAATGAAAGAAGTGCTCACACATCAGTTTCTGAATCAAAAAAGAAATTGGCCATGGTTGCTATTATAGGTATTATAGCAGATTTCAGAGATTACTTTTGTAAAATCAGATGTTATGTTAACGATTTTATTAGAAAATATTAGTTATTAACTATGAAGCATCATGTTTTACTCAAATCTTTAAATTGTAGCATAAATCAGGTTTTACCAAAGTAAGCTCTAAAAATAAATAACTGCTAACATTTTGAACCTACAGAAGATGAATGTCATTCATTATGAAACATGTTAAGGTCATACATATAAAGTAGCTCAGGGGTGTGTATACCTTAATGGGGAATTATTTATAAGGGTTGTTAAATGATTTTGAGTGCTAATTTTTGGAGGGAATATGGCTCAGTCACCTGATTAGTGTGGTTTTTATTCACAACTTCACATTTACTACTTTTTTTTAGGCTGCTTATGTGCACTTCCAACAAACACCTTGATGATTTATAAAAATAGAAGGGTTTTTGTGAGCAGTCTTCTTTGATACTATCTTAGACAAATAGATTATTGTACTGCTTACTATTTGTATGAATTAGATCATACAAAAGATCTGTGAGTAGAAGCACAAGGAAATGGACATTTAAGACTTTAAAGCGTAACCAATTCAAGCAGAATCTGCAGCACATAATAACCACCAAGCTTCATATCGAATAAATAAACTCAAGGTTGAACATTTCTATAAACAAAAATCACAGATTCATGCATACACTATACCCTAAACCTAAACCTCAAAAATATCAGCACAGGTATCCTTAACATAATGATAAGGCATCAAGATCAATCATCTAAATCTTACAACCACACAGAAATACAGAACACCAGAATGCTTGCACTACTCACTGATTTTAGGTCTCAAAGCATATACAACATAATCTCAGTGCACACAGATCCAGTTCTAGCATGATATAAAAGCACATATCTACACCATCAATTCGGGCATGCATCATAGCATATCATCCAAAATTAAATGTTGAACCAATACAAATCTTACTAATTGCTTGTGGTTCATGCATGGTAGAGGAAAGGGGGGAGAGTTTCGGGTACTTAGCTTAAGGGGAGGATGAACACTAGCAGTGGTCGAGTGCTTGCAGGCGCCAGGCCCCTGTTGGTGTGGAGGTGGTCGCCGGTGAGGGTACCCGCCGCACCCCGTTTCCCCCATGAGGGCACGTTCCACCCACTAGATCCAGCAAGAATGCCGAGCCAAAGGTCGACTGGAAACCTAGGGCAAGAGAAATAGGAAAAGAGGGTGAGTAGGGGAGAGGAAATAGGAGAGAGAGGGGAGGGGAGACCTTAGGAAGGCGGCGGTGTCTGGGGCTGGCCAAGGTGTCTCTGGCGTCGAGAAGGCCGGATCCGGCAAGGGCGTCAACGCGGCGCTCAGGCCTGGCGAGCGAGGATGAGACAACGCGAACGATCGGTGGAGGTAGAGAAGTGGCGGCTGTGCGCGAGAGCAGGAAGAGCGTCACGCGTGGAGAAGACTGAGTGTGGCGGCGCTGTGAGTGAGAGGAGAGATTTGGGAGATTTGAGGTGGCTTGGTTTTAACCTAGGGCGACAAGGCCACGTGGTGTGAAATTCGTTCGCGCGCCTAAATATATTTTGCCACGTGATGTAAATGAGTTTCGCCGACAGATAGACGGATGGGAAATAGATTATTGCCGATAGACATATTGTCTTTAAAACTATATATTTTTACTGACACATAGTCTCTCAGTAATTAAAGTATTGCTAATGGATTGACTGTTCAAAATCTTTACCGACAGATGGTTACATGGTAAAAACTGATTTTTACCTACAGATGTCTGACGGGAATTTTGCGCTATGGTGTAGTGTTTGGTGGATCCAAATGAGGAGTCTAGACTGACCACAATGTTTACATCAATGGTACCAGCAGTATGTCCAAGAGACAAAAAATGATGCTTTCCCCGTCAGATACAAAGATATGGATTTTCACAACATGTACAGCGTTTTCTGGGTAGAACACATTGAACTATATCAGTTGTACCAACGAGACGCCCTGGACGTGTTTATATTAAGAATGTGGACTCTGTAAGTCTCTTGTATAATTCATGCTGCACATTCACGTAACATTAAACTGAGGGTCTGACTTCTTTTTTTGTAGAATGGAGGCAATGACACTTAGAGTGGACTTAAATGAAAAGATAAGATTCCTCGACCCAGGCCTTGTCAACTGCAAACTTATTCTAGATCCATGAACGATAAATGATGTTGAGGTGTATGTACTCAAGACGCTGCTAAAGCTACAAGACAAGACCTACGTACTTTTACCCTACAACTTTCAGTACGTGTTTCCTTACCTAGTAGTCTCGCATATTTGATGCGCAACATTATGTGACTACTAATTGGCTTCTGCAGCTTTCACTGGATCGTCCTCGTTATCATGTTAGACGAAAGCAACATCACTGTCTTGGACTCAATGAGGAAACCGACAAGCGATTACAAAGAATTAATTGGGTTGCTAGACAGGTAAACTCGGTCGTTGCATTATTGCTCCATTAATCTTCCATTCCATTGCACCTAATTAATTTTAATGACTACTCGAAACCATGAACAGTGTGTACGCAAAATACCACAAGAAGAGCCAGCAGTGTCGTCCATTCACGAAGAAGTTCATAATAAAAATCGATTTTTCATGCCAGAGACAACCCCAAGGGAACAATTTATGTGGATACTACACAATGACACATATCCACACGTTCATCACTGACAGTACAGACTACAACGGCGAGCTGGTATATCGATCATTACATGTTGACCCATACTTTTTTTATAAAGATGATGACACTAATTAATGCTTCAATTTCTCCTATGACAGCCCGTGAAGCTGGGCACTAGCAGCCTGCTCGACAACAAAATTGAGGCCCTTCGAGAATAGTTAGCTGGGTTCATCGTTTGAGAAATTATCAACCCGAAGGGCGAGTTTCACGAGCATTCGTAGCTTAAGTGACATGCCAACGATTGTGAATGAACAATGTAATACTTAAATATTATGATGCTTCAAAAGTGAATGAATAATGTAATAATTAAATATTATGATGCTTCAATGTATTTGAATTACCCTTTAGCGATGTTTCATTACTATTGTGCACAACGATACCGCATGTAATACATCTCTTGTATAATATATATGCTACAACATTACATAATACATATATGCAACAAATATATATGTAAAAGGTTTAAAAATCCATCCATCGCCAGCTTTTGGATATAAAAATAGGACAGAGAGTTATCACTACCGGTTGCCAAGGAAAAAATGGCAGTGATACTCCTTATCACTATCGGATATTGATGAAAATGTGGCATTGATAGTTGCTTATCACTGTCGGTTATTAGAGATAGCTGGCAGTGATAATTATTATTACTGCCGGATATAATTAAAAATACAGCAATGATAGTTACTTATCACTGTTGGTTATGATTGATAATCGGCAGTGATAATTATTATCACTGCCGGTTGGAGAGTATGAACCGGTAGTGATAGTGATTATCACTACCGATTTACATCCGACAGTGATAGTCCTCGACTATCACTACCACTTAGATAGTGCCAGATCCACATCCGATAGTGATGCCGATGTGGACCTGGCAGTAAACACGTGTTCGACTGTGGTGAATTCGTATGTGTGAATTAAACTACATTGGAAGAAAACCTGGTAAGGTGATCTCAACTGAGCAACTAAATGTTATCCGAGCTGCATACCCGTAGCGGGTGTACCATGCATTTCACTCGAGTCAGATTATAACGTTGAATGGTACATAGAAGTACAAATGGTATTTATCAAACTTGAATTTTAACTTTCAATTTGGTTTGCAAGTTTTTTTAGTACTAATCATTACTACAGAGCATAACATCACAGACGGTTCAAAATTGACATCTCAGATGGTTCAGTGAACCGTCAGTAACAATGTAGTAGTGATAAAAGGGCACATCATAGACGGTTTGAGAATCGTCTGTAAAATTGTTATCCTAGACAGTTCTAAACAAGAATCATCTGTGATGCAACACTCATTACAGACGATTCTATTTTGAAAGTGTCTGCGATGTATGTGACATCATAGATGGTTCCAAAGTGAAATCATATATGATGTCACTTACATCACAGACAATTCTTATTTAGAACCGTCTATAACGTTGTCCTCCTATTTACACTTTTCTATTTATTGGCTAGCCTCAGTAAATGCTATCCATACCCACTAAAATAAAATAGATTACAGAGTTTATATCAAAAGAATATTATTATGATATACATTTTAGAAATCAACTCAAATTACATAATACACACTACATACATGTAACATCCCAGAAAATTCAAAATAACTAAAATATAAAATTAAATGAGTAAAATAAAAAATCAAATTTGGATTGCTATTGTTGAAGGTTAGTGATCGACAACACACTTATATTCGGGTACTTTCAAGATATGCAAGGTCAAACACACAATCGGGGGCGCACAACGTAGACAGGTTCGGGCCTCTTAATCAAGTAACACCCTACTCCTGTGTGGATGATGTATGGGATTGATGAACAAAGTACAGAACAGGGTGACTAGCTCTGATTACAAGGAAGAATGAATCTGAGGGTGGCTAGGCTACGAGTAAAGGATGCTCTGCTTGGAGATCGTCTCGTTCATCTAGCTCTCAATGGCTGTAGCTTGAGAATTGCCTCTTCCCTGATGACGTCTATCCTTGCCTTTATATAGGCGGTTGGAGTATCGGATCGTAGTTGATGATGAGTCTATTGCCGTTATGATCTTCGTGTTGTATCCAAACTTCCGCAACTATCAAGTGTATTCGAGTAGGTTTCCTTGCATCGAAAATATGATCGAATCCTTCCCTACATGGGGGTATATTTTCCCGTATATATCTTATCCCATCGCCTAGGCTCGAGATATCCAAAATTTCCAAATGTTTGTTGTAATGTATATGGTATGATCCTTGAGTTTATGGCGTATGTCTATATCCCATATTTAGATATTCGATAGTAGCCCTGAACTCTGCTTAGTGGAGGGTCCGTTTAAGTGTTTGATCGATTACTGCCAAACCGGGTTTGGTCGAGTAATGCCTTGCCTGCCTGTAGTCAAATGATTCGAGCAAGTTGGGAATAGCTAAGTATCGAGTGGAATGTGCTAGGTCGAGCACCCGGCTGTTAGTCGACCTCCAGTGCTTAGGGCATCCTCACATTGCTCGATATCGGCTTATCAACTCGACTCTGAGCAGAGTTAGAATGATTGTTAGAAATTCTGAATGTTGAGAAGTTGTGCATTTATTGCTCCTGTTTGAGGCGCTACGGCGAGTACGGTGCCATCATTCCGCTTCTCTCGGTGACCAAAGTGTCGTACGGTTGGAAATGAACCATTGTGTTTAGAAACTTTTTGGCTTATAAATCTCTAGGCTCGGAACTATAGCCGTTTCATCCTTTTATTCTTGAATCCTCCGTCTCGTCTCTTTGAGCCTTTGCATCATTTGCATTATGATAGATCCTCTTCTTCCTCGTTCCGATGGCGTCCGGTCCCTCTGCTAGCCCCAAAACCTCTATGTAACTGAAGAAGGAAGCTGAGGCAGCTGGGCCGATCTTCAGCGACGAGACCTTCCAAAAGGTGTGGCAAAAATCTAAAATGATGGAGAAACGTCTCACAGAATTGGAGGAAGATAGCTTCATCCCTCCCTGGAAGTTCTTCCACTAAAGGTTGTCTGTGGGTGAGGTCTATCCTACCCCTAAGAATAGGTCGAGACTGTAGTTTTTGAATCTTTCTTCCACTGCAGTCTTAGTTTTCCCCTTCCTAATTTCTACTCGAAGTTATGGATTTTTATGAAATTCTTCTTTTTCAACTAGCTCTAATTCGATTACGATGCTTAGTGTGTTAGTCCACCTTTGTGAGGCCTTCTTGGGCATCTGACCCAGCCTCAATTTGTTTCGCCATTTTTATTGCCTGAAGTGGTCAACCAAAAATGAGGTCCTTGGGGGCACTGGATTTCACCTCCGTAGTGACACAACTAGTGCCTATATTTTAGTTTCAGTTACTTCTTCCTGGCAATCAGACTAGAAGAAGCAGTTGTTTTACATCACCTCGCTGGACACGGTCAACTTCCCCCTGGCTTATCAGCCATTCTTCCTGAACTCCATCGACCTCTGGATGAATGTCGCTCCGACAACTGGGCGGAATGTGCTTTATGCTAAGAAAATTGAGGAGCTGAGGGCAAGGGGATTAACAGGTGGCATGTCACCTAGGGATTTCTATCAAAGCGATCGAGTCCGTTGAAGTACTGGGACCACTTGGCCTGGGACTTCTCCGGAGCAAGCGATGCAACTAGAGACAGCTCTTAAAGTAAGTAGCAATAACACTTTCTGTTGTTCTTCGGTTGTAACTGTTCTTCTGTTTGCTGGTGCTAACTCCTGACCGATAGTTTTGTCAAAGGCGAACATCTCCTCCTGACTTAGCAAGATGTTCTAGGGCTCAGACCCTGGCCCCTGCAGCGTAGAGGCCTATTCTTTGGCCAATCCTCGACTAGAGGTACATATTGAATAACGATCACTCCTGCCACTTTAGTGCGTTGGTTGTTGTTTAACCAATTTTATCTTTAGGAGGCCACGTTTGCCGAGTATAGCAGGCAGCTTGAAGGAGCCATCGGCTTGGACAATGAGACTACTCGGGATAGTGGGCAAGCATCGGGCTCAACTCCTGCTGGAGTGGTGCTGCCCACGGATGATGCGGTGCCTACTGTAGATCCCAGCGGGGTGAAAATAGCCCCGGAGCGAGAGGCGGCCGAATCTCCCCGAGCGAGGAGGTCGACGTCCTACCAAAACGGCCTCAGACATCATCGGCGAACCCCTCTGGCCAAGTGATATTCAATCACTCACTCAGATGCTATGAGATCACTTCTAACGTAATCCAACAGATCTTAGAGGACCAACGGGCTACTTGGGAAGCCGATGCTGAAAGTCTAGCAGTCGCTTCACAAGCGTCTCCTCGAAGGGAGTCTTCATTGACCAAAGTGGTCGGAAAGATAATGCCGCTGGCGGGTAGTTACCTAATCCTTTTATAATTTAGCATCTTGCTCATGACCATGATGAGTGAGCAGGCTTCACAATTTCTCCTTTCTTTTTTCCCGAGAAGATCTCATAAGAAGTCCCCTACAGAAAGGGTGCAGCCAGTGGTACAGTTGATGGTGCCACTACCAGCACCTCTCCGCCTCCAAACGCGGCTTCCCGTCCCTCCCGGGCGGAGCGGTCTGCCAAGGCAGCAAGAAAGCCGGCGAGGGCTTCAGCGACAAGAGTGACGCAGTGGGCATAGTGTACCGCTGATTCATCCAGCGGACCGTTCACCGTCACCCCCAGCCGCTGCAAGCTGCTGACCTTGCGCCTAAACGCGAGGCAGAGCAAGGTGACAAGGTTGTGCAGATTGCAGCTCGTCTACGCACACAACACGTCGCATTTCTCCTCGGCATCCTTCACCCGCACCTCGGTAGCTTTAGCTCGGGCGACCAGTGACATCTTCTCTGCCTTCGCCAACGCCAGCTCCTCCCATAGTGACGTCATCTGCTTGTCGTGGAGGGAGGTCACCGTGGCTAACTCGGCGACCAGGCCGGCGAGCCGGGTGGCGAGCACGGAGGGAGCGGACGGAGCGGCCGAGCAGGAGGCGACCACCCCGGTGTGAGCAGCTTCGGTCTGGCCCGATGGTAGGGCAGATGGCAGCTGCGGGGTGGCAACCCCGGTGGTGGCAGATTGCGTGGTCGTCCGACCACTTGCACCCCCTTAGGAGCCCGCCTTGAAGACACCAAGAAGGGGAGTTAGCACCAGCAAACAGAAGAACACGTCAAGAGAAGAAGCTTACGTGGCGGAAGCGCCCCCAAAGCGGACGAAAGAAGTGTGAAGCGCTAGCCCACTCCTGGGCCCAGCGCTTTGCACCGTTGATACCAACACCGCAGCTGGCACTAGTGTCGGTGCCGGAGGCGGCGGCGACGCAACGTCCTTCCAAGCGGAAGGTGCGGCGACGCCAGAAGAAGACCCAACCCCTTCTGTGCTCCATTGTACGGAAGGGCTGGGAGCAGGAGAGATGCTTGCGGCATAGGGTCTCTTCGGGTTTAGGCCCGAAGCATCGGCAGTGGCCGACCGTTTCTCTGCACTCCGGTCATCAGCAGGAACCGGACTCCCCCTGATTGTCAGGGGGGCTCGAGGTGGTATCGCGAGCCGCTCCGTTGATGGCAGTTGGCAAAGCGGCTGGGCTTCGACCGGGTAGACCAAGCTGCTTGGCATTTGCAGAAGCAACCCGGTCATCCAGGCCTCGACCACGGCGGCGCTCAAGTTCCCAGCTCCTGGCAAAAGACATCCATCAGCTGTCAGCGACCGTGAAGGCAAGGCAAGCAAAAAAAACAGGCAAAGACTTACGGCCTAGGTACGTGCGGTCACGTTGTCGTCATCGGTGTACTACCAGGCTGGCCTGACGCGTCGCCGCAGGGGGCTAATCCGTCGGGTCACGAAGTCCCCGATGACCAGCACCCCAGTCAGTTTGGAAGCCCGCAACTGGTCGATGCGGGCCACCATGAATCGGAGTTCCGTCGTCTCCTCAACGAGGGAACCCTAGTTGTCATGGCGGCTGCAATGTACAACCACTCATTCCGCCACGGAGAGTATAGAAGTATCAAAAGAGAGGAAGATTCGGCATCACCCCCACAAACATTTCGCAGAGGTGTGCGAAGATGAAAAGGACGAGGATGGAGTTGGGGGTGAGATGAAGATGGTGGATCTCATAGAAGTGGAGAACGGTGAGGAAGAACTCGGAGTAGGGCGGCATCAGGCCCGCTGCCAACGCCCAGACGAAGGTAATAACCTCCCCGTGGTTGCACTTCGGCACGACGGTGCCCGCCCTAAGGCAGAGGGCCCCTTCAGGGCTAGGCGAAGGACATTCCCCAACCTTGATTCATCCATCGTCGAGGGGGGAAGCGGCTAAGCCATGCGGCTGGAGTGCTGCTTTGGTGCCGTGACTGCAAAGAAGACAAAGGAAGCCAAGAAGATGAAAGCGACAGGAGTGTGGATCGTGGAGTGGACATGCCTATTTATAAGCCATGTGCGGCTTCAGGATGCGAGGAGTCGTGCCCCCACGAATCGATGGTTCGCAAAAAAGATCATAACGGCGCGGGGGCGACAAGACCTGAAGAGTTGTGGCGGTTGTAGAGAGAATTTGTATGATTGCATGTACAGGAGTAGGACCCGTCCAGGACCGCGGCCAGGTCAAAGAATATCTCTGAAATCTTCTCGGGCGCGCTCCGGGGTAGGTCCGGGGGCTACTATCGGTGTATTCTACACCGGGATACTCTCTCCACCGCTGTCAGGTGGGACCACGAGCGCAAGATGCATAGAGAAGAAGGTCCTGTGCAAAGGACTCAACCTGCTGAAGAAAGACTTGGCGGATGACTAGGTCCCAGCTCGAGGCGACCAGGACACGTGGCCGCCCGACGGGCAGTTGGACAACCAGGTCCCAGCCTCGGGCGACCAGATCATGACCATCGAAGACCGGGACATGTGGCTGCCCGACAAGCAGTCGGGCGACCAGGCCACGTGGCAGTCCGATGAGCAGGCGAGCCCATTCTCAGCCGACCACGCAGACAGAGCTGGGAGGCTTCTACCTGAAGCAATCGCTAGGATCACAACGTATCATAGCCATTAAATGCGCATGGGAGCCATTCAATGCGTGGGGAGCCATTGCAGTGTGCCTGAAGGCCATTGAATAGGCGTGGCTCCCTGACTCTATGATGACCTGTCCCTCCGACTGAGCCAGCTTCACCAACTCCCGTTCCATCTACACCGCCCCGGGCAAGACGGGGTGATGCGTGTACCAGGTGTTTGTCACACAGCGTTCGAACCCCACCTTTCGTGCAGTCCGAAGATAGGCGGCATCAAGCTACGGCGTAGACAAAGAGGCTCCGAGGGACAGCAACGACAGGACTAGACACAGTTAATGTAATTATTTAAAACCACTCCCTTTGCCTGCCCTAGCTAGTCCCGGGAGTATACAAGGGAGCTAGTGTGCATGGGGGGAGAGAGGTCGGTCGGAAAATCAGATCACTGAGGTCGGTCAGTCGATCAATTCACAACGAAGAGCAAGCAGAATACTAGAGCAACACGAGCTTGAGTAGGACGTAGGGCTGTTACCCGCATTGGGGGCCCGAACCTAGGTAAATCCTATGTGTTCCTTGTGTGCTTCCTGTGTGTTCTTGAGCTTCCTGTCCTGCTCATCACACGAAGAGAGTAGAGAAGAGAGCCAAGAGTGACGCAGCTGTGAAGACCCCCCTACCGAAACTCGGTTATACACTCGAACCAATACTGTCTGGCACAAACACACCGACAGGATGTGATTCCAATTGTTGTAAATATGTGTACTAGCCTTTGATCATGGGACTAGTACTGTATGCATATAGATCATCCTTCTTTGCATTCTGTACCAAAAAGGAGGGTCATTGCAGTTGGTATCAGAGCTATGCTAACAGTAGGATAAATCCTAAATAGAATGGTCGTCAACATTAGGTTGCGCCAACTTCAAAATTTTAATTTCCAAAAGCTACTATATTTCCAAAATATAGCCATTGCTATACTCTCCTCCTTCTTAAGTTCTTACTCTTACCCCTATTGTCATTTTGATTTCCAAAAATTCCTCTTTCCTAAAAAATAATTCTCACCCATAGTTCATCTTCACTATTGCTTTCGGGATTGTTCGTGGAGTATCACTGCTATTCATCATGCCCAGCCAATGAAGATTGCAATCCCTACACTGATAGCATCAAGGAGATGAACATCAAACTTTGCTACATCCGATGAGGCTAAAGTAAAGCTTGAAGATTCTACTCCATGAAGAGCTAGTGTCACCTAATAATAAAACGTAGAAGATTAGAGTATATTAGTGCGGGCACCTAGAAATACGAATCGATTCTCACTCGTGCATTGGAATTAGTGGTTGTAACATCCTAAAAATTTTAAATAAGAATTTAAAATTTAAAAATGGAATTGAATAAAATTTTCAATTAAAATTCAGAGAATAAATTAAAATCTTATCTTTCATCTCAATACCTTGAAATCAACCTTAATCAAAGGATGAGTTGCAAAATAAAATTTCAAATCAATCAAAATATGAAAATGAGTTGAAAATAAATTTACTTTGAAATTTCATTTAATAATAAATTTTCTTGAATTTTTGGTTCTTAAGAAATCCTTTTAGTATAAACTCTAATAATGGATAAAGAGAGGAGCAACAAGATTACAACAATAAAAAAATAAAAATTTTATCTAAAACTATCAAAACTCCAGTAACTCATTTATAAAATTTAAAATGTCATGTCAAGCAGTTATGCATGAAATGAAAGCCTATTATTGTTTCTTGACTAGCAATAGTAAAGATGTCAGAATTAAATGAAAATATTCCATCATCATTTCAACCAGATATTTTTATATTATCTTCAATATGGATCATGCCATCAACAGTAAAAATATCAGGGAATAATGATTAAATTTGGTAATTATAAAAATAAAAAACCGAAAAGCTAAAAATTTGAAAATACCAATGTCAGAAATTTTAATAAATAAAATATAAATAATTTGAAGCTAAAAATTTTACAGGAGACTAATATTCCAATAAATAACATTTAAAAAAGTGTTAGAAATTATTGATGAGATATATACTTCCAGAAAATTTATAAATAGAAAACTAAAATTTGTGCACAGTATATTGTATGAATTTTTATAAATTCTACAGGCATTATCTGAAGCTGAAAATTTGTCAAGACACCCTTCGCCGTCCATAGTACACGGCATAAAATTTTTATTAAATTGGCGATAAGATAGCTAGGTAAATCAATTCAGCTCATCATTGCTTGCACATAGAAGAGATAAGGTGGTTTCATTTCAAATCAATAGAACAGTGCACATGGCCTTACTAGGCAGTCACTGAGTTGATCTTCTCTAGCAATCCACTACACTCCTTCTCCCTTCCACAAAGCTTCATCTCTACCACAACTCTGCCAAGGCAATTGAAAGGCCCATGATGCAAGCCACAGGATTCAATAACCACCACATCTCCAATTTGCTGCCACAGCAGAAAATTTGATCCATTTCTTTTGCTGCGGCAAGCAATGGCAGCACTAGATCACCTCACCTCTGCCCATCTCCTGCCACGGCAATGACTTTGAGTGATTTTCACTGCCTCAGCAATCATTTCCAATCAATTAATCGTTGCCACTCCGAGCAATGGCACAACACCAGATCATCTAGCCTAGCAACCTCCTGCCAGACCTATGTAATCGCCACTCATGTGCTGTGATCATCATCTCACACCCATGCTCCCCCCTGTGTAGTGCCAAGAGCCTTCCCATCGAGTCTTCACCGAGGCAGGTTCATCTGGGCCACTCCGGCTATAATTACCGACTCCCTAAACTCGTAGAAGCTGTGTGCTCCATTCCCCTCTCCTTCTCATTCTTTTCCTCCAGCCGAGAAACCCCATTTCTCCTCCCTTGCTGCCATTGCTGATCGAACAGAGAAAGAGGGGCAAGTCCAAATCCATTGTCTCAGTGAGAGTCTAGACAATTCATCACAACCAAGCCATCCTAGTAGAACACTGAGCCTATCCCCTTGATCGATATCGGCTCACACTGATCAAAATACCACCACTACCAGTACCCTTCTTCCCCAAAGCCTACGATCAATGGTGGAGCTCTCTAGTAAGCATCTGACCCCGCCAACTAGCAAAATGGAACCCAATTGACTCCCTCGTACTCAAATTGTTACCCATTCGAGCCCCCTCACTGTGATTCCTACTCTAGGCCGGCCGCCATTAGCGCCGCCACCTAGCCCACGGTGGCAGCCGCCTTTGGCCACCACCGACTCCGATTAAACCCACAAGCAGACACAGCTTGGTGTGCTCTCTCTTGACGTGCGCTTACCTGGACCGGAGACCCACCGGAGTAGTGTCGACGACATGCCCTAACCACCGCCCGACTCCTCCCCTGTTCTTCCTCACTGATGTCGTGGGCCCTTCCTATCAGCCAAATGAAGCACCAGCCTAGGCAAGATGCATTTAAGCCAAAAGGCACCTCTACCAATCCGAAAGCGTATTTCACCTTTTAAGGTAATTTCCAAAACCGACAATTATTCAACTGCTGATAACTTTTACATTTTTAATCCAAATAAAATGAACAAAATTCTAACTTCATATAAAATCAAATGCTTCCAAAATATGCAAAAATATTTTGAAAATGAGCCCTATATTAATTTGAAATTCAAATTTAAAGAAAGGACAAAATATAAGTTATATACAAAAATTTTGCAAACAAACTCATAATCAAATGAAACCAATTTTAATGGCATCTTCATACTTCCAGAAACCCAAATAAGAAAAAATATTTTAATTTCAACTTTGTTTGAATCATTTTATAATAAAGGATAATGCAATACTATAAATATTCAAAAAGAGATAATTTGTGCAAAAGAAATTTGAAATGGGTAAAAGTTATGTTTATCAACAGGATTCCTGAATATGGTAGAATGTATAACTAATGGATTTGATTTGGTTCATGGATATGAAGAAGACTTATAGATGTTCTTGTATTGAATAAACTAGCAGTAGTATACATCCGTATATGCACATGGTTCAGAATGGATTGAGACTAAATCACTTTACAGCAACAAAAAATTACATATAACTTCATGAGTTAAGTATCAGATTGGGCAAATCAAATCTTAACAAATTTTATGAAATAAGCCCATAATAAAAAAAACACTAAAAATGAAAAATTTTCCAAAAAGGAAAGTACGCCTTCCTTTACGGATGCCTTCTATTTTTGACAAGCATTTTAAAAACATTTTACCGCTTGACATGAGGGTCCCATTGGCAGTGACTGTGAGATATAGAAAGGAGGTGTGGTTGACAACTGGGCCCTACGCGTTGTAACATCCCAAAAATTTCAAAATAAGAAAAATGAAAGTTTAAAAATTTGAAAATGAAATTGAATCAAGAGTCTGATTTAAAATATTATCTCTTATGTCAGTACCCAACACTAATAAAAGGATGGGTTCAAAAATAAAGCTTTAAATTAAACACAATATGAGAATGAGATGGAAATAAAAATTTACTTTGAAATTCCTCCAAATTTGTAATTTTCTTGAAATTTTGGTTCCCAAGAAAACCTTTTACTTAATTGATTTCAGTTTATTTTAAATACAAAACTAAATATATAATAAGGAATTAAATTTTAAAATTAAATTGTATTAATTATTGATTTTATGAATTTTTCTTAGATTTTCTTATTTTTGCTCTAAATGAGAAATCCTTTTAATATAATCTTAAGTAATAGAGAAAAGAAAAGAGTAAAATTTTATGGTAATAAAATAAGTAAAAATTTTATTTAAATCTAAGAAATCTCCAGAGACTCAATTCTAAATTTAAAATGTCATATCAAAGCAATTAAATATGAAATTATAGGAAATTAATGATTCTTGGCCAACAACAGTGATAGTGTTAGATTTAAATAAAACAAGTAAAACATTATCTCGACTTGAAAATTTTATATTAATCTCTATATGGATACACACATCAATTTCAAAAATATTAAAAATTAATAACCAATTTTCATATATTTAAAAATTCAAAACCAAAAAAGCTGAAAATCCAAGAATTAGAATGTCAAAACTTTTATAAATTAAATACAAAAAATATTAAATTGAAAACATTACTGCATGATTATATGGATTTGGCAAACTTGTACGAAAACTATCCAAAATGTTTAAAAAGAAATATATTTTCAGATAAATTAAACACAAAAAAATAGAAAATTGAGTATTGTACATTGTCAAAATTTTGATAAATTCTATGCGTCAAATATCACCTACAAAATTTTATAGGATAAGAAAAATTATCTAAGAATCCCTGAGAAAAATGTACAAAATTTTTTGGACAAGTTAGCTTCACCAATTATTGAATGCAACATAGATCAGTTTGTAGCCAAACCCGAATTTTTGTCTCTTGTTTCACTGCCAAGTGGGACGGAAGCTTTTATTCGGCCCACCTACTAGCCGAAGATAGTGTAACATCCCAAAAAATTGCCTTTATTATTATTTTATTGCTATTTATTCATTTTATGAATTTTCTGGATTTATTGCATATTTCTGGATAAAATTAATATAAAGTTTTGCCAAAAATATTTTATTTGAGTTAAAAATGTGTCAAAGTATTTTTCAGAATTTTCTCGGATTTTCCTGGTATTTCTATTGCCTTAAACAAAATAATCTATTTTTTGGAATTAAATTAAATCGAGAAGTGTTCAGAAAATAAATGAACAGTAATAGGCCAAGCCCATTACTGTTCGCGCGCGAGTTCATATCACAGACAACCCACTTGGCCCATCTTCTAGAAGGAAAAATGACCACCGTAGGATCGAGGACGGATGGCTGCGATTTAAAGATGAGCTTGAGATAACCCTAGCGATCTTGGGCCATGGGATCTGGAAGGTGCGATTTAGATTGGTTCGCCAGATCGAAACCCTAAGGAATCTTGATCATTGGATAGACTTGGTGTGTGCTGTTGAGATTTTCCCACATCTCAAGAATTGTTAACAGACCCGATTGTCACTTAGTTTTGTGTTTCACCGTTGGATGGTCTCCACGTGGCTGGTACTGTTCTTCGTCTCCGACACAGCCGCGGACTCCACCGCCATAACAACGTAGGACTTCATCGCCGTGTAGGGCATGGACACCTAGGATATCATTTCATGAGGAGTCGCCGTGTAGGGCATGGATGACTAGGCTCTTTAAGCTGTCGTGCCTCGTGCCATGAACCCCGTCCCGAGACACCTCGTTCGCACTGCATATCATTACCAGAGGAGTCACCGTTGAAGCTTGTGAGCTCGCCGAAGTAAAGGGTGAAGACCACCATGGTTTTTGCTAGATCTACTCACTGTCGAGCCTTCCACCGTCGAATTATCACCGGATTTGAGTTCACTGCATTGCATTGAACCAGATCTGTGCTGTCGTCTTGTTGAAGGATGTTACAAATCTCCCCCCCTTAACAGAATCTCGACCCCGAGATTCAGGGCTGACTAGAGAAGAGGTTGGAAAACTCTTTCTTCAAATCTTCCTCATGCTCCCAAGTTGCTTCGTTTTCTGAGTGGTTGCTCCACTGGACTCTGCAAAAGTGGGTTGACTTGTTTCTTGTTTCACGATCCATGGTATCCAAAATTTTCACTGGGTGTTCCTTGTAAGTTAAATCCTCTTGCAGTTCAATAGCTTCTATAGGTGCTTGTTCCTCCGGTACTCGAAAACATTTTTTTAATTGCGATACATGGAATACATCATGTACCCCTGCCAAAGACTGAGGCAATTCTAACTGGTAGGCAACTTCACCTTTGCGGCTCAAAATCTTGAAGGGACCCGCGTATCTTGGGGCAAGTTTTCCTTTGGTATGAAACCTTTTAACTCCTTTGAGTGGCGTGACCTTGAGATAGACATAATCTTTTGGTTCAAAACTCAAATCACGGCGTCGGTTGTCAGCGTAGCTCTTTTGCCTCGATTGTGTTGTCTTCAGTCTTTCTCTAATCAAAGCAATCTTTTCCTCTACATCTGCAAGAATGTCTGGTCCAAAAATGTGACGTTCTCCCATCTCGTTCCAATTTAATGGTGTTCGACATGAACGACCATATAAAGCTTCAAATGGAGACATTTTTAAACTAGCTTGATAACTGTTATTGTAGCTAAACTCTGCGTACGGCAAGCATTTATCCCACGATGTGGTATATGACAGTACACAAGCTCTTAACATATCCTCAAGTATCTGATTTACTCTTTCAGTTTGACCATCTGTTTGCGGATGGTATGCCGTACTGAAATTCAGACGGGTGCCCATTGCCGTATGCAGCTTTTCCCAAAATCTTGAGGTAAATTGAGTACCTCTATCCGATACTATCTTCTTAGGTACTCCGTGCAAACAAACAATCCTCGCCATGTACAACTCTGCTAACTTATCTCCTGAATAAGTTGTCTTTACTGGTATGAAATGTGCAACCTTTATTAGACGATCTATTATGACCCATATGGAATCGTATCCAGCTTGAATCCTTGGCAAACCGGTGATGAAATCCATCCCGATTTCCTCCCACTTCCATTCCGGTATCTTTAACGGCTGTAGCAGTCCTGCTGGTCTCTGATGCATTGCTTTGACTCTTTGGCACACATCACACAACGCTACATGCTCAGCTACCTCTTTCTTCATATTCGGCCACCAAAATCTTTCCTTCAAATCCTGATACATCTTTGCACTACCTGGATGAATTGAGTACTTTGAATCATGTGCTTCCTCAAGTATCAACTGCTTTAATTCAGGTTTATGGGGTACACAGATTCTATTCCTCATCCACATGGTACCCTGCTCATCTACTCTGAAGTCCTTGGCTAGGTCTTCATCCATTTTGGATTTGATCCTATTAATCTTATCATCATCCTTTTGACCTTCCCTGATCTGCTCTTCAAGTGTCGGCTTAACTTCCAAAGTAGCTAAAAATTCTTTCGGTATGACTTCCAATCTTAGCTTCTGAAGCTCTTTACATAAGTCAGACTGGTTTTTTGCAACCATCAAATTTAAATTATGGCTTTTCCAACTCAAAGCATCAGCCACCACATTTGCTTTTCCTGAATGGTAGTGAATTCCGATATTGTAATCCTTGATTAATTCTAACCACCTCCTTTGTCTCATATTCAGGTCTGATTGGGTGAATATATACTTTAGACTTTTGTGGTCAGTATATATTTCACATCGGTTTCCGATGAGATAATGATGCCATATTTTAAGGGCATGCACTACAGTAGCTAACTCTAGATCGTGAGTTGGGTAATTCTGCTTAGGTGGCCTTAGCTGCCTTGATGCATAAGCTACTACTTTACCATTCTGCATCAAAACACACCCAAATCCTTGACACGATGCATCACAGTATATATCAAAATTGTCCTTAGTATTCGGCAAAACCAAGACAGTGCGAAGTTAAGCCGCCGACTCTTGGAAACTCTTTTGCACTCGGGCGACCACACAAACTTTTTTCTCCTTTTTCAACAATTGCGAAGAGGTCTCAAGAATTGATGAAAAACCTTCAATGAACCGGCGGTAATATCCAGCCATTCCAAGGAAACTTCTGATCTGGGTAACTGTCTTTGGTTGTTCCCAATGTAACACTGCCTCTACTTTCTTCAGATCGGCGGCTACTCCTTCGGCAGTCATTACATGACCCAAGAACTCAACCTTCTTTTTCCAGAAGTCGTATTTACTAAATTTTGCATACAATTGGTTCTCTTAACTTTTCCAAAACCATCCTTAAATGTCCAGTGTGCTCTTCTTCTGACTTGGAGTAAACAAGAATGTCGTCAATGAAAACAATGACAAAATTGTCCAGATATTCCATGAATACTTTGTTCATCATATTCATGAAATAAGCTGGAGCATTAGTCAATCCAAAAGACATGACCGTGAATTCGTAATGCCCAAACCTTGACGAGAAAGCTGTCTTTGGTATATCCTCAGTCTGAATTTTTAATTAATGATATCCAAATCGAAGATCTATCTTAGAGCAGACTCTCGCTCCTCTTAACTGATCAAAAGGATCATCTATCCTGGGCAATGGATACTTGTTCTTTATCGTCACCTCATTAAGTGCACGATAGTCTATACACATTCTAAAACTTCCATCTTTCTTCTTGACAAACAACATTGGTGCTCCCCACGGTGATGAACTGGGTCTTATAAATCTTTTCTCCAATAATTCCTCGATTTGCTTCTTCATCTCTACCAGCTCCTCAGTGGACATTCTATAAGGTCTCTTAGCTATTGGAGCTATCCCAGGTACAAGCTCAATTACAAACTCTATATCCCTATCTGGGGGCATTCTAGGCAAATCTTCAGGGAATACATCCGAAAACTCATTAACTATGAGAACATCTTCCATATTAACAGACTTCACACTATTGACCATCAGTTGACCATCCCGAGCAGCAATTGCTTGAATCTCCACCTTCCTACCATTTGGGCTCTCAACTGTTACAACCCTCCGTCCACAATCTAGCACTGCCTTGTGCTTGGATAACCAATCCATTCCCAAAATAACATCTAGGGTCTGGGTATCCAATATGATTAGGTTCGCTAGGAACTCTATTCCATTTATTAATAATTTTACCCCGGAGCATCCTACTTTAGCTTAGAGTTCTAATCCAGGGGTCTGGACTATAAGTGTACTCTTAAGTTTGACCACATCCAAATCATTTTGCACAACAAAAACTCGAGAAATAAATGAATGTGAAGCTCCAAAATCGAACAAAATTGTAGCTGGTACTGAGTTAACTAGAAACTTACCCAGTACAACATCCGCGGCGTTCCGAACTTCATCTGCCGTGATGTGGTTGACTCTGCCTTACACAATTGATTGAGGTGCAGTTCCCGCTTGAGCAGGTCCTCGGCTTCCTCCTTGAGTCGGAGTTTTAGCTGGCGTATTTCCCAAGTTAAAGCGAACAGGGGTAACTCCTCCCTTCTTGGGACAAGCATTGGCGAAGTGCCCAATCTCATTGCAGTTGTAGTAGCGCCTTCCAGCCATCGATGAGTTTCCCCCAGCTTGGGTAATTGCTCTCGCTGGTGTCGGAGGATTCTGACTAGTAGGTCGCGGTGCAGGTAGTGGTGTTCTGGTAATGCTTCCTGGCTGAAATCTGGTGAACTGCTGAGATACCACTCTCAGTCTCTGCTGCCCATGACGATTCCCTTGCTGGGCCATGCGACGCTTGCGGTTGTCATCCAGCTCTTTGCGTTTGTCTTCAAGGATTAGGGCCTTATTGACTAGTTCCTGGAAATCCGGGAATGTATGGGTGATCAACCCCACCTGTAGTCTAGTGTTTAGCCCCTTCATGAATCGGGATTGTCTTGCCTTGTCTGTAGCTACATCTTCTAGCGCATAGTGAGCCAATTGTGTGAATCTATTCAAATAATCGGCAACTGGTTGGCCTCCCTGTTTCAGAGCTCTGAACTCTTCTTTCTTGAGTTCCATCATACCCTCTGGTATATGGTATTGGCGGAAAGCAACGGTAAACTCCTCCCAGGTGATCTCCTGAGGATGCTCATGGGAAGCACAGTAGTTTTCCCACCACTCTACGGCAGTGCCTTCCAACTGATGAGAGGAATACAGGACTCTCTCATTGCCTACACACTGGGATATGTGCAGCTTCCTTTCGATTGTCCGCAGCCAGTCATCTGCTTCAATCGGATTAACATTGCCCGAAAATGTCGGGGGCCTGGTCCTCATGAAATCTGACATCCTAGATTGGTGTCCATGGTTCATGGCCTGATTATTGATATTAGCTGCAGCTTGAATCTGCATCTGATGCATATGTTGCATCATAGTCTGCATCAACTGAGTTTGTGCAGTCAAGAAAGCTCCTAGGTTACCCATATCAACAGGTGGTGCTGGTTGAGGATTCAGTGCATTGTCTTGATTTCCGCCCTGCTGTGAACCGCTTCCTCCCGCTCCACGGCTTCCACGTGTGTTCACCATCTGAAGAACAATAATGTTTTATAGGAAAGAGGGAAACATAGAAGACAAGTACACTAGAAACTAGTACGGGGAGAAAGGTTTGACTCAAAAGCTTAAGCAAACAATTACTAACTTGGTATAGTTGCTTATCCAAGCCTAAAAGCTCTGCAACACATACTGCACACTCAGCAATCAAAGAAAACCAAATTAACCTAAACACACAATAATCTACCATCTAAGAGGGTAGCACTTCTATCTTGGACTGACGCAACTCTTCACACATGAGTCTCAACTGGCTACGAAAGCACTGGTTCTTCAAGCTTCTGGAACACTTCATCGATCCACTTTTCTTGCGTTCGACGATTTCTGTCTTCACCATCTTCAGGATTGGCAGCGACACCCAGTGCTTTCTCCTTAAGTGTGAAACAACAATAACTATTTGGAACAACGCAGACAAGATCTTTATTTAAAACAACGGGGAAAGATATAAATTTTCAGCAAGGAGAAAAGAATAGAAGAATAAGACAAGTCAAAAACTTATCATTCTTTCAAGTTAAAATTTTCTTTTAGAAAATAATTTTGAAGTTCCTAAAGAACGGCCAATCTATCTAGGGTCAAGTCCTACAGTTAGTATGCTCTGATACCACCTCTGTCGTGCCCCGAATCTATAAATCCGGACCCTCTGTGTATTCTGCACTAGTCCAGAATCACGCTAGTGCACAGGCTAAACAGGGTATAGTACCACAATCATACGCAGCGGAATATTAATAAAGTACATTAATCATGTATATAAACGAGTTGTACGACCTTAAGGTCACCTTACAATAGTTTGCCACGCAGGGCTTACATTATTCAGAATAACATTAAACAACAGCGGAAAGTAAACGTCATGGTGATCCATCTTCGCCACAGGCGCCTTGACAGTGGCTTGCTCCCTAGTATTCTGGCTCTTCGACGAACTCCTCCTCATACGCAGGCATAGTCTCCTCTTCTCGTAAATTTTGTCCGCAAGGGTGAGTACACACCGTACTCAACAAGTCATGCACAGAATGCAGTTCTATTACTACATGCATGGCTTGTTACAAAGGAATGGTTCATCTGGTTTATTTGCATTACATCAATATTTTGAACTACTATTAATTTAGATTGAAAGTATCAAAACCCTATAAATATATTATACTTCTCAAATTGTTTTCCACATAATTTTGGACACACATCCCTAATCAACTTTCATCATTAACCCCGCACCTGACCTTCCACCCCATTTTATTTTCAAAACTCTACCCCTTGATTTGTAATTCTTAGCATTGTCGAAGACAGTGGACTCGGCTATTCGAATAGTTTTGACACTCTACAGAGGTTATACACTTTACCCACAAGATACAGTCGCATGCCACAAAGGCAATTGACCGTAACAAAGCCTTTCAGAGACTTCTATCTCCACTTAAGAACCTCTCCGGGTTGCCTTTACTATCACTTCCCTCACACAGAGTCAAGTATAGGATGATTTAACACTATTGGATACGGTACCAAGCCGTAGCACGCACGCCCCGCATGATTACCCCCTGTAACTGCCACCCCAAGGTATCAAAGGTAAGATAACAGAATCCTACTAAACTAGGTCTTCCCATTTAGACATGTGGTTGTATGAGAGACTCAGGTCAAAGGCTTGCAAGGTGAAGTCCTTAACTGACCAAGGCAAGACATCCTTCTCTCAAATTTGGCACACAGCCCTCACAACACTCAACCCCCCCAAATGCCACACAGGCCCACCTGGCACGAAGCCTCGGTCCACTTGCCTCAGTATAAATCAACATCCATCCCAATTTACTTAACGGTGCAACACATGCCCGTAATCATCCTTCATGTAGAACCACACAGGTCTCTACACTCCAACATCATTACCAACAACATTGCACCTTTTATCAAAATGCATTCACTATTTCTTTAGTCAATATTGCTTTTGTATTCAAAAGACTATTCACGATATTTGCAAAGCTAAGCAACTATTCACGCCTTGTTGGCATGTCATTACAACCAACTAGTATTGTGTACTTAGGTTATCAAAGGAAACATGGCATAGAAATAATAAAAACAAGGTGGCAATAACAATTAGGTTGATTAGCTAATTCACCCAAAATATTTAAATCCATTTTTAGTTGAATTAGCATGCATAATTTGAAACAAAATACATTTTCAAAATTTAGGAGCAACATGGTCAAAGCACAACTTGCCTTCAGAAAGTTGCTGGTTCTGATCTGAAGCTAGGTCTTGTGCTGGAAATTCCCCCTCAAAACTCTCTGGCAGATCAACGTCTAATCAAAATCAATATACACACAATAAATATAATTTACAGAGAGCTATATCAACTCTAAAAATTCTACAAAATTCTCGAATAAATAGATCTTGATTTTACAAATTTTTAGAAATTAAAATCACTCAAATCGGAGTTAAAACGCAAAAGTTATAGCCATTTGAAGTTTGAAAATAAATCAAAAAGAATAAACCGAATTTCTTTATTTATTTTTACATGGGAAATTCGGAAATATGACGTCAGCATAACCAATAATGACGTCAGCACCGAAACTATTTTCTACCGAATTATTTTTTTAAAGAAAAAATGAATTATTGCGTCGAGATGACGTCCATCGCCGATGTCAAGATTCATCGTGCCATGGCTGACATGTGGGTCCCACTGATGACGTCAGCATGACACATGGCACGATCTGGTCGTGACACGTGGCGACGAATTATCAACCGAAATCGCGATCTAATCTCGATCGTCCGATTTAAAATGGATGGCCCCGATTATCCCAACGGTTCAGCTCTGGTTTACCCGTAGTCGACACATGGCAAGATCCGAACGCAACACGTGGCGAAGAATTATCAACCGAATCCCCGATTCAATTCTGACCGTCCGATTCAAATCAAACGGCCAAGATTGAAGCGATGATTCAATTCAAAACCTAACGCGTGTCTTCACCGTGACCATCGGATCACGATCGGACGTCCGAAATCAAATCGGTGACGTCACAACGACCGACGGCGCTGTCTCTTCGATTCCCATGCAACACGCGTCGACACGGAACTGGTCCGGCATGCGGTGCAATCCAGACCACCCATTCGAAAACCGACGGCCTAGATCGAATCTAACTCGCACATCACTATTGGCTACGCGGCTACTCCGGTGCACGACGCGTGGACGCATCCGCACCGCACATCCAAGATCTAATGGCTCAGATTAATTCAATCCTATGCTATCAATATAAATCCAATGGCTGCGGTTAATTAAACTATGCGGCGAAACAAGAACCACACGATCAAGATCTAACGGCTGAGAAATGAAAATGGGCTTTACTGTTGAATGAAAACGTGGCTTAATCCAAACCGCATATCACAGATCTAACGGCTGACATTGCATCAAAGCTAAGACTACGCTAGATGATCTGAACCGTTCATCTAATCCGACGGCTAAGAGATGAAGATGGCGCTTACTGTTGTGGCGACGACGTGGCGCAATCGAGGGTGTTGAACGATGATCGAACTACTAAGGGAGTCCGAAGCAGCGACGACGGCTCGACGGCGAGGTTTTGGTCGGAGGGGAAGAAAAAGATGCGGCGACGGCGTTCGAGTGATTCTCCGATGACACGGAATGACTCCTCGGATGCGGCTCGACGCAAGGATCTTGACGGTGACCTCGAAGACGGCGGAGAGTGACCGGCGGTAGCGCAAACGCGGCGGAACGACTTCGGGACTACAGCGAGGTCGCGCGGGCACGGTGGTGTGTCTCGGGAGGCAAAAAAAATCGCAAAAGAAGCGGAAAGGAACACTCTACGAGGTCCGCCGGTTAAATAAGAGGAAGGAAAGTCACGCTGGCGATAATGGCATGCGTTTCATCGGCGGTAATGGCGTGGCGGCGGATTCTCTGGAAACGGCCGGCGACGCTTCGCTAACCCATCTCGGGCGCACACGTGTCATGGCATCGACGGCTAACAAACGTGCGCACACGCGGCTAAATCTGAACCGCTCGATCTTGATCCAACGAATGCGCACGGCGACGGTTAGGGTTTCTCATTCACGGGCCATGTGGCTCACACAGTAGTGGGCCGGGCCCAACACTATTCATCAATTTTCTCGGGTTTTCTGAATAAAATTATTTCCAGAAATTTGATTAAATCATTTGAGGCTCATCAAATATCAGGAAAATTTTAGAAAAATTCCATAAAATATTTTAGAACATTTTGGACTCAAATAAAATAATTTCATTTTTATTTCACTAAAACTTATTCATTATTTAATTAATTTCCGAAGAAAAGTTAAATTCCAGAAATTCCAATTAAATCCAAATAAATTCCAAAACTTCTCAAAAATTCAAAATAAATTATAAAATTCAAAATAGCCAAATTTTGGGATGTTACACCTGCCGACTTTCCTTTCTTTGCAGAAAAAGTTTGCGAGGTCAGGGCAAGGGGCTTTGCATGTTTTGTTGGGGGCGTTGTGGCCTCTGTTAGCTTGTTGAAGCACACGCATATGTAACTTGTTGAAGTACTATAGGAATAGTAAAGAAGATGGGGTGGATTTTTACCTTGATCAATATGACACCCGTCGTGGGCCACTTGATAAACGACATATGTGCCTACCCGAGAGTAGTGATATTTTCGTTGGGGCGGGGACTGCTGCACATGTGATACGAAGTCTTCATGAACATAGTCCATCTACACCCTCATGGAAGCCTTCCCCAAGCGCTGACCATGCAAAGTGTCGGTCTCCTTGCATGGAAATGCAACCCCGTGTATAGCCTCCACGGGAAATCTGTCCTCCATCAGGGTGAGCTAGCACTTGGCAAGCGCCTACAAGAAATGCAGAACTTGAGGAAAAACATTATGAGAGTTACACTCGTAGCTTTAAGTTAGGAAAATTTAATTATTACCTTTAGCTGTGGACCAGTGTTATCATTTTTGGAACCAACGCTGTTGGGTCGGGGCTCAGGCTTCTCTACGAGAGGCGAGGGCATCTGGCTCTGACTCTAGGAGATCATCGCCATCATCTCGGCCCTCAAGCACTCCTCACGTGCCATCATCTCCCCACTTATCTTGTCCTCACGTGCCATCATCTCCCCCCTCAGCTGCTCCTTGATCTACTCCCTCAACTGCTCCCTGAGCGTGTCCTTGAGGTGCTCCGCACGTTCCTCCCATGATCTTGATCTGGCACTCAAAGCACTATCTTGGAAGTAGAACTTCTTTGTACACCCTGCTCCTGTGGCAAGCACCCGACCCTTATGGTCGGGCTTCCAGATAGCAGACTACAGGATGTCATTCGACCCTTGCCTCTGAAAGGTCCCCTGCTCTTTTTTCTAGCTTACCTCCTCCTGTAAGAAGCGAGTACGAATTAGATCTGAAATACAAGTTGGGTCTACTGCAGCTCACTAAGTTAGATGTCTTACGATGATGGAGACGACATGCGCGGTAGCGGGGTTTGCAACTACAAGCTGCCCATTGACAATTTTCTTATACCCAGTCGTGTGCCCGCTCCTCACATATGTCAGAGTAAGGCATCGCCATCCCAGAGTTCGTGCACTCCTCGGCTAGTCGCACCCACTCTGCCTTCTTCCCCTCATAGCCGCCTATACCGAGGTGGTGCGGGTGCGTGTTATGCCTTTGGATAGCAGTGTTCCTCTCTCTCAACTGCTCTGCCTCAGGCGTGCCCTTCATCCTTGTAAACTCCTCCCAAACATCAGGAGTCACGAACGGATACCTCTCAAATGGTGTATGGCCTTTTCGCATGTACTGACTATGCATGAGGACCCTGAAATGCATCAAGGCCACACCCATCCTCTTTATGGCATATCCCCTCGCATTGCATTCATCTTCCTCCTCTATAATCCATTTGCCCTTAACCTCGTCCCATAGTTGACTCTTCTGCTCGGTGCTAACTTCCTTTCTCCAATCCTTAACCGTTATGGGCACTCTCTCTCTCTCTCACCAATTGCCCGAGGAATCACCGGTATTGCCCCTTGTATTTGCGAGGACCTGTGCAGACCCTCGTGGCATTGAAGTGGAGAACCTGTGGTGTTCTCCCTATGGCCCCTTTGTTCGGTCCTCGAGCCTTCCTCACCTTACTCGGAGCCTCAACATTTGCAACTTGGCTCAGCTTAATATTTGGAACATGGCTCGACCCCTCAGGAGCACCATGAACTCTATCTGGCGATGAGCCGATGCTCTCTAATTGTGACATTTTGAATTTTTTATCTGACATGGTCATATATTTGATATGAGACAAAGTAATTCGTAGCTATTATGTGAACTTGACAATAAATCATGTAAAGCAACAACTGAATGGATAATTCATAGCATGTAATTATTGTAGCATATTGCAGTAGAGTATGAGATGAACGAATGATGTTCAAGAAAAGTATATCTGTTGACCAACTAAATATATACCAATGATGACTCCTAATCTCTAAATAGGTTAGCTCCTAATCCCATTTGAGGATATGTGGTTCGGGCAAGTTCCTAAGTTGTTGTATAGCTCTTGAGAAAATTTCGATATCATCTCCCCGCTGTTCTCTAGATACATGTCGTGCCGTGAATTTGCAAATCCAGACACTCTGTGTATTCTGCACTAGTCCAGGATCGCGCTAGTGCACACAGGCTAAATAGGGTTAAAGTACCACAAACATACATAGCGGAATAATAATTAAGTACTCCAAACATGTATATAAACGAGTTATACGACCTTATGGTCTCCTTACAATAGTTTGCCATGCAGGGCTTACAATAATCAGAGTAACAAGAGTTCAACAGCGGAAAAATAAACGGCGTGATGATCCATCTCCTGCCACAGGCACCCTGACGAGGCTTGCCCCCTAGTTCTCTGGCTCATCAACAATCTCCTCCTCCCATACAGGCGTAGACTCCTTTGGTAAATTTTTGTCCGCAAGGGTGAGTACACACCGTACTCAACAAGTCATGCACAGAATGTAGTTCTATTACTACATGCATGGCTTGTTACAAAGGAATGGCTCAATTGGTTATTTTGCATTGCATCAATATTTTAACTCAATATTTATTTAGGTGTAAAGTAGCAAAACTTCAATAATATAATAAGTTTCTCAGTTATTTTCCACAAAATTTTGGACACACAGTTCTTAATCATCTTTCATCATCAACTCTAGCACACAGCCTTTCACCCCATTTTATTTTCAAAACTCTACCCCTTGACTGTAATCCCCGAGCGTTGTCCAGTTCCGTGGACTCGGCTATTCGAACAGTTTTGACACTCTGCAGAGGTTGTACACTTTACCCACAAGATACAGTCGCACACCACAAAGGCGATTGACCATAACAAAGCTTTTCAGAGACTTCTAGCTCAACCTAGGAACCTGTCCGGGTTGCCTTCACTATCACTTCCCTCACACAGAGCCAAAGTATAGGACAGACGAACACCGTTGGATAGGGTACCAAACCGTAGCATGTGCATGCTCCCCATACTGATTACCCCTGTAATCGCCACCCCGAGGTATCTAAGGTGAGATATCAGAATCCTACTAAACTAGGTCTTCCCATTCAGACATGTGGTTGTACGAGAGACTCAGGTCAAAGGCTTGCAAGGTGAAGTCCTTAACTGACCAAGGCAAGACATCCTTCTCTCAAAATTCGCACACAGCCCTCACAACACTCAACCCTCCCAAATGCCACGAAGGCCCACCTGGCACAAAGCCTCAGTCCACTTGCCTCAGTCTAAATCCAATTCCATCCCAAGTTGTTTAACGATGCAACACATGCCCATAATCATCCTTCACGTAGAACCACACAGGTCTCTACATTCCAATATCATTACCGACAACATTCCACCTTTTATCAAAATGCATTCACTATTCCTTTAGTCAATGTTGCTTTTGTATCCAAAAAGATTATTCACATTATATGCATGGCTAAGCAACTATTCACGGTCTAGCCTCCCGTGTTGGTACAATATTAATAACCAACTAATATTACCAAACTTAGGGCATCAAATAGATTCATGGCATACAAATACTAGTGACAAGGTGGCAATAACAAATAGGTTGATTTAACTAATTCACCCAAATTATTTAAATCCATTTTTAGTTAAATTAGCATGCATAGTTTGAATCAAGATATATTTTCAAAACTTAGGAGCAAAATTGTCAAAGCACAACTTGCCTTCAAATAGTGGCTGGTCCTGATCCGGAGCTTGATCTTGTGCTGGAAATTCTCCCTCGTAGCTCTCCAGCAAATCAACGTCTACTCAAATCATATATACACACAATAAATATAATTTACAGAGAGAAAACTTAACTCTAAAAATTCTACAAAATTTACCAATAAATAGATCTTGATTTTACAAATTTTTAGAAATTGGAATCACTCAAATCGGAGTTAAAACGCAAAAGTTATAACCATTTGAAGTTTATAAATTAATTAAAAAGAATAAACCGAATTTCTTCATTTTTTATACGGGAAATTCGGAAATATGACGTCAGCATGACGTCATCACCGAATTAAATTTCCACCGATTTATTTTTCTAAAGGAAAATCGGATTATTGCGCAAGCATGACGTCAGCATCCACAGTGCCATGACTGACATGTGGGTCCCACTGATGACGTCAGCTGCTGACGTCAGCGTGACACGTGGCATGATCAAGACGCAACACGTGGCGAAGAATTATCAACCAAATCCCCGATTCAATTCTGACCGTCTGATTCAAATCAAACGGCCAAGATTGAAGCGACGCTTCGATTGATCTGGTCACCATCTCCTCCTCGCGCGACACGTGTCTTGATCCGGTCCGTTGGAATTGAATCGAGCGGCGCAGATCGTCCCGACGGTCTAACCGACCTGGTCCTCGTATCCTCTATGCATGACGCGTGGCGCAATCTCATCGGTCCAATTTAAAATAGACGGCCACGATCTAGCGATTGTTCGGCTAGTTGACCAATGGTCACAATGCGACACATGGTGACATCTTGACCGTCGATTGATGATCAAACGGTAGAAAACAAACCAAACTATTAATTGATTTAACGAAACCTACCGAATGATCCAGCCGTTCAACCTAAGATCTACAGTCACCATTAATTCTAGCATAAAATTTAAATGATTTAATCCCCGAATTACTCTAGCCATTGGATCAAGATCTAACGGTTGTAAATAGATATAAGCACAAACAGAGATGGAGGGACGTGGCGCTACCTCAAGAGTTGGATGACTATCGGACGGCTGAGGGAGTCGATCGACGTCGATGGCGTAGCGGCGCGTAGCAGACCAGCGCGGAAGACGATGAGGTTGACGGCGATGCTACGGGGAAGCTTTGGCGAAGGTGAGTCATGCGAAAGGATCGTCTCGTCACGGTGAGTCCGAAGAGATGATCGACGGTGATGGAGTAGCTTCAGAGACAGCGGGATAACATGAAAAAGCACGACGGTGACCAAACAAACTCCGGCGAGGAATCGCGGCTAAACGGCGGTGAACTACAGCTTGAGTGTCTGGGCAAAAGGAGCGCAAGGCAAAGGAGAGTCCGGCGAGATGATCATCGGGCTTTATAGCCTCGGCATGCGTGCTTAAACGACGAATCAATGTGCCGGTTACTCGCCGGCAATGACGGCGGCAATGGAAACGACAGCGATGACGTGGACGCATCGGCATCGTCCACGCGGCGGAGATCTGATGGCGAGGCATTGAAAGGGCACGGGCGATCCTTAGCCGTCCGATGTGGATCGGACGGTTGACGGGCAGCGGCATTAGGGTTCCGTGCGGCGTGGGCTTGGATAGCAAGCAAGATCTTGGGCTCGACCCAAGATCGCTTTCTCGATTTTCTTAAGTTTCCCGATTAAAATAATTCCCAAAATTCATTTAAATCATTTGGGGCTTTTAAAATATCAGAAAAATTCTAGAAAATATTTTAGAACATTTTGAACTCAAATAAAATAATTTCATTTATATTTTGCAAAAACTTATTCATTATTTAATTAATTTCCAAAAAAGGTTAAATTTCCAAAAATTCCAATTAAATCCAAATAAATTCCAAAAATTCTCAAAAATTCAAAATAACTTATGAAATTTAAAATGGCCAAATTTTGGGATGTTACAATACATGTCTCAACAACAGGACAATAGGGATGTGTATCCGGAGAATACTAGGGAGATACTACCGAAATCTACTCGAGTTGTATAATAGCTCAAGAACTTGCCCGAACCACATATCCTTGAACTATCCAAAAAGCGTGGACAATTGGAGACTACTTGCTGATAAATATGCCATTTCGATCGGCATATTTATAAATAAGCACTCTCGAACAGGAGACATAGGTTACGCAACCTAAACTCTAACATCATACTGATAATAAGAGCAAGAATAAATTGCTAATCCCAAATAACAATATGAAAATTACATAATCCAAAGATAGCAGCAATGACATAATCAAAATGATACAACATAACATAAACTTTATGTCATTTTTGCAATGAATCATGTCTAGGAAAACAATTTGATGAATAATCTGTTGTAGGAATACATATTTGCTCATCTCAGATTAGGGCTCATTCTACAGTAGCTACCAAATGAGCTAAAACAGTGAAGTCCAGCAGCTAGCTAATACTGTAACCGAACCAAGAACTATACAGATTAGTAGCAAACTGCTTTCTACCAGCACGTAGATAATAGTTCAGAAATTGTCTACTGGTTCAAGACCTATTTCCCAAGATTAATTGCCTTAATCATCAAGATACCCATTATCATCATTGAGCAAGTCCCACAAGCAACAGAGGATAGATAGAGAGCAATCTGCAATATATATTTACTCACAAAGGAACAACACTCTGAGTTGGTCGAAAGGAGGAGAGGAGGCGGCGGCATCAGGGAAGGAGGCGGTGGTGGGGGGAGGCGACAGAGGCATTGGGGAAGGAGGGCGCGTGGTGGGGAGGGGATAGGAGGAGAGGAGGCTGTGGTGTCGGGGAAGGAGGCGGCGATGGGGGAGGCAACGGAGGCGTTGAGGAAGGAGGGCGCACGGTGGGGAGGGGACAGGACGAGAGGAGGTAGTGGCATCAAGGAAGAAGGCGAAACCGCAAAAGGCCAGATGAAATAGAGAGTGAACTGCGAAAGAACCATTATATTCATGCTTAGGACTATCTGAATCGGTTCCTAAAAAACCGATTTTGATGAGTCATCTGAATCGGTTCACATAAAATACCAATTCCAATGATAAGTCATCTGAATTTGTTCCCATAGAAAATCAATTCTAATTATGTTATCTGAATCAGTTGCCATATAAAACCGATTCTAATGTCGTGGACTATCTGAATCGGTTCCGATAAAAAACCGATTCTGATGACAAGTCATCTGAATTGGTTCACATAAAAAACTAATTCTGATGACATGTCATCTGAATCAGTTCACATAAAAACCGATTCTAATGGCGTGCGATGCCTAAGAGTTTTAAATTCAACCTCAATCGGTTTTCCCAAAGAAACCGACACTGATCGTATCGGACGCTTCGTCTTCTCGACTGGTGGTACAAATCTGCGCAAGGGGCTCTTCATTTTCCATTCATCTTCAAGCCAGCAAGCATGCACAACCATTCATGTTCAAGCCAGCAAGCGTGTGCAACCATTCATCTTCAAGCCAACAACCGTGTGCAACACCGTAAGCTATGGCAAGGGCACCGGCACTCAACGTCGTTCTTCCCAATGATGTCCTCATCCATATCGTCAGCCTCGTGGCCTTGAGTTCATCTTGCCCCATGGATGACCTTTGCAGCCTATGAGCCACGTACTCACTGTTTCATTTCTCTTTTGATTGTTTTTCTTTTAATTTGATTAATTAATTGGGTTTTTTTTAATTTTTTTAGCATATTGCAGTTGCAAAACCCTATCTAAGGTGGCAAAGGATCGGTACGTGGGCAAGCGGGTGTCACTGTGGAATGAGGCGATGGAGTGGATGGAGAATGAGCACTACCTCGCTATCGTCAGCCACCTGGCTAGGACCGACAACCCAGAGGCTTGCTTCATTGTCGGCCTCAAGGCCATGCTCTCCGAGTCCGAGCATGAGGACGTGCAGCATAGTGTCGCGTGGCTCGAACAGGAAGCCGCTGGCAACGACAAGGTGGTGGCTTACGCACTCGGCCTCCTCTACTTCGCTCGGGTTGAGACTGATCTGGTCAAGCACTATTTAGCCCAGCTCGGGAGAGATCTAGTCGCCTATCGTTACGGCTGCACGTGAGTCGACATTGCCAAAACTATCAACCGGGAGTGCAAGCGCTACCGGAAGATGGTCCTCGCCACGGTCCAAAACCTGGCATGGAAGAATATGGTTGGCGTGCAGGGAAAGGAGCCCATGCAGCTGGAGCAAGGCCCATGGTGCTACCAGAAAATGGCCTACGTTTGGGAGGACTATGAATCCTTCTGTAGTAATGAATGTAGGATTAGAAATGAGTACATAGAGTTCATTACAAAATTGCATGAACTACATTTGTCTATAGCGTGAGCTTTGGGAATGCTATTTATTTTCCAAGTTTCGTTTTGTTAAACACCAAGTTTTGTTCTATTGAACGTCAAGTTTTAATTTGTTTAAGCTACTCACTCACAATGGCTCTATCGGTTTTAGTTCAAAAACTAACACAAATAATTAATGTTTGAGAGGGCTACCAGTGAAATTGCACGGGAGGAGCAATGTTCGAGCCAGGCATTTTGTATCGGATCAAGAATAAAAACTGATTCTGATGTACATTATCTGTTTATAAAGAAAATCGATTCTAATGAGTACACTATCTGTATCGGTTCGCAAAGAAAACCAATTCTGATAATACTTCTATCCATATCGGTTTACTAAGAAAATCGATTCTAATGAGTCACTATCTGTATCGGTGCACAAAGAAAACCGATTATGATAAGCTTTCCATCCGTATCAGTTTACTTAGAAAACCAATTCAGATAAACATACTATCCGAGTCGGTTCACTATGGAAACTGATTCTGACAAGCTTTGTATGTTCTAAATTTTAATCATACCTCTCCAATTTCTGAATTTTCAGCATTTCATCAAAGAGAGCAAAGGCCATAACTTTTTCATATATTGTTGAAATTATTAGAAATTTTGTAGAAACATACTTTAGAATACTACAAAGCTTTTCAAAGAAGAATTTTTTCAAAAAGAGTCCTCATTCGAGAAATATGCCGAAGTTCGATTCATAGGCATCATTTTTACGTAAAGCGTAGAAAAGTCAAACCTTTTTCAAATTACTCCTGAATTGTTCGAACATTTCCAAAAATGAACTTTCAACTATTTACGAGCTTTCCCAACTATAATTTCATGCAAAGGAATTTTCTTTCACAACATATGACACAAATTTTCTTTCACAGCATATATACAAAAGCAATTATTCAACTTGGATTTATACGCTGTAAACAATGAAAAATGTTTTACAAACAGTGCAATAGTCTATTTATTTACAATTGTCCATTTATTTGCAATACTGCCCATCTTGATGATTTACTCGCACGTAATTGGTTCCATGTGTGTCATCGTCGATCCCACTAAGACAGGCCCTATCCGCAAACGGATGTATTTCATCAAATTGGTCGTATTCTTCTTCATCTATGACATTTTTGACACCAACGATCCATCGCTTGCCCTAAAGGACGACATGCAACCTTGGATTGGTGGGATCACGCACATAGAAGACTTGATTTGCTTGCTTCGCAAGGATAAACAGGTCATCTTTGTAGGCGAGTCTATTCAGATCCACGAGAGTAAAATCTCTCTTGTCGACCTCCACTCCATGTGGGAGTCCCAGCCACTTACATCAAAACAGTGGAACTTAATATATTCTCTAATCGAGCTCCCAAATTTCTTCGATCATCACGTAGTACTACTTCATTGCTGATGAGGATCCACTTTTTGAGTGATGATCATCGGAGAAAGCATCTATGCTTACACCACTATTTTGAACTATACTCTTAACATCTTGACTTTCAATGTAAAATGTGTACCCATTGATATCATACCCCTGTCATGTCGGTACATTAAATCTAGATCCGTTAGCCAACCATTTCAGATCCTCACTAACGAAGACATCCGCCTGTTCTTTGAACCATGTGAGAAATCTATCGTTGTGTACCCACGTGATGGAAATCTCATCCATATGTGGATTCTCTTCCTGTAATACCAACTTGTGCTGCTCAACGTACCCTGCAACTTCTACGCTGTGCTGCAACACTGTCAAATGCGCTTTGCAATACATATCAAATTGTGGCATTGTTAGTTTCGACCCAATGTTTCTTTTGCCAACAAGTCTGCCCTCATGTCAAGATATAGGAACACCAATTGCTTGTCTTTTTCCGAGATAGTCCACACAAAACTCAATAACCTCTTTAGTCCATAACCTTCAACAATAATACCCTCCGGCTTCAATCGATTCCTCACGTATGACTTTAATATACCCATATACCTCTCAGAAGGATACATGTAATGTAGGAATGCAGGTCCACATATCTTAATCTCTCTAATAAGGTGTACTACAAGGTGGACCATCACGTCGAGGAAGGCACTAGTACAAATTTGGCCTTTGATACCGGCCCATCAGTGCCGGTTGGGCTCGAACTGGGACTGACAGTTACAACAGTCCCGATTAAATGGCTACTGGGCTGCTGTGGTTCTTTAGTACCGGTTCAAGGCACGAACCGGTACTAATGATGTAACATTAGTACTGGTTCGTGTAATGAATCGATACTAAAAAGCAACCGTAGGCCAGCTGGCATAGGGGCTTATTAGTACCGGTTGGAGGCACCAACCGGTACTGATGTTAGAGCATCAGAACTGGTTGGTGCCTCCAACTAGTACTACTAAATCCCAATTTAAACTTCTTCCTCCCCACCACCATGCTCGACCTAGAACATTGCAGCCGGGACAAGAACAGTGGAGCTTCGGCCAAGAGCTTCGAGGGAGGGGAGGTGCTGCCCAAATTTCAAAATTTTGGTCATTTTACTTGAAACCAAGTTAACTAAGGTTAGTAACATCTTTCCTCACTACATTTGGTGTTAAATAGAGCCTCTTCTTTGCTTGAAATATGAAGAAAATTTGATCTTTCCCCACGATAGATGAAAGATTATGAATGTAGAGATCTAGCTCGATCTTTTCAAGTAGGTTGCAAAAACTTGTTGTGTAAGCTTGGAATTTGCTTGGATTATAATGTAGCTCGCATTGAAGGTGTGGATCTAGCTCAAATTTAGGTTTTGGTTCTTGATCGATGAAGAATTTTGAATCTAGACATTGATCAACCAATTCTTTTAGTAGGTTGCAAAAACTTGTTGTGTAAGCTTGGATTTTGCTTGGATTATGATATAGCTCGAATTGATGGTGTGGATCTAGCTAATATTTAGGTTTTGGTTCCATCGATCGATGAAGAATTTTGAATCTAGATTTTGATCGACCAATTCTTTTAGTAGGTTGCAAAAACTTGTCGAGTATAAATACTGGAGCAAATAATCATTTTATAGTAAAATATGTAATAAAATATAGTCCTTTTAAAAACATGTAATGAAATAAAGTCATTTTAAAAATATAGATGTCTTAAAAATATCAATTTCTATATAAAAAATATGTCATGAAATATTGTCATTTTAAAAATATTATCTTTTTAAAGAAATTTCACCTAAAATAAAATTTATCAACCTAAAATTTTAAATAATTTTTAAATAAAGAAAATACTAGTTTAATTTGAATTTTAGAAAATGTTCAATAATTCAATATCAAAAAATGAGTTAACAGTTACCTTGTTGTAACATAATGTAGATGGACCAGCGATGGATGTACATGGACCGACGCTCCCTAGAGTTCTTGCAAGGTTTGCAAGATTTTTTTCGTGCGGCCGATGCATACACGACATTAGGCTACATATGCTGCCCGTGCATAGACTGCAAGAATGAGGAGTGGCCAAAATCCAGCCACCTTCACTTCTATTTGCTCGCAAGAGGTTTCATGTCAAACTATACCTGTTGGACCAAGCACGGTGAAGAAGAGATTATACAGGAAGGCGGTGAAGAAAAAGAGGCGGATAACAATATCCCAGACATTGGCCAACACAGTTCTTTCGAAGATACTTTAGGGGAGTTTGACGATGATGACCTAGACCAGATGCCTCTTGATGGAGAGGAAAAATACATTGATGAAAGAACACTGTTGTACCCAAACTACCGACAAGGCCATAAAAAGTTGTGTACCACACTAGAACTGATGCAATGGAAGGCGACCAATGGATTGTCTGATAAGAGATTTGACGAGTTGTTATGCCTTATAAATAAGTTACTTCCAGAGGGGAACACACTATCCTGAAACTACGTACGATGCTAAACAAGTTATCTGCCCTTTGGGGTTGGAGGTACAGAAGATATATGCATGTCGTAATGATTGTATCCTTTATCGCAATGAGTACGAGGATTTGGAAGCTTGTCCGGTGTGCAAAACTTCGCGGTATAAGATTAGGCATGATGACCTAGGTGAGGTAGAGGGGCAGCGTAAGAAGAAGAGACCCACCGCTAAGGTGGTGTGGTATTTCCCTATAATCCCCCGGTTGAAGCGTTTATTTGCAAACAAAGCGCATGCCCAGATGATGAGCTGGCACAAAGAAGACCGTAAGGACGACGGAAGGCTAAGGCACCCTGCTAATGGCTCCTAGTGGAGGAATGTCGATAGAACATACCCGGACTTTGCTGAGGATGCAAGGAACATAAGGTTTGGGTTGAGTACGGATGGGATGAATCCGTTCGATGAGATGAGCAGGAGTCACATCACTTGGCCCGTGACTCTATGTATTTACATCCTTCCTCCTTGGCTATGTATGAAGCGGAAGTACATTATGATGTTGTTGCTTATCCAAGGCCCGAAGCAACCTGGAAATGACATCGATGTGTACTTCAAACCATTGGTTGAAGATTTGCTAACATTGTGGAACGATGGTGTACGTGTATGGGATGAGTACAAAAGAGAGCACTTCACTCTACGTGCATTGCTATTCGTAACCATCAATGACTGGCCTACACTTGGTAACTTGTCAGGCCTATCTATCAAAGGATATGAAGCCTGTATCCACTGCTTAGAGGATACAGACAGCAAGAACCTAAAAAACTCTCAAAAGGTTGTGTACATGGGCCATCAGTAGGTTCCTCCATCTGAAGGACACATTACATGAGGAAGGGTGAGATTTTGATGGGACAAAAGAGAACGTAGAAGCCCTGCGATCATGATGGGACACTTGTATTTTCTTTGGTAAAGGATCTAAAAGTAGTATTTGAAAAAGGTCCTGGTAGCAAACCTGTCCCGACTGAACAAGGTCACATGAAGCCCATTTGGAAGAAGTCAATATTTTGAGACTTACCTTACTTGAAAGACTTAGAGGTCCGCCACTCACTAGACTTCATACATATGATGAAGAATGTCTGCGTGAACCTACTAGGCTTCCTAGATATATACGGCAAATTAAAAGATACACTTCGAGCACGAAAGAACCTACAGCTATTGGGACTCAGGAACAACCTACATCCAAAAGATAGAGCAAAAGGATAGCATTACCTCCACCCTACGAGCTACACTCTGAGCAAGAAAGAGGAAAAAACATGATTAAGTTCTTGAACAGTGTTAAGGTCCCTTCTAGATACTCCTCGAACATAAGGAGACTCATAAACACGATAGAGAATAAAATCGTACACCTAAAATCCCATGATTTTCACGTGTTGATGACACAGTTACTCTCAATGGGGGTGCGAGGTATTGTGCTGAACTGGGTATGAGGGACAATCATAAAGTTATGTTCGTTCTTCAATGCGGTGTCACAGAAGGTCATCAGCCGAATAAGGTATCTAATTTGCAGGATGACATGGTCAATAGTCTGGTTAGCCTTGAGATGATCTTCCCTCCGTCCTTCTTTGATATTATGGTCCATCTCATAGTCCACATTGTTAAAGAGATAGAAATTCTTGGACCCGTGTTCCTCCACAATATGTTCCCTTTCGAGAGGTACATGGGTGTCCTAAAGAAGTATGTTTGTAACCGGTCTCGTCCAGAAGGCTGCATTGTGCAGGGTGTTAGCACAGAGGAGATGATTGAGTTTTGTGTTAATTACATTGATGATCTAAATCCGATTGGCATCCCAGTATCATGCCATGAGAGGAGGCTACGGGGAAAAGGGACTCTAGGGAGAAAAGAATCATATTGCGATGCTCTACTTTCATTTAAACAAGCACATTTCACGGTATTGAAACAAGGAACTGTAGTGGCTCTGTATATCTATGATCACGAGATGAGTCTACACGACTAATACCTAGAGAAGTCAAATAAGTGGATCGCAGTTGAGCAAATGGATTATTTCGGCGGTTGATTACAAAAGCAACTGTTGGGCAACCAGACAGATGATGAACAGTTGAAACTTTTGGCTCGGGGACCGTCCACGACAATCATATCATTCCAAGTGTATGAGATAAATGGGTACACATTTTACACGACATCCCAAGATAGCAAGAGCACCAACCAAAACAGCGGCATCCGTATAAATGCCTTGGACAAAAATGGAAAGAAGGACGCCTACTATGGTTTCATAGAGGAGATCTAGGAGCTCGAGTATGGACCTTTAAAAGTCTCTCTGTTTCGGTGCCAGTGGGTCAAACTAACAGCCATGGAGATCGATGAGTACGGTATGACAACCGTGGACCTCAAGCAAGTGGCCTATAGGGACGAACCATTCGTGCCGCTAATGATGTGACATAGGTATTCTATGTGATGGACATGGATAGAAAACCGAAAAAGCAGAAGGATAAGCCTACTAAAAGCAAGAAGCAGAATGACAAGTCTACCGAAAACAAAAAACAGAAGGAGAAGACTAGCAGTAGCGATCAGCCGAGGTGCCACGTTGTTCTTGCAGGTAAAAGAAGGATTGTCGGAGTGGAGGGCATCACGGACGAAGAAGAGTATAATCAGTTCGACGAGCTGCCTCCTTTCACAGTGGACATAGACATTAGTGTCCTGAATGATACAGAGGAATCTCCCTACGTACGCCACGATCATAATGAAGGATCACTTGTAAAAACAAAGTATGTTAGCAAATAAGGATCCAAACGTGTAGGTTTTCTTTTTCCCTTCATTCGTCTCACGTAGAGAGAGTAGTTCTTCCGTATGCATCACCCGTGACTGAACCATCGGTGCTGGGGTACGTGATCTAGGGATCGATGGAGAAAAGAAGTGTGGACAAGTCCATAGACAACTGCACACTGAAGAAGACGGCGGATACGCCTAAGAAAGCAACCAAGCCAACCGCACAGCATGATGAAGAGGAGACAATAGCCATAGCCTTCTTCATCGAACCTGACACATTGGAGTGTGTGATTTGCTTCATGCCATACGAAGCTCAAGTGCTCATGGCAAGTATCTAGCTCGAGATTTCTTCATCATACACTGTAGTGTCTTGATTGCTCCAACATACAAGCACGGAGATGCTTACACTTTGTTCATACACCAGCACAATTAATCACTCTGCTAATTAGCATTATCTCTTATCTTAATGATCAGTGTAGGAACGGACATCCTGCCTGTGCGAACTGCTGTATCAGCATGAACCAGACATGCTTCAGCTGTAGCGAGCCCATCGGCGACATCAGGTGCCGGCCGTTGGAGAAGGTCCTAGCTGGCTTGACTAGCCCCTGCATGTTCAAGAAGCATGGCTGCTAGGAGAGCGTCCGGTACACCGAGAGGTGGACCCATAAGGCGACGTGCTTGGTTGACATAGAAGGTCTAAATTGATGCCTTGTGTCCGTGGATGGATCGCTTTCCTTTCCTTTGGTGTAATAGACTACTAACATACTAGTTGCTCATCCCTCTAGTGGTTCTCCTGTCGCTCCGTATTTTCTGTTCAAATTCTATAGCAACAACAACAATTCATTGTTGAGTATTAGCTGTACAATTTGCATGCATCATATATATATGTGAATGCCAATTTATGGGTAGATAGCTCATGATCAACAATCAGTTCTTTGTATTTATATAAGGCATCACCAAGCGAGTTGGTGTCTGGTTGACATGGAAGGTCTAAATTGATGTCTTGTGTCCGTGGATGGATCGCTTTGCTTTCTTCTGGTGTAATAGACTACTAACATACTAGTTGTGGATTAATAGCCTTATTTTATTTTGTGAAAATCATTTTAGTGTAGAATAAGAATGATTTATTATTTTTTATTAAGCAAAGAAGCAATAATTGAATTTACATAACAAGGTGAAAATTTTCAATGGAATTATAAGAGTGCAAAAATTACTTTATTTCTTATATTTTTATAATTTTAATTTATGTTAGATGGTTATAAAATAATATTTTAAAGAATATATAAATTTTTAATATTATTGTTGAATTGTAGAAACTATAAAAGGAATTTATAAATGACTAGTAATCTTATTTTATTTTTTAAAATAATTTTAGTGTGGAATAAGTATGATTTATTATTTTTATTAAGCAAAGAAGCAATAATTGAATTTATATAACAAGGTGAAAATTTTCAATGGAATTATTAGAGTGCAAAATTACTTTATTTCTTATAATTTTTATAATTTTAATTTATATTAAATGGTTGGAAAATAATATTCTAAAGAATATATGATTTTTTTATATTATTGCTGAATTGTAGAAACTCTAAAAGGAATTTATAAATGACTAGTAAACTATAAAAGAAATTTATAAATGACTAGTAAAAAAATAGGTATCAGTATCGATTCTTATTACGAACTAGTACTAATGGTGCCTAGGGCTTCCGCCAAGGCTGAGGCATCAGTCTCGGTTGGTGTATCCAACGGAGACTGATATGAGGAATTAGTCTCGGTTGAAGACACCAACCGGGACTGATGGTGCCACATATAAATCTCTCCCGCCACCTTCTCTTCCCCAATTTCCTGCTCCCCCCACCCGTGTTTCCCAATTTCCTCCTCCACCTCGCCTCCGACAACCACGCGCGCGTCGCTGTCCTCCTCACCTTCGACGACCCACGTGAGCCGCTGTCCTCCTCGCCTCCGACGACCCTGTGTGCGCCACTGTCCTCCTCGCCTCCGATGACCCCACTGTCGCTACCGTCGTTCCCACCCTGCCCTAATACAATGTAAGTTCTGGGAACAACATATGTGTCATTCCCGCCCTGCCCTAATCTGTAGTTCGGTTTATTTCTAATCATACGAGAGAACTTGCGCACGATTTGGCAAGCAAAACTACTAGTGAGGTTTTAGTATATAATAGATGACACTGGTTGGATTCCTGGGGAATCTGATGCTTTGCGACCGTAGGTTGAATTGAAATAGTTAACTGTCGCTTGATTCCCTTGTTGGGAGTTCTCGTGGGACAAATTATGCGCTAGCTACTTGAGACTTCAGAATTTGTTAAATGAAGGGTGGTCCAACTTAGCTTCAAAATGATTCCCTGAAATTGCACTCCTGTAAGCCATAAATATCTTAAAAGTTAAAACTAGACCTTATAAGTCAAAATTATTTGGAAATAATCTATTTTGGATTTACAAAGTGCAAAGGGTTCTCAAATCTTCATTTAAAATCTATTATTATGTAAATCTTACCTTTTGGAACTTATACCATAGTATAATCTCTTTATGTTTATAAAGAAACAAAACTTTTGTTCTTTAAAAGGCTTGATAAAATCCAAAATCTTGATCTATATTGATCTACTAAAAGCACATTTGAGTTTTGCCCATAGAACTAGAATTTCATATTTCTAGGCTCTTATGTGGTATTTCAACTCGAACAAGTCAAAACATTATTCCTTAAATTGGTTGTGTTTAAAGGTCTTGCCTTGTGTTTTTCTTTTGGTTGGAATTGATCTATTATTCAATCATACTTGATATATCATCATATGAGAAAATTCGCAATCAAATTCTATCTATTCCCTGCCATCCAGCCTTGCGGCACTCTGGCATACAATGGTAGTATCAAGATTCTTGGTACTACGGGTCCAGAGTTGTAGTACCGCCGAATCGAATTTGGTGGGGCCACCTCTAAATTCGCCTGGCTCTCTCCCTTCTCTCTCTTCTTCATTCCTCCTCACCCGAAACCGCCTCCTCTCCCATTCCCGTGCGGCCCCTCTCTCTCCTCCTCTCAAACCCTAACCCTCATCTCAATCTAATCTTCGTGTTTGCGGGGTTTTCTTCCATTGAATTCAGTTTTTGAGACCTCCTCCTCCAAAAGGTATCATTCATCTTCTTTATTCCCATTCGCTTCATCTCTTTTGAGCAATCTAGGGTTTGAATGAAAATTTAAAATGTGTAAACTTGTATTGAGGCAAAATCTTTGGGATTAGGTGTAAAATTGAAGTCCTTGATATTCTCTAGCCCCTAATCCAAGTTTAAATTATCAGTGCCTCAAGCATTGCCTCGAATGCGCTCAAATTCCCCAGGTCGCTCAAGGCACTACTGCCATCAGAGTGGTAGTACCGACTTTGCGGTACTACTGGCCTCCAGTAGCGGTAGTGCCGGCCGTGTCATGCAGCCTTCGGTTTCTGAGCCATTTGAGGGAGTTTTGCTCTACTTTTTCTACACAATTCACTTCTATCTGTCAAATCCTACCCGATCAATGCTCATGTTCTCAAATTCTTGATCTTCTCTAGATCATGCCTCGCACTTAGGTTGCCGGAACCGGTCCGTCTGGTGGAGGTAGAGGCACAAGGAAGACGACTAAAGGTCGTGGCATTCCCACTTCGGACTCGGAGAGCGGAGACAGCGACAATTCCTTCACCGTCGCCATGAGAACCACAAGGGCTAAAGGAAAGGGTCCTGCTGAGCCTTCCCAGGCTAAGAAGAGAAAAGTTCCTGAAGCTGCACCTCAGATCACCGGCAGTGAAGATGAAACTGAAAGTGAGAATGAGGAAAGCTCTGAGGAAGAAGAAGAGGTACCTCAGGTTGGAAGGCATCGAAGCGATCCCTCACAAATCAAAGGCGATGACTATTACGCGCTTCGTGCTCAGAATCACTATCTTCAGCCTCGTTCTGCTCCCAACCCAAAATTCCACTCTCTCTTCCAACAAAAGGTATATGATCAAATCTATTTGGAGAAGGAGTTTGCTAATCAAAGGTGGGTCAGTTGGAAGCACATCCGTGAGCAGCCTGAGTTTGTTGGCATTCTGAAACTTTTTGGAGGCGCTGGCCTGTACAACTTCCTTGGTACGAGAACTGATTATCATGAGAAGATTATTAAACAGTTCTATGCTACCCTCCATGTTTTTGAAAATCTTGAGCAAATCACCTGGATGACCGACACTACCAAGTACACTGCCTCCAAGGATGATTTTGAGCATGCCTTGGGAATTTTCCATAGTCGGTATCCCAAAATCCACGACGAGCCTCCTTTGACTTTGGATCAAGCCTCTGAGTTCTATGATCAAACTCATCCTTACAAGATTGGACAGTCAGCTGGCTTGCAACTCCAACCAAGCATGGTCAATAAAATTATTAGAGTCACTATTCATCTGAAAAGTGGCAACTTTGATGCTGTGAGAGGCCATGCTTGGAATGTCATTGCAAAGGTCATGGCGAGGGAGAAATTTGATGTGGTGGACTTCATCATAAGGGAGATGGCTCAGTCTGCTAGGGATAGGGGGAAGACCATCTACTTTGCTTCGTACATCATGGCACTGATCCGAAGAGTTGCTGAATATAATGGTGCCACTCCTACTCCTCACAAGCCATACAAACCTCGAGTTGCTCCACCTCAAGTCCTGCATCACATAGCCGAGCAAGCAGCTCAAGCAAAAGCTCAAGCGGCGCAAGCAGCCGAAGCCCAAGCTCAAGCCACACAAGCTACCTCCGTGCCCGATGCTTATCTTGCGAGTCTTGAGACTCTTCGTTCGGACATGATGGCCGGTTTTGCGTGTCAAGAATCATACATGCAGGGCCAGTTTGCACTTGTTATGGAGCTTCAGTACAACAATCGCCAAATGGTTGAGGAGGTCCGTGAGCGCTTGGACACGCTTAGCACTTCTTTTGATCACTATCGTTCATATCATCAGTCTTATCAGCGTCGTCGTCCAGATGGCAGCAGTGTTCCTACTTCCTCTCACCCTCCACCGCCATCTGACTGGTCTCCTTGGTCTCCTCCTCCGCCGCCTGCTTCTGCTCCTAGCGATGATGAAGAGTAGACGGCATGTTGGCGATCCCCTTTTGGTCCTTGATGACAAAGGGGGAGAATTTGAAGAATTGAAGTCTATCCCAGTTATCATAGTTATTTTTTCCCTTGTAATGAACTTGCATATCTTGTGTGGTTGTTGTTAGATTTGAACTCTTTGTGTCGTCAGTTGCGTCTTGTTGAATCTATGTTGTGAACTCGGTTGGAACTAAATTTTATGATCTTTTGCGCTCAATTTTATCTAAATTATTCTTCTTATGAGTTTCGCATTATGCCATGTTAATTCATTTGATAAAATCATCTCTATTGTCATATAAAAATCATATACAAATGTGCAAACTTTTATTGCTTATTCATGGCATATTTGTAGGGGGAGTCTTGTTCTCATTTAGCAATATCTTGACTCAAATACTTTTGTCCTTTAAACGACAAAATATTGCTAAATAAGAATCCCACAGTGTGAGTAATTAATTTTTATTGGTCACTCACACTAAATATCAATTTACTTCAATTCGATTATAAGGATTGTCATCAATTACCAAAAAGGGGGAGATTGAAAGCATCTAGACCACCATGTGGTTATGGTTTTGATAATTAATGACAATCACGCGAAAAAGACTAACGTCATTTGCAGTGGTTAAGTTGAAAAAAGGAAAAAGTACGCGCAAAAGAAGCTAGAGAAATGAAAGTATCAAAGAAGTGAAGGTATAAAAACTTCAGTAGTGTTTTCTAGTCTTTTCACCGATCTCGGAGTTGGGAAAAAGATCGGATTATTAGGATAGTAGCCGTACTATCAAGAGGGACTTCATATGGGTCTTTGAATCTTGAAAGTGCATAGAATATGGCTCAATAGATCATTCATACACTCATACATTCGAGAGGTAATTCAAAAAACTGAAAAATCCCACGAGGCCGCACTATCATGTTTTAAGCGGTAAGTCATGAAAAGCGGTACTACCGGGGTCTCTATGGCAGTAGCATTTTTCCAGAGAGGTATTTTTCTGGAACTCCCTCGGCCGGCACTACCGCTCGGGTTGGGCGGTAGTAGTCATAAATCTTGTACTCATCCGCACCTAAACTCATGTAGCTTTATTCCGTAAGCCATCCTTTTTCGATTCGGCAAGTGCGGTACTACCGCACCCCAAGGGCGGTAGTACCGGCCATATAGAAAAATCGCCAGAATACCACGTGTCGGTCAAGATTAAATGCCCGTTCTAGCCGTTACACCTCTGGAGCGGTACTACCGGCCCCTAGAGGGAGGTAGTACCGGCCATGGCGCAAAATCTGCAGTAAGAGCAAATAACGGCTAGTTTGTGTGGGGTGGAGTTAAAAATACCCCCCCACCTGTATGTAGGGCTGGTTGGTGACTCCATTGAATACATTCTAAGCCCTAGCAACTCTCTCTACTCTCTTGTGCATTGAATTCTTGATTCTTGAGTTTTGGAGAGCTATAAGTGAGTGCATTGCATTAGTGAGCCATATTGATTGCACTCTTGAGTTCAAGCCTACGTCAAGTTTGTTACTCTTGGAGGTTGCCGCCTCCTAGACGGCTTGGAGGCGTGAGGCTCCGGTGATCTTCACAAAGAAGGTTGTGTGAAGACCCGGCGCCAGTTGTGCACGGCTCGCCTACCCGGAGCGGGGAAGAGCTATCGCTAGTGATCGGGGAAGGCTCAAGCGAGTGGAGCCGGCTTGAAGGAATTCAAGCTAACTCAACGTGGAGTAGGGGAGACCGGCAAGTCTCCGAGACCACGGGATAAAATCCAAGTGTTCTTCATTTGTGGTTTGCATTGTTATATACATTTTTGAGTTAGTTCGGCAATTTGATCATCTTGGTACTATTTGCTTAAGTCCTTGATATAATTGTGTAGAGGAATTATTTTGTGATCGCTAGAATTGCTAGACATTAGAATTGGTAAAATTGTCTCTAGTTCTTAGAAATCCTTAAACTTGAATTTTAGTATTAGAAATTTAGAAAAGCCTATTCACCCCCCCTCTAGGCTCATCCTCGATCTTACAAAGATATAACTGTTACCTGCTCCCGTGTAGCTCTATCAACCTCCTATCGGCCGGGTTGCATCTCGACGAACCGAGACGATTTATTGAAACCTAAAATGCAAATCATTAGTTCATAGACATTACAATGTAAATATGGACATTAAATGATAATCCAATACTACGATATACCGATGGTACCGAAGAAGACCCGCCCTCTTGAATGGCTCTAAGGTCGCGCCAACTCTGATCTGCGCTGCCTCGGCCTCGGCTCAGCATCTGTCGTCCCACCGCCACCACCATAGCGACCTCCTCGTCGGCCGCCTCGCCCAAGTCCTCATCCTCACATCCCACGCCTCGTCCTCAACCCCCACCGCCTCGTCCTCTGTGGCTGCTCCGCGCTTTGTTCTCGTGCTCGCCATCGGCACCTCTGAGCTGCCTCTGCCGCTATCTAATCAAGCAGTTTCAGCAAATATGGCGCTTGCCGCCGAGTCTGAGCATCGAACCCCGCTCCTCGACCTTCTTGAGGACGACCACTGAACTTGCCTTTAAGCTTGTCAACTTTGATGCCTGAACATACTCATCATTCAAATTTGACAAGAGTTAGTATCTGAGTTTACAAATAATTTTCAATAACTTGCAAAAATGAATGAGACAACAATAACTTGCAAAAATGAATGAGACAACAATAACTTGAAGTAAATTACTTCTCGATTGGGGGATTCTCAGATCATTTAGCGATTGATAAGAAAGTAAGGCTAGTGCAATCAAAGTAAGGCTAGTGAACATGGAATTATCAATTATGCATGGATAAAACTCTCGATAGCTAAGGCTTGACAATGTGGGATAGTGAAAGGGTGACAGGCTCATTAGGCATAGCTTGATCAAGAAACTAGCAGATCTGCACCAATCAAGAACTATAATCATGATAGTAAGTACAATATTCGGTATAAACTTGGTTCACCATGCCACTTTATCAACTCCATATTAAACATCTGCTACCGTGGTTGTTTCATTTCAGCAATTCATGGTTGGTTTAATTAGTATCTCAAGAGTTGATTTAGCTTCTAGTACTTGACATAGTTAAAAGGACATGACACACCGTACCAATTCCTAGATCGAGACATCAAAGCTAAAGTGAAAAGATCTAGCCAAAACCAATGTTTCTTCCAATACAAACCAATTGTTCATGCAAAACTTTGAGAACAGATGGTAGAATTTTATGATTTTATCATTGACCAGTAAGTAAGTAAAAAGAAAATAGAAATAGGTTCTAAACTTCTAGTAAATTATATGTCCACTTGGCAATGCATTTTTTTCCTAGGAATCTATTAGTTTCCTTGAAATAGTGGCCTGGCCTAATAAGAATAACAACAAGCAGGTGAGCTAAAAGCTAATGCATGTTTTATCTTCAGGTAGAAAAGTTCGATCAACCGATTGAACAAACATCATCATAGATGGCATGGTCGAATAAGAACAACCACCACAAGAAACAGGGAAAAATTCATGGGCCAAAAACCCACGAATTTAGGCCAAAACCCACAAGTTATTGTTACAAAACCCACGATTGGATGTTGTAGTTTGGATGTCGGAAGCCAAAACCACCACAATAACTCGAATAAGCACAAGTCATTTTTTTGGCAATCAGGATTCTGGATGCAATCACCATTCAAATTTCAGTAATTATTTATGCAAGTTACTTTCTAATGTTGTTGTCACATATATCAAGTGTAAATCTTATAGCTAAATGTTACAAGATGTTCACCTTGAGAGCTAAATCTTCATTAATGTTGGATCAATACCTAGCTGAGCCTTCTAATGGGTAGCTTCGGCTCTTAGAGAGGAAATTAGAATTGTATAGTGTTGACAATAACTTAGAGAGGAAATCAAACTGTCAAGGTTTCAGCTTCATCAAGCACATCTTACAAAATATACATATCAAAAGTTGTCGGCGTCGGAATCTGCTTCTGCGACTCGTATTTCATTGAGACGTGCTTGAAGACGTGCAATCCTTACTGACTTTTGAGGGCGTTTCCGTGAAGGGCCTGGTTCATCTGTTATTACGTCTGTGGCATCGGTAGATAATTGATCGAGTCCTACCCCGTCGGAGATAAGGAAAGAATCCCCCATATCTTCTTCTTGATATACATCACCCACATCATCTTCTACGTTGCTTTGCACATACGAAACATCTCCAGGAGGATATACTTCAGGGTTAACTTTAAATACAACCCACCAAGCCTTCAAGCTACGGTGAGGATAGCTCAGGTAGTACACATGCTCAACCTGATGTGCAAGCACAAATTGTTATTGATGTGGCCCTGAAGCCGCGAACTGTGCTTCACCTCCACCATCCCAAAGTCATCGACACGTGTGCCGTTGTGTGGATCAAACCAATGGCAATCAAAAAACACAACCTTCAGTTCTTTGGCACCCCCAAAGGTGTACTCAATTATGTTTTGTACCACACCGTAGTAGTCTAATATATCACCGCTGGAATCGGATGACGTTGTGACTACTCCGCTGTTTGAAGTGGCCGCAAGTGGACGACTAGCTTCTAATTTTGCTGTTCGAAAACGGAACCCGCTCACATCATAGCGACTATAGCTCCTTGCCGCCACATCACCATGTGAGAGCCGCCGGAGATCCTCGAGGACGGGGCATCACGATACACTATATAGCAATATGCATCACTGTTAGTCTAATATTAAGTTACTACAACAATTCATTTAAAAAAAAGAATAAATAGTCAAATTATATGCTGACGGAACCATTGCACGAAGCTTAGGCCGCCTTTCAACCCATCACGACGTAGGTTATCCAATTGCTTACTTGTGGGTTGTCGAGTTGACTTCCAATTTTCTTTGTCAAACACTCTGCGTCATTTATTCCCGGGTTAAAAAGGACACTACACTGAAATGTTGAAAACATAATTCAAAAAGTCAGTTACTCAAAATATTTTTCAACTTCTACCATGTTACTGAACATGTAAAGCATGGCGAGTTCCTCCTCATACTCAACATGGTGTGCGAGTACACCACCAAAGTTGACCCTTGCATTGAAAAAGCTTATGTTCGCACGGTTCTTCTTCCGCGGCATGGTACCGATTTGTAGAGGCACTCACGTTGTGCTTGACTGCGAAATACTTTGTTGAGAAGTTTGTGATCTCTTTACTTGCATAAGCCTCTGCGATACACCCTCTACCCTTGCCTTGTTGCGCCTTTGTAGCTCTAAGCTTTTTCAACTCCCTTTCTCGACTATACATCCATCCGAATCAAGCAGACCTCCAACCATTGCTTCCCAAGGCGGATGCACTAGCAGATGTTGCATCACATTCATGAAACTAGGTGGGAAAGTTTTTCCAACTTGCATACAAGCAATGGAATTCCTTCTCTAACTTCGCATCAACGTCTTGAGATTTCCTTAGCGATATCTGCCTATAGAAGTAATCGAGCTCGCTAACATTCTCCACAACTCATTATCAAAATAGCCACTAAACATTATCGAACAAGTCTTTCCATGATAATATGGTAATCATGACTCTTTAGCCTATTTAGCTTACGGTCTTGACATTCACGTACTCGCTTTATGTTAGATGCATAGCGATCAGAAACTTTAGAGTTTTCAACCACCTCAAAATCTGTTTACGGTCTTCTGGCTTCACACAGTATGGAGCTCGTGGCCGGCTTCATTTCCATTTAAACCAACTTTAACCTCGAGCCACGGCCTAGCACAATGATCACCTATGTCTTTCCTAGCACTCACGTTATCCTTTGTTTTGTCGGTTACATCAAACACCATGCTTATGATGCTTTCTGCCACATTGCGCTCTTGGTGCATCAAATCTATGTTATGCGGTATAATCAAAGCTTTCGCGTAAGGCAGCTCCCAAAGAAAAGAAATATGAGTCCAATTGTGCTCCTTTCCATAGCCAGTGAAACCCACTTCCGTAGATCGTTCAAGCCGACTATGCCATTCAGCTATCTCCTCTCCTGTGAGTCGCTTCGGTGGCCCTTTTTTAACTTTCTTTCCTTTTCGAAATGCTTTGGCATCGTTCCTGAAAGGGTGCCTCGCCGGAAGCCACCGTCGATGGCAATCGAAGAATGTGATCTTTTTACCGTGCGTGAGCCTGAATGCATCAGAGTCAACCATGCAAATTGGACAACACAGGCGACCATGAACACACCAGCCGGCCCAAATGCCATATGCCAACAAATCATGGACCGACCACAGGTATGCGGCTCAGAAGGTAAATTCTCTACCAAAGAACGCTGTCAGATGCCTTTTCCCTCGCCACAACTTTTTCATTTCGTCAATTAAGGACCGTGATGAACACATTGAGATCCTTCCTCGATGCTTAGGACCTAGAATGACAAGAGCAAGGAATATGAACCCTCTTTCAAGCAAATCTCGGTGGAAGATTGTATGGCATGATGAAGACCGCCAACAAGAGTAGGGGCTAGCGCCAGGCCGAAGGTGTGAAACCGTCCGTGGACAAACCAAGACGGACACTCCTAGGGTCGCTTGCAAATGCAGGATCGAATCGGTCCAATGCCCGCTTTGCCTCGCCATCGACGGATGCACCATCATATCCGGTCTCGATCCTCACGTTTACCTTCTTTGTGCCACCGCATATGTTTCATTTCTTTTGACATGTACAATTGTTTAAGCCTATCCGTGATCGGCATGTACCGAAGTCGTTTAGTCGCGACCTTTGTAGTCACCGATACCCTTCCTCATGTACCACCTCAACGAATCTACACTTACATAATGCATACAATGAGTATCCTTGTCATGATCCTTCGAACGAGATGCAATTATTCTCACACACATCAATCTTCTCGTAATTCATCCCGAGGCCGGCCATCAACTTTTTTGATTAGTACAAATCCTTTGGCATCTTGTGGTTAGGCGGAAGGACATCATTCATAAGTTCAAGCAAAGTGTTGAAGCATTTGTTCAAAAAGTTGAATTTCGACTTCATCGACATAAGCCGTGTAACCGCCTGCAGGATGGTCACATTGGTCAAGTCATGCAACCGATCCGAGGCGCCAAGTAGCCTATAGAATTCCTTAACCTCCTCCTACCGTGACCCTCCCCGAAGTTAAATTCAATCCCCTCGCCAAGATCATTCAAAGATCTCTTCCATCCGGCCGTGATCCTCCCCATGGTCCGACTCAATGGCCTGCCTGCATGCCTCTCCATGATGATGCCACACCAAATAGTTAGGCATGAACCCGCTTTTGCAAATGTGATCTTGCACTATATCCTTGTTGTAGTAGTGTTATTCTCGTAGAGGGTACACGGGCAATACACATATTCAGCTCCTCCAAATAATGCTTGCTTCAAGAAAGCATCCGTGATCTGCCCCATTCCCTTGTGTGCCCCCCATCACTCCTCCATCCGTCATACATCGCTCTTCGATCGTCACCCATTCTCAAAGCTAAACAAATGAAACGATGTCAACGCATTTAACCGTGGCTTAGGTGATAAAGACAATCCTATTAGGAAAGATGTGTTCTAAACCCACCCAAGAATGGAGGTCGTTGCATGCAACTTTGTGACGTCTTCTGAACCGAACGAAATTCGGCAAGATAACCCGCTGTTCTCCAAACGCTACCGATGTTGGTGCGTCGGAGAACAACAGGTTATGCGGCTGAAATTACGTTCGATCGCCGCGACGCCACGGGCCCCATGCAACAACCAACATTCTCGGCCGTCCAAAATATGTTGGATAATTCGTAACCACGCACCTCACAAGCAATGTGAGATGCGCCGTTCTTAACCGGTGACACCTAGGCTCTCTACCGCTTGACGAAACCCTAAACTATAACGTTATATACAACGCAAAGGAGAGAATACAAATATATATACCATATGCACCGAATATAAAATGAGATGAAATAACTTCAAACGAATTAATCATTTCACATTGAGACTAAATGAATTTTATGCCCATATTCGAATTGTAAAATAAATGGAGATGTTATGCATTCACCTGCACATGTAACCTCAGAATGCATCCAAAGAATTATACAAGTTTAAAAGTTCTGGAATGGTTAACTGGAAAATACTTTGGCAAAAAACCTAAACTAACTGAACAAAAAAGCAATAAGAGTATAAGAGGATTCCACTATTTGACCTTTAAATGAAACATCAAACATGAGATTAGAAGAATATAGCAAGTTAGCAACAACTCAAATTGAGTGTACTTAAATCCTCATGCTAGGACATATGCCAACATGTATGAAATACTTTAAAGTCCTCATGCTAGGTTAGGATGATTGAGTGTACTTAAATCAGGACCCCACATTTGAGCATTATGATAAATACATAACATTTTGTTCTGAAAGCCCCACATTATATATTTTATAGACATCAAGTGCCACCGCAATCGAGTATGGTCGATGAAGTATGAACTCAAGATACATTTAACTATGGATGAAGCATGTTAGACCTCCATGTGACAATAGCTCAGATATATCGATTATCAACATATGGATCGTGTGTTAGCATAGTAGCAAAGGAGTCATGAGCTGCACATTGCACACATAATTCGCTCCCAAGTGAATCAGAGGCAAAACTACCATGTTGAAATATGTATCCCTCATGAATTAATGGAGTAATTTCAAGAAGATTAAGAATTCTACTATTGGTCCGACTCTGCACGAGCAAAATGAAAATTGAAGGAAATTTTATTGGTTTGGTTTTCAAAGTCCTTGTTTTCAGTGCACCACTAACTGTTGTAAAGCCCCACAGTCACATTACGGATTTGGAAGCATTTCCAGGGAAACCAATTTGTGATCTAGAAGTAAACGAAGTAATGGCGCATGAGATAATTCCGGACATATAACCAAACATAAGCAATTAGAACTCTATCTAAACCTCGCCTAATTTGCTCCTGCCTTATGTGAATCTCTGACCTTCATTTGTTTCACGCAAATCTTGATATGCAGGGATTTGTGCATACAACATTGCAAATGAGACTACCCATCATGCCAATGGTTGTGACCAAAGACTTGTCGCTGGAGGAAGAACTCACCGTGAGGTTCGATCCCGCCACGGTGAAGACCCGTCGTCGCGGTGGGTCCGGGATGGGGATGGCGGTGGGGGCGGCGGACATCATGGGTCCGGCGAGCTGCTGGGCGGCGGCGAAGGAGGATGCGGGCGGGCGGGCGTGGCGGCGGGCAGGCAGGCTGCAAGGGCAGGAGGGGCGGAAGAAGCGTCCGGCGGCGGCGTGGGAGGGCGGTGGCGGCGCGGGTCGCATGAGAGCAGCGGGGACGGCGGGGTGCGTGAGAGAGCGAAGACAGAGAGAGAGACGCCCGCTCAGCTAGCCCTAAGTTCGTGCATAAATTCGTGGGTGCTGTTTTGGCCCACGAATTTAAATAAATTCGTGGGTATTATTATAAGCCGTCGAATTTAAATACATAAATTCGTCGGTATTTTTTTGGCCCATGAATTTAATTAAATCCGTGGGTTTTTAATAAACCGATGAATTTAAATACATAAATTTGTGGGTATTTTTTTGGCCCACGAATTTAAAATAACCCACGAATTTTTCACTGTTTCTTGTAGTGGTGATGGGATGGCTAAATATCTCAATTTACATGTGTAGGGCTCTTCAACATGTTAAGAAACGGGTAAAAAACAAGGCTAGAGTGGAAGGATGCATTGTCGAGGCTTATATTATGAAGAGATATCAAACTTCAGATCGTTATATTTCTCAAGTGAAGTTCAGTCTTCTAGAAATAAGCGGCCACGATATGATGACGGGTATGAAGTCAACACTTCGAATTGCACAATTAGCACTATGCAAGTCCCAGGACGAAAGCGAGGGAACAATGGCTCTCGTATGCTGACACCCGAGGAGCATAAAGCAATAATGATTTACATATACACAAACACATTGGAAATGGATGATTTTGTTGAGTAAGTGTCTCAATTTTGTTAATTTACATATACACAAACAAACACATGTATACTAATATATTTGTTAATTTATTTGATAGCCAATATGATAAAACGGTCTAGCCTGGTAGGGGACAACCATCTGCTACTGAACTAGATAGGTTAAGAAAAAATGGGGCCGGAGATGGACATCCCAATTTCATTGACTGGTTCCGAAAATATGTAAGTGAACAACCTTCCATTGATTATGAAATAAATTAGATATATTTATTTACTCCCTTTTTCATATTTCCATAGTGCATGAAAACTCCAAGCGTCCATCACGACTTAAAGCAGATTTCTCATACATGTCGGATCCAGGTGACATCAGTTAATGGATATAGATTCCGTTCTGCAAAGTATGAGCGGCAAAAGGCAAATTTGACTACTGTTAACAGTGGTGTCTATACTAGCTTTGGAGAGGGTAGTTCCAAGATTGAATACTACGGTATAATTGAAGATATCATCGAAGTGACATTCCCTAGTGATAAACATTTCAACTTAGTTTTATTCGATTGTCATTGGTTCAATCCAACAACCGGTGTGCGGCGCTCTCCAAATATTGGTTTGGTTGAGATCAAACATACATCAAAACATTCTATCTTTGAGCCATTTGTTCTACCTCATCAGTGCTCTCAAGTATACTACACCCCGTACCCATGTAAGGTCCCTAAACGAGATATGTCACGTCCCAAAATAAAACAAGTCAAGAAGATTGACTTGAAAGATTGGTGGGTGGTCTGTCATGTCTCAAAACGAGGCATGTCACATTTCATTAATCAAGCTCCAACTAGTACGACGTCCAACGAGTTCTTTCAGGAGGAAGGGTTGAGCGGCACATTCACTATCGATATAGGAAATGAGTTGGATGTCGTTTATGTTTCGAATGAAGTGGATACAATATGCAATGAGAAAGATCTTACAATATTACGGAATGTTTGTACTGGTGTAGAAGTAGAATCTCATTCAGAGGAAGAGTGTGATTCTGATGCCTTCACTGATTCTAGATCTAATGCTAGTGATCCAGATTATGATGAGGACAATGAATAGATGATATGGTACAATATTGATTTTAATTGCATTATACTTATGTTTTTTAATTACATTGTACTTATGTTTTTTCATTACATTATTGATGTTATTGCATATATGATCTGTTACTAACATTTCAACTAATGCAGGCATAAGTTGAAGAAAACTTTCTTGCAAAAACTAAAGTGATCTGAAGGTAGGGCATCCTCATCTAGACAGGCTACACAAGAGGAAGCACAGGCTACAAAGGAAGAGGAAGCACACGCTGAGGAATAGGAAATACAGGCTGAGGATCCTGACTACACAGGGGAAGAAGAAGTTCAGGCAGATGCAAATCTTGCAATCCGCAAGTCACGGGGCAAAATTGAATCCCTCCACTTCCTCCCACACCTGCAAGGAGGGAGGTGATAGTATCAGCAGGAAAAAGGTAAGTTTTGCTATATGTCATCATGTAATTAATTCTCACATCCATATAATCTTGCCATCTTGAATATGGTTCTAGGCAATGGAAACATATTGTATTTGTCGGGAGGCCATGTGGACCAAACACTGTGTTGCAGCCTTTGTTGCGCTATCACTATCCACAAACTGTGCAAGATATGACATTGAGTCTTCCAGCTATCGTAGCAGCTACAAAATGGAGACATTGGTATGTTGTTGGTGAAGCGGGTGATACAATGGCAGATCAGGTGAAGAAAGATTTCCATGTAAGTTATTTGCAAATATGACTTTGGTAGACTTGTTATGTTCTTTACTTTTTATGTTCTTTATAAGTCTATGGAATGCAGGCTCGGTACACATATCCTGAATGTGAAGATTACTCGAATGACACTTGGGCGAGATGGGAGGCAACTTTAGAGGCAGCTTGCCAATACCATGCTGAGCAGCTAATGTACAACACTCGAGTAGCAGCTGTGACCAAGTACTACAAGGATGTGTGTGAAGATGAAGACATTGACACAAGAGAGAATCCATTGTTTCTCACTGCTGCTGAGTATAACCAACTCCAACCTGCATGGATCGATGACGAGGCTTGGGGGCATCTCATTACACAATGGTGTGATCCAACATGGCAGCGTGTAAGTGAAATGAAGCAAAATCTTCGTGCCACTTCAGGGCTAAGGGTGAACCGAGGTGGATCTAGTTCTATTAGTCGAACCCAGCAGGAAATGGTAATAGAAAGTCTGTATTTTCAAATCATCGTTTATGACAGTCGAACTTAATACATTTTCCTTGTTTTGTTGCAGGAGAGGAGGTTTTGAAGACCTATGACACCTTTAGAGGCTTATGCTGTTCATCGGGGGGTTTCGATGCAAGACATGGAAAGCTTTGAGGGTTCTGAGATTCCACCTGTCACCAACCCACATGTCCAGATGAACTTGGTGTGTAGCACTAACACTAACACGTAGCTAATTTTGTTTTTCAGAATAGTTGTGGCATTTCAATGTTTTCATACCTTTCCAGGAAGTATCGAGATGCATACCAAGAAAAGCATGGACTGATGTTAATTGGTCGCATGGGAATTTTGATGCATAATTGATGTACCGTATCTGGTGGGAAGCCTCATGGCGTTATGCGCTTCTTGATGGTGCATTTGATGATAGGAATGTGCGCTTGACTTCGCCCCATTTGGCATCGCAAGCAATGCTTCTTCTTCTACGAGGCAAAGCGATGAAGAGTTGAGACGTGAGCTTGAAGCGCAAGGGATGACAACCGAGATATGCGGAATGCTATGCATACGGGATTCACGGCCATGGCACAAAGGATGCGGTAAAAAAGTAATTGACATTTGTGCTAAATTTGAGATTTTCATAGTAGTCGAATGGTAACATTCTTGTTGGCAGGATTATGCTCTAGCAACTTCTTCAGGAAATCCACCTCCTCCACCGCCTGTATTGAACTTTAACTTCAATGCATTCTCGACGCCTCAACATCAACCGAGACAAGAGGTATGTATATAACTCCATGTTGGGTAGATATATGAAACTATGCATTATATGTACTAAATTGAAATTTCTGGGTAGGACACCCAAAACTCTCATCATGCTATTAACATTGGACAATCATCGAGGAATAGTCTAGGGGATGCGTTATCGGGTGAAGATAATGTTGGGATTCCAAATCATGATATAGACTGGTTTGCATCTCCAGGTGAGTAATCATATCTGATTTGGTTGATGACTTGCCATTAAAAAAATTTGCCCTACTTGATGTTATGTATGGATATATCGTATTGTGCGTAATACGCTTAACTTATATGTCTTTTCTATAAATATGTAACCTTATATTGAATGGAAATGATATAATATGTTTTATTCTTGAAATGTAATGTGCGGGGATGAAGAAACAAGGATGAAGCTAATTGATTCATCTAGCCCTCGAGGAGTGGTTTTGGATTTGGTATGGATGTGATATGTACAACTTGTTATGCTTTGTGTATGTGGACTTCGTTTGTTGAACTTCGGACTTGTTGAATTTCGGACTTTGTTTGTGATATGTGCACATGCGAATATGTTGGAGTCATGTAAAAATATTTGTGATATGTGCATTGTATGTGAATGTGCGATGGAGTTTTGTTTTGTGGATAGGTTATGGCGTTGTTTTCGTTATATTGGTTTAACGTATAATGTGAATTGATATTGTGGATTCATATTATTGAAATGTTATATTGTGGCTGGCTGGATGTGAATTGTGGCTTAATAATGTGGATGTGAATTGTTATTATTGAATTGTGGCTTGAAATGTGAATTGTGGATGTGAATTGTTATTATTGAATTGTGGCTTGATAATGTGGATGTGAATTGTGAATTGTGGTTTGAAATGTTATTATTGAATTGTGGATGTGAATTGATAATTTGAGCTGGCTGTTTTGTGGCCAGGGTCTGGTACCTATTGTCGTGGCCTGAATTTTACGGATTCGGACACTCTGTGTATTCTGTACTAGTCCAGGATCACGCTAGTACACACAGATAACAGGTTGAAGTACCACAATCATACACAATGAAATAAATAATAAAGTACTTCAAGCATAATATAATTGAGTTACATGACCTTATGGTCACCTTACATAATTCAGCACACGCAGGCTTATAAATATCAAAGTAGCACAAGTATATCGTGAGTATAAAAGTGAAACAACGAACCCTTCATAACCACAAAGCATCTTGAAAGCGGCTCAACCCCTTAGTCCTCTTGGCCTTCGATGAACTCCTCCTCCCAAGCTGGCACAGCTTCTTCTTCTAAGGTTTTTGTCGATGCAAGGGTGAGTATACAATATACTCAACAAGTCATGCTCAATGCAGTTCTATTACTACATGCATGGCTTAGTCCAAAGGAAAGGCTTAATTGGTTATTTTGCTTAAAGCAGTATTTCTTTAAACAGGTAACCCTATTAGATTAAAAGCAGTAAAACCAATATTAATAATAATTAATTTCTCAATTCCTTTCCAAGAGTTTGGCACACAGCCCTAATTTCATTCATCATTCTTTTGGCACACAACCACCCATTCCACGTTTATATTTTGAAAATCTAACCCTTGATCAGAATCACGGGCAATGTCCTGCATCATGACATGGCTATTCAATAGATTCACACACACTCTGCAGAGGTCAGACACTTTACCCACAGATACTGATCGCCACCACACAGTGATTGATTGCAACAAAGTCTTTCAGAGACTAACACTTAGCCGATGATCCTTCAAGATTGCCTTTCTAACACTTCCCTCACACAGAGCCAAAGTTTAGAACAGCGGATCTGCTTGGATGGGTACCAAGCCGCAAAGACAGTACGCCCCCATACGGTTACATTTTTGTGTAATGTCACCCCGAGGTATCAAAGGAAAGATATTAGAAACCTCATCAACTAGGTCCGCCCCATTAGGACAAGTGGTTGTACACGAACTCAGTTCAAAGGCATGCAAGGTTAAGTCCTTAATTGTCGGGCAAGACTTCCGATTATACTACTCGGCACGCAGCCTTCACAATCTTTCACACATCCCATTGCCACACAGGCCCACCTGGCACGAAGCCTTCTTGCCACTTGCCCCAGTCCAAAACATTTCCCACCCGGTTTTGCATGATTGCAACACATGCCAATGCCTACTTCATTACACGAGTAGAACCACACAGGTCGCTACTCTCAATCCCATTTCATGACATCATCGCATTATTTCAAAATGCGTTCCATAATTGTTTAGTCAGTATTAATGTACTATTTAAAAGACATTCAGCGCATACAAGCAGGCTAAGCGACTAATCACGGTCTAGCCTTCCGTGTTGGCATTAATGTAGCAACCAACATAATTTAGCATTCTAGGGTGACAAGGTGTTCAGGGCATACAAAAGTATTAACAAGGTGTCATAAGCAAGATAGGTATTTTAGCTACCGTTCCCACATAAGCAACATCATTTTTACTTAACATAGCATGCAATAATTGAATCAAATTATATTTGAAAATCTAGGGGCAACATGGTCAAACATGACTTGCCTTCAAACAGCGGTTGGTTCTGGTCCGAGGTCTACGACGGGTCTTCCAATTCTCCCTCGGTGAATTCCGGCAACTCGGAGTCTAATCGGAACAACGTGCACACAATAAATACACTAAAACAGACAGCAATATCATCACCAAAAATAAAATAAAAATCACCATTAAATAGTTTGCATTTTTACAAATTTTTGGGCACTGGAATCACCCAAATCCGAGTTAAGATGCAAAAGTTATAGCATCTTCAAGTTTGCTGAAATTCAGATAAATATATAACCGAATTACTCTATTTATTTTCCTACTGAAAATTCGGATTAAATTCCCTCGGTGACACGTGTCGGCACCAGGGAGTTCCACGTCGGTACGGACACTGACATGCGGGCCCGGATGACGTCATGCTGACGTCAGCACGACAGGCGGTCCACCCACTGACGAGTGGGCCCGGTGAACAGTGCCTTGGACCAACCAGAAATTGACACGCGGCGAGGAAGCATCAAGCCACGCATGCACGATTTTCCGGACCGTTGGATTCGAATCCGACGGTCGAAGATTACCCGAGCGATACACTGTTACTAAGCCTACGTGGCCTCACCTCGAGCGTGGGATGAAGATCTGGCGGCTATGGTTGCTCGCAAGGCGTCGAAGAAGAAGCGGCGGCGCTGGTCGCCGGACTTGGAGAAGACGACGCGGTCGACAGCGTTTCCGAGCCTCTCCGGTCGGAAGAATTAACCCAGCGGATGCGCCTTGGCTTGGTGAACTCGGTGAGGGTCTTGGCGACGGCGGAGAGCGGTGGACGGCGGCGGTGGGCGAAGAAAACCGAGGCGGAGGTGATTGCCAACTACGGCGAGCAAAAGGGCGACTAGGAGACACGAGAGCTAATGGGCGAACGGACCGAATGCGCGGGGCGAGGAGACCAATTTAACAAGCCATAGCACGGTCGTCGAGATGCCTTGTAACGCGTGCAAATCCCCGGCAAATCGCGGCGGCCAATAGTAGACGGCGGTGCAGTAGTCGCGCACAGTCCCGAGGTGGTGCGGTCACGTCAGCCGTTCGATCACGAACCGACAGTCCAGATTCAGCGGCGATTAGGGTTTCCTCCGCGCGAGCACAGTGTTGGGTCGGCCCAACACTGTAGCTACGGGATTTTCCGGGTTTTCCAATAAAAATAAATGCAGAAATTCAAAGTAATTATTTAGGGCACTAAAAATACCTGAAAAATTCTAGAAAAATTCCAAAAAATATTTCAAGGTATTTAGAGCTTAAATAAAATATTTTCATTTATTTTTGATAAATACTTTTTCTGATATTAATCAATCAAGAGAAGAATAATTCAATTTATTTTTATTTAAATCCAATAAATTCCCAAAAATCCACAAAAATTCAATTAACTCTAAAAATTAAAATTAGGCCAAATTTCGGGACGTTACAAACCTACCCCCCTTAACAGAATCTCGTCCCCGAGATTCAAAGCTTAACTAAAGAATAGGTTTGGGAATTCCTTTTTCAGATCTTCCTCTCGTTCCCAGGTGGCCTCGCTTTCTGTATGGTTGCTCCACTGAACTCTGCAGAAACAGGTTGTCTTGTTTCTTGTTTTCCGATCCATTGTGTCCAGAATTTTTATCGGTTGTTCCTTGTAAGTCAAGTCTTCCTGTAGTTCAACTTCTTCCAGTGATGTTTGTTCTTCAGGCACTCGGAGACACTTCTTGAGTTGCGATACATGAAAGACATTGTGTACGCCTGCTAATGACTACGGTAATTCCAGTTGATACGCGACCTCGCCTTTACGGCTCATGATTTTGAACGGTCCTACATATCTTGGTGCAAGTTTTCCCTTTTTGTGAAACCTCTGGACTCCTTTAAGAGGCGTAACTCTGAGATACACATAATCTTCCGGTTCAAAGCTCAAATCCCTACGGCGATTGTCCGCGTAGCTCTTTTGTCTTGACTGCACGATTTTTTACCTTTCTCTGATTAGTGCTATTTGCTCTTCAGCTTCTTGGAGTATGTCTGGTCCGAAGATACGATGCTCACCAGTCTCATTCCAATTTAACGGCGTCCTACAAGGTCGACCATACAATGCTTCGAAAGGTGACATCTGAAGACTTGTCTGATGGCTGTTGTTGTAACTAAACTCCGCATATGGCAAACATTTATCCCAAGTTGATGTATATGCTAACGCACAGGCTCTTAACATATCTTCTAATATCTGATTGACTCTTTCATCTCATCCATCTGCTGCGGGTGGTAAGTCAGATCGAAATTCAAGCGGTGCCCATTGTTGTATGCAATTTATCCCAAAATCTTGAGGTAAATTGGGTACCTCTGTCCGATACTATTTTCTTCGGCACTCCATGTAAGCAAACGATCTGTGCCATGTATAGCTCGGCTAACTTATCTCCTGAATAGGTTGTCTTTACCGGTATGAAATGCGCGACCTTGGTTGAGCGATCTACTATGACCCATATGGAGTCATAACCCCCTTGCGTCCTTGGCAATCCGATAATAAAATCCATTCCGATTTCTTCCCATTTCCACTCTGGTATTTTCAATGGTTGTAGCAGTCCTGCCGGTCTCTGGTGCATAGCTTTGACTCGCTGACACACATCACATAAGGCTACGTGCTCGGCTACCTCTCTCTTCATATTTGGCCACCAGAACCTTTCTTTTAAATCTTGATACATTTTCGCACTCCCTAGATGAATCGAATACTTGGAGTCATGAGCTTCCTCCAGTATTAACTGCTTTAACTCCTTTTTGTTAGGTACACAAATGCGCTCCTTCATCCACAAGGTGCCTTGTTCATCCAGCTTAAATTCCTTTGCTTGTCCTTCCTCCATCTTAGCCTTGATTCGCTTGATCTTCTCATCGTCCTTCTGATCTTCTCTAATTTGGTCTTCCAAGACAGGCTTTACTTCTAAGGCAGCTACGAATCCTTCCGGAACAACTTCCAATTTCAATCTCTGAAGATCCTTGCACAGTTCTCTCTGGCTTTCTCCCACTATCGAATTTAGACCATGACTTTTCCGGCTCAGGGCATCAGCCACTACGTTGGCCTTGCCGGGATGATAATGGATTCCCATGTTGTAATCCTTGATCAGCTCCAACCATCTCCTCTGTCTCATGTTTAGGTCCGATTGGGTGAAAATGTATTTAAGGCTCTTATGATCTGTATACACCTCACATCTATTGCCGATAAGATAGTGACGCCATATCTTCAAGGCATGCACTACAGCTGCTATTTCTAGATCGTGCGTTGGGTAATTCCCTTCATGTGGCCTTAATTGCCTTGATGCATAGGCTACTACCTTTCCATTTTGCATCAATACACATCCAAGTCCTTGGCGTGATGCATCACAGTAGATATCAAAACTTTGATGTACATCTGGTTGAACTAACACTGGTGCTGATGTCAGTCGTTTCTTCAATTCCTGAAAACTCTCCTAACATTCCGGTGTCCAAGCAAACTTCTTTTCCTTCTTTAGCAATTGCGTAATTGGCCTAGCAATTGTCGAAAATCCTTCTATAAATCGGCGGTAATAACCAGCCATTCCAAGAAAACTCCGAACCTGAGTAACCGTCCTTGGCGATTCCCAATGTAGTACTGTCTCGACCTTGCTTGGGTCTACTGCGATTCCTTCCGCGGTCATTACATGCCCTAAGAAATCTACCTTACTCTTCCGTAAATCGCGACGCATCAATTTCAGATACAACTGTTGCTCTCTTAGTTTCTCCAGCACTAATCTCAAATGTTGGGCGTGTTCTTCATCCGTCCTTGAATAAACCAAAATATCATCTATGAATACGACCACAAATTTATCTAAGTATTCTATAAATACTTTATTCATTAGGTTCATAAAGTAAGCAGGCGCATTTGTCAATCTGAATGACATAATGGTGAACTCGTAGTGTCCATATCTTGAAGAAAATGCGGTCTTGGGTATGTCCTCTGTCTTGATTTTCAACTAGTGATAACCCGACCTAAGGTCGATCTTTGAGAATACTCCTGCTCCTCTTAGTTGATCGAAAAGATCGTCTATCCAGGGTAACGGGTATTTGTTCTTTATCGTCACTTCGTTAAGCGCACGATAATCTACACACATCCGGAAGCTCCCATCTTTCTTCTTAACGAATAGAACCGGTGCTCCCCAAGGCGACGAGCTTGGTCTGATGAATCCCTTTTCCAACAATTCCTCGATCTGCCTCTTCATCTCAACCAGTTCTTCGGTGGACATCCGATATGGTCTCTTTGCTATGGGTGCCGTCCCTGGTACTAAGTCAATTCTGAACTCTATGTCCTCGTCTGGTGGCATTCTGGTAATTCCTCTGAAAACATCGGGTATTCACTAACCACTGGTACATCCCTTATACTGACGGTTTCCAAATTGTTTATTAACATCTGTCCTTCTCGAACTGCCTTAGCTTGAAATTCCACTTTCCTACCTTCAGAGCTCTCAATAGACACGACTCTTCGCCCACGCCTATCTGACCTTATGCTTAGTCAACAATCCATTCCGTGATAACATCCAGGTTTGGGTATCTAAGATAATAAGGTTCGCTAGGAACTCTACTCCTTTTACTAGTATCTTAACTCCAGAACATCCGACCTTAGAACGGAGTTCTGATCCAGGGGATTGAACTAGAAGTGTACTTTTAAGGTTAACAATATCCAGATCATTTGTCACGGCAAAATCTCGAGAAACGAACGAATGTGAAGCTCCGGAATCGAATAACACTGTAGCTGGCACTAAGTTGATAAGGAACTTACCGAGCACGACGTTCGTAGCATTCTGGACTTCGTCTGCGGAGATATGGTTGATTCGACCTCGCGTGAATGCCTGTGGTGTAGCTCCAGCTTGGGCAGGTCCTCGGCTTCCTCCTTGGGTTGGGGTCTTAGCTGGGGTGTTCCCTAAATTGAAGCGCACTGGTGTCACTCCTCCTTTCTTTGGGCACATGTTGGCAAAATGCCCGGTCTCATTACAGTTGTAGCAGCGTCTTCCTGACATCTGCTGATTTCCTCCGCTCTGGTTAACAACCTTGACTGGGGTCTGAGGGGTTTGTCCAGTTGGTATTGGCATTGGTGGCGGTGTCCTGATACTGTTTCCTGGCTGAAATCTAGTGAACTGCTGGGGTGTCATTCTTGTTTTCTGCTGACCATGGCGTCCTCCTTGTTGAGCCATGCGGCGTTTGCGATTGTCGTCAAGTTCTTTGCGCTTGTCTTCCAATATGAGCGCCTTGTTTACTAACTCTTGAAAATCTGGGAAGGTATGGGTGATCAATCCCACCTGTAGGCCAGTGTTGAGTCCCTTCATAAAGCGAGATTGTCTGGCCTTGTCGGTCGCTACGTCTTCTGGAGCGTAGCGTGCAAGTTGGGTGAATTTATTCAGATAGTCGGCCACTGTCTGGCCCCCTTGCTTTAGCGCTCGGAATTCCTCCTTTTTCAACTCCATGATACCCTCCGGTACATGATATTGATGAAAGGCTATGGTGAATTCCTCCCAAGTAATCTCCTGCGGGTTCTCCTGTGACGCTAGTAGTTCTCCCACCATTCAGCGGCGGTTCCCTCAAGCTGGTGAGAGGCATAAAGTACCCTCTCGTTTCCTTCACACTGCGTTATATGCAATTTCCTTTCGATGGTTCTCAACCAATCGTCTGCCTCTAATGGACTGGCATTCCCCGAGAAAGTAGGCGGTCGGGTCCTCATAAACTCAGATAGTCTTGAGTTTGGTCGGGGCATATTGTTGTTAACCTGATTGTTGGCGACTGCCTAGTGGTTGATTTGTTGCACTGTTGCCATCATAGTCTGCATTAGTTGAGTCTGTGCTGCCAGAAATGCTCCTAGATTCTGCATGCGACTGGCGGTGCTGCCTGGGGTGGTGGCGTACTGCTCTGACTGCCTCCTGCTCCGTTGTTACGAATCACCATCTGTTGATCGCTTCGGTGGTTTAGAGATAAGGGGGAAAAGAATAGGCAAGCATAGGAACTTATACGGGGAAACAGGTGTAACTTAAAAACTCTTAAACATCCAAGCATAGATAATAGTAGGTATGGTTTCTTACATAGTCTAGGGACTATGCAACCATAACAATAGTCACAACATCACATCAAATAGTTCATTACATCACATCGCATAGCTAGGTTTGTAATTAAAGACGCGACTCAACACAGGTGAGTCTCAACGCAAAGTCGACTATCGCAACTCAAAAATCACCTCCAACCATCTCGCTCGCTCGCCGATCACGTAAACCGGCGGGTGAGTGGCATCGGGCAACCGATCCCCATGCCCTCCCATTGGTCTTCTGGGGTACCACCGCCGCTGGTCCTCGGCGCTGGGCGCTCCTCGCTCCTCCGGCTCCTCCTCGTCGCCGCTGCCGAGCTCCATGACGGCATCCGGCCTCGACCGCAGAGAGCCTCCTCCAGCTCGGCGATCCTCTCGAATCGCGGCATCCGGTCTCCCAGAGCAACCTCGGTCTCCTCGAACGTGGTACATAGCTCAAGCTCCGGGTCGTGGCGCCCATGACCTCCTCTGCGCCGCAAAGAAACTGCCCAGTGCACGACGGCGGCGTTGCCCTCTAGCTCCAAGCGCTCGAGAGGTCCTCCGCGTCTTGGTGCACACGAAGCGGTATCCCACTCGAAGCCGTGGTCCCTGCCGACCCGACGCAGCGCTACCGGGCACACTCAGATGCCCGCCAGAGCTAGCTCGCTTCACCGTGAGGTGGAGCGGACGATTAGCACGCTGTAGCGTGCTCCCAGCGTACAAAGTGAGGGTGGTCTCCCAACCACGATCGATCCGCTGACCGCCCAAAGGGATCGGTAGAGAGGACGGTCGAAGCCTCCCAACACTGGAGCATCCTCGAGAGCTCGCGGCAGTAGCCTCCGTGACGCCGCCAAAGAGTGAACCATCCGCATCCGCCAAAGCAACGCGTCAAGATTAAAATTTTAAAAGAACACAAAAGTAATAACATAATACAAAGATAGGTATGAAGCAAGGAAGAAGGGATAAGTCAAGATTTCATTGATTATTCTCACAAATTTTAGTCTTTAGAAATTAGCTTTTATCCTTTCTAAAACGGCCAGTCTAACTAGGGTTAAGTCCTATAGTCAAGATGGCTCGATACCATCCTGTCGTGCCCGAATTTTACGGATTCAACACTCGGTATTCTCAGACTAGTCCAGGATCATGCTAGTACACACAGGATAACAGGTTGAAGTACCACAATCATACACAGCGGAAATAAATAATATAATCGAGTTACATGACCTTATGGTCACCTTACATAATTCGCCACGCAGGGCGATAAATATCAAAGTAGCACAAGTTTATCAGTGGAAGCAAAAGTGAAACAAAGAACCCTTCATAACCACAGGCTACTGAGTGCGGCTCAACCCCTTAGTCCTCTTGGCCTTCGATAAACTCCTCCTCCCAAGCCGCATGACTTCTTCTTCGAGGTTTTGTCGATGCAAGGGTGAGTATACAACATACTCAACAAGTCATGCACAATGCGTTCTATTACTACATGCATGGCTTAGTCCAAAGGAAAGGCTTAATTGGTTATTTTGCTTAAAGCAAAGATTTCTTTAAACAGTAATCCTATTAGATTAAAAGCAAGAAACCAATATTAATAATAATTAATTTCTCAATTCCTTTCCAAGAGTTTGGCACATGACCCTAATTTCATTCATCATTCTTTTGGCACACAACCACCCATTCCACGCTTATATTTTGAAAATCTAACCCTTGATCAGAATCACCGAGCAATGTCGGTGCATCATGACACGGCTATTCAATAGATTCACACACACACTGCAGAGGTCAGACACTTTACCCACAGATACATCGCCACCACGTGTGATTGATTGCAACAAAGTCTTTCATAGACTAACACTTAGCGATGATCCTCTCCAAGATTGCCTTTCTAACACTTCCTCACATCGAGCCAAAGTTTAGAACAGCAGACATAGCTTGGATGGGTACCAAGTGCAAAGATGTACGCTCCCCATACAGATTACATTTTTGTGTAACAGTCACCCCGAGGTATCAAAGGAAAGATATTAGAAACCTACTGAACTAGGTCTGTCCCATTCCGGACAAGTGGTTGTACACGGAACTCAGTTCAAAGGCTCGCAAGGTTAAGTCCTTAATTGTCCCGGGCAAGACTTCCGATTTATACTACTCGGCACGCAGCCTTCACAATCTTTCACACATCCCATTGCCACACAGGCCCACCTGGCACGAAGCCTTCTTGCCACTTGCCCCGGTCCAAAACATTTTCCACCCGGTTTTGCATTATTGCAACACATGCCAATGCCTACTTCATTGCACGAGTAGAACCACATAGGTCGCTACCCTCAATTCCATTTCATGACATCATCGCATTATTTCAAAATGCGTTCCATAATTGTTTAGTCAAGATAATGTACTATTTAAAAGACATTCAACAGATACAAGCGTGCTAGCGACTAATCACGGTCTAGCCTTCCGTGTTGGCATTAATGTAGCAACCAACATAATTTAGCATTCTAGGGTGACAAGGTGTTCAGGGCATACAAAAGTATTAACAAGGTGTCGTAAGCAAGATAAGTATTTTAGCTACCGTTCCCACATAAGCAACATCATTTTTACTTAACATAGCATGCAATAATTGAATCAAATTATATTTGAAAATCTAGGGGCAACATGGTCAAACAAGACTTGCCTTCAAACAGTGGTTGGTTCGGTATGAGGTCTCATGACGGGTCTTCAAATTCTCCTCGCTAATTCCGCAACTCGAGTCTAATCGAACAACGTGCACACAATAAATACACTAAAATAGATAGCAATATCATCACGAAAAATAAAATAAAAATCACCGTTAAATAGTTTGCATTTTTACAAATGTTTGGGCACTGGAATCACCCAAATCCGAGTTAAGATGCAAAAGCTATAGCATTTTCAAGTTTGCTAAAATTCAGATAAATATATAACCGAATTACTCTATTTATTTTCCTACTGAAAATTCGGAGATTACCCGAGCAATACACTGTTACTAAGCCTACGTGGCCTCACCTCGAGCGTGGGATGAAGATCTGGCGGCTGTGGTTGCTTGCGAGGCGTCGAAGAAGAAGCGGCGGCGCTGGTCGCCGGACTTGGAGAAGACGACGCGGTCGACAGCGTTTCCGAGCCTCTCCGGTCGGAAGAATTAACCCAGCGGATGCGCCTTTGCTTGGTGAACTCGGTGAGGGTCTTGGCAACGGTGGAGAGCGGTGGATGGCGGCGGTGGGCGAAGAAAACCGAGGCGGAGGTGATTGCCAACTACGGCGAGCAAAAGGGGCAGCTAGGAGACACGAGAGCTAATGGGCGAATGGACCGAATGCGCAGGGCGAGGAGACCAATTTAACAAGCCATAGCACGGTCGTCGAGATGCCTTGTAACGCGTGCAAATCCCCGGCAAATCGCGGCGGCCAACAGAGACAGCGGCAGGCGGCGATCAAGACTGATCCCAAGGTGGTGCGATTCGTCGCCACTGCTCGATCACGAACCGACGGTCCAGATTCAGCGGCGATTAGGGTTTCCTCCACGCGAGCACAGTGTTGGGTCAGCCCAACACTGTAGCTACGGGATTTTCCGGTGTTTCCAATAAAAATAAATGCAGAAATTCAAAGTAATTATTTAGGGCACTAAAAATACCCGAAAAATTCTAGAAAAATTCCAGAAAATATTTCAAGGTATTTAGAGCTTAAATAAAATATTTTCATTTATTTTTGATAAATACTTTTTCTGATATTAATCAATCAAGAGAAGAATAATTCAATTTAATTTTATTTAAATCCAATAAATTCCCAAAAATCCACAAAAATTCAATTAACTCCAAAAATTAAAATTAGGCCAAATTTCGAGACGTTACACCTATCTCGAGAGTGCACTCGGCATAGACGGCTACACCCTATCCCGAGAGTGCACTCAGGTATAGATTTTTTTCCCGAGAGTACACTCAGTATAACCAACTTTTCCCGATAAAATAACACCGAGTGCATTACACTGAGTGTGCCCACTCGGGATAGGGTATCCCGAGTGTTTTGTCCCCTATCCCGAGTGTGGAAAACACTCGGGGAAAATTTGCATCCTTGTAGTGAATAGGCTAGCGACGACCTGTGCGGCTTCTACTTCATGCATCAAATGCTGCTTGTGGTCGTTGGCATACACATTTTCCCTAAGGTATATTATTATGTACATGCATAATTATACTGTTAACCTTTCACATAGAAATTTTAAAATTTAAATTAGAGCACTCATTTTTATTTTGCAGAACCTCAATGTCCCCCAGAAGACTTACAAAGCAAAGAACTCAACAAATTACGAGATCACTTATACCAGTTGTACTGAAGTTATCTCAAAGAACGATAGGTTTAGAGATCATAAAAGCTCCTACTAATCTATTTGTAAATAATATTACATATGTGAATACGATTGCATGTGTACTGACTATTAAGTATGTTTGTACTTTATAATGTGAACAAATGTGATAGATGTGTTGTAATAAAGTGTTTGTGTTATGTGAATGTGATATGTGCATAATGTGTGAATTCTATGCTGTGTGAATGTGATATGTGCATACTGTGTGTAATATATGCTATTTTAGGAGGATGAATTGGAAAACAGTACACCTTTCACTATTGGTTCATTCTAAGAACCGATAAAGATGATGGTGTCATCAAAATCGGACAAGAACTGACTACGATAGCACCGTTATATCACTATCTAATGACTTTATGTCACTATCAGAATCGATTGTGATAACGAAAAAGAATCGATTATGATATTCATTTCTGTAGTAGTGATACTTAATCAACTTGATAAATAAGTACGTACGTATCCATACTTACGTGGCACTGTAACCAATCGATCAAATTTTTAGTGGGCGTGCAGGTATGGTGAGCACTTTCGCAAAAGCTAGGTTAACAACAACGACGATGTACACGTGCATGGTTCACCCTCGTAGAACCATACGTACGTATACATATGGTACGCATGATTCCTCCGGCAAATACCAAAAGTATTGACACAACGCGTTTCTTCCCTTTTCTTTTAGCATCTGATTGACAGATAATGTCATGCTTTGTCGGCCAATGTGATACATCGATCAACGAAACAACAATTAATAAATCAATTGTCATAGCGGAGATACATATAAGATTAATTAGACCTTCACCTTCCTGTGGGGTACGTGTGCCTCCTAGTTTGCTGGTGAGAGGGCCAACCAGCACAAGAAACCCTAGCTACGTGCGTATGTCGACAATCATGTAGAACGGCCGTTACGTGGGTCATGGCAATGCAAGAGAAGAAGCAATGCGCAAGGAAATTATATATGTGTATGTGTGTGTTGCTGCCCATAATTGGATGCACTCGAATACATCTATGTATATATGGCTATAAATATAAATATATATATATGATATGGCATATGTTCTAGCTAGCTTCAGGATTATCTTGTACATGAAGTGACTTGGCAGCAAAGCACTGGTCACTACTACCGAACAAGTGATTACTGCCGGGTCCACATCGGCATCACTACCGGATGTGGACCCGGCACAACCTAAGTGGCAGTGATAGTCGAGGACTATCACTGCCGGATGTAAACCGGCAGTGATAATAATTATCACTGCCGGTTTATACTTAAGAACCGGCAGTGATAATAACTATCACCGCCGTTCACAATTTCCATCCGCAAGGATAATATATTATCACCGCGGTTATTATTTAGAACCGCAAGGATAAGTAACCATCAACGCCACATTTTCAATAATATCCGCAATGATAAGTAACTATCGCGCCCAATTGTTATCAATATCCGCATCGATAACTACTATCATCGCCTTTTTTCTTGTTAACCGGCAGTGATAACTCTGTGTCCTATTTTGGTATCCAAAACTGGCAGTGATTGGTTTTTTAAACCTTTGTACATATATATTTTTGTAGTATATGTTGTAGCATGTATATACATTGTATAAGATATGTATGCTCAGACGTATGTGCACAATAATAGTATGAAGCATCACTAAAGTGTAATTGAAATACATTGAAGCATCATAATATTTAATTATTACATTGTTCATTCACTTTTGAAGCAATAAATTGTTCATTCAGAATTGTTGCCATGGAGAAATGGTCGTAAAACTCGCCCTTCGTGTGGAGAATTTCTCGAATTGTGAACCCAGCTATCTGCTCTTGAAGGGCATCAATTTCGTGGTCGAGCAGGCTGTTGGTGCCCTGCTTGACGCGCTGTCAACGGAGAAATTGAAGCATTAATTGGTGTCATCGTCTTTATAAAAAAAAGTACGGGTCAACATGTAATGATCGATATACCGGTGGCCGTTGTAGTCCGTATTGTCGATGATGAACGCGTGGATATGTGTCATTGCGTCGATCCACATAAATTGTTCCTTGGGGTTGTTTCTGCATGGAAAATCGTGTGTATTCTGAAATTTTTCACGTATGGACGATGCCGTTTGCTCTTCTTGCAAGATTGTTTGTACACCTGCTCATAGTTTTGAGTAGTCATTAAAATTAATTATGCAATGGGATGGAAGATTATTAGAGCAATAATGCAATGACCGAGTTACCCGTTAGCAAGTCTATTAAGTCTTGGTATTCTTTGTCGGTTTCCTCATTGAGTCCAAGACGTTGATGTTGCTTTCGTCTAACATGAAGACAAGGACGATCCAAAGGAAAGTCGCAGAAGCCAATTAGTCGTCACATTGTGTTGCGATCAAATATGAGACACTAGTAGGCGGGAAACACGTCATCGAAGTTGTAGGGTAAAAGCACGTAGTCCTTGTGTTGTAGCTTTAGCGCCTTGAGTACGTACACCTCAACAACATTTATTGTTCTTGGATCTTCAATAAATTTGCGATTGACCATGCCGGGTCCAGAATCCTATCTTTTCATTGTTGTTCGCTCTAAGTGTCGTGGTTCCATTCTACGAAAAAAGAATTCAGACCCTATGTTTAAGAGTACGTGAATATACAAAGATGAATTATACAAGAGACTTACGTAATCCATATTCTTAATATAGACACGCCCGAGCGCCTCGTTGGTATATCGATATAGTTCCATGTGTTCAACCCGTAAAGATTCGTCATTGTTGTGAAAGTCCATATCTTTGTATCGATCGAAAGCAAGTGTTTTTGTCTTTTGGACATACTGCAGGTACCAATCATGTAGACGCCGTAGTTGTGTGGTCAGTTTGACCTCCTTATTTGGATGCAGCAAAGGTTCCCCTGTAATACCGCTAAATCGTTTTCCTGAGTTTCTGGCCGGAGTTGTCTTCATTTTCTTGATTCAAGGATTTCTTCCGGAGAAAAGTTTTGCCGCTCGCAGTTTATTAAAGGTTTTGAGTTTTCCGTGAAATATTTATCGGAATGGTTATTTTCTCCGAGCCGTTTAGTTCTGCGGCAAGTTATTTATCCTGTCATTTGTCTTATCGCGCCAAGAATTAAATTTTTGTGTCGCGCTTTTGGTTAAAAGTTGACTTGGGTTTTAGAGGGGTTTTTAGAATTTCCTCCTCACCTACCTCTCTCTCTTCCTTTTTAGTGTGTGGTCGACAATTTTGGAGAAACCTCTTTTCTCCCATGCTTACCGACTCCCCATTTCTTTTCTTCCCCGCCAATTCTTCCGGTGCAGGCGCCATCTCTTCTTTCCCTGGTGCTTCTCCTGCCGAAGTCCCTGGTGCTCCCCCTGCCGAAGGCCCTGGTGCTCTCCCTGCCGAAGGCCCTGGTGCCTCCCCATGCTGTTGCTCCCTGGTGCCGGTCCTCCCCTGGTCGAGTTGGCAGCCATGGCCTGCGCCTCCTGGGAGTCCCCGCCGTTGCCAGCCTCCGGCCAGCCGTCCGGCCTTGCTCCGGCGAGCTCCCCTCCAGCGGCTCCTCCTACTCCCCCGGCCGGCGCCCTTCCTCCCTCGTTCCTCCATGAGAAAGACTTGAGGTAAAAACCCTAAGTCTTTGGGGGAGTTTAATTGCTTGCATGCAAGGTGTTTGTGTTAATGTCTAGCTGGGGTTCATGATTTTGAGTTGTTGGGGGGTTGGGAAATGGAGAGACTAGAGTCAATGAGAATGTTCTGTTCGGACAGATTCTCGTCCTTGGTTAGAGCTGCTAATGGAAAATTCTACAAGCGTTTCCTGGGGGTTTGGCTATAACGAAAGTTGTAGATAATCGAATTACCTTTCAATAGAGACCGAAATCGCTAATTTTCGTTCAGCCGTTTGAAAGTTATGGCATTTTTCGTGAGGGCTGTCCAGAGTAAGTCGGGTAATCTGTATCCTCTGTTCGTCTTCGATCTGGGAGCAGAGGGTAAGTTGGCTGAGTGAGTGGCTGTGATATATGCGTAGTTTATCTCCTCATGGTCGTTTCAAGTGCAAGAACGCAAAAATCCGATAAGCCAATCAAAAGTTACGCTATTTGGAAGTTTTGTCCCGAAGCTGGGAATTTCAGCGAGCTCAGTTTCTCGGCTGAACTTTAGTGTGTGATTTGGTGGCCTTCGTGGCATCTCTCGCATGAGTGGCTATGGCGTTGCTGTAGATTAGCCTCTTATGGTTAAATAGAGGTAAGGATCCCATTTTTCGGCTAAACCAATTAGGAGTTAGGCTCTTTGGAGCGCTGCTGTCCCGGTTAAGCAGATTTATGTTTTTCGGGTTTGGGAATGGATCGTAGGATCGAAGTCGATATGAGTCCTGTGTTTGTTTTGTTAGTATGTTTTGAGTAAAATGTATTTATTTGCAGGTGATGTGACCCCAGGTGTGGCATCAACCTCTCGCCACTCTAGTTCGAGAAGTTAAAGGCAAGTGCATACCCTAGATTGCGGCTAGGACGATTAAACGATTGTTTGCTCTTAGCGTAAGTAATTGTCGATGCATACGCAAGAGGTAAGCCTTGCTTGGCTATAACTAGAAAGTGCTCCCTCTTATGAAAATATCTATGATGATTAAAAGTTTACGGAATTGATGCAACTACACCGTGTTATTGAGTGTGGATGTATGTTCATATGTGATGCTCCTTAGTTTAATTGTTGCTCGTTAATTAGATGAACTCTAAGTGAGACCGAGCTTTTAGTAAGGTGGATTATAGTGAGTAGATTATTCGAGTGATTGGGACTAACAAGGGTTTGGTTCAAACGGTTAAGTCCTTTATAAAGATAGTATACGTGAGCATTTAACGCAAGTGTATTGTGTGAACATGGTTCGTGGTCGTAGGATGTGGTTGCATGATAGAAACGCTGTCATGAGTTGCCATGCCTTATGGTTGAATCTGCTTGTACAATTACCGCTAGTGACTTAGGAATGTGAGAATTGGCTATGTGTATGTATGTGGATATGATATGTTTGTGTATGCATTGAATGAAAAGTTGCATTTCATTCATGAAAATTGCATTTGTGCATTCATAATGGAAGAGGCGACCCATGCCGACAGTGGGCCTCTGTGTTCACACGTAGTGAACACGAAAGTCCTATTTCGTAGTCCCATTCATCGAGGTGAATGGGAGCGAGACAAGAAGAGTAGGCACCTTCCATCTACGGGATGGAAGGGACGGAGGGTGCACACCGACGGTGGGCACCGGCAAGACTGATGACGTGCATGGAAATGAGCATTCATGTGCATTGCATCTTTCATAATGAGTGTTGTAGTAAATGGTGTGTCAATTGGATGGTGATTGTGGTAATTGAAGGTTGATTCGTGGACTCAACCCAAAAAGGGGAGATTGAATTGAATTTGATGAATTAGCACATTTCCTTGTCTTGCTAATTATGTTGTATGAATATCGGGGAGTGAAGTCGAGTTATGAACTCAAATTCAATTGATGAAAATGGTTTGAGTTGCAACAAGGGGTAGTTAAGTCGGGAGACGTTGGATTTAGAGTCCAGTAATGTTTCTTTGGCGTTGAATGGTTTTATTATCAAGTTTATTACTTAATTGCGATGAATTTTGGTTTAGTCAAGTTTTGTTTTAAATGAGTACAAATGCGTATTTTCCGGATGTTGCTTCCTTTGTATTACTTGCTCTTATGGTCAAGTTCTTGTTTTACTTACGATAAACTGGAATTGTTACGCTAGGTACTTTGGTCGAGTCTTGGACTCACGCTTGTTGTTTCTTGTTTTAGGTACCTTGAAGTCGACTCACGGGATGGGCGTAGTAGTAGCATCTGCACGACTTCACCACTACCTCCTCATTTAAATTAACTTGTAACATCCGGTTGTAATTAATAAGGTTGTAACGTGTTGTTAGTCGTGGTGGAGTTTATTACCGCCTATTGGTTGTGTGATTGGTTAACTAAGGACCTGCTAGAATGATATCATATTATCTCGCATGTTTTCTGTCTCACGAGTGGATGTCCTCTATTCTAGAGAGGTCATGCTTAAATTTTGTAAATTTCGCGACTTAGTTTTTCTTAGGCCGCTTAAGAGTTTAGTGATTAAATTCAGTTTCATTTTTTCAGAGATGTGTCGCTTGAATGTGGAGTTTTGGTAGCATTCAGTGCGCTGGCGCTGGGTGTTACAGATTGGTATCGAGCGGCTTCAGTCCGTGGTGTTTGAATGTAGTGAGTAATTCTAGAATGAATTTAAAATGTTCTTTGTGTGAAGGTAGGAACATGGTTTAGGTTGAACCTTTAAAATGTGGCCCTCACGGCAATAACCATAAAACTTGACGAGAATGGTTAATTGATTTAAAACCCACACACTCGATGCATGAGGAAGGGATGGGATATCGCTGTATTGAGTTACAACGTTCTTTTGAGATTTATGCTATATTGATATTTGTTGAAATGTTATGTGTAGTCTTGTTGAGGCTATGATATCATTGATGGCTATGATTTCGATGTAGTGATTTGTTTTGTGGGGTCCGGTGGGACTCCTTGTGCCGAAGAGATTTCGGCCTTGTCGTGTAGCTGTGTTGGTCGTTCTCCCAATTTATAAGGAGTTGTTGTACTTCTGCTATAGGTGGGAGCATTGATGGAGTAGGTTTTCCGGGCTTTGACTCATTTGGTCTTTTTGGATTTAAGTCAAAGAAAAAAAAGGGGGGTTTTGTTGTTGTGCCTCGTTGGTTGATGGCGGGGAAAGGCATGGAATTTTCGTGTTGTCGCTCTTCGAGTTCGAGTTTTGGATTTGGGGCTTTAAAGGAAAAAGTGTTATTTGATCGAATCGCTTTTCCGTTCCGTGAATCGATTTGTGTAACTCCTTCCCTTTGTGGAATTTTGGAATTTGATGATTGGTTTGGAGAGCTGTTGAATGGCCAGGCTTGAGTCCTGTCATTTTCTAAGTCTTGTGAGAGTCGAGCTCCTTTGGAAGTTTTGGTTGGCTTTTCTGGAAGGGAAATTATGACAAGTTTGGTGGAGGAACTTGTTAAATAAGTTGATAGGGTTCAATTGTCTAAATCATTGGTAACTTAGATAGTTGATCTTTGTGTTCGTCATATGATTGACGGATAGAAATTGTGGATGGTAAGTTAATTGGGTTAAAATTTCAACCTATTTTCTTTGATGAATTGATGGAGGAGAATTTGTTTATGGTTGGTGATAGCATCTTCGAATGCGGATGTAATTAGTCGAAAGGATAAATTCTGGAGAAAGTGATCCAAGGAAGAGTGGTTATGAAATTCTTACTAAGTTTTGTTGGGGCTTCCCAAAGGCGCTAGGTGTGAGCATTGAAACCTGTATTGTTTGAGGTGCAAGAGTTTTAGAGATAATGGGATGTAAAATGAGCTTGGGTTTAAATACCTATGGAAATGGATTGTCAGTGTAATCATTTGGATGTATGCCTTTTGTTTAAGGCGTTCTGTTTGGTGTGCAATAGAAGTTACCATATGAGTTGTGTTTCGCCAAGTGGTGGAGTTAGTGGGTGAAAGATTATGAGGAAGAGAGCATGCATACTTATGGAATGGTGTGACGATAGTCCTTAGACTTGCCATTTAAAGGAAATAAATAGATGTAATGGAAAATATTGGAAGTTCTAGAATGGGATCTATGGGTATCCCTAGTCCGATTGGAGTTGGACTTAAATAAATGAAAGTGATCTTTATGTAATGTGTTTAAAAGTTGAAGCTTATAATTAAGTCATAAGTGATCATTGCTAATAAAGTGGATTTTGTTGAGTCTTGAAATTGGTGGTGTGTTTAGATGTTGGGTTCCAGGATCGGTTTGCTATTCCTGAAATGTTGGTTTTAGGATTTGTGTGTTGTGTTGCTTTTTAAATCGGGTGATTCTTCGATGTGAAGCTTTCCACCTTAGGGCTCAAGGTATGGAAGTGGTTTATGTTGTCAAGAAAATGGAGTTCTCTTCGTTTTGTGGCTATCTTTGAAGAAAGTTTGCGTGAAGTTGCTCTTCTCAATTGAGTCCCCCCTCGTTGTGCATTTCATTGCTTTGATTTCAAATTGAGAAAAATGGTTAATTTTGGAAGAGAATCGAGATTCTCTTTGTCTTCGATTGGATGCGGATTCTTTGTGTGAGTAATTTAAAGATTTTCCAAGAAGGAGAACCTTGTATGGATGGGATTTAATGAAGTCCTAATTTGGGGTTAAGTGTTATTGGTATAGGGATTTAATGTGGAGAGTACGGAGAGGTGTTCCTTATCGTGGTTCTGTCCTTGTAGGAGGATCATTTTGATCACCTTGTCCCTGGGTTGCGTGGGACTTTGTTGTTGGTGGACTGGGGGGAATTAGTCACTAAATGCTTTACTTCCTTAAGTTGTTGGAACCCTCGGATTCATGGGTTAGACTCAATGTGGGTCATTCGGAAATGGATGGTTCGGGCCAGAACCTTTTTTTTGAGTGGTTGTCTCGCTGTATGAGACAAGTTTGAAAGAAGGTCAAGTGCAATGTTGTGTTATGAGGGAATATGATTGGTGCCCTGTGGGGCTAATCATTTCGATAGTAGAGAATGATTCTTGATCCTGTTGTTTCTAAGGGCAACTGTTGAAAAAGTAAAAGTTGTGTTTTGATTCCTAGAGAATTCCGGTGTTACTTGGTTAGAAATAATGATGTGTTCGGAAACCGGTTAGAAGCTTGTTGAATAAAGAATTCGTGTGTGGATCTTTGGTTAGAAAGGTTAATCAATGAGGAGAGATGGGAATCGAGTGTTTTCTTGGTTCGTAGGGGATCCAAGTTTAGCACCCAGCTGCTTAATCGGATAGCTTGGGTGTTTAGATGATAATTAGTTGGATGCTTATTATAGTAATGTGACTCGGGTTATTCCTGTCATCACGAGTTGGTTAATCTGCGGTATGGAGTTTTAGAGAGGAGATTTAAGTTAGGTGAGTGAAATTGGATAGAGAAATGAGAATTGAGTTAGGAGTTAGTATTATGATCTTCCGGGAAGAATCGTTGGTTAATTGGAGGTTGTGTATTGAGGCGCTAAACAAGAGTTGTCTGATTAGTGTTGGTCTTTGAGAAAGACCTGGCTTCCGAGTTTTGTACCATGTGAGTTGAGGAGTAGAGTGAATGTTGATTTGTTGATGGATGAATGAGTTCAGTTGCTTGCTTCTTTTGTTTGGCAAGAGCCGTGGTTTGAGTTGTGGAGTTTTCTCTGGCGTGAGAAGTACCTGGCATGTTCTTTATGGACATTTTGATTTTGGCAATTCGGTTTTGTTGCTCTTGTGGGTGAGTGTTGAGGTGTTCGTAATTCGAGGTCGAATTGCTAAAGGGGGAAGAGTGTAATACCGCTAAATCGTTTTCCGAGTTTTCGCCGAGTTGTCTTCATTTTCTTGATTCAAGGATTTCTTCCGGAGAAAAGTTTTGCCGCTCGCAGTTTATTAAAGGTTTTGAGTTTTCCGTGAAATATTTATCGGAATGGTTATTTTCTCCGAGCCGTTTAGTTCTGCGGCAAGTTATTTATCCTGTCATTTGTCTTATCGCGCCAAGAATTAAATTTTTGTGTCGCGCTTTTGGTTAAAAGTTGGACTTGGGTTTTAGAGGGGGTTTTTTAGGAATTTCCCTCCCTCACCTACCCTCTCTCTCTTCCTTTTTAGTGTGTGGCTGACAATTTTTGGAGAAACCTCTTTTCTCCCATGCTTACCGACTCCCCCATTTCTTTTCTTCCCTGGCCAATTCTTCCTGGTCTGTGCGCCATCTCTTCTTTCCCTGGTGCTTCTCCTGCCGAAGTCCCTGGTGCTCCCCCTGCCGAAGGCCCTGGTGCTCTCCCTGCCGAAGGCCCTGGTGCCTCCCCATGCTGTTGCTCCCTGGTGCCGGTCCTCCCCTGGTCGAGTTGGCAGCCATGGCCTGCGCCTCCTGGGAGTCCCCGCCGTTGCCAGCCTCCGGCCAGCCGTCCGGCCTTGCTCCGGCGAGCTCCCCTCCAGCGGCTCCTCCTACTCCCCCGGCCGGCGCCCTTCCTCCCTCGTTCCTCCATGAGAAAGACTTGAGGTAAAAACCCTAGGTCTTTGGGGGAGTTTAATTGCTTGCATGCAAGGTGTTTGTGTTAATGTCTAGCTGGGGTTCATGATTTTGAGTTGTTGGGGGTTGGGAAATGGAGAGACTAGAGTGAATGAGAATGTTCTGTTCGGACAGATTCTCGTCCTTGGTTAGAGCTGCTAATGAAAAATTCTACAAACGTTTCCTGGGGGTTTGGCTATAACGAAAGTTGTAGATAATCGAATTACCTTTCAATAGAGACCGAAATCGCTAATTTTCGTTCAGCCGTTTGAAAGTTATGGCATTTTTCGTGAGGGCTGTCCAGAGTAAGTCGGGTAATCTGTATCCTCTGTTCGTCTTCGATCTGGGAGCAGAGGGTAAGTTGGCTGAGTGAGTGGCTGTGATATATGCGTAGTTTATCTCCTCATGGTCGTTTCAAGTGCAAGAACGCAAAAATCCGATAAGCCAATCAAAAGTTACGCTATTTGGAAGTTTTGTCCCGAAGCTGGGAATTTCAGCGAGCTCAGTTTCTCGGCTGAACTTTAGTGTGTGATTTGGTGGCCTTCGTGGCATCTCTCGCATGAGTGGCTATGACGTTGCTGTAGATTAGCCTCTTATGGTTAAATAGAGGTAAGGATCCCATTTTTCGGCTAAACCAATTAGGAGTTAGGCTCTTTGGAGCGCTGCTGTCCCGGTTAAGCAGATTTATGTTTTTCGGGTTTGGGAATGGATCGTAGGATCGAAGTCGATATGAGTCGTGTGTTTGTTTTGTTAGTATGTTTTGAGTAAAATGTATTTATTTGCAGGTGATGTGACCCCAGGTGTGGCATCAACCTCTCGCCACTCTAGTTCGAGAAGTTAAAGGCAAGTGCATACCCTAGATTGCGGCTAGGACGATTAAACGATTGTTTGCTCTTAGCGTAAGTAATTGTCGATGCATACGCAAGAGGTAAGCCTTGCTTGGCTATAACTAGAAAGTGCTCCCTCTTATGAAAATATCTATGATGATTAAAAGTTTACGGGAATTGATGCAACTACACCGTGTTATTGAGTGTGGATGTATGTTCATATGTGATGCTCCTTAGTTTAATTGTTGCTCTGTTAATTAGATGAACTCTAAGTGAGACCGAGCTTTTAGTAAGGTGGATTATAGTGAGTAGATTGTTCGAGTGATTGGGACTAACAAGGGTTTGGTTCAAACGGTTAAGTCCTTTATAAAGATAGTATACGTGAGCATTTAACTGCAAGTGTATTGTGTGAACATGGTTCGGTGGCCGTAGGATGTGGTTGCATGATAGAAACGCTGTCATGAGTTGCCATGCCTTATGGTTGAATCTGCTTGTACAATTACCGCTAGTGACTTAGGAATGTGAGAATTGGCTATGTGTATGTATGTGGATATGATATGTTTGTGTATGCATTGAATGAAAAGTTGCATTTCATTCATGAAAATTGCATTTGTGCATTCATAATGGAAGAGGCGACCCATGCTGATGCGGGCCTCTGTGTTCACACGTAGTGAACACGAAAGTCCTACCTCGTAGTCCCATTCATCGAGGTGAATGGGAGCGAGACAGTAAGAGTAGGCACCTTCCATCTACGGGATGGAAGGGACGGAGGGTGCACACCGACGGTGGGCACCGGCAAGATCTGACGTGCATGGAAATGAGCATTCATGTGCATTGCATCTTTCATAATGAGTGTTGTAGTAAATGGTGTGTCAATTGGATGGTGATTGTGGTAATTGAAGGTTGATTCGTGGACTCAACCCAAAAAGGGGAGATTGAATTGAATTTGATGAATTAGCACATTTCCTTGTCTTGCTAATTATGTTGTATGAATATCGGGAGTGAAGTCGAGTTATGAACTCAAATTCAATTGATGAAAATGGTTTGAGTTGCAACAAGGGTAGTTAAGTCGGGAGACGCGTTGGATTTAGAGTCCAGTAATGTTTCTTTGGCGTTGAATGGTTTTATTATCAAGTTTATTACTTAATTGCGATGAATTTTGGTTTAGTCAAGTTTTGTTTTAAATGAGTACAAATGCGTATTTTCCGGATGTTGCTTCCTTTGTATTACTTGCTCTTATGGTCAAGTTCTTGTTTTACTTACGATAAACTGGAATTGTTACGCTTGTGTACTTTGCTGAGTCTTGGACTCACGCTTGTTGTTTCTTGTTTTAGGTACCTTGAAGCTGACTCGCCGGGATGGGAGTAGTAGTAGCACGTGCACGACTTCAGTCACTACCTCCTCATTTAAATTAACTTGTAACATCTGGTTGTAATTAATAAGGTTGTAACGTGTTGTTAGTCGTGGTGGAGTTTATTACCGTCTATTGGTTGTGTGATTGGTTAACTAAGGACCTGCTAGAATGATATCATATTATCTGCATGTTTTCTGTCTGCTCACGAGTGGATGTCCTCTATTCTAGAGGTCATGCGAAATTTTGTAAATTTCGCGACTTAGTTTTTCTTAGGCCGCTTAAGAGTTTAGTGATTAAATTCAGTTTCATCTTTTTTCAGAGATGTGTCGCTTGAATGTGGAGTTTTGGTAGCATTCATGTGCGCTTGGCGCTGGGTGTTACATCCCGCTAATCTAATTTCCACTTTACAGTGCTCGCTGCCCTTCAAGACCACTTTGGCTTCCAGAAACAGATGCTTCGCCACCATCTCCTTTAGATTTCTTCCTAGAGATGCGATCGTAGTCCGATAGTTGGCTAGGTTGAGGAGCTTCAGCTTATCCGTCTGTCTGCTTAACCTTCGCTAAGTCCAGAAGAAATCCCGCTTAGGTGTTCGATTTCAATCTTAGCAAAGGGTATGCCTTCTTGAAGTGCTTTTCACATAGGCGCCTACTTTTTTTTTGTTTCTTCGTCGGTCATTTCATATGGTCGTTTGTTGCTAAGAGTTTTGGCTAGCTTCACGATGACTAACTTTTCCCCGATTGTGTAGAATGTACAGATCGCGGTGCTTTTTGGTCGTCTTGTGGCGCCGAGCAGAGGAGTTTTCTTGGGTGACGGCGGAGGAGGAGGACTTTTTCCGGTGGCGCTGGAGCGAAGGAGCTTTCTTCGATGACGCCGAGGAGGAGGATCGTTCCTAGATGGAGACTCGCCGTCATCGTTGTCTTCATCATCGCCGTTGTCATCTTCGAGGCAAACTTTATATACCGCTTGGCGCCACGCGATGAATGCGCCTATGCTTTCTCCAAGACTTTGCCCCTCCTCGCCCGCGATCTCAACCTCTACTTTGCGGTATCTGTCAACCACGCTGTCAACTGCAACTCTGGCGTATCCCCGAGGAATTGGGCGGTTATGCAATATCGCCTCGCTGTATGGCTAAGCCACCCCTTCACCACCTTGATGGTAATGTTCGCTACGGCAAAAGTGCATCGCAGCGGTCGGCTCTATGATTTTGTCCACAGAAAACTACACGCCGAGTCCTCTGCGGGAGGGTTAGCGGATGCTTGGCTGCTTTTGAGAACCCCCCGGGACTTACGCTATGTGACCGATGACCTACGCTATGTGACCGACGCTCGCTCAGACCTTTGTTACCATTTCTCGCATCACTCTCATCTGTTCTTCAAATTCGACTTCCCTTCTATGCATCTGGTCTTCTATTTCTCGTATACACGCTCATTCAACTGTTTTATCTGGATTTCTTTGGTCGCTTGTACATATAGGCATCCTCTGGGAATGATGTTTTCCACGGCACCAAGCCAACCCTCTAGTGCGACTGTGGTGCTCCCTATTACCCAAGGCGCGTGTTAGCTCGTCGTCCTCCCTTCTTGGCGTGAAGGAGCCCTGAATAGCTTCGAGGGCATCCGCGATCTTCCTCGAGATTTCCTCGTCTTTCTCGCTTCAAGCTTAAGCGACCATCATCCGACAGAGTAGCTCCTCGCAGCGGCCGATGCTTCGATCCGGGGCCATGTGAGACGCCACAGCTTCAACTCCATCAAGTGCTAGCTGTTCTTCCGTGCATCCCACTTGGGTACTTTCTTCACGAGCCACCGGTGCCTAGCACATGAGGGTAAATGTTCTTGTCCGAATTTGTTTTGTTCATTGGCCGATAGCCCGGCTTCATCGATATCTTATATTGCTTGAATTCATCCCAAAATTGATGTAACCTCGAATCTATTAAAATCCGTGTTTGATCCTTCTTGACGACTCTTATTTAGCTTTGTCTTCCAGTTCTTCCATGCAGTTCCCATAATGCTGAGTGCATGTTTCCTGGCAATCTCCAACTGATCTTCGGGGAACTGAAACTTCGCTGTCAACTCTGTCCACAATGTTTCCTTGATGTCATCGGGAACATACGACGGAGAATCGCCCTGACGTGTCCATGATTTGTAGATGATGGGCACATTCTCTCTAGCCAGGACCCCGCATGCTGTTCGATATGGCCCAAGCAATGACTCGGGTATAGCTGGTTCTCCGATTGCACTAAGCTCAATTATCACCTTCGCTCACCCGCAAGATCTTCTTTGGGACCTCGCCCGCGACACTGCCTCGGTGCACTAGATGTCGACCTGCATTTTGATTGTTTCATTAGTCGCTTGGCTCTCGCTCTAATTTCATCGGGAAGCATATCCTACGATATAATCCTAGTAAAGACTTACCTCATGTACATTTGTTGCCTCGACTTGTTCCAAAGTTGAGGAACTCGTCGGGCTTCGCTCTGGGCTTTGGTCCATGGGCTCAGCGCCATCCGGCACTTGTCCATTGTGAGAGGCCATGTGTGGCAAGTTTTCTAGAATTTTAAATTAACAAAATCACGAGATGAATCTTCGCATATATATAAATGTTTTGCATACGTAAGGCGTAATACTGTAACGTACATATATATTAATAGTGTAAATTTCAAAATCTTAATCGCATGGATCGATTCTACAATTTCACATATACTTACACATGATACATATACAATTGACAATTCACATATACTTATACATATCACATACACTTACACATGATACATATACAATTGACAATTCACATATACTTATACATATCACATACACTTACACATGATACATATACAATTGACAATTCACATATATACTTATTTGCTCAATAAAAATAACGAATCATTCTTATTCCACACTAATATGATTTTCTTTTTCAAGCCAGCATGATGCTCTTGGCGCCCATGCTTTTGTAATGGTCAAATCAGACAGATTTTCAACGGCCAAGACTGATGCCGCCGATGGACTCATTTCACGGCCGCAACGATCGCTATGCTGTCGTCGTTATGGAGCCCATCGCGACATCAAAGCCAATCACCGGAGAAAGTTCTGGCTCGACGGACAAAAGCATGGCTGCCTGTGAGAGCATACGATACAACTGGTGAAGAAGGCCACGAGGTGACGTGGTTTGGTTGACTAGGAACCGATTGCTCGCTTTTTGGTGTAATAGACTACTAACATTCTAGTTGTGGATTTATAACCTTATTTCATTTTTTGAAAATCATATAAATGTGGAATAAGAATGATTCATTATTTTTATTGAGCAATAATCAATAATATTCTAAAGAATATATGAGTTGGGCCCTGTCTCTTTAAGGTGCGCTTTCTTGATGAATTTGTGACAACCTTACCTTATTGAAAATAAACAATATTTCAATACTTTAATGAGACAAGAGAGTAATTAATTGAGAACTGAGTGCTAATATATATCTAATGAATCAGATAATGGAAATAACCTTGTCGACTAGCATACACATTTCCACACAAATTCAATACAAGCATATAGTTATCCTCACATAAGTAAAATATCTAAACAAGACCAGTCAGTACTTAAGATACTCACATACATAACATACTCAAACAAAATTTCCTCACAAATTCACAACATTATGTCATTCATATGGAGGTAATTATGTACGATTGCTCTCAGATTATTGGGTTTGAATGAAGATTAGAACCTTCATCTCATCACAGATGTGCAAAACAATTAATTGAGTAAATAAGGCCTTAAATCATCACATAGCAATAGCATCGGCCAACCCTAGAATCATCACAGAGCAACATCACAGAGCAATAACATTGAGAACCCAAGAATCATCGATTGTCAATGCATGTTAGTCTACCAACTTAAGGCCTTATTTACAGAACAATTGTCAATATCATCGAGAACCCTAGAATCATCACAGAGCAATAGCATCGGCCAACCCTAGAATCATCACAGAGCAACATCACAGAGCAATAACATCGAGAACCCTAGAATCATCACAGAGCAGTAGCATCGGCCAACCCTAAAATCATCACAGGGCAACATCACAGAACAACATCACAGAGCACTAACATCGAGAACCCTAGCATCATCACCAGCTTACCGGCGCGGGGAGGGGTCGCCGCACGGAGGAGGCACCGCAGGGAGGGAGGGCCGGCGCAGGGAGGCGTCGCCGACGGAGGAGGCACCGCAGGGAGGGAGGGCCGGCGCGGGGAGGCGTCGCCGCACGGAGGAGGCACCGCAGGGAGGGAGGGCCGGCGCGGGGAGGCGTCGCCGCACGGAGGAGGCACCGCAGGGGAGGCGTCGCCGCACGGAGAAGCGCCACCGCACGGAGGAGGCACCGCAGGGAGGGAGGGCCGGCGTGGGGAGAGTCGACGGCGGCTAGGGCGCAGAGAAGAACTCAAACAAATTGCGAAATGGCTAAGTGCGGGAAATGGCTAAGTGCGGAGTGAAATGTATATATGAGGATTATTAATGCCGGTTCAAAGATATGAACCGGCAGTGATATATTATCTCTGCCGGCTTATTATAGACCCGGCAGTGATAGTGAAACATCACTGCCGGTTCATAAATGACCGGCGATAATATTTTATATCCTTCTTGGGTCATAACGCGCCGACACTAAAAATAATTATTCTTGCGGTTCATTTTAATGAACCGCAGTAATAATTATTTTGGCGTTATGATTCCAGCGATATAATATTATCGCCATCATTTATGAACCGGCAAATGATATTGTAATAGTAGGGCCCGTGATGTTCTATTGTAGTGCGCGTGATATATAGCTATTATCGCGGTTGCAGACTATGACGTGGCACTGATATGTTTTATTAGTGTGCATTCTCGCTTGTCAACCGCAAAGATATTCTCTCGCTGTGCTGAAGTGGCAAGGACTTATCGCGCGGCAAGAAAAAGTGGCACACTTATCGCGCATGCAAGGAAAAGTGGCACACTATAATAATCAATACTCCATAAATTTCAAATTGAAGCATGTCCTTCGTACAAAATGTTTATATCAAAAATTAAAGCTTGACCTTCATACAAAATAAAGCATATCCTTGATTACACAACTAAGTTACAATCCGCCTTCGTTATGATCATGGCGTATGTATGTAGCTTCCTCTATGTCTTCCATGAGACCTAGGTCGATGTTCTCACCGAAAGGAGGAAGCTCATCAAACCGGTTATAGTCTTCCTCGTCGACTACATTCTCAACTCCCACAATCCTTCTTTTGATTGAAGAACCACGTATGTTCCTTGTCATTGGATCCCTCACAAAGAAAATTTGTGTAACGGCATTAGCAAGTACAAATGGTTCTTCTCAGATCCGACGTGTTTGAAGTCCACGGTAGTGATACCATACTTGTCGATGTTCACGCCCTAGGTAGCGACCCATCGGCACCGAAAGAGGGGACCTTCAAAGGCCCATAGTCAAGCTCCCAAATCTCTTCTATGAATCAGAGTACGCCGCAGATATTGCCATTCTTGTCATAAGCATCTATACGGACCCATTGTTTTGGTTGGTGCTCTTGTTATCTTGTGCTCTCGATAAAATGTGTACCCATTGATGTCGTATCCTTCAAATGTCAAAATTGTATATGATGGTCCCTTAGCGGCGTTCTCAATTGAGCGACTCTGCTTATGTATGCATCATGTATCTAAGCAACCAATCTCCAAAGTTATCTCTGTTTCTCATGATCCAAACCTCGACTTACATGGGTTTTGTCTTCGTAGCATGTTCTTGTGCATGTCGACATACGGGCCGCTAACCGATTGGTGCAGAATCAAAATGTGCTTGCGTGAATGAAGCACGATCATTTGTACGGATCGATTTCGACCTAGTGTCCCTTTCCTTGTAGCCTCCTTCATGGCGAGATACGGGCACACCAATCGGTTTGAGATCCATGTAATCGATGCAGAACTCAATGAACTCCTCGGTTCCCCAACCTTCAAGCAATGCACCCTTCCCACGATGTCGATTCTGAACATATTTCTTCACAATCCCCATGAACCTCTCGAAGGGTACATCGATGTAGAAACACAGGCCAAGAAATCAGATCTCTTTCACAATATGAACAATGAGATGGACCATAATATCGAAGAAGGATGGAGGGAAGCACATCTCGAGCCGGCATAGAGTGTGGATCACGTCTTCTTGGCAGCTTATCCAGTTTCAACGGGTCGATGACCTTCGTGAAATCGCGTTGAAGAATGAACACAACTTTATAATTGGGTCTCGTGACTTTCTCCGCGAGAACACCCTAATTGCTACAGGAAGCATCTGTGTCATCATCACGTGGCAATCATGAGATTTCATACCAACTAATTTCAAGTCTTTCATTGAGACTAGCCTCTTTAGGTTGGCAGAATAACCGGATGGAACTTTGACTCCGTGCAAGCACTCACACACGCTAATTTTCTCAATCTTGCTTAAAGTGTAGCAAGCTGCGGGAAGGTACTTTTTTCCTTGACCCAGGTCTTCATGATGCAGCTCCTTCCTGAGTTTCATATCTTGCAGGTCCATCCGTGCCTTGAGTGTATCTTTTGTTTTGCCAGGTATGTCTAGTAAAATACCAAGCAAGCTGTCACACACGTTCTTCTCTATATGCATGACATCGATAGCATGTCGAACATCCAGGTGCTGCCAGTAAGGTAGGTCCATAAATACTGATCTCTTTTTCCACAAAGGAGCTGTATCACCGGAACTCGGGACTGATGTACTTCCGGCTCCCTTTCCATGGATAATTTTAATATCCTTTACGGCCGCAAATATCTCTTTGCCGTTGCGATGTTTCGGAGCTGAAGCAGTCTCCTTTGTACCGTCAAAAGCTCTCTTGTTGTTGCGATACGGGTGGTCCTTATGAAGGAACCTACGATGCCGCATGTAACACATTTTTCGACAGTGTTTCAGCCACCGGCCCTCAGATCACCCATGCAATGCACGATCCATTGAATCCTTTTATAGTCCGCCGAAAGATTGCCAAGAGGGGTAATCATTGATGGTTCTGAACAACAACGCCCAGTAGCATGAAGTTCTCTCTTCGTACTCATCCCATACCCGTACACCGTCGCTCCACAATACCGTAAGATCTTGAACCCGATGGTTTGAGGAACACATCAATATCGTTGCCGAGTTGCCTCGGCCCTTGGATCAAGAACGGCATCATAATGTACTTCCTCTTCATGCAAAGCCAAGGAGGAAGGTTGTACATACATAAAGTCACCACCAAGTGCTATGACGACTACTCATGTTGCGAAAGGGTTCATCCCATCCGTCTCGAGTCCGAACCTTATATTCCTCATGTCATATGCAAAGTGTTTCTTGTATTTTCTGTCGATATTCCTCCACTGCGCGGAGTCAGCAGGGTGTCTAAGCATTTCATCCTTTTTACGCTCCTCGGCATGCCATCGCAGCAATTGAGCATGCCTTTTGTTCGCAAACAGACGCTTCAGACGGGGGATTATAGGGAAATACCACACCACCTTGGTCGGAGGTCTTTTCTTCTTACACTGCCCCTCGATATCGTCATCGCCGCGCTTATACCGAGATGCCTTGCAAACGGGACATGCATCCAAATTTGCAAACTCATTGCGATACAATATGCAATCGTTTGGACATGCGTGTATTTTCGCACTTCCGGTCCCAACGGCAAACAAACTGCTTGGCACGGTACGTGGTTCTTGGCAACACGTTACCCTCCGAAGGACATCTCTGAAGAAACCTAACAGCTCCGTGAAACTCTTGTCGGACCAACCATTGCTTGCCTTCAATTGCGGCGTCAAGACAACATGCGACTTTTGAACTCCTCTTTGCAACTTTGGGTACAAGGGTGTTGTAGAATCCTCTACCATACGCTCAAACTTCGAAAATCCCTTTCACTCGTGAGGTCCTCCTCCCCATCATGCAACATCTGTTCTAGATCATCTTCATGGTTATCGATGAATGTCTCTTCTTGGGTGTCGACGAAAGTATTTTCCACCGCGGTCAAGTCGTTGTCTTCATCATCAATCAGATGCCCTTCACGCACAATGTCATCTTCACCATGCTCGGTCCAACAGGTATAGGCAGGCTTGAAACCCCTTCGAAGCAAGTGTGCACGGATCGCCTCAAGGTTCGAAAATTGCTTCTCATTCTTGCAATCGATGCACGGCAACAAATATAGTCCATCACTTATTTGACTTGTATGCGCCTTGCCGCCTTTCGAAAACTAGTCACACCGTTAAAGTACTCTCTATCACGACGGTCCGCTTCATACATCCATCTTCGATCCATCTACAAATATTTACAACAAATAAAATCTCAGTAAATCAATAAGTGCTCACAAATTGTTTTATACATTTAATTTGTTACGTAGTGCTAATTAATGTAGAAATTTTCATTACTTATAAATCTATATCCAAACCTTCATACAAAATAAAACATATCTTTAATTATACAACTAAGTTACGATCCGACCTTCATGTTTATCGATGAACGTTTGGCCTGGTACGTAGTTGCTATTAATTATATATAAATCTATATCCAAATCTCGATTGTAAAATCAATTAAATAATTGCTATTAGTTATATGTAATGGTCCGTCTAGCAAATTTACATTACTTACAGAAGTATTAAATTAACATACACGAAATAAAGAAACAATTTTAAGTATTTAGATTGAACAATAGTTAATTATGAAGTGCTACCACATTTAAATTCAATCAACATATTAAATGCAATCACTATACATATAAAAGTTGGTAATTTCAAATCTAAACTCAAGATTACAAATCTAATTGTGTTGACTAGGCAATCAATAATTACGATCACAACCTACAACAATATATAACATAATATCCACCTAAACAAAGACACGAACCTTAGATCGGTTAGAAAAGCGACAAATTAGACCAAATTTGAGAGCAAAAATTAGCCCCTCTCCACCCCAATCGAGCAAGAACAGAGCTCCTCTGCATTCGGACATCTTGGGAAAGGGGCAGGGTATATATAGTGCGATATTATCATTGCGGTTTATTCTCTAGAACCGCAAGAATATATCATCGCCGGTTCTATCTCAAAAACAAGCAGTGATATGGCTGCCTTTTTCCGCGCATTTTCTTTATCACCGCGGTTACTTCGTTGAACCGACACTAATACTTTCACGCCGGTTCTATATCTAAAACCGCAAGTGATATGGAGCCGCTTCCGCCTAAATGATTTAGCGATTGCGATTATACATATATCGTTCCTAACGCCGGTTGAAATTAGAACCGACGGTGATAATATTATCACCGCCGGCTGAATTTAATAACCGGCAGTGATAATATGAACCTTCAACTCCCGCCACCTACGACCGTCGCTCTTCCCCATTCCTCTGGCCAATTGTTGCGCTTCCCATTCCTCTACCAACCGTTGCTCTTCCCCATTCCTCCTCTATATAATGTGCAGCACATCCATCAATCTGTGGCAATCACAATATAATCCACCATTGCAGCAAGAATGGCCCCACCCAAGAAGCGCGCACGTACTGGGCAAAGCACTGATCCGCTTCCAGAGAAGAAGGAGGAGGAGAAGGAGGAGGAGAAAGAGGAGGAGGAGGCAGAGGAAGAGGAGGAGCAGGAGGAGGAGGGCGACGAAGACGACGACAGCGGCTGCGGCGATCTCCTTCGGCGTTGGGGCAAGACCAACTCCGCCACCGAATCGGATTCGGAGGAGGAGGAGGAGCACCGCCTCAACTCCGATCGGTCATCCGGCAGTAGCTCCGGCGACGAGGAGGAGGAGGAGGACGATGACGAGTTTTCGATATAGGGTTTAATATGTTTTCTATCTGAAATTATGACTATATGTAATTATGGACTACAAATGTTCTGCAAGAGATAAATAACAAATGTTTAATATGTTCTGTTTTTTATCTAATTATGCTTTGATATGCTCTGTATCTTAACTAATTTTGGTAAGATCATCGCCGGTTCGGAGTAAAAGCGGCGGGAAAATGGTCTTATCAACGCCGTTAAAAACAAAAACCGGCAATGATAGATCACTGCCGGTTTATTATATAAACCGGCAGTGATATCTTCTTATCACTGCCGGTTCACTCTAAACCCGGCAATGATATTGCCTCCATTCGGGCTGCAAAATTTTACTATTCTTATCACTGCCGGTTGAGGTTAGAACCGGCAGTGATAATATTATCACTGCCGGTTGAATTTAGAACCGGCAGTGATAATATTATCACTGCCGGCTCAGACTTACCCGGTAGTGATGGGGGGTCGCGGATGATGTAGTCTGTAGTAGTGGGTGATGTCATGACTCGTGACTCATGAGAGCTATCAACTATCTATGTATGTAGCTTAGTTATCTCGATCGATAGTCCAAACGGCGACTAGCACTATCTGCATCGCCTCATCGCGATTTCATCATCGCGCAGGCCGGTCCGAGCAGCGATGATATATATCACCGCCGGTTCCAAATTCAACCGGCAAGGATGATATTATCACCGCCGTTCAAACTTCAATCGGCAAAGTGATAAGAATAGTTTCAATTCTCGCAGCAATGGAGGTAATATCATTGGTTTAATAGAGAACCGCAAGTGATAAGAAGATATTACCGCCGGTTTATATGTAAAACCGTAGTGATTTATTATTGCGGTTCTATAGTAAAACCAAAGTGATAAGACCATTTTCACCGCCGTTTTACTATAGAACCGATAAATGATATTATCGTTTCATTATTAGTTGATGCATGAACATAATAAACATTGTAATTTATCTCGCACAGAACATATGAAAGCATAATTAGTTAAAAAAACAGAACATATGAAAGCATAATTAGTTAAAAAACAGAACATATGAAAGCAAATTTGTAATTTGCGGGATATGTATTAATTAAAATAACATTTACAAAGCATAATTTGTTCAGCATTACATATTTAGTCCTAATTATAATAGTCTAATGGCGCGAAACCCTATATCCAAAACTCGTCGTCGTCGTCATCCTCCTCCTCGTCGCCGGAGCTGCCGCTTGATGTGTGGCGGTGCTCGTCCGCCTTCTCATCTGAATCCGATTCGGTGGCGGAGTTGGTCTTGCCCCAACGCCCATTCCGCCGCCGTCGTTGCTGCCGTCATGCCGTCGTCGTCCTCCTCCTCCTTTGCCTCCTCTTCCTCCTCCTCGCCTCCACCTCCTCCTCCTTCTCCTCCTCCTTCAGAGCGACGGATCGGTGGGGCTCACCAACACGCACGCTTAGGGGTGCCATTGTTGCAACAAAAGTGGATTGTGTGGGGCCGCAACAAGAGTGGATTGTGTGGATTGTGACAAGAGTGGATTGATGCAACAATCTTGGCATTATATAGAGGCGAATGGGAAGAACAACAGTTGGCGGAGGAATGTGAAGCGCAACGGTTGGCGCGGCAGAGGAACCGCAAGCGACGGTTGGTCGGGCGGGAGTTGAACGTTGAGTATCACTTGCGCGGTTTGTATTACCAACCGGCGGTGATAATCGACTATCACTTGCCGGTTAATACCTATAGCCGGCGATGATATTATCGCCGGTTTAATTTATAGCCGCAGTGATATTTAAATTTACTTGCCGGTTCGTATATTCAAGCGGCGATGATATGTATTTTCGCGCAACGCAATTTTCCCCGCGTAGTATGACCTTATCACTGCCGGTTCTGCACAGAACCGGCAGTGATAAGGTATTTTCCCGCGTAATATGACCTTATCACTGTCGGTTCTTGGCGAGCCGGCAAAGTGATAAGCTATTTATATAGCAATCTTCACCGACCGACGATTTCCTACCGAGCGAAGAGAGGCGCTCTTTGGTCGGTGTATTTTTCTGGAGAGGTCTTTGCCAAATTTGGTGTCGAGATTTTGTTCATATTTTTCATCGAATCGACATCTTCTCCGAACCGAGCAAAACAAAGAGGAGCTGTATTATCTTGGGGAGTTCTTTGCTGAAAAATTGTATTAAAATTTTTCGAGGTTACTGACTTGATGTATGTTATATTTGTCGTAAAATTTTACTTTATGGAGTGCTATAGATGTTGATAATTGCTGATTGTACGGTGTGAACAGTTTATGTCGGTACTGCTCAAATTAAGATCTAGCTAAATTATTGAATAAATTATAATTCATATTGTAGCTAAATTATTGAATAAATTATAATTCTTTGCCGATTTTTAATAGTAAAGGATTGCTAGATGATCAATTATAAATAGTGAGAATTGCTAGTTGAATATTTAAATAATGGGAAATGGTAGATGGATTTTGCAATAATGAAAGTTGGAACATAAATAATTATTTAGAAATATATCCTTATATTCAATTATATGCTTGTTTGTTGTAGATTAATTTAATTTAATAGCTAGCGCTACATAACAAAATGAAATGAAGAAATCTTCTAAATAATTAAAAATGCTAGATGGATATTTAAATAGTGAAAAAGGTTTGATGTATTATATAGGCAAATTGCTAGATGTATTTGTAAAACTAATCATTTACAATTATATATTGTTATTTGCAGATAAATTCATATCCATTTTAGTGATGTAGTGGATGTTTAAGTAATAAAATTGCTAGATGGACAATTATGCATAATTGTAATTAATTTAATTAATGAAAATTTGTTATATGGATTTTAATAGTAAAGATTGCTAGATGATCAATTATAAATAGTGAGAATTGCTAGTTGAATATTTAAATAATGGGAAATGGTAGATGGATTTTGCAATAATGAAAGTTGGAACATAAATAATTATTTAGAAATATATCCTTATATTCAATTATATGCTTGTTAATTTGTTGTAGATTAATTTAATTTAATAGCTAGCGCTACATAACAAAATGAAATGAAGAAATCTTCTAAATAATTAAAAATGCTAGATGGATATTTGAATAGTGAAAAAGGTTTGATGTATTATATAGGCAAAATTGCTAGATGTATTTGTAAAACTAATCATTTACAATTATATATTGTTATTTGCATAAATTCATATCCATTTTAGTGATGTAGTGGATGTTTAAGTAATAAAATTGCTAGATGGACAATTATGCATAATTGTAATTAATTTAATTAATGAAAATTTGTTATATGGATTTTTAATAGTAAAGATTGCTAGATGATCAATTATAAATAGTGAGAATTGCTAGTTGAATATTTAAATAATGGGAAATGGTAGATGGATTTTGTAATAATGAAAGTTGGAACATAAATAATTATTTAGAAATATATCCTTATATTCAATTATATGCTTGTTAATTTGTTGTAGATTAATTTAATTTAATAGCTAGCGCTACATAACAAAATGAAATGAAGAAATCTTCTAAATAATTAAAAAATGCTAGATGGATATTTGAATAGTGAAAAAGGTTTGATGTATTATATAGGCAAAATTGCTAGATGTATTTGTAAAACTAATCATTTACAATTATATATTGTTATTTGCATAAATTCATATCCATTTTAGTGATGTAGTGGATGTTTAAGTAATAAAATTGCTAGATGGACAATTATGCATAATTGTAATTAATTTAATTAATGAAAATTTGTTATATGGATTTTTAATAGTAAAGATTGCTAGATGATCAATTATAAATAGTGAGAATTGCTAGTTGAATATTTAAATAATGGGAAATGGTAGATGGATTTTGCAATAATGAAAGTTGGAACATAAATAATTATTTAGAAATATATCCTTATATTCAATTATATGCTTGCTAATTTTTGTAGATTAATTTAATTTAATAGCTAGCGCTACATAACAAAATAAAATGAAGAAATCTTCTAAATAATTAAAAATGCTAGATGGATATTTGAATAGTGAAAAAGGTTTGATGTATTATATAGGCAAAATTGCTAGATGTATTTGTAAAACTAATCATTTACAATTATATTGTTATTTGCAGTTATGTGCTTATAATGTGTTTATCGTTTTAATTAATTAGCAATGCATGACTACTATAAAGAATAAATTATTTTGATATCGTTTGTTCATATACTGAAATGTAGTTTGATATAATTAACTGTAGATGGACCGAAGGTGGATGTATGACACGGACCGTCGTGGTGTAGAGTTCTTTAATGGTGTGACTTGTTTTCTGAATGCAGCTGCGGCACACAAGTCGAGAAACCTGGCGGACTATATGTGTTGTCCATGCGTTGATTGCAAAAATGAGAAGATGTTTTGTAACATAGAGTCGATACGTGCACACTTGCTTCGAAGGGGTTTCAAGGCTGGCTATACCTGTTGGACTGAGCACGGTGAAGATGATATTGTACATGAAGGGCAACACATTGACGAAGATGATATTGTACATGAAGGGCAACACATTGATGGAGATGACGGAGACAACGATATGGCGGTGGAAGATGCGTTCGTTGATACCCACGAAGATGATCTAGATCAAATGTTTGCGTGATGGGGAGGGGACTTCACGAGTGAAAGGGAGTTTCAAAAGTTCCAACAGATGGTAGAAGACTCTACAACGCCATTGTACCCGGCCGCAAGGAGGAGCCTGAAAGTCGCATACCGTGCTTTCCTCTGCAGCTTGAAGGCAAGCAATGGTTGGTCCGATAAGAGCTTTCTTGGTGTTATGTCTCTTGGGGACTTGCTTCCAGAGGGTAACGTGTTGCCTTCAACTACGTGCCGTGCCAAGCGGGTTGTCTGCCCGTTGGGACTGGAAGTACAAAGAATACACGTATGTCCAAACGATTGCATATTGTATCGCAATGAGCTTGCAGACTGTAATACTGCAAAACGCTTTTCTAGTTTTTGGCCGGTGATGTTCTCATTTTGCTTGATTCAAGGTTTATTCTGAAGAAAAATTTTGTCGCCTCGCAGATTAAAAAAAAAATTTAGTAATGGTTAGGGTTAAAGGTTTAGGTTTGGGGAGGGTATTTTGGATTTCTCCTCTTCCTCTTTGCTTCTTGTGGTGTCATTCATTCTCAACGCCAAGATATTTCTCCGGTGATTCCTAGCCAACACCCCATTTTTTCTTTCCTCTGGCGTCGCCCGGTGGTGCGCCCCGGTAGACTCTGCTGGCTCCATCTTCGGGCTCCCCGCCTGTGTCGCGCCTCCCTAGCGTCCCGACGCCGCCTGAGCCGGCCTCCCGACGCCTCCCCGCCACCTCGGCCTTCTGCTCCCGGCCCGCGCCCTTGGTCGCCCGAGCCTCGGACGCTGCGCTGGCGCACTCATGGCACAAGACTGGTCGGCCTCGGCGTTCTCCGACCATCGCCACCTCGGGCCAAGATGATCCCAGGAAAGCACCTCTTCCCGCCTCACCTTCCTGTCGGCGCCTCTTCTGGTTGTCTTGCCCTCGGTCGGCCCAAAGATCCGTGGCAAGGCAAAGAAGAAGAAGCAGCTCTCCCCATCTCCTCCTTCCCCATGGAATTGCTTTGAGGTATTCTAGCTTGGGTGTTTCTGTGCATGCTAGGTGTTCGATGAAATGCCTAGGAGATTTAGGTTGTGGTATCACAAATGAGTGAAGTGTGCAAGGTTGAGGATGGGTTTTGAAATGCTAGAATCGATGCCATGCTCCCAAGTTTATCAGTGTTAGCTAGGATTAATTGTCGTTGATGCCATGTTGTCATGTTCTTTTGAAGATCATTGGACTAAGTATGTATTTGTGTATGATGCTTCTGATCATTTTCGATGTACTTGCATGTGCTCAAGTTTTGCTTGCTTGATTTATGGTTGTACACCCCGAAGAGCTATTGATATAGAAAGTGCCATCGGAAAGAGCTGGATGGGTGTTTTGCCAAGCGTTATTCTGATATTGCTAAACAATGTGGAAAGTATGGAGTGCTAGTCTTGTTGTGATCTTATTCATGTTAGTGGGCATATTAGAAACCGTCTATTGTCGTTTTGAACTATTTATGTTAATCTTTTGCGAAAGGGGGCGTATTTTGGGTAGGTAAGCATGTGTTAGTAGATCTTTGACCCAGAGGTAAAACTCTTGTGGGAAATGTGGTTTATAGTAGTAAGTGGATATCGGGTAATGCATGATTATGGATTTGGTTGTGGCAATTGGTTTTGATTTCTTTGGTTATGTCTTGGTTATTTGAGTTCATTCATCTAGGTATATTTATATACTACTGTTATTACGAGGTTGTTTTGGTATGAGTAGTATGTATATATATACATGATTGGTTAGGTTCGTTTTGTATGCACTACCATTGTGGGTTCTCATGGCAAAGCATTTGACTGGAAGGTAGTTAGTTAAATTATAAGATGCATATATATATATATATATATATATAGAAAGAGAGAGAGAGAGAGGAAAAGTATCAAGTTTACTATGCCATGTTTTAATCGCTACCATTGTCTAATTGGTATACATGCATGTGATGAGTGCATAATACTGAGTTTCATACTTAAGATGACTGAATTTCATTTGAGCTTATTAAAAGTAGACCATGTGTATTGAGTTGTTAATCAATTTAGGTGGTATGTTGTCTTAAGTTATATCGTGTGTATATGTTCTAAAATTCAGGCTTTCTTTAATCCCGGGAAGTCGTGCGAACGCTAAGATTCCAAATGCCACTCCATTCCCGTCGGTAAAAGGCAAGTGCATCTCCTAGAGCGTTAGTAGGGTGTTAAATGCTTTGCTTGCAATAAACGTATGGAAATTCTAATGATTTGGTTATGTTTAATAGCATATCTAGAAGTTGTTTCTTAGCATGGTAAATGGGATGGATGAATGTTAGCAATGGGAAGGTAAGTTATTCAATTTCTATTATTGCAACGCCTTATGAATTGTATAAATGAGTATGGTTATGTTGATGCAAAGGATAAAGTGATTAAATGATAATGTGTGTGTTATATTCATGTTTGTGTTGTGCTTAAACACATGACTTTATTTACTCTCGAATGAATTACACTGGGGAAATAGCAAGTTAATTGGTACATCCATATTGGTTATGACTATGTGTGGTGAAAATGAATGAGGGATGAGATGCATTCACGTCAATTGCATAATTGCATTCATGATGGACGAGGCGTCCCATGTTGATGCGGGCCTCGGTGCTCACCCGTAGTGAGCACAAAAGTCCTACCTCGTAGTCCCATTCATCGATGGTGAATGGGAGCGAGTCAGTAAGAGTGGGCCCCGCCACGGGATGGGTGGGATTGAGGGTGCACACCGACGGGTGTGCACTCAGCTATACCGGTATACGCTATGACAATGTGCATTATGAGCATGCATGGTGCATTCATTTTATGATTCATGAGTAAAAAGAATGAGAACATAAAAGCCTTGCATTGTGTGTTACATTTGGTAAATGTAGTATGGTGATGAGAATGGAAATGACAGGTTGAGTATTGAGTCGTGGAATCATCCTGAAATGATTGTTGAGGCATGAGTAAGGTTTATTTATGTTTCCGAGTTGGATGTGGTAAGTAGGGTTAGTTTTTGTTTCTTTAACTGGATGATTTCAATTAAGTATTGGTTATGTCAAAAGATGAAGTAGTTGTGCTCTTAGGTTTGGTTGTATGTGAATTCAAACCGTTTTCTTTTATTTACGGATACCAATTAAAGAAACTTTTACTTTGTGTCTTGAAGCATTTATATTCTAGTCGAATTCATTATTTTCCCTACTTGATTGCACTTTGCTGAGTCCGGGACTCACGCTTGTTTGTTTTCTTATTTTAGGTACTTTGAAGCTGGCTCGTCGGGTTGGGAGTAGTAACACGTACACGACTTCGGTCTCCAACAATCTACTTAATTGATTCGTTAAGTTGGATGTAATTAATGCGGTTGTAATGTGTTGTCCGTCGTGGTGGTGATTATTAAATGTGTTGGATGTGCGATTGATTAGCTAAGGACCCGCTAGAATGATATTATGATTGCTATTGTTCTTTTGTCTCCGAGTGGATGTCCATAGTTCTAGAGGAGGTGTCTGCGAAATTTTTGGTGAAATCGAGTTTGCAAAGATTTCGACTCCGAGGAAATCGGGTGTTACTGATTGGTATCGAGCGGGCTTCAGTCCGTGGTGTTTGAATGTAGTGAGTAATTCTAGAATGGATTAAAATGTTGCGATGTGAAAGTAGAAACCTGGTATAGGTTGAACTTGTAAAATTTGGCCCTAGGGCAATAATTGTAAAACCTGACGTAGAATGGTTAATTAACTAAAATTTGACACACTCGATGCACGAGGAAGGATGGATATCGTTGCATTGTGTTACAATGCTTATTTTGTTATTGATGCTATGTTAAATGTTAATCTTGTTAAGACTATGGAATTATTTTCTGGGATGTGCTTTTAAAGTGGTATTTTGTTTAGTGGGGTCTGGTGGGACTCCTTGTGTCGAAGGGATTTCGGCCCTGTCGTGTAGCCGTGTTGGTCGGTGTGGCAGTTGTGAGCCAGCACCGGAGGATTCATAACCTCGTGTGAGGAGAGTCCTTGTTCTTCTGCCTTAAATTGCAGTATGCTATTTGGGTTTTGTCTTCTTTTGGTCTTCTTGGATTTAAGGCAAAGAAAAGAGTATTATGTTGCGCCTCTTTTGGTTGCTTTGTGGAGAAAGTCATGGGTTTCTTCGTGTTGTCGTTCTCCAAGTTGAAGTTTTGATGAAAAGGCTTAAGTTGTGAGAACTTAATGTTTGGGGTTGTAAAGGAAAAAGTGTTATTCGACCGATTCGTTTTTCCTTCGTGTGAATTGATTTGTGTAACTCCTTTCCTTCGTGGAATTTTGGAGTTTGAGGTTTGGTTGGAGAGTTGTTGGATGACAAGGCTTGAGTCCTGTCATTTTCTAAGTCTTTTTGAGAGTCGAGCTTCCTTGGAAAAAAAAATTTGGTCGGCTTGCTTGGAAAGGAAAATACGACAGTAAGAGTAAGTTGTAGGTTGATTGAAGGTCTTCCCATATGAGATTAGTAGAACGATTGAGTTGTTAGGGTGGTTGACCCTGTAGTGATAGATGACAGGAAATTTTCTGTTGGTTATGGTAATCCATGGTTAATAGTAGTGATGATGACGAAGGAATAACAAGTTTGGTTGAGGAACTTATTTTAATTAGATGATGGGATTAAATAGTTTCGAGGTGTCCTCAGTGGTCGGATTGTGTGGATTAATAATAAGTTTTATAAGGTGTGGCTAGTATAACCTAAGTCGAGATTGTAATTAAAGTGCGGAGAATTATTGGATTGAATATTTTGGAGCTTGGTTTGCCCTTTAGCAGCGGATGGCCTTAGAGCCATTTTTGGTGATTTATGTCGCGGGGAGACATTGTCTAAATTAGTGGGGACTTGAGTAGTTGCACTAATGTGTTCCTTGTGTTATTGTCAAGTAGGAAATAGGAGGGCAGGCTAATCTTGCTAAAGGTTGTTTTGAAAAGCGATCACCTAGAAATAGGTTAAGAAGTGGTGTTGATGGACATGTTGATTATGGATAAAATCTCAACCTGTTCCCCTTGATAAGCATCTTGGGGGAGAAATTGGTTCAACGTAAGTAATAACCTTTTTAAGCGTGGATGTAATCAATGGATGAAAGATTATGAGGAAGAAAGAGTTCTTAATTATGATTTGGTGTGATGATAGTTTTGGACTACTCCAGTTCATTGAATTACGCCACTCTGTGGTCGTGGCAAGTTATTGGCTCAAGATATAATTGCGGAATCTACACTCAGCGTGTATGAATGGATTGTGCCTTTTTAGCACCTGGACTTTGTTGTCTTTGAACTTGTTATCTAAAGGAAATGAATAAATGTAGCGGAAAAGCGTTGGAAGCTCTTGAGTGAGAGATAATGGTATCAATAGCGCGATTGGAGTTGGATTTAAATAAAATAGGAATGATCTTTGTGAGTGTTCCAAAAGATGAAGTCTCTTGTGGGTATTAAAAGAGATTCTTATTGGTGAAATGATTTTTCGTCTGGGAAATGAAAATTTCCCCTCCCAGTTGGGAGAAAAGTGTTGGTTTTTTTTGGGTGATATCTTTCTTTTGGTGCAAGTGGTTGCTTCTTTTTCAAAAGTGGAGTTTTGTTGTGTTGTTCTTAATCGAGTGTTTCCTCGATGTGAAGTTTTCCACCATGGAGTTTAAGGTGATGGGAAATACTTTATGTTGTTGGTGAGAATTTAGTTCTCCCCAGTTATCCTGTGACCGTTTTTGACGAAGAATTGTGTGAAGTTCCTCTTCTCAGTTGAGTTTTTCCCCTTGTGCATTCTATTGCATTGATTTTAAGTTGAGGAGAGTGGTTAGTTTTTGTAAGAGAATCGAGATTCTCTTTGTTTTCTAGTGTGAGGAAAGAAAATGATTGGATGTGGATTCCTGGTTTGAGTATAAGTGAGATTATGCTCTTTGTTTTGGTTCTTTGGGCAAGATCATCCTAGAAGGAGAACCAAGTGTCGAGGGGTTTTGATGAAAATCCTAATCGGGGTTAAGTGTTGATCGTGCATGGATTCAGAGTGGAGTTAATGAAAGGTGTTTCTTGTCTTGGTTCCGATCCTGTGTGGGAGGATAGGGCGATGCTGTTGATCCCTTGGGCATGGGGGTCAGTCGGAAATGGATGGTTCGGTTGTGAACTTTTTCTTTGAGTGGTTGTCTCGTTGTATGAGACAAGTGTGAGAGAAGGTCAAGTACGATTTTGTGTTATGAGGGAATTTGATTGGTGCCCTGTGGGGCTAATCATTTCAATAGTAAATAATGATTCTTGATCCTGTTGTTTCCAAGGGCAACTATTGAAAAGATAAAAGTTGTGATTTGATTTCTTAGAGGATTATGGTGTTAAGTGGTTAGAACTAGTGGCATATTCGGATTTGGTTAGAAGTTGTGGGATTGAAAAGCCTTGTGTGGCTCCGTGGTTGAAGCTAAGTGGCCGACCGTGGTATAGCTATGATAGGGCGGGCTAGCTCATTCGATGATATGGTTTGATAATGGTTATATGGTTGTAAGGGTTAATTATTGAGGAGAAATGTGAATCAGAGCTTCCTAGGGGATGTAGGGATTAGAACCCCAATTGTTCAATCGAATAGAATTCAGTGATTTGGTGAGAAATTGGCTGGATGCTTAATAAGTGTTGAGACTTGCGCTAATTGTGTCAACATGAGGTCGATAATCTGTGGTACAAGTGGGAATTTTGGTCACTGTCCGGATTCAATAGCGCCTTCGTGTGGGAGATATGAATTCTCAAGTTGAGAAAGAAGTGACTCGAGTTTTGGAGCATTGTGCGTGAGAAGTATCCAACATTGTTCCTTTTGGGTGTTTTCGCGTTGTCAGTCTGCTTTCGTTGTTCTTGTTGGTGCTCTTGTTGTGTTTAGAATTCGAGGTCGAATTCTGCAAAAGGGGGGGAGAGTGTAATACTGCAAAACGCTTTTCTAGTTTTTGGCCGGTGATGTTCTCATTTTGCTTGATTCAAGGTTTATTCTGAAGAAAAATTTTGTCGCCTCGCAGATTAAAAAAAAAATTTAGTAATGGTTAGGGTTAAAGGTTTAGGTTTGGGGAGGGGTATTTTCGGGATTTCTCCTCTTCCTCTTTGCTTCTTGTGGCTGTCATTCATTCTCAACGCCAAGATATTTCTCCCGGTGATTCCCTAGCCAACACCCCATTTTTTTCTTTCCTCTGGCGTCTGCCCCAGGTGGTGCGCCTCCCAGCCGACTCCTGCTGGCTCCATCTTCCGGGCTCCCCCGCCCTGTGTGCCGCGCCTCCCTAGCGTCCCCGGCGCCGCCCTGAGCCGGCCTCCCCGACGCCCTCCCTGCCACCTCCGGCCTTCCCTGCTCCCAGCCCCGCGCCCTTGGCCTTGGAGCCGGGCGCTGCGCTGGCAGCGCAGCGCATGGCAAGACTGGCCTGGCCTCCGGCGTTTCTCCCGGCCATCGCCACCTCTGGCCAGCATGATCCCAGGCGCGAGCACCTCTTCCCCCTTGACCTTCCTGTCGGCGCCTCTTCTGGTGTCTTGCCCTCAGGCCGGCCAAAGATCCGTGGCAAGGCAAAGAAGATGGCCGGCGGCTCTCCCCATCTCCTCCTTCCCCATGGAATTGCTTTGAGGTATTCTAGCTTGGGTGTTTCTGTGCATGCTAGGTGTTCGATGAAATGCCTAGGAGATTTAGGTTGTGGTATCGCAGTGAGTGAAGTGTGCAAGGTTGAGGGATGGGTTTTGAAATGCTAGAATCGATGCCATGCTCCCAAGTTTATCAGTGTTAGCTAGGATTAATTGTCGTTGATGCCATGTTGTCATGTTCTTTTGAAGATCATTGGACTACGTATGTATTTGTGTATGATGCTTCTGATCATTTTCGAAGTACTTGCATGTGCTCAAGTTTTGCTTGCTTGATTTATGGTTGTACACCCCGAAGAGCTATTGATATAGAAAGTGCCATCGGAAAGAGCTGGATGGGTGTTTTGCCAAGCGTTATTCTGATATTGCTAAACAATGTGGAAAGTATGGAGTGCTAGTCTTGTTGTGATCTTATTCATGTTAGTGGGCATATTAGAAACCGTCTATTGTCGGTTTTGAACTATTTATGTTAATCTTTTGCCGAAAGGGGGTACGTATTTTGGGTAGGTAAGCATGTGTTAGTAGATCTTTGACCCAGAGGTAAAACACTGTGGGAAATGTGGTTTATAGTAGTAAGTGGATATCGGGTAATGCATGATTATGGATTTGGTTGTGGCAATTGGTACCGATTTGTTTGGTTATGTCTTGGTTATTTGAGTTCATTCATCTAGGTATATTTATATACTCTTGTTATTCCGAGGTTGTTTTGGTATGAGTAGTATGTATATATATACATGATTGGTTAGGTTCGTTTTGTATGCACTACCATTGTGGGTTCTCATGGCAAAGCATTTGTGGAAGGTAGTTAGTTAAATTATAAGATGCATATATATATATATATATATATATATATATATATATATAGAAAGAGAGAGAGAGGAGGGAAAAGTATCAAGTTTACTATGCCATGTTTTAATCGCTACACTGTCTAATTGGTATACATGCATGTGATGAGTGCATAATCTTGAGTTTCATACTTAAGATGAGTGAATTTCATTTGAGCTTATTAAAAGTAGACCATGTGTATTGAGTTGTTAATCAATTTAGGTGGTATGTTGTCTTAAGTTATATCGTGTGTATATGTTCTAAAATTCAGGCTTTCTTTAATCCCGGGAAGTCGTGCGAACGCTAAGATTCCAAATGCCACTCCATTCCCGTCGGTAAAAGGCAAGTGCATCTCCTAGAGCGTTAGTAGGGTGTTAAATGCTTTGCTTGCAATAAACGATGGAAATTCTAATGATTTGGTTATGTTTAATAGCATATCTAGAAGTTGTTTCTTAGCATGGTAATGGGGATGGATGAATGTTAGCAATGGGAAGGTAAGTTATTCAATTTCTATTATTGCAACGCCTTATGAATTGTATAAATGAGTATGGTTATGTTGATGCAAAGGATAAAGTGATTAAATGATAATGTGTGTGTTATATTCATGTTTGTGTTGTGCTTAAACACATGACTTTATTTACTCTCGAATGAATTACACTGGGGAAATAGCAAGTTAATTGGTACATCCATATTGGTTATGACTATGTGTGGTGAAAATGAATGAGGGATGAGATGCATTCACGTCAATTGCATAATTGCATTCATGATGGACGAGGCGTCCCATGTTGATGCGGGCCTCGGTGCTCACCCGTAGTGAGCACAAAAGTCCTACCTCGTAGTCCCATTCATCGATGGTGAATGGGAGCGAGTCAAGAAGAGTGGGCCCGCCACGGATGGGTGGGATTGAGGGTGCACACCGACGGTGTGCACTCACTATACCGTATACGCTTATGACAATGTGCATTATGAGCATGCATGGTGCATTCATTTTATGATTCATGAGTAAAAAGAATGAGAACATAAAAGCCTTGCATTGTGTGTTACATTTGGTAAATGTAGTATGGTGATGAGAATGGAAATGACGGGTTGAGTATTGAGTCGTGGAATCATCCTGAAATGATTGTTGAGGCATGAGTAAGGTTTATTTATGTTTCCGAGTTGGATGTGGTAAGTAGGGTTAGTTTTGTTTCTTTAAGCTGGATGATTTCAATTAAGTATTGGTTATGTCAAAAGATGAAGTAGTTGTGCTCTTAGGTTTGGTTGTATGTGAATTCAAACCGTTTTCTTTTATTTACGGATACCAATTAAAGAAACTTTTACTTTGTGTCTTGAAGCATTTATATTCTAGTCGAATTCATTATTTTCCCTACTTGATTGCACTTTGCTGAGTCCGGGACTCACGCTTGTTTGTTTTCTTATTTTAGGTACTTTGAAGCTGGCTCGTCGGGTTGGGAGTAGTAACACGTACACGACTTCGGTCTCCAACAATCTACTTAATTGATTCGTTAAGTTGGATGTAATTAATGCGGTTGTAATGTGTTGTCCGTCGTGGTGGTGATTATTAAATGTGTTGGATGTGCGATTGATTAGCTAAGGACCTGCTAGAATGATATTATGATTGCTATTGTTCTTTTGTCTGCTGAGTGGATGTCCATAGTTCTAGAGGAGGTGCTGCCGAAATTTTTGGTGAAATCGGGAGTTTGCAGCATTCTGGACTCCGTAGGAAGTCGGGGTGTTACACAGACATGGATGCCTGTGTTGTTTGCAAAGCAAAGCGGTATAAGAACGCGGCAGCGATATCGAGAACGAAGATGTCGGGTGAGGCGTAAGAAGAAGAGGTGTCCCGTAAGGTGGTGTGGTATTTCCTATAATCCCCGTCAAGCGATTGTTTGCGAACAAAAGGCATGCCCAATTGCTACGATGGCACGCCAAGAGCGTAAGAAGGATGGAATGCTCAGACACCTGCCGATTCTCGTGCAATGGAGGAACATCGACGTAAAATATAAGAAGCGCTTTGCATATGATGTGAGGAATATAAGGTTGGGTTGAGTACAGATGGGATGAATCCTTTTGGCAACATGAGTAGTCGTCCACAAAGACTTGGCGGTGACTTTATGCATCTACAACCTTCCTCCTTGGCTTTGCATGAAGCGAAAGTACATTATGATGCCACTATTGATCCAAGGGCCGAGCAACCCGGCAATGATATCGATGTGTACCTCAAACCATTGGTTGAAGATCTTCTAATATTGTGGACCGATGGTGTATGGGTATGGGATGAGTATAAAGAGAAAACTTTATCCTACGGGCATTATTGTTTGTAACCATTAATGATTATCCTGCTCTTGGCAACCTGTCGGGCCAGACGACAAAAGGCTTCAACGGATCGCCCAAGGCTCGGATGATACTGACTAGCCGGTGGTGAAGAACAATGAAAAATGGCTTACATGCGGCATCGTAGGTTCCTCCGTAAGGATCACCCATACCGCAATAATAAGAGAGCTTTTGACGGGACAAAGGAGACTGCATTAGCTCCGAAGAATCAGACTGGGAAACAGATATTTGCCGCTGTAAAGGACCTTACAATTATTCACGGAAAGGGAGCCGGCAGTACATCTATTCCGACTTCCCGGGATAAGGCTCCTTTGTGGAAAAAGAAATCAATATTTTGGATCCTACCTTATTGGCAGCACCTGGAAGTTCGACACGCAATCGACGTCATGCACATAGAGAAGAACGTGTGTGATAGCTTGCTTGGTATCTTACTGGACATACCTGGCAAAACGAAAGATACACTTCAAGCAAGGATGGACCTCGAAGATATGAAACTGAGGAAGGAGCTGCATCACAAAGAAATGGATACAGCAAAAAGTACCTTCCTTGACTGCTACACTTTGAGCAAGAAAGAGAAAATTAGCGTTTATGAATGCTTGCACGGAATCAAAGTTCCGTCTCGTTACTCGCTAACATAAAGAGACTAGTCTCAATGAAAGACTTAAAGTTAATTGGTATGAAGTCTCACGATTGCCACATGATGATGACACAGATGCTTCCAATTGCAATTAGGGGTTACGCCAGAGAAAGTCCGAGACCCAATTATCAAGTTGTGTTCATTCTTCAACGCGATTTCACGAAGGCCATCGATCCATTAATTCTAGACAAGGCTGCAGAAGACGTGGTTCACACTGCATGCGTGCTTGAGATGTGTTTCTCCATCTTTTTGATATTATGGTCCATCTCATTGTTCACATTGTGAAAGAGATATGAATTCTTGGTCCCGTATTTCTACATCAGATGTACCCTTTCGAGAGATTCATGGGGGTTATAAAGAAATATGTTCGTAACCGAAATCGACCGGAAGGCTGCATTGCCGATGGCTGGGGAACCGAGGAGGTCATTGAGTTCTGCGTCAATTATATGGATCTCAAACCGATTGGTGTGCCTGTATCTCGGCATGAGGGAAGGCTACAGGGGAAAGGGACACTAGGCGAGAAATCAGTACGTACTAGCAATCTAGCTGCATTTACACAAGCACATTTCACAGTTTTGGGACAATCAGTTGTGGTGGCCCCATATGTCGACATGCACAAGAACGTGCTATCCAAAACAAACCCAGGGAGGTCAGAGGGTTGGCTCGCGAGAGAGCACAGAGATAATTTCGGCGATTGGTTGTGTAGATACATGATGCGTATGGAGACAGACTGCACTCAGTTGAAATTGTTGGCTCAGGGACCGTCAACTACAATTCGGACATTCCAAGGATACGACATAAATGGTTTTACATTTTATACAAGAGCGCAAGATAAAAAGAGCACCAATCAAAATAGCGGTATCCGTATAGATGCCTATGACAACAATGGAAATAGGCAAACCTACTACGGATTCATAGAAGATGATAGAACATGAAATTTTTCATTGGAAAAGTTGGACACACAGTACTCCATGATCAATGAAGAAGAGGAGCGGGAGGAAGCCTATGGACAGTGGTACGCGGAAGAAGACAGCAACCAAGTCCCAAGTCCATTTCAAGCGAGCATGTCTCGTCATGGCCGCCTCTCGGTGTACGGACGCCTCGTGACACCCATGCTTTTTGAACTTGCAGGGCTTATTTTTTAAAATCATTTTAGTGTGGAATATATTCTTAAGAATATATGAATTTTTTCATATTATTTTTTCATTTCGAGATGTATATGTATCATGTGATTTTTTTCTCATGTATAAGTATCATTTTAAAGTTACATGTGCACATGTTTGTAGCATGAGGTCACAACATCACTTATTCCTCTCAACTCTAGCAAATTACCATCGCTTGAATTCACAAGTTTGATGTCATGTAGCAACCATAAATGAATGCAATATAATTAACCCAATAACATTTTGGATTGCTAGGAATGGCCTCGAATCGGGACAAGTGCCGAGAGGAGTTCGCCCTCGAATGTAGACGGTAGGAGTGGGTAGCCCAAGTGGCTACTTGAACCTACTGAGGATATTGGTATGGAGCAACTCGACGTCACGACCATGGACCAAATCGACGCGATCGCCATGGACCAAGTCGACGCCATCGCCATGGACCAAGTCGACGCGACTAACATGGGCGAGGTAAAGTATTAGTACGTTAGATTCCCAAAATATTGTAGGGTCATACGACTAATAACAAGATCCAATTGTAGGCTCAAACGTCGGTGAACAAAGGCGCAGCAGTCGTGGTCCGAGCAAGATGCCTAAGGCGTTCACAACATAGTCCAGCTCTCGGAAGTCGAGGAACCGCTATACCAGCGTCGGCATGGCATGCCGTCAGACAGACTGACTGCGGAGTACTTGTTAGGGATAACGTGCCCATCATCTATAGATCATGGACCGCCCGCGAAGGTGATCAGTGGGTGGTTCCCGATGACCTGAAGGACTCGCTATGAGGCAAGCTAAAACACGTATTCCATTTCCCCCAAGGGTCAGAGTTGGTTGCAAAGAAACATGCACTAAGTATCATGTGCACATGCTGGAAGAATTGGAAGACTCAGCTGAATAAGAACTATGTGAAGAAGAATGTCACGCCAAATTTTAACACGCTTCCAAAGATAAGGGAATTTTGGAAGGACTTTGTGGAGTCTGAGAATTTCAAGAAGCCTGATAAAGTGAGTCGAAGAACAAGGCTAACGCGATAAGAATATGTACCTCACACACTAGGCTTTGGTGGCTACGTGAAGAAAATACTGCATGGGATAGCCGCGAACAAGAGCTAACCTCAAGGGCGTTACTCTGCGACGGCCGAGTTCATCGCACGATCAAAGCATGGTTGTTTGGGAGGGGCTTGTCTCGAAGATGGCAGCTTGAGCTTCAGGAGCGATAGAGCCCGGAGGTGTCGCAGAAAATATCGATGCTCACATGGAGTCTTCCCAAGGGCTTTTCAAGCCACAAAGGAGAATGATGAGTCGATTTGCTGTTATACTGGGTAACAAGGAGCATCTGGCGCACTCCGAGGAGTTGGTTTGGTGCCGTGGAAAGAAGGCTTCCCGGTGACGATCGGAGTACAAGCGCCGAAAAGAATAAGAGAAGATGAACCGCAAAGTCAAATACAAGATGTGTGGCAAGAGCGTTAGAGGAAGAGAGAGCGGTGGATCAAGTTGTGGAGCAAGCGATCTGAAAGCTCTCACTCACGACCGCCACTCGATGTGACCCTCCGAACCTCGACCACGGTGTTCTTAAGAGCATTGCTGGCGTCCGCAATGATTCCGGAGAGCATCGACTCCATTTTCCAATGGATGACATCACAATCGACACCGTGCAAGCTGCATTTGTCCGCGACATGGCATTACCATCAAGGTGGCTGATGGCGGGGCTTGGCCATGCGCCTCCTCTCGAGGTTCCTGACCGCCACCCAATACCGCTGGGATTCGCCAGGGTCGAAGTAGACAGTGTAGTTCGACAATATCGCAAAATGGAGGTAGAGATTCCTGGCGAGGACGGAAAAAACAAACTTGGAGAAAACGTGCATGGCTTCCTCGCGTGGCGCAAGAGCTTGATTATGTTCGCTCGGACGATGAGGCCGATAACGACGACGATGATGATGAGCCGCACTCTCCACACGCAGAGACTGCCGCCACGAAAAGTGCAACTCCTCATGCGGCACCAGTTAGGACAAGTCCAACTCCTCGCCGGCACCATCCACAAAAGGATCAACTCCTCCACCGCACCACCAGAAAAGTCCAACTCCTCCGTCGGCACCATCCAGAAAAAGTCCAACTCCTCCTCCAAAGACCACCAGAAAAGTCCAACTCCTCGGTAGGCACATAAGAAGAGTCGAACATCAAGACCATCTCGAAGTCCGCATTGTCTTGTACCAAATCTCGGTCATCTGTGAAGGCAAAGACAGACCTCGTAAGAAATTACCGCCGATATGATCAAGAAGAACGCAAAGAGCAAACGAAGGTCGAGGTAACATCTCACTTCCAAAAGGTGCCATCACCCGAGAAGACTAAAGTCGATGCTAATCGCGCAGGAGTTTTTCTTGAGTATGGCAAAAGCCAAAGAGACAGGCGGGCTTCAACCTTCGAAATGTGGGACTACGAGCGATCTCCGTAAAGCAAAACTTGAAGATGGCTAGTCCGAGGCGCCGATGTCGCAAGCTCAAAAAGATGTCTGCGAACAACGCCGTAATTACGAGCTAGGTCTAAGCCGAAGTACATTAAGGGCAACCGATGGCTCCCAAAAGATTTAGAGAACCTAACAACAAAATTACGGTAGCGCCCATCAAGATACATGCAGCGGTGCCAAGAGGGTATGTGGGCGATCGGTGAAATACAAAGATTCGGATTTTCACAATGGGGATGGCATGTTCGTTAGAGTTCTGCGAATTGTATATGTTGTACCGGCGGATGCTCGGACGCGTCATCGGTCGACTGTGGACTTTGTAAGTCTCTATTTATATTATTGTATATTCTTCTACCGCTCAATCAGATGTCTAACTTCTTTTTACATATGTAGAATGGAGATACTGATTATGTGCAAAAATAAGGATGAAGATTTAGGATTTCTCGATCCGGGGCTTGTTAACGAGACACTCGTCCGTGATAACCCAAAGTTTGTTGAAGACTATTTATTTAAGACTTTCTTCAAGCCGAGAAAGAAAACCTCTCAGACTTGTACCCTATAACTTTCAAAGACGTATTACCCTACTTCTAATATTGTTTTACTATTTTTGCGTGACACGGTGTGGGACTAATAGGTTGTGTTAACATATATGTCTAGTTATCCCGGGTCCTCCTCGTCATCGAGTTAGAAGCTAGCGAGGTTTATGTCTTGGACTCGTTGAGAAAAGAACTTCGTGAGTATGAACATAATTTTTGGAAGATGATGAGCAGTAAACTCGATCGTTCGTTATTGCTCTAGTAATATTTTATTCTATTGTATTTAAGGTTAATTACTATTTAAAATCATTCACAGCAAGATTCACACGGTATTGCAAGAAAGGTGGTCCGCATCTTCCCTGAGACAACTTTCAAAGTAATAACAGACTTTCCATGCATGAGACAGACTGTGGAAATAGTTTATCGCATACTACGTATGTACAAATTTACATGCAATTGTCACGAAGATCGGCTATAACGAAGACATGGTATATAATTACACATTCATGCCTACTTTTCTTTCATTTAACATCTATCATCATTAATTAAATTTCTTTTCTTCAATAACAGCGCTCCAAGTCGAGAACCAATCGCCATGTCGAAAGAAATTTTAGCAATTCAAGAGCATATCATTTGGATTCATTGACTAACATGTCATCGATCCAAAGAGCGAGTTCCACGACGGAAGCTTCGATCTAAAGTGAACGAGATGTACTCACACTACATTTGTGAACAGACTATTAATTGTAAAAACTAAATATTGTGATGCTTTAATATATTTTAATTATGATCTAACGACGCTTCATATACTATATATTTGAAGGCAACATATCATGTGCACACAGCCTTCCCGTGTACACATCGTGCACACCAACTAATAAAAGTCACGAAAACTACGAAAAAATTTGTAGATGTACTTCATAGATTACTCTACCTATGTATAAAATTAGGTTCAAATTCAATACATATGAGGACTTACAAAAAGACTCTTTTTGTAAGTCCTCATATGTATTGAATTTGAACCCGCAATTTTATACATAGGTAGAGTAATCTATGAAGTACATCTACAAATTTTTTCAGATTTCGTTGTCACCGCCGGTTCGTTTAGGAACGGCGTGATATACTGAATCACCGTCGGTTCGTCGTATAAGCCGGCAGAGATATACATATATCCGCCGGATTCTAGGTTGAACCGCAGAGATAGTTGAGTATCACCGCCGGATGCTAGTGTAAACCGGCAGAGATAGTCTAATATCATCGCCGATTGTATAATGAACCGCGGTGATATCTATTATCATTGCCGGTTCCTCGGCAAAGTGATAACCCCCAGTATCATCGCCGACCAATGATCGCCGGCGCCCATAACCGCAAGAATGGCGTGGACGAACCGGCAGTGATGACCTATTCTGTAGTAGTGTAGTCAGAATTAGAGGGTTGGTAGGGGTTTCATGGTAGAATGATTGTGAGAATTGCGAGGGTCTTGTACTAGATTGCAGCAACAGCCAACAGGAATCGAATATTTGTGATGCTGCAGGAATAAGGTTGTTTCAGAGACTAGCTTAATTTGTAGTACTCAGGACAAAAAAAAATTGACGTTTAACTTTAACATGGAGTACATTGGCTAGGAATAACAATTATGGACTAGTAAAATATTATCTAATTCTTTTCACTCAGCTAAAACAAAATATATTCTGCAACGCTAATTGGTAATTGAATGTTCAGCAGCTAGCGATCGATCACTTTTAAATCGAATCAATTGATGACTTTATTTCTTCTGTACAAAAGTAAATGCTTGTGATACGAGAAAAAATGCTACGATGAAGAGAACTGAGTTGGCTAATGCTTATACTATTTCATAATGTTTATGGGCGACATTTTGTACAACATATTATATATAAACACACTAGGGCATCATGGAGCTGGATAGCATCATTCAAAATAGGTATATTTATATAGGTTAATTTACTTGGAGTTTTGATTTCAAATTTCAGATCAACGACAGGGTTTACTTTATGGTGGTTAGGGCTGGATATCGAGCCAACTCGACTCGACTCGTTAAAAACTCGAGTTGGCTCGAGTTAGCTCATTATGATGCTTGTCGGTGGAGGAGAGGAGCACAGTGGTGGCAAAGGTGTCGGAAGCAAGGGTGAGGGTGGAGATGCAGCCAAGCTGGGCATTGGGGAATTGCGGATGTGAAATGGGGAAAAAATCGGGTCTGAAGGTTGAAGGAATGGGTTAGGGTTACAGACTTATAGTATTTTTTTCTAACTCGTTAAACTCGTTAGCTCGCTTGTTTAACTCGTTAGCTCGCTTGTTTAACTCGTTACCTTAACGAGTTCAAAACCCAACTCGACTCGACTCGTTAAGGAACGAGTTCGAGTCAAATCAAGTCGAATTTTCGAGTACTCATTAAACTCGCGAGTTTCGAGTTTTTTTTCCACCCCTAATGGTGGTAACAACGTGGCACTACCAAGATCCAGATTATCCTTGGCCGTCGGGGAAAATCCAAATCCTAGTGGTGTGGGTTATAAGCAACAGCTCAAATTTTTGAACAAGAAAGTAGTAGTTAGTCTGCAAAATGACCCAATGTACGGTGGATGCTCCCACCACTACTACAGAACAAGTCATCACTGTCGGCTCCAAAACGCCATCTCTGCCAGTTATGGGAGCCGGCAGTGATTGGTTGGCAGTGATACTCGGGATTATCACAACCGGCAATGATAATAGATATCACTGCCGGTTGTATAACGAATCGGCAGTGATATTGGACTATTTCTGCTAGCTTACACCTAAATCCGGCAGTGATATATACATATCACTGCGGGTTAGAAATAGGAACCGGTAGTGATGTACATATATCATTGTCGGTTCTTGGACGAACCGGCAATGACAAGCCATGCATCAAATGTTTTTATTGCATATTTTTTCTACATTATATATTTTTGTACAAAATTTTTCTATAATGTGTTAAGGTAAAGCATCGTTATATATTAATATGGTAGAACAATATAGTATATAAAGCCTCGTTAAATCATAATTCAAATATATTAAAGCATCACAATAGAATTAAAGTTGCTCGTGGAATTCGCTATATTAAAGCATCACAATAGAATCAAATATATTCACTATTTGGTTTTTACAATAGTTTATTTACAAATATAGTGTGAGTACATCTCATTCACTTTGGTTTTTCAATGACTCAAATAGAATTAATGTTGCTCGTGGAACTCGCCATTTGGATTGATGATCTCATCCTGAACGAATCCAGCGATCTGCTCTTGAATTGCCAAAATTTCTGTTAGCAGTAACTTATTGGTTCTCATCTTGTAGCGCTGTTATTGAAGAAATGAGAAATGTAATTAATGATGATATATGTTAAATGAAAGAAAAGTAGGCATCAATATGTAATTATATACCATAGCTTCGTTATAGCCGACACTCTCCATGACAATTGAATGCATATTTGTACATACATAGTATGCACATAAATGGTTTCCCGAGTCCTGTCTCCTGCATGGAAAGTCGGTTATTATTTGAAAATCTTTCTTGTAGGGACGATGCTGAACACTTTTCTTGCAATATCGTGCGAATGCCCTGTGAATGATTTAAAATAGTAATTAAGCTTAAATGCAATAGAATGGAATATTACTAGAGCAATAACGCAACGATCGAGTTTACTTGTTCAGCATGTCCCAAAAGTTTTGATACAGGTTAATTGGTTTTCTCCTCGAGTCCAAGACAAAAATTCCGCTAGCATCTAACTTGATGATGAGGAGGACCTAATGAAACTTGTACATATATTAACATAGCCCATTAGTCCCACATCGTGTTACGCAAAAATAGTAAAACGATATTAGAAGTAGGGTAATACGTACTTAAAGTTATAGGGTAAAAGTATGGAGGTTTTGTATTGCAGCTTCAAGAAAGTATTAAATAAATAGTCTTCAACAAACTGTGGAGACTGCTGGACAATTTTCTCATTGGCAAAACCCAGATCGAGAAATCCTAACTTGTCATTGCCATTTCTTCTACATGTCTGTATCTCCATTCTACACAAGAAAGAAGTTAGACATGGAATTAAGTAGTACAAGAATGTACAATAATATACATAGAGACTTACAAAGTCCATAGTCTCAGTATATTCAGGTCCAGGGCATCTTGCTGGTACAACATATACAATTCGACGAATAATACCCAGAAGATGTTATCCCCATTGTGAAAATCCGATTCTACGTATTTGATTGGGAACGCCTCCATACCATTATTGGACTGCTGCATATACCACTGATGGACGTGCCTAGTTGTGTTGTTAAATGGTCTAAATGAGCTGGTTTAACCAGCGGTTTCCCCAGAAAGAATATCCACCTTAGACCTTGCTCGTGAGCACGATCTTGTTCAGCAGCATCTCCTTGAGCTTCCGATCTCAACGCGTCGGCAATAGCCGCCTTCAAGTATTGCTTTCTGGAGATGCATCCGTAGTCTGACATTTCACAAAATTCAGAAGCCCGCACCGTCTTTTTGACTTTTTCCATACTCAAGAAAAACTTATGCGCATTACCATTAACTTTAGTCTTCTCAAGTGATGGCACCTTTTTGAAGTGGGATGTTACGCAGGCACTTATTTCCTTTTTCCATTCTTATTCAGTCATCTCGGCTGGTAATTTCTTCTGAGGCTGTGCTGGCTTCACGGATGACCGAGATTTGCTATACGACGGTGCCAACTTCTGAGATGGTGCTGGTCTTCGATTCTTTTTATATGCCGACGAAGGAGTTGGACTTTTCATAGGTGGTGCCGGTGGAGGAGTTGGACTTTTCCTGAGTGGTGGCGACAAGGGTGAGAGGTCTCTGTGTGGAGAGTGCAGCTTGTTGAGGAACGCGGTAAGCTACGCTAGCACAAATTAAAATTTCTGCCGTATAACCAGAAAGCTACTCGCAAGAAGGGGATCACAGATTGGATTACACGTACTAGACGCGCAGTTGCGGAATCCTTCGCGCGTTGGTGTAGTAGATCGTCCTCGCCGTGGATCGTCCTCATGCGGATCGTGCTTGCTGCGGATCATCCTCACGCGGATCGTCCTCGCTGCGGTTTGTCCTTACCACGCCGCAACAGCAGCATCACCACAACAGTCCACACGTCCTGGGATGGAACGCCGTACGTCGGCGTGCAAGCATCGTGTCGCTCGGCAGGGGCAACGAGAGGTGGAGGCTAGAGTTCTGGATGTGAACAACTTCTGTCACGCCCACCCTTCTCCTCTCCTTATATAGCCACGTGATGAAACCCTAAGCTAGGGCCCATCAGCACGTTAAGCCCACGAGGTCCATTAATTACGGATCCAATCCGAATTAACGCGTCCCAGTCCGTTAAGTGTGTGACCCTGTAGGTTCATGTACATTTGGACATAGATTCAGAAAACCCTTTTCCAATCCAATAGTTGGTAGCGGTTCCTTGCAGAGCATGCCAACTCCCAAACGCATATGATCAAATCGGATAGAACCTTTCAAAAGTACTCATGTAATAATCTCTTTACCAAACTATATGAAGATCGAACTCAAGGCGAGAAGTATGTCATCCTTTGACAGTTCAATCTATCTCTCGTATCCGTAATATATTAATAAATTGTGATTGACTTCTCAATCACAGCATGGCCATGCACTTCCTTAATCATATCACACGAGTGGCCTAGACATATATCTCTGTTACACTAGAGTGGCAAATTCCATCTTGACTGCTCACTTCCCTCTGCATGTTTTATGGCAAATATGAAAGTTACCTTTATAACTATCCGGTTAGGAAATAGCGTTTGGTGGCCCCAAGGTAAACTATTACACATGTAGGGAATGTGATGACAATCTTAGGTCTAAGGATCATACATCCACTATGTATGAGATACACTGATGGCACATAAGAATATAACATTCTCGTAGTGTCCCATTGCGGGTCTATCTAACCTATGTTCTTCATCATGAGTTCACAATGTATTGATGATATCTCCATATCCCATGATCTATGAAACATGATTATCGATCAATACATGTACTGACCTATTCATCGTTGTCCTATACGATGATACCCGATCAGAGATACTTACAGAATTATATCAATAAGTAGAGAGTTTCATAAGCAAGTCACATAATTGTTGATCAATATAATGATATACATTCATTGGACCAATAATCATATTATTATTCATAAACATAGTCATGTTACAATCATCTATATGACTGCCTCAAGGGAATAACACTAACATGACTGATCATCATCATCATTATCTTTGTCATCCTCATCGTCCGAGCCAAACTTAATCAAGCTCTTGCACCACACGAGAAAGCCATGCACGTTTTCTTCAAGTTTGTTTTTTCTGTCCTCGCCAGGGATCTCTACCTCTATTTTGCGGTATTGGCGGACTACACTATCAACTTCGACCCTGGCGAATTCCGGCGGTATCGGGCGGTAGTGCAGAACCTGTGAGGAGCTGCATAGCCAAGCCCTACCATCAGTCACCTTGATGGTAATGTCATGTGCGGAACAATGCAGCTTGCACGGTGTCGGTTCTATGATGTCATCCACTAGAAAATGGAGTCCATGCTCTTCGAGGATCCCTGGGGACGCGTAGTTGCTCTTACGAGCACCGTGAATGAAGATCCGAGGGCTGTCATCAGGTGGCGGTCGTGAGCTGAGAGCTTTCTGTACTACTTGCTCCACATCCTTATCCACCTCTGCTCTTTGTTCCGCTAACGCTCTCGCCACAACATATTGTATTTGACAGTCCAGCTGATCGTCTCTTATTCTCTTCGGACGCTTGTATAGCGATGCGTCAGCTGGGAAGCTTTCTTTCCACGGCACCAAACCAACTCCTCGGGTGTGACCAGGGTGCTCCTTGTTACCCAGTACGGTTAGCTCGTCATTCTCCCTTTGTGGCCTGAGAAAGCCTTGGGAAGACCGCACGTGAGCATCTGTTATTTTGCGCGACACTTCCTAGGCTCTATCACTTCTGAAGCTTAAGCTGCCATCATCTGAGATAGAAGCCCCCCTCCCAAGCAACCAGTGCTTCGATCGTTCGGTCAACTCGGGCGTCACAGGAATGACACTCCTGCGGGTTAGTTCTTCTTCGCACCTATCCCATGCAAGTATTTTCTTCACGTAGCCACCAGTGCCTAGTGTGTGAGGGTACATATTCTTATCCGCATTAGCCTTGTTCTTCTGACTCACTATCTGGGCTTCTTTAGAATTCTTGTACACCACAAAGTCCTCCCAAAACTCCCTTATCTTTGGTTACATGTCAAAATTTAGTGTTTCAATCTTCTTCACATAGTTCTTATTCAGTGTCATTTTCCAATTCTTCCACGCTGTGCTGTGCACATGATGCATAGTGCACATTTCTTTGCAACCAACTTGGACCCTTGGGGGAATTGGAATACTTCTTTTAGATTGTCTCACAGTAAGTCCTTTAGGTCATCGGGAACCACCCACTGGTCACCTCGGCGGCTGGTCCATGATCTATAGCTAATGGGCACGTAATCTCTAGCAAGTACCTTGCATGCTGTCCTGTACGTCCCCAATGATGACTTGGGTATAGCAGGTTCCCCGACTACCGAGAGCTCTACTATATTGTAAAGACCCTTAGGCATCTTGCTCGGACCACAGCCTGTGCGTCGCCTTTGTTCATTAGATATCTGAGTCTGCAATTTGATCTTCTTATTAGTCGTCTGACCCTACAATATTTTGAGAATCACAATGTACTAATACTTTGCCTTGCCTATGTTAGTGGCGTCAGGTTGTTCCATTGCAGTGGCGCCAGGTTGCTCCATGTCAATATCCTATAAGTTCAGGTAGAACGTTGGGCTACCCATTCCTACTTCATCTATATTTGAGGGCCCAACTCCCTCTAGCACTTGTCCTTGATTGGAGGCCATTCGTAGCATGTTTATCAAAAATTTCAAATTAACACATATACACATACAATGGTATCGAAGAAAGACGTAACGAGAAAATGAAGATAGATGTAATGAGTGAACATAGATGTAAAAGCATATGAGCCTAAGTATGGCCGCATTGCTGGCTAGACTATTCTTCTGCTCGTGATGTCAAACTTATGAATTCAAATGATGATCCTAAGTATATAGCCGCATTGCCACGCTCTCTACAACGTACCATTACTAACCTTCAACATCGGGCTGGATGCGAAAGAGCTACACATTGCACTCCAATGTGATCCATGATTACAAATCTACGACTTACCATGACTAACCTTCAACATCAGGCCCTAGTTTCTCTTCTTTAGTTTGCGACGAAGAGACCTAGTTTCTCATCTTACTTCCTGTAATACACTAAGCCATATTAACTTATCTTAAATCCTTACCACATTTAGATTGTATGAGAATTAAAAGAGACCATATATGTGTCTCTCTCTTTTGCTTCCACCCTCTCTACGACGTACCATTACTAACCTTCAACACTAGGCTAGATGCGAAAGAGCTACGCGTTACATGGGACAGTTGAAGGTTTTATAGCAGCTCAATGATAATCATTCTAGGTACTTTCACCATAACCCATAAATTACAAACATGCGTATGTCAAATTATCTATGCACAGAGTTTATAATTGGCTAACCATCTTTCATATAACAAAAAAACACACATATATTAGGAAAAGCATAATTCAATGGAGCATCCGGCTTTATACACACAAATATTTTTTTGATCTTTATACACATACATATTTCAAGAACACATACAAATATTTGAAAGACACGTATACATATTTCAAGAACATGTAAACATACACATACACAGGCTTTTTGCTATTTTAGCAACTATCTGACTGATGAACAATGCCTAGAAGCTGCTCATCATGTGCAATTAGGTACTGGCTGGCATTGCCACATCAACCTAGCATGAAACACCACTAACCTACTAGCTCTCAGCACAGCGGCCCATTATGTACACCATAGAGATTAATTGTCTTCATACTCATATTTTACTTAGGTTGATAGTGCATTGGAGTTGCACAAGTAAATTACATTATGGAATGAGTAACGTCATAATGTATTTGAGCACAATGATTACCTCAAAAAAGAGAAAAAAAGGAAAAGGTATCTTTTAACATTGTACATCGTCTTAGTAACAAGAAATAGTATAGGGATAGTATTTCTTTAACCACATGCTACTTTTATTCATACAAATTGACCACTTAATACTCTATTTGTTTTAATCCATCTCACATCCAACTGGAATGCTGTTAAAGCTAGGATTTCATAAAAGATACATGGTATTTGTATCTTTAGGAGTGAAAAAATGCCCCGTGGCCACATACACACACTCCTTGCTTTGATGCTATGATATACTGGGACCTTTAGTGAATCAAAATGTATTGAAGATTAAAAAAAGAATAATTCACATCTTGCTTGCATAGGCTAGAATCAATCATTACACATACTAATTTAGATAATGGGAAACATTTCATGCATCAGTTCACATCTTGCTTCAGCGGCAATGGGAAACATAATAATTCACATCTTGCTTGCAATCGTGCATCAGTTCTACCTTCAGCGGCAGCAGCGGCGGTCGGAGGTGGCAGGGCAACGGTGAGGATGGCCGAGGTAGCGGGGAGCCGAGGCGGTGGGGAGGTGGTGGGGTGGCAGCGAGGATGGCCGAGGTGGCTGGGAGCCGAGGCGTGGCGACGCAGTCGGAGGTGGCAGTGGTCGGAGGCGAGGCAATGGAGACAGAGGTGGCGACGGCGAGGATGGCCGAGGCAGCGGGGAGCTCCGAGGCGACGGCGCTGTAACTGAGAGGAGGGTGTGGGCTAGGTTAGGGTAACTGAGAGGAGGGCGCGGCCTTTGAATTTATAGGGGTGGACTATCACTGCCGGTTCGCCACAACAACCGGTAGTGATAGTCTATCACTACCGGTCCACAAATAGAACTGGCAGTGATAATTTGTATCACTGCTAGTCCACTCCACAAACCAGTAGTAATAGTAGAATATTACTGCCGGTTAGGGATCCACCTGGCAGTGATAATCCATATCACTGTTGGTTTTATAAACAACCAGCAGTGATAAGCCAAATTATTGTCGGTTTTATGAACAACCGGCAGTGATAAGCTGGTCTCTTGCCAATTAATTAAAACTTTCAATTTATTTCATTTCGAAGGATGAGTGCTTTGGGATTTTTGAAATCCTATCAAATTTAATCCAAATTATCTGAAAATTTTTGGAGGTAAACTGTAGGACATCTAATATTTTATTTAAATATTTCTCCAAATTTTGATCAAGTTCTAAAATTATAAAAATCTAGATTGCTCACTATGTTAATAGTTTTAATATTTCAAAAATGAAATAATGCTTCAAAAATTCAAACAAATGCAGTCAAATTCACACAAATCCAAATGTAGTTAAGATTTACATAAATCCAAATGCAGTTAAAGATTTGCACTCAAATGTTCGATCACACTTTTCTTCGAGCTGTAAAAGAACAGAGTGAACCAGTTTGGAGCATAACCTTAATTTCCATTATTTCATATATTACATTAATTGTTACATTTGAGAAAATAAACATGTCGTTCGTACAAAAGAAAGCATACATTTTATTAGTACAACTAAGTTACAATTCGACCTTCGTTATGATCACGGCGTATGTACGTAGCTTCGTCACTCTCTTCCATGATACGTAGGTCAACGTCCTCTCCAAAAGGGGGAAGCTCATCGAATTGGTTGTACTCTTCCTCATCAACAACAATCTCAACTCCGACAATCCTTTTTTTACCTTGAATAACCACATGGCACTCCTTGTTAGCCGGGTCAGTTACAAAGATTTGTATAACAGAATTTGTAAGTACGAATAGTTCCTCTTTGTATCCAACAAGTTTGAGGTCCACAGTAGTGATACTGTACTTGTCGACATTGACGTCCCCTAGAAGACGACCCATTGGCACCGAAAGAGAGGGACCTTCAAAGGTCCATAGTCAAGCTCCCAAATCTCTTCTATGAATCCGTAGTAGGTTTGCCTATTTCCATTGCTATCATAGGCATCTATACGGATACAACTGTTTTGGTTGGTGTTGTTTTTATCTTGCACTCTTGTATAAAATGTAAAACCATTTCTGTCATATCCTTGGAATATCTGAATTGTAGTTGACGGTCCCTGAGCCAACACTTTCAACTGAGTGCAGTCTGTCTCCGTATGCATCATGTGTTTTCATAACCAATCACCGAAGTTATCTCTATGCTCTCTTGCGAGCCAAACCTCTGACCTCCCTGGGTTTGTTCTGGATAGTATGTTCTTGTGCATGTTGACATATGGAGCCACTACAACTGATTGTCCCAAAACTGCGAAATGTGCTTATGTAAATGAAGCTAGATTGCTAGTACATAGTAATTTCTCACCTAGTGCCCCTTTCCCCTGTAGCCTCCCCTCATGCCGAGATACAGGCACACCAATTGGTTTGAGATCCATATAATCAATGCAGAACTCAATGACCTCCTCGGTTCCCCAGCCATTGGCAATGTAGCCTTCCAGTCGATGTCGGTTACGAACATATTTCTTTATAAACCCCATAAACCTCTCGAAAGGGCATATCTAATGTAGAAATACGGGACCAAGAATTTATATCTCTTTCACAATGTGAACAATGAGATGGACCATAATATAAAAAAAGATGGAGGGAAACAGATCTCAAGCCTGCACAGAGTATGGACCACATCTTCCTGCAGCTTATTTAGTTTTAACGAATCGGTTGCCTTTAATGAAATCGCGTTGAAGAATGAGCACAACTTGATAATTGGGTCTCAGACTTTCTCTGGCAGAACACCCCTAATTGCAATTGGAAGCATCTGTGTCATCATCACGTGGCAATCGTGAGACTTCATACCAACTAATTTTAAGTCTTTCATTGAGACTAGTCTCTTTATGTTAGCAGAGTAACCGGACAGAACTTTGACTTCGTGCAAGCATTCGCACACGCTAATTTTTTCTTTCTTGCTCAGAGTGTTGCAAGCTGCGGGAAAGTACTTTTTGCCTATATCCATTTCTTCGTGATGCAGCTCGTTCTTGAGTTTCATATCTTCGAGGTCCATCCGTGTTTAGAGTGTATGTTTTGTTTTGCCAGGTATGTCTAGTAAGATACCAAGCAAGCTATCACACACGTTCTTCTCTGTGTGCATGACATCAATTGTGTGTCGGACTTCCAAGTGCTGCCAATAAGGTAAGACCCAAAACATTGATCTCTTTTTTCACAAAGGAGCCTTATCCCGGGAACTCGGGATAGATGTACTGCTGGCTCCCTTTCCGTGAATAATTGTAAGATATTTTACGGCTGCAAATATCTATTTCCTAGTGTGATTCTTCGGAGTTAAGGCAGTCTCCTTTGTCCCATCAAAAGCACTCTTATTATTGCGGTATGGGTGATCCTTGCGGAGGAACCTACGATGCCGCATGTAAACCATTTTTGGCAGTTCTTCAGCCACTGGCTAGCTGTATCATCTAAGCATTGGACACATCTGTTGTAGCCTTTTGTAGTCTGGCCCGACAGGTTGCCAAGAGCAGGGTAATCATTGATGGTTACGAACAACAATGCCCGTAGGATAAAGTTCTCTCTTTTATACTTATCCCATACCTGTACACCATCGTTCTACAATATTAGAAGATCTTCAACCAATGGTTTGAGGTATACATCGATATCATTGCTAGGTTGCCTGGGCTCTTAGATCAGTAGTGGTATCATAATGTACTTTCACTTCATACAAAGCTAAGGAGGAAGGTTGTAGATGCATAAAGTCACTAGCCAAGAGCTATAACGACTACTCATGTTGTCGAAAGGATTCAATCCATCTGTACTCAACCCGAACCTTATATTCCTCACATCATATGCAAAGTGCTTCTTATATTTTCTATCGATGTTCCTCCATTGTACAGAATCAGCAGAGTGTCTGAGCATTCCATCCTTCTTACGCTCTTCGGCGTGCCATCATAGCAATTAGGCATGCCTTTTGTTCGCAAACAATCGCTTCAAATGGGGGATTATAGGGACATATCACACCACCGTACGGGGACACCTCTTCTTCTTACGCTTCACCCCGACATCATCGTTGCCCTTATACCGCTTTGCTTTGCAAATAACACAGGCATCCAAGTCTGCAAACTCATTGCAATACAATATGCAATCATTTGGACATGCGTGTATTCTTTGTACTTCCAGTCCCAACGAGTAGACAACCTGCTTGGCCTACTACGTAGTTGCAGGCAACACGTTACCCTCTGAAAGCAAGGCCCCTGAGAGACATAACAGCTCAGTAAATCTCTTATCGAACCAACTGTTGCTTGCCTTCAACTGTAGTAGTGAAAGCACAATATGCAGCTTTTTGTGCTCCTCCTTGCAGCCCAGGTAAATGGCGTTGTAGAGTTTTCTACCATATGTATAAACCCCATCTGCAGTTAATTTGTGTTTGGGTCGACGTCTTTGGTTTTTCGGTTAATCTTTTTTTTTCTTATTAGCGAAGCAGTTGTTTCTAACATGATTAGATTTGCATTTCTTTCTGGAAAGGATTCTCTTGCATCTTTATCTTGTGAAATTTATTTATTTGTTTTCCAGAGAGAGAGAGAGAGTGAGTAAGTATTTTTATTAGATGAAGGATGCTTTATTAATTTCAAGAACATTACAACGAGAAGATACAAGTCCTCGAAAACATTACATCGAGTAAGTATTTTAGTAGTGTGCTTTGGAATTTCTTTCCCCATCATCCCAACCGTGCCTCTTTTTCCCCATTCTCCAAGCCATGCTGCTCTCCAACACTGGGAGCTCCCCCAGACGCCAGCTCCAGCCAGCCGCCACCCCAACTCCGGCCAGCCGCCGGCGACCTCCCCCCAATGGCCGGCGAGCCCTTCCCTCCCTCTTGCGGCAGCATCTTCTCCTTCCCTCCTCCTCCAAAGAGGCTTAGAGAGGTAAAATTTCATCATGGAGGTGCTCTAATGGGGGTATTTCCTGGTTGGGTAGGTTCTAGGGTTCCTATATCTGAAATTTTGGAGGGAAAAGTGACTCTATTTGGGAGGGGAACCCTAGTCTCTCTCGGGATGAGCTCTGGCAGTGTATTGGAGCTGCGATTCGAGGGCGTTAAAAGCATTTTCTGGGTGCTTCGATCTTTCGAAAGTTGTAGATAATCGAATTATCTTTCATTAGAGCCTGAAATCACTCAATTCCATCTAGCCAATCGAAAGTTATGATCTTTTTAGTGCAAGCTGCTCTGTGAATGATTTCAGTGGTATATGTAATTTTCAACTGCTGTTTAAGGAAAGTTGCTGGCCGAATTTAGATTTTTGATTGCCTATAGAAATGTAGGAAATTTCTTTTAGATTTAGAAAGTGTATTTGTTTCCTTGATTTGGAGTTAGGAATCAAAAGTTATGGCTTGTTGAAGTTGCTATCCAGAACTGCAATTTCTGCTGAAAGTCTAGAGTTGGTCTGATGTTCAGAGGGTAGTTTGAGGACTTTTCTTTCAGGTGCTGAATAAATAGCCATGGGATAACAATAGCTTATCATCTTGTGGTCATTTGGAGCCCAATAATGCAAATTTTTACTTAGCCAATTAAAAGTTATGTTCATTTTAGTGCCTGCTGTTCAGAATCTACTGTTAATGCATATAACCTCTGTTCATCTCTAATTTGGGAATTAGTAATGCATCTTTTTAATAAATGGCTGTAATAGAGTTGTAGATTATCCTCTTGTGATTAATTAGAATCTGAGTTCACTCAATTTGGTTCAACCATTAAAAAGTTATGCAAGGTTTTCCTTTTGCTGTCCAAATTGTGGCTAGTAGTAGATTCAACTTTGTGCTGTGATTAAGGACAAGTTAGAGGCCGAGTTGGAATTTGCAATTGTATAGAGTTAGATAGAAATTTCAGTGTAGATGTTTAAAATGTCTTTCTTTGCTTAATTTGAAGTTGTTTAGCAATAGTTGTGCTATGGTGTAGTGGGCTATCCAAACCAGTTTTGTATGAATTCAGAGTTTGGAGCAAATTTTGAGTTAGGGAGTAAATGTGTTGTTTGTTGTTGTCTGTTGACTCTAGAACTTGTGAATTTTAGTTCGTAATCTTGTTTCCAGGTGGTATAGCTTCGGGAGTGGCTTCTTCTTCCCGCCACTCCACTTCTTGCGGTTAAAGGCAAGTGCATGTAAAACAGTAGGATGATTTGGTAGTATTTAATGTTAAAACTTAATACCCTGTTCCTTTTTCTTACTGTTGTTGATAGATCATACTTGCTTATATGACAAATATGAAATGCTTATGAGATAAAAGGTATTGGTGGAAGGTTAAATGAATGTGTAAGGTATATAATGAGAAGCAATGCATCATTCTCATTCATGTCCAAGAAATTGCATGGGGCAGGTCGATGAGAAAGTGATAACTAATCCAGTGAGCTCGGTAAGAAAGTTATGAATAATTCGGAGCGCCACAGAGAAAGTCCTACCTCGTAGTCCCATCCATCGAGGTGGATGGGAGCGAGACAGTAAGAGTAGGCACCTCCACGGGATGGAGGTAGTGGGTGAACATCGACGGGTGATCCCTCAGCTATATCGGTATAAGTCTTAAAAGGTGCATACGAGCATTCATGCATATCCGCATTGCATGTCATTACTATTAATGGCTATTGTGATGAGTGGTAATGTGTAGAGGTGGGATATGGCCGTGAGCTCACCCAAAAGTATTTAATAAGATATGTGGCAAATTGTGTGTAATATGGTTATGTCGGATGCATTGTTTGGTACTATTAAATGATGGTTGGCAACTGATGATCCTTGAGTTGAGGGTAATTTACAGGTTAAGAATGGATCGAGTCGTGAACTCATCCAATGTTGTCTAATGAGGTATGTGAAATAAGTGAGCAATGTAGTGATGAGGTAGCGGATGGTGATTTCTTTGTTTGGGTACTTGTTAATTTGGTATAGTAGATAGGAGCATGTTACTGATTTAAATACTTTAATTGGTATTGATATTATTACTTGTTGCACTTTGCTGAGTCTTTGAACTCACGCTTGCTTGTTTAATATTTTTAGGTACACTGAGGAGATCTCGCCGGAAAGGGAAATAGCTCACGACACTCACTTCATGACATGCTTAATTGCTAGCTTAGAAGAGTGTTCACCTTGATAATTAATGTTAGACCATTGTGTCATTATGGTTGGGAATTAAGCTTTATGTCAGTTTGCAGTTAATTCACTCTTGTTGGGGTTATTGCTTCTTTCTGTGTTGTATTTTGATTATTGTAAGCCTCGTCGTGTAGTTAAGTTATTGTTGCTTCTCCCTGTTAGTATGCTTAGTTATGCGCTTAGTTGGTCATGATGATTCGTGAATACCATGACCTATTGTTGTTATTAATTGATTGCTTATATCATTGTTTTTGTTGTATATTGTTTTCCTTATCTGCTGAGTGGATGTCCTCTATTATAGGGGAGGTGCTGCCGAAATTTTTAATAAGTTCGGCAACCTCCTAGTTGTTCGCTTGCTTTGCTAAGATTTATTTCTAGTGTTTTGTAATGGTTGGTGCTAGAGAGTGTATCATTCAGGGCACGGGGTGCCTGGGTGTTACAGTTGGTATCAGAGCGGGCTTCAGGTCCGTGGTGATTGGAGTTAGCAAATTACTCTAGAGTAAACTAAAATTTTTCTTTGTAAAATTAGAAATATGGCTTAGGATTAACCTTTAAAAGTTGGCCTTATGGCAATAACTTTAAAATTGGAGATAGATTGGTTAATTAACTTAAAACTTGACACACTTTGTTGCACAGTAGGTTTGGGTTGGGAATTTACCGCATTGCGCTTCAATGCTTTATCTGAGCTTTAATGTTATGATGATGCGTGTTGTTATGTTGGTGAGTTAATTTGGGCCAAAGGGTTTCGATCATCTTCTTCTGTTGTGGAGTGACTATGGTAGTGGCCAGGGTGGTGGGTGTGGCTGGGTAAAGCCACAGCCGAAAGTTTGGAGCCTCTCGTAGGTCAGAGTCGTCGTCTTTTGCGACAAGGTTTAGAGAGTGGATGGAGTTTGTTGGTTCCTTTTGGCTTGTTTGGTTGGAATCAAATAGAAAGTTGGTGGTGGATCCTTTAGGATTTCTTTACCGTTCTGTCGATCGGTTTGGTTGATTTATTTTGGTCTTTATTGGTTGGAAGTAAAGGAAAAGTGTTTGGTATTGAGTATTCGCTGATTGTTCTTTTGGCGGATTTTGGTTTTGCCTTCTTTGGTTGAAGTCAAAAAAGAAGAATTTAGGGTTGCATCTCTTTTGTTTGCTATTTCAGCTTTGGCGCCAGGTTTTGTTGGTTGCTTTATGGAGAAAGTTATCGATTTATTCCAATGTTTGTCTTTCTCCGAGGTTAAAAGAGTTTTGGTTGTGTTGTGCTAGACCTGGTTGTGAGGGCTGAGGTTCTGTGTCGTTGTAAGAGTAAGGGGTATTTGATCTCATCGTTTTGCTTGTTTGGGACATCATCTTTGAAAACCATCTTCTTTCGTGGAAGTTTGGAGTTCGGTGTTATTTGGAAGAGCTTTTGGCTACCAGAGTTTGGGAATTTGAGAGTTAAGCTCTCTTGCAATTTTTGTTTGGGTTATTCTGGAAAGAAGAAATTGTTTATCGGTGTTCACTCATGCTTAAGAGCTGCGATTTCCTTAAAGGTTGGGTATGTGACCCACAAAGATTTTTTAAGACGTTAAGAGTATGATAAGTAGTTAGAGCTTCTAGTTGATGTGGGTTACTGATTCTGTTAAAGTGGGTTTGTTGGTTGTTTAAAGACAACCTAATTTATTGTGTGGTATAGACGATTAATCGAGATGGTAAATGATCTAAAGTGAAAGTTTATTAGAGTTATGCAAAGTGTTGTGAGTCTTGGAATTAATTTGAAGTTCGAGAACAGTAGTATTAATCCCGATTGAGAAGGTCTAGAATCTTCTTATCGAGGAATTAGTATATCAAGGTGATGGTGTAAAGCACCGGAGTATGATGGAGTAATGATATGTGGATTGGTAGTTTATGTTGTTTATGGGTCAATTAAATTGCGGATTGACAAAATGACTTGATAGATGTGCAATCAAAAGAATAAGGATATGGAATGATTGTATGAAAGGTTGAATTTGTCCTTGACAAATGTCTGTCTGGGATCCGTAATTATGAAAGATATCTAGTGGAGATCGTATTGAGTGGTTGGAATTATTATTGGTTGAATGAATCGGGGATATTAAAAGGGTGACTTGGGGATTGTACGACAAGTAATTGTTGATTATGTCGACATAAGTGTTGAAAAGATATGTTCTAAGATTGGAATAGACAATTGTATGGATGATGGCTCGTCTTGTGCCGAACTAATAGATGCGTTATTGGTACCGAAGATGTGAGAACGTGGTTCTTCTTGTTGATTGCCGTGAGATAGACTTGGATTACGGTTTGATGATAATATGACTAGAGATGGTTATATGAATAAGAAGAGTACACTAAAAGAAGATTGGGTTTTGTAATTTCTGTTCAAAAGTGTTGGACCTTTTAGGATTTGGTAAGTATAAAATCCTGAATGGCTAAGAGTATTGGAATACTAGATTTGGTGGAATTTGGGTTGAACCTTTTCTTAAAGGTTTACGGATTTAAATTAATTGTATGGTTTTCTAAGAGTCCATGCCTTTTGTTAAGGCGTTTTAATTAGTGGGCAATAGAACTTTCCCGATTAAGTGGCATTTTTGTCAAGTTGCGGACTTGACTTTGATGAATGGAAATGAGGATGAAAGGGCAATTTTGGAAGTAGTCGGTTGATGGATTCCAGAATATTTTACTTCATTGAATCATGCCAAAATTTTGTCTTGGCTAAGTTGTTTAGCTCAAGTAGTGAAGGTGGAAGTTACACATGAGAGTGTATGTTCGGATTGTGCTTCTTAGCGCACAAAATGGATTAACTTTGGAGTTAGTGTGTGAAGGAAATAGATAGACATGAGGGCTTGTGTTGAAAGTTCCTGAACTCCAAACCCTATTTGTAACTCTAGTGCGACTAGAGTTGATTATAATCGAAGAATGTGTGTGGTGTTTGTGAGTGTTTCAAAATGTGAATCTTATGAATGTTTCATAAGTGATTTTGTTCGTGAAGTGTTTTCTGTTGGGAATGAGTTTCCCTTTCTCTTTGAGAGGATATGAGGCAGTTGTGGGTGCAAATGGTTGACTTGATAATCGATTTTCTCTTCCAAAATGTTGATTTTGGTTAAAATGAGATGTTTTGCTTTGGTAAAGGCTTACTGTTTGCTTGTGTGAAAGTGATTTACCTCAATAAGTTTTGTGTAGTGTTTCTCTTCTATTGGAACTTTCCCCGAGGTAAAGCTTGGTGCTTTGGTTTTAATGTGTTGGATTTGGATCGAGTGGTTAAAGGGAATCGAGATTTCCTTCGCTTTCTAGAATGAAAAGAAAGAATGAATAATTTTTGGTATTTTGGCTGTGATGTATGCGATTTGAGTTTCCTTTGTGATTTGGCTTAGGAAAAATAAAAACAAGTGATCATTGGATGTTGTCAAGTTCTCTCCAAGGTGAATTTTCGCGCCTTGGGTTAAGTTGATGCTCGTGGTTCAGGAGAATTGTATGTTCCTGGTATACTGTTGAGTAGACTAAAGAGTTATGCTTCTGAGCTTGGTTATTTGAGTGGAAGATTTTGAGGGCGAGACCCTCTTAGGAACAGAACCAATTGTGGTTTGGTATTGATCTGCGATCCAAGCTTGGGCTAGGTATTGAACATTAGTGGTTTAAGGGTGGATTATGATGGCGGTTTTGATGTCTTGGTCCAAATCTGTTAGGAATATCGTTGGTTGTAAAGGTGATGGTAATTTGAAGTGAAATGTTCGGTTGTGAACATATGTTTTAATTAATTGCTCCTAAGTGTGTGATATGCCTAGGAAGGGATAGAATGAAATTTTATATAACATGGGTTGTGATTGGAAAAGATGGGATTTTGTGTTTTGGGTATCGGGGTTTGAGTTTGGAACCCCTGATGTTCTTATGGTTGGTTTTGGTAATTGGTTGAGATATGGTTTAGAGGCCTATTAGAAAGAAAAGCCTCGTGTGTTCTCATTGTCATGAAGAAGATGAGTCGTGGTAGAGAGGTAGGGAAAGAAGATTAGAATTTTTTTTGGTGGTTAAAGCTGAAAAAGGAATTGGAGTTGAGTTAGAAGTTAAAACCCTTTTCTGTTGAGAAGAACGATCGAGTAAAAAGGTATAGTGTGTTTTAGTGCTAAAGGCAAGTATAGTCTGAGTTATGCCAAGTTGATTCTTAAGATAGTGGCATGATATATTTGATATGAGAGTTTGACATATAAATTAGTATGATTGAGACCTTTAAGTGGATGTATTGAGGATAAGGACTGAGGAAGCTCTTATGAGGAGGTAAACATAGTATGAGATTATTGACACCACTTTTGTTATTGGTTGGGTTTTGGAATTTGGTTTATCGCTTGGATCCGTTTAAGTCCTTGCGTGGGTGTTTTGAGTTTGCAATGAAATTGTAGTCCCTTGTGGACATTGTTTGTTGTAATTGGCGTTCTTGGAATTCGGGGTCAAATTCCGTTAAGGGGGAGAGAATGTAATACCCCATCTGTAGTTAATTTGTGTTTGGGTTGACGTCTTTGGTTTTTCGGTTAATCTTTTTTTTTTCTTATTAGCAAAGCGGTTGTTTCTAACATGATTAGATTTGCATTTCTTTGTGGAAAGGATTCTCTTGCATCTTTATCTTGTGAAATTTATTTATTTGTTTTCTAGAGAGAGAGAGAATGAGAGTGAGTAAGTATTTTAGTATTGTGCTTTGGAATTTCTTTCCCCATCCTCCTGTAACACCCTGGAGCCATTCGCGCTACGGATGCTTCCAAAAATCCTAAATAACGAATGACACCTCTACGAAAAAGACTGAAACTGAATTCAATCTCTAAACTCTTAAAACCGGCTTAAAACTAAGCCATCGAAATTTACAAAATTTCGGCATGACCTCTCTAGAACAGAGGACATCCACTCAGTAGACAAAAGAACAATAGCAGTATATGATATATCAATCACTCAAAATAGAATGAAACATTCTAGCAGGTCCTTAGATAATCCATCATATATCCAACCGGCAATTAACCAGCTACGCAATGATGATCAACACAATACAATCGCATTAGTTACAATCAGACTTAATGAAACAATTAAATGGGTCGTTGGTGACCGAAGTCGTGCACGTGCTCTACTCCCATCCCAGCAAGTCAGCTTCAAAGTACCTAAAACAGGAAGCAAACAAGCGTGAGTCCAAGACTCAGCGAAGTGTAACAAGTATGAAAAGTAAGGAATTCGACTAAAATACAACTACTTCAAGACATAAAGTAACAGTTCCTCTAATTGACATCCGTAAATGAAAGAAGCAGTTTGAATTCATATAAATCCAAAATGTAGGGACACAATTACTTCATCATTTAACATAACCATTACTTAATTGAAATCATCCGGTAACAGAAGCAGTAACTAACTCCACTTACCACAACCAATCTCGAAAACGTAACAAAACCTTACCCATGCCTCAGTAATCATTTCTGGATGAGCCCACGACTCAATCCTCAACCTGTTCTTTCCATTCTCATCAATCAACATTTATCAACTGCAACACACAAATGCAATGAAATGCTTTTATGCTCTCATGCTCAAAATGCAACCTTTTAGCCTATACCGGTATAGCAAAGTGCACACCCGTCAGTGTGCACCCTCTCAATCCCAACCATCCCGTGGCGGGGCATACTCTTACTGACTCGCTCCCATCCGTGGATGGGACTACGAGGTGGGACTTTTGTACTCACTATGTGTGAGTACAGAGGCCCATATCAACATGGGTCGCCTCTTCTGTAATGAATGCGCAAAAATGCAAGTGACATGAATGAACTACCAATTGCATCCTATTTCAACTCCACTTCAGTCATAGACAGGTTTATAAGCACGACACAAACATGAATATAAACACGCACATTATCATTTAATCACATTCATCACTTTATCACTTGCATCAACATAACCATACTCATTTGTACAATTCATAATGCAATGCAATAATTGAATTTGAATAACTTACTTTCCAATTGCTAACATTCATCCATCCTCACCATCGTAAATTTGGGATACAATTTCTCCCTACACAAATCACCAAAAGACTCCCGACGAATCCGGGACCTCCGGATGTACTCAAGTCAAATCGGAACTTCTAACCGACGGTCGGAAACTTCCGATTATTCCAGAGAAGGATCACTTTGGGGACTAATTGCTACCTAAAACTTCCTTCATAGGCATTAAGGTAGCAATTACACCCTTTTAATCCTAACAATTACAAATGTCACTCGGGGTACTTGCGACAAGTCACTTAACATTTTCATAAGAAGGCATTCATCCTACTAAACGATCTTATAAACACAATTTCAACCATAGTGTAAGCATATAAATAACACAAGCAATCAACTAAATACCCTATTAAGGATATACGAGTTACACTTGCATTCATTCCCTAAACCTTTTGATCATCATAAGCATTGTTATAAAATGAACCATCTTCTAGTTATATCCAAGCAAAGCTTTCATTTGCGCATTCATCGGCAATTACATACGCTAAAAGCAAACAATCAAACAATCCTCCTAGCCACAATCTAGGGAATGCACTTGCCTTTAACCTCTCGAAACGGTGTGGCGAGAAGTTGATGCCACTCCGGGGTCCCACCACCTGCAAGTATATACATTCTACTCAAAACATACCAACAAAATAAATACAAGACTTATAATGACTTCGATCCTACGACCCACTCCTAAACCTTGAAAAACAGCAATCTGTCCAACCGGGACAGCAGCGTTCCAACGGCCATAACTTGAGTTCTACTACTCCAAATCACATAAAAGAATACATTTTATCAATCTACCCAAAAAATCCTAACTTTTTCTAGGCAATTAAAAAGTCTAATTCGGCCTCTAAGATGCTCTAATCTGCAGATGAACACAGACTGTACCAATCGCGACAAAAATTGGACAGCACTCGGTAAAAAGGGCATAACTTTCAAACGGCTGAACGAAATTTAGTAATTTCGGTCTTCATTGAAAGGTAATTCGATTATCTACAACTTTCGCAACAGTTGGACCCCAGGAAATGCTTGTAATACCCTCGAATCGAAGCTCCAACACACTGCCAGCGCACAGCCCGAAATAGACTAGGATTTCCCTCCCATATAGAATCACTTTTCCCCCCAAGATTTCAAATCTAGGAACCCTAGAACCTACCCAACCAGGAAATACCCCCATTAGAGCACCTTCAAGTAGAAATTTTACCTCACTAGGCCTCTTTGGAGAAGGAGGATGGAGGAGAAGATGCTGTCGCAAGAGGGGGGAAAGAGCTCGTTGGCCAAAGGGGGAAGGTCGCCGGCGGCTTGCCGGGGCTGGGGTGGCGGCTGGTCGGAGCTGGCGGCTGGGGGAGCTCCCAGGGGAGGCGCACGGTGGGAGGAGCCAGGATGGGGTCGGCTGGGGAGGGGAGGCGCACGGCCGGCCTGCTGCAAGGAGGAAGCCGGGGGAGGGGCGACAGGAGGGAGCCAGGGGACTGCAGGGCGCCGGCCAAGGGGCTGCAGTTGGCCAGGGAGCTAGCAGGAGGCGGCTGGGAGTGGGGGATGTGCAGGGGAAGGAAAGGAAAAAGAAAAGAAAGGCTGGGGTTAGGGTTAATTCTCCCCTCAAAAGGCCCAAAAGAACACCCCCTAAGGCCCAAGAGATGAACTGCAATAATATAAATTACACAACCTCTAGAGACCACAAAACAACCATCACTAAAGACTGACACTTCGAACTCACTGCGAAAAGAAAATCCTTGGATTTAAGAAGACAAAACAATTCCGGCCAAAACCCTCATAAAACGATTTGCGGTATTACACCTCCCAACCGTGCCTCTTTTTCCCCATTCTCTAAGCCATGCTGCTCTCTAACCTTGGGAGCTCCCCCAGCCACCAGCTCCACCGGCCAAGAACCCCAACTCCGGCCGGCATGGCGCGACCGCCTCAATGGCGGCGAGCCCTTCCCTCCCTCTTGCGGCAGCATCTCCTCCAAAGAGGCTTAGAGAGGTAAAATTTCTTCTTGGAGGTGCTCTAATGGGGGTATTTCCTGGTTGGGTAGGTTCTAGGATTCCTAGATCTGAAATTTTGGAGGGAAAAGTGACTCTATTTGGGAGGGGAACCCTAGTCTCTCTCGGGTTGTGCTCTGGCAGTGTGTTGGAGCTGCGATTCAAGGGCGTTAGAAGCATTTTCTGGGGCTTTGATGTTGTGAAAGTTGTAGATAATCGAATTATCTTTCTTTAGAGACCAAAATCACTCAATTCCATCTAGCCAATCGAAAGTTATGGTCTTTCTAGTGCATGCTTCTCTGTGATTGATTTCAGTGGTATATGTAATTTTCAACTGCTGTTTAAGGAAAGTTGCTGGCCGAATTTGGATTTTTGATAGCCTAGAGAAATGTAGGAAATTTATTGTAGATTTATAAAGTGTATTTGTTGTCTTGATTTGGAGTTAGGAATCAAAAGTTATGGCTTGTTGAAGTTGCTGTCCAGAACTGCAATTTTTGCTGAAAGTTCAGAGTTGGTCTGAAGTTCAGAGGGCTATTTGAGGACTTTTCTTTCAGGTGCTGAACAAATGGCTGTGGGATAACTATAGGTTATCCTCATGTGGTCATTTGGAGCATACGAATACAAATTTTTACTTAGCCAATTAAACGTTATGTTCATTTTAGTGCCTACTGTTCAGAATCTACTATTAATGCATATAACCTCTATTCATCTCTAATCTGGGAATTAGTAATGCATCTTTTTAATAAATGGGCTGGAATAGAGTTGTAGATTATCCTCTTGTGATTAATTAGAATCTGAGTTCACTCAATTTGGTTCAACTATTAAAAAGTTATGCAAGTTTTACCTTTTGTTCTCCAAATTGGGGCTAGTAGCAGATTCAACTTTGTGTTGTGATTAAGGACAAGTTAGAGGCCAAGTTGGAATTTACAATTGTCTAGAGATAGATGGGAATTTCAGTGTAGATGTTTAAAATGTCTTTCTTTGCTTATTTTGAAGTTGTTTAGCAATAGTTGTGCTGTGGCGAAGTGGGCTATCCAAACCAGTTTTGTATGAATTCAGAGTTTGGGGCAAATTTTGAGTTAGGGAGTAAATGTGTTGTTTGTTGTTATCTGTTGACTGTAGAACTTGTGAATTTGAGTTCGTAATTGTGTTTCCAGGTGGTATAGCTTCGGGAGTGGCTTCTTCTTCCCACCACTTCACCTGTTGCGGTTAAAGGCAAGTGCATGTAAAACAGTAGGATGATTTGGTGATATTTAATGCTAAAACTTAATACCCTGTTCCTTTTTCTTACTGTTGTTGATTGATCATACTTGCTTATATGACAAATATGAAATGCTTATGAGATGAAAGGTGTTGGTGGATGGTTAAATGAATGTGTAAGGTATATAATGAAATGCAATGCATCATTCTCATTCATATCCAAGAAATTGCATGGGCCAGGTCGGTGAGAAAGTCATAACTAATCCGGTGAGGTCGGTGAGAAAGTTATGACTAATCCGGAGCACCACAGAGAAAATCCTACCTCGTAGTCCCATCCATCGAGGTGGATGGGAACGAGACAGTAAGAGTAGGCACCTCCACGGGATGGTGGTAGAGGGTGAACATCTACGAGTGTTCCCTCAGCTATACCGGTATAAGTCTTAAAAGGTGCATACGACCATTCATGCATATCCGCATTGCATGGCATTACTATTAATGGCTATTATGATGAGTGGTAATGTGTAGAGGTGGGATAGGGCCGTGGGCTCACCCAAAAGTATTTAATAAGATATGTGACAAATTGTGTGTAATATGGTTATGTCGGATGCATTGTTTGGTACTATTAAATGATGGTTGGCAACTGATGATCCTTGAGTTGAGGGTAATTTACAGGTTAAGAATGGATCGAGTCGTGAACTCATCCAATGTTGTCTAATGAGGTATGTGAAATAAGTGAGCAATGTAGTGATGAGGTAGCAGATGGTGATTTCTTTGTTTAGGTACTTGTTAATTTGGTATAGTAGATAGGAGCATGTTACTGATTTAAATACTTTAATTGGTATTGATATTATTACTTGTTGCACTTTGCTGAGTCTTTGAACTCACGCTTGCTTGTTTAATGTTTTTAGGTACACTGAGGAGATCTCGCTGAAAAGGGAAATAGCTCACGACACTCACTTCATGACATGCTTAATTGCTAGCTTAGAAGAGTGTTCACCTTGATAATTAATGTTAGACCATTGTGTCATTATGGTTGGGAATTAAGCTTTATGTCAGTTTGCAGTTAATTCACTCTTGTTGGGGTTATTGCTTCTTTCTGTGTTGTATTTTGATTATTGTAAGCCTCGTCGTGTAGTTAAGTTATTGTTGCTTCTCCCTGTTAGTATGCTTAGTTATGCGCTTAGTTGGTCATGATGGTTCGTGGATACCATGACCTGTTGTTGTCATTAATCGATTGCTTATATCATTGTTTTTGTTGTATATTGTTTTCCTTGTCTGTTGAGTGGATGTCCACTATTCTAGAGGAGGTGCTGCCGAAATTTTTAATAAGTTCGGCAACCTCCTAGTTGTTCGCTTGTTTTGCTAAGATTTATTCCTAGTGTTTTGTAATGGTTGGTGCTAGAGAGTGTATCATTCAGGGCATGGGGTGCCGGGGTGTTACAATATGATGGAACTTTTAAACCTCCCTTTCACTCGTGAAGTCCCCCTCCCTATCACGCAACATTTTATCTAGATCATCTTCGTGGCTATCAACGAACTTATCTTCAACCGCTGTCATATCATTGTCTCTGTCGTCTTCATCAATGTATTGCACTTTATATTTAATCTCATCTTCACCGTACTCGGTCCAACCGGTATAGCCAGCTTTGAAACCCCTTCAAAGCAAGTGTGTACGTATCGACTCTGCCAGATTCTTCGACTTGTGTGCCGTAGCTGCATTCAGAAAACAAGTCACACCATTAAAGAACTCTGGACCGCGACGGTCCGTGTCATACATCCACCTTTGGTCCATCTACAGTTAATTATATCGAACTGCATTTCAATATATCAATAAACGGTACCAAAATAATCTATTCTTTACATTAGTCACGCAGTGCTAATTAATTAAAACGATAAACACATTATAAGCATATAACTGCAAATAACAATATAATTGTAAATGATTATATTTAAAAATACATCTAGCAATTTTGCCTATATTAAAATACATTTTTTCACTATTTAAATATCCATCTAGCATTTTTAATTATTTATAAGATTTATTCATTTCATTTTGTTATGTAGCGCTATTAAATTAAATTAATATACATCAAATAAGTATATAATTGAATATAAGGATATATTTCTAAATAATTATGTATCTTGCAACTTTCATTATTGGAAAATCCATCTACCATTTTTCATTATTTAAATATTCATCTAGCAATTCTCACTATTTATAATTCATCTAGCAAGTTTTACTATTAAAATATTCATCTAGCAATTCTCACTTTTTTCACTGTTTAAATATTCATCTAGCACTATTTAAAATTCCATATAACAATTTTTCATTATTTAAAATAATTACAATTATGCATAATTGTCCATCTAGCAATTTTCATTACTTAAAAATCCACTACATGACTAAAATGGATAAGAATTATAATTTATTTAATAATTTAGCTAGATCTTAATTTGAGCACTACCGACCTAAAATGTTCACACCATACAATCAGCAATTATCAAAATCTAGAGCAATCTGAAAAGTAAAATTTAACTACAAATATAACATAGATCAAGTCAGTAACCTCGAAGAGAAATACGATACAAATTTTAATACAATTTTTCAGCAGCAACTCGCCAAGATAATAACTACCTGTAACACCCCAGCGCCAAATGCACCGCGAATGCTACCCAAAAACCCATTTAAAAGAATGACACTTCTACGAAAAGACTGAAAACGCATTTAATCTCTAAACTCTTAAACCGGTTTGAAACTAAGTCACCGAAATTTACAAAATTTCGGCATGACCTCTCTAGAACAGAGGACATCCACTCAGCAGGCAAAAGAACAATAGTAGTTATATGATATCATTCTAACAGGTCCTTAGATAATCAATCACATTTTCAATCGGCAATTAACCAACTACGCAACGCCGATCAACACAATACAATCGTATTTATTACAACCATTATTAATGAAACAATTAACGGGGTTGTTGGTGACCGAAGTAGTGCACGTGCTCTACTCCCATCCCGGCGAGGCAGCTTCAAGGCACCTAAAACAGGAAGTAAATAAGCATGAGTCCAAGACTCAGCAAAGTGCAACATTAATAAGAAGTAATGAATTCAGTTGAATTACTTTTACTCTAGAATTTGATATAGCCATTATTAAATGGAAATTCAACCAGTAAAAGAAGCGATAACAAACTCCACTTACCACAACCAACTCGAAAACATAACTAAATCTTACCCCGCCTCAATAAACATTCCTGGATGAGTCCACGCCTCAATCCTCAACCTGTTCTTCCAATTCTCATCAATCCCATTTATCAGTTGCAACACACAATGCAAGGGAATGCATTTATGCTTTCATACTCATGTGCACAAAACATACAAAAAAAGAATCTCATATCAATACATCACAATCAACTCATTAAACATGATTCATGATCGTAAATGCAATACAGATGCAATATGCCATACAAAAGCAGAATATCATATCCATACATCACAATCAACTCATTAAACATGATTCATGATCGTAAATGCAATACAGATGCAATATGCCATACAAAAGCAGAATATCATATCCATACATCACAACCAACTCATTAAACATGATTCCTCCTTGTCAATGCAATGCAGATGCAAATATACTTGCATGTTCATATGCTCATTTCATTTCACAATTCTCATGCATATTTCACCATTCTCATGCATTTGATGCATTCTCATGCATATTTCACCATTCTCATGCATATGATGCAATCTCATGCATATGATGCATCATGCATGACTCATCTCCTCTTTTTAGCATATACCGGTATTGTCGAGCACCACCCGTCGATGCGTGCCCTCAAACCCAACCATCCCGTGGAAGGGGCCTGCCAAAACAGGGCTTGCCCGCTACCCAGTAGCGGGTCCTACACTTAACACCGCTCCCATCCACGCCAGTGGATGGGACTACGGGGTAGGATCTCTGAGCACTCCGGATTAGTCATATAACTCATATGACTTTCTCACCGACCTGGCTCGATGCACTTGTCATGAATGCACATATGCAAATGTCATTCTCAACACTCGAATCACCTTCTCAACACTCATATCCATATTCTCACCAAATCTTATCAACATGGTCACATCAGTCATTAACACTCGCACCAAAGACATAATCCATTTTCATGATCGCAAGTCAACTATTTCTATTAATCCAACCTCACAACTTCATTATTCACATTCACCTATCATAGTAGTGAGCACTCTTATGAACGTGTGATATAGCAATGTGTCAATTTGGCAATTACACGGCATCCAACAAACAACCCACAAAGCATTCAATCCAAAGATGCACTTTCTATGAATGCATATATGCAAACGCCATTCTCCATACTCAGATCCATTCACATGCTCTCATTTCCTTCTTTCATAGCCACAACCATAAATCTCATTCATGGATATTCACAAGTCCTACACATACTAGTGACGCCAACATGGCAATATCATGCATTATCAACTTATATAGCAACTAGCATGGCAAACAACCAATACTGCAAGAATTCAACAATCGATGCACTTGCCTTTACCGACGAAAGAATGGAATGGCATGTGGTTGAGGCCACTCCCGACAGAACCTTCCCTGCAAATAAAAATAATATTTATTTAACTCAAATTCATACACACTCGGTACAAGCGACAGAAGAAAACAACTCTACATATTCACATCTACAATCGAAACCAAAACATCCCTCATAACCACTTAAATGCAAATCTGGACAGCCGGCATTGAAAATGCCGTAACTTCCAAACGGCTACTCCGAAAAGGATGAACCCGGGCTTTAAACGATCTCAAGAGACAACTCTACAACTTCTTCTACAGCCGACCGATTGGGAACACACCGATTAATCTCAGTTTTGCGACGAACAACAGACAAACGCAAAATTAACTCGATCTGGAGAGCATACACCAAAATGAGCATAACATGAGTTCTACAACTCCAAATCACATAAATGAATATATTTTCTCAATATACTCGAAAAACCTAACTTTTCCTAGGCAATGAAAAGTCTAATTCGGCCCCTACGATGCTCTAATCTGCAGAAGAACACAGACTGAACCAATCGCGATAAGAATTGGACAGCACTTGGTAAAATAGCCATAACTTTTAAATGGCTGAACGAAACTTGATGATTTTGGTCTCTATTGAAAGGTAATTCAATTATCTACAACTTTCATTATAGCCGAACCCCCAGGAAACGCTTGTGGAATTTTCAATTAACAGCTCTAACCGAGGACGAAAATCTGCCCGAACAGAAAATTCTCAATCACTCGTCTCTCCATTTCCCTAACCTCTAACATCTCAAAATCATGAATCTTAGCTAGGCATTCACACAAACACCCTACATGCAAGCAAATAAAATCCCCCAAAGACCTAGGGTTTTTACCTCAAATCCTTACACATGAAGGAAAAGGAGGTGGGGGAGAGGCTGCAGGGCTGCTGCTGCTGGCTAAAGCTACGGCCAGAGGGAGGTCGCCGGAGATGGCCGGAGGAGGGGGGTCGCCGGCAGGGGCGCAGGAGGAGGAGGCCTGCCATCTTGCTGCTTCTGCCGCCGGGCCGGCTTGCTTCTTGCCGCTTCATTCTTCCGCCGGGAGGAGCAAACGCCAGGGAGAGGAGCAGCAGGGGGAGGCACAAGGAGGTCCGCCAGGGGCGACGCCAGGAGGAGACTAGGGGAGGGCGCAAGAAATGGAGACTGGCTCGGGTGTGGGGAACGGCTGGGAGGGGCAGCTGGGGAAAAGAAATGGGAGAGGATCTAGGTTTCATCCCCTTTTTCTTTCCTTTATATACTCCAACATCTGGATGCCACAAATCAACAAGGTTTGGGAAACAAAAGAAATGAGGCTCCTCAATAAAACGAAAACCAAATGCCAACTTTAACCATTAGCGCGAACCAAATAATTTAAATTCTTGGCACGAAATGACGATTAACAAGAAAACAAACTTGCCGCCAACTATACAGCTCGGAAAAACACCCTTTATCCGAAAAACTGACGGAAGAAATCCAAAACTTTTAATAAAAGCTTCATTTGCGCAATAATAAATAATTCCTCCCGAATAAACATCCTCGACTCACGAAGGCGAAATTCATTTCCGACCGAATTCTAGCAAAAGAGATCTTCGGTATTACACTCTTCCCCCCTTTAACAGAATTCGACCTCAAATTCTGAACACCCCAATACTCACCCACAAGAGCAACAGAAACTGAATTGCCAAAATCAATACGCCCAAAAAGAACAAGCTGGGTACTTCTCATGCTAGAGAAAACTCCACAACTCAAACCACGGCTCTTGCCAAATAAAAGGAGCAAGCAACTGAACTCATTCATCCATCAACAAATCAACAGTCACTCTAACTCCTCAACTCGCATGGTACAAAACTCGGAAGCCAGGTCTTTCTCAAAGACCAACAATAGTCTGACAACTCAGACAACTCCCTTTTGTTTTTTTTAAAGCCTCAATACACAACCTCTAATCAACCAACGATTCTTCTCGGAAGATCATAATACTAACTCACAAACTCAATTCTCATTTCTCTATTCAATTTCACTCTCCCAACTTAAATCTCCTCTCTAAAACTCCATACCACAGATCAACCAACTCGTGATGACAAGAATAACACGAGTCACGTCACTCTATTAAGCATCCAACCAATTATCATCAAAACACCAAAGCTATCCGATTACATAGCTAGGTTCTAAACTTGGATCCTCTACGAACCAAGAAAACACTGATTCCCATCTCTCCTCATGATTAAACTTTTATAACCACATAACCATTATCAAGCCATATTATCGAACGAGTTAGCCCACCATATCATAGTTATACCACGGGTCATTTAGTTTGAACCACGAAGCCACACGAGCCTTTTCAATCCAACAAGCTTCTAACCAAATCCGAATATACCACTATTTCTAACCATTTAACATCGAAATCCTCCAGGAACCAAAACACAACTCTTATCTTTCCAACAATTACCCTTGGATCAAAAGGGTCATGACCAACCTTTCTATTGCCACGATTAGCCCACAGACACAAATCCTATTTCCTCACAATACAATATCATACTTGTCCCTTTTTCATACCTGTCTCGAGCAAGGAGACAATCCTTCGAAGGAGAGATTCATAACTGATCCCGCCATTTCAGATTGACCAAACATTAAATCCAACCCTAGAACCCGAGGGTTCCGACAAGTTAAGAAAACAATGCATTTAGCGATTGATTCCACCCAGACCACCAACGATAAAGTCCCACACAACCTAGGGACAACGTGATCAAAATGATCCTCCCAAACAAGCAAAACGATGAGATCACATATCCCCTACTTTTACAAAGACATAGAACCTCAGTCCTCACAACCAGGTCTAGCACGACACTAAACTCGATTAAAAGCAACACAACACACAAATCCCAAAACTAACATTTCGGGAATAGCAAATCGATCCGAGAATCCAATATCTTTCATCCACTAACTCCACCACTTTGCGAAACACAATTCATATGGAAATTTTCTATTGCACACCAACAGAACGCCTTAAACAAAAAGGCATACATCCAAATGATTACACCAACAACCGAAGTCCATAGGTATTTAAAGCTAAGCTCATCTTACATCCCATTATCTCCAAAATTCTTGCATCTTTAACAATAAAGGTTTCAAATGATCATACTTAGCACCTTTGGGAAGCCCCAACAAGACTTAGCAAGAACTTTATAACCACTCTTCCTTGGATCAACTTCTTTTCTAACCTTACGCAAACTCCGCTTACAGGTCTCCATTTATAACCGTGGATCATCATGACCCACAATAATTCTTGCCATTTACCCAATTAGGGTCGACCACCTTAACCCAACAACACAAATATTCTACTAATCCTCTATGGGAAGATCTTCAATCACCCACAACTTACTCTAACTGTCGAATTTTCCTTTCCAGAAAAACCAACGAAAACTTCCAAAGAAGCTCAACTCTCCAAAGACTTAGAAAATGACAGGGCTCAAGCCATGACATTCAACAAAACTCCAAACCAATTATCAAACTCCAAAATTCCACAAAGGAAAGGAGTTACACAAATCAATTCACGGAAAGGAAAAGCGAATCGATCGAATAACACTTTTCCCTTTAAAGCCCGAAATCCAAAACCTCAACTTGGAGAACGACAACACGAAGAAATCCATGTTTTTCTCCGCAAAGCAACCAAAAAAGGGCAGCACAAAACTCTCTTCTTTGCCTTAAATCCAAGAAGACCAAAGAAGACAAAATTCAAATACGCACTCCAACAACTCTCCGATTTAAGACAGAATCACAAGTATCAACATAGCATCAACAACAAAATAAGCACTGCAACACAATGCAACGATATCCCATCCCCTTCCTACTGTGCATCAAAGTGTGTCAAATTTTTAGATTAATTCATCATTCTTCATCAAGTTTTACGGGTATTGCCCTAGGGCCACAGTTTAAAGGTTCAACCTGAACCATGTTTCTACCTTCACACAGCAAAATTTTAATCCATTCTAGAATTAATCACAACATTCAAACACCACGGACCTGAAGCCCACTCTGATACCAACTGTAACACCCCGGCGCCAAACGCACCGCGAATGCTACCCAAAAACCCATTTAAAAGAATGACACTTCTACGAAAAGACTGAAAACGCATTTAATCTCTAAACTCTTAAACCGGTTTGAAACTAAGTCACCGAAATTTACAAAATTTCGGCATGACCTCTCTAGAACAGAGGACATCCACTCAGCAAGCAAAAGAACAATAGCAGTTATATGATATCATTCTAACAGGTCCTTAGATAATCAATCAAATTTTCAATCGGCAATTAACCAACTACGCAACGCCGATCAACACAATACAATCGTATTTATTACAACCATTATTAATGAAATAATTAACGGGGTTGTTGGTGACCGAAGTCGTGCACGTGCTCTACTCCCATCCCGGCGAGGCAGCTTCAAGGCACCTAAAACAGGAAGTAAACAAGCGTGAGTCCAAGACTCAGCAAAGTGCAACATTAATAAGAAGTAATGAATTCAATTGAATTACTTTTACTCTAGAATTTGATATAGCCATTATTAAATGGAAATTCAACCAGTAAAAGAAGCGATAACTAACTCCACTTACCACAACCAACTCGAAAACATAACTAAATCTTACCCCACCTCAATAAACATTCCTGGATGAGTCCACACCTCAATCCTCAACCTATTCTTCCCATTCTCATCAATCCCATTTATCAGTTGCAACACACAATGCAAGGGAACGTATTTATGCTTTCATACTCAAGTACACAAAACATACAAAAGAAGAATCTCATATCCATACATCACAATCAACTCATTAAACATGATTCATGATCGTAAATGCAATACAGATGCAATATGCCATACAAAAGCAGAATATCATATCCATACATCACAATCAACTCATTAAACATGATTCATGATCGTAAATGCAATACAGATGCAATATGCCATACAAAAGCAGAATATCATATCCATACATCACAACCAACTCATTAAGCATGATTCCTCCTTGTCAATGCAATGCAGATGCAAATATGCTTGCATGTTCATATGCTCATTTCATTTCACAATTCTCATGCATATTTCACAATTCTCATGCATATGATGCATTCTCATGCATATGATGCATTCTCATGCATATTTCACCATTCTCATGCATATGATGCATTCTCATCATGCATGACTCATCTCCTCTTTTTAGCATATACCGGTATTGCCGAGCACCACCCGTCGATGCGTGCCCTCAAACCCAACCATCCCGTGGAAGGGGCCTGCCAAAACAGGGCTTGCCCGCTACCCAGTAGCGGCTCCTACACTTAACACCACTCCCATCCACGCCGGTGGTTGGGACTACGGGGTAGGATCTCTAAGCACTCCGGATTAGTCATATAACTCATATGACTTTCTCACCGACCTGGCTCGATGCACTTGTCATGAATGCACATATGCAAATGTCATTCTCAACACTCGAATCACCTTCTCAACACTCATATCCATATCTCACCAAATCTTATCAACATGGTCACATCTGTCATTAACACTTGCACCAAAAACATAATCCATTTTTATGATCGCAATTCAACTATTTCTATTAATCCAACCTCACAACTTCATTATTCACATTCACCTATCATAGTAGTGAGCACTCTTATAAACGTGTGATATAGCAATGTGTCAATTTGGCAATTACACGGGGTCCAACAAACAACCCACAAAGCATTTAATCCAAAGATGCACTTTCCATGAATGCATATATGCAAACGCCATTCTCCATACTCAGATCCATTCACATGCTCTCATTTCCTTCTTTCATAGCCACAACCATAAATCTCATTCATGGATATTCACAAGTCCTACACATACTAACGATGCCAACATAGCAATATCATGCATTATCAACTTATATAGCAACTAGCATGGCAAACAATCAATATTGCAAGAATTCAACAATTGATGCACTTGCCTTTACCGACGAAAGAATGGAATGGCATGTGGTTGAGGCCACTCCCGATAGAACCTTCCTAGCAAATAAAAACAATATTCATCCAACTCAAATTTATACACACTCGGTACAAGCGACAGAAGAAAACAACTCTACATATTCACATCTACAATCGAAACCAAAACATCCGTCATAACCACTTAAATGCAAATCTGGACAGCCGGCATTGAAAATGCTGTAACTTCCAAATGGCTACTCCGAAAAGGATGAACCCGGGCTTTAAACGATCGCAAGAGACAACTCTACAACTTCTTCTACAGCCGACCGATCGGGGAACGCACCGATTAATCTCAGTTTTGCGACGAACAATAGACAAACGCAAAATTAACTCGATCTGGACAGCATACACCAAAATGAGCATAACTTGAGTTCTACAACTCCAAATCACATAAATGAATACATTTTTTCAATCTACTCGAAAAACCTAACTTTTTCTAGGCAATGAAAAAGTCTAATTCGGCCCCTACGATGCTCTAATCTGCAGAAGAACACAGAATGAACCAATCGCGACAAGAATTGGACAGCACTCGGTAAAATAGCCATAACTTTTAAATGGCTGAACGAAACTTGATGATTTTTGGTCTCTATTGAAAGGTAATGCAATTGTCTACAACTTTCGTTATATCCAAACCCCGAGGAAACGCTTGTGGAATTTTCAATTAACAGCTTTAACCGAGGACGAAAATCTGCCCGAACAGAAAATTCTCAATCACTCTAGTCTCTCCATTTCCCCAACCTCTAACATTTCAAAATCATGAATCTTAGCTAGGCATTCACACAAACACCCTACATGCAAGCAAATAAAATCCCCCAAAGACCTAGGGTTTTTAGCTCAAATCCTTACACATGAAGGAAAAGGAGGTGGGCGAGAGGTCGCAGCTCTCTCCGGGCTTGGGTCAAGTCTGCGTCAAGGGAGGTCGCCGGAGCTGGCCAGAGGAGGGGGGTCGTCGGCAGGGGCGCAGGAGGAGGAGGCTCGCCATTGCTTGCTTGCTGTCGTCGCTGGCCGCTTGCCGCTTGCCGCCATTCTTCTTTGCCGCCAGGAGGAGGAGCAAACTCCAGGGAGAGGAGCAGCAGGGGGAGGCGCAAGGAGGTCTGCCAGGGGCGATGCCAGGAGGAGACCAGGGGAGGGCGCAAGAAATGGAGACTGGCTCGGGTGTGGGGAACGGCTGGGAGGGGCAGCTGGGGAAAAGAAATGGGAGAGGAGCTAGGTTTTATCCCCTTTTTCTTTCCTATATATACTCCAACAACTGGATGCCACAAATCAACAGGGTTTGGGAAACAAAAGAAATGAAGCTCCTCAATAAAATGAAAACCAAATGCCAACTTTAACCATTAGCACGAACCAAATAATTTAAATTCTTGGCGCGAAATGACGATTAACAAGAAAACAAACTTGCCGCCAACTATACGGCTCAGAAAAACACCCTTTATCCGAAAAACTGACGGAAGAAATCAAAAACTTTTAATAAAAAGCTTCATTTGCGCAACAATAAATAATTCCTCCCGAATAAACATCCTCGACTCACGAAGGCGAAATTCATTACCGACCGAATCCTAGCAAAAGAGATCTTCGGTATTACAATACCGAGCAAAACAAAGCACCTCTCTCTATTCTACTCGGTTGGGGAAGATGTCACCTCGAAGAGAAATACGTGAAAAATATTAATACAATTTTTTAGCAGCAACTCGCAACATAATAACAACCGAGCAAAACAGAGCTCCTCTCTGTTCTGCTCTGTTGAGGCCAGGTATATAAAGACCTTATCACTACCGGCTCTGCGCAGAACCGACAGTGATAAGGTCAGATTACACGGGAAAATTCGATTGCGCGGGAAAATACTTATCACTGCCGGTTCAAGAGTAAAGCCGACAGTCAAAATTCCAATATCACTGCCGGTTTTAAATGGAACCGGCAGTGATACTTCACTACCGGTTTTGGGTATAAACCGACAGTGATATTGTGTTATCACTACCGGTTGTTTTCTCGAACCGGCAGTGATATGTTACCCACGCGGCTGAGCTTTCGAACCGGCAGTGATATATTATCACTGACGGCTCTAGCCCAACCGGCAGTGATATGCCGGCAAGGATTGCCTGTTGTGTAGTAGTGGACAATCAAAATATTTGATTATGTCAGGTACTGTTGTGAAGCAATCAGATATAATTCGATTATGATAAGCAAAGCAAATAGGATGTAAATCAGATTCCCTCTTATCTCAACATACACATGGGACCATTAAATCAATTAAATTGTATAATCACACTTTATCCATCAAGACTTAATTTTATAATACTAAATAAATGTCATCAACAAGTGAATGAAGCACATAGAAAAGTACTCTCTTCATTCCTAAATACATTTCATTCTAGATTTCAAATTTTGTTCCTAAATACACATCATTCTACAATTTCAAGACAATTTTTAACATTTTTTCTTTGCATATCCCTACAATTCATTATTTCTAATGTTATTTATTACCATGGATTGACTAGTAACTCACACTATCCAAGATCAATAAGTAAGCTATTGAAGAAGAATCATTTGATTATTTTCATATGTGTCTGCGTTAAATTGTAAAATCCTAAAATGTCATTTATGGAGGAACGGAGGGAAAGGCTGCATGCATGTCTCTAGCTGTTTTCACTATCCAAGAGTCTCCAGACCAATAATTAATTAAAGCGCCTAACCGCATCTTGTAGACGTTGCTAACGACGAGAGATTCTTGTCATCATTGCCAAAGCAGCATGCATGCATTAGCGCACTTCCAACAAGCAAATTTGCTTGTTAATTAGTTCGTCTATACGATGTATTTTGATTTTATATAAAAATTAAGGTTACGGTCAAAATGAGAAAGATATAAAAGAAAAATGACTTATAGAACCCACTTAATTTTTTTGGAAGATGGTAGATAATACTTTGTGTGAATACTAATGGATAAATACATATGGTTGAGAGACAATAAATAAAATCTACATGAAAGACTTATAATTCTAAAGATGATAATGCTATGTTATACTCCATTATTAAAAGTATATGGGCATATTTAGGATTTGTGTACTAGTCAAATTTTCTTAACTTAGAGTACTGATACATACATAATTATGTAGAGTATCATATGAAAATAGTACCATTATATTTGTTAGAAGTTTTCTGTAATGTATTATTTTCTTCCAACACAATACTATAAAAATTAATGGTCAAGGCTGCATATTGCAGACCATGTTATACCCAAAGTGTCATACATTTTTAACGGAAGGATCGAGTATTAGTTACTACTTACCTAGGTTTATTTCGTACTTCACCAATATCTTAACCTTTCTATGACAAATGCTATTTCTAGCTGGATCATCCGAAAAAATAGTATTCTTGGAGATGCAATAAACAAAGTAACAAAAGAAAGAGCACTCGGCAATAAGATTGACGGGCAGAAACCGGATATGAACAACAAGCTAGCTAGAGCGCCCTGCAGCCCGTGCTTGTTCTATTTGTACAGTGACGCAGCCTGATGTCACTGTGACATCAGCAGAGAAGTATAATTAGACTCATACCCACAATTAATCAGCCAATTAACGGGGAGGGCAACAGTATTGAGTAGACTGCTAGGGCAGCCGCAAAAGAAGCAAATAATTAGGACAACCCCGAGTCAACTAACAAAAGAAAAAGTGGGTTTAACAGTAGGACTAGTAGTTAATTATAGAACGAATTGAAAGAACGCGGTGGTGGGCTATAGGGCACCAAAAGCGGGCGCGCTTCCACGCTCCATGCACTGACTTTTGTCATTTGATAGGTATTTGGCAATTGCAATGACTAGTGAAAGCTTGTAAGTTGTTGCCAAATTTTACAAAAGTCAGTAAAAAGAGTCATCTCACAACAGTGTCTAAATTAAGCTACTATCACCAAAGCTTGTAGAGGTAAAAATTCATTTGCACGCATAATTGTGCTCTTTGTTGATTACTGATGAGTGAGTACGTGCTAGCTAGTTCTCACTGTCCTATTTTAAGGTTAGTTACCATCACTATGTTCCAGAGCTTTGAAAGCTATTGCTTCTGTTGTCGCTTATATCAAACCTGAACATGTAATTAGTAGCTTAAAGCTATTTCCATTCATATTGAAAAACGAGAGGTATTTTTGTTATAAGATAAAAAAGGAAAAACATTTTGGTCTAAATTAAAAAGCTGAATTTAGGGAATCATATCACTACTACAGAATCAACCTTTACAAGCGGCCTATTACAAGCGGTTAGTTGCGCACCGCTTGTGCTCTCTACGCCACAAACGGTTCGTAGGCAACGGACCGAAGGGGGTCTCTAGAAGCGGTTCTAGACACGAACCCCTTCTAAAGCCCTAGCTCTAGAAGCGGTTCATGTCCCGAACCCCTTCTAGAGATCTACAAGGGGTTGGGGACACGAACCCCTTCTAGAGCCCGCGGTTGGGGACACGAACCCCTTCTAGAGCCGGCTCTAGAAGGGTTCGTGTCCCCAACCGCTTGTAGAAGCCCAGTTTTCGAAATAATGAAAGGAATGTATGCCCTACTCTATCAGAGAGCACGTGTGGGTGGGTTGACTAGATGGGTGAGATGTGGGTCACGAGGAGGGGTGAGGAGGTCGTGGGTTCGAATCCCAGTTCTCACAATATTATTTATCTTTTGAAGTGACTTCTACAAGTGGATATAAAACCGCTTGTGATACTTACGGGAGTATCACTCGCGGTTGCTTATAAGCGGTTCTAAAACCGCTTCTGAAAACAGTTTCGAACCGCTTGTGATAGTTCCATCTGCAGTAGTGTATAATAAAGGGCAATACTAGCCCGCAGACTTCAGATGCCATCGGACGCTTTGTCTTTATTTATTCCTATCGACAAGTAGTATCTGCGTCTTCTCTCACATAATTTCTATTTCTTTCTTCAATTGCGTAACTTATTTCTCTGCTCCCATATCCACCAGCTTGCTAGTGGTCAGAGCTTATCTGTAACATCCTAATTTTTGACTTTCTAAATAATCGATGTTATTTTATTGCAGTTTATGGTCCTTTGAGAATTTTCTGGAATTTATTGGATTTTCTGAAATTTATTTAAATCATTTCGAATTAGTATATATGGTCCTTGTTAAGAAATATTTATAAAAATAAAATTTAAAATAAAGTCTGCTAAAAATATTTTATTTGAGTATAGAAGGTCTCGAAGTATTTTTGGGAATTTTTTTTTCTCTCTCCGGGATTTAATCGGATTAGGAGTTGAATTAGTATCCGGTACGGTGGAGTAAGCGTTCCTCTGCTCACGTTCCAATTGCAAACCAGGCGCGAAGGAATTTTGCCAAGCGTCACCGATTGGAATTCCCATCGTGCAGCTGGGATTTGAAGCGTGAGTTCCAGACTCTTGAGTTCGAACTGTTTGCGCTGCCGCGTGTGTCGTGGGAAGGAAATCGCGCGCGTAGTGCTTGGCCGCTGGATTGGTCGCGAGTCGCCCATCCGGTTGATGTCTCGTCTTGATTAAACCGCGGGAAGCCGATTCGAACACATGGCCGAATGGGGCAAGAGCCGGAGTTACTCGGGCGGGAGAAGGACAGCATGCGCGTGACCGATCCAAATATGCTGGCGCCAAAAGCGATCGATGGATCCGGACCGGAGACCAGGCGCGCTAAGGAAACACGTAGCCGCATCCAATGCCACGCTAGCGCCGAAGCAAACAAGGAAACTCGAGTTCGTTTAGGAAAGTGGAATCCGGCTCGGACGGGAGTAGGACGCGTGCGAGCGCTCGCTATTTAAGCCACACGCAGGTGTCGCCAGAGGAAACGAAGCGAGCGGTAGGCAGAAAATCGTGGGCGTCGCTAGAACCGAGCGGAAGAAAGGAATCGCGAAGCGTGAGCCGAGTCGTCGCCGAAAGAAGCCAGAGGCAAGAAAATCGCAGGCGAGCGAGCGTGTCGCGCCGTCGTCCGAAGGAAGTCGCAGCGTCGCCAGGAGATTTTCGAGCGCGCCGCTGAGTTGTCGCCGAGAAGCCTGGGGATCGTGTCGCCTTGTCGAGAAGCATCCTGTGCGCCGTAGTTCTGACGGAGCATCGCCAAGGAAGGAGATCGCTGTTGGGATCGTCGTCTTCTTCGAGTCCGACGAATGTTTGCACGTGGTCCAGCCATTGCCGATCGGAAGTTTCGTCAGCCGTCGGATCGTAATCAAGCGAAAGTAATTCGTCCACGTCATTGCGGAATCGGTAAGCATTTTAGATTAAATACCGACCGTTGAATTTAAGTCGGACGATTGATATTAGGCCATGTAGTAGATTTACCCGTAACCGTTAGATTGAGTTCATCGGTCTAGATTTCGCCACGCTTTTGTCTCAGACAAGCGGGCGGGAAAATTCGGATTTTCTTTATAAAAATAATTCGGAAAGATTTAGAATTCCTAATTCCAGAGTTTAGTCTATTTTCACAAAATCTAAATATTATAACTTTTGCATATGAACTCTGATTTGGGTAATTCGAATTTCGAAAAGTTTGTAAGATTGAGATCTTTCCAATGGTGGATTTTATTTGAATTTTTGAGTTTATTTGCTATTTGTTCTTGGTGTTTATTTGCTATTTCTCTCGATTCGCGTAGACGTTGAGTTGAGCGAGGTGTCGGAAGAAGGATTATTATTTCAAGAGCAATCTTCGGAGCAATACCAGGAGCTTAAGCAAGGCAAGTTGTGCTTTGATCATGTTGCACCCATACATTAGATTGCATGCTATTTTGGTTTACTTATCACTTGTTATTTCATGAGTACAAATGATTTTGACCTAGATTGGGATTTAGATATTATACCCTCTTGAATTACACCCTACCTTGTTAAATTGTATGCCATGATCCATTTGTCACCCTAGGTTGGTTAATTATAGTTGGTTAATAGAAAATCAACATGGATGGTTAGAACGGAATAGAATTGCTTAGCCATGCCACGTCATCACATGCTCTTGGAATATTATTTATTAATCTTGACTAATGGAATATGGAACTATGATAATAATTTGTGGGCCATGTGTGGTCGCACAAAGAGATTGAGTTGTTGTGACAGCGGAGTCACGCAACGCTGTTGATTTGTGAAGAGCACGTGGTGTTTGGTAATCAACTGGGGTGGGAAAAATGATTTAAACTGAGGCAAGTGGCAGGATTGTTTCTGGTGGGCCAAGAGTGGCAATTGGGCGGTTGCATTTGGTTTTTGGTGGGCCAAGAGTGGCAATTGGGCGGTTGCATTTGGTTTTTGGTGGGCCAAGAGTGGCAATTGGGCAGTCGCATTTGGTGGGCCTAGAATGGCAATTGGGCGGTCGCATTTGGTTTTTGGTGGGCCAAGAGTGGCAACTGGGCGGTCGCATTTGGTGGGCCAAGAGTGGCAATTGGGCGGTCGCATTTGGTTTTTGGTTAGTCTTGCCTCGGTCAACTAAGGCAAAATAAAACTTGGGATAGATGGTAGGATGCCATGGGAAGTTGAAACTTGATTTAGGATGGAGAACTTGGGTTTATTTGAGAATCACTGAATCGATTTACTTGTTATTATTTGTTTTACTGTCTTTTTAATCTATTAATGTATGTGTTTTAAATGCTGCTTTACTGCTTATGAACCATAAGCCTTTCCTTTGGAATAAGCCTGCATATAGTTATAATAGAAATGCATTCTGTGCACAACTTGTTGAGTACGTGTTGGTGTACTCACCCTTGCTTAACAACCAACAACAGTGGAGGAATCATCTTCAATATTGGAGAAGGACTTTCGGTGGACGCGTGTCACTAGGCCAATCCTTGTCGATCGCTTTGTGGTGTCTTGATGGGACATCTACGTTTTCTACTACTTTCCGCTGCATTTGTCTTATTGGTCTTATTATTGCCTTGCAAAGCTGAATAATGTAAGTGATCATAAGATCATACACTAGTTACATTCAATCAATAAAGTCTTATTATTCTTATCGTTGTGTATGATATGATGCTTACCGATGTTAAGCTGTGTGCACTAGCGTCTGATCCTGGGACTAGTGCGGAAAAACACAGTGGATTCGAATGGTTGGATTCGGGTCCTTACATTACCATAGGAGCCAAATGTAACACCCTAATCTAATTTTACTCAATGCACAGCCTACCTATTGGTGGATCCACATACACAGCACTCTACTTGCACTTTTCTCTTTATACTACTGCACAACAGATCATCACAGACAATTCGTAAACCACATCACAGACGGTTTTGTGAACCGTCTGTAAGCAAGTTTCACTAATGACAAAGAGTCATTGCAAATGGTTTTCCAACCGTCTGTGAAAAAAACTCATCATAGACAGTTCCAAACTAGAACCGTCTGTGATGTTGTATCATCTCAGACGGTTCCTAAGTGGAACTGTCTATGATGATGGGCTTATTGCAGGCAGTTCTAACGAAGAACCATCTGTGAAGAGGCACAAATCACAGACGGTTCTAATTTGAAATTGTCTATGATGATGCCCTCATCACAGATGGTGCGGCAGTGGAACCGTCTGTGATTTATGCTTCTTCACAAACGGTTCTGTGTTAGAACCGTCTGTGATGTGGCTTTTCTATTTTTTATTAAATTTTAATTTATTGTCTAGCCTCAGAAATTGCTAGCCATGCCCTCTGAAACAAAAGCTGTACACAGCATGACCAACATATTATTATGACATAAATTTAAAAATGTACTCCAATCACATGTTACATAACATACAGCGCATCTATTTCATAAATCAACTCAGATCGCACATTACAACATATGTACAATGCATCCATTTCAGAAATCAACTCATATATGTACTAACCAATTGGATTCAGAAGTAGAAATGACAAATTCACAACATAAGGTTCACAAATTAATATGAATGTATGGCAAGTAACAAATTCACAACTCATGTTTCATTGAGCCCTGAGTACCATCTGCCCTTTGGATTTAAGATCTCACGAAGCAAGAAGGCACAGAGCTATCCTCAAATAGCTAGTAGGCCAGCCTATTCCAACACATATTCAGCGCATTGCCAAGCTTGTCGATGAGAAGAGTAAAGTTTCGCATGTATATAAATTAATAAGTGGAGACAATTGTTGCAAAATTGACAGACCTATATGACATTGGTCTACTGAGAACCAACAAAAAGTGCTATGTTGTAGCAAACATAGAATCCACATAGGTCAGTGTCCTTTGGATGCTGTTGGCACTGCTAAAACATAATAGGTTAATTAGTTCCGAAGGTATTATTATAGAGTGTGAGGATTATTGCGTACTATCGGCTACCGGAAACTTAAAAGTATGGGTTAGAGTGGTTGGGCCCTTCTTGTGTGGCCCTCCCCTTGATTTGTAGACATCGAACGACGTGTTAAGAAAATCTCTGATAGGCTTCAAATCGTAGGTACCGTCCTTTTTGGAATCAAGGTAAATTACCCAGTTCTGTCTTGGTATAATTACGAGTAGAACCCAGTGATACCTACACAGGTATGTCGTCATGTCACTGAACCTAACTTTGAGGTGAGATATATAGTGAAATCAACGAGTATAGCATCTAGAGGAAGCACTTACCCCAGGTTGTAGGGTAAAAGTATGAATTTTTTGTCCGAATGAGCTAGTAGTACTTTTTCCATATACTCGTGGATGACTTCTTTATTTTCGTCTATGGTTTGCTTGGACACCATGTGTGGATCGACGAAACCCACCGGTTGTTCCCTTACTATTGCTTCCAAGATCATGTATCTACATATACAAATCAAGGATGATATATATATATATATGACATTTATCGGTGCGTCAGAAATGTAGATAGTGATTGCACATACTTACATTGTCCAGCATCTTATGAGAGAAACGTCGAGCGCTTTGAGATTGTACAGATCGAATAAGTCGGTGAAGCCAACTACGAAGACACCATCTAAATACCGGTGTAAGAAATACTCCTCCTTGAAGTTCACCAAGATACTCGTTGTCCATTTGCCACCGGCTTATTGACTTGTTGCATGTACCATTCTTGCAATCGAACGCAGGCTAATGAAAGCATCTCCTTGCGCTCATCTGGTATGAACAGTTGCCCCAGCTCGAATTGTCGCACTAATGGGGCAAACGGAAAGTCACAGGCTAATGTGGTCCATTTCGATTTGCCCTTGTCTCTGCATCCCCTTCTACCAAACTTCGTCTTCACAAGAGACGACTCGGCCCTTACTACAGTAACAGTCTGTGCGGGACGGGACATGGTAGCTAATTTGGCGGGCTCCTGCACTGTATGGTATGGCTCCGGTAGTGTTGGTAGCTTCGGTGCATCATGTGGTACCTCTAGGACTGCTTGTAGCTTCGATGCTGCTAGGCGGGCGTCGAATGAGATGTCCTTCTTGGGCCACTGGATGAATGTGCCGATGGCATCCCCTAGTGTGATGATCTCGTCGTTTAGGGGCATGTCCAGTGTGACGGCCTTGAAAATTTCATGTACACCATCGATATGGACCTTCATGTAGCCCGACTCTATAGTATGACTGTGCACTAATGTCTCTACACCGAATGCATACGCTTGTCCCCAAGCAGCCTACAGGGGAACAGAGCCATTGGCAAGCCTCACTTGTAGATTGCACGGCGTGACCACCTACATGAAAGACCATGTCGAGGTCTATCCATGTTTGTGATGAGTAATTGACTGGATTTAAGCTTGGTTTGCTTCGAAATTGAGTTTGATGTGAATTGGATTTCTAATTTGAAGCAATTTGAGATTTGATTGCCTTTTTCGGTGCTACTGGCCAGGTAGTAACACCAGATCCTAGTGCGGTGTGAGAGGGTGTGTTTTTCGGGTCTCAAGCAATCCGATGCTACCGGATTTTATGATGATTATTTCATATCTTTTGGACTTTGCTATATGATGGGTTTTCCTTGTCTTTGATGATTACAGGAGTTCGTGCAAGCCAAGAAGACAAGAAAAGGAGATGATGCTAGCTAGATGTCGCGTGGATTGACAAGGGCCATTGGATCGCAGTCTAGTTGATAGGTTAGTGGGTCTAAATAGTATGCTTTGAAAACTGTGTAAGAAAACCCATTATGTGTGTGGGTTTTGGGTTAGCCCTTGTATGGCTGTGTGAGCGGGTTAATCCTAGCCCTTGGATGAGTGCTCTAGGGTTGAGGGACTCATCCAAGGGTGGTAGGTGGCCCAAGAGTAGTATAAATAGAGGGGGAGGGGTAGCCTCCTCCTCTTGAATGTTGTAGAGGTTTTCGTACTCCTTTGAGTTTTGCTCAATTTGTTGTGAGGCTTTGTAAACCTCCTAGTTCCAGAAATGCAAATCTTTTTCATTCATGCTTGAATTTATGTTATGCACCTACTTTATGTCTTAAATTCAACATTTAAATTCCTATAATTTACTTTCTCGCAATTTAATTTCTTGCAATTTGGATTTGCCTCCCCTCTTTCCAAATGCTTCTGATCTTGGATATCTTGAGTGTGCTCATATGGTTTACATCTTTCTTACAACCTAGGATAGATTAGAGATCAAGTTTTCTATCAAGTTGCATCTTTATCCAGAACTTATTCTTCACACAGCAGACAGTTTTTAATTTTTAGAAAAATTTATAAAAATTATTTCTGAGTGATTCTTCTTGGAGAAGGTGTGGAACTCCCATATCCATCTGTGAAAAAATTTGGGAGTCCACTGGTCACACTGTTTGGGCGCCATGAAGTGAAAATCAAGCCCCAAACTTTCTACTTGAAGTTCCTGACAGTCTATGATATATGATTTTTGTTGACTTTAATACAAAGATTTTTGATGTGATATTTGGTGGAGTGCTTCAAGACATATTTTCTCATAGGAAGAAAAATTTTCAAAATTTTTAGAGCACAAGAAGTCCACCAACCACCTGCTCCAATTGAGAACACTTTCTGGAAATTCTGCTTTTTGCTTTTCTGAAAGTGACTTTTGTGATTTGACTCAATCTCCATTCTAAAAGTCAGAGTTGAATTAATTCCTTTTATTTTGGATACTTGACAACCAGGATTGTGACTCAAAAATCCCCTCATATTCCATGGTTCTCATCCATGCAAGCTAGGAGTACACATATTTGTCAAGTTGTTCGGGTCTTCATGATTCCTTTTACACGATATTTTCGAGGTCTTCGCTGAATTATTTTGTAGGAAAAATTTTGTTTACAACTATTCACCCCCTCTGTTCACCATCTCAATCCTTCAATTGGTATCAGAGCCAGGTTTTGCTGTTCTATAGATCTTGACCGATCTCGAGAGTCATAGCGATAGACAAATATTCCACCAATCCTTTCATCTTTTCTGGAGTGGATTTTCCTTTTTGGAAGTCTCGGATGGAGTCATACATCACTGTCCAGGGCTTCCTGATATGGCAGAAGGTGAAAACCCGTATGAGGTTCCTGCCAATGAGAACGTCACGGCCGGCAATATGGTTGACATTGAGGCAAATGTTAAGGCGAGGAACATTCTCATACAGGGACTCAGCCACAGTGTGTATGATAGGATTGCTCACCTGCTATCCACTCACGAGATTTGGGTGACCCTCGATGCTTACCATGATGGAACTACCCAAATCAATGTCGTGAGGCAGGATCAGCATAAGCGTGAATATAACAAATTTGAACAACACGCTGGTGAGAGACTTGATGAGTGTTTCAATCATTTCATAAAGATTTTGAGTGATCTCTGAGCTATCGATTGCACATACCCTGACTCGGACAAAGCTCGACATTTTTTGACCGCACTAGATCTTCATGTTCGGGAGATGAAAGTGACCACCATCAAGGATACTACCGACTTGTCAACCTTGACTCTTGACGGGCTTTATTCCCGACTCAAAACTCATGAGATCAATGTCATCTCTCGCAAGACGAAATCACAGTCGATGGCTTTGGTCACTGATCCCATTGGACCTTCTTTCGATTCTTCTACTGGATTTTCTCTCTCCGCCTTTGTGAGCTATGCGATGACCAATTGAAAATTTTCAAGAAAATAAGCTTGCTCTTTTAGCTCGTAAATTCTCTCATGCATGCAAGAGGGTGAGAGAGAGGAAGAGAGGTGGCATGATCACCTGCTTCGAAAGTGGTGAGTTGAGCTACTTTCTCTGCATCCAAATCAAGCAGACTTGGGACGTACTTTTCTTCACCAAGGTAAGTACACTCAGGACCTCTTAAGACGGTTTGATATGTCTGATGGAAAGAATGTAATGACTCCCATGGCCACCCCTGCTATCCTCAAGCCCAATGAGGATGGTGAGCCTACTGATCAAAAGGAGTTCCGAAGCATGATTCATCGCTAGGCGGTGAAGCACATCTTCAGGTACCTTCGAGCTACCAATGATTGTGGTATCTGGTACTCTTCTTCATCTTGTCTATCCCTTATAGCCTTTTCTGATGTTGACTTTACTCGCTATAGGATAGATAGAAAGAACACTTCTGGCACATGCCAATTCATTGGCACTTCTCTTATTTCTTGGTCATCTAGGAAGCAGTCCGAAGTTGAACAGTCCACCGCTGAGGCCGAGTATGTTGCTATAGCCAAGTGCTCTAGATGAGATCTACCTTGCGAGACTTTATGTTTAAGATAGAGAGTATTCCACTTTTTTGTGATAACACTTCTGCTATCTGCATTGCTAAAAACCTAGTGCAGTACTCCAGGACCAAGCACATTGATGTTAGATATCACTTTCTTAGAGACCATGCGGAGAAAGGAGACATAGTGCTTCAGTTTGTGGAGATTGACCACCAGTTGCCCGATATCTTTACTAAGCCTTTGGATAGCTCTAAGTTTGTTGCCTTACGAAGTGAGCTTAGAGTTGTGTGCCCTTACGACCTATTGTGAGGGGAAGCTGGTTTGTATAGTATGTACTATATCTTTTCGTTCAGTTTTTCCTTTTTTTTGTCTTGCTCTAGGTGCTTATGGGTTTCATTCTGTAGAGTTTTGAATTCACTTCACTTAGACTTTTGGCATGCTTTGCATGGACCTCTCATCTTGTGCTTTAGGTTGCTATCATGCTTAATTAGTTGTTCTCTCTTCTCTCTAGGTTGATTTCCCTCACAGTCTTATAAGTCTAGCAGGTGTTAGGCCCCCTGGGTAGACAAGGTCCGTATACACTCCTTAGTTTAGGATCTAGAGGCAGCTTTCCTATGTCAATCATTGGGAAAGATGAGAGCGAGTCTGAGCCGTAGTATTCTCTACTATCTTTTCTATGCTCTATAGCCACCCAGTTCGTAGTTTCTTACTTCTACTCTCCATTCTGTGTTTCTAGTTTTTGATTGACTCATTTTGGATCCTTCAATTGATATCATTCTTGAGCTTAATCTAGCTAATAACTCAATTTGAACTAGATTTGTACTTAAAATTGAATCACATATTGAGGGGGAGTTTAAGAATCTATCTCATGCATTGCATATAGACTTAATTTTCTGTTTTATGAGCTTTGTCTATTATGTAAATGATCTATTTTTCATGTTATACACCATGCAACATTATTTGAAGAAAATTACTAACTTAGATATGTCCAAGTTCATTTATCTTGTTAAGCTTGCAAAAATTGAAAAATAAGCTTTAGAAGAAAAACTTGATAAAACATGTTGCGTTTACTTGCTAAGTTTCTTCTCTAGATATATTTGCCATGATTTGTGAAATTCTGGAATTCTCTAAAGTCCTTAGAGCAACTTGGGTGAATCTTGTTCGATTCATACTTAAGTCGTTCACTAGCTTAACAAACAAAATGCTAAAACGAAAGTGAAGCAAAACAGACTCTTTTTGTGTGCATTAGACTCAACACCTCACATTCATAAGACAACTTCTCATTGCACTTGAGATGAACTTGGAATGTGTTGTGTACGACCAAAATCATTCTCTTAAGAGTCCCTCTTGAGATGATCGAATATGGCTTGAGTCAATTGCTTTAAAAATGCAAAAAAACATATGTGGGTAAAGAATGCATATAATGTCAAACATTTGCACCTCGCTATGTCTTTCAAAGCTCCAAAGAAAAATTCGCTTCAAACTGAACATAAGCTCGAAGGACCTTGTATAGACTTATAGATTAACTAAAGTGTTGAGTAGGTTGAACTCTAGGTTTTTCATTTGATCCGTTGAATGGCTTTGCTTCTAGAGTTGAAACTAATGCTAAGTGTTCCTCATGTTCAATCTTGCTAAAAATGACACATTTTAAACAAATCTTGCTAGTAAGATTTCTTATTTGCACTTGGACATATCTTGGTTTAGTTCTTTTTTTCATTAACTAGCTTGGTGTCATAATTTGTCATTGTGGTCACTTGGATAATTTTCAAAACTCCGTTAGACTGTATTTCAAACATAAAAATGAGAAAATGTTATCTTGATGCCTATATTGCCAAAGGGAGAGAAATCATTAGAAAAGGCATCATTAACAACAAAAATATGAAGGAATCTTGATTCTTATGTTGATTCTTATGATCTTTGTAAATCTTTGCTATCTTCTGTGGATCATATGCATGTTTGTTGTGTTATTTAGATTTTAGGGCTTTCGTGAAAAACTTGCTCTTTTTTGAAGACTACTCTAAAATTATTTTTGCCAACTTGGTCATGTTCTCTCATTCCATTTTTAATCAAGTTTGGCTTTGCATTCAAATTTCTTGCTTCTATATTTTTTCAAACTCAAAACATATGCCTTTTCACGTGTTTGTCAATATACTCATCAAGGGGGAAATTGAAAGACAATGTGGAGGTCTATCCATGTTTGTGATGAGTAATTGACAGGATTTGAGCTTGGTTTGCCTTGGAATTGAGTTTGATGTAAATTGTATTTCCAATTTGAAGCAATTTAAGATTTGATTGTCTTTTCCGGTGCTACTGGCCAGGCGGTAGCACCAGACCCTAGTGCGGTGTGAGAGGGTGTATTTTTCGGGTCTCAGGCAATCCGATGCTACCGGATTATGTGATGATTGTTGCATATCTTTTGGACATTACTATGTGATGTGTTTTCCTTGTCTTTGATGATTTCAGGGTGATAGTGCTAGGTCATGGTGAGGCGAAGTATGGCTGGGACTAGGCAAGGAGCGTCGGAGGTCCAGATGGTCGAGAATCACCGAAAGATGATCAAAGATGGAGTTCGTGCAAGCCAAGAAGATAAGGAAAGAAGATGATGCTAGCTAGATGCCGTATGGATCGACGAGAGCCGTTGAATCGCAATCTAGTTGATAGGTTAGCGGGTCTAGCTAGTACGTTTTAAAAATAGTGCAAGAAAACCCATTATGTATGTGGGTTTTGGGTTAGCCTTTGCATGGCTAATTGAGAACAGTTTCTGGAAATTCTGCTTTTTGCTTTTCTGAAAGTGACTTTTGTGATTTGGCTCAGTCTCCTTTCTAAAAGAAAGAGTTGAATTGATTCCTTTTGTTTTGGATACTTGACAACTAGGATTGTGACTCAAAAATCCGCACATATTCCATGGTTCTCATCCATGCGAACTAGGGGTTCACATAGTTGTCAAATTGTTCGGGTCTTTTACGGTTCCTTTTGCGCAATCTTGTCAAGGTCTTAGTTGGAGTATTTTGTGAGGAAAAATTTATTTACGACCATTCACCTCCCTCTATTCGCCATCTCGATCCTTCAATTAGTATCAGAGCTAGGTTTTGCTCTTCCATAGATCTTGACCAGTCTCAAGAGCCATGGCGACGGACAAATATTCCACCAAGCATTCCATCTTTTCTACAGTCTATTTTCTATTTTGGAAGTCTCGGAAGGAGTCATACATCACTGCCTAGGGCTTCCTGATATGGCAGAAGGTGAAGCTCCTGTATGAGATTCCTGCCGATGAGAACGTCACGGCCGGCAATATGGCTAACGTTGAGGCAAATGCTAAGGTAAGGAATATTCTCATACAGGGACTCAGCTATAGTGAGTATGATAGGATTGCTCACCTGCTATCCACTCACGAGATTTGGGTGACCCTCGGTGCTTACCATGAGGGCACTACCCAAATCAAGACCATGAAGCAGGATCAGCACAAGCGTGAATATAATAAATTTAAACAATACACTAGTGAGAGTCTTGATGAGTGCTTCTATCATTTCACAAAGATTTACAGTGATCTCCGAGCTGTCGGTTGCATATACCCTGACTCGGACAATGCTCAATATTTTCTGACCACACTCGATCTTCGTGTTTGGGAGATGAAAGTGACTACCATCAAGGACACTACCGACTTGTCGACCTTGACTCTTGACGGGCTCTATTCCCAACTCAAGACTCATGAGATCGGCGTCATCTCTTGCAAGACGAGATCACAGTCGATGGCATTGGTCACTGATGCCATTGGATCTTCTTTCAATTCTTCTATTGGATTTTCTCTCTCCAACCTTTGCGAGCTAAGCGATGACCAACTAGAAAAATATTTAGAAAATGAGCTTGCTCTTTTAGCTCACAAATTCTCTCATGCATACAAGAGGGTGAGAGAGAGGAAGAGAGGTGGGATGATCACCTGCTTCGAATGTGGTGGCCCCAACCACATTCGTGCGAACTGTCCCAAGCTGCAGAAGGGCAAGAATGACTCTGACGGTTCCGGCAAAAACGACTACATTGACAAGAACTACAACAAGAAGCCTCCAGTTCGCCAGCTGGCGCACGTGAAGAATTACCACAATTTCTCGAAGAACAAGAAGCTCTTGCACCGCGTCCTCACCGCCGTCAATGACATTAGCCTCTCCGACACAGAGACATGGAGCGACGAAGGCAAGGATGATCCGCAAGAGAAAAAAGTCGACGACGACTTCTCCGGCTTGTGCTTCATGGCAGACGCCAACGACATCAGTGACTCCGAGCTCTATAACGACTCGAACGAGGTACCCACCTATGACCAACTCAATGAAGCTTTCTATAAGTTAGGAAAATTTCATACTAGAGCTAGAGTTAGGTGTATGGAGCTTGAGAAGGAAGTAGGTACCTTGACTCGGGAGTTAGCTTCTCTTAGATCTTCTCCTTGCCGAGTCACTGATGATTGTGTGTTGTGTGATGCTTTGCTTGTGGAGCTAGAGAACCTAAGCACTTTGCATGATAGTGTGCAAACTAAACATAAAAGTCTTAGGTCAAAGAATGCTAGCACTTGTTCTATTGATGTTTCTTCTTTGGATGCTAGTTTTCTTTATGCTCACTCTACTCCTTCTAGCTCAAATTGCCCTAAGTTACTTGCTAAAATTGATGGCATGAGTGCCCACCTTAGGAAGCTTTCTTCTAAAAATGATGAACTTCAAATGCATGCTTCTAAGGACCCAATCAGCTCATGTGAGGGCTGTAAGCAACTAAAACTTGACAATAAAGCTTTAAATGTTAAGTGTGATAAACTTGATAAGGACTTACTAGATAAGTTATATAAGAGTTGCTTGCATTATTCTGTAATTGAGGGGGACTTAGATAAAATCTAAGTCAAACTTATAAAGAAGTTAGAAAACCAAGCCAATAGGATTAGAGAAGCTCCTTGTGTTTCTTGTGAGGCCCTCAAGATTGAGGCAGCCGTGCTGAGGGAGAAAAATGCACGTGCTGGTCACATTAGTTTTGATCATTTGACTAGAGTTAGCAGCCATAATCTTATTCGTGATTGCCCAAACTCAAGATGGTCAAAAACTTAGTTTGCTCTCCCTGCCGACATGGCAGGATAGTTACTGCTTCTCATCCTCTAGTCACCGTATTGATGACTGATGCACCAAGACAACTTTTACATATGGATACTATTGGTCCAGCTAGAGTGCAGTTAGCAGGAGGGAAGTGGTATGTCCTTATCATTGTTGATGATTTTTGAGGTATTCTTGGGTATTTTTCATGGCCTCGAAAGATGAGACTTTTTCTCACTTTAGGGGATTTGTTAGTAGGTTGTCTATTGAGCTCCCAGGTGCATTACGAGCTATATGCAGTGATAATGTCACGGAGTTCAAGAATTCCTACTTTAAGAGTTTTTGTGTGGAGTCTGGTTTAGAGCATTAGTTATCTTCTCTCTACGCCCCTCAGCAAAATGGCGTAGTGGAAAGGAATAACAAGGCCCTGGTTGAGATGGCCAGGATGATGCTAGATGAGTATAATACTCCTATGAAGTTTTGGGCTGAGGCTATAGCTACTACTCGTCATGTTTCCAATCACGTCTTCTTGAGAGCAAAGGCTATAACTACTGCTTGTCATGTTTCCAATTACGTCTTCTTGAGAGCAAATTTGCATCACAGTCCTTATGAGTTGAGGTATGGGCGAAAGCTCAGTGTTTCTCATTTTCGCATTTTTGGTTGCAAGTGCTTTATATTGAAGTCTGGTAACCTGGATAAATTTGAGTCTCGTTCTTCTGATAGTATTTTTCTGGGCTACTCAACTTCTTCTCGTAGCTATAGGGTCTGTAGTTGTGACGCGAATAGGATCATAGAGATTTGTGAGGGGACTTTTGATGAGGCTAGCCCAAGAGCTAGACCTGATATTTCAGGCCCTTCTTATCCCTCTAAGACCATCTTTGTAGAAAATAAGGATGATGGAGATGATGCTATTCCACCTGATCCAGTCCCCTCTACACCTGAAGTACCTCATATTTCTATTTCTGCACCTCAGGGAAACTAGCTCTTGCCTTCGGACTCTCCTTTAGTAAGTGGCTCTATTCCTACCTCTTCTTCTCAAGAGGTAGAGGCCACTTCTACTTCTGATCCTCCCTGCCACATTCAGCGTTCTCATCCACCTGAGCAGAGAATTGGTAATCTGTTTGAGCATGTGACGCACTCAAAATCAGGCTTACCTTCTTTCTGCATTCACTCTGCCTTTGTTGCCTCTTTCGAGCCAAAGTATGTTACTCATGTATTATCTGATGAATTATGGATTAATGCTATGTATGAGGAACTTGAAAACTTTGAGAGGAACAAAGTCTGGCAGCTTGTAGAGCCCTCATCTGGTCATAATATCATTGGGACCAAGTGGGTGTTCAAAAATAAACAGAGTGAGAATGGGGTTGTCATTCGCAACAAGGCTAGGTTAGTTGCACAGGACTTCACTCAGGTTAAGGGTCTTGACTTTGAGGAGACCTTTAACCCTGTAGCTAGACTAGAGGCAATTAGGATCCTACTTACATTTTCTGCATCCCAGGGCTTCAACCTCTATCAAATGGATGTCAAGAGTGTATTCGTCAATGGCTTTATTGAGGAAGAGGTTTATGTCAAGTAACCACTAGGATTTGAGAACCTCAAATACCCAAACCATGTCTACAAGCTTTTCAAAGCCTTGTTTGGATATAAGCAGACCCCTAGAGCATGGTATGAGAAGCTTAAGTCCTATCTTCTTAGTCATGGTTTCAAAATGTGTAGAGTAAACAAAACTCTGTTTATTAGATACCAGGATTATCATTTCCTTCTCATTCAAATTTATGTGGATGATATTATCTTTGGTGTCTCTTCTCATTCTCTTGTGTCTCAGTTTTCTGAGGTGATGAGCACAAAGTTTGAGATGAGTATGATGGGTGAATTGAGCTACTTTCTCGGCTTCCAAATAAGTAGACTTAGGAGAGTACTTTCCAGCACCAAGGTAAGTACACTCGGGACCTCTTGAGGCGGTTTGATATGTTTGATGGGAAGCCTGTGATGACTCCTATAGCCACCACTGCTGACCTCGAGCCCGATGAGGATGGTGAGCCTGCTGATCAGAAGGAGTTTCCGATGCATGATTGGCTCTCTCTTGTATCTCACTGCCTCTCGGTCGGACATACACTTTGACATGTGTATGTGCGCTCGCTTTCAGGCTTCTCCTCGCGTCTCTGATCGCCAGACGGTGAAACGCATCTTCAGGTACCATCGAGCTACCATTGATTGTGGTATCTGGTACTCTTCTATGCTAACTTTGCTAGCTGTAGGATAGATAGGAAGAGTACTTCTGGCACTTGCCAATTCATTAGCACTTCTCTTGTTTCTTGGTCATCTAGGAAGCAGTCCGGAGTTGCACAGTCTACCATTGAGGTCGAGTATGTTGCTGTAGCCAAGTGCTCTAGATGAGATCTACCTTGCGGGACTTTGGTTAGAGATAGAGAGTGTTCCACTTTTCTGTATAACACTTTTGCAATCTTCATTGCTAAGAACCCAATGCAGCACTCTAAGACCAAGCACATTGATGTTATATATCACTTCCTTAGAGATTATGTAGAGAAATGAGACATAGTGCTTTAGTTTGTAGAGAGTGACCACCAGTTGGCCGATATCTTTACCAAGCCTTTGGATAGCTCTTGGTTTGTTGTCTTGAGGAGTGAGCTTAGAGTTGTATGCCCTTACGGCCTATTGTGAGGGGGAGTTGGTTTATATAGTATGTAATATATCTTTTCTTCAGTTTTTCCTTTCTTTTGTCTTGCTCCGGGTGCTTATGGGTTTTATTCTCTAGGGTTTTGAGTTCACTTCACTTAGACTTCTGGTTGCTTTGCATGGACCTCTCATCTTGTGTTTTAGGTTGCTATCATACTTAATTAGTTATTCTCTCTTCTCTCTAGATTGAGTTCCCTTACAGTCTTATAAGTCTAGCAGGTGTTGAGCCCCCTGCATAGACAGGGTCCATGTGTACTCCTTAATTTGGGATCTAGAGGCAGCTTTCCTGTGTCAGTCATTGGGAAAGATGAGAGCGAGTCTGAGCCGTAGTATTCTCTACTATCTTTTCTATGCTCTATAGCCACCCAATTCGCATTTTCTTAACTTCTCTCCATTCTGTGTTTTTGGTTTTTGATTGAGTTATTTTGGATCCTTTAATTGATATCATTCTTGAGCTTAATCTTGCTAATAACTCAACTTAAACTAGATTCACTACAGGATAACACGTCTTCGCAAGCGGTAGAACCGCTTGAATTGAGTATTCAAGCGAGGACCGCTTGGAATTCTAATATCTCATCGCTTTTCTACTGCTTGTAAAAGTATTCCAAGCGGTATATACATTAAAAGCGGTACTACCGCTTGTAAAACCGTTTTTAAAAGTAGTAGTACCGCTTGGAATACTCGAATTCCAAGCGGTCCTACTGCTTGGAATAATCGAATTCCAAACGGTTCTACCGCTTGTAAAACCATTTTTAAAAGCAGTAGTACCGCTTGGAATACTCGAATTCCAAGCGGTCCTACTGCTTGGAATACTCGAATTCCAAGCGGTCCTACCGCTTGGAAAAACAATTGCATTAGTTTAATATATATCCACTTAATAAATGTTCGCCAAATTTATAATAATATCAAGCACTCATAACATACAATCCAAGCACCATAACATATAATTCCTCGAGAAAGCAACATACCAAAGTTTTATTATCACAAATCATCCACAGGTACAACATGTGAGTACATCACCAAAATTAATTACTAATAAAATTAGTTGGATAAATCAACTAGCAACTGCATTTGGATTACTACGTATCAAAACATAGTAGGAGCATAGTCTTTCCGGTGTTTTGCAACTCAGCTAAACAACGGCTAAAACCCAAACATCATTGACTCTAGTCTAGAGAGGCACACCACCTTCACCCTTCTCTACCATATCTTTGTTGCCGCCGTTGTCAAGAACATGACTTGTCGTCCGCCTCTCTTCTAGTTTCTTGATGACCGATCCACGGGTAACATGTGAACATCACCAAAATTATCGATTGCACAACGGTAAAAATATCAGCGGAAAAACCAAGCAGATCAAGCCCATACAACATACCTCGAAATGGCACCCTCTTCAATTTATGTGATAAGGAAGTTTTTAAATAAGTTAACAGGAGCTTGCACTTGAGCGAATCTGGTTCCTCATCTCCTCCGCAAGTAGCTACAAGCGTAATCACAGAGCCCATGTTCTTGTGCCAAAAAGAGTAATCAATTTGTGTCCAGTGATCAATTATTCTACTTACACATTGGACATTCCCAAAGTTCTAAAGCACATTGAAGAAGAAGAACTTCACTAACGTATGTTTGAACTATCTACAACACATTGAAGAAGAAAAACTAATTCCTTGTCAATGTTGCATCACATATCACCGACTGCAAAGAAGTCACGACCAATGTATGTATTAACAATCATACAGGGTACAACTACGTTTGCCAACTGACGACTCTAGTCACGCCAAACAAGAGCTTACAGTACATGTAGCAGCTATAAATAGGGAATAGATTTGGAATTCATTAGCATTGTAGAACCACAAGATTAAGAGAAAGTTATACAGGATAAGTCTTACATTTCTATATATACTAGTTAAGCTAAGTTACTATAGCAATAGAAGAACATACATTGACCCAAAAATATACTCTTAATAAACGAAAAGTGAGACACCAACGCAACAAAACTATAGCACAAAACATCAAGTAGAGTAAGAAATACAAGTAATCCAATTATCTCTTCATCACCTTTAGTATTGCTCACCCAAGAATCATTTTGTTCACCTACACAAGAGAACAGAAACAAAAACTTTGTAGCACATTCATGGAAAGTAACTCCTCTCATTCACAACTTGAGACTCAAATTGCTTTTGTTAGGATGATGACCTTCCAGGAGGTGGAGTTGGGCACCAAACAACTACTATGAGCAGATCTCAAGGAAATTGTGCCAAATGCAATAAGGGTATTAAAATACTATCCTATCAACAAAGATATTGCTTACAGCTCTATACCAGACATATGCACATACTTTTGAATAGACTTCTTAAGTATAACATGAAAACCAATCAGGTCACAATTTTTTTGTCAAACACTAAGCATGAATAATTGAATATGAATAGCATGAATAACTGAAAACAAAAAGGAGAAGGGGGAAAGAAGAAAAAAACAATTGAGATTTGTGACAACAATAACAGATTGCATGAGCTCAACCCCAACCCACCTCGCTAGGGTTGCACGCACTTAGTTCAAACCTTTCTCCGGACCTCGCTTATGCCACTATGCATCCGATTTGAAAGCAAAGTACAAACCTACACACGCAGATACACCGGTGGTGAAACAAATAAGAAGATCAAGCGGTGTACACATAATCCACATTACACAAGAACCTAAAACAAAATATGATAGCTCCTTGAAACCAAACTGCAATTGCATAGGTGTTCTTCTTACACTCTACGCCCTTGTGTTTCGAAAAACAAGATCAGAGCCAAAACGATGTATAAAGAAAAAAAAAACATGAGTTTCAAACATTGAATTTAATTAGTTCGAGCAATCATTCAGACAATCGGATCGCAGATGCTATCGCTTCGCTTCTTATTTTGGTAAAACATACCTCAACTTCTTCTCTGTAACTAGAACATACTACTATCACTTTCACAACTCTGTTGTACTGCTATTCAATGAAATAAGCTCAAACTTGTTTTCAAACTCATCAAACTATGCATGTGATAGTAAATGTACTCATTGAAACTAATCCGTAGAAAAACTAAATAATGTTTTCTAACTCATGAGACTATGCATGTGACAGTAAATCTCTAAGTCTATTCATTGACTATCAAGAATGCCCCATGACAGTAAAGCATTCAAGAAACTACACCTCCTGCAATTACTTCTATAATTCATACTGGCTTCACTTTTGATGTATGATAATTTCAACTATTCTTTTCTAGCATGGAAGAATCTATATATTATTTAGCAAATGAATTTGTCCAACATAATTCTTAACTACTTTCGAGAATGGATTAGTAATAGTTGAAATCTATTGAATACTAGTTCACAAACCGCATAAGATAAATTCAAGAACATTAGTTAACAAATTGCATAAGATAACCAAATAATGATGTTCTGTCACCACTTACGACTACCTACACCTAAGCATAGTAAATCATAAGAGTTTATTCATTTTGTTCCAGCCTACTTATTCCAAGCAACTTTATAGTGCTTTAGCACAACCTAAGCAACTAGAGTCCCATTCAACTGAAGCAAAAACTTTTATATGCTAGCACTAGCAATTATAATTGGCTGCTGAACCTCTCACTTTTATTATTGCTATTAACAACTTTTAGAACTTTGGATGGGGGCCTATAGAAGAAGTGTCTCATTCTGAAATTACTTAGGAAAGTAGTTTGATTTTTTCTAAGGAAAGTAGTTCTTGAGACTTGATCACCCCAATCAAAAGTGGTAATCGCTGTGTGTATCCTAACCAATCCATGCATAAGAGTTGCCCCAAAGGGCAATCAGTTTAATCCACATTTAAAATCGTAAAAGCTAAACTTTCTGTGTAAACAGTGGATGAGATCGGACATGAGCAAGACAGTAGATCTGAGCTAGCAAGTATACAAGTGACCCTCTGTTCACTTTACTACCGCTATCAAATACACCCAAGGTAATTTATCTACAAGCTACAAGCACAAATATGGTAAGGTAAATAAGCCACAGTTAACACATAATACTACTAACAATCAAGGAACTTCTATTCCTTTTGTTTTGACTTAAGAAATGCATAATTCAAACCCTGCATTTACATAGAAAAACCTAGCTAGGAGCGTCACAAAGGACAAGTAATAAGTTGTAGCAAATTAATGTTGTCCACCAAAGAAAGAAGAATAAATTCAAGTTTACCTCAGAGGCGAGAGCTGCAGGGGTGGCCCAGATTAATGGAGTTGAGTGTGACTCCACCGTCTGAGAACTCCTTGGCCTCCGCGGCGGCCTGCTCGGCTCCTCCATCCACTCCACAAGCAGCTTGTAGTACGGCTTCCTAATCACAAAGACACACCAAATTAACACAATTAATCCAACAACACTCAGTCGAAAACCATCTACATCCTGTAGAATTGAGAATTAGACCATGCATGTGAGGTTAATGGAGCCAAATTAATCCTTCGACCGCGATACTATGAACTGGTCGAGCTCGGTCGTGGTCCGGCCCCTTAAATCGCCCACGGCCGCGTCTTCTTGGGCCTCCCTCTTCCGTGCATCGCCACGATCTCCTCGGCCGCCTTATTTGTCTGCGCGTCTTCTTGGGCCTCCCTCGCCCGCCCGCCACGATCTCCTCATTTGCCTCATGAGGCAGCCAACCTAAATAACACACATGCAACACCGATGAACACATATCTGAAGGATAAAACATGCGTGTTTGCATCCGGGGAAGAGGGAGCATCGATCGGGGATGCTTGCCGAGGATGGGAGTCCGCCACGAGGCCGGGACGAGAGGAACTTTGGATCTGGATGGGGCGGGACACGGAGCCAGGAATCGGCGATTGAGAAGTTTCAGCGGCACCGGGAGAAGAAAAATTGACTATTTGGTTGGGGAATTTTTCATTCTAGGGTTCCTCTCTTCCTTTTATACTCCACGATACTTTTCCAAGCGGTATGACAACTTATATAACTTACTTTTCCAAGCGGCACTACAGCTTTTAATTAAAATTCTTTTTCCAAGTGGTATGACAGCTTATATAACTTACTTTTCCAAGCGGCACTACAGCTTTTAATTAAAATTCTTTTCCAAGCGGTATGACAGCTTATATAACTTACTTTTCCAAGCGGCACTACAGTTTTTAATTAAAATTCTTTTCCAAGTGGTAAGTCAGCTTTTAATTATTATTTTTGGAAGCAGTAATACCGCTTGCGCTAATGGACCATCCTGTAGTGATCTGTGCTTAAAATTGAATCACATGTTGAGGGAGAGTTTAATAATCTATCTCATGCATTGCATATAGACTTGATTTTCTGTTTTATGAGTTTTGTCTATAATGCAAATGATCTATTTTTCATGTTATACACCATGCAACATTACTTGAAGAAAATTACTAACTTAGATATGTCCAACTTCATTTATCTTGCTAAGCTTGCAAAAGATTGAAAAATAAGCTTTAAAAGAAAAACTTGATAAAACATGTTGCGTTTACTTGCTATGTTTCTTCTCTAGGTGCATTTGCCAAGATTTGTGAAATTCTAGAATTCTTATAGCAACTTGGGTGAATTTTGTTTGATCCATACTTGAGTCCTTCACTAGCTTAACAATCAAAATGCTACAACGAAAGTGAAGCAAAACTGACTCTTTTTGTGCGCATTAGACTCAGCACCTCACATTCACAAGATGGCTTCTCATTGCACTTTAGATGAACTTGGAATGTATTGTGTATGACCAAGATCATTCTTTTAAGAGTCCCTCTTGAGATGATCGAATATGGCTTGAGTCAATTGCTTTAAAATGCAAAAAAAAAAACAAATGTGGGTAAATAATGCAAATAATGTCAAACATTTGCAGCCTACTATGTCTTTCAAAGCTCCAAAGAAAAATTTGCATCAAACTGAACGTAAGCTCGAAGGACCTTGTATGCACTTCTAGATTCCCCAAAGTGTTGAGTAGGTTGAACTCTAGGTTTTCCATTTGATCCATTGAATGGCTTTGCTTCTAGGGTTGAAACTAATACTAAGGGTTGCTCATGTTCAATCTTGCTAAAAATGACACATTTTAAACAAATTTTGCTAGCAAAATTTCTTATTTGCACTTGGACATTTCTTGGTTTAGTCCATTTTTTTTCATTAACTAGCTTGGTGTCATAATTTGTCTTTGTAGTCACTTGGATAATTTTCAAAGCTCCTTTAAGCTACATTTCATACATAAAAAGGAGAAAATGTTAATTTCATGCCTATATTGCCAAAAGGGGGAGAAATCATTAGAAAAGGCATCATTAATAATAAAAATATGAACGAATCTTGATTCTTATGATCTTTGTAAATCTTTGCTATCTTCTATGGATCATAAGCATGTTTATTGTGTTATTAGATTTTAGGGCTTTCGTGGAAAACTTGCTCTTTCTTGAGGATAGCTCTAAAATTATTTTCACCAACTTGGTCATGTTCTGTAACAACCCAATTTTCGCTAATCCGGTAAGTGAGGCTTGTCATGCTTACATTTTCCATAATGTCATTACATCCTCATTTAATTATAATCATACAAGTGTTAGGACATTCATCTTACATAAAGAGGGAGTAACAAAATCCTAACAATCATTTTCCAAAACTGCACCCATGTTATTTCACCTTAGTCAATGACATGTGGGCCATGTTCATAAGAGAGAGACGAGAGTAGGCTGCACATACCTACCATACTAGTAATACATTGCTCACCTATACCCACTTACCTAAACCATCAATGACACATGGGACCTACCTTACATGGGAACTTGTGGGCGGCACATCCTTTCCATGACTTTTCTCACTCCAATCACCCATACCCACCCTTTTCACCCACCCTATGACATGTGGGACCTAGCCCCACAAGTAAGCATGAGTGGACAGCCATATATAAGGCTCTCCACCTTGTTTTCTCCTCCCTTACTGCCCATTTGTTCATCCCAAACCAGCAAAAACAGCAAGCACCCCTTTCTCCAACCCTTGCCATTCTTCCCCTCAAATCCCCACAAGTTTTGAGTTTGAGCTTGTGCATGTTATACCACCTTGAAGCCAAGATCAAGAGCTTCAAATCCATCCAAATGGATTCTTGAGGCACCAAGTTTTGGGTGAGTGGCAACCGGTTTTCTTTCTCACCATGTTCTGAAATTTTGCCAATGTGACTCATTTCCTTCTTCTCTATGGAATCCATTATCACACATTGAATCGGGTTGCGCATGTCGCATGGAAGCTTGAGGAGGAGGGCTAGTTGCTGTTGCAAGCACGAGCAAGCGAGGTCATCGTCGTCTACACGAGCTAGGAGGAGGTGAACCGCGAGAACCGGTGTCGCGACACCCTTTTATCATTTTCTCGCCGAAACCAACCATCGCCACGTGCAAAAAGTAACCCCATAGTGGTAAGAGTCTACCCTAGTCCACCCTTTTTAAGTCCTAGTATATTTCTATGAAGTATAGAAGCCAATAGACAAATAGCCATTTTGAAACAGATTAGGTCAGCCCGGATAGTCCAGAGATTTCATCCGGATAGTCCGGGGTTTTAACTCGGATAGTCCGGGGATTTCATCCGGATAGTCCGGATATGCCAGAACTCACGAGACCGACAGGCTCAATCCGGACACTTCGGGGTTTTGTCCGGATACTCCGGATAGGGCAGACCGAGAGGGTTAACCCGGACACTCCGGGGTTTAAACCCGGATATTCCGGATATAATTCAATAAAAAACTTTAGGACTTAAACTTTTGACGCAAAACTCAATTAGTATTTTCATATTACCATTAGTACTACCCATCATGAGCATTTCATGCATCTTTTAATCATGTGCACCATTGGAGTTCTCGATTTGGTGTTTATGAATTTGGATTTTCTCGATTAGGTGTTGACGCTTCGGAAGGCACTCCCGAGTACGACTACACCTTCGAAATCAAGAACAAGCAGCAAGGCACTACTTTACTCCTTGACCATGATTGCTCCTACTAATTGAAATTTACATTTTTGGAATTATTTTATCAATTGCATGCTTACTTTCAAGTACAATTATGTTTGTGTAGAATTCTTAGCTATTACCACATTGTGATGTTATCCCCTTGCCATGTTCCTTTGTGCTCTATTGTCGTCCTAGGAGGAGGGTTTATTCTTATTATATGGGTTCGTACAAATTGCTTAGCCATGCTTAGAACGTCGTTAGAAACCGCGATAGATGGACTTAGTCCATTGGTCGCAATGATTGAGAATTATTATGATGATGATGGTTCAAATGTTGGTTCATGAGTAGAGATGTTGGTTAAGGACCCTAAGGATTGAATCCTGGTGACGTCTCTTTGAGTAACTATCGTGCGAACCACATGCCGTTTATGGGACCGGCGTAACCAAGTACTTATGTATGACTAGGTTATGTAAACCATGTGCACTCGAATTTCTTGAGCTTAGTGGAGCGTCAAGGAATGTCATGGAATTCCTTGGGCTTGGTGGGCGCCAAGAAATGTCCTCAGAGTCCCTCGAACTTTGTTGAGTTGGGGATGTCCAACAACGGGTGTACTCCTTGATCCACACACACCGGGCACTGGGCACGCGGGATCAAGGGTCACAGTCATCCGGATGGTTTAGATGCACTACCATGCATACTGGAAAATGGTTTGTCACGCTCACCTCGGCCGACACATCAAAGGAAATGTGTTAATAGCTTGGCTCACGAGTGTGACGTGTCGTGTGGGTAAAGTCGTACCTCTGCAGAGTTTAAACTATTCGAATAGCCGCGTCCATGGTTAAGGACGATCACTTGAACTGTCAGTCACTGGGCGAGTATTAAGGACTTGGTAGGAATGGGATGGGGGTGGGAAAAAGAGACACAAGTATCGGAGTACTTGTGTGTGTAATTGAACATGAGCGATGGAACTCATGGTTCGGAAAAATACTTGAAGGCATGATGCAAATGTGATTATGATGATGTTATATTATGTATTAGATTTTGCAAATGTTTACTAAATACAATTCTTTTCAATCTATACATGTTTACGATTTCTCCCAAATATTGCTTTATGCTGAAATTGCCATTTTGCCTTCCTTTGAAATAGCAACCACATGTAGCTAGAAATCAACATGCAATGTATATTATTGTGCGAGTACACTCTTTGTACTCAATCGGATTGTCCACTTCTGCGGTGAGGATGAGGCCTTGCCGGGGACTTTTCTGAGGCGATTTCGACAATTCTAACGTTTAGTCGCCGTTCTTGCCCCAGTTGGTTGCCTGAGGGTTTGGGGGCATGCCATGCTGGCCCTTTTGTCGTTTATCTTATAATTTCCGCTGCTACTTGATGTAATAACTCTAAATATATCGATGAGGACAGCAGTCCTACTTTTGGAATGTAATGATATTTATGCTTCCGATAATTATGTATGTGTTGTGATGTCAACTGTTGGATGAGAATGCGCGTGTTGGCAAACTTTCCTGGGACCAACACGGGTATAATCGTGGAACGCCGGAGGTTCCCTTTATTCACTTGAGATGTACCGTGCATTTGGGTGAATCAGTGGAGTCCTGGGGACGGTTCCCCACATGTTCTCTCTTTCCATTTTTAATTAAGTTTGGCTTTGCATTCAAATTGCTTTCTTCTATCTTTCTTCAAGCACAAAACATATGCCTTTTCATGTGTTTGTCAATATACTCATCAAAGGGGAGATTGAAAGACCATGTGGAGGTCTATCCATATTTGTGATGAGTAATTGACTGAATTTGAGCTTGGTTTACTTTGGAATTGAATTTAATGTTCATTGAATTTCTAATTTGAAGAAATTTGAGATTTGATTGCCATTTCCGGTGCTATTTGCTGGGCGGTAGCACCAGATCCTAGTGCAGTGTGAGATGGTGTGTTTTTGGGGTCTCAGGCAATCTGATGCTACCATATTTTATGATGATTATTGCATATCTTTTGAACATTGCTATGTGATGGGTTTTCCTTGTCTTTGATGATTACAAGATACGATGCTAGGTCATGGTGAGGCGGAGGATGATCGGGACTAGGCGAGGAGTATTTAGATATCCAGACGGTCGAGGATCATCGAAAGATGATCAGAGACGGAGTTCGTGCAAGCTAAGAAGCCAAGGAAAGGAGATAATACTATCTAGATGCCGCGTGGATCGACGAGGGCCGTATCTCGGTCTAGTTGATAGGTTAGCAGGTCTAGGTAGTATGCTCTGAAAACCATGCAAGAAAACCCATTATATGTGTGGGTTTTGGGTTAGCCCTTGCACGGCTGTATGAGTGGGTTAATCCTAGCTCTTGGATGAGTATTCTAGGGTTGAGGGACTCATCTAAGAGTGGTAGGTGGCCCAAGAGTAGTATAAATAGAGGGGGAGGGGTAGCCTCCTCCTCTTGAAGGTTGTAGAGGTTTTTGTGCTCCTTTGAGTTTTGCCCACTTTGTTGTGAGGCTTTGTAAATCTCCCCCTTCCAAAAATGCAAATATTTTTCATTCATGCTTGAATTTATATTGCACACTTACTTTATGTCTTAAATTCAGCATTTAAATTCCTGCAATTTATTTTCTTGCAATTTAGATTTGCCTCCCGTTCTTCTAAATGCTGCTGATCTTAGATGTCTTCAGTGTGTTCATATGGTTTTACATCTTTCTTGCACCCTACGATATACTAGAGATCAAGTTTTCTACCAAGTTACATCTCTATCTAGAACTTGTTCTTCGTGCAGAAGTCAGTTTTTAATTTTTTAAAAAATATAGAAAAATCATTTTTGAGTCATTATTTTTGAAAAAGGCGTGAGACTCTAGATACATCTGTGGAAAAATTTAGGAGTCCACTGGTCATAATGTTTGGGCGCCATGGGGTGAAAACCGAGCCCCAAACTTTTTGCTCGATGTTCCTGATAGTCTATGATATTTGATTTTTGCTGATTTTTCTACGATGACTTTTGCGGTTATCTTTAGTGGAGTGCTTTAGGATGCATTTGCTCATAGGAAGAAAAATTCCCAAAATTTTTTGGGCACCATAATTCCTCTAACCACCTGCTCCAACTGAGGATAGTTTCTAGAAATTCTACTTTTTGCTTTTCTGAAAGTGACTTTTGTTATTTGGCTCAATATACTTTCTAAAAGCAAGAGTTGAATTGATTCCTTTTGTTTTGGATACTTGACAAGAAGGATTGTGACCCAAAAATCCCCACATATTCCATGGTTCTCATCCATGCAAGTTAGGGATACACATAGTTGTCAAGTTGTTCGGTTCTTTCATGATTCCTTTTACGCGATCTTTTCGACATTTTAGTCGAAGTATTTTACAGAAAAAATTTTGTTTGCAACTATTTACCCCTCCCCCCTTTTGTTCACCATCTCGATCCTGCACTACATAAGGGTACACAAGTAATTTGCTAACACGTCCAGCATTAAAGTCTATGTAAGGAGCATTGCAGACATGTTACCTGGGTGTCGTCAGGAGGAAATCTAGCTTCATCCACGTCCATCTCAGGGGCGGACGCCTAGCTGTTTCGACGGTTAGTTGGGCTGAACTACACCTATGCTTCTTGGGCTTGCACGTTCTGTGCCTGCATCTCCTCAGCCACCCTTTGCTCCATCCTTTCCTTGAGGCTTTGTAGTTGACTATCAAACTGCGCTCTAAGCCTTTCCTCAACGCTTTCCACAATCAGGGCTACTAACTGTTTCTCACGCTTGGCTTTGCTTCTTTTCCTACTCCGGTACGTGGCCGAGTCCTATGGGAATCTCAATTTCTAGGGAATGAAAACAACTAGGCCTCTGGTGTGACCCGGGTGCTCCTTGTTTCCTAAGGCTATAGAGAGTATGTTTTTCTCTTTGTTCGAAGTGAAAAAGCCCTGGGAAGATTCTGTGCTCAACGATATTAGGCATTGGGACATTTCCTCATCAGCAGAGTTTGCAAAGGACACGCCTCCCGAAGAAGTGTGATGTGACCTCGCTCTTACCCAGTTTCGGGCACTCGGGTCCACGATCGAGGCAAATGGCGATGCGACCTCCTTCTGGACTACCTCGTCATCCTCCCTCGTTCATTGTGCCATCTTACCTGTGTACCCAGTTGAGCTGAGTCTATGTAGGTGTGTGTTTTTTTAACTGGACGGTCTTGTGAGCCGCGCTTTGAAGCACGAACTCTTTCGTCATCTTCAACTCAACAAATTGTCCCCAAACATCTTCAGAGATGAACCCGTACTTTTGGAACAGAGTTATTTCCTTATTGACGTAATTAGCAATGAGGACGCTCTTGAAGTTCTTCCACGCCTTTCCCGCCACTAGCAAAACATACCATCGCAATGCTGACATGGCGTCTTGTGGAAGCTTGAACAACACGAATATTTCTGTCACCAGGTTATCACGCTCCTCATCTATCAGCATCTTCCAGGATGAATAGGTGATGGGGACCCTTTCATGCCCAACGATCCCGCACATGGTACAGAAAGCTGCCGTAGCCTTTGGAGGCACAGTAGGGACCCCATCATGCGGATCAATCACCGTGATGGTGTATCGGCTTTGAGGACGTTTACTAAGCCCTCTTGTACCACGCCTGTTTCCTTCTACGTTGGGCGTGTCATCAGATCCCTTCGGTGGTGAGGATTGAGGGGACGTCATCTTGTATGATGCAAGGTTAAGAGTAGGTAAGTTAAGAGAGACAAATTTAAGAGTAGGTAAATTAAGAGAGACAAATTTAAGAGAAGGTAAGTTAAGAGAGGCAAATTTTTCAATCTTCAATCGCAATCACGAATGGTAAAATGTTTTATTGGCTGAATTTGCCGATGCATAAAATGAATTTTATGTCATTCATACAACGAATCATGTCTTCTATCACAAATTGAATGAAGATTGTATTATATTGTTCTCAGATTAGGGTTGGTTAAAGATTTTAAACCTTCAATTGCAATCACGAATGGGCTAACAATTAATTCAGTGAATAAGGCCTTGAACCCTTACGACCTTAATATTCACATTAAGCACTTACTAACTGAATCAACAATAGACTACCCGTTCATCATTTGAACAAGATGATTCTAACACAATACAACAGCACTAAAATTGATTCACTCAACCAGGCTTTAAGCACACTAGTAATAGTTAAGATAACAAAGTATATTTAGAAAGCATCTAAATAGCACAGGTACTGATATAACAATCTCAACCTCTGCATAGATCAGAAATTAAACCAGAATGCTGTGACTGATAACACAATCAAGATTAAACCAGCAGCTAGTATATATAATGAAGTGCTGACAGAAAGGTAATAACAATCAAGAACAAGTAGTTAGCCTTATATAATATAATTAGTGTTTAATCCTATGGTTCAAAGCCTAGTTCACAAAAATAAACGTTCTAGTCATCACAGTACCCATTATCATTATCGAGCAAGTAAGGCAACAAAATAACGGAGACCAAAAAGTGGGGAGGGTGCCGCCGAGGGGGAGGGCACAGGGGAGGGAAGAGGGAACCACCGAGGGTGAGGGGAGACACCACCGAGGGGGAGGGCATGGCCAAGGGGGAGGGTGTCGCCAGGAGTCACCGTCAAGGGTGGAAGGCACCACCGAGGGGGGAGCACAGCCGAGGGAGGAGGGCACCACCTATCTAGGGCAAGGGCGCGGCCAAGTGGGGAGGGTACCGCCGAGGGGTGAGGGCATGGCCAAGGGGGAGGGTGCCACCGAAGGAGAGGGCTTGCGATAGCTAGGGTTGAGATAAACTAAGTGTCCATGGGACTTGGTGAATGGCAAGTGCGGGACTTATTGAATGGTACGGGAAGACCATCCTAGATGGTTACAGGATTGAGCAAATGCTCGAGATAAAGTCATCCCGAGATAGTTACAGGCTAGACACATCTAGGATGACTTTATCCTGCAGTTCAATCGTAACTATCTAGGATGGGATAAAGTCATCCCAGATGTTTCAAGCCCAGAACTGTCTGGATGGACCATTTTATTATTATTTTTAATCAAAACAACATAATACATACACATGATTAATTTTAATCAATACATCTTAGTAATTATAATTAATGCACATCTCATTAATTATAATACAAGAACACTTGGTATATACATGAAGACCTCATGATAACTCCACTTACTTATTCTTTTGTACAAAAATTAGCCCTTCGCAATGATCAACACATGTGTATGTAGTTTTCTCAGGTTGGTCTTTATGGATTGTGACGCCGGTACTAATAGGAGGCAATTCATCGAACTGATTGTATTCTTCCTCGTCTACCGCATTTTTGACTTTGACAATTCTCCTTTTTCCCTGAAGAACAATGTGGCACTGCTTGTTGGACTAGTCGGTTACGTAGAACACTTGAACAACTTGGTTGGCAAGTAACCGGACAGTACTTTCACACCATGCAAGCACTGGCACAGTTCGGTTCTCTTGGCCTTGGACAAAGTGTAGCAAGTAGGTTCGTAGTATATTCGGCCTTTATCAGTCTCTTTCAGTGCTATGTTAGGTCTGATGCCCATATCGACCAAGTCAAGCCGTGCATTCATACCGTCCTTTGTTTTACCCTTAATGTTCAGTAAGAGACCAATCAAGCTATCATAGACATTCTTCTCTACATGCATCACGTCGATGCAGTGCTAAACTTCTAGGTGCTCCCAATAAGGTAGGTCCCAAAATATTGATCTCTTCTTCCACATGTTCTTCTCACGGGTCCTTGATTTACGTCCCTTTCCTAGTGCAACATCCAACTTCTTAACCATGTCATGAATGTCTGTCCTGGTTAAAGGCTTTGAAGCTAAAGCATCTTCGGTCGTGCCGTCGAATTATTTCTTCATCTTGCGGTATGGGTGATTCCTCCGAAGGAACCTATGGTGACGCATGTACACAGTTTTGTGTGAGTGATTCAGCCAGACACTCTCAGTGTCATCCAAGCAATGAGTACATGCTTTGGCTTCTTTTATACTCTGCCCCGACAGGTTAGCAAGGGCAGGATAATTATTTATGGTGTAGAACAACAGGCAGCGCAAAATGAAGTACTCTCGTTTGTGAGCATCCCATACCTGCACCCCAGGAGCCCACAATGTGTTCAGATCTTCCAACAATGGTGTTAGGTGCACATCAATATCATTCCAGGTTGCTTTGGGCCATGGATGAGTATAGACATCAATATGTACTTTCGCTTCATAGATAACCAAGGAGAAAGGTTGTACACACAGAGATTTACTGGCCAAGTGCTATGGCGGCTGCTCATGTTACCGAAAGGATTCATTCCATCCGTACTCAATCCGAACCTTATATTTCTTGGATCCGCTATGAATTCTTTAAATCTCCAATCGATGTTTCTCTACTGCATCGAATCCGCAGGGTGCCTAATCATTCCATTGTTCTTACGCTCATCTGAGTGCCATCGAAGCAATTTTGCCTCTTTTGGGTTTGCAAACAAACGTTTCAAATGGGGAATTATAGGCAGATACCATACCAACTTAGCAGGAGATACTTTCTTCACCTCCATGCCCTCCTAGTCATTATCTGATCTATCTTTATGCTTGTACCAGGATGCATTGCACACCGGACATACATGCAAATTTGCGTACTATTTGTGGTACGGGATACAGTCATTCGGACAAGCATATATTCTTTCTACTTCCATTCCCAAGGGACAAAGAACCTTTTTGGCTTCGTAGGTGGTTGTCAGCAACTCGTTTCCCTCCGGAAGCATATCCGCTAACAGACCTAACAGCACCGTGAAACTCTTATCGAACCAACCATTGCTTACCTTCAATTTTAGCAGTTCCAGCACGGACGGCAACCTTGTGTATTTGGACCTGCAACCCGGGAACAAAGGCTTCTCCAAGTCATCCATCAAGCCCCGAAATTTTACGTACTCCCGCTCTTCACAGTTCCCTTTTGCATCCCCTAGCATCTGATCCAGATTGTCATCCAAAGTACAGTCGATATCGTCTGGAGTATCATTGGCGATATCTAGAGTACGTCAACTTCGTCAACGATGGTAGTACTACTTGGTCTCTGCATAATCTGCTCTTCATCGTAACTGGTCCAACATGTATACCCCCTTTTGAAACCCCGTAGAATCAAGTGTGCTTCTATCTGTGCTGGGTTTCAAAACATCCGTAGTTTCTCACAGTCATTGCATGGACAAGACATAAATTCCACCCCCTTGTTCAACATATCTTCCTCTGCAGTTCTTCTAAAAGAAGAGGCACCATTAATGTACTCGGCGCTAGCACTGTTCTCAGCGTACATCCAAGTTCGATCCATCTATGCTACATATGTAACAATAGGTGTTAAATGATGCTTGTAAGAACCAATTACTAATTTAAATCAAAAAATATAAATGGATCTGCACAAAGTTATAACAAATGTATCTACTTTACATCACAGAGAACAAATTAACTAGCTTCATTTCCCTCTTCACCAAGGTAGATATTAAATATAATGCAAATTTGAACCAATTACTACTTTACATCATAGAGAACAAATGGATCTACAACAAGCTAGATGTAGAACACAGATTCATTTCCCCCAAGCTAGATCTAAAATGTAATTCAAATTTGAAGCACTTACTAACCTTAGATGACCTAGAGCACAAGGATCTACAATTACTGCTCCAAATCTAGGGTCTCTTTCACTAGAACGCCTCTCAATCACAGCCACCTCAGATCTATCTAGGAAACCCTAAAAATACATAGGCAGTTGAGACTCTCTATTCTTTTATAAAAAATAGAATTGATCATCATAGACAGTTTGTAGATAAAATCGTCTGTCATGATCTAATCGCAAACGGTTTTATCGAAAAACCGTCTATGATATTAGGTGACATCGCATATGGTTTTTGCACAAAATCGTCTTTGATGTCACCTGACATCACAGATGGTGTTTGGATAAAACCGTCTACGATTATATCATCACGGATGGTTTTATCCACAAACCGTCCGTGATGTTCCTTCATCTTCCCAATGCAGACGCGCGCAGTGTTTCGAGTTGACCATTTCGTCTTTTGAGAGAATTAAAACTATCTATTGAAATTCCACTTAGAAGATCGTGTTCTAGGCAGTGTTTCGTTTCTCCAATGCAGATCGTTAATTGCAATTCTACGGCCATAAGAAGAGAGGGGTTGATCGGCCGCCTCTACACTCGATCGATCAGCAAAACAAAGAAATCCCTTCTGATTCGATGCCGCCATGAGCAACCAAAAGAGCCCCTCTGACACCTCCTCTGTTGGCCCCACTGCCACTGCCTTCTCCTCCGACAAACCCTCTGCCTCTGACAAACCCTCTGCCTCCGCCACCTCCAAGACCCTTGCGGGAATGGCTGCGGCGCCACACTAGTGCCTTCTCCATGAATCCTCTGGCCGCCCATTACCTATCACGGCCGCCTCTAGCCGCGTCGTGTAGCACCCCTCTGGCCGCCTCAGCCTCAAGCGTCGTCGTCGGGCAGAAGTGTCCCCCGCTGACCTCCTCCTTCGACGACGACGATGATAGCTATGACTCGTCGGAGGGCTATCGTGACTGTTGGGAGCTGGAGGATGACCCCGATAGAGCTGGGTTGAGTGAGGACCCAGACGGTCAGAGTGATGACTCTAACGACGACTCCGATGACGATGAGTCGACTAATTAAGTGGTCTTTTTTAAACTTTTTTAGTCTTTTGTAGTTAAACTTTTGTATCCAGCAACAAACTAGTTAAACTTTTGTATCCAACAAAAAGCTTGTATATAATGCAACAATCTACTTCTCATATTAATCTAGTAGTCTTTTGTAAGGCATGTTTCACGCGTTTACTATTTTCAATTGATCATCACAGATGGTTTGTGGATAAAAACTTCTGTGATGAGGGAAATATCACAGACTATTTTATCCACAAACCATCTGTGAAGTTATACCTATCATCACAGTCGGTTTGTGGATAAAATCATCTGTGATATTTCTCTCATCATAGACGGTTTTATCCACAAACCGGCTGTGAACTTCTCGCTTTCACCACGAATGGTTTGTGGATGAAATCGTATGTGTTAATCAGATATTATAGATGGTTTCAGCCACAAACCGTCTGCGATGTGCTCGGAACAGATCACAAATGGTTTTATAAAAAAATTATTAGTGATGACGTGTCTAATATAACTCCTTTTGTAGTAGTGTTAATTCATGTCAAAAGTTAATCCGAAGGTGCTATATTTGGATACAATAGGCATTATATACTAATACAAGTCACTTTATGTAAGTAATTTAGGACTAATCTCACCACTGCTACACATGGGCCATATGTGCCTTCGCAGTAATGGATCGGGGTATTACATTCACCCCCTTAAGGTCTGATGCTATTGGCATCACATCGTATATATAGTAAATGCTCAGAACCAGCCCTCAGCACACGTCTATGCATCCAGTGCCAATGCATATACTATGTCGTGTGGCCACTCCAGACCCATAGCGACATGTGCCATATGCCAGCACCATTGTCCCGCACGCACCCATGCAGTGAAAGTTGATGCTCTAATACCATATGTAACACTGGCCCAAATTTTGCTCAATGCCCAACATATCTATGGGGTGGACCCATGTACACATAGCACCTCATGTACTCTTTCATCCTCGTTTTGTATAAAAGGGTTAACTAGAAAGTGATAGGTTGAACTCTACATGCATTATATACTCTACAACTCACTTTGTGCAAGTAATATGTGACTAATCACACCACCACTATACATGGGCCTTCATATTAAATGGTCGAGGTATTACACCATGCTCGTCCTGCTCTCTCCATCTTTCTCCTCCCCCTTCCCTCCTATCTATCCCTCACTTTCTACCTATCTCTTGATCATTGTCGGCGGTTTTAGCCGGACAACTATTATGCCTCGAAGGGGTCCGAGGTTCGATAGAGGAGATCTTCACGGACGGACACCTATGAGCTCTCCCGAGGGATCCACGAAGGCAAAGATTCAAGAACACATCGATATACCCAGGTTTAGGCCCCCGATGTGGGTAACAGCCCTACATCCTACTTCTACTCTTGTTGGTGTGTTTTTAGGGGATTACAAGCGCACAACCTACACTTCAAGTTCTTCTCGAGCTCTCTTAGTGCCCTCCTTCTCCTATCTCAATTGTTCCCGTTCGTCTCTGGTCATCCCCCCTCCCATGCATCGAACCCCCCTTATATAGGCTGGGCTGACTCGGGCATGTGAGAAGGATGACATCACGATGATTACACTTCATTTATTACATCAGTCACTGTAGCCCCATCCTCTGGCCTCATTCTTTGCACCATCGTCCGACTTCACCCGGTTAGATGTAGAATGACAGAGGGATAAGCTATCATGCCGTCAACGTGGCCACGCGCATTCAATGGTTCTGACACGGTGTCGGGGAAGAAGACTTCGAGGTGGAGCTCCCTCATTCCGTTGATGTACGCCTTCATGCTTGACCGGCAGCGTACCCCCAAATACCTTCGGGCTCCATCGACTGACCACGTAGCCCAGCCGCCTAAGCGTCGGGGCACTGCTTTCGTCGCCCACACCTTTCGCCCGAGCCACCACACGACGCGATCACCGTGAGAGGGCTGGTTGCCCACCGCCGCCCGAGCCGCCACGCGACGTGGTCGCCAGCCAGCGAGGCTCGATCGCCCACCGCCGCCCAGCTACTACGTGACACAGTGCCGCCCGGCAGCAGTTCGATCACCCACACCTTTCGCCAAAGCCGCCACGCGACGCGGCCGCCCCAGCCGCCCCGTCACCCACCGCCGCCAAGGCGCCACGCGGCGTGGTCGCAGCGATGGGGCCGATCGCCCACCTACATGCCAGGCTGCCACGCGATGTGGTCGTCTGGCAGCAGGGCCTGGTCGCCCACCTGCTCGCCAGGCTATCGTGCTTGGCACCCGTGGCCCCTTCTAATAGTGGCAGAGAGGGTACCCGAGTGTAAAGTACGCCGACAGTAGCCCCCTGGCCTGTCCGAGAGCACGCGCTAGCCCTCTCAGACTTCTTTAATGCTGACGTGCTCCTGGACAGGTCCACCATTTCTGCGCATGCAACCGCTCCGTCCTCTCCGCTTCCGCCGCATTGCTCGGGACCTGAAGCGTTGCGCACTTTCACCTTTTTGCGAATCGCTAGCACGAGAAACCTATTAATACTCGCGCCCAGGGCCAGTAGTTCACGCTCTTTTTCGACTCCTTCATCTTCTTTCCTTGCCGCTTCAACTTCCTTGTCCTTAGACCTTGCTTTGTCCCAATGGCGTAGCCTTTTCCTTCTTCGACTATTGACGGGAAGAGGGCAACGAGGCTCTCCCAGATCGCCACGGAGCGTTCCCTTCGCCTACACTGTGGAACCTCTGTGCCGTGGTGTGAAGCCAGAGAGATCGTCGTCTTCTCCTGGGCGCTGTTGGTGGGTCTGGTTCTGCCTTTCTCTGAATTCTTCCTCACTGTCCTCCACTTCTATGATATCTACCATCTTCACCTCACGCCCAACGCCGTTCTCAATCTTTCCACTTTTGCTTACCTCTGCGAGATGTTCGTGGGGGTAATGCCCAATCTTCCTCTCTTCCACTTCTTCTATACTCTACGCGGTTCCACGGATAGTGGAGTCACGGGGAGTTGCCATTGTCGCCTTCGCGACGGATCAGCTTCCCGCTACATTCCCTTCCAGATGAAGGCCAGCTAGAAGGCGTGGCGAAGCGACTGGCTATATGCCGGTGACGATAGTGGCCTTGACACCCTGGGGATGCCCTCTGCATCGATGGAGGCCAATGAGAACTAGGGCTCGTCCATCGAGGAGACGATGGAGCTCTAGACAATGGTGGCCCGCATCGACCGGCTTCAGGACTCCAGGCTGACCGGGGCACTGGTGGTCTGGGACTTCGTGACCCGAAGGATGAGCCCCTTGCGCTAGTGCGCCCGACCAGCGTGGCAGTACACGGGTGATGATGACATAACCCGTACCTACTCGGGCTGTAAGTTTCTATTGTTTTTTTTCTTCTGATTTCACATGGTCGCCATCAGTCAGTAACTCTTTCTCTTTCTTCAGGCGCAGGGAATTTGGACGCCCCTTCTATCATTAAGTGGCTGGGCGGGCTGGTCCCGCCAACGCCAGGTGGTTCAGATTTCCCGGTCGAACCCCGACCATTATGCGATCTGGAGTTCGCGGAGTGCCTCCAGATAGTCAAATCACTCCCAGCGATGGACTCCACTGGGCCCACGACGCTGTCGCCTCGCGGCCCCCTGACGATCAGGGACCCCACCCCGGTGGACAACCGGAGCGCGGGCAAGCGACCGTCCTCCTCAGACGCCTCGGGTACAGACCTAAAGAGGCCCTGCACCGATGACCTGATGGCCGCCCCTCCAGTTCTATCATGCCTTCGGGCACAACTGGAGCGAGGTCTTCATCCACTGCAGTGACATCTTTCGCTCCTGCCCCGGCACCAACTTCATCCGCACCTACCCCGTGGCACCGAGAGCCCTCTCCACTGCTTCGCAGGGAGGGCTTAACCTGCCTGCATCCTCCTTCCACTTCCCGGCGCTTCCCAGGACGGCTCCCAGCAGTGCTTTGCAAAGCCCGGCACCCGCTGAGGTAGCAGGAGATCCTGCTCGTAAGCCGTCTGACACCTCGGAAGTGGTTCATGGGGACGTCACTGACGTCGGCACCTCCTCCAGCCCTACATCGAATGCCCTCGCCACCCACGCCTCTCATCTGGCAGCACTGCTCGCTGAGCTTGGCAGCGCGCATGCTTCCACGGGCACCCTCCTCACAGCGGCCACCCAGCAAGAGGCGCAGTTGAGCCAGCAGATGGGGCGGTTGTACGAAGAGCTGGTGCAGGAGAGGGTGAGTGCGGTGGTCCTGCTCAAACGGACGGAGGAGGCCGAGGTGGGATGGAAGCAGGCTGAAGACGAACTGTGCCATTCGCTGCACAACCTCACCGTCATGCTCCGCCCTGCGTACAACCGCATGGTTAGGAGCCTGCGGCCCCTGCGGGTGGAGCTGAGTGACCCGCTAGAATCTTTGGCGATGCAGTACGCCCTCAGTGTCACCCGCGTCGCCGACGTCCTCGCCAGCCTGCCTGCCGCCTTGTCCGCCCGCTCCATCAGAGAAGGGCGGGAGGTCGCCACCGCCACCGCAGTGTACGTGCTGGTCTCTTGCACCAGCCGCGACGCCTCCTTCGACGCCATGTCCACCGTGGCCAGAATCGAAGGTGACGAGGCCTAGGCGCAAGCTCATGTGTGCGAAGCCTCAGAGTACGTGGTGGGGCTGATGATGGTGGAGGACCCGGCCCTCGACGCGACAATGGCTGAGGAGGAGGCAGGGGACGACGCCGGGCACATCCAAGTCGCTGATGATGAATGATGGCCTGGGCAGCCCTTCTTGTTTTCTTTGTTTCTTCTGTAACCATGTACATACACCTTTTAGTAAACTTGATGAAATTGTTATCTTTTTCGTTTACCTGGGTGCCTGTTTGCACATATGTTTGTCTGCGTTTGCTTGCCCAAATCACCGGGCGACTAGCCCCCTGACCTTGCCATGATGTGGGTCTGGGGGTTTAGATTAGGTCAATGCTCCGGCATTCTCCCTGCACTTGCATGCAACTGCTACAAACACGAGTAGAAGTTACGCAAGATACGCAAGGAATAGACCAAAAGATCATATGTCCCAGCGCGTGTGGTTGTCATTGTCCCATTGTCTTTCGAATCTTAAACCCTTGCGATCTCTCGGAACTTGACCACGGTGCTACGTGGCAAGGTAGCAGGTTCCCAAGGGTAGTTTTGGGCTAGCGGTGCTCGCGGTGACAACCCGAGGTGTGCTAGCCTCATGGAACACCGTGCTAAACTCGACCCCTAGTGGCGAGTCACGCTTTCCGACAAGCGGCTGGCGTTACTGCTTATCGACAAGGAGCCGCCAGTCTGGGGTACCCATGACAACCATTAAAACGTGGCCCACGAGTACAAATGGGCGATCAAGAAAGATTCTGAGGAGCACATGAGGAAAACAACTTAACTTATTACTGGCTGTCGCCTGACCAGCTAAAGGGAGGAAAAACCCACTCCCTGGCTGATTGGAGTGAACTGTCGAGCACTTACAGTTCTCAGGGGTAGAATTTTTGCAACATCTCTAAGTTCTGGGAGTTCATCAGCTCTTGGCCAACTGGACCGCCCCGGGCCGAGAGACTGAGACCACCTTGAAGGGGCCCTCCCACAGGGGAGACAGCTTGTTGCAATTAGCCTGCGTCTGAATTCTGCGCAGGATGAGGTCGTCCACTGCCAATGCTCTCTTATGGACCCGGGTGGCGTGGTACCGCCTGAGGCTTTGTTGATACTGAGCAGCACGCAAAGCTGCTCGATCGCACACCTCCTCTAGAAGGTTGACTTCTTCTCGGCGCTGATCTTCCTAGCCCTCCTTGCTAAACGTCGAAATGTGCGAGGAGCCCAAAGACAACTCGGACGAAAGGACAGCTTCTGCCCCATAGACCAGGAAGAAAGGTGTTTCTTCGATCGTCCAGCTGGGTGTGGTTCGAAGCGACCACAACCCCGCTGAAAGTTTGTCAGTCCACCGTGGTCCCCGCTTGTGGAGCCGGTCAAACGCTCTAGTCTTGAGGCCCTTCAACACTAGCGCGTTGGCACGTTCCACCTGGGCATTGCTCCTGGGGTGGGCCACTGAGGCGAAACACACCTTGGTGCCCATCTCTTCGTAGAACTCCAGGAATGCCGCGCTGGTGAACTAGGTGCCATTGTCGGTGATGATGCGGTTGGCGACTCCGAAGCGGGTGAAGATCCCACGCATGAACTTGATGGCAGCGGAGGCCGTGATGGCGCGCACCGCCTTGACTTCAACCCGTTTGGTGAATTTGTCGATGGCGATAAACAGATGGTGAAGCCCCTTGTGACCCGCAGGAACAGGCCTAGGATATCCAGCCCCCAAACCGCGAACGGCCAAGAGAGTGGGATGGTTTGCAGCGCTTGGGCTAGTTGGTGGATCTGCCTGGCGTAGAGCTGGCACACCTCGCATCTCCTCACCAGCTCGCAAGCATCCTGGAGGGCAGTAAGCTAATAGAATCCTTGGTGGAACGCTTTTTCGACCAGCGTCTGACTGGACATATGGCTCCCGCACATGCCTCCATGGATATCAGAGAGCAAGTTGCTCCCCTCTTCCCGAGTGATGCACTTCAGAAGAATACCGTTTCTACTCTAGCGATATAGGTCCCCACCTACCAGAGTATAGCACTTGGCCTTACGTGCAATTTTCTCAGCTGACGCATCATCATCGGGGATCACTTGGTCCCGCAGGAAGGCTAGGATCAGATCCATCCACTGACCTTCCCGGCCAAGTGTAGCGATCATGTGGTAATCGCCTGGGTACTCCGCTTGGCCAGGCTTTTCCCCGGGTGCCGCGCCGGCGGCACCGCCATCTTCCCTCCTAGAATCGGGGGTTGAGGCAGGGGCGCTGCCTTCCCTCACTGAACTGGAGGCCGCGACAGCCGCACCACCTTCCCCACCTGAGTCGGAGGTTGAGACAGGAGCACCATCGTCCCCCCACCATGAACGGGGGTAGCGACGGATAGTCACGTAAGTCTTTCTTCAAAGACCCTGACCGGAACAGAGGCTCTTAATGACATGAGCTGCGAAAGCCCATCCGCCATGTGATTGTCAAGTTGGGGGATATGGATATACCCCAGTCCTTCAAAGCGGTGCTCCATCTTCCTGACCTCCGCCAGGTATGCTGCCATGACGGGGTTAGAGCATTGAAATTCCTTTCGCGCTTGATTGGTGACCAGCGGGGAGTCGCCTTTGACTTGGAGACGCCGAACGCCTAACGCTGAGGTGGCACGCAGCCCTACCAGCAAACCTTCGTACTCGATGATGTTATTAGTGGCCTTGAAGTCCAGGACGACCACGTACTGAAGGATGTCGCTGGTCGGGGAGACCAGGATAGCCCCAGCCCCCGCGCCCTCGAGCCTGAAGGAGCCGTCGAAGAATAAAGTTCAGGGAGAAGGCACAGGTATCTCTTCAGTTTCAGGAGTGGCGGGAGTCCACTCGATGACGAACTCCACCAGTCTTTGAATTTTGATAGCAGTGCGGGGGGTGAACTTGAGGCAGAACTCCCCCAGCTCTACGACCACTTGGCGATGCGACCTTCGGCTTCCCAATTATGGAGGATCTCTCGCAGGGGATAGGCAGTGACCACCGTGATCTCCTGTCCCTAGGAGTAGTGTCGTAGTTTCCTGGAAGCCACTAGGATGGTGTACAACATCTTATGTGCTTGTGGGTATCTAGTCTCCACCTCATGTAGCACCTTGCTAACATAGTAGACCGGCTTCTAGACGCCTTCCCTCTCCACCACCAGTACTACGCTCACCACTGCAGGGGTTGCCGTGATATACAGGAGCAACGATTCGCCAAGCTTGGGGGCGACCAGCACTGGTGGGGAGGAGAGGTACTTCTTCAGGTCTTCAAACACTTGCTGGGCCTCCAAAGTCCATTCGAAGTGGTTGGTCATCTTCAACAGTTTAAATAGGGGTAGACTCCTTTCTCCTAAGCGAGCGATAAATCGCCCGAGGGACGCCAGTCGACCAGCAAGACACTGCACTTGCTTGAGCCAAGTTGGTGGCTTCATGTGTTCGATAGCCGTTATCTTGTCAGGATTGGCCTCAATGCCCTGACTAGACACAAGGAACCCTAGCAATTTCCTGGAGGACACGCCGAACACACACTTCTCAGGATTAAGCTTTAGACAATTCTTCCGGAGGTTGGCGAAGGTTTCTTTCAGATCTCCGATCAGTCCTTCGCCCTTCTTAACCTTCACCACCAGGTCGTCAATGTACACCTCCAGGTTTCGTCCTATCTGCGGACAGAAGAAAGTATGCATAGCACGCTGATAAGTAAAACCGGCATTTTTTAACCTGAATGCCATTCTGAAATAACAATAAATGCCCATCGGAGTTACAAAAGCGGTTTTTTCTTCATCCTCCGCCGCCATGCTAATTTGGTGGTACCCGGAGTGCGCATCCAGAAAGCACAGTAGCTCACACCCCGCCGTAGAGTCGACGATGATATCAATGCGCGGCAAAGGGTACAGATTCTTCCGGCAGGCCTTGTTGAGGTCGGTGAAGTTGACGCACATCCGCCATTTCCTGTTGGACTTCTTGATGAGCACAGGGTTGGCAAGCCACTCGGGGTGAGAGGCCTCCCTAATGATGCCCACGCGTAGCAGCTTCTCTACCTTCTCCCGAATGGCATCTTGTCACTCTGGTGCTTGTCTCCGGACCTTTTGTCGGACCGGGTGCACTCCTGGAAGTGTTGCCAATCGGTGCTCGATCACCTCCCTAGGGACCCCAGTCATGTTGGACGGTTGCCAGGCAAACACGTCGGAGTTAGACCGGAGGAAGGTGACTAGCGCGCCTTCCTATTTGGCGCCAAGGTGGGCGCCCACCTTGACGGTCTTCTCGGGCTCGGCCATACTAAGGGAGACCACCTTAACCTCACCGGACAAACCAGGCGAGGCACAGGTCTTCGCCAGAGGGGCTCCCGAGTAGGCAGCATCGGCTTGCCTAGCACAGGTGGCGCTGGCCAGGTCCAAGGCCTACTTATGGCAGCGCAAGGCTTCCGGCCTATCCACTCGGATGACTATGGGGCCACCGAGCCCTGGTATCTTCACCACCATGTACGCATAGTGGGTTGCTACCATGAACTTGGCCAACGCCGGTCGACCAAGCAAGGCGTTGTACGGAAGGTTGAACTCGGCGACGTCAAAGTCCACCACTTCCATACGGTAGTTGCTCTCGTCCCCAAAGGTGACAGGGAGGTGCACCTAGCCCAGGGGCACTGAGCCAGCCCCCGGGGTAACCCTGTAGAAAGGCAGGGCCGGGCGTAGCTCCTGCCATGATATCTGGAGTGCCCGAAATGCTTTGGAGGATAAGAGGTTGATGGAGCTCCCTCCGTCCACCAGCACCCGCCCAAGCTTCATGTTCCGAATAGTGGGCGAAACCACGATTGGAAGGTGACCCAGGCCGACAATACTCTCAGGGTGGTCGGCCCGACTGAAGGTGATTGGTTCCTCTGACCACTTTAGCGGCCTACATGCCCCTGAGCTTGGTACTGCGGCGCAGACTTCCCTCATCAGCCGCTTGTACCTCGTGTTGGAGGGGTAGGTGGGCGAGCTACCGTGTATATACGCCACCATGTGCTCTGCCCGCTAGAAGGCCAACGGAATGGGGTCTTCATCCTGGTCGTTGTCGTGGGGATGACACTCCTTGAGGCACTGCTCTACCATCTTGCTCACAACCTGGCAGCTGGCCAGGTCATGCATGTTGGACCGGTGGATCGAGCAGTAGGGCCTGCCCTCCTTCTCTTCGCGGTGGTCGTCCCGCTGGCCGTGGCGATCATCTCGCCGATTGCGGTAGTCGCGCCACCGTGACCTGGTGTCCCTGTGCTCGTGCTCTACGGTCAGGACCTGTCCAAGCTCAGCCGCCCCGCGCTTCTTCTTCCTGCTCACAGAGCCGAGACCCTTTGAGGTCCCAGCTCCATCTCCGCCGTGACCGCTGGCCGGGCCGGGTGCCTTCCTCTGAGCTTCCACCACCCGCGCGCACATCGCCAGGGAGAACAGCTCGGAAGTGGTGGTGATGTTGCGGGTAGCGATCTTCTCCCACATCTTGTGGTCCCGGATGCCTCTTCGGAAGGCGATGACGACGGACTGCTCAGAGATCCTGGGGATCGTATTGTGATAGTAGCTAAACCGTCGGATAAAGTCGTGCAATGACTCCCTTTTCTCCTGCTCGAGGGCATGGAGATCATCCTCCATGCCCGGTTGTGTGTATGAGCTTTGGAAGTTGGTGACGAAGAGGTCACACATTTCCTCCCACGAGTGTACCGACCTTCGTAGGAGGTTCAATAGCAAAGAACGGGCAGATCCCGTCAAGGCTGTCAAGAAGTAGTTGGCCATGGCCTTTTCAGACCCGCTCGCAGCCCGCACCACCATCGTGTATATCTGCAAGAACTCCTCCGGATTGGTGGTGCCATCATACTTCTTGGTGGACACCGGGCAAAACCTCTCCGGCCATGCAACGCGGCGCAGCCGACTAGAGAAGGCTTGGCACCCAACGCCATAGGGGGAGCTAGACTGTCCACCTGAACCCCAGCCCGAAGACCGTGCTGGGGAGTGCGGATCTTGGTTCCCCAAGGATTCGGAGGAAAGGGCCTCCTCCTTATCCCGAGAGTAGGTATCGTTGGAGGAGCTGTTGCCATCAGGAGCCATCTGCCTATAGTGACCCTGCCACTACGCGCGACGGCGCTGCAGTACGTCACGCAAATCATCGCCACGCTGCTGGTGATGCTTCTCCAGTTGAGCCCTCAAATCCTCATGGTCTCCCCGGGGCCCGAGAGACACGCGAGCCGACACGTCCGCAGCCGCACAGCCCCCTGCACCAGCGGGGTCCGCGTCTAACAAGCCCTTTCCTTTGCTCCTCCGGTCCTCCTGGCCAGAGCACTTCCCGCTCGGGTGGCTAGAAGCTTGGGTGCAATCCGCACACAACCCTGATCGTGGGGCACCGGAGGTACTCGGCCGCTCAGGCGCCCACAAACAGAGCTGAACCGCATCTATCAGGGAAGCGATGTCCCGCAGCCACGGCGTGGCTGCGGTGTCTCCTGCAAGTTCCACCGGGGGGTGGTCCAAGAGGAGACGGATGGCATGCAAGTTTTGGGCCAGAGTGGCCTCTTCCATGGCTAGCCGCCGCCGAATCGGTAGCTCTGCTACCGCCAGGGGGGGACGATGCCGCCCCCCTCCAGGGAGGGTGTGAGACGGTCCCCCGCCAGACGGGAGTGCCAGGATGCGTTGCGGGCGCTGCTAGCCTCCACCGGTTTTCTTGCTGAGAACGCGAACCCGCCATCACTAGAAGCAGGATCCTTTCGGATGGATGACCAAGATCCGCTGGAGAGGTGAAAGGGTGAGCCAATCGCTACCCCCCTACCGAGCGCGCCGCTGTCGGCGGTTTTCGCCGGAGAGCTATTATGCCTCGAAGGGGTCCGAGGTTCGATAGAGGGGATCTTCACGGACGGACACCTATGAGCTCTCCCGAGGGATCCACGAAGGCAAAAATTCAAGAACACACCGATATACCCAGGTTCGGGCCACCGATGTGGGTAACAGCCCTACGTCCTGCTTCTACTCTTGTTGATGTGTTTTTAGGGGATTACAAGCACACAACCTACACTTCGAGTTCTTCTCGAGCTCTCTTAGTGCTCTCCTCCTATCTCAATTGTTCCCGTTCGTCTCTGGTCGTCCCACCCATCCTCCCATGCATCGAACCCCCCTTATATAGGCCGGGCTGGCTCGGGCATGTGAGAAGGATGACATCACGATGATTACACTTCATTTATTACATCAGTCATTGTAGCCCTATCCTTTAGCCTCATTTTTTGCACCATCGTCCAACTTCGCTCGGTCCGCCCGGGAAGTGACTCTTATGGGACGGGTTAGGTGTAGAATGACAAAGGGGTAAGCTATCGTGCCGTCAGTGTGGCCACGCGCATTCAATGGTTCTGACACGGGGTGTCGGGGGAGAAGAGTTAGAGGTGAAGCTCCCCTATTCCGTCGATGTACGCCTTCACGCTTGATCGGCAGCGTACCCCTGAGTACCTTCGGGCTCCATTGACCGACCACGTAGCCCAGCCGCCTGGCCTTAGGGCCTGGCCGCCGCCCACCTGCTCGCCAGGCCGCCATGTGACGCGATCGCAAGCTAGGGGCTGGCCCACCGCTGTTGCGGCGATGAGGGCCGCCCCCACTTTCGCCAGTCGTCGTGCTTCAGCACCCGTGGCCCCTTTTGACAATGGCGGAGAGAGTACCCTGGCGTAAAATACGCTGACAATCACGTTTGATAAGGGGATGGTGTTGCAGCAGTGTACTGATGCACATAATCAAGCAATTATGGAGCAACAAGGGAGGTGCCTTCAAGCTCTACTTGGGTGAGATCCTTATTGAGTCGCGCAGGGTGGGGGAGTGTGCCATGGCAACCTGCTCAATTGACCTACGACCGAGGCATGAACCAAACATATTTGACCACCATGCTTGGTCCCTACTATTCCAGTCCAAATCGACACCTCGCTTCCATCGTTGAAGGCCTTAGGTTTGCCACCATCTGTGAGCATCCTCCTCCATTAGGTTGTTGCATGCTTTTTTATTTCAATTTTGTTGCAGACCCTTTCTTCATTATTGTCAGATTAGTTTCAAATTGTTGTGCCCGTTCATTTTATCATTGTTGTTGCATATTTGTTTGCAAAATGTAATAACTACTGTTTTTTAATGTTGCAATAGTTTTTTAAGATTATTCTAATTTTGTCTCAAGAGTTGTTCTAATTTGTTGCATATGTACTCTTAAAATATCACAATTGTTTTTAACATCATACATATGTTATGCTTGAAATTCATGTGGTAGCTTTTTGAGCACATAATCATACAAAAACGAGGTTTGTAATTTGAAAAAGTGAATTTTGTTCAAGGAATAGGGGTTTTTCGAAATTTCGCTAGAGATCAAATCTGAGTTGTTATAGATGATGAGTTGTTTTATTACACATGTTCTAACGATATATGCACCGAGCCGAAATGTTGCCATCGGATCTGCGGGGCTACCATCCCCTGTAATAAAAGTCGAAACAAAAGCGTGTACCATATTGGAGCCGCCTAGCGGCAACGTGGGCCGGCGGGCAACGGCACGCGTGCTCCGCCCAAGTCCCAATGTCTAAAAGCCGGATAAATCATGAAGCCGCGTAAGCCCACAATACGGGAGGCAAATCCCCTATCCCGGATTTTGTTTGGTCTCGCCACCTGAGCCCTTTCGTGTTTTGATCGGCGTCGATTGCCTTTCTATCCGTACGTATATATGTTGCTTTCTGATGGATGTACCTGACTACCGAGGAAGCGGTCAAGTATTTTGCCTCTTGGCATTATTTTTTATTTTTCTTCAGAAACAGCCCATTATATTCTTATATTTATAAAAGTAAACCCCTTAGCCACATACCGCACCATAGTAGCGTGGGAGATACACATATCGTATATAAGCTATGTGGAAGGAGAGTACAACGCCACGGAACGACGACGCTGCAGCATTTCTGGTCACGTGGGGGAGGAGGATGTTGCCACAGCATGGACCGCGACATCTCTCCCTGCAGCAGCATAGGAGCGTGACATGCAGTCGAGCAGCTGCCACAGCACACAACATTGGAAGTCCCTTTTATTTTTTTGCACCAATTTTTTGAGGAATTAGACTGCCATTAAAACGACAACCATACGAAATAATTAAAAAGTACGGGACAGTTTGTTTTTTTAGAAAACAGTTTTTTAATGAAACCAACAGAGGATGCTATGCATAATTTTTGAAATTTTTGTAATTCAAAGTTGTTGAAAAGAAAAAATAATATATGGGTGACCAAAATTTCGCAGCAATTCACCAAGGAGCTTTTTTAAGTAGAAAATAGAAAATAAAAATGCGGAGAGGAAATAATAAGGAAAAATTCTTAGAAGTGACGTTTAATATTTGTAGAAACGGAATGAAGGCAGGAAGTATATAACATGGCTCGTACGAAAGAAAATGACAAAGCATGACATAGTAATATTAGAGTACATAGCTTGACATAAAAATATTATGGTACATAGCATAATATCGTGGACATAGGAAATGATCTTGAGAGAGAAAATAATGAAAGAGATATAGCGGAACGACACGGATAAACCATGAACGGAAACTACCTTAGGCTCCTCCTCCCACACCTCAGCTTTCTCCTTCATCTTCTTACGATGTGCCTAAAGCTCCTCTTGTGCCTTTGTAACATCCCAAAAATTCAAAAATAGAAAAAATAAAAAATTTGAAATTTAAAAATGAAATTAAATAAAAATGTTTATTGGAATCAAGATTTTGATTTAAAACAATAACTTTTACCTTATTTTCTTGCATTTTAACCTTAAGTAAAGAATGAATAGCAATAATAAAAATAATTCTTCCAAAAACAAACTATAAAAATAACTTTGAAATGTGATCTTTAATTTTAATTTTAATTTCCTAATTTTTCTAGAATTATTAGTTTTTCTTGAAATATTATAATTTCTTTTGGCTATTAAAGGAAATTCAATTAAGTGATATGGTAAAATGGTAAAAGTAAAAAGGTAAATACACAATAGCAATAAAAATCTGCAAAAATAATATTAAAATTTGGAAATACTCCATAACCCTAATCATGTCAATTGAGATATTCTGTATCATTAAAATATAAGAAAAGATAAATGTAATCATGAGATATATATGTAATCCAGATCTTATCAGATTTATGTAGAAATCTCTGTGACTATTTGAATCCAAGATTTTTACCATGCTAACATAAGACCATTATACACCTCTGGTAAAAATATAAAAATTATAAAATTATATTTGAATTATTTAAAATTCAAAAACTGAAAGTAAATAAATCTGTAAATAGAAGTTTCAGAATTTTTAGAAATTAAATATAAAATATAAAAATATGATAATTTTACAGAAGATAAATTGTGTCATTCAAAACCTTCAAAAAATATAAAAAATATTGAACTCAAATTCATCTTCAATTAAATAAAAAATCAGAAAATGAAAAATCTGGCAGCATGTATTGTCAGAATTTTATGAAATTTTATACAGTGAATTTTAACCTGATATTTTTACAGGATAGCAAATATTATCCTGCCGATATGTGAAAAAAATTTAAAAAAAATTTGGGACACGTTGTCTACTACAATTAATGGGTTCAGGTCGGTATTGTCCTGAGAAGCAAACTTGGGTTCCCCTTTTGTGCCACTGCGCATGGGGCCCACCCTGGTAGCTTCTTCCACCTTCTTCTTCCCACGAACGCAAGCACAGCCAACGTGAGCTCTTTCTCTGATTCTTAGCCAAGCAAAGCAAAAATCAAACGCAGTTTGCACAATCGACCTCAAGCTACGCCGTATACGGCCAAAAATTCACCATCACCTGTGATCATTTCACTGCCATTTTCACTGTTCGCAGCCGCAACCCGCAGCTCGGTTCACACACTGTTAATCACCACCGATAACACCTATTTAAGCGATCCCAAGCACTCCATTAACACCAAAACAGCCTCTAGTGTCTCCACTGCTGGTTAAAAGCCCCGATTCGACACACATTTGCTCCATCTCCAATTTCAGCCGAAGACCTCCACCGCCAGCCAACTTCCTACACGAGCCACTATATCCAAATTAACCCTACAGAGAGCATCACCAACACGTTCCAAACAAAATCCCAACTCAGTTTAAGCAATCCTTGGCTGTGCTGTCCGGCCACCGTGCGCCTGTGGTTGCCGCCGCCCTGCACTGCCGCGCCGCCACTGTAGTTCACCGGAGCTCCGGCCGTCAGTTACTGTGACTTCAGTGGATCCCCGGGAGTCCATTTTGGCTATCGCCTTCGCCCCCGCAGGCCTGATGAGCCTTCGGCCATGGCTGCCAGTGGCGCCTCCATGGCTGCCCGAGAAACTGCTCTGTTCTTCTTGGTTCTGTGCCTGACCGGTGGCCCAGATGAGCAGTGCTCTGTTGCAAGCCAAGCTGCATTGTTTGGCTGGATTTTGTCGCTTAGTGACCAAATAAACAAAGGGCCCCAAAGCGCTAATGCCAAGCCATTTTCGTTGGCCTCTGAATCCCTAGCGGGTGGAATCAAACTGGATGGTAACTAGATAATTTGGTCCGAGGCAAAGGAGGGGTAAGTTCATAATCTTATGAATATGTTTAGTGCAATTAATATCCTCAATTTAGTTAGCACTTCGAATCCAAAGTCGACTTAAGCAAAACTTGATTAGTTTGATTATTTTATGTCAAGGTCATTTACACAAATTAATCAGTCTGATTAATCTCTAATCTATATATCAAAACATTAAGTGGAAGTCAATTAAAATTTACCTTGTCTTAAGTATACTCATATTCATGCATAGCGTGCAGATGTTAAACAAAGCTTTAATAATACAGGACCAATATTATCTGTGCCTACATAGCTAAAGCTTAGGGACAAAAAAAAACATGTTTTGATTGGAACCCCAAATCAAAATCAGTTATTTCAAAAGAACCTGACTAACTTAATATTCCCTTATGCAAATGTCAGTATCACAAGTTAATCGGACTTCAATTAGTTCAAATAATTTTTATCTCCATCATGCGCAAGTGTCAAGTAGGATCATCGCATAAAGCTCTACAATGGAACCAATGTCACAAATATAGGGTATATGTCATACATAGCATGAAAGATCAAGAATATAAGGAATTTAATTTAAAAATAACCTCGATTAGAATAAACCTTTAAGCTTACAATATCATGATCTTGAGTTAAGAAAACCACAATAAACTTAAAAAGATCTCTGTTCTAAATATACAAAAATGCATGTATGTCATATAAAACTCTCATATGGACTTTGCAAATTGAATATTGCTTTAAGTATAGAAAATATGACTTTAATGGCTCAAGTGTAGAATTTAGACTTCTTTTGTATAAAAACCCTTGGTCAACAAGTCAGATCGATTTCTATGCCTTGTTAGAATTATAATACTACTATTGATGCAAGGATATGTGAAATTTACCCCATGACTATATTAGAAACTAAATCAAGATGATTTGTTATTGGCATCTAAGACCATTCCCAGTGCATAGTTTCATTTTTCAGTTTCCAAGAGTGCCACATCAGCTTTTATCTAGGTAACCGTGTATCTTGGGTTTCATCTAGATGAAACTCTCCCACCTCCCATGAAACTCTCTCTTCATAATTATGTTGCCATGTCACCAAATATGATGATGTGTCATATCATTTAATGAGAATGAAACTCCCATTGTGAATGACCTAAGGCTAATAATAAGTTGCACCCTTTGCTAGTAGGATTCTTGTATATAAAAGAACCATTTCTTATATGATCTAGATATAGAGAGACTAATTACAAAATACTTCTAACGTCAAAATCGTATTAATCGGCAAAAAAATCTAATATGGATTAAATTCATAAAAAACTTCATTCTTCATGTGCCTGTAAACTATCATGGCTAAAAGTAAAATATCACGGAAACAACTTTAAAACACTCTTAGGGTCATCCCCTGTTAATGTTAGAAAAATAGTTAAATAATCTTATAAGATGCAGTCACAAACTTAAAATAAAATCTGAACACTTCTCACATTAGTCAGTTGAATATCAATACCCTGTAGTCCATATGAGTTAACCATTCATAAACTCATGTTTTAATCCTCTTAATCCAAATAATTTTAGCATCTTGAATTCAAAGTTATAAATATGAAAATACATAATTTTAGCTTGTTGAATTTGTAGAATAAAGAAAAGTAATTCATAGAACAAGAAGTTATATCATTGCTACTAATACTATATAATCGACTAGAATCTGAGCACACGAAATCATTCAACCCTAACCCTATACCGCACCTATTTTCTATAGTTGATTTCATTTGATTTTTTATCTGATTTCTTTTTGCCTTTATTAAACTTTGTTATTTGCTATATTTTCATTGAACAACGTGTAGAACCCAACGTCATTAATCCCGTTATCAACAACGTCGACTGCGACCACGACTTCATTGTAAACAGCAACTAAGCAAGGCAAGCACTCCTTTTGACCATGTTGATCCCAGTTTTACAAATGTTTTATTAAATATTTTAATGCATGTGTATGTTCATTAAACTCTGCTACTTTGTGGGTATTGATAGCTATTCCAATAGACACATGAAACTTCCTTGATAAGTATGGATTTGTGAACCTTGATACCCCTAGAATAAGGTAGACAATATATAATGTCAACATTGGAGCTCTCACACTTAGATATCATGCTTAGCTTAAAGAACTTTCAAATTTCAATATGGTTAAAATGTTGGATATGACAAAATATTGGGTAAGATATTTCCTTATGGTTGGTATTTTAATTAAAAATGAAAATAAAACTATGTTTTGATGTGGGCAATTATTGGCAATAACTAGAGGTACATGGACTTACACGTAGTGTAGGGGGAGATTATTGCCCGTGTTGGATTAAGGACTGAACTATGGGTTGTTTTCAGGCCAAGAAATACATACAACCACAAGTGCTCGTATGGGATAGCCTTAACCTATTAAGTTACTTAAAACTAGCTTAGCACGTTGGTAGACTGGAGTAGTACGGGTTGTTCTATTACGGATTGCTCGGAGGGGTGCCCACACCGAGGTGTTGGGAACAACATTTGATGATACAATGGTGTACGCCGTGCTATGGGGGAGAAGTGGGACAATCTGGTGTACCACCATTTGTCGTACTAGTACACATATCTTCTACCGCCATGGGGAGAAGTGGGACAATTTGGTGTATCATTATTTGCCGTACTATGTACACATATCTTCCGCCGCCATAGTTTGGGTTTGACGTCATTGGACTGGTGCAAAGTTAGGGTTAAGTAATGTAACGGTTATGTTATAATCTCCTTACCGACACACCAAAAGAAGTGTGTTACTGGCCTAGCAAAGAGGTTGATCATTTTTTGTGTATAAAGCTGTACACCTCACGGACAAAGGCAATTGGTAAAGTCATCACATAGTTAGATATTTTATTTTTATAAAATCTGCTTTCTATCATGTGTCGGTGATTTGTACCGTGTGTTGGTGGAAAGTGGTTCGTGAATCTGGTCATATCACCCAGGTTCATGATTTTACTTATTCGTACTTTACATACTGTTATTTTATATATTAAATTGCTTTACTTAAATTTTGGTTACAATCTACTATTCAATATTTACATTTCAACTTGGCTTTATGCAAATTAACCATAGAAACCTTTCCTTTGAAATGGCCTGCATATATTATAGATTTTGCAAAAGTCTTACGGAGTACGTAAAGTACTCACCCTTACTTATTTGTTGTTTTTAGGTAAATATAGCAAACTTTCAGATGACATATATTTTAATGCAAGAGTTAGGGATGTTAACGATGTCTTGTCAGTTGCCTGAGGGTTGGATGGGCACACTACAAGGCTTTGTTTCTTTCCGCTGCATTTCAATCTGTTTTGTAAGACCTTATTGTGTAAATTACCACTATAATATGTAATAAAGAGTATGGATATGGTATCAATTGTTGTAAATATGCGTATTAACCACTGATCATGGGACTAGTACTGTGTGCACATGGTACCCATTGTTGATATTTATTATCAATAATGGGGGCCTTACAGCCTTCCAGAAGTATGCTTCATCTAGGCAGGGGTGTGGTGGCATTGGTTTGTCTTCCATGGTAAGGCTCACGCTTCCAACGTTTGTATTGCTTGGGCGCTATAGGGTAGTTTAGGAAGTGAGTCTTTTCTTAGAATGCCCTATCGTACTTGTCTAGCCCATCGGTCCATTGGAAGAAGTAGTGTAACGACCCCATTTTTGCATAAAATGCGAAAATAAGAATCTCATATGCATACAGTACTAGTCCCATGATCAGTGGCTAGTATGCACATTTACAACAATTGGAATCACATCTATACATCATTTTATTAAAGCTAAAGCCTATGTGGAGGTCTACCCATATTTGTGATGAGTATTTGACTAAATTTGAGTTTGATTTGAATTGAATATTCAATTTGAAGTAATTTGAGCTTTTGACTATCTTTTCCAGTGCTACTGGCCATAGTAGCGTAGTGCTACTGGTCGAGCGGTAGTACCGGACCTAGAGCGGTGTGAAAAAACCTAAGAGGGTGTTTTTAGGGGGATCAGACAACCTGGTGCTACCGGCGGAGAGCTAGCACCGACCCAATTGGCAGGTGTGAAAATTCTAGAGAAAGTGTTTTTATGGTGTTGCGGTAGAGCAGTGCTACCGTCTTGGGGGCGGTAGCACCAGTCCTTCTTAGCATGATTGATCTAATTAATGATTTTATGATGATTATTACATATCTTTTTGGACATTGCTATGTGATGAGTTTTCCTTATTTTTGATGGTTGCAGGACGACGATGCTAGATCATGGTGAGGCGAAGAATAATTAGAACTAGGCGAGGTACGCCGGAGGTCCAGACGATTGAGGATCACCGGAAAATGATCGGAGTTAGAGTCGTGGCAAGCCTAGAAGACAAGAAAAGGAAAAGATGCTAGCTAGATGCTACCTGGATCAAGGAGGACCATCGGATCATGGTCTAGTTGATAGGATAGCATGTCTAGTTAGTGTGCTTTGAAAACTATGCAAGAAAACCCGGTTTGTTAGTGGGTTTTGGGTTAGCCCTTGCATGGCTATGTAAGTGGGTTAATCCTAGTCCTTGATGGAGTACTCTAGGGTTGAGGGACTCATCCATGGGTGGTAGGTGGCCCAAGAGTAGTATAAATAGGGGGCAAAGGGTAGCCTTCTCCTTTTTAAGGTTTTAGAGATTTGTGCTCCTTTTAGCTTTTGCCCACCTTATTGTGAGGCTTTGTAAACCTCCCCATCTAGTAATGCAAATCATTTTCTTCTATGCTTAATTTTCTTTACGCATTTACACTATGTTTTAAATTCTACATTTACTTTCCTGCAATTTACATTTACGCAAGTTGGATTTGCCTCCCCTCCTTCTACATACTTGTGCTTTTTGTGCCAAGGATGGTGATTGATGGATGAATCTTTATCAGATCATACCCCAATCACCTAAGCAAATCCATGGAACTTTCTTGTGGAAAATCTATTTTGTTCTATTGAGTGAATGATTCTTAAAAATCGCGTTTTTGGAAGTTTAGACTTGAGTTCTTGCTTGCTGTAACATGTGGAAAGCTATCGAAGATCATCTTGACCATCAAAACCCCACGAGCAAGTCTTAGATCAAGTTCTTGAATTTTCACAAACTTGATGTGTTCTTCCTTCAAAGAGAAAAATGTCAGAACTTGGACATCAATCTTTGCCATTGAAGGTTGGAACAAGTTCCTGATATCCTTAGGATCACATCTACCAAGTTTCGTGAGTTTTTGTCCACCGATCAAAGGATTCGTCAAATTGTGCTTTTGACTCTTGCTGTTTTTTAGACTATTCTTCAGCTGTTCTTGAGCCGTTGCTACAGCCCCTCGGGCGGTGCTACTAGCCTCCAGTGCTACCGGCCATGCAGCGGTAGCACCAGCCATATAGGACAGTCACCTCGTTTCGTTTGCCTCCTTTTGAGTATATTCTTTTAGGGCTTGTTTGGATTATTTTTGTAGAGGAAAATTTTATTTTGGGATTAGTCACCCCCTTCTAATCGCCATCTCGATCCATCAATTGGTATTAGAGCTGGTTTTTCTCTTCCATAGATCTTGACTAGTCTCGAGAGCCATGGCGACGGACAAATATTCCACCAAACCTCTCATCTTTTCTGGAGTTGATTTTTCTTTTTGGATGTCTCGAATGGAGTCGTACATCACTACGAAGGGTTTCCTGATTTGGGAGAAGGTGAAGCTCCCGTATGAGGTTCCTGCCGATGAGAACGTCACAACCGGCAATATGGCTGACGTTGAGGCGAATGCTAAGGCAAGTAACATCCTCATACAAGGCCTTAGCTGTAGTGAGTATGACAGAATTTCTCACTTCTGTTCTGCTCATCAGATTTGGGTGACCCTCGATGCTTACCATGGGAGCACCACTCAAATCAAAATGGTGAGACAGGACCAATATAAGCGTGAGTACAACAAATTTTAACAACATGTGGGTGAGAGTCTTGATGAGTGCTTTGGTCATTTTACAAAGATTTTGAGCGATCTTCGAGTAGTCGATTGCATATATCTTGACTTGGATAATGTTCGACATTTCTTGACCGCACTCAATTTTCGAGTTTGGGAGATGAAAGTGACCACCATCAAGGACACTACCGACTTGTCGACTTTGACTCTTGATGGGCTTTATTCTTGACTCAAGACTCATGAGATCGACATTGTCTCTCGCAAGATAAAATCTCAGTTGATGGCCTTAGTCACTGATCCCAGTAGATCCTCTTCTGATTTGCCTGCTGGTTACTCCCTCTCTGTCCTTTGCGAGCTAAGCAATGACTAACTAGAAAAATTTTCAGAAAATGAGCTTACTCTTTTCGCTTGCAAGTTTTCTCATGCCTACAAAAGGGTGATAGAGAGGAAGAGAGGTGGCATGTTCACCTACTTCGAGTGTGGTGGACCCAACCACATTCGAGCAAGCTATCCCAAGCTGGAGATGGGCAAGAATGACAACATCAACAAGAACCGCAACAAGAAGCCTCCAATTCATGATCCGGCACACAAGAAGAAGTACTGCAACTTCTGGAATAACAAGAAGCTCTTCCACCTCGTCCTTGCTCACTCAACGACATCAACCTCTCTGACACGGAGACCTAGAGTAAGGATGATCTACAAGAGAAGAACAAGAGCGGCGACAACTTCACCGAGATGTGTTTCATGGTGGACGCCAACGGCATCAGCAACTCCAAGCTCTACAGCAACTCGGATGAGGTACCCGCCTATGACCTGCTCAATGAAGTTTTCTGTAAACTAGAAAAATTTCATACTAGAGCTAGAGCTAGGTGCATGAAGCTTGAGAATGAAGTAAGTACCTTGACTCGGGAGTTAGCTTCTCTTAGATCTTCTCCCTCCTGAGTCACTGATGACTATTCTTTGTGTGATGCCCTGCTTGTGGAGCTAGAGAACCTAAGGACAATGCATGATAGTGTGTTGCCTGAGCTAGATAGTCTTAGGTTGAAGAATGCTACCAATGAGTCAGTTGATGCTATGTCCATAGATGTTAGTTTTCTTCATGCTCACTCTAATCCATCATGTGATAATTGCTTTAAATTGCTTGCTGAGATTGATGCCATGAGTATTCACCTTAGGAAGCTCGCTAGAAATGATGAACCTGAAATGCATTCTTCCAAAGACCCAGTCATCTTATGTGAGGACTGTAAGCAACTAAAATTTGATAATGAATACTTAAATGTTAAGTGTGCTAAACTTGCTAAAGACTTACTGGATAAGTCTCAAGAAAGTTGCTTGTGATGTGATGTGATTGAGGGGGACTTGGATGAAATCTAAGGCAAACTTAGGAATAAGTTTGAGGCCCAGACCTTTAGGATTAGAAATGCTGCTTGCGTTTCGTGTGAGGCTGTAAGGACCCGAATTCACCAATTCGAATCCACTGTGTTTTACCGCACTAGTCCCAAGATCAACGCTAGTGCGCACAGCTTAACATCGGTAAACATCACATCATACATAATGATAAGAATAGTAAGACTTCATTTATTAATATAACTAGTGTATGATCTTATGATCACTTACATTATTAAGCCACGCAGGGCTAGACTAAGAATAAACTAAGACAAATGCAACGGAAAATAGCAAAAGATGTAGATGTCCCATCGACACACCACATGCGACTGACAAGGCTTGGCCTAGTGACTCGTATCCACCTAGAAGTCCTCCTCCAATAAGGGCGATGATTCCTCCACTGTTGTTTTGTTGATGATGGCAAGGGTGAGTACAAAAGCACTTAACAAGTTGTGCACAGAATGCATTTCTACCATAGCTATATGAAAGCTTATTCCAAAGAATGGCTATGTGGTTTATTTGCAGTAAAGTAGTATTTATGAACACATATATTGCATAGATTGAAATGACCATAAAACAAATAATAACAATAAATAGATTCAATGATTCTCAAGTAAACCAAGTTTCTATCCTAAGTCAAGTTTCATCATACACATGGCAACCTGCCATCAAATTCAGTTGTCCAATTGATTAACTAACCCTTGACTGTAATTCCCGAGCATTGCTCAATATCGCGAGCACGACTATCCGAATAGATTGTACACTCTGTAGAGGTTATGCACTTTATCCACATGATACAACCATGCACCACATAGGCAAATGATCATAACAAAACCTTTACAATGCCTTACTTTAACCCAGTACTACCCGCTGAGGTTTCAACACTAATGGGCTAAACCACCCTAACAGGGCCCCCTTTGCACATGTGAGTTCATCCGTACACCCGGACTCACACCACCAAAGCAGTACTAAAGCTAAGACATTGCAAATTAGTCGGTTAGGCTGCTCCATAACAGACATGTGGTTGCATGATTGACTCAGGTCAAAGGCTTGCAAGGTTAAGTCCTTAGGATTTATCAAAGCAAGACTTGCACATACCGTCTGCCCATCGGGCTCACCCAGGCACACTTACCCTTGCAACTTGCTTCAATCTAAATGATTACCAACCCAGTTGATTACCAAGTACTACGTGCTATCCACAAATCAACATCGTTACGTGACCTCCTTGCCACAACAACTCAATCTCTTTGTGTGACCACACAAGACACACAAATTCATATCATTGTTCCATATTCCATTAGTCAAGATTAATAATCAGTGATTTATGTACATGTGATGACATGGCATGGCTAAGCAATCTAATCCAATCTAACCATCTCATGTTGATTTTATTATTAACCAACTTGTCGGTGTTTCGTATAACCGACAAGTAAATTTGTAAGTATAGGGGTCGCGCGCTCCCTCTCCTTGAATGGTTAGACGAAGGGGGCCCAAGATTTATACTGGTTCGGGCCGAACATCCCTACGTCCAGTTCGTGTGGTGGATTTGTATTGATCGGAGGGTAATGGACTATATAGGATTACAAGTGGGTGCCAAGGATAGGCATCAGCGTTCGTCCGAGTGGGGGCGCTTGGAATGTTTGCCTGGGTCGGATGGCTCGGATGCGCGAGCCACCGTGCGCGTGGGTGCGAATACGAATTGAAGGAAGAGTGGCGATCCCCCTTCCCTGAGGGCCCTGCCTCCCTTTATATAGGCGGAGGGGGCAGGTTACACGGGAGTTTAGAGGAAAAAGGTAGGGGTATGTTACGCCTGGGAGTTCCTGGTCTTCGGTCTTGATGGTTGGAAGACACAGCGGACAGTGTTCCGTTGGGAAGGCGCGCACCTGCCCTCTGCACGCCTGTCTGACGCTGACACCATTATGATGAGCCCTGAAGCTGCCTCAGGAGAGAGCGTGTCTCTCCACTGTGCCTGACGGGGTGAAGCGATGGTGCTTTGACTAGGGCAGCCCTTCGGCCACCTTGGGATGGTGCCACCTACCCCAGCATGGGTGTCGTGCCCACGGGGCAGGTGACCAGCCCGGAGCCGACCGGCAACGGGGCGAAGGTTGCCGAGTTGGAATTCGTCCGGGACTCGACCCGAATCCCAGTCGGAGCCTGCGGGTGCCTAACCTGTGGCCAGGTCGGAATCGACGGGAGCGTCCGACCCGAAGCCGAGTCGGACCGCCCCTGGTGGGCCTGGGCGAAGCTGGCAGTCTTTCATGGCCCCCCATTGAGCCTAGAGCTGGGCCCAAATCGAATTGTCTGGTTGCTCCGGCCAATGTTCAGGGAAAGTCCCATTCGTGAGAGACGGAGACCTTTGGTAATACCTCCTCCAGCACTCTGCATCGTCCCCAGTCTTGCCACCACGTACGAGCGACTGAGAGGTAGACGATCTTGAAATAGATGTATACTTTGCTGTGGGGTACCCCGGGTATGAGTATTCGTCACAACTATAGTAAACCAATCTAAGGTGACAAGAGGATCGTGGCATACAATCGACAAGGTAGGTTGTAATTCAAAGGGTATGTTATCTAAATCCCAATTTAGATTGAAATCATTTATACACATGAAATAATATGCAATGAGGTAAAACAAAATAGTAATTTTACAAACATGGGTTTAACATAATCAAAGCACAACTTGCCTTGGTTAAGCTCCTGGTCCTATTCTGGAAATTGATCTTGTGTTGCTAATTCCTCCTCCCAAGCTTCACACACTTCAACGTCTACGCGAATCCAAAAGGAAAAGCAAATAAACACCAAAAATAGAGAGCAAATGAATATCAAAAATCAAACAAAAGCCACCACTGGATATATCTCAATTTTACAAATTTTTAGAGATTTGAATCACCTCAATCGGATTTTGTATGCGGGAGAACGAGCTCTCGGAAGATTCAAAATCCTAAAAATCAAAAAATTGGAAAAACAAATAATATCCAAATTATTTTTGTAAAGAAAATTCGATTTATTGCGTCATGCTGACGTCATCATCGAACCGGACAAATCACGCGCTGACATCTGGCTCAGCACTGTGCCGTGGACTCGGTGCACCACACGGTAGGTTCACCGTGCACCATGCCTTGTCTTGCGTGCTGCCGCTAACGCCGATCTTGACATCACAGCCACATGTCGACACCGATTGGCTGACCCGAGATGCGATCTGGTTCACTCGCTCGGATCCAACGGCCACCGATTACTCATCTACGTGGCAAAACCCAAGATGTCCATCTCCAATCGGACGGTGCTCCTTTTCCCGAGCGGTTTACTGCTGACCTAGCCGACGTGCCTCGATCTAGACCGCACATCCACAATCGGATGCCCCTGATCTCCTGAAGCTTAATCGACTCACCGAGCCGACATGCATTGATCCAAACCATTCACTGGAGATCTGACGATTGACGTTCTTCGGTCCCGACGGTGAACGCACGGCAGCGCAGCTTCACCGGTCTTGGGGATGACGACCCTGCAGGCGACACTCCGGTGAGATCTCGATGACGTGGATCGGTGGGCTAGGATGAACGCAACGCGAGGGCTTCGGATTTGGTACCGGCACGGCGAACAGCGGCTTGGCGACGGTGAAACCCGGTGAAAACAGAGGCGGCGCAAGCTTGGACTCTGGCGAGGTCGCACGAGCTCCTGGGTGCACTTCGGGTGACGGCGCTACAGCGAAAAGAAGCGGTTGGCTCTGGCGAACCTCGGGTGCCCCGCCCCTCTATTTATAGCCTCGGCAAACGTGCACAAATTAGAACCCTAACAGCTGGCGGCAGCGCAGCGCATCGAGACTGGACTCCGACGGCGACTTGGAGACAAACTCCTCTCGATCGTCCGATTAGAGATCAATGGGCGAGATGCACTAAGACGTGGCTCAATCCGATCTGAACGCAATCCAATGTCGGAGATTTACTAATGGTGTTTACTGTAGCAGATAATCCTGAGCGCCCATCCATGATCCAACGGCTAGAACTTCTAGGGTTCTGATCCAACGCGGCAAACAACGCTCGACTGATGCTGATCCAACGGTGGCACGAGATTAGGGTTTGGCGACGATTGACGAGGGCTGAAGAAACTTCCGACAAAGTCAAACTTACGGTCATCGGGGGGCCCAAGCTCGAGCTCGGGAGTGGCGTCGCCGACCAAGACCTGGGTTGCGCGGACTCCCTCACGACCTAGGGCTTGGGAGCGTCAAGACCTCATGATCGGGGGCAAGCGTCGACTCCAGCTCGAGAGGTCTAGCTCGGGCCCAGAGCACGCGCCCCGCGGCGGTTACTAGATCCAAGAATGCAGGAGTCAAGGCTGACGTGGGCGGCTTAATCGGGGCAGTTACAGCCATCTTCAAGGCATGCGAGGCCATGATCTCCGGGAATCTCTCCCGGCCGTTTCTAGGAACGTTAGGAAGGATATAAGGCCTCGCAAGGCATGTATACAGGAGGACTCATGAGCGATAGACCAGTAAACACAAACAGAGCACTCAGGCTCAAGCTGTAATCATCTCTTTGTACGCACAATTAGTGAATTCCTCCGCCTCCGGAGAAGACTGGACGTAGAGCTATTACCCGCCGAGGGGGCTCGAACCAGTATAACTCGTTATGTCGCGCTCTCTGTCGTCTTCCTCCGACCTCTACGCTGCAAACGCAAACCTCCGGTGAGCAAGGTCCGAATTGGGTCCCTTACACACTAACACCCCTCTTCACTTTTGCGGTCAGGCGATCCCGATCGTCGACAACTGGCGCCCACCGTGGGGCCCGATGGCTTCGCTCATCTGAAGGCAATCCTTCAACGAGGAGGAGAAACTCTGGATCGTGTGCTTCGATGGCTCGAGATCCTTCGCACGCTCGGGGGCTGGAATTCTTATTCTCACCCCACGCGGCCAAGCTGAGGTATGTGGTTCGTTTTGGGTTCTCGACAGCTAACAATGTGGCAGAGTATGGAGCTCTCCTCGTGGGTCTTCAAGTTTGCAAGGCACTGGGCGTGCGTCAGCTGATAGCCAAAGGGCGACTCCCAGCTCACGGTCAACCAGTTTAGCAAAGACCGCCTGTGTGCGGGAGACTCGATGGCCAAAGTATCTCGCCGAGGCGCGCGAAGTGAAGAGATAGTTCGAACACGGAACTCGAGCACGCACTCAGAAAGGCAACCCAGTAGCAGATCTCCTGTCCAATCTCGGCACGTTCGATGACGCAATTCCTCCAGACGTCGTCCTGGAGACCTTGGCGTCGCCATCAATTTTCAACCAGGGGAGGTAAGGCCTTTGTGGAGCACACTCTTCTTTTAGGACGATGGTCGGTGAGGTCTTCCGCAGGGGGTTATGCTGGCCAACTGCACTTCAAGATGCTCGTGACATCGTCCATGCATGTCGAGCTCGCCAGTTCCATGCTCGGAACCCGCCTACGAACTCTGGATCATCCCGCTCGCTTGGCCCTGCTTCTCGACATGGGGTCTCGACATCCTCGGTCCTGTCCACAAGCCGTCGGGGGTAAGAAGTTCTTGTTCATCACCACCGACACATTCACGAAGTGGAACGATGTCGAGCCCATCTCGACCACCCCGGCTCGAGCAGCCATTTGTTTTTTCCGCTTTTTCGTGGTCACCAGGTATGGGGTTCCATGTAGAATTATCATTGACAATGGGACTAAATTTACCAGTGAGCTATTCCAGGAATATTGCGAAGACACAGGCACCAAAGCATGCTATGCTTCGGTGGCTCATCCGCAGAGTAATGGAGCAGTGGAGCGTGCCAACGGACGGATCGTCCAAGGCATCGAGAAGCGAGTATCAGATGAGCTCGAATGACACGGCCAGACCTAGGTGGACGAACTTCCCGCCGTCTTATGGTCTACTTGTACCCCTATCGGCCGAGCAACAGGGTCCACACCCTCCCGGCTTGTGTTCAGTACCGGAGCCGTCCTGCCTCCAGAGGTCACGCTAGGCTCTGCTAGGGTCAGCTTGGTCGACCAGATCGACTTCGAGCAAGAACGGTCTCTCGACCTTACCCTGACAGAAGAAGTAAGATGCCGTGCACTGCTACGATCAGCGCATTACCTGCAGGCTCTACGCAGACATGCATCTCGGTCGGTACGACCTAGGGGGCTCTTTGTTGGGGACCTCGCCCTAAGACGAATTCAGGGCCCGTCCAACACCAACAAGCTATCCCCGCGGTGGGAGGGCCCCTATCGAGTTGTTTTAGCAGATCGCACGGGGGCTTACCGGCTAGCGATGCCCGATGGCAGAGAGCTCTCTTGCTCGTGGAATATTAACCAACTTCGAAAACTCTATGTGTAACACCTTTATCCTCAATTTCAATACAGCCATTATTCAATCATTATGTTGGTCTTCGTATTCTTTTACTGTTAATCTTTTCGTGTTGGTTTGGGTTTGAGATTTCTATGAATCCGACCTACGTACGGGTGCTCTTGGTCTTGGACACGAATGTCGTGAGCTTAAAAATCACCCCCAGTGGTCGAGCTACTCATAAGCCGAATCTCTTCGCACTCAAGCTCCCCCTGCGTCAGGGTTCGAATCAAGCCCGCATTTGGTACCAAGCAACAGAGCACATGGTCGTGGTCGGGACTCGAAAGTCTCTCCCAGAAATGACCTTAACATCTTTGGGTCTAAGCTTTACCCTATGGATCTCTATTAATTTGTACTTGGTAAACTTCGAGGCCGAAGTTTTCTCGATCTTGCAGGACAAAGGTTTGGAGGTCTATGTGTTTATGCCAAGGTCGTATTGCTCGACCTTAGCCACAAATTTGGGCAAGGGTATACTCCCTCAAAGAAAGGCTAAGAACACAATGAAAACTTTTGTCCTAAAGGCGAGAACAACCGTCTCGAGACACAATTCATTTCGCAAAGATAGCTTCGATTCTGTTAACCTTTTTGTCTTACAAAGCTCTATGTGCAACTTGTGCTTTGCTAACCTTATCTATAGATCGGCCGTATTCGAGCAAGTTTCTCTCGCTCACGTTCGGCGGGCTCGCCTCAAGGTCGGTAGCTCACCACGAGTCGAAGGGCCGTTAGCCGAATCGAGGCGCGGTGGCGCTTGTCTTGGAGTTGGGCAGGCACTCTTGTTGCTTTGGTCGCTCGAGCTCCTTAGCTCTGGCCTCGAGCTCGGCAGGGTGGTTCACAACCGTCCTCTTCAGCTTTTCCACCTTGGTTTGCTCGACCTCGGAATGCTTTGGCTGATCACGCACACTCCCCCTCCACGACTGGAGTATTCTCAGCTTTTCTTCCCCGCGGAGACCTCGGGCCGGATTTTCATCAAGACCCTCCGCGCTGACCTTAGCCGGATCGCGGTCGACCTCCATGGCTGTGGTCGCTCCGATCTTCACGGTTGGGATGACCATGGCAGGCGCGGCCTGGGCGGCCTCGTCTGCAGCGGCTGGGGCGCCATGGGTGCCATCTTCGAAGGAGGCCTTGGCAGGGGAGGCGCTGGCCTCGGCGGCCCCGGTGTCATTGATTTCGTCTTCATCGGCCGTTCGCAAGGTTTCGTCCGCAGCTGGGTCATCGACACCTTGGACGGACTCGCCGACCGCGACCCGGCTCTGAGGCCCGCATGGATGTGGCCCTGGCCCGATGAACGACGCGGCACCATCCCAAAGGTGGCCCCCTCCTCCTCTTCGGACTCGGGCTCATCCTGGGCAACGGGCGTTGTCAGGATGGGCGAGCATTGAGCTCGGGGGCTCAAGGTCTACGATGAAGAAAAGACTATAAAGCTAAAGGCAGTAAAAACTACGCGGCAGAAAGAAAGATAGGTACCTGGGTCACCAACCTTTGTCTCGCAAAGGGATGGCGGGTATCTCGGTGTCCCGAGGGTGTGGCGGCGTCCCTTCGTCGGATACCCCGAGCTTGGGGTCCCTAGGCCCGCGATGGCTCCAGGTCGTTCGGTGCAGAAGGTCGGAACCCCTGGGTCCCCCAAGGACCTGAGCTCCTGACGGCGCCCGCAGCACGTCGCTGCTGCAGAAGGAAAGAAGATGCCAAAGAAGAAGATGCGCAAGAGCCCGACAAACTCGGGGCTCGACCATGAGAGAAGGCAGCCACAAAGACGGTCGCCCCACTCGACGTCTGACCTCCTTGAGTCCGGTCGTCACTCTGTCGTCCGGCGGTCTCTTGCCGCCTTTTTCGCCCTTGTTAGACCCGAACAGCGGAAGACATTCTCCTCAGATGTCGAGCAGCTCTTGGTGGTCCTGTAGGCCTACCCAGGATTGCCAGGTGTCCATCATCGGAGCCCTTTTCTGGTCTCCGCTCGACCTTGACCTTGGGCCCTGGGAAGCCGGAAGATCGTTTCTTCCATCCAAGACGGGAGGCTCGAGGTCGTCCCGAGCACCTTGTTCCGACCTTGAGCCTCGGGGGCTAGCTGACGAGGGCTGAAGAAACTTCCGACAAAGTCAAACTTACGGTCATCGGGGGGCCCAAGCTCGAGCTCGGGAGTGGCGTCGCCGACCAAGACCTGGGTTGCACGGACTCCCTCACGACCTAGGGCTTGGGAGCGTCAAGACCTCATGATCGGGGGCAAGCGTTTGACTCCAGCTCGAGAGGTCTAGCTCGGGCCCAGAGCACGCGCCCCGCGGCGGTTACCAGATCCAAGAATGCAGGAGTCAAGGCTGACGTAGTCGGCTTAATCCAAGGCGATTCTGACCATCTTCAAGGCATGCGAGGCCATGATCTCTAGGAATCTCTCCATTTGTTTCTAGGAACGTTAGGAAGGATATAAGGCCTCGCAAGGCATGTATACAGGAGGACTCATGAGCGATAGACCATAAACACAAACAGAGCACTTTCGGGCTCAAGCTGTAATCATCTCTTTATACGCACAATTAGTGAATTCCTCGCCTCCGGAGAAGACTGGACGTAGAGCTATTACCCGCCGAGGGGGCTCGAACCAGTATAACTCGTTATGTCGCGCTCTCTGTCGTCTTCCTCCGACCTCTACGCTGCAAACGCAAACCTCCGGTGAGCAAGGTCCGAATTGGGTCCCTTACACACTAACACCCCTCTTCACTTTTGCGGTCAGGCGATCCCGATCGTCGGCAAGTGATCTTGACTTGATGAAGGCCTTGAATCGTGATCCAGCCACGATAATCGCTTCTAGAAACCAGTGATTGGGTGCACTTAGTACCGGGCTAATGTGCATAGTGTTGGGTTTGACCCGATCTTTCATTCTGCGAATTACTCGGAATTTTCTTTTTAAAATAATTAAGGAAATTAATTTCATTTATTTGAGGCAACTAAAATACCAGGAAAAACCCCAAAAATACTTTGAGACATTCTGGACCCAAATAAAATATTTTTAGCAAAACTTTATTTTAAATTTATCTATATATAATTAGTTTTCAAATAAAAGGTTAATATACTTAATTTAAAATAATTCAAATAAACTCCTGAAAATTCCAATAAATCCAGAAAATTCCAAAATCACTCAAATGGCAATAAACACTATTAACTAAATCAAAAAGTCTAAAATTTGGGATGTTACAAACCTCCCCCCTTAACAGAATCTCGACCCCGAGATCCTGGGCTACCTAGAGAACAGGTTTGGGAATTCTGCCTTTAGATCCTCCTCATGCTCCCAGGTTTCTTCATTCTCTGAGTGATTGCCCCATTGGACTCTGCAAAAGCGAATAGACTTGTTTCTGGTCCTGTGCTCCATCACATCCAGAATCTTGATCGGCTGCTCTTTATAATTCAAGTCTTCTTGCAACTCGATTGCTTCTAACGGCGTCTACTCTGCTGGCACTCTGAGACATTTCTTGAGCCGCGACACATGAAACACGTCATGCACTCGCCAATGATAGTGTGGTAACTCAAGCGACATCATAACCTCTCCTCGGCGACTCAGATTTTGAGCATTTAACGAACCTAGGTGCAAGCTTCCCTTTGGCATGAAATCTTTTTACACCTTTGAGGGGAGTGACTCTGAGATACACAAAGTCATTAGGTTCAAAACTCAAATCACGGCGGTGATTGTCGCGTAGCTCTTCTGCCTTGACTGTGCTGTTTTCAGCCTTTCTCTAATCATGGCAACTCGCTCCTCGGCCTCCTTGAGAATCTCGGGCCCAAACACCGAATACTCTCCCGTTTCATTCCAATTCAACGGGGTACGACAGGCACGACCATATAGGGCTTTGAATGATGACATCTGCAAACTAGCCTGGTAACTATTGTTATAACTAAATTCTGTATATGGCAAGCATTTATCCCAAGAGGTAGCATAAGATATTGCGCAAGCTCTCAACATATCCTCTAGAATCTGATTTACTCTTTCTGTCTGACCATCTGTGTGCGGATGATATGCAGTGCTGAAGTTCAAGCAAGTCCCCATTGCTTCATGCAGTTTGTCCCAAAATCTTGAAGTAAACTGGGTACCTCAATCTGACACAATTTTCTTGGGCACACCATGCAAACACACAATCCTTGACATATATAACTCTGCTAATCGATCTCCTGAATAGGTCGTCTTTACTAGAATGAAATGAGCAACTTTAGTCAATCGATCAATGATGACCCATATCGAATCATAGTCTCTCTGAGTCTTAGACAACCTAGTGATGAAATCCATTCCAATTTCCTCCCATTTCCATTCTGGAATCTTTAGTGGCTGCAATAGTCCTGCGGGCTTTTGGTGCATTGCCTTTACCCTCTGGCACACATCACACAATGCCACATGCTCTACTACCTCACGCTTCATATTAGGCCACCAAAATCTTCCTTTAAAGTCTTGATACATCTTGGCACTTCCTAGATGAATGGAATACTTAGAGTCATGAGCTTCCTCAAGGATCAATTGCTTAGGCTCCTTTTCGTTTGGTACACAAATTCGACTTTTGAACCATAGGGTGCCTTGCTCAATTCTTGATCAATTCTAGCCATCTTCTTTGCCTCATATTAAGATCCGACTGGGTGAATATAAATTTCAAACTCTTATGGTCCGTATGTATCTCACATCTATTTTCAATGAGATAATGACGCCATATCTTCAGGGTATGGACTACGGCAGCTAACTCCAGATCATGCATCGGATAATTCCCTTCACGTGGCCTCAACTACTTTGATGCGTAGGCCACTACTTTACCATTCTGTATCAACACACAACCAAGACCCTGCCTTGAGGCATCACAATAAATGTCAAAACTGCTCTGCACATCTAGCAATACCAATACAGGAGCGGATGTTAACCGCTTCTTTAGCTCTTGAAAACTCTTCTCGCACTCTGGCGTCCATGTAAACTTTTTCTCTTTCTTCAACAATTACGTGAGAGGTCTTGCAATCGTCGAAAATACTTCTATGAACCGACGGTAATATCCCGCCATTCCCAGAAAACTACAGACCTGGGTAACTGTCTTTGGTTGCTCCTAATGCAACACAGCTTCTACTTTGCTTGGATCCACAATGACTCCTTTGGCAGTCATTACATGGCCAAGTAATTCCACCTTCTCTTTCCAAAAATCACATTTGCTAAATTTGGCATACAACTGCTGTTCTCGTAACTTCTCCAAAACCAATCTCAAGTGCTCTGCATGCTCTTCTTCTGTCTTAGAGTACACCAGAATGTCATCTATAAAGACAACCACAAATTTATCCAAATACTCCATGAATACCTTATTCATCATATTCATGAAGTATGCAGGGGCATTTGTCAGTCCAAAAGACATGACTGTAAACTCATAATATCCATAACGGGTAGAGAACGCTGTCTTTGGAATATCTTCTGCTCGAATCCTCAGCTGATGATACCCTAATCGGAGATCTATCTTGGAGAAAATTCTAGCTCCTCTCAACTGATCAAACAGATCGTCGATCCTAGGCAAGGGATACTTATTCTTGACCATCACTTCATTAAGTGCACGATAATCAATGCACATTCTTAAACTTCCATCCTTCTTCCTGACGAACAAAACTGGTGCTCCCCACGGGGAAGAACTTGGTCGAATGAAACCTTTCTCAAGCAATTCTTCAATCTGCTTCTTCATCTCGACTAGCTCATCAGTTGGCATCCGATACGGCCTCTTTGCTATTGATGCTGTTCCAAGTACTAACTCAATGACAAATTCGATGTCCCACTCTAGCGGCATGCCTAGCAAATCTTCAAGGAATACTTCTGGAAAATCTCTAACTACTGGCACATCTTCTAGATTAGCAACCTTTATACTATTGACCATTAACTGACCATCGCGAACTGCGGTTGCACACACTTCCACTTTCTTGCCTCTAGGGATTTCTAGGGATACCATCCTTTGGCCACAATCCAAAACAGCCTTATGTTTGGACAGCCAATCCATTCCTAGGATAACATCCAAGGTTTGGGTATCTAACAAGATAAGATTTGCTAGGAACTCTATCCCATTCATAAACAACTTAACTCCCAAACTCCTAAGGCTAGACCGAAGTTTAGATCCTGGGGCTTGGACTAAAAGTGCACATTTAAGGTTCTTAACAGCAAATCCATTCTCCATTGCAAAACTCTGAGAAACAAACGAATACGAAGCTCTAGAATCAAATAAAACTATAGCTAGTACTGAGTTAACCAAGAACTTACCCAGTACGACGTCTGATGCCTCTTGAGCTTCATCTGCAGTGATGTGGTTGATCCTCCCACGCACTGCCGTCTAAGGCGATGCTCCTGCCTACACTGGCACTCGGTTTCCTCTTGTCACTGGAGCCTTGGCTGGAGTAGTGCCCAAGTTGAAGCGGACTGGGGTAATTCCTCTGCTCTTCGTACACTTATTGGCGAAGTGCCCTAACTCGTTGTAAGAGTAGCATTTTCTGGCAACGGACTGTTGACTTCCTGCTGGTGCATTACCCCCTAGCGCTGGTGTCCGGAAATTCTGGTTAGCGGGGCGAGGTGTTGGAGTTGATGTCTTGCTAGTTAACTGGGGTTGAATTCTGGCAAACTGTTGGGGTGACATCCTCAATCTGAACTAATTTGGGCACCCTGCTTGACTAGCCATTCCATGCTTGCGGTCCTCACCTAACTCCTTGCGCTTGTCCTCTAAGATCAAAGCCTTATTGACCAACTCCCGAAAGTCAGGGAAGTTGTGGGTGATTAGTCCCACCTGTAGTCCAGAGTTTAGACCCTTCAAGAATCGGGACTACCTGGCCTTATCTGTAGCCACATCCTCGTATGCATAACGTGCCAACTAAGTGAACTTGTTCAGGTACTCTGCCACTGACTAGCTTCCTTGCTTTAAAGCCCTGAACTCTTCCTTCTTGAGGTCCATCATTCCTTCTGTCACATGGTATTGGTGGAAAGTAGTTGAGAACTCCTCCCAGGTGATCTCCTATGGGGCTTCATGTGCGGTGCAGTAGTTCTCCCACCACTCTACAGCTGTCCCTTCTAGCTGGTGTGAGGCATACAACACCTTCTCATTGCCCTCACACTACGTGATGTGCAGCTTCCTTTCAATGGTCCTCAACCATTCATCGGCTTCCAAGGGATTGACATTGCGTGAAAATGTTGGTGGGCGGGTCCTCATGAAGTCTGACAACTTAGAATAAGAACGCAGCCCATTGTTGCCATGCTAAAGGCTATTGTTGCCTGCTGCTTGACTTGCCATACTCTGCATCTGTTGCATCATTGTCTGCATAAGCTGAGTCTGTGCTGCCAGAAAAGCTCCCAAGTTTTGCATATCCACTGGCGGTGCTGGCTGTGGTGGCGCTCCATCGTTGAAGTTGTCACTTGGGCGAAGACCACTTCCTGAAGCTCCATTGTTTCCACGAGTGTTCACCATCTGCTGATTGCTCCTTGGGTTAGGAAAGGTAGAAGTAGCATAGATAAGATGCAAGAATTTCTAAGGCAGGAGAATAGGTTAAACCCAAACTTAAACAACTTTATTAATTATACTTGATATGGTTGCTTACAAAAGCCTAAGGGCTATACAATACATACTGTACACTTAGCAAACATTAAGAGACAAACTAAGCACACAACCTTAACATCTATTACAAATGGTAAGACTATCTTATTGACGTGACTCGACACTTGAGTCTCAACTTAACCCTAAGACTCTCACTCCTCCAACCACCTCAGCTAATACGACGGCAGATACACCGGTGGGCCGGTGGTCTTCAGCATAAGCCCGGTCTGGTGCCTGCGCTGGATGCACCTCTTGCTCTTCTGGCTCGAACTCGACCTCCTCTAGGTCTTCTTCTTCCTCTTCCTCGTCTGGTGGTGCTGGTGTAGCCTGGCCTCCCTCCTATAGTGCCTCCTCGAGCTCCATAATCCTCTCAGCGAAAGCCACTCGAGTATCGTGTAGCTCCTCCTCTGTGACTTCTAAGGGCCTCATACACCATCTTCATCTCTGCAGCAATGTCTAGCGTGGGCCTCCTGAGCTGCTACCAGCTGTGCCAAGTGCACAACAGTGGCATCCCCCTCCTCTGCGATCCTCTAATGCCACGAAGCTCATCCTTAGGGGTGAAGTCTGAACACAGTGCCATCAAGCTCACGGGAGTAGTCGTGACAGATCCTCCTTAAGGCGAATCGAGACATCTCCTGAATGCCGATCTCAAAGGTGGTCCTCCTCACTATGATGTTGATGGGCTGACTTGCTTTCTCGTTGTCCCTGGCGTAGATCAAGAGCCTGCAAACCACTCCTCTTGTTACTCCATTAACGATCCAGTTTCTGCCTCGGTACATGGGCATGGTGAAACCTCCCAAAACCTAAAGCACTCACCAGAGCTTTGCTGTGTAGCCACCCTCACGCTCTCCGTACGTTTGCTGCCTCCTTATCTATTCAAAAGAGAAATAGATAAGTCCCTAACTCTCAAACGGCCATGAGAAAATAAAAATTTCAACAAAGGCAAGAAGTAGAGAATAAGAAGAGTCAAGAGTATTATCTTAATCCAATTTAGGTTTTTCTTTAGAAAATATTTTTGGACACTCCTAGGACACCACCATGCTAACTAGGGCTAAGTCCTACAGTCAGTATGCTTTGATACCACCTTTGTAAGTGTTGGGGAACGCAGTATGCTACGCTAGCACAAATTAAAATTTCTACCGCATAACCAGAAAAGCTACTCGCAAGAAAGGGATCACAGATTGGATTACCACTAGACGCGCAGTTGCGGAATCCTTCGCGCGTTGGTGTAGTGGATCGTCCTCGCCGCAGATCGTCCTTGCTGCGGATCGTCCTCGTTGCGGTTCGTCCTCACCATGCCGCAGTAGAAGTAGCGTCACCACAACAGTCCATACGTCCCGAGATGGAACGCCATGCGTCGGCGTGCAAGCACCATGTCGCTCGGCAAGGGCAATGAGAGGTGGAGGCTAGGGTTCTGGACGTAAACAACATCATGCACGCCCACCCTTCTCCTCTCCTTATATAGCCACGCGACGAAACCCTAAGCCAGGGCCCATCAGCGCGTTAAGCCCATGAGGTCCATTAATTACGGATCAAATCCGAATTAATGCGTCCGAGCCCGTTAAGTGTGTGACCCTGTTGGTTCATGTACATTTGGACATAGATTCGGAAAACCCTTTTCCAATCCAATAGCTAGTAGCGGTTCCTTGCAGAGCATGCCAACTCCCAAACGCATATGATCAAATCAGATAGAACCTTTCAAAAGTACTCATGTAATAATCCCTTTGCCAAACTATATGAAGATCGAACTCAAGGCGAGAAGTATGTCATCCTTTGACAGTTCAATCCATCTCTCGTATCCGTGATATATTAATAAGTTGTGATTGACTTCTCAATCACGGCATGGACATGCACTTCCTTAATCATATCACACGAGTGGCCTAGACATATATCTCCGCTTAATCGAGTGGCAAATTCCATCTTGATTGCTCACTTCCCTCTCGCATGTTTCATAGCAAACATGAAAACTACCTTTATAACTATCCGGTTAGGAAATAGCATTTGGTGGCCCCAAGGTAAACTATTACACATGTAGGGAATGTGACAATCTCAGGTCTAAGGATCATACATCCACTATGTATGAGATACAGTGATGACACATAAGAATGTAACATTCTCGCAGTGTCCCATTGCGGGTCTATCTAACCCATATTCTTTATCATGAGTTCACAATGTATTGATAATATCTCCATATCCTATGATCTATGAAACATAATCATCGATCAATACATGTGCTGATCTATACATCGTTGTCCTATACGATGATACCCGATCAGAGATACTTACAGAATTATATCAATAAGTAGAGAGTTTCATAAGCAAGTCACATACTTGCTGATCAATATAATGATATACATTCATTGGACCAATAATCATATTATTATTCATAAGCATGTCATGTTACAATCATCTATATGACTACCTCAAGGGCATAACACCAACAATCTCCCACTTGCACTTGAGTCAGTCAATTAAGCATCTAATACCAATAGACCTTGTGTGCGCCTCATGCTTAGGCTGTGGAAGAGGCTTTGTCAACGGATCAGCCACATTAGCTTCCGTATGTACTTTGCATATCTTCACGTCACCTCTATTCACAATCTCGCGAATAAGGTGAAAGCGTCGGAGTATGTGTTTGGACTTCTGATGTGATCTAGGCTCTTTCGTTTGTGCAATGGCACCACTATTATCACAATAGAGGTCCATTGGATTAGAGGCACTAGCGACCATACCAAGCTCTGAGATGAACTTATTTATCCACACAGCTTCCTTTGCGGCCTCTGAAGCCGCAATGTACTCTGCTTCTGTTGTAGAGTCGGCCACCGTGTTTTGTTTGAACTCTTCCAGCTTACCGCTCCTCCATTTAGTGTAAATACGAACCCAGATTGCGATCGGAAATCATCTTTGTCAGTTTGGAAGCTTGCGTCGGTGTAACCTTTTACAACTAGTTCTTCCTCAACTCCAAAAACTAGGAACATATCCTTAGTTCTTCTCAAGTACTTCAGGATGTTTTTTACGGCTGTCCAATGACCATCACCGGGATCCGCTTGGTATCTGCTCGTGATGCTTAGAGCATATGAGACATCTGGGCGCGTACAGATCATGGCATACATAATAGACCCAATAGCCGAAGCATATGGTATCTTGTTCATCCTGTCTCGCTCATCAGATGTCGAAGGACACTGATTCTTGCTTAGACTTATGCCATGTGACATTGGCATGAATCCTCTCTTGGATTCATGCATATTGAACCTCTTCAATACCTTGTCAATGTACGTTTCCTAGCTTAATCCAATCAACTTTTTTGATCTATCCCTATAGATCTTTATGCCCAAGATATAACATGCTTCTCCGAAGTCCTTCATTGAGAAACTCTTTTTCAACAAAGTCTTAACATCTTCAAGCATAGGAATATCATTCCCGATCAATAATATGTCATCCACATATAAGATTAGAAATACAAGTGCGCTCCCACTGGCCTTTTTGTAAACACAAGGCTCTTCTTCATTTTATATGAAGTCAAATCCTTTGACTACTTCATCAAAACGAATGTTCCAACTCCGAGATGCTTGCTTCAACCCATAAATGGATCTTTGAAGCTTGCATACCTTATTAGCATATTTAGGATCAACAAAACCTTCAGGTTGTATCATGTATACATCCTCAGATAGATTCCCATTAAGGAAAGCTGTTTTGATGCCCATTTGCCATATTTCATAATCGAAATATGCAGCAATAGCTAAAATGATCCGGACAGACTTAAGCATAGCTACCGGTGAGAAAGTTTCATCATAGTCAACTCCTTGAACTTGTTTGAAACCCTTTGCCACCAACCGTGCCTTATATATCTGAACATTTCCATCCATGTCTATTTTCTTCTTGAAAATCCATTTGCACTCAATGGTTTTTACACCATGAGGAGGATCAACCAAGTTTCAAACTTGATTGTCATGCATGGACTGAATTTTGGATCTCATGGCTCCAAGCCATTTTTCAAAGTTTGGGTCCATCATCGCTTCTTTATAAGTCGCAGGCTCATCATTATCCAATAATAATATGTCATGTCCATATCTCATGGGTTTATGACGCGGCCTCCCCGGCCTACGTGGGGCTGGTGTCTCTTCCACAGGTTGTACAACATCTTGTACATCAAGTGAAGGTTTAATGGGAGTTGAAACATTTTCTGATGGTTCTTGAATTTCTTCAAGTCACACCTTGCTCCCACTAACTCCTTTTGAAAGAAACTCTTTCTCTAGAAAGACACCGTTTCGAGCAACAAACACTTTGTTTGCATCCCTTTTGTAAAAGTAATATCCTTTTGTTTCTTTAGGATACCCCACAAAGAAGCATTTTTTCGATTTAGGTGCGAGTTTATCCGATTGCAAACGTTTTACATAAGCCTCACAACCCCATATCTTGAGAAATGACAATGAGGGACGCTTCCATCCACATCTCATATGAAGTTTTCAATGACTTTTGATGGAACCTGTTTAAAGTGAACGCTTGTTGTTTCTAGAGCATACCCCGTAGGACAATGGCAGATCTGTTTGGCTTATCATTGACCGAACCATGTCTAACAAAGTCCGGTTCCATCGTTCGGATACGCCATTCCATTGAGGCGTTCCTGGCGGAGTAAGTTATGAACGATTCCACATTGCTTTAGATGATCACCAAACTCTTGGCTCAAGTATTCGCCACCACGATCTGATCGTAAGTGTTTTATTGATTTGCCAAGTTGATTTTGTACTTCGTTCTGAAACTCTTTGAACTTTTCAAATGTTTCAGATTTATGCCTCATTAAGTAGATATATCCATATCTACTAAAGTCATCGGTAAAAGTTGCAAAGTACTGAAACCCACCTCTGGCACTAGAGCTAATTGGTCCACATACATCCGTATGTACTAGGGCCAACAACTCATTTGCCCTTTCACCAAAACCTGCGAAAGGGGCTTTTGTCATCTTGCCAAGTAAACAAGACTCACATGTTTCATATGATTCAAAATCAAATGAGATTAGAAGTCCATCAACATGGAGCTTCTTCATGCGCTTCTCATTTATGTGGCCTAAGCGACAATACCATAAAAAGGTAGGATTCACAACATTGGGCCGAAGTCTTTTCACATTAATGTTGTAGACAGGTTTGTCTTCGAGTTCAAGCACGTACAACCCATCTACCATGGGGCATCGGCCATAATACATATCATTCAAAAATATCGAACAAACAAAGTCCTTTATTCTGAAATCATAACCTTCATGTTCCAAACAAGAAGATGAAATAATGTTTCTATTCAAAGATGGAACAAAATAACAATTATTGAGTTCTAAAATTAATCCAGAAGGTAAATACAATAGGTAGGTGCCAATGGCAAGACCCGCAACTCTTGCTTTATTCCCCACGCGAAGATCCACTTCTCCTTTTGCCAAGTCTCTACTCTTTATTAGCCCCTGCATCGAATTGCAAATGTGAGCAACCGATCCGGTATCATATACCCAAGAGGCAAGATTAGAAGTAGCCAGATTAATTTCTACAACATGAATACCTGAAGTGGAAGTCACACTTCCATTCTTCTTATCTTCCAGGTACTTCGCACAGTTTTGTTTCCAATGTCCTAACTTCTTGCAATAGAAGCACTGGGTATCAGGTTTATGGCCAATCTTAAGCTTCTCAAACTTAGATTTGAGACTCGCGATCTCAACCTTGCCTTTGCCCTTTCCTTTGTTTCCAGCCTTAGCCTTCTTCTTGAAGGCAGTGGTTTTCTGAACCATCATCACATGATTAGGTTTTTTCTTTATGCTTTCCTCAGCAGACTTGAGCATCCCATGTAGTTCGGTCAGGCTTTTCTCTATGATATTCATATGAAAATTCATAATGAACGGCTCAAAACTCTGAGGTAGAGACTGGAGAATCACATCTGTAGCCAAACCAAGGCTAAGGGGAAAATCGAGCTTTTCCATTCTCCCAATGTAACCAATCATTTTGATTACATGAGGACTGACCGGACTTCCTTCAGCCAGCTTGCAAGCAAACAAAAGCTTGGAGATACCATACCTCTCAGCCCTTGCTTGGTTCCCAAACATGTTCTTTAAGCCCACAATCATATTGTAAGCATCCTGATCCTCATATTGCTTTTGAAGCTCAGAATCCATGGTGACAAGCATGAGACAGCTGAACTCTACAGAGGCATTAACATGTTTTTCATACTTAGCCTTATCATTGCGAGAAGCATTTTCTGCTGGTTCATCAGGAATTGGATTCTCTAGAACATAGTCTTTCTTTTCATGCTTGAGAACAATTCTCAGGTTGCGATACCAATCCACAAAATTTATCCCATTAAGTTTTTCCTTTTCCAAAATCGATCTCAAAGTAAAACCAGGTCCAACAGAAGGAGTAGCAGGTGCCATTGAACTACAACAAAAACATGCAAAGTTTCTAAGCACTATGTTTATGTAAAATTTTCATTAAACATTTTAATAAAAGACACTCCTATCATGTGCCCCCTTTTTGGACACATAGTGAGTATTCAAGATCCATATTCATCAAACACTAGTGAGCTTTGGCATCACTGCTAGAGATTTAATGACATAGGTAAGCAACATCTTTGCTAATTACATCTTATGTAACTCTTGTTGGTTGAGCATGAAAACAAGTAATGAATGCCTCCGTCAACTCGACTCATGGCCAGGTCAACTTGCCCCTAGGGCTCATATGAGGGAGGGAGCACTTCCCGATTTCGGGTGCCAATTAAGAAACCTATCCTCATGTGTGTTTTCCTAGACACCAATTGTCTTGTATTTGTTCCTTCATTACTGAAATCAAAACTCAACCACTTATGTCCTCAAGCCCAAAACCGTTTTGATAGCTTGATTAAATCTACCATTGTTATGCGTGATGTGTCCAACACGTCCCTATCATCTATTAAGATAGTCATTGATATACTACTTTGGCAGTCATATCAATAATGATCTAAATTCTTGATAGGTGCAACAATAGGGTGAGCATATTTGATTTAAAATTTGTTTAACTATGGGGATGAACAATATCTATTATGAACATGGCATCACATGCAATGAGCATAAAGAAAATAGCAAGGATTAAACACACATCCACAGAAAATCAAGATTAAGCTGTGAAATAGTATGGCCTTTAGCATTAGGATCTTTATTATCATGCTTGTTGGTTCAATTGGCCATCTTGCTTTTTTGTTCACCTAGCCATCATGCTTGATTGCCATCATCTTCATCATTGTAGATGCAACTCCTTACAGCTTAGATAATGAAATTTACATGAAGGTTTCAAACATCACAAGTCGACACGCAGGCCGTTATACAACTTTGATAATGAAATAGCCTTATGGCTTGACACGGCACGCAGGACATGTAAACATTACATGCATCACATACACATAGGCCATACTATTTCACATATAACATCCCGCAAAAGAGTTAAACAAAACGATTCTCTGATTGTCGGGTTCCATAAGGCCATTGGGCGATCCCTTGAAATTTCTTCACAAAGGAAATTTCCAAGGGTCGAGGGCAGCGCCCTTGGAATTTTTTTTAGAGGCATGTCTTCTGTCAAAGGAAAACGCCCTCAAAATTTCCACGGATCAATCAAATTGACCCAATCTGATTCAATCTGATTGGCTTTGTCCCATATGGTTGCAATCCGTAAACCCTGGTGGCGGTAACCCGACCGGTAAGGGCAACATCGTACCATGAACGGACTCACCCAAATCAGGATTGAATCGGTTCTCAAAATTTCCATGGATCAATCAAATTGAACCAATCTGATTGGCTTGGTCCCATATGGTCGCAATTCGTACACCCTGATGGCGGTAACCCGACCGGTAAGGGCAACGTTGTACCATGAACGGACTCACCCAAATCAAGATTGAATCGGTCCTGCACTTCCCTCAAACCCTAAACCGAATGATCTCATCGATTGCTGCCTCCACCAATTCATCATATGAACCGGCAGAACATGTAATAGATCTAATCTACTATCCTCACATATCGCATATGTAACATCCAGATCACAAATCTACGCGAGATGGCTCTGATACCACTGTTGGGGAACACGGTATGCTACGCTAGCACAAATTAAAATTTCTACCACATAACCAGAAAAGCTACTTGCAAGAAAGGGATCACAGATTGGATTACCACTAGACGCACAGTTGCGGAATCCTTCGCGCGTTGGTGTAGAGGATCGTCCTCACTGTGGATTGTCCTCACGCGGATCGTCCTTACGCGGATCGTCCTCGCTGCGGTTCGTCCTCACCACGCAGCAGAAGAGCAAAGCAGCGTCACCACAAGCGATCCACACGCCCCGGATGGAACGCTGCGGCGTCGCGCAAGCACCGTGTCGCTCAAGAAGGGCAATGAGAGGTGGAGGCTAGGTTACGGACGTGAACAACATCATGCACGCCCACCCTTCTCCTCTCCTTATATAGACACGCGACGAAACCCTAAGCCAGGGCCCATCAGTCGCGTTAAGCCCACGAGGTCCATTAATTACGGATCCAATCCGAATTAATGCGCCCCACCGCTAAGTGTGTGACCCAGAGGTTCATGTACATTTGGACATAGATTCGGAAAACCCTTTTCCAATCCAATAGCTGGTAGCGGTTCCTTGCAAAGCATGCCAACTCCCAAACGCATATGATCAAATCAGATAGAACCTTTCAAAAGTACTCATGTAATAATCTCTTTGCCAAACTATATGAAGATCAAACTCAAGACGAGAAGTATGTCATCCTTTGACAGTTCAATCCATCTCTCGTATCCGTGATATATTAATAAGTTGTGATTGACTTCTCAATCACGGCATGGCCATGCACTTCCTTAATCATATCACACGAGTGGCCTAGACATATATCTCCGCTATAATCGAGTGGCAAATTCCATCTTGATCGCTCACTTCCCTCTCGCATGTTTCATAGCAAACATGAAAACTACCTTTATAACTATCCGGTTAGGAAATAGCGTTTGGTGGCCCCAAGGTAAACTATTACACATGTAGGAATGTGACAATCTCAGTATAAGGATCATACATCCACTATGTATGAGATACAGTGATGACACATAAGAATGTAACATTCTCGCAGTGTCCCATTGCGGGTCTATCTAACCCATGTTCTTCATCATGAGTTCACAATGTATTGATGATATCTCCATATCCTATGATCTATGAAACATAATCATCAATCAATACATGTGCTGATCTATTCATCATTGTCCTATACGATGATACCCGATCAGAGATACTTACAGAATTATATCAATAAGTAGAGAGTTTCATAAGCAAGTCACATACTTGCTGATCAATATAATGATATACATTCATTGGACCAATAATCATATTATTATTCATAAGCATAGTCTTGTTACAATCATCTATATGACTGCCTCAAGGGCATAACACCAACAGTAAGGACCCGAATTCACCAATTCGAATCCACTGTATTTTACCACACTAGTCCCAGGATCAACGCTAGTGCACACAGCTTAACATCGGTAAGCATCACATCATACACAATGATAAGAATAGTAAGACTTCATTTATTAATATAACTGGTGTATGATCTTATGATCACTTGCATTATTCAGCTACGTAGGGCTAGACTAAGAATAAACTAAGACAAATGTAGCAAAAAATAGCAAAAGACGTAGATGTCCCATCAGTACACCACAGACGACTGACAAGTTTTGGCCTAGTGACTCGTATCCACCTGGAAGTCCTCCTCCAATAAGGGCGATGATTCCTCCACTGTTGTTTTGTTGTTGATGCCAAGGGTGAGTACAAAAGCACTCAACAAGTTGTGCACAGAATGCATTTCTACCACAGCTATATGCAAGCTTATTCCAGAGAATGGCTATGTGGTTTATTTGCAGTAAAGCAGCATTTATGAACACATACATTATATAGATTGAAAAGACCGTAAAACAAAAAATAACAATAAATAGATTCAATGATTCTCAAGTAAACCAAGTTTCTATCCTAAGTCAAGTTTCATCATACACATGGCAACCTGCCATCTCATTCAGTTGTCTAATTGATTAACTAACGCTTGACTGTAATTCCCGAGCATTGCTCAATATCGCGAGCACAGCTATCCGAATAGATTGTACACTCTGTAGAGGTTATGCACTTTATCGACATGATACAACCATGCACCACACAGGCGAATAATCATAACAAAGCCTTTACAATGCCTTGCCTTAACCCAGTACTACCCGCTGAGGTTTCAACACTGATGGGCTAAACCACCACAACAGGGTCCCCCTCTTGCGCCATGTGAGTTCATCCGTACACCCGGACTCACACCACCAAAGCAGTACTAAAGCTAAGACATTGCAAATTAGTCGGCTAGGCTGCCCCATAATAGACATGTGGTTGCATGATTGACTTAGGTCAAAGGCTTGCAAGGTTATGTCCTTAGTGTTGATCAAAACAAGGCTTGCACATACCCTCTGCCCATCGGGCCCACCCAAGCACACTTGCCCTTGCCACTTGCTTCAATCTAAGTGATTACCAACCCAGTTGATTACCAAGCACCACGTGCTATCCACAAATCAACATCGTTGCGTGACCTCCTCACCACAACAACTCAATCTCTTTGTGTGACCACACATGACACACAAATTCATATCATTGTTCCATATTCCATTAGTCAAGATTAATAATCAGTGATTCATGTACATGTGATGACGTGGCATGGCTAAGCAATCTAATCCAATCTAACCATCCCATGTTGATTTTATTATTAACCAACTATAGTAAACCAATCTAAAGTGACAAGTGGATCGTGGCATACAATCGACATGGTAGGGTGTAATTCAAAGGGTATGATATCTAAATCCCAATTCAGATTGAAATTATTTCTACATATGAAATAATATGCAATAAAATAAAACAAAATAGCAATTTTGGAAATATGGGTTCAACATGATCAAAGCACAACTTGCCTTGGTTAAGCTCCCGGTCCTGTTCTGGAAATTGATCTTGTGTTGCTAATTCCTCCTCCGAAGCTTCACGCATTTCAACGTCTACGCGAATCGAAAAGGAAAAGCAAAGAAACACCAAAAACAGATAGCAAATGAACTAATAAAATCAAACAAAAGCCACCACTGGATAGATATCAATTGTACAAATTTTTAGAAATTTGAATTACCTTAATCGGAGTTCGTGTGAGGGAGAATGAGCTCTCGAAAAATTCAAAATCCTAAAAATCAGAAAATTAGAAAAACAAATAATATCCAAATTATTTTTGTAAAGAAAATTCAATTTATTGCGTCATGCTGACGTCATCATCGGACCGGACAAATCATGCGCTGACACCTGGCTCGGCACTGTGCCGTGGACTCGGTGCACCGCACGGCAGGTTCACCGTGCACCACGACACTGTGCCGTGCACTAGCTGACGCCAGTGTCGACGTCACAGGCCATGCGTCAGCACCCGATTGGCCGACCTGAGATGCGATCTGGTTCACTCATCCGGATCCAACAGCCACCGATTACACATCTACACGGTAAAACCCGAGACGTCCATCTCCAATTGAACGGTGCTCCGTTACCCGAGCGGTTTACTGTTGACCTAGCCGACGTGGCTCGATCTAGACCACACATCCACAATCAGATGCCCCTGATCTCCTGACGCTTAATCTACTCACCGAACCGACGTGGATTGATCCAAGCCATTCACTGGAGATCTGATGGTTGACGTTCTTCGGTCCTACCGGTGGAGGCACGGCGGCGCAGCTTCACCGGTCTTGGGGACGATGACCCTGCAGGTGACACTCCGGTGAGATCTCGACGACGTGGATCGGTGGGCTAGGTTGAACGCAACGCGAGGGCTTCGGATCTGGTACCGACACGGCGAACAGTGGCTTGGTGACAACGAAACTCGGTGAAAACAGAGGCGGTGCAAGCTTGGACTCCAACGAGGTCGCACGAGCTCTTGGGTGCACCTCGGGCGACAACGCTACAGCGAAAAGTCGCGGCTAGCTCTGGCGAACCTCGGGTGCCCCACCCCCCCTATTTATAGCCTCGGCAAACGAGCACAAATCGGAACCCTAACGGCTGGCGGCGGCGCGGCGTATCGAAACTGGACTCCGACGACGACTCAGAGACGAACTCCTCTCGACCGTCTGATTAGAGACCAATGGGCGAGATGCACTGAGATGTGGCTCAATCTGATCCGAACGCAATCCTACGGCAAAGATTTTCTAATGGCGTTTACTATAGCTAATAATCCCAAGCGCCCATCCATGATCCAATGGCTCGAACTTCTAGGGTTCTGATCCAACGCGGCAAACGACGCTCGACTAGTGCTGATCCAACGGTGGCACGCAATTAGGGTTTGGCGGCAATGCGGCTTGATGAAGGCCTTCGGATCGCGATCCAACGGCTACGGCGCGACTTCTAAAAACCAGTCGATTAATACCAGACATCGGTTTAACGCGTTCAAAGGCCGGGCTTCACCAAGATCGTTTCACAACGAATTACTCGGAATTTTCTTTTTTAAAATAATTAAGGAAATTAATTTCATTTATTTGAGGCAACTAAAATACTAGGAAAAATCCAGGAAAAATCCCAAAAATACTTTGAGATATTCTCGACCCAAATAAAATATTTTTAGTAAAACTTTATTTTAAATTTATCTCAGATATAATTAGTTTTCAAACAAAAGGTTAATATACTTAATTTAAAATAATTCAAATAAACTCTAGAAAATTCAAATAAATCCAAAAAATTCCAAAATCACTCAAATGGCAATAAACACTTTTAACTAAATAAAAAAGGCTAAAATTTGGGATGTTACAACCATGCTGAGAGAGAAAAATGCACGTGCTGATAGATCTTCTTTTCCTAGTTCTTCTTCCTCGTCTCTTCCCTATTCTTCCTATACCTCTCTCTTCTAAGAGTGTGAGTATCTCATGAGTACTCTTGAGAAGTTTGTAGGAGGTAAGAAGAAGCTCAATCTCATTCTAGATAAATCCAAGATTAGCTAATTTAATCAGGGTCAAGATTTAACTACATGGAGCATGCTCGGACTCATTCTTCTACCATTGTGCGTGGCTCCAAGAGTGGTGAGATTGTAGTTGCTCCCAGAGTGAGCACTACTATGTTGAGGTCTACTGGGTTGTTCATGGGATCTCTGATCAAAAGGTTACTTCTTCTACTACTTTAGCCTTTGGTAAGGCAAAGTATACATGCACCTTCTGTTAGAAGGATAGACACCTAGTAGATTTCTGTTTTAGGTGCGCCAAAATCACAAGGCATAAGCGTGTTACTACTTTTAGGGGTATTTAGCATCATTCCCAGACTCTGAGTGCTTCTGAGGCACGCATTGCTTCTAGACAGGTTAGAGAGTCGTCTATTTTTGGGCATCATCTAGGACTCGGTTTTCATGTTGTTCAATCAAGTCTTAGTCCCAAAGCGGCTAATGGTTAGTCTTTCCATCGTCCTCTTGATATTCCTCATTTTTCCTATCGAGGTAGGTATTAGTGGCGTGAAGTGTTTTCTGGTAGGAGAGTCAGGCAACCTCATTGGGATGGTTCGGCCTTTGCACCCTGGCGGGTCAACCTAGTTTTAGCTCCTAGATCTTCTGGTAATGCTATTTTTGATCTTGTGAGAGTTGAGCATTGGAGAGACACTAGAGTCCAGTCTTCTTCTGTGGCTGGTACTTTGAGGCGTCATGTGGTTCAGTATTGGGTTCCTAGATCTTCACTCTATCCTAGTACTGAGTTATCGCTCTCTCCTGTGTTTTGATCAGGTTCGTCGAATGGGGAAGGGAGAGGTTTGGATTGTTGACTCCGGTTGTTCTTGCCATATGACCAGAGACTTTTGTTGGTTCTCTTCCCTAGTTCGAGCCCCTAGTGATGAGTTGATCACTTTTGGGAACGTTTCATCAGGTAGAGTCATTGTTAAAGGTACTGTTTGCATTAATAAAAATTTTATTCTTAAGGATGATGCCTTAGTGAGTAAACTGCAATATAATTTTCTTTCTGTTTCTCAGCTTATCATGACTCTTTCGAGGTAAGCTTTAAGATTAGTGCTTGTAGAACCCTTATTGATCAAGGGAGTTAGTTTGCGAGAATTCTAGATTTGGGAGTCTTTCGTGTTGATTCTTATATTTCTTCTGGAGACTCTCTTCGTTGTTTGATAGCTTCTTAGTCCTGTGATTTCTACTCCTAGCATAGGAGACTTGGTCACATTGGTTTTGATCATTTGACTAGAGTTAGCAACCATAATCTCATATGTGGCTTGCTTAAATTCAAAATGGTCAAAGACTTAGTTTGCTCTCCTTGCCAACATGGCAAGATGGTTGCTGCTTCTCATCTCCTAGCCACTGTTGTGATGACTAATGCACCAGGACAGCTTTCACATATGGACACTATTTGTCTAGCTAGAGTGTAGTCAGCGGGTGGGAAGTGGTGTGTTCTTGTCATTGTCAATGATTTTTCAAGGTGTTCTTGGGTGTTTTTCATGACCACAAAGGATGAGACTTTTTTCATTTTAGGGGATTGGTCATTAGGCTATCTTTTGAGCTCCCAAGTGCCTTATGAGCTGTATGCAGTGGTAATGGCATGGAGTTCAAGAACTCCAACTTTAAGAATTTCTATGTGGAGTTTGGTTTAGAGCATCAGTTCTCCTCTCCCTATGTCCCTCAGCAAAATGGCGTAGTGGAAAGGAAGAACAGGACCCTGGTAAAGATGGCCAGGATGATACTAGACGAGTACAATACTCCTAAGAAGTTTTTTGGCTAAGACTATAGCTACTACTTGCCATGTTTCTAATAGTGTATTCTTGAAAACACATTTGCACCGCACTTCTTACGAGTTGAGGTATGGGAAAAAGCCCAATGTTTCTCATTTTTGTGTGTTTGGTTGCAAGTGTTTCGTCTTGAAGTCTAGTAACCTAGATAAGTTTGAGTTTCGTTCTTCCGATGATATTTTTCTAGGTTACTAGACATCTTCTTGTAGCTCTAGGTTCTAGAGTTGTGATGCGAATAGGATCATAGAGACCTGTGAGGTGACCTTTGATGAGGCTAGCCCAGGAGCTAGACCTGATATATAAGGCTCTTCTTATCCCTCCGAGACCATCTTTGTAGAGGATGAGGACAATGGAGATGATGGTGTTTCATCTGATTCAGTCCCCTCTACACCTGAGGTGTCTCCTGTTTCCATTTCTTCACCTTAGGTAGAACAGCCTTTACCTTCAAACTCTCCTTTAGCAAGTGGCTCTATCCCTACCACTTCAGTTCACGAGGTAGAGGCCACTTCTTCTTCTGGACCTCTATGCCACATTCAAAAAATTCATCCACCTGATCAAATCATTGGTGATCTATTGGAGCAAGTCACTCACTCAAAATCAGGCTTGTCCAGTTTCTGCCATCACTCAGTCTTTATTGCCTCTTTTGAGTCGAAGGATGTTTCTCATACATTATCCAATGAGTCATGGATTAATGCTATGCATGAGAAACTTGATAACTTCTAGAGGAACATGGTATGGCAGGTTGTTGAGCCCCCATCTGGTCATAATATCATTGAGATCATATGGGTGTTCAAAAAAAAGTAGACTGAGGATGGGATTATCATTAGAAACAAGGTTAGGCTAGTTGCATAGGACTTCACTCAGGTTAAGCGTCTTGACTTTGACGAGACCTTTGCTCCTATAGTTAGACTAGAGGCTATTAGGATCTTGTTCGCATTCTCTGCATCCAAAGGCTTCAAGTTTTATCAAATAGATATCAAGAGTGCATTCCTCAATGGGTATATTGAGGAAGAGGTGTATGACAGACAACCTCCAAGATTTGAAAACCCCAAGTACTCGAACCATGTCTTCAAGCTTTCCAAAGCTTTGTATGGACTTAAGCAGGCCCCTAGAGTATGGTATGAGAGGCTTAAGTCCTATCTTCTCAACCATGGTTTCAAAATAGGTATAGTAGACAAGACTCTATTCATCAGACACTAAAATTTTCACTTTCTCATCGTTTAGATTTATGTGGATGATATTATCTTCGGTGGCTCTTTTCATTCTCTTGTGTCTCAGTTTTCTGAGGTGATGAGCACAGAGTTTGAGATGAGTATGATGGGCGAGTTGAGCTACTTCCTTGGCTTCTAAATCAAGCAGACTTAGGAGGTTATATTCTTGCATCAAGGCAAGTACACTAGAGACCTCCTAAGGCGCTTCGATATGTCTGGTAGGAAGCTGGTGATGACTCCTATGGCCACCACTGCTGTCCTCAAGCCTGATGAGGATGGTGAGCCTACTGATCAAAAGGAGTTTCGAAGTATGATCTGCTCTCTCTTGTATTTTACTGCCTCAAGGCCGGACATACACTTTGCTATGTGTATGTGCGCTCGGTTTCAGGTTTCTCCTCGGGTCTCTCACTACCAAGTGGTGAAGCGTATTTTCAGGTACCTTCGATCTATCATTGATTATGGTATTTGGTACTCTTCCTCTTCTTGTCTATCCCTTAGAGCCTTTCTCGATGCAGACTTTGCTGGCTGTAGGATAGATAGGAAGAGCACTTCTAGCACTTGCCAATTCATTGGCACTTCTCTTATTTCTTGGTCATCTAGAAAGTAGTTCGGAGTTACATAGTCTACTGCCAAGGATGAGTATGTTGCTGTAGCTAGTTGTTGTAGTTAATTGTTCTGGATGAGATCGACCTTGTAGGACTTTGGGTTAGCGATAGAGAGTGTTTCACTTTTCTATGACAATGTTTCTGCTATTTGTGTTGCTAAGAACCCAGTGCAGCATTCTTAGACTAAGCACATTGATGTTAGATATCACTTCCTTAGAGATCATGTGGAGAAGGGGGATATCGCGCTTTAGTTTTTAGAGAGTGATTACCAATTAGCCGATATCTTTACCAAGCCTTTGGATAGCTCTAGGTTTGTTGCCTTCAGGAGTGAGCTTGGAGTTGTGTACCTTAACGGCCTTCTGTGAGGGGGAGCTGGTTATATATTATATGTTTTCTTCCAGCATTTTCCTTCTTTTGCTTTCTCTGGGTGTTATTGGAAAAAAATTCTAGAGTTATGAGTTGACTTCACTTAGACTTCTGGTATGCCTTGCATGGACCTTTCATTTTATGTTTTAGGTTGCTATCATGCGTAATTAGCTGTTCTATCGTCTCTCTAGGTTGAGTTCCCTCACAGTCTTATAAGTTTAGCAGGTGTTGGGCCCCTGTGGAGTACATGGACCCTAGGTATCTGCAAGGCAGGCCGTGAGGATTATCCAGGATAAAATGGGCCGAGCCGACTACATAAAGACAGATACCACCTAGGCTGCTTCCAACGTGTCGACCTTGATTAGGTAGGATACGATTGTAATCCTGGTCGTTACCATATTCAGCGAATAAGGATAGAAATAGAATCTCCATCTTGTAACCGACCGGGACTCTCCTTTGTAACCGCACCCCTCTACTATATAAAGGGGGGAGTAGGGTAATATTATCATCAGATCATCAGCAATAAGCTAGAGACACTCATAATCCTAGAGCATAGGACTAGGGTATTATCTCCTCCGTGAGAGCCCGAACCTGTATAATTCCTACGTCTTGTGCTACCATTGAGTTTGGATCCAATGCCTAGCCTCGTTTTCATTATTATCGACAATAAACGTCGACAGTTGGCACGCTAGGTAGGGGGTGTGTTAAGATCAATCTCGTCAAGCTTGATGGCAATCCCCAGTGGAGCCATTCTCTCCTTCGTGCCCAATCAGGCCTTCCACTTTGGGAGCCTAGACTTCGTCGCTGACAATCTCGGTAAACTCGCTCTTTCAGATTCGGACTAGATCCAATCTGGAAGAGGCGCCATTGCTCCTTCGTCTGGATGACCATTCGGATCGGGGAATGCCATGGCCATCTACTCACCAGCAGTAAGCCAGAGGTCTGCTCTTCGATTCAGATATGGTAAAGATCCAATCAAGGACGAGTCCCGGGTGGTAGGTGTCATCAGCACCAAACCACTCAGATTCGGAGATCAGCTTGATCTGTCTCCTTGTTCTTCTGACTCAGATAGCAGCGCAGGGAGTTGCCAGGGCTTTTGTGGCATCTATGTGATCGAAGATCAGTAGATTGAGTCCCAGCACCAAAAGGATGTCGCAGACTCCGCAAAGGCAGATCACCTTCGTCGTGAGGCCCAGGAAGCGCGTGCGAAGTCCCTCCAGGCCAGAGACTGCAATGTCAATGAGTACATTCTACAGGCAAAGATAGGTAACCAATCGGTTTTCCATACGCCTCAGCAGAATATCATCACCTCCAAGATGTTACTTGACACCCTGGGACCAATGCTCGGTCCCAACAGTCCAGTTGCCCCGATCGTGGCCCAAGTTAAGGCCATGGTGACGGCGGCGGCGTTCAACACAAATAGGAAGAGCCAGCGGAGAAGACGTACTTCCGCACCCACATAGCCACTCAGACTGCTAGCAGTAATACTGCCTGAAGTCGTTCTATGCGCAGTTGGCCTGAGCTTTGTCGTGGTGAGGACGCCCACCGAAGCCTCAACCACGACCTCCGCTTGGATCTTAACGTCAAGCGGCGTGAGCGGGAAGATGATGAACGGCGTCGGTGCGAGGACGACTACAAGTGTTTCAGCATTGACTGTGATGGTCGGGACAACCGTAGGGATCTTCACCGGCGTGGCCGTAGTAGCGATGAGGACCGCCGAGTCAGAACGCCGCCGCAATGATCCCCGCACCGGCGTAATGACGGTCCCATTGATGGAGTCCACGCTTTCAACGCTCGGCTCCACCGAGTGGTCTGTCCCGAAGGTTTCAATCCTAAGGGCATTGATGAGGACATCGCTGTGATAGATATGTCCACACCTAATTGAACCAACTCCTACACGTCACCCCATGGGCCAAGAAGACAGAGATATCAAATCCATCACGTTCTAGAATCCAATTCAGCCTCTGAAACTAACTTGAAGTAAAACGAGCATAACTTTTGCATACGATGTCCGTTTGGAGAGTTCTTATACTTCACTGAAAGCTTATCAAGTCTACTTTCCAACAGATCTAGAACCATCTCCAAATTCCATCCGAATCAACAGGAATCTACAAAACAAGTGACATTACTTTTCCAGTCCGAATTGATGTGGGCCTTGGGCCTTGTAATTTGAGTTGTAGTCGGCCCCCAACTATTTTGGCAGAGTTTCCACGCCCCCTCTCCTCATTAAATAGGCAGCAACACCCTTATCTAGGGTTTGGTTGGGTTTTGTTTGATTAGTTTAGCCAAGTGCAAACTTTAAGTCTTCAAGTTGTGCTAGACAGCCACCTTGTCAAGATCTTCAATAGAACCCGACCCTTATTTTGCCTTCATTCATATGTGCAATTTCAGATTTCTTTTATTATTGTTCTTACTTGTTCTTCGGTTGGTTGCAGGAATTGAACCTCGTGTTCAGGTTGATCGTGCCAACGGCAAGATCAATACCCCTCCGGAGTTGGTTTAGCGATTGCTAAGGCGCATCGTCGTCGTACGTTGTAGTCAGACCGTCAAAATCAGCTCCACCAAATCGAAGTTATCGCTCTCATCGAAAGATTGGGACACCAAAATCACATCAGGTAGTATCAGAGCGCCAAGTTGCTCGGTGAGAGATTCAGTACCCAAGATTAGTTTTTGTTTTCTGTCCAAAATTGAAAATCCTCCACAAAAATTCAACCTTTAGATTCAATCTAGTATTTCAGTGTGTTTTGTTAGGTTTTGATCCATTAGAGTCCTTGTTTTATTTGTTGATCGTTTTTCCATTGCGTAGCTTTTATTTCAATCTATCCAGTTCTTTGTTTTACTCATAACTTTTGCATACGAGCTTGGATTCTAGTGTTTTGCACTTTCCTAAAACCTTGGGACAAGCTCCACAAAAACTTAGTTGGGCATGAACTCTAATTCCATATGAAAGTTTGTTTAATCTGGACGTCAAATTGGAGAAGCAAGTTGCAATTCCAATCCAGAGTGGAAGCCACCAATCGTATAGAAGGATTCCAATGAAGCCTTGCACTACATCACATGCATCTACTAACCAATCCAGACCTAAACTCTAATCAGCTGACCATGAAAGGACATAAGCAAGAATTGATAGCGTGTAAGGTGTAACCCACATATGGGCCCACAAGGCCACCTCGGATAAGGGGCTCTCTAGATATAGCCTCTCGATAGGCCATGCCTCCGTGACGAAAGAGTATATCGTCACAATACAGACATATGTTTGACGTCTGCAGTTCAAGACAAACAACCATTCATTTTCTATGACGATTTGTATTATGGTTTCATGATGAAATTTTATGTTTCATCACAAAAGTACATGGAGCGACGGCGCCTAATACAATTAATGACAAACATAAACAAGTCGTCACAGAAAATAGATTTTCCATGACAAAAGTTGACAACGTCACGATGTTTTCGTCACAGATAATCACTTTTCTTGTAGTGGGCCGAGCCGACTGCATAAAGACATATACCACCTGGGCTGCTTCCAATGTGCTCAATAAGGAAACTCTGAAGATATCAATTGACCTTGATTAGGTAGGATAAGGATAGAGATAGAATCTCCATCTTGTAACCGATCGGGACTCTCCTTTGTAACTGCACCCCTCTACTATATAAAGGGGGGAGTAGGGTAACATTATCATTAGATCATCAGCAATAAACTAGACACTCATAATCCCAGAGCACAGGACTAGGGTATTATCTCCTTCGTGAGAGCCCGAGCCTGTATAATTCGTGCGTCTTGTGCTACCGTCGAGTTTGGATCCAATGCCTAGTCCTATTTTCATTATTGTCAACAATAAACGTCGACAGCCCGCTAGGTAGACAGGGTCTGTGTGTGCTCCTTAGCTTGGGATCTAGAGGCAGCTCCGTAGTGTAATCTACTATTTTTTCTATGTTCTATAGCCACCCAGTTCACAGTTTCTCAACTTTTTCTCTTCATTCTGTGTTTCAGGTTTTGATTGAGTTCTTTTGGACCATTCTTGAGCTTAATTTTGCTAATAACTCAACTTAAACTAGATTTGTGCTTAATTTTGAATCACATGTTGAGGGGGAGTAAGAATCTACTTTATGAATTGCATATAGATTTTATTTTCTATTTTATGGGCTTTTTATATTATGCAATTGATATATTATTCATGCTATACACCATGATACAACATATGAAGAAAAACACTAACTTAGATATGTCCAAGTTCATTTATCTTGCTAAGCTTGCTAAAAAATTGAAAAATGAGCTTTAAAAAACTACATAAAAAAATTGCTTTTACTTGTTGAGTTTCTTCTCTAGGGGTTTTTGCCATGATTTGTGAAATTATGGAGTTCTCTAGAGTCCCTACTTCAACTTGGGTGAAACTAGGTTGATTCATACTTAAGTCCTTCACTTGCTCATATGTGTTGAAATGAAAACAAGAAAATTGACACTTTGTGAGCAAATTGATCTCAACACTTTACATTCACGAGATTGCTTCCCATTGTATTTGGAATGAACTTGGAATGTATCATGTATGACCGAGACCATCCTCTTAAGAGTTCCTCTTGAGATGGTCGACAATGGCTTGAGTCAATTCCACATGAAAATTGCAAATAATAATAAAAAAATATATGTGGGTAAAGAATGTAAATAATGTCAAATATTTGCACCCCACTATGTCTTTTAAAGAGATAAAGAAAAATTTGCATCACTAAAAAATAAGCTCGAAGGACCTTGTATGCATTTCTAGATTCCCCAAAGTGTTGAGCAGGTTGAACTTTAGGTTTTCCATTTGATCCTTTAAGTCACTTTGCATCTAGTTTTGAAACTAATGCTAAGTGATGCACTTGTCAAATTTTGCTAAAAATGATATATTTAAAACTAAACTTGCTAGTAAAGTTTGATATTTGTACTTGGACATGTCTTAGCTTAGTCTAATTTAAAATTGACTAGCTTGATGTCATATCTTGTCATTATAATTCCTTGGATAATCTTCAAAGCTCTTCTAGGATACATTTCATGCATACATAAATAAAGGGGGAGAAAATTCTTTCTTGATGCCTATATTGCCAAAAGGGGGAGAAAACGTAGAAAAGGCATCATTAAAAGGTAAAAATGTGAATGCATATTGGTTTTTATGATCTTGGTAACTTTGCTAACTTTTATAGATCATAAGCATATTTGAACTTCTTGTTATTGGATTTTAGAGTTTTTGTGGAAAACATGCTCTTTCTTGAGTTTAGCTCTAAAATCCCCTTCGCCAACTTGATCATCATCTCACTTCCTCTTTTTGAACCAAGTTTGGCTTTACATTCAAATTGCTTTCTTCTTTCCTTCTTCAAACACAAAATTTATGCCTTTTCGTGTGTTTGTCAATATACTCATCAAGGAAGAGATTGAAAAACCATGTGGAGGTCTATCTATGTTTATGATGAGTATTTGACAAAATTTGAGCTTGGTATACTCTGGTTTGAGATTGATTTGAATTGGATTTTCAATTTGAAGCAATTTGAGCATTGATTTTCTTTTTCGGTGCTACCGGCCATTGTAGCACAGTGCTACTGGCCGAGCGGTAGTACTGGACCCTAGAGTGGTGTGAAAAACCCCGACAGGGTGTTTTTAGGGGGATCAGGCAACCTAGTGCTACCAACCATGTCAGCTCGGTGTTACCGGCGGAGCAGTAGCATCGGTCCAATTGGCCGATGTGAAAATTCTAGAGAAGGTATTTTTATGGTGCCGCACTAGAGCGATGCTACTAGTCTAGGGGTGGTAGCACTGGTCCTTCTGAGCGTGATTGATATAATTAATGATTTTGTTATGATTATTGCATATCTTTTTGGACATTGCTCTGTCATGGATTTTTCTTGTTTTTGATGGCTGCAGGATGACGATGCTAAATCATGGTGAGGCAAAGGATGATTGGGACTAGGCGAGGTACACCAGAGGTCCAAACAGTTGATGATCGCCACAAGATGATCGGAGACGGAGTTGTGGCAAGCTTAGAAGACTAGGATATTGTTAATCAGACTTTTAGATTGGGCGATACATATTGTTAATCGGCTTTTTGATTGGGTGATACACGGTTTCTTTTGTTGTTAATCTAAAAGCCGATTAACAGTAGATGCTGCGTGGATCAAGCTTGTCACAACTCCACTGATTGTAAAGGATATTGTTAATCTAAAAGCAGATTGACAGTAGATGCTGCGTGGATCAAGGAAGGCTGTCGGATCGCGATCTAGTTGATAGGATAGCGGATCTAGTTAGTATGCTTTGAAAACCATACAAGAAAATCTGGTTTGTTGGTGGGTTTTGGGTTAGCCCTTGCTTGGCTGTGTGAGTGGGTTAATCCTAGCCCTTGATGGAGTACTCTAGGGTTGAGGGACTCATCTAAGGGTGGTAGGTGGCCCAAGAGTGGTATAAATAGAGGGAAATGGGTAGCCTTTTCCTCTTGAAGGTTTTAGAGGTTTTGTGCTCCTTTGAGCTATTACTCACCTTGTTATGAGGCTTTGTAAACCTCCCCATCCAGAAATACGAATCATTTTCTTCTATGCTTAATTTTCTTTACATATTTACATTATGTCTTAAATTATGTATTTAAATTCCACATTTACTTTCCTGCAATTTATATTTACGCAATTTAGATTTGCATTCCCTCCTTCTACTTGCTTTTACTTCTTGTACCAAGGATGGTGATTGATGGATGAATCTTCTTCAAATCATATCCTAATCATCTAGGCAAATCCATGTAGCTTTCTTGTGGAAAATCGATTTTGCGCTCTTAAGTGAATGATTCTTGAAAATTGCATTTTTGGAAATACAGACTTGAGTTCTTGCTTGCTGTGACATGTGGGAAGCTATCCAAGATCATCTTGATCATCAAAACCACACGAGCAAGTCTTAGATCAAGTTCTTTAATTTTTCATAAACTTGGTGTTTCCTTCCTTCAAAGAGAAAAAGGTCGAAACTTTGACATCAATCCTTGCAATTAAAGATTGGAACAAATTCTTGACATCCTTAGGATCACATTTACCAAGTTTCATGAGTTATTGTCTAACCGATTAAAAGATTACTCAAATTTTGCTTTTGACTCATGCTATTTTTCAAACTATTCTTTAGCTGTTCTTGAGCCCAGTGCTACCACCCCTCGTGTGGTGGTACCAGTCATCCTGTAGTAGCACCAGTCGTACATGATAGTCACCTCATTTCATTGGCCTCCTTTTGAGTATTTTCCTTTTGGGCTTGTTTGGATTATTTTTGTGGGGAAAATTTTTATTTTGGGATCATTCACCCCCCCTCTGATTGCCATCTCGATCCATCAAAAGCAGATGCTGATTATACATTGTATTTTACATCTCAGAGTATATATATAGCAGCAAATGGTGTAAAATCTTATAGTGTGCCCATCCAATCCTCAAGCTACTAACCAGGCATATATCCCTAGAAAGATCAATTGAATTGAAATTCCCGCAACCTACGACGATAAGTATTCTTCAAAGCTTTATTTTCTTATCCACCTAAAATAACATAATAAGTAAGGTTAAGTACTTTCATACTCAGCAAGACTTAAAGTGGTATTTGCTACATGTAGTAATGCAGGCTATATCAAGGAAGCTTCTATGGTTAATTTGTATAAAGTAACATTGAATTTGTAGAACAAGTTGTAATTTAGAAACAGAATTTGTAAAAGCATGTTGACTTATATAAAAGTAAGGAATAAATAATAACTCATAGGCATAAATAATAACTCATAGTCCTCCATGACGTGAGCGTCGAGATATCCAATTACCTGCTAACCTGGTATAACAACAATCTTTGCCAAAAAAAGGCACATCAAGTGAAAATCATCCCATTTTGAGAATAGTAAAACAACTAGCTATGTGATAACATTACCAAGTGTGCTTGACCACAGGCACGGCTAATCAATTAGATTTACACTCTACAGAGGTGTATAGCTTTACCCACAAGAAATGATTATCTCTTTGTGCAGCACTATTGACACACTTCCTTTAGTGTGTCGCTGAGAGATCAGAACATAACCGTTACATTACCTAGATCTAACTTTGCACCAGTTCGATGACGATAAACCCTTGCTATGTAGAAGAAACATAGATAAATGAAACATGAAAGTCCATCCTTGTCTTTAGAATAACAACATAAGCAATCCATCCCTACATTAGCGGTTTCTTCCCATAACAAAGCATACATAATTGTATTGACATGAATTTACCCGCACCGAGGTGTGGAAGCCCCTTACAAGTAGACTGAAATGGAATGCTTGTACTATCTCCCGCCTACTAATGTGCAAAGGTAGATCTAAGTAACCTAATAGGTTAAGACTGTCCCATACCAGCACTCATAATTGTACGGTTTTCTTGGCTTGAAAACAACCCATAGCTTGGTCCTTAATCCGACGCAGGCAATAATCTCCCCCTATACTACATACAAATCCATCCCTTGCACAACTGGCTATTGCCAATAATTGCTCATATATAAACCATAGTTTTATTTTGGGTTTTTAGTCAAAATAACAACAACCGACATCATGTCATATCCAACCTTTTCAAATTCTAGGGGAACAGTTTAATTTGATCATCTACATCATTGGTTCTAAAACATGGCTAAGCATGGTTAATAATTGTATATACCCAAGTTGACATCATGTATTATCTAGCCCTATTCTATGTTTGTCAAGGTTCACATATCCATACTTATCAAGAAAGTTTAATGAAATAACAGGTATATTGTGGGGACCCGGATCACCCGATCCGAACTCTCCTGTGTTTCAACCGCTTAGTCCAGAAGCAATTAGCGACACAAAGATACAAATGATGATAACACGTACATATCATAAAGTTCATATCAAGATAAGCAAAAGAGTGTAACAACATCATCACATTATTACAAGTATGAAGCCTTACGGTGAAGTGTAAAAGTAGCAATGAAATGTAGAACAAAAAGAGCCAATCGCCTAGCCCACAGCAACCGATCAAGCGCTCCCTAGAAGAACGAGTCATCCTCCTCATCGATGTCTCCAAAGACAAATGTCGAACGATGGAACACAGGCTCTCTGCTCACCCCTTCTTCCATCATCTGCTTTATGGAATAAGCAGCCCCCGCAATAAAAAGCGAGGGTGAGTATGCAACATACTCGCAAGACTCGGAAACATAATGCAATAACTAAATGCATGGCTTGAACAAAGGAAGCATATAGGGTTCATTTGCATAAAGCAAAATTGAAATTTAAGTACAAGTAATAATTTCATAAAGCAGCATTTAACAAAATGTAAATAGCATAAATAATTAACTTTGAAGTATAACAATTTTCCAGGTTCCAACTACCTGGTTGGCTCTAGCCGCCAATCTAAACTTCCGGGAGCTCTAGCCGCTCGCGGATTCCCAACCACATTTTCATTTTTAAACCAAATCCATCATTTTTCATTTAAAACCAAAGCCAGAAAATCTACAATGTGAAAGCGTTCCACGCTTGCCCTTATCCGTGGGCACGGCTACTCAAGTAGTTTTTAAGACTCTGCAGAGCTGGTACACTTTACCCACACGACATGATCAACCCTTTGCGCCAAGCTATTGACACACTTCCTTTGGTGTGCCGGCAGGGAGATCATGACAAGGCCTTTACAATGCATATACCGCTACCGACTTCACCCGCTGAGGTTTCGCTCTCACAGCCCCCCTTGCGCCTTGCAAGTGTCGCACCGACAAACCCGCAAATTTCATCGGTGAAGCCAAATAACGATACATGCAAATTACTTAGCCGTGTCGTACTCCATATAGACATGTGGTTGTATCAGTATAGCATGGCACATGGTGTCCACACGATCGGTCCTTAATTGACTAGGGCGACAATCACATTCCAAAATTTTAGCGCCCCGCACCCACCATTCAACCATCCGCCCGGTCTAAACCATTTTTCACTTTTAATTTCAAATTAATACAAGCAACACCAATTGCCATAATTTCCACAATTCATTTTGAATCAAGAATGAAATCATTTCCATAATGGTAAGGTACCGACGTGATTAAGCATGGCTAAGCATTTTCTACTGTTCCCATAGTAAAATGTTTACCATTAATTACAGTAATTAGTTTTCCTAGGGTGTCAATGGTGGTCAACATGAATTTCAATGTGGTATAACAATTGGCATTTATCTAAGCATTTTAATAATGACATTAAAATACAATTCATAATTCAAATAGCATGCAATAATTTAAAAGACAAAATAGCATTTAATAAACTTGGGTCCAAAATGGTCAAGGAGACTTGCCTTCACCCTCTACCGCTGCTGCAACCTCCGCTGGATGCTCCTCTCGCTCAACCGGTGTGTCGTCTACACGCGAAACACGCGAATCGAGACAAAACAATAAATAAACAGAAATAAATAAAATTCAAAAATTCATAAAAATGACACCAACAGATAGATCTTGATTTTAGATGAATTTAGAAATTTTAATCGTTCAAATCGGAGTTCGAACGAAGGAGAACGGGCCTTCCGAAGTTTAAATGGAAAGAAAATCAGGGAAATCACAAGAATGGCCACGTGTCGGCTTCGGATTGGCTGGGCTCGGATTTTTTGGAAAATTGTGGAAAACTCAGAAATTGAACACTCACTGACATGTGGGGACCACATGTCAGTGGCACCTACCCTGGCGAGGCGGTGATGAGGTGGCGCATACGCGGCGTACATGTGGCACCACCTGGCAGATCGGTGCTGACGCGGCGACATATGGCAGTGACGAGGCGAACATATGCGTACTAGGACACACGTGGCGGTGACGTGGCTGACACAGTGCGAAATAGGGCTGACGTGGCGCACACATGGCGAATACGTGGCGACATGCAGATATAGGGCATACGGTGGCGGTGAGATGGCGCTACAGTGCAATCACGTGGCGGACAACGAGGCGGCTGGTGACAACGTGGCGCACACGCGTCTCACACGCGGCGCCACGCGGCGGACACGGCGGTTACAAGAGATGACGAGGCAGTGGGCTTACCGGAAGAAACGTGGCTCAGATCTGGACGTCCGAAGGCGATCCGACGGGCGACGAGTGCGCGACTGGAGTCGACGGCGCAGGCAGAGCTATCCCGCCGGAGTCGGAGAAGACGGCACCGCATCGGCGGAGGAATGACGGATTAGCCACGATACGGTGCGGATCGGAAAGAACACGACACAAGGATCACGATGGTACAAGATTTGTCACCGGAGACTCACCAGAGAAGAAGAACTACGGCGGAGAAGGCTCGGTTTCACGGCGGAACTTCGGCGAGGTCGTGTGCAAGGCTGGCGGCGTCTCTGGTGGAAGGGCTAGGGCCGGCGGGTGCGGCGCGAGGTGGCGAAACTCGGGAGATGTGCGGCGCGGGCTTAAATAGCCTAGGTTTGCGTGCAAAGGCGAGGAAAGCGAGGTTGGTCGGGCGACACGGGATGCACGGGCGGCGGCGGCTGCGTGGGTGACGTGGATGCACGGGAGCCGTGAGATCAGAATCGGACGGGCGGTGTGAAGGGCTGCGTTAGGGTTTGGTTGGCTACTGTGTGGCGGCGCCAATCTCAGCTGTCGATTCGGCGATCGACGGTTGGATCTTGATTAGGTTTAGGGCTTTGGGTGAGACGGCTGGGCCGGACTGCACAGGAGATGGGCCGAGCGAATGAACAGTGATTTCGGCCCGGAGAAAAATGAGATTTAAAATGCTTTCCGATTTAATTAAAATACCAGAAAATCCAAATAGCTTCAATAAATCCAAATAAATAGCAATTAACTTCGGAAAAATCGCCAAAAATACTGAAAAATCAAATGAAGTACAAGGAACCCAATAAAAATAATAAATCATTAATTCAAAGTATAGTTTAATCAAATTAATTTCTTGATGGCTTTGAAAATTCAATTTAAGCTAGATTAAATTCGAGAAAATTTTCACGGGTTCGGATTTTTGAAATTCGAGCACAATGAATTCAAAAATTGGAATGTTACATATATCTACTAGTACCACAAAATAGCAAATTTATAGAAAATAAACGCATACATGAAATAATTTGGTAAACGAAATGAAAATTAAATATTAGATTCAAAATGATCAAAGGGGGTGCTTGCCTTATATATTATTCGTTTGCAATGAAGTCGTGGTCGTGGCTGACGGTGTTGGTGACGGATTTAATGACGTCAAGTTCTACGTGTCGTTCAATGAAAATATAGCAAATAACGAACTTTAATAAGGGCAAAAAAAAAGACAAGCAGTAAATCTAATAGAGACTCACTATAGAAAATAGGCTTGTTTTAGGGTTTGGGTTGAATGACTTCACGTTCTTGCATTTTAGTTGATTAGGTTTATATATACTTACAAACATATTGTTAATCGGCTTTTAGATTGGGTGATACACGGTTTCTTTTATAGATTACATATTCTTGTCTTATGAATTCAAGAGGCTGAAATTATGTATTCTCATATTTATAATTTCGAATTCAAGATGCAAAAATTATTTGGATTAATAGAATTAAACATTAGTTACTTTGCTATATGTTATGTATGAATAATACATCATCCTTAACTGACTTTGCATAGGAATAGTTTTGAATATGTTAGCTCCATTAGGTCAGTTAGTAATTATATATTCAGGGTTTTTAAGGAGGTTATGGTGATATGAATATCTTAAGTATTGCTTTCGCAATTATTATTAAGTTCGTTAACTTGTATTACAGATTTCAAAGATCATACTACTTAGGGTTATTTTGCTTATAGGATTTGTATGCAAAGCATGATGAAATGAGATTATTCTTTAGAATTGGATAGTCTTTATTTTGGGGAGTATTCCTAAGCTAATTTTATAAATTTTAGGATTTAGACAAGATGTTTTATTCATCACTAAAATAGCTTATATGGAATTAAGGTTTTTGTTACAATGAATCGGATTAGTAATGTGTAGAGTACAACTAGTACTTAGCCCTATGTGTTTTTGCGTGTAGGGTGATTTATACATGTTGGGATCTACAAAATAAGGCTACTAGCTATGGTTACACGACACAAGCATATTAACTAGGTGTTGACCATTAGTGATTTAAGGGTGGATTATGACGGAGGTTTTGATGTCTTGGTCCAAATTTTGTTGGGAGTATTGTTTGGTTGTAGGGAAGACGATAGCAATTTGACGTAAAGTGTTCTGTTGTGAACATTTATTGTAGCTAGTTGTTCCTAGGTGTGAGATATGCTTGGGAGAGGATAAAATAATTTTCTTTATATATCGTGGTTTACGGTTGGAAAGGAACTTGTGCCAAAGTGGGCTATTTCCTTCGATGGCATTGATTGGTTGTGGTCCTTTTGTGAAAGGGTTAATTATTTGGGAGAGATGGAGATTCATGTTATAGTCTCTTTGGGGTTCAAGTTTGGAACCTAAGATATCCAAATGGGTGGTGTGTGTGATTAGTTAAATTATAGTTTAGAGGCATGTTAGAATGAAAAGTCTTGTGTCATTCTCATTATCATGAATGAGATGAATTGTGGTAAAAAGATCAAGAGGGGAGAATAGATTGAAGTTGAAAGGAAATTTAGAGTTGAGTTTCGTCCCTCGCAAATTTAAGTAGAAATTGGAGTGAATGTGGAGTCATGAGAAGATAATCTTAGTTGAGTTAAGTCAAATCACTTTCGTTGTTATTGGATTTGGGATTCTGGTTTGTTATTTAGATCTGTTTGAATCCTTGTGTGGTGTTTTGAGTTTGCAAGGAAGTTTGTGTCCCCGGTGGACCTTGCTATGTGTTTTGGCGTTCTGGGAATTCGAGGTCGAATTCCATTAAGGGGGAGAGAATGTAATGTCACAAATGAAATTTTTTTGTCGCAGATGAATTTTTTCCTCACCAACATCCCCTTTTTTCTTTTTTTTCCCTCCCCTTTTTCCTTCCCTCACCCGGCTCCTTCTCTTTTCCCCCACTCAACTGGCCCTCCTTCCTCCTGGCGCCTCTTGCTTCCTCCTCCCCTCATGGCGCCTCCCCTCCCTGGCTTCTTTCTCCCCAGGCCAGCCAGCCCCTGGTTGCTCCTCCTCCAGCCGGCCTCCTCCCTTCCTTCCCGTAGCAAAGAATGGCAAGAAGAAGAAGAAAGATCCCTCCCCTCTTCTCCTTCCTCTTAAGCATGGAGGTTAGGATTTCTTGGTTTGGGATGGTGCATGCTTCTCTAATGGAGGAATATTGCTGGTTAGAGTGTTCTAGGGTTGAAGATTTTGGGGTTGTTGGAGGGAAATGGTGGTCTAGGGTTTGGAGGGGAAAATTTCAGTTTCGAGTTATTCTGTTCCTGTTGTCTGGGCTGTGTTTCAAGTTGGTTAAAAGCATTTCCTGAATATTTGGCTATAGAGGAAGTTGTAGCTCGTCGAATTCCCTTTAATCTGAGACTAAGAACACTAAATTTTGTTCAACCAATCAAAAGTTATAGTCCTTTTAGTGTTGGCTGTCCTGATTGCGCTTGTGTTGATAGCTGAAATATTAACCTGCTGTTTAGAGCTAGATACAGGCCAAATTAGAATTTTTGATTGTCTAGAGAAAGTTGTGCAATTTTCTGTAGATTAAGAAAATGTTCTTGTTTTCTTGATTTGTATTCAAGAATCAATAGTTATGCTATTTTGAAATATGCTATTCTAAAATCTGAAGCTGCTGAAGGTTCAGATTTCAGTCTGAGATTCAAAGTGCCATTTGAGGACCTTAAATGTATTTTCTGAATGAATGGCTATATGATAAATTTAGAGTATCCTCTTTTGGTAATTTAGAGCACAAGAATGCAATTTTGTACTTAGCCAATTGAAAGTTATGCTCATTTCTATGCCTGCTGTCCAGAATTTGAGTTAATGCATGTAGCCTCTGTTCATCCCTAATCTAGGAGTTATTTATGCATCTTCTTAATGAATGGCTGTATGATAAATGTAGGTTATCCTCTTTTGGTTATTTGGAGCCCAAGAATGCAAATTTTTGCTTAGCCAACTAATAGTTATGCTCATTTTTGTACAGACTGTTCAGAACTAATGTCAATGCATATAATCTCTATTCATCTCTAATCTGGGAATTTTTAATGCATCTCTTGAATGAATGGCTATAGAATAATTGTAGATTATCCTCTTGTGGTAATTTAAAGCTCAAGAAATCAAATTTTGGTTTAGCCATTTGAAAGTTATACTTGATTTACTATCTACTGTTCGAGTTCTGATCTAGTTAGCAGTATCAGTTTTACTCTATAATTTAGGGCTAGTTGGATGCCGAATTAGAATTTCTATTTGCCTAGAGATAGATGAGAAATTTTATGTAGATTCTGAAAATTTATTCGTTTAGTTGATTTGGATCTGTCTATCAATTTTTATGCCTTGTTGAACCCTCTGCCCAGAAACCTATTCTTTTTTCCGAAGAAAATTCAGATATGGATAGAGTTTGGAGTCGTATTCAGATTAGGTTTTGAGGACTTTAAACTCAATTCCTGAGGGGACGGATCTTGAGAAAATTGAGCGTGAGTGTCTTATATTTAATTAGAGATAAAGAATGCAATTTTTGGATGAACCATTTAAAAGATATGATGATTTTATTGCCTGCTGTCCATTGTGGGGACAAAGTGTTTTTTTAGGATGAATTGAGTGTATTGATTTGAGTAATATCTAGTAGTCTTTTTAATTTGAAGCTAATGAGTTTATTGTTGGCACGTTAATGTAGATTTTATTCGTATTGAGCCAACCTTAAATTGGGGCTTTTGAGTTTGTAGTTTGGGGCGTAGAACGTTGTTGAAAGGGGTTGTTAGTGTAGCATTTTTTGTGATGTTTGTTTCAGGTGGAGTAGCTTCGGGAGTGGCCTCAGCCTCGTGCCACTGCGCTCCTTTCGGTAAAAGGCAATTAGAGTGTTTGTGTGCGTGGAAATGAGGTGTTCCATAGTAGATGTGTAAAATGCTAATTCTACTTGATTGTTGCAAGTATTAGTAAATATTGGTGCTCGTTATTAAGAGGACATGAATGGATTTTTCTAAGAGTGATCTCTTGGTAAGACACAATCCCGATAACTATATCGTAAGGAGATAATATTGCAATGAGTTGAATGAATGGGGTAAGTGGATTACTTGCTGTTAATTTACGAATATTGTACTTGATTGTGTCCCTTTGAGGAAGTTGTTTCTGGCATAGATACTTGGAGTATTTAGGATGCTTCTTTTAAAGTGAGTAGATTGATTTCACTACCTGAGTTGAGTAGGTTGGTTGCAATGATTAACTGAGAAATGTTGTGCATACTTTGCATTCATGGCATGCATGAGATCGAGCCAGGTCAGTGAGAAAGTCATATGGGGACATATGACTACTCCAGTGAGCTCCTGAGAAGTCCTACCTCGTAGTTCCATCCATTGAGATGGATGGGAGCGAGTCATTAAGAGTAGGCCCCTCCACTGGGATGGAAGGGAATGAGAGAGTGCGACATCGACGGGTGTACACTCGAGTATACCGGTATAAATGATGAAAAGGTGCATTTTGAGCATGAAAGCATATCGCATTGCATAGTATGATCAATGTGGATTTATGGATAAAGTGAGGAAAGGTTGAGACGTGGACTCAATTAGAGTGGAGAATTGAGATTAAAGTGTTATATGGCTATGTCATTCTCATTTATGTGCCGGTATGAATTAAGTTAAAGATTATTGTCAAGTAAAGCATCGTTGGTGTTAAATGGTTTTATTATCAGATTAATACCTTGATTGTGGTAAATAATGGTATTGTCAAATTATTGCTTTAAATGGGTGTATCGGTGTCATTGTCCGAGTGTTGTTTTGTTGTACTAAATGATCCTATTATCAAACTTCTACCTTACCTATGTTATTTGGAATTGCTTCTGTTTTGATGTACTTTGCTGAGTTAAAAAAAACTCACGTTTGTTGTTGTTTGTTGTTTTAGGTGCTCTGAGGACGTCTTGCCGGGATGGGATTTAGCTTCACCTTCACTCACTTTCATGCCATGATAAAGGATTAGTTTGGAATAATGTTTCACAATAATAGCTAGTGGGGAATCATTGTGATATTGTGTTGTAGTTTTGAATTTTTGTAAACCTCGTCATGTAGTTAAGTTTAATAATTGCGAATGGTTGACTAGTTGTTTATAGTTGTGTTGTTATAATTGTTATCTCCTTTGTCTGCTGAGTGGATGTCCGAGTTTTAGGGGAGGTGTTGCCGAAATTTTTAGTTAAGTTCGGCAAACCTACTAGCATGCTAGCTTTCTTTACTAGCATTTCATGGTGTTTTGTATTGTTGGTGCTTGAGGGTGTAACATTCAGGGTACATGGGGTGCTAGGGTGTTACAGTTGGTATCAGAGAGGGCTTCAAGTCCGTGGTGCTTGAAATTAGTATTTTACTCTAGTGTGAACTAAAATTTTGTTATGTGAATTTAGAAACATGGTTTAGAATCAAATTTTAAAATTTTGCCTTAGGGCAATAATCATGAAATTTGAGGTAGATTGGTTAATTAAATTAAAACTTAACACACTCTGATGCACAGTAGGAATGGGATGGGTTATCGTTGCATTGTGTTTCAATGCTTCATTTGAGTTTCGATGTTTTATGCTGGTCTTAATGAGGTTGTGCCAGTGTATATTACTATGTTTATGAAAGAGCTTGTTGATTGATGATGTTTATAGGAATTAATTTGTGCCGAAAGGTTCGGTTAGTTTGTGTTGGCCGTGGTAAAGGCTGTAGTTGTCGGTGTGGCCGGTTATAGCTAGCATCGGAGGACTGATGACCTCTCATGGGGAGAGTGTATGACCTGTAAGTTATAGATTGGAGGGTTGGTGGAGTGGATTATTTGGTGTGGTCATCTTTGGTTTAAGTCAAAGAAAGGAGTTTCGTGTTACGCCTCTTTTGGTTACTTTGCGGAGAAAGACATGGATTTACTTTTGTGCTTGTCATTCTCCAAGTTTAAAAAGCAATCACTGGAGTTTTTGGTGTAAACCTTAAGTTGTGTGGAGTTAAGTTTTAAGTCTTTATCAGAAAAGATTTGGTTGATCGTTTGGTTTTCCCCCTTACATCCATTTTCTTTCGTGGAAGATGTAAATCTTGAGATTTTGTCGAGGAGTTGTTGCACGTCAGAGTTTGGGAATTCGATGGTCGAGTTCTCTTGTGATTTATGGTTGGGGTTTTCTGGAAAGAAAGATGTTTATTGACATTATTCATGCTTAAGAACTGTGGTTTCTTTGAAGGTTGAGTGCGTGACCCATGAGGATGTTCAAAACTTTAAGTCTGTGATACGTAGTTAGAACATTGAGATGATGTAAACTACTAATGTGGTTAAAGTGAATTTGTTGGTTATTTAAAGACAACCTATCTTATTGTGTTGGTAGAGAAAGATTAATCGAGATGGTAAGTGATCTAAAGTGAAAGTTGATTATCGTCTTATGTTGAATTAACTGATAAGTTATTTGTGCTGAAGAAGTGAGAACGTGGTTCTCCTTGTTGATTGTCATGAGATAGACTTGGTTAGGGTTTGATGATATTATGACCAGTGGTGGTTATATGAATGGTAGAAGATAATTAGAGAAAGATTGGGTTTTGTAACTTTGGTGAATATGAAATCTTCAAATCTGTTGGGCTTTTCAGGATACCTTTGGTGAATATGAAATCTTTAATGGCAAGAGTATTAGAATACTAGAAATGGTGGGATTTGAGGTGAACCTTCTTTTAAGGGTTTATGAATTCAATTGATTGTCTGATCTTTTGGGGATATATGCCTTTTGGTTAAGGCGTTTTGATTAGTGGGCAGTAGAACCCCCCTAATTAAGTTTGCATTTCTAGTCAAATTGCGGAGTTGTCTTTGATGATTGAAAAATGAGGATGAGAGAGAAAAGTAGTCGGTTGATGGATTTTGGGATATTTTATTTCATTGAACCATGCCAATCTTTTGTCTTGGCTAAGTTATTTAGCTTAAGTTAGGGATGTGGGATATATGCTTAAGAGTGTATGTTTGGATCGTGCTTCTTAGCGTACAAAAAAGGATTAACCTCGGAATTAATATTTAAAGGAAACAAACAAACATAATGGGATGTGTTGGAAGCTCTTGAGCTGAGAATATTGGTAACTCTATTTTTGACTAGAGTTGGGTTTAATTAAAAATGTGGTGGTTATGGGTACAGATGTTTAACTTGAAAATCGATTTTCTCTTCCAAAATGTTGGTTTTGGTTACTCATGAGAGGTTTTGTTTTGGTGGAAGCGAGCTGATTTTGTTTTTGGTCTTTCTGAGGGCTTCTGCCAAAATTTTTTGTGCGGGGGGTTTCTCTTTTAATTTGAGTTTTTTCCTGATGTGAAATTTTATCGCTTTGATTTGAAATTGTTGAAAGTGGTTCTTGTGATGTAAGAGAGTTGGGTTTTTCTTTGTGATTTGGCTTGAGAAAAGAAAATGAGTGATCATTGGGATTTGTCGAGTTCTCTCCAAGGTAAGTTTTAGCGCTTTGGGTTCAAGGTGATGTATGTGGTTAAAGAGAATTATATTTTGTTTTTGTTCTAGCCCGAGATAAGAATATGAATGTTTATGGTATCTTGATGAGTATAATAAAGGATTATATTCTTGGGGTTGGTTATTTGATTGGAAGTATGTGAGGGCCAGACCCTCTTGAGAAGAGAACCATTTATGGTTTGGTAATGATCTGTGATCCTAACATAGGCTAGGTGTTGACCATTAGTGATTTAAGGGTGGATTATGATGGAGGTTTTAATATCTTGGTCCAAATTTTGTTGGGAGTATTGTTTGGTTGTAGGGAAGACGATAGCAATTTGATGTAAAGTGTTCTGTTGTGAACATTTATTGTAGCTAGTTGTTCCTAGGTGTGAGATATGCCTGGGGGAGGATAGAATAATTTTCTTTATATATCGTGGTTTACGGTTGGAAAGGAACTTGTGCCAAAGTGGGCTATTTCCTTCGATGGCATTGGTTGATTGTGGTCCTTTTGTGAAAGGGTTAATTATTTGGGAGAGATGGAGATTAATGTTATAGTCTCTTGGGGGTTCAAGTTTCGAACCCGGGATATCCAAATGGGTGGTGTGTGTGATTAGTTAAATTATGGTTTAGAGGCATGTTAAAATGAAAAGTCTCGTGTCATTCTCATTATCATGAATGAGATGAATTGTGGTAAAAAGATCAAGAGGGGAGAATAGATTGAAGTTGAAAGGAAATTTAGAGTTGAGTTTTGTCCCTCGCAAATTTAAGTAGAAATTGGAGTGAATGTGGAGTCATGAGAAGATAATCTTAGTTGAGTTAATTCAAATCACTTTCGTTGTTATTGGATTTGGGATTCTGGTTTATCATTTGGATCTGTTTGAATCCTTGCGTGGTGCTTTGAGTTTACATGGAAGTTTGTGTCCCTGGTGGACCTAGATATGTGTTTTGGCGTTCTGGGAATTCGGGGTCGAATTCCTTTAAGGGGAGAGAATGTAATGTCACAGATGAAAATTTTTTGTTGCAAATGAATTTTTTCCTCCCCCACACCCCCTTTTTCTTTTTTCCCCTCCCCTTTTTCCTTCCCTCACCCGGCTTCTTCTCTTTTCCCCCACCCGACTGGCCCTTCTTCCTCCTGGCGCCTCTTGCTTCCTCCTCCCCTCATGGCGCCTCCCCTCCCAGGCTTCTTCCTCCCCAGACCAACTAGCCCCTGGTTGCTCCTCCTCCAGCCGGCCTCCTCCCTTCCTTCCCGTGTAGCAGCGGCGGCGGCAGCAGCAGCAGCATCCCTCCCCCTCTTCTCCTTCCTCTTGAGCATGGACATAAGGATTTCTTGGTTTGGGATGGTGCATGCTGCTCTAATGGAGGAGTATTGCTAGTTAGAGTGTTCTAGGGTTAAAGATTTTGGGGTTGTTGGAGGGAAATGGTGGTCTAGTGTTTGGAGGGCAAAATTTCAATTTCGGGTTGTTCTGTTCCTGTTGTTTGGGCGGTGTTTCGAGCTTGTTAAAAGAATTTTCTAAATATTTAGCTATAGAGGAAGTTGTAGCTCGTCGAATCCCCTTTAATCTGAGACCAAGAACACTAAATTTTGTTCAGCAAATCAAAAGTTATGGCCCTTTTAGTGCTAGCTGTCCTGATTGTGCTCGTGTTAATAGTTGAAATATTAAACTGCTGTTTAGAGCTAGATACAGGACGAATTAGAATTTTGATTCCCTGCAGAAAGTTAGAAAATTTCCTGTAAATTAATAAAATATCCTTATTTTCTTGATTTGGATTGAAGAATCAATAGTTATGCTATTTTGAAGTATGCTGTTCTGAAATCTGAAGCTGCTGAAGGTTCAGATTTCAGTCTGAGATTCAAAGTGCCATTTGAGGATATTAAATGTATTTTCTGAATGAATAGCTGTATGGTAAATTTGTAGTATCCTCTTGTGGTCATTTAAAGCTCAAGAACTCAAATTTTGGTTCAGCCATTTGAAAGTTATACTCAATTTACTATCTACTGTTCGACTTCTGAACTAGTTAGCAGTATCAGTTTTGCTCTGTGATTTAGGGCTAGTTGGAGGCTGAATTAGAATTTCTATTTGCCTAGAGATAGATGGGAAATTTTATGTAGATTCTGAAAATATCTTCATTTAATTGATTTGGATATGTCTATCAATTTTTATGCCTTGTTGAACCCTCTGCCCAGAAACCTGTTCTTTTTTCTGAAGAAAATTCAGAAATGGACAGAGTTTGGAGTCATTTTCAGATTAGGTTTTGAGGACTTTAAACTCAATTCCTGAGGGATGGATGTTGAGAAAATAGAGCGTGGGTGTCTTATGTTTAATTAGAGATAAAGAATGCATTTTTTTGGATAAACCATTTAAAAGATATGATGATTTTAGTGCTTGCTATCCATTGTAGGGACAAAGTGGTTTTTTAGGTTGAATTGAGTGTATTGATTTGAGTAATATCTAATAGTCTTTTTAATTTGAAGCTAATGAGTTTATTGTTGGCACGTTAGTGTAGATTTTATTTGTATTGAGCCAACCTTAAATTGGGGTTTTTGAGGTTGTAGTTTGGGGCGTAGAGCGTTTTTGAAAGGGGTTGTTAGTGAAGCATTTTTTTGCGATGTTTGTTTCAGGTGGTGTAGCTTCGGGAGTGGCCTCAGCCTCACCCCACTCCGCTCCTTCCGGTAAAAGGCAATTACAGTGTGTGTGTGCGTGGAAATGAGGTGTTTTATGGTAGATGTGTAAAATGCTAATTCTACTTGATTGTTGCAAGTATCACTAAATATTGGTGCTCGTTATTAAGAGGACGTGAATGGATTCTTCTAAGAGTGATCTCTCGGTAAGACATAATCCCGATAACTATATCGTAAGGAGATAATATTGCAATGAGTTGAATGAGTGGGGTAAGTGGATTACTTGTTAATTTATGAATGTTGTATTTGATTGTGTCCCTTTGAGGAAGTTGTTTCTGGCATAAATACTTGGAGTATTTAGGATGCCTCTTTTAAAGTGAGTGGATTGATTTCACTACCTGAATTGAGTAGGTTGGTTGCAATGATTAACTGAGAAATGTTGTGAATACTTTGCATTCATGGCATGCATGAAATCGAGCCAGGTCAGTGAGAAAGTCATATGGGGACATATGACTACTCCAGTGAGCTCCTGAGAAGTCCTACCTCGTAGTCCCATACATTGAGATGGATGGGAGCGAGTCATTAAGAGTAAGCCCCTCCACTGGATAGAAGGGAATGAGAGAGTGCGACACCGACGGGTGTGCACTCGAGTATACCGGTATAAATGATGAAAAGGTGCATTTTGAGCATGAAAGCATATCGCATTGCATAGTATGATCAATGTGAATTTATGGATAAAGTGAGGAAAGGTTGAGACATGGACTCAATTAGAGTGGAGAATTGAGATTAAAGTGTTATATGGCTATGTCATTCTCACTTATGTGCCGGTATGAATTAAGTTAAAGATTATTGTCAAGTAAAGCATCGTTGGTGTTAAATGGTTTTATTATCAGATTAATACCTTGATTGTGGTAAATAATGGTATTGCCAAATTATTTTGCTTTAAATGGGTGTATCGGTGTCATTGTTCGAGTGTTGTTTTGTTGTACTAAATGATCCTATTATCAAATTTTTACCTTACCTATGTTATTTGGAATTGCTTCTGTTTTTCTTTGCTCTTTAATATATATATATATATATGAGTATATTCTTTATATATATATATATATATATATATATATATATATATGAGTATATTCTTTTGCACGGATAAAGTTTGTGGTCTTTGTGCAAATTAAACTTGTGCATATGTAACATTTTAGTTTTTTTCACTCAAAGTCATTTTAGTAGTAATAACTTCAGTTTCAAGATCTCTCCGGTGACATATGCCTTTGTACATATGTGCAAAACTGCTAGTTACTCTATATAAGCATATACATCTTTTACATTTAGATCATAATCTTTTCATAAGGTAGACTTAAGTTAAGTCAAATTCTTAAATCAATTTTGCCTCTGCAAGAGTTCTTCTGTCACTTTTATATAATGAGATCAATTTTATCATTTTGGGTTTCTTTTGCATTTTTGAATATTTAATGTATTGAACTTAACTTTTAATAGAAAATGATACAAACAAATTTGAAATTTAAATATTTTTATATATTTGGGTTCTTTGAAAGCATAAGGATTTCATTAAAATTGGTTTCATTCAATTATAAGCTCATTTGTACAAATTTTGTATATAGCAAATTTCTTCCTTATCTTAGAATTTAAATTTTAGAAGCTTACAAAATTATTTCATATTTTTAGAAGTCATATTTTTCATATTTGCAATAGAGGCCATATTAAGGTCTTGGACAAACTTAAATTCAATTAAATAAAACTAAGGCACAAAATTAAACATTATTGCATATTTTAAAATTTTAAGATTTTATATAAATTTAGAATTTTAATTTACAGCAATTGGAGTTAAAACGGAAAAGATATTAGTTAATGAATAATGGCCAGTTGACAAATCAAAATAACAAAAAGGAAAATACGTCTTCTTATACTGGAAAGCATCTTTTAGCATTGAACTGGCTTTACGTTCGCCCACTGACTACTAGGGCCTGTCAATCAGAGATACGAAGTAGAGTAGCTCTGCCATGGCTTCACCGGTGGCAAGGAGAGGGCAATGCCGGCCGGTCAATGGTCCATATAGCATGAAAAGGACAAAGGGATCCTCAGGGAGGTCTCGGTGAGAGAAGAGTGCAAGCTCAGTGAGCTACCATCGGTGGTGAGCAGTGGCGCTAATGGCCGAGTGCTTGCGATCTTGGTTTACATGAGATCGAGCCTAACCATTGTCTAGTTAAGCATCAGCAAGCTAGAAGATATCCATTTTATCAGTTGTTAAGGGCTAGGAGTGGCCGGAATGGCTTACCACCAGTTGGCCAGCGGTGGAGAAGAGAGCAAAGCCGTGAGCAGGATTGGTGAAGTTCGATCTTTTAATGAGAGATGGGTGAACATCTAGGGCACCATAGAAGCTTACCTTGGTTGTTAGTTGAACTAGAAATCAGCCGAAATAGTGGGTCATCGAGTGCCGGTGCTGAGGAAGGTGAGGTTAGGCGGCGGTAGAACTTTATCCCATCTCGGTTGGAATTGAAGATGGGTATAATTTCTAGGAGTCCAGAGAATGCTATTAGTCAAGTGAAACTTGTGTAGGGCTTACCTACCCCTTGATTTGCTTGAGCTCCTTCTCTGGTGTTTATCGTTAATGGAGGCAGAAGAGCAGCTCTCTTGGCTGGGCAAGGCTTGGCTTGTGTGTGCTTATGAAGGGTGTCGGGTGGAGTGAAGCTTGAAGAGAAGCATCGGCTTTTATAGCTAGAGAAGTCGCCTTCCTCGGTATGATCTCGCCCAAAACAAACAGCACTTGCACAGGAGAAGGAATGGCGGGGGTTCCGGGAAACATGACAAGGGCTGCAACGTGGCAAGGTAGGACGTCAGCTTGGCCTTGATTTGTGTGAAGAACGCAACGTGGTGGGGAGCTACAATGATGCAAATTCGGCTCCAGGGCACCTGCGATCGGGGGAAGAAGACAACTGCACTACTTGCTGGCAGGCGTGTAACACCCCGACACCCCATGTGCCCTGAATGTTACACCCTCAAGCAAAACAAACAAAACACTAAAGAAATTTTAGCAAAGCAAGCGAACAACCAGGAGGTTGCCGAACTTAATAAAAAAAAATTCGGCAGCACCTCCCCTAAAATAGTGGACATCCACGCAGCAGACAAAAGCAATTCACGACTCAGCATAAAGAATGGGTCATGGTATTCATTAACCATCATGACCCACTTAGCATAAACAACTACAAATATAAACATCACCACTAATTTATAGGACAGGAACTCATTAAACATAACCGCAAAACAACTCCTTACAAGAAGTTTCATGAGCTATTAAGATCAGGACTATAAATCAACATGATGGAAAGGTGATGATGCAAATCGTGATTGTGCTACTACCCCCATCTATGCATGTCGGCTTCAATGCACCTACAAACATTAAATAACAAGCGTGAGTTCAAACTCAGCAAAGTGTATCACAAAACTTTTCAACGTAAATAAATCAATAGCATGAGCATATATCTTATCCAAATTAACAAATACATAAAATAATAATATCAACACCATTTACCTTTCTCATCTCATTGCTTATTCCCTACACATACCTCATCGGCTCTCTTTGGATGAGTCCACGACTCTGTCCTAACTCTACACATTTCCATTTAACCCAAGCTCACATTTATTATGCAATGCGACATGCATGCTCATGAATGCACTTTTCTTCGTACATACCGGTATTCCCGAGTGCACACCCATCGGTGTGCACCCTCATTCCCTTCCATCCCGTGGAGGGTGCCTACTCTTACTGTCTCACTCCCATTCACATCGATGAATCGGGACTACGAGGTAGGACTTTCGTGCTCACTATGTGTGAGCACAGAGACCCGCATTTATGAATGCACAAATGCAATTGACATGAATAAAATGCAACCTTCATTCATTTTCAACAATTGCATAGCCATAATTAAATGCATAAATAGGAATGAAACGGATAAATTGCAAGTAGCATGGTATTTTAACCATCACCTCCTATTCCTCAACATTCACACACATACAACATATTCTTACATACATAAGCTTAGTATTTTCATCATCCTAATCAACTCATAATTATCCACATAATATAAAGCACAAAGTACAGGAGGACAACCACCTGTTTTCCTTTCCCCTGCATTCAATTCCTTTTGCCTACAGAATAGGGGTTCCACTATAGTGAGTACTCTTCCCCTTAATAGCAGTAAATGATAGCTAATCTAGCATGTTAGAGCATGAATTCTCTTTACCAATAAATATTATAAAGCTGAGCATATAACATGACTCAAAGAAATGATCAAATTTCCTACATTAAGAATATGCTGTCTCAGCCTTTAAGTTTGTACAGCCATAAATCAAGCAAGCAAAACTAGAGCACATGCAAGCACTTCGAAAATAATCAGAGCATCCAATTTGAGCTAGAACTGCTAATATACTAGATTAACCTGACATGGTGCCATGTATACTAACTTCTTATACACGTAGTTACCCTGTTTCCAAACACAAATGCACTAAAGGAATAAGTCAATCTATTATTGGAAGAAGAACTGGTGGGCACTTCCACTTAAGGCTTTGCCCTAAACCCGTGCGTGAGTTCTTTCTTACTCGCAGAAGGTTATGACTTTCTTCAATTTTATGTTAAGCTCACTCCAAAGAAGCAATTTCCATTGGGGGAGAAATCGAGATAGTTATTGCACACAATAGTCGCGATGTCCGCTTTCCGCAGGTAGGACTCTTTCTTCCTTTTTGGGTACCCGAAAGATAGATCGACCAAGGCTACTGCCTCTTTGATGGCCCTCTCGGCTCTAAATAGAAGGAGTCTTGCCACCCACGTCTCCCTTCAGACCTCTCACCTACGCCAGCGGTGCGAGAACTCAATGCCTCTGGGACGGTGGGTATCGGGTCTCACCCGGTTGACTCCCGACCCAAACCTAAACTAGGAGTTCCCTTGAGTTCACAATGAATGCAAATCTGCCCCAAAGAACCCCGTGCCAAGGTTAAGGCTGCATACCACTACCGGCTTCATCTCAAGGAGGGATATTCCCCGGGTTCTTTATCCTTCTCTTTTCCTGGTCTTCTCGGCTGGAATCTACAATGGTTGTCTCCCGAACCTAAGACTATATCACTCGGGAAAATTAAAAATTCCTCGAGGTTTGGCGGCCTCGGTTATTATAATGAAAGTGAAAAAAAGTGCTAATTGAGTTTTGTTAAACATTGAGTCAGTCCATGGTGGTTTTTTCTCCTTCCTCTTATATTCAAGGTATAAGTATACTGGCTTCCCTCCGGTCCTCAAAAGAGAAGAGAAGCGACCTCTAAGAAGCTTCGGCTGAGCGAACCCTACTTTCTTCATTGAAGTAAGGAGTGAAAACCCTTCTTGTGATTTGAATTTCGAGATACTTACGCGCGTCCTTCCTTCTTAAGCAATAATGCCACCTGAACATGCATAGACAGCGTTGGTAGCTGCGTATAAATGTTTTAGAATTTTAAATGTCCTTGCAATTGAATTTTACAAACAATCTGGGCATGTAACAAAATGGAAGAAGGATAGACAAAATTACTACAACAGCATGGTAGTAGCATTATAGTCTGGTAGGAAGCAAACCACGTACAAGCATGCACTCCAAATAGCAACCAAAGCAGCATTATTTAGTAGTGTAGCTTTGTTTCTTCCCTTTTTTTCGAGAATCAGACTTAACAACAACAACAACAAAATGATTATCTCTATGGAGTAGAACTGCTAATAGCATCGCAAAGAGAACTAGGCATGCTTTTGTGAATCACATGACACAAAAGCTTAGTTTGATTCTGGTACAATCGAATCACTCAAGATACACAACACAAGTAAGCATAAATCATTGGCTAAGGTTGGTATTGAGCAAGCATTCACACATATATATACCTTGGTGAGCAAAATAACATGTTATAACTAAACATCAGCATGTTCAAGGATCGGATTCTAGTACACACATGACCACTATAGAATCAGGGACATGAGCTTGTGATATTAACAAATGTATAAACATACATATGTACACCATTATCCTCAATACCTACCATCTCTTCAGTTGGGGAGGAAAGCAAGAAGACAAGGGCTGCATCTTGGGGAAGACTTCATAGGAGGATACCACGGTCAGAGCTCGACCAAGGCTCGGCCAAGAATCTTAACGCCCAGGAGAGGAGCCAAGAAGAAGAGGAGGCTAGGGCAGCTCGGCCAGATGCAGGAGGGCGTCACTGGGCGTTTGGCTCTGGAAGAACCACCTACTGGGAGGGGAGCGCGGCCTGGGAGCCGTCGGCCTGGGGCACCGGCCAGGGACTCGTCGTCCCGAAGGGAGGAGCAGGGAGGCAACGCCGAGCTCGGGTGGAGAGGAGCCAGGGAGGCATCATCGACCGGGAGAGGGAGAAGCGTAAAAGGCGCCGACCGAGGGTGAGGCGCCGCCGATCACAAGACGGGAGGAAGAGGGATGGGGCACTGGTCATGCATGGGGGGGAAGAGGGGAGCCAGGAAGGGGTTGGGGCTGGGTTTGGGGCTCTGGTGCTTTAGGGTTTGGGGTTACTCCCACAAAGGCCCAATAACACCTCCTAGGGCCCAAAACCAGCACCCACTGGCCCAACCCTCTTTCGGGACCTTCCAAAACCCAAAGGATGACCCGCGAAAACTCATACGCACTCAAAAGAAAACATTCGCTAAAGTTCACCTGGGATATTGCAAGGCGGGCTCAAAATGGTTCGGGACCCATGTGGAAGTAAAGGAAGAGGCGAAATTGAGAATTGGTTGCGGACCGAACGAGATGAGATTCGATGGATCAATTAACAATCCTATTGATATTTTAACAAGAATTTTACTGCGTGTCCTTTGGATAAGGTAGATTGTCCTATCAAATTTTCAAGTTGAGATATTATCTGTAGAATTTATAAAACTTCTAACAATGCACTGTGCTCAGATTTGTGCATTATGTTTTAAATTTATTTAGGAGCCTACATTTATTAATATTTTTTATACTTTTTTTAAAAGTTCTTTTTGGTCATATTAGTCTTCTATAAAATTTTCATCTCTAGATGTTTTGTATTTAATTTATAAAAATTTTGACATTAGTATTTTCGATTTTCAACTTTGCTATTTTTTAATTTATATATTCAACAAATTCATTTATTATTTCTTGATATTATCACTATGAATAGGTCTATCCAGTTAAAAGATAATATAAAATTTTTGGTCGAATTAATGCTTGATTATTTTATTTAATTTTGACAAGATTAATGTTGTTAGTCAAAAATCATTAATTAGCTTTCATTTCATACTAAATTGCTTTGATATGAATTTTAAAATTTAGAATTGAGTCATTGGAGGTTTCTTGGGCTTAAATAAAACTTTTAATTATTTTATTGTTATAGGCTTTTATTCTTTTCTTTTCTCAATTACTTGAGATTATATAAAGGATTTCTCCATTAGAAAAAAATAAAGAAAATACATGAAAAGCCAATAAAATCCAGTAAAATTGAGAAAATGTGTCATTAAATATAATTAAATGTTAAAATTTAATTTCACATTATATTTTGCATTGTGCATTGAAGAGAAAATGAAATCATTGCAATAAAAGATTTCTTAAAATCTAAAAATTCAAGAAAATTTTAGATTAGATGGAATTTCAATGTGTCACGGCGGCGAGTGGCCCCTCGAGGTCGGAGATTCGTCCCAGCGTGCATGTCGTACCATGGATCGACCTCTTGAGGATGTGGACTCATTATCCCGCCTCTCGCGGTCTTCGCGGTCTTGTTCTTCCCTTTGATCTCACAAGACATCACGCAAATCTCATCTATTGTGCGGGATTCGGTCTCAGAGATCTCCAAGGTACCCCTAGTGGGGGTTGGGATGGACCGTTCTGGAAGGACGATGGCTAGAGCTAGCCACTGTTGATCTCGCTGCTCGGCGATTATCGCGGGACGGTCCTGGCAGCTGGCTTCGGGCGCCTTGTTGGCTCGGTTGTCCGAACCATGAGTTGGCTGCTCGAGTAGTCTGAGCTTGCTCTGCATCAAATAGCGTCTTCATCTGGTCTAACACTGGTGTCATAAGGTTGGTTGGGTCTAACGGCGGAAGAGATTTCAATAGCATATGAGCACAGTAGACATTGATCTTAGGAGTACTAAACATGTTGTTGTTATGGCTCTAATGAGATGCTGCTCCTAGGATGCGGCCAGGCCTGCGATTGTGGTCGCGCTGCCAAAGAGTCTGTTATCCCTGAAAACCTAGCACCTGTGGGCGAGACGTCGCTGGATTGTCAAGGTTAAGATGTTTCAACAATTTGGCTGCAATCCCTGCAGTGGCTGCAGTGGTTGGATCACAGCGATGGTTTGCCGTGCCAAGAGCAACGATATTCGTGGCGGCATTTGCTGTGGCGGCTACTGCCCCAGGATCTTGGGGTGTGTTTGGAGGGATGTGGTGCACCTGGCCACCCATGACTTCTGCCCCTGGTCTCTCTCTTGGGAACTTTCGGCAGTTGTGCCATTGTTGGCCCTAGCCATGAACACATGCTGATCTGTCCGACTACTGTACAGATTGCTAAAGTTGTCACTACTGGCATCGCTATCACTTTCTGTGTCGACGTACCTGAGGACGCTGGGCTCTAGAGGGTCGAACTCCATGAAGAACACCTCTCGGCAGGGATCCTTGGAACAGGACTCGATAAATCCGATGTGCTCAAGATCTCCAAATGATTTCCATCGGTACAGCATGATCCCAAAGGTGATCTTAGATCATACCTGATGAGGACATCCCAACCAAGGATACAACCGCTGCCCCTTCTTCCCCTACGACCACTACTTCATCCCCGACCGTCGCTGTTTCGGCCGCTACTTCATCTTCGATGCTTGGAGGGCTTAATCCGGAAGCAAGGCCTTTCCACCTACCTTTGCTGGACCAGCACGTCAGGATCATCCACCGAGGATAGCCCACGCGCCAAGGAAGGCCCAAGATCAAGCCCAATTCGTCCACAACTCCGGTTCGGCCATCCAGGAGCAGCAGTACTTCAAACGGACATAATCTGGGTTCCCGGACTCCGTTTCTAGTGTGCGACCACTCGTTTGAAAGCTATCGAGATAACCTTTCTAATGGATCTGGTCCCACGGCCAAATTCCTCACGGAGCGACGGGAAATCACAAAATAATCTCACGGGACAGAAATCCCGGGTGCTGCGCCCCCTTTCTTTTGGGCCCAAGGCCCATGTATCTTAGGGTTTTGGTGGGCACCGCTGTTTTGGCTGCCCTACACCTCCTGACCGCCGCTCTTTTTCGTTGAGGTTTTGTTGTGTTTGGTAGACCCCGTGTGCGTCCCTCCTCGTGTTTGCGCGTGTCGACTAGACCGCCCGAGCCGAGAAACAGAACCTCAACTTGTTTCTTTTGATTTCAATACTACCATTTCAGATTGCTTCATACTTTGTTCTTGCGGGTTCTCGATTTCTTGCAGAACAATTGATCGATTGATCTTGTATCGTGTGGATTGGCATTGCGATTGTGAAGCTCCCGACCGCTGGTTAGAAGCCCTAAATTCGGTGCCAATAACACCCCAAATCGACGTATCATCATCTCACCGAAAGATCGGGATCCCGTCCCCATCAAGTTGGTATCGAGCTCAAGGTTGCTCGGTGAGATTTCCCTCAATTCGATTTTTTACCTAGAGTCCGAAAAGAACCACAAAAAAATTAGTAGATTGGTTTTCTATCCGAGCCAATTTGTGCCCTAACTTTTACTACTTGTTCTTGGTTTGTTGAATCGTCGGATGCATAATTGTGTCTTTCTTTGGTTTTAGAGTCTAGTTCCTTTAGAGTTTCGAGTTCTATTCACGTAATTGTCATAGTGTTTTTCGCGTTCATCGTGTCTCCTTTGTGCCATCGCCACCATCTCGCCCACGACAACAAGCGCCGCAGCCCCAAACCAACCATATCACAGCGCCTTTACCTTCCAAAAATAGTGGATCGGTTCCAAAATAGCAGATTGGTTTCCAAAATTTTGGTTGATCTTCACCAAAAATAGCGGATTGGTTTCCTTGTAAGAGTTTCACAATTTCCACCTGCCAAAACACCCTCCACATCCACTGCCGAGCCCCACCACTTCCCCAACTCAGCCAAGCCCAAAAGGAAACTCCAAAACCTACTCCAATTCGTTCTCGCGTGCAATTTTGTGACTGCTGCAGTAAAACAGTCATAACTTCTGCATACGAACTCGGATTTGGACGTTCTTGGACTCGTTCGAAAGATCACGAAATTTCCTATCAGATCCAATTTTGTCTTTGACAAATTAGATATTTCAAATTCGGCCTTTAACAGTGAGAAAAGTTGCAATCTTTGTCGCTGATTTTTGATCCACCGCAAAAACAAAAAAAAGTGTGCATGGTGAGTGTTGCTTGGGAGTCTCCTTTGAGTCTGTTATTCAGTTTTAGGGCTCCCACAAAAAAAGGAAAAAAATCAAAAAAAGAAAAGAAAAGAGAGGAGCCCTAGCTGCTTGCTTTGTGTTGTGGTCGTTCTCATTGCATCTCTGTGGCATCGTTGGTGTTTAGGCTCGCGTCTCTAGCACGGTCTAGCCTAGGACCAGCACTGTACTGATTGTGAACGACTTTTTAGCTTACTTTGGTTCAGTGGTACTAGTTCCTCCTTTGCTACATATTATTGCCTGTCCAAGCTCCACCATCTTCTAACCATATGAGTTCGAATTTGCAATCGCTTGCCACATCGAGGATTTGTAAGAACTTGGTAGAAGCTTGAGCGTGTGTGAGGCTTGCCCATTCATACACCTAGTAGTTCATAGGAGCTTTCATATCTGTGTGAAGTTTCTTTGTTTCTACTAACTATGGCAGGTATTCCAAGCAATCATGGGAGCAACGATGGCAGTGGGAATGAACGTGAGGATGCCCTCACACCCAAAGAACGGCGTTGGGTCACTCATTTCAACAGTCGCACAATCGGCATGAGATGCTAACTCGTGACACTCTTGATGCGATTCAGCGCAGATTGGCACCCTCATCGAGCTTCAAGCACGCTAGCACAACTTCTTCAAGGTGCTGCCCCAATGGTGCCATTGGTCATGCTTTGGGCCAACGCGCGCTCCACCGGTTGTTCTGTTCCTTCAAACGAAGTGGATCAAGAGGAGAACAACTACGCCGCCGATACCGAGGGCGACAACAAAGTTGAACATGCACAACGACCGAGCTCATCGTCGACTCGCAATAATAGACAAGGTATGGCTAGAAATCAAGATGCTCAAAGGGAAGAACGTGATGATTCTATGACAAAAATGAAATTTACTATGCTTCCTTTTGATGGTACTTATAATCCGATGCTTATCTAGATTGGGAGTTGGCGGTAGATCAAAAATTTTCGTGCTATGACTTCTCTGAGCGTAGAAGGGTTCATGCTGCCACTAGTGAATTTACTGGTTTTGCATCTATTTGGTGGCAAGAACTTTGTAGAGCCAACCGTGATGTAGCTACAACATGGGATGGGTTGAAGCGTGTCATGAGGGCTAGATTTGTTCCTACATACTATGCTCGTGATTTATTGAATAAGATGCAGCGCTTTAATCAAGGTGATAAAACGGTTGAGGAATATTATCAGGAAATGCAAATTGGCATGTTGCGCTGTGGGATAGAAGAGGGAGAAGATGCAAAAATGGCTAGGTTCTTGGGTGGGCTTAACCGAGAGATACATGATATACTTGATTATAAAGAATACAATTCTATCACTCGTTTGTACCATCTTGCTTTGAAAGCAGAAAGGGAAGTGCAGGGTCGACGATCGACAACGCGAGGTAATCTTGGAGGCTCTTCCACATCCAAGTCGGTCCAGATCCATACCAAGACTTCATCTTCCATACCTGGACGTGTACCTACACCCGCATTCCAATTACTTGACGCCATCACGATTAGGAGGCAAACAAGTCATCACCCTTCAAGCACCCGCCAAGAGTGCTTCCTCGATTCTTCTACCGGTTTAACGGGAAACACAATGCTTTCGATGCAAAGGAATGGGGCACGTGATGCGAGACTGCCCTAATCAACGTGCTCTAATAATCAGAGAAAATGGTGAGTACACTAGTGCTAGTGACATTGATGAAAATGAATATGCTCTTGTTGCCACTAACACTGCAGCGCCAGAAGAAGTGATTATCACTTCTGCGGTATCCGAGAAATATCCGGCTCTTGTTGTCACACGTGTACTTAGTGCACAACTTGCATGCGATGAACAAAATCAACGCCATACTATCTTTCAGACAAGATGTGTGGTGAATGAGCGCGCTGTGCATGTCATTGTTGATGGAGGTAGCTGCAACAATCTTGCGAGTATAGACATGGTCGAGAAGCTTGGCTTGACCACAAATCCACTTCCTCAACAATACGAAATTGAATGGCTCAATTCCAAAGGCAAGGTTCAGGTAACTAAAACTGTTCAAGTACCTATCTCGATTGGTTCTTATCATGATAATGTTGTTTGCGATGTTGTACCCATGGATGCTTGCTCTCTTTTATTGGGTAGACCTTGGATCTATGATATGGATGCTATACATCATGGTATGACCAATGAGTATACTTTCTTGTATAAGGGAAAGAAAATTGTTTTGAAACCTATGAGCCCTACTGAACTGAGAAGCATTGATGTTAAACGAGCTCAAAGAAAAAAAGAAGAGGGTGGAATTCAAAGTGTAGCTAGTAAATCAATCCATTCAACTACACCAGTTGCTCAAAAACCTGATCTTAAGTTGAAGAGTAAAGTATTGTTAGCTACAAAAGTTCTCTCACAAGATAACAAGGATAGTATAGAACTATTGCCAATATCATTGCTTTGCCTCCTGTTGTCACTAACCTTTTGCAGAAGATGGGAAGGAGTCGAGGACGACTCCAATTCAAGAAGAGGAGGATGATGAGGACATCCCAACCAAGGATACAACCGCTGCCCTTCTTCCCCACGACCACTACTTCATCCCCGACCGTCATTTGTTTGCCGCTACTTCATCTTCGATGCTTGGAGGGCTTAATCCGGAAGCAAGGCCTTTCCACCTACCTTTGCTGGACCAGCACGTCAAGATCATCCACCGAGGACAGCCCACGCGCCAAGGAAGGCCCAAGATCAAGCCCAATTCGTCCACAACTCCGGTTCGGCCATCCAGGAGCAGCAGTACTTCAAACGGACATAACCTGGGTTCCCGGACTCCGTTTCTAGTGTGCGACCACTCGTTTGAAAGCTATCGAGATAACCTTTCTAATGGATCTAGTCCCACGGCCAAAATCCTCAGGGAGCGACAGGAAATCACAAAACAATCTCACGGGACAGAAATCCCAGGTGCTGCGCCCCCTTTCTTTTGGGCCCAAGGCCCATGTATCTTAGGGTTTTGGTGGGCACCGCTGTTTTGGCTGCCCTACACCTGGCCGCCGCTATATATGTGGCCGCCGCCGCTCTTTTTCGTTGAGGTTTTGTTGTGTTTGGTAGACCCCGTGTGCGTCCCTCCTCGTGTTTGCGCGTGTCGACTAGACCGCCCGAGCCGAGAAACAGAATCTCAACTTGTTTCTTTTGATTTCAATACTACCCTTTCAGATTGCTTCATACTTTGTTCTTGCGGGTTCTCGATTTCTTGCAGGAACAATTGATCGATTGGATCTTGTATCTGTGTGGATTGGCATTGCGATTGTGAAGCTCCCGACCTGCTGGTTAGAAGCCCTAAATTCGGTGGCAACAACACCCCCAAATCGACGTATCATCATCTCACCGAAAGATCGGGATCCCCGTCCCCATCAATACCGACGGAGCTTGGTGGGTGTTGATAATTCCGGTGTAGACGCGCATCGAAGACATGTCTAATCTGCAAAAACAACTGAAGGCCCCTACCTGGCGCGCCAGCCGTCGAAGGTTAGTGATCGACAACACACTTATATTCGGGTACCTTCGAGATATGCAGGATCAAATACGCAATTAGAGGCACACAATGTAGATAGGTTCGGGCCTCTAGGTCGAGTAATACCCTACTCCTGTGCTGGCGATGTATGAGATCGATGAATAGATTACAGATCGGGGGGGACTAGTTATTTAAAATTACATTTTGGTCCCATTAGTTATTTTGCAAAAAAGACCCCGTAGTTTTGCAGATTTGACATAGGCGCAATTTCTTTAAACCCAGAAGATTTAAAATTACGTTTAGGTTCCATTATTTTGCAAAAAAACTGTAATTTCGCAAATTCAACACGGGCACCGATTCTTTAAACTCGGAAGGTTTAAAATTACATTTAGGTCTTGTTATTTTGCAAAAAAAACCATGGTTCCGTAAATTCCACATGGGCGCTGGTTCTTTAGACCCAGGAGATTTAAAATTACATCCTTCACTGGGTCTTTAAACTTTGAAGAATTCATGTGGGTCCTTATAGAAAAAAACATGGTTACACAAATTTGCTGACGGCTCTTAGCCAGCCAATTTTTAGCCTAGTTCTTCTTACGTTTTTATTAAAAAAAACCTGAAGATTTCGGGTGGGTCTTTACAGAAAAAACCATGGTTATGTAAATTAGCTGACGGCTCCTAGCTAGCCAATTTTTAACCCGGTTCTTCTTACTTTTTTGTAAAAAAATGACACATTTTTTGCAGAAAAAAGCGCCCAATTTTTTTCGCTACGTAAATTCACCGATGGCTCCTGACCAACCAATTTAAAATAACACCACCAAGAAAACCAAAATTACGCTTTTTATAGAAAAAAAACTCAGACCAAATTTTCTCATGTGGTGCGGCATCGCGGGCAGATCTGCCTAGTGAGCTATAATGGTGGAAGGAGGGTACCGTTACTCTAGATCTCGTGTGCTGTAGGATCTGAGCTTGTGTCCTCAAAACAATTGTTCACAACATTCAAAGTCACAGAACAGGACACAATAAGCTCCCACTAGGAACAGTTTCGATGGGTGGGTGTCTGCTCGCACAAGTGAGAAGGATCAGCGAGTGCTCCTTGGGAAGATTCGGGAGCTTCAATAGGCGACGGACGCTCCAAGTGGTACATAATGGCGGTGAGGAAGAAGGAGAGGAGGAACCCTAAGTGCACTACATCTCGGGGATTTTGGGAGAGAGGGGGAGGGGGGGAGGCTGCATAGGGAACTGATGTACATCAAAAGGTAGACGTGTTACATCATGTATATCGGTATACCATTGGATACCTTGGATCCATAGAGAAATAATGTAACATCCAAGAGAGGTACAATAGCATTGGGCTATCTTTACTGTATAAAGAGAGGTAGAATAGCATTGGGCTATCTTTACTGTATAAATTAAGTCAAAATTATATGTAAAAGTTCTTAAAAATTCTCAAAAAATTACCATATATAGGAGAGGCTACATACGGAATTAGGGAAATGCTAAGCTCACTTTATTCGAGGCGAGGTGCAAAATGTACATCAAAGGGCATGCCTATCAGTATACCATTGGATATCTTGGATCCATAGATAAATAATATAACACCCAAGAGAGGTAGCATAGTATTGGGGCATTTTTACCGTGTAAATTAAGTAAAAATCATATATAAAAGCTTTTAAAAATTCTTAAAAAATTATCATATGTATGACATGTAAGCTTCTAAAACTCTATAAAATTTAAAGATCAAACTCAATCGTATTTGAAAGATATTAAAAATAAATTCCGCTTGAACAATGATTTTTCTCACTTGTTAATTTTATATTTCTCAAATTTGATTTAGTTTGGTTTTTAAATTTTACAGAGTTGTAGAACCTCACCTCTTTTACTATGGTAATTTTTAGAGAATTATTGAGAACTTGTATACGTGGTTTGGATATCTCCCTAGCGTAGTTATCTTCTAATTGTATATTCATTGGATTTTCTTTTGAGAGGATATAAATAAAATCCAATATTTGTAAGCCGGCGGAGCCATCCTACAGGTGGGCTAGCACTTCTGACACCTAAACAGCTCCCAAGTCCCAACTCCTCGATTCCCATCCCCCACCGCGAGCAGTAAACGACGCCTCCCAGGCGCCGCCGTCAGATCGGAGCTCGAACCCGAACCCCCTCAGTGATGGCGGCGCTGCCGCGCCGTCTTCTCCTCGTCCTCTTTGCGCTCCTCGCCTCCCTCGCCACCTTCTCCGCCGCCGTGTACGAGGACCAAGTCGGCCTCGCTGACTGGTACGGTACCTCGCTGCGCCTCCCCCAGTCTAGATCCGATCCGCCCCCTCCCGCACCTAGATCTGATTTGGCCGACGCGATGCAGCAGTGTTTCGAGTTCAGATCGCGTTTCGATTATGGTGTTAGGAGTCATACGCAGTATCAGTGTAGGTTTTTCGGGGCTTTTAGGCGACCAATGAAGTGGTTGTTAGCTTACGAGTGAATTCTTCTGTAGCAGTGGAGTTTAATGGTTAGACTTGTGATTTTTAAACTAGGGAAGAAGTGTTTTAGCTATCATGTGAGTACTGTGGCTGTATCCTAGTCCGAACTTTTCCTTTTTCCGTTGGGGAGTGTGTGTTTGGGCTAGATGATTGGGTTGCATGTGACAAGAGGGCCTGCTGCTTAGGCCTTCAGGTTGGTTTGTGCTTTCTGCAGAAGATTACGTCAGATTATTGTGTGTTGAATTATACTGGATAATTGTGTTATGTAAGTGTTAGGTTCAAGGCTTGTTATTGGTATTGCGCCTGTTGCTTAATTATAGGTTTGGTCCGACGGATGTGAATGTTAGGTTTTGGGTGCTTTCCTAAAACTTGTATTTTGTCTCAGATCCTTGGTTTAGTTTGTTGGTTAGTATTTTTGTTTGGATAACGGTGGGTTGTTTTTCCTATATTAGCTGTGAGTTGTTTCCAATTGTAGCTTCTGATTGGTCCACGTCGAGTGTGACAACACAGTTTTCCCTTTCTGCATATGTATTCACTGCAAATGATTGGTGAGTATGCAACTTAGGATGTCATCATCAGGGAAACTTATTTGGTCTTTGCTTTGCTCAATTGCTTTAGTGTGCATGATTGCTCCTGTGTTTGCATGAGATCTATGGGGTGTTTTTTTTTACTTGTAATTCTCTACAAAAATTGCTAACATGCCATAATAATCAATTGTGCAGTCTGTACGGATGCTGATATAGTATACTTCAAATGTATTAGGCATTGATTTGACCCCTTTCATGCGTATTGTACAGATACAGCTTTTGAAAATCATGCAATATATTAATCCCAGTAGCTGAGGTTTTTGATGGAAAAAGATGTTTCATCATGTTTATTGCGGTTTTGTTGGTTCTATTTTTTAAATTTACTGGTAGTAACTGCTGTTATTTTCAGTATATTGATATCCCATCATTCATTGCTTGTCTGATGAATCTCTTAACACCACATAGATTTCTAACTAGCAATATGCAATATTAAGGAGCAATATGCAATATTAAGGACTAATCCTGATATCACCATTTTAAGATGTTGATTTTCTTTGCAGGCATCAGAAGTACATCGGCAAAGTAAAGCAGGCAGTTTACCACAGTCAGAAGAGTGGAAGGAGGCGTGTTGTTGTCTTGACAGAGGAAAATGTGATTGCTTCTCTTGATCTTCGTTCAGGAGATATATGTGAGTTTATAATTAACAAACCAAAAGCGCATGTGCTAAACATTTTGTGTACATATGTTTATGTCCTTAATATCTGTTGATTTTGCGTGCTGCAGTTTGGCGACATGTCGTTGAGAAGAATGACCCTGTGGATCAGCTTAGTCTCTCACTTGGAAAGTGTGAGTAATTTTTCGTTTCCATTTGGAGACATTTTCTTGAGAAGAATGACCCTGTTTGTGCTGTTTGTTTTTCTTCCATTCTTGATGGGATTCCATATTTTATTTGCATTTAGTGTTGCTAACCATGTTCTCCAAAAAGCTTGATTTGTGCATTCCAAAGAATGTTTTTAATACCCATACCCTTATCTACAAGTGTCCATTGACAATGGTGGCGACCACCGGTTTTTCTTTAGGAATGGATTTGAATCGGTTATTATTTTATTGGATGTGGTTATGGATCCTGCTTGGTGTTAGACAGTATCCTAGTTACCTTATAGAAGAGATTGCTAGCCTTATATAGATATTGCTTTATATAGGCTTTCCTTCTATATCCTCATGTACATGTATATATACTGATCCATTGGCCTCATATTCAATACAAGTGCTATTCATAACATGTGCTTAGATTCTAGGGTTAGATTCTAGGGTTAGGGTTACCGGCGTTGCACTTGTGCTTTTCTTTTCGGAGGCTTTTCTCGTTGCCTCTGATTGCCTGACGCCATCCTCCATCCGATTGACCGCCTCCAGCTTCTTCAACACCTCCGGTCGCACCATCTCCGTCTCCGCTTCTTTGCGTGGACGCCGAGCTTTCCCGGTTGCCAGCTAGCTCGAGGCTGCTATCTTTGGCTAAGGCCCCGAGAGCCCCGCTGACGCCGTTGCTTGGCCGTCCGCCGGCCCAAGGTCCCGCGAGCCCACCCCAGCCGACGTCGTCCATCCACCCGAGGTCACCGCCGGCCATCCCTTGTCACCCGCGTCTCCGTGAGCGCTTTGGCCGACAACACCGTACGACAGCTCGAGCCCGGTGATTCTCTGCTACCAGATGCTAGCCCACCCATGCCTACCGCCTCACCCCGACGCCACTTGACACTACGCCCAAATCGCCCAGTTGAAGCTGCTTTGGTCGTGAGGTGTGGACTGATCGGATTTCAATCCGATTCGTCTTCTCCAATTAAATCCGGCTTCAAGTCTGGCTCTGGCTCCAACTTTAAAACTCTAGCTTCGGCTTTTGGCGCTCTTGGTAAAAAAAATGTCGTTATCTTCTGGTTCTTCTTTGGGGACTGTTTCTATTCCTCGTTGCCTGGTTATCTTTGATGGTCTGAATTATCGACACTGGGTTCTTCATTTGCGCCTCCATATATGCGGCTAGCGTCTTTGGGAACTTCTTACCGGTGAGCTATCTTGTTCACCTTGTCTTCTCCCCCTACCACATTTGTTATTCCCAAGGAGGCCGATGATGCTGCTAAACAGAAGGCGTCTGATGACTATGCTGATGCTGTGGAGTTATTTTAGACTCAGTTTGTTGCATACAAGATATGGATTGATGAAGATGTTCATGCCTCTGCTATTTTGGTTGCTAGCATGGAGGTGCATCTCACTGGTGATATTGTCGCTTTGTCTTTGGCACAGTTGATGTGGGCGCTTCTTCGCCACTGCTATGAACTTACTGGTGATTCTTTGTACCTTGCTGTTGTGCGATAGGAGTAGTCGCTACAGCAAGGTGATTCTACTGTGGATGAGTTCTATGTGCAGCTATCCTCGGTGTGGCGTCAGCTTGATTCTCTGAGACCGGAGGTTTGCCGCACTTGCCAGCGCTATTAGCGTTAGCACTCTCATTTGGAGCTTCATCGCATCTATGACTTTTTGACACGTCTTTGGGTTGAATTTGAGCAGATTTGTGCCCAGTTGCTTGCTCGCCACCCTCGTGTTACCCTGTCGGAGGCCTTTGCGGCTATTCGTACTGAGGAGACTCGCTTTCGTGGTGTGGGTCTACTCATGTCTCCTTCAGTCTTGGCGGTGCCTCGTACTACTTCGTCAGTGGCGCCTACTCTAGTTACGACTACTGGGGGTGGAGGCCTTCACTACATTTACTACTACAAGAACGAGCATGTGGAGCAGTTCTGTTACCAGAAGAAGGATCTTGCTTGTTGAGGTGGACGCTCTTCTAAGGGCACTGGACTCTTGGGCGTCTCCCCTTAGCAAACCTCTACTTGTTCTGACTCTACTCAGGAGATTCTCATGTTGTTACGTCACATGGTTGCTTTTGCACCAACAGGTTCTGTCTATTTTGCTACTCAGTCTTCTAGTGAGAAACCACCTTCTACATCTTCTTCAGGTATCTTACCATGGATTCTTGACTGTGATGCTTCTTTTCATATGACCTCTGATCCCATGAGTCTTCATTTCATTAGCCCTCTTGCTACTCCTATCATTGTTCAAACTGCAGATGGGACCTCTCTTTCTGTTGCAGGACGAGGCACTCTTTTGTCTTCCTCTTTTCATGTTTGTGCTATTTCTTATGTTCCGAAACTGGCCATGCAACTCATATTTGTTGGCCAGTTCACTGATCATGGTGATGGCAGAGGAGTTTGCAACCCTAAGCGCGCTGGGTGTGGGATTTTGTGCCCCTTCCTCCTCGTGTCCATCACATTACATGCAAGTGGGTCTATAAGGTTAAGACTCGCTTTGATGTTTTTTTTGAGTGCCATAAGGCTCATCTTGTGGTATGTGGTTTTTAGCAGGAGCATAGTCATCATTATGTTGAGACTTTTTCTCCTGGGGCTCATATGATCACTGTTCGCACTTTTCTTGTTGTGGCTTCTGTTCATGCATGGTCTATCTCTCAGCTTGATGCCAAGGATGCTTTTTTAATAGTGAGCTACGTGAGGTCTTTATGTTGCCACCACTGGGGTCCATGTTTCTAAAGGCATGGCTTGTCGACTTCGTCGCTCTCTTTATGGGCTAAAGCAAGCCCCTTGTGCCTGGTTCAAGCGTTTTACTTCTGTGGTCACTGCTGCTGGTTTATTTGCTAGTGCTCATGATTCTGCACTCTTTGTTCACACTTCACCTCGTGGACGGATTCTTTTTCTATATGTTGATGACATGATCATTACTAGAGATGATTCTTAGTACATTGACTTTGTGAAGGCACATCTCAGTGAGCAATTTCTCATGTTTGATCTGTTTCTTTGCTACTTCCTTAGGATTGATGTTTCTTCTACACCTGAGGTTTCTTTCTATCCCAAAAGAAGTATATTTAGGATCTTTTTGATTGTGCTTCTCTCACTGATCAACGCACAGCTGAGACTTATGGAGCTCAATGTTCATCTTCGACCTACTGATAGTTAATCTCTTGAGGATCCTACTCGTTATCGCCATCTTGTTGAGAGTCTTGTTTACCTTGGTGTCACTTATCCTGACATTTCATATCCAGTTCATATCTTGAGTCAGTTCGTTTCTGCTCGCACTCAGCTCCACTATAGCCATCTTTGTGTTCTACGATATCTTCGTGGAAGTATCTCTCGCCATCTTTTCTTTCTTCGCTCCAACTCTTTTCAGCTCTAGTCATACTCCGATGCTACTTGGGCTAGTGATCACTCTGATCGTCGATCTCTGTTTTCTTATTGTATTTTTATTGGTGGTTCTCTTATTACTTGGAAGATTAAGAAGCAGACAGCAGTTTCTTGTTCGAGTACTGAGGCTGAGTCGCGAGCTATGGCTCTTTTGATAGCCTAAGTTACTTGGCTATAGTGGTTACTTGAGAATTTTGGTGTTTATGTTTCTACATTGGCTCCTCTTTTATCTGACAATACAAGTGCTATTAGCATTGCTCGAGATCTAGTGAAGCATGAACTCACCACGCATATTGGTGTTGATGCTTCCTACATGCGGTCATAGGTACATAATTAGGTTGTGGCTCTTTAGTATGTACCTTCAAAGTTTCAATTGGTAGACTTTTTCACGAAGACACAGACTAAGCTTAGAATAGCTTTTATCTCTCCAAACTCAGTATTATTGATCCATTATGAGTTTGAGATGAAGGGTGTTAGACAGTATCCTAGTTGCCTTGTATAAAAGGTTGCTAGTTGCCTTGTATCGAGATTGCTAGCCTTTATAGATATTGTCTCATATAGGTTTTCCTTCTATATACTCATGTACATGTATATATACTAGTCCATTGGCCTCATGTTCAATACAAGTGCTATTCATAACACTTGGATCTATACACTAGTGAGTTCGAATAAATATGTTTTCAGCTGAAAGATTGATGCTTTTCAACACCAGTGTTTAACCTGTTATTTCTTAGCTCTTGTACCACAATATCTTTAATCAACTGAATGTTACCTTGGGCTGTTGGGAATATCCTCAATTGCGGAAGCACCAGTACCACTGAAGCTGCTAGACATTTCATAAAGAAATCAAGAACATCAGATAACCTTCTTAGTGCTAATCTTCTAGGTGACAATTCTCTGGACAACCAAAGGACATGCAGCATGCTTAAGTGCTTGCAAAATCCAATCTCAACATTTCTGGGCCTACAACTAAATGTTTATTCAGCCTATAAATGGATTCATGAGATAAAAGAATTAATCTTTTGATTTATATGATGTCTTTTCTGATAGTCTTATGCATTTTTAGGTTTAAAATAGATCCTAAAGAGTATAGTGCACCATAGATCCCTAAACCTGCGTGGGTGTGTCACTTGGCTCCCAAAACTTGAGAATTTCACAGTTTAGGGACAGAATTGCACATTTAGGTCCCTAAACTTGTTTAAGTTTGCCAACAAAGGTCCAAATCCTACTTTATTTATAATTAGAAATGACATGACACATTATCCCAATCTAAATCACAATTTGACCAAACCATTTGAAATTGTCAGGGAATTAATATTTTTGGATTTAATTGATGTTTTTACATGTTATTGGACATCTTTTACAATCTTTTTGTTGATTTTAGTTAGCATGTGTATGGTCAAACTTTGGCTTAAATAGGGTTAAAGTACCACATGATCATTAGTTGCCAAATAAGTGCTGTTGGTACCTCTAGTGATGCACTTACACAAGTTTAGGGACCTAAATGTGCAATTCACAAGTTGAGGGACCCAAGTGGCATGCCCATGCATGTTTTGTGACCTATGTCTCAATTTACTTGATAAATTACAAGACATTGGTAAACATTCATATGTTGCATGCCCAAGCAACCTACAGAGCTGATTAGCTTTCCTCTAGCATCAATTTCTGTTTTGGGTTCCTATTCAAGTTATGTAACCTTTTGTGTTACTTAAAGAATGAGCTGAGCTAGTATCACATAATCATAGTAATGCATACACTTACATACCATATAAGAACATGAAGCAGCAAATATGGCCCAGGTACCAGTTAGCCAATAGGAGATGCATATAGATATTTGTGGAGGTTCATTTACAAGTTGGATCTGTACAGAGTATCACTCAGGTATCCATGGTTATTAGTAAGTAATAGTGTCTTAAGCCTTAACTAAGGGTTGAGCAGCATGGTATGTAGACTTCAGAGGTTCATGGTCAATACATTTCGTTTTGTTCTTGAGAAGATGGCAACATATCCGGTGCAACCCCCCCCCCCCCCCCTCCGTGAAACCACGGTGCAACTGAACTAAAAAAAGTTTCAAAAAATTCTGAAAAAAATCATGGATGTACATCTCAACTTACCCCACCTACATATAAAATTTCATGATCAAATTCATCCTATACTAGCGGTTACAAAAAAAACAAGCAGCAAAAATGAATAGTGATGAACAGTAAAAAAATCAGTGTTCATGCTAAATTTGTCTTTTTTGTAACTGCTAGTATAAGATGAATTTGATCATGAAATTTTATATGTAGGTGGGGTAAGTTGAGATGTACATCCATGATTTTTTCAGAATTTTTGAAACTTTTTTTAGTTGGGCTTGCACCGTGGTTTCACCGGAAGGGGTGATTGCACAGGATATTTTTCCTGAGAAGATATGAGTGGAAAAGCAACATCTTTTTATTTGACAAATATTTTATAGATTTAACACTTAAGTACTTAACACTGAGCAATGAACATTAAAACTTTAGCTTGTCATCACTGGATCTCGACTATTGAATTATATAGCCAAGAGGTGCCTTTAGTGAACCTGAGCTCAGAAAATTTCATATATTTTTCTGAAAGGTCAAAAAAGTTTTGTCCACCCGGTGGTATGAACAATGCTTGTGCCATCAATGTATACTTGCCTGTGATTAATTAACTATGAGAATTACGAAAAAATTACTGTATAAAAGATTTCTTTATGTGAGATAGTGCCACCTGTTTGTTACTATTTTTCTCCATTTCTCTGCATATATTCATTGCATTAATTCATCTTTAAAAGATTTCTTTATGTGAGATAGTGCCACCTGTTTGTTACTATTTTTCTCTATTTCTCTGCATATATTCATTGCATTAATTCATCTTTATTGTGCTGACCAAAGTGTTTATTGCAATCTGACTTCAAACATATCCTCTACAGATGCTGTAACTCTTTCTTCGGGAGGTAGTATATTGAGGGCATGGAATCTTCCTGATGGACAGATGATCTGGGAAACTAATATTCAAACTTCCACACCATCAAAACCACTGCTGCGTGTTTTGGTCTGTATGGGCAGCATATTCTCCATTATCTAATAATTGTCATACGTGGATAATACAATAACTTTGTCTCTATTGCACTTTTTTGTGATGTACCTTTAATTTTTGCAGTCAAACAATAAAGTGGCAAAGGATAATTTGGTTTTAGTTTTGGCTGGACGATGGATTTATGCTATATCAAGCATTGATGGAGTAATTTCTTGGGGAAAGGAGTTTGCACTTGATGAGTATGCATAATTCTGCCCCCATGTTACTTGTTCAGAGCATCAGGAATACAGTACTAACTTGTACTTCAATGTCTGCAGCTTAGAGATCAAGCAGGTTATTCAGTCACCTGATAATGATATTGTATATGCTGTTGGAGTTGCTGGTTCGTCAAAGCTAGCTTTGTATCAATTGAATGCTAAAACTGGAGAGATAGTAAAGGATATCCAAGAGTCACTCCCTGGTCGACTTTGTGGTGAAACAGTACTTGGTTATCATAATGTGTTGGTAGCATTGGATGAGACTAGGTCAGCTCTGTTTCTTATTGACTTTAAGGGTGAGAGTATCAGCTACAACAAATTGCATATTTCAGATTATGTTCAAGATCTATCTGGAACAGTCAACCTTCTACCTTTGATGTCCAATGGTATTATAGCTTTGCAAACATCTTCTTCTGTTTCCTTCCTCAAACTTCAAGGTATTGATGGGTTGGAAGTAATTCAGAGTGTTGAGCAACCAGCTGCTGTGAGTGATGCTCTAACAATCACAGAAAAAGATGAAGCTTTTGCCATTGTGCAGCATGTGGGTTCCCAAATTGAATTAATTGTCAAATTTACAAGTGATGTAAGCAATGAAGTTATCAGAGAAAAAATTAATATAGATGAACATAGGGGCAGTGTTGCGAAGGTCTTCTTGAACAATTATGTCCGAATTGATAAATCTCATGGTTTTCGGGCTTTGGTTGTAATGGAAGATCATTCGCTTTTGTTAGTTCAACAAAGTGAGGTTGTTTGGAGCAGAGAGGATGGACTTGCTTCAATAGTTGATGTAATGACTTCTGAATTGCCTGTTGAGAACGATGCTGTCTCAGTTGCAGATGTGGAACACAGTCTCTTTGAATGGCTTAAGGTAATCCTGAATAATTGTTATTTGTTTTCTAAAAAGGCTTCAGAAAAAGTTTATTTCAGAAAGTCTGCTAGTGAAGCTTAGTGGGATCCAATTTTATGCTAGATTTATGATCTTTTGTTAATTCTGTAGAATTTATTGACATACTTGTACTTTTGCTGTACAAATATCTTTAGTTAATGTTAGTACTGTGTCATGTTCTAGCGTGTGCTCATGCGTAAATTTTTTCTTTCCATTGTGCGCGTGCATGGTACAATGACACATGCACGTGTTTTTGCGTGTGCGGTAGTGTGGCATTCAGTTGGATGTGCTTCTCAGAATTTGCTTGAGGAACTTTTGTTGAGTCTTATTTTTTGTATAGGGGCACATGCTGAAACTCAAAGGAACTCTAATGCTTGCAAGCTCTGATGAACTTGCTACAATTCAAGCATTGAGACTCAAAAGCTCTGAGAAAAATAAGATGACAAGAGACCATAATGGATTTCGAAAACTTCTTATTGTACTGACAAAGGCTGGCAAAGTGATAGCTCTGCATACTGGAGATGGACGTATTATCTGGTCAAACTTTCTGCCGTCCCTTCGTGCCTCCAAATCTGGCAAAATGTGTTCTGCCTTGAGGATATACCAATGGCAGGTTCCCCATCACCGTGTGATGCATGAGAACCCATCTCTACTTGTTGTTGGCAGAGCTGGAGCAGATTTTGTTGCTTCTGGTGTCCTCTCTATTATTGATTCATATACCGGAGAGGAACTTAACTCTCTGAGGTTTGACCATTCGGTTGTCCAAATTATCCCATTGACTCTGAAGGATTCATCTGAGCAGCGCCTCCATCTTATTGTTGATTCCAACTCTTGTGCTCATCTATATCCAAGATCTATGGATGCCCTTAATTCATTTCTTCATGAAATGTCAAATTTGTATTTCTACTCCATAGATATTCAGAAAAATGTTATCAGAGGGTATTCACTACAGAAGTCATGTAACCTTAATTTGGACGATGATTACTGCTTTAGTACAAAGGAATTATGGTCTATCATTTTCCCTTCTGACGCAGAAAGGATTGCTATCTCAGAGACACGGAAAATGAATGAGGTCTGTTCATTTCATCTATTTGCTTTATTCATGGAAAGTGGCGCAACATTTTTGTTTAAAAGTTATAACCTAATCTTTGCTTATTTCTTTCGTTTTGAAGGTTGTTCATACTCAAGCAAAGACAATACCTGATCAAGATGTGATGTATAAGTATTTATCAAAGAATTTAGTTTTTGTTGCTACTGTGTCTCCTAAAGCTGCTGGTGAAATTGGATCTGCAGCACCTGAAGAAGCTTGGCTCGTGGCATATCTTATTGATGCTGTCACCGGACGCATACTGCACCGTGTGACTCATCATGGTGCACAAGGCCCTGTCCATGCAGTAAGTATAACTTTACCTTTTATTCTTTTGCCCTTCTCTCTTTGAGTCCCCATTTGTGTATGACGGAAAATTACACACTGTTTTCATATCTTATAATATATTTGCCATGTTTGAATTTTGAGACATGCACAATTACACACCATTTTTATCTCTTCATGCAGAATTTTATTACAACAAAGCTATAAATCCTGAAATCTCTTGCTCACGACATCACATCTTTGTTTCTTTAAGTACTCTTCTTAGTTAACATGCTTATTGCTTTCGTATTTCAAGGTTGTAAGCGAGAACTGGGTTGTCTATCATTATTTCAATCTTCGAGCCCACAGATTTGAAATGGCAGTGATTGAGATATATGATCAATCTAGAGCGGTATGGCTCATGCACACTGTTTTGATTTAGCTTCTTTTATAATGGCGGTGGTAGTTGTAACTGCACTATTTTTCTACAGGACAATAAAGACGTTATGAAGCTCATACTTGGGAAGCATAATTTGTCCGCACCAATTACTTCTTATGCCCGCCCAGAGGTGATGGTGAAATCCCAGTCATACTTTTTTGCCCATTCAGTGAAAGCAATGGCAGTTACACAAACAGCTAAGGGGATAACTTCCAAGCAGCTTCTAATTGGCACGATTGGTGATCAGGTCTGTTCTCTTGCTTTTGTATTTCTTATTTCCTTTATTATGTACTAGAATGTTGTGCCATCATTTTGTTTGTTTACTTATATAAGAAACAACTCAATGCAATTAACATTTCTATTGTTATTAGCTGATTTACACTTCATCATTGGTTGTCTTTATTTGTTGTTTGAAATTTGTAAAATAAGAAAACCCAGAGTATTTAAGTTACCATTGCATCCGAACAAATTTTTTTTTTTAAAAAATGATTCCAATATCTGTTAATAAATCACAGAGTATCAGACTCTATTTATGTATTTTTAGGCATAACTAGCCATGTGCTTGTGCGATGCAACGAAAACTCAATTTTGTTAAATATAATCTTGTCATTAGCCTTTGCATGTTTATTTATTTTTGCATACATGTGTAACTAGAAATAATCTTGTGGCAGATCAAGTGCATAGCGACAAAAGCGTGTGAGACTAGTGAGTGCTTTGTTGCCTTGAGTAAACGACGCACGCGGTGTGAGACCATGCCGTGTGACACGGAAAGTGCATATGTGTGTGAAGTGTATAGGGGATAGACACGATCAAGAGATGTAACTGCATGTGAACATGTGGTGTGAAGATGCATGAGTGCGAGACGCATGGAAGTGATTTTCAGATGGCGAAGGAATAGGTCTTGCGACTGGGCTCATGCATAGAAAGCGCACGTTAAAAATGGTAGCGTGTGATTATTTGCCGGTCATGTGGCTATCGGCCCTTGATTAGTGTGTGCATGGTCATTAGTGGTGGCGTGAGTTTAGGAATGTTTCCAACAATCATGGCGTGAGGATGCGTGAGGGATGGCCAAGTGATTTGGCAGGCTCTTATTTCTTTCCTTGCATGTACTCTTTCCTTGCATGTACTCTTGAGTCTATATGAATGGAAAATGACGTGAGTTTGTGTGGCGTCAAAAAAACCAAAGCTTGCTAGCTTGTGCTACTCAATTTCTTGTGTATTTTGCGTTCACCAGAGTGAGTGCGTGAGTATTTGTGATAAACATTTGCCTGAGTGAGTGATTCCAACAAATTTGCGATAAAAAATTTATTTGTAAAGAGTACTAACCTTATCTGAATAATAATGTTCACTTTGAATGTGCAATGGTTAAATGTTTAAATCAATTCATCGAAGCATACCAATCCCAAACACCTGATTACAAACTCGAGCTTAAAATTATCTTTAATTTCACAAACTTAAATAATAACATCACAACACTTGGGATTGTAAATTTGTAACGCCATAATTCGAGATCGATCGATCGACCGAAAGAGGTATCACCTGCTGCCTCATGGGCGCAAAGGCATTGAAGAGGTAGGCGTCATCTGTATGTGGCTACCATATCAGTGGCGTGCGTGGCTCGTACGCCTTGCTCCGGCCATACCATACCCCTACCCCATCAACTAGCTCCATCAACTTCTCGCCTCCCCCCGCGAGCGCCTGACATCATCCACCGTGGCGAGCTCCAGCAGCGCCGCCAGCTTATCTCGCCGCTCACCATCGGCGGCCTGCCCCTGCACCGCATCGACGAGATTAAGAAGGTTGCCCATTAGCTCCGTTCAACGGATAAGCTCAATACATCTGCATGAGAGGCAAGAATTGGTGGGGTTATATAGATTCAGCAATCGAGGAGATATCTATGGAATTCAGATTAAGAAATCGTCGAATAAGGAAGGCAACAAAAGGGAAAGAAGCGAGAAGAGATCCAACTCCATAAATCGGAGCTCGGCTTCCTTTAGAAGGGAATCAATCAATCCAATCCAAAAAAAACATCGAGAGCAATCGCCGTCGATTCGAATGCTAGATCAATGAGAGAAAGGAAAGCAATAAATGAGTTATGCATATTCATTTACCTCCCGCGATAGGATGATCCAATCCAATCTACCGGGGTGGCCACTGCCCGCTTCCCACTAAGCCACATGGGTGCGCACACGTGTCAGGGTGGTGAACGGATGTACCACCACCAACTCATAATTATAATTAGTAGAGATAGAGATAGCAAACTTATCTAGTCTCGTCTAGCAAACTTATCTAGTCGCGTCATGCATAGCCATGCGCATGCTGCTGGCCGGTCGGAATCAAGTCCATATGTGATTAGATAAAAAGAAAAGATGATATTATCTACACATGCAAGTAAATATTTAATGGAAATGATGCATATGGCAACTCAAAAGGCACATGGTAACTAAGAAAGTGTATACATGTAGTATATGCAAAAAGAATCGGTCGTGCAGTATTTGGAAATAGAATCGGCTAATTGTGATAAGAGTTTGATACGCCGCAGATCACGCATGCATGCATATTCAACCGAATTAAAACTTTCTCTGTTCGCCAATGTATAGAAGATCGGGACACTGACGGTTTTGTGGGTATGCCTGGGAGAGGGAGAACAGATCACCGCCACCAACTCGTAATTAGAAGTAGTAGAGATATGGAAAAAGAATCGGCCATGCAATATTTAGAAATAGAATTGGTTGATTGAGATACGAGTCTGATACGTCGCAGATCACGTATGCATGCATATGTGACCGAATTAAAACTTTCTCTGTTCGCTAATGTATAGAAGATTAGGACAATGATGGTATCGTGGGTATGCCCATGGGGAGAACGGACAATCGCCACCAACTCTAATTAGAAGTATTAGAGATGTACGCTTAGTTGTACTGTTTCAAAATGCACATATTAGTCCGTCATTCAGTAGTATTCCTATACGTGGACATTACAAGAATTTTTTTTAAACAGTACATTTTTAAAATAATTTTACAAAAGTAATACACCGAAAGAAAAATTTACAAAAATATACCTTGGTCGCCAATTCATTTGGTGACAGAAGCACTATCGCCAATTCATTTGACGTCGCCATTTGAAATGGTGACAATGTTCTGTTTTGTTGTGAATTGAATTGGCCAACGGATTATTTTGTTGTGGATTTATTTGGGCAACAAGCTTGAAGCTTACCTTGTCACCAATTGAACTGGTGAAAGGTTGTCTATTGTCAAAAGACAGACCTTTTGTCACTAATTCAATTGGCTATAGAGCTTTAAAATGGCGACAGAGGTATATTTTTATAATTTTTTCGGCATATTATTTTTGTAAAATTATTAAAATGTATTATTTTAAAAAAATTCTACTAGTCACTGTACAATTGTTGGATGCAGACATGGTTTTGATGTACCTCCTACCATATAGGGGGATATTGATGTTATGATGTATGTATTAGTTCATTCTAGCATCATATACATTTCTAGTATAGTCATTTTGGAAAACTGGGTGTGAATCTGCTTCTAATTAGATCTCTTATTCAAGACAAACAAAAGGCGCAGTTCTCAGTTGATTCAATTTAAAATTGGGATAGTTCTTGCTAAGACGTGGTTTTGCTTCTTGAAATCTCATATGCATGGCATTACATGTCCTATTAGCTGCTTAGTGCTGTTTTGTTCAAGTCTGCATCTCCGCAGTGATTACATCAGCATATACTCCGCTGTTAGAATGCTCACTGGTGCATTAGTGCAATGGAGTTGATCTTGTTGAGTCGTTGTGTTTGATGATTATGCACTAAGCAGTCGCTACTTCTCATTGTGTCCAACAGTGAGTAGTTTATTCCCTTACTCATTGAAGTAGCACACTTCAGCAATTAAAATTTATCACAACATAACCCTAGTTCTTGGGCCAAGCATAATTTGCAGTTGACCACTTGACCATAGATTACAAAGTGGAAGCAAACCTATGCATCACAAATCAAGCCTGTTATGGCATCTATATGCTTGATTCAACAATAGTTTGAAATAAACAGATTTCCATGTTTTTAGTTTAAACAAGATTGCTGGCTATTTGATATAAATTGAGCATACAGATGTTTGATGATATTTTTATGAAACATATGGCAGGTTTTGGCACTTGACAAGCGCTTTCTTGATCCACGCCGTTCAGTGAATCCCACACAGCAAGAGAAAGAAGAGGGCATTATACCATTGACAGATTCTTTGCCTATTATTCCACAGGTATTTTTTTTTATTGATGATCAAAAGTTAGTTTGGCCTTCACATTTTATCATGAGTGATATTATAAAAAATCACTAGTTGGTCTTACTATCCTATCATGATGAAGTTGTGATCTTGTATCAGTATCACCAGTTGGTGCTGGCTTGAAGATAGTAATGTTCGCATTAGAGTGATTGCATAGAATACAATGAATTGTGCTTTGGTTACAGTTTTAGGACATTGGTTTGTTTCTATTTAGATTTGATAAAATGAATGATATCTTGTTGCCTTGCTTTCAAGAGTGGCAATAATGGGCTGGGTAGGCCATGTTGGTGAGGGCCAATACCCACTATTGCCCAGATGTACCGTTTTTGTAATAAAAAAGTGATCTTTTTATCTTTTTGATGTAGAATAGGCCAACCCAAACTAGTGATTCAAGAAAGAAAACTTCAATAGAATGATACCCTTGCGTATCTTGGTGCTAACGGGATTTAGCTCATTATTATTGGCTATCGAGTATAATCAGACTAACAAAATATGTTTCAACACACTGGAACACGGACACATTGGTCGCATAGTTTACTTATGTTATCTTTCAAGTACAAGAATACATTGATGATACATTCAGAACTATGCAAGGTTAATTCTGTTGCAATTTCATTACTAGCTTGTACACAGCACAATGGATTATTACTTGGTCGGTGTATCTGTTAAAGTAGTTTGCCCATTAATTTTTGTTTATATGTTTATATTATTGTCTATAAGTTTTACTGAACGAGAACAAAGAACAACTTGTTATGAAGTGTGTAAAAGTGTAGGGGTGTGCTGAACCGCTGATATCAATTTCATTCATGAAATATGACATAATTGTGCTTGATTTATATATTTGCTTATAGATATTATTTTAATTCCACATATATTTATGCCTAACTTGACATTTGACGTTGTGCTAATGGATCTTATGTCATTTTTTTTCCTAAGTCGTATGTGACTCACTCTCTTCAAGTGGAAGCCCTGCGTGGAATTGTTGCTATTCCTGCAAAGTTGGAGTCCACTACACTTGTTTTCACGTATGGTGTGGATCTTTTCTACACCCGGCTTGCTCCGTCAAGAATCTATGATTCACTCACCGACGAATTCAGCTATGCACTTCTTCTAATCACAATTGCTGCCTTGGTTGCTGCCATTATCGTTACATGGATTTGGTCTGAGAAAAAGGAGTTGAGAGACAAGTGGAGGTAAGTGAGGCCTCAACAATCTGATGCGGATGAAATTTTGGGCCCTAGTCAGCATCCTTTTCTTCCTCTTCGTTTCAGGTGCTAGGGTTCGTTTCAGTTTTGACTAGGTCTTTTATTTATGTAACCATTTGACAACAAAGCCTGTTTGACGGGGCAACACACTGCATAAATCTTATAGGAAAGCCACCTGTACAATTAGAAATACTGGACATTAAATTAAAGAATTGGCTGAGCACAAATGGTGCGCATGAATTGCTTACAAGATGTAAAATGTACACCGCGACCAAACTTTTTAGCAGAATGTTAGTTAATTGTTGTCGAGAGAAGTGTGCTATTTCTCTTGTAACTTGGTTAATCTTGTCATGTTCAATCGTTGTACCTTTTTTCATATAGAAATCAGATCCATCTGCTTTGGTCTTGTCATTAGTTCTATTGTTAGCCTGTGATAGGCCGGCCTAGAAGATCCTCGCTGTTGTGATTTGCGCTACTCCATTTAGTTGGGGAGATACCTAGCTACGAAGGTGCTGCGGCATCTATACTGTAAACCAATTATCTTATGCTACGTCGTGATTGTTGGGACCCAAATATCTAAATCTAGATCTACTGTATTATATACTAGTCTAGGGTTATGCTAGTATCTACAGTGATAATATAGATGAAATATCAACTCTATACATAGTGGAATAAGATTAAGCGAATTAAAAATAATAATGTCAAGGGTTATGCTAGTACAGACAGTGGTAATATGGATAAAACATCAACTCTATACATAGCAGAATAGATTGACTATAGCTTTAGCAGCTGTAGATCGATTATTGAATAAAAATGTGGTGGTCTAGATTTTCTGTAGCATTGTTTGGAAAATACTGTAGCACGCAAGACTGCACCAAGCACTCTAACAATATACTGTAGCTGATCCTTGTTTGACGATCCAGACTGTCGGTTGCTTCGATCCAACAGTGTTACTTAAGTTACAGTCACCGTTATACGGATGTGATGTCTGCAATGGTCGGGAAAGAAGAGCAAAAGGGGGGGCTTTTCTGGCCGAGGGCAATTGTGGGTAGGAGATGGAAGCTGAGTTCTCAGCTCATACTGGAGGGACCATGTCCATCTTATGGGCCTTTGCTTTTCTTTGCTTCGTTTTCCTTCAGGTGCTGGATTCTTTTCCTTCTGCAATGCAAACTTCTGATTAATGATGTGCCCTTGGGTTGTGGAGAGCATGGATCTAGCCTTCCACAAACCCTACATCGCTTTCTTCTGGGGGCTTGTTTTGGAGTCAATAATCGAGTGACGGTATTCAATGGCCTTAGCGATAGACTGGCCCTTTTACGCACATCACCAGGTAAATCTGTCTAACCCAGGTCAAATCTTTGCATCTTTTGCTTTGCCTCAGCTATGCCTTAGGTCCTGAATTTAGCTGAATCAGCTAGTGCCCCTTTACTGGTCCCCTGTCAAGTACCTCAGGTGCTGGGTGCACTAACAAAGTGCTGTATGATGTGAAGCCTCCTTTTACTTGAAACTTTGGACCATCACCGTGGAATCACAAACTGCTGGTAGACACATGCAATGTGGTTGCCTGAGTTCACTTGACCGAATTGTGTCAACCATTGGTACTAGGAGATGGTGCATCACACGATCTGCATCTGGTGTGACGAGAAAGAGATGACGTCTTTTCCTGTATGAGCCAAACCGGAATGGTTGCTTGTGAAATGCGTGTTCGTCGCCGCCCTGACACGGAACGCGAGGTTGGCCGCTGATGAGTCGAAAATGGCAGCTTCCTTGAATGAGCCAGGCTCCCGTTGTGCAAAATACGTCGTCATCGGGTGCACTGCTCGAGGGGGTGGTGATGAAGACGACCATGATGCCAATTGGTCACCTTTGTGTTGGGTCATCGAATCTCTGCAGTCGCAAGACTCGAAAGCAAGCAGATTTTCCTCGTAGGGTCCTTGAGTTCGTGACCTCGCTGTCAGTTTGTGTCTGCACACTGCAGATCAGTGCCGTCTGGTAGGATCATTAGTGTAGCCCCTCGCATGAGTGCGTGCGATTGTTGTGGGTAAATTGCGGGCCTGCGCACGCCACTGAGGCACACAATGCAGACGCTATAACCATCTCAGAAATCATAGCTAGCTTAACTAGTCCCTTATACCTCGATTTTTTTCCCTAAATCTAGTCTTTCCATGCATAAATTTACAAAATTAGCTCTCTCTCTCACCGCAGATAGTGCATCAGATGACATTTATCCCCTACTGCATCCAAAGAGCGCAGAAGGTCACCAGTGCCACTATAGAGCGAGGAACCACGGAAGAGGTGGTGCCACGCCCAAAGAGCCTAGGAGGAGCTAAGGCTATACTCCATTACCGTGCTTGGGTAGCGAGGAAGGAGCCCTGCCACTATAGACCATACACTGCTCCTACGGTTGGCCGTGCTGGTGACCTTCCACACTCCTTAGACACGGCAAGGAACATATGTCAACTATTGCGATGGGAGAGAGACCAAATTTACAGATACATATAAGGGATCTAGATTTTAAAAAATGATATGAGGGGCTAGATAACCCATGATTTCACCGTCTCGTTGTTCCATGACCATTCTTTGTGCCGTAGGGAAGTCGTTAACGAGTCCAGCTTACGTACAAGGTTCTCGGCACCATAGAGGTGAAAATATGTCCTTCAAAAAACATCAACTACGTATATGAACCAAACTAACCAAAGATGCATATGTAAGATTGAGCATAGAAACATAGGGTAGCGGAAAAGTTATGTAAAAGAAGACAGGACACGTGACACTCATGGTTGGACTTGGGACTAGACAATGCTGCAGTTGGGCTTTCGATATAATTTGGCATGTTATCATTATCTGAAACTCCCATATCTTTTGCATCAACATCAAATCTCAAGTTTGCACACGCTGTCCTCAGAATCCATCAAGAATTTGAGCCTAGATACTCCCTTCAGTTATAAATACATATCGTTTAGATATAGGTACAATCAAAATTTCAAAACTTTGACTATCAACATCTTTTTATAATATTTAAAATAGATACATGAAAATCATATATATAGATTTAATTTTCTTCGAAAAGTACTTTTATAATATTATAATTATATTGAGTTTTATAAATATATTATAATAATAATTAATGTCAAATTTATATTTTGGAGACCATATCAATATCTAAAACAATATATATTTGTGTTTAAAGTGAATATGTTTCAATAGGGATGACCTGAGCTTGTTGTAACCTAGGGTGGGGACACATACTAGGGCTGATAAAAAGCATGTTAAGCTCGAATAAAAATTACCTCAATTATAGTTGTTAATGGGTTTAAAATTGAATTGAGTCCAGTTTGAGTGAAAAAAGTCTAATAAGACTTGGCTCGATAGTGGCTTGTTAGCTTGAATTTGACATAACTACTTAATTAGGTGAAAAATTAGTTGCTTGTCAAGCCGAGTAAATGTACAATCAAATCTTCTCTCCCTTTCAGTGCTTTCCTACCACTATCAAGAACTGCTCCACTACCTGTAAAACACTAGCTAGCTTATTTCCTAGTTGAGACGATGGTCTATAAATATTTGAGTCCCATCACAATTGTTCTCTCCCTGTATTTGCGATTGAAATATTACTCATGAATGACTTACATAGTTGCATTTAACCAGTTCTGGTTACGTTTTGAGTGGCTAAAATTTCTGTAAAAGTTTCATAGATCATGATTCCATGAAAATATAGCCCAGCATTCTCTGCTCAAATGGGTTTTTATTGTTTTGAAGAAACTTAGACTTTTTACCAGCTCTAAGATGGAGCCTGAACTAACCCTTGCTGAAGGTAAGGGTTCTTGTGCAGTACCACAGGGACCGCAATTTAAACAGTCTTTGATGTACACAATCCAAATGAGCTACAGTGAAAATCGGTATGCTATTGCTTTTTTATTCAATGGTTCACATGTAACTATTTAAGTGCTGCACTTGATCTCCATTCCTTGCTGAAACATGTGGTCCTTGTGCGTTCACACTGAATTGAAAAAGGAGATCTCCTATTGCTAGATGCTGTCACCGATATTTGCTGCTGAAGAGGATTAGACAAGCTGCAAAGGCCAGGTCTTTTCCTGGCACATAAAGCATAAAGGCTAAATCTAGCTACTGTTTAGCCCCAGCGTTCCTATGCATGCGAACAAAAATTTCTTATCAAATACTCCCTTCGTCCAACAAAGATCTACGTATTATGTTTTTCTTTTTTCCAGAATTGATCTACGCATAAGGAAGTAGGCGCTCGTTTCTCTCACTGCGTCGTTTCGGTTTGCGGCCGTATTGAATGGGACACGCGCGGCGCGTCCATCTCTTTGCATGCATGCATGCAACCGTCCGTCTCTCCAGCTCTCTGCATGCAGCGCATTCCTTATATGCAAAGTCTATCTCCGCCATTCTTCCCAACTGACGGCGAGATCGAGCAAGCACGATCTCCAGCCGCGTGCACGATCTCCGCACGCGCCATGCGCTGTTGATGGACGACGAGCTCGTCCGCTTCTTGAAGTAGGCACCAGACTCTAGCGACAAGCGGTTGACGATGAAGCTGGCGGCGAGATCGAGCAAGCAGCCGACGAAGAAGCTGACGGTGAGCAAGCGGACGACGATGAAGCGCTCGCCATGTCCGACAATGAGCTAGGGAGCGGCGAAGAATACATGCTGGACTTGTACGATGTCCAGTACGTACTCGACACCTTCGCCGGCGAGACAGAAGTAGAGGATTCCTTGGCCGGCAAGACAGAAGTAGAGGATTCCTTGGCCGGCAAGACTGATGTTTCAGCCCTTGCGGAGCTTGCGAATTCTATCGTTGGCATGGACGAAGTGATCGACATCACGCAATCGCTTGTGCACCTAGCCTCTACCAAGGAGTGCACGTACGAGTCTGACAAGCAAGTAGCAGAGGTCACGAAGTTGATGTTGCCTATGCTTGTTCCTCGGTTGTATGGAGACCATGATGATGATGTCCGTGATGCTGCCACGACACTACTTGCAATCGCATGGATGATTGATTGCAAAATTTGGTAAAGTTTGTTTTCATTAGTGCAAACTTTGTTTTCTCGATGCAGTAAAAATATGTAGCACTAATTTCATGCATGATTTGCAATAGCAAAATATCCTTAAATATTCTAAAGTTCATGACAAACAAATGGTAACTGTGGAGTACATGGGCCCCGGGTATCTGCATGGCGGGCCGCAAGGACTACCCAGGAGGGGATGGGCGGAGCCGACTACACAGAGACAGGCACCACCCGGACTATAACCGCCGTATCCAACAAGGAAGGACTAAAGATAGAAACCGACCTTGAATAGGAAAGATACGATTGTAATCCCGGATGCTAACATATTCGGTTAGAGATAGAATCTCCACCTTGTAACCGACTAGGACTCTTCCTTGTAACCGCACCCCTCCACTATATAAGGGGGTTAGGGGACCGTAGGAAAGGATCATCACATCCATGCATTGAGATAGATCATCATAATTCCAGAGCACAGGACTAGGGTATTACCTCTGCCGCGAGGGCCTGAACCTATATAAACCCGTGTCTTGTGTTACCATCGAATTTGGATCCAGCGCCTAACCCTATAATCATTATAGCCGACAACAAACATCGACAGTTGGCACACTAGGTAGGGGGAGTGTGAAGATCAATCTCGTCAAGCTCGATGGCAGCAATCAACGGAGTCACCGTCACCTTTGCCCCCGGTCAAGCTTTTCACTTCGGGAGCCTGGACTTCATCGTCGACAACCTTGGCAAGCTCACTCTCTTGGATTCGGACCAGATCCAATCTGGGAAGGACTTCAGCGATACTTCATTTGGACTTCCGTTCGGGTTGGGGAACGCCGCGGCATCTACTCACAAGTAGTACGCCAGGGACTTACTTCCCAACTCGGATATGGTGAGGATTCGACCAAGAATGAATCTCGAATGGTGGGAGTCATCAATAGCAATCCACTCGGATTTGAAGATCTAGTCGACTTATCCCCTCTTCACTCCTCTAGCTCGAGGACCGAGTCAGAGAGCAACACGGGAAATTGCCACGGTTTCCATGGCATCTACGTAATTGAGGACCAGCGGACCGAATCTCAACATCAATGGGATACTGAAGAAGCTGCGGATGCAGATCATCTTCGTCATGAGGCCCAAGAAGCGCGTGCGCGGTCTCTCTGAGCCCGAGCCCGCAACGTCAACAAAGACATCTTGTAGGTAAAAATGGGGGACCAAGCTGTTTTCCATACACCGCAGCAAAACATCGTCGCTTCCAAGACACTCCTCGACACCCTGGGCCTAATGCTCGGAGCCGATAACCCGGCTACCCCGATCGTGGCCCATGTTAAGGCCATGGTGACAGCGGTAGCAATTCAGCACAACCAAGGAGATCCAGCGGGGATGACGCACTCCTGTGCTCGTGCAGTCACTCAGACCGCCAGTAGTCGGACCGCCCATAGTCGGATTGGACGCAGTCGGCACGAGTCCCACTGTGATGAAGACGCCCGCCGGAATCTCAGCCGCGACCTCCGCTTGGAGCTTAATGCCAGGCGGCGTGAGTGAGAAGAGGATGAACGGTGCCGGCGCGACGACGACTATAAGCGTTTCGGCATTGACCATGACCAGTGCAGCAACCGCTGCAATGGTGACCAAGACAACCGCGACGATCAGCGTGATAATCACGATGATCGTAGGGACCACCACTACCATGGCCAGTGTGATGACAAAGACCGTCGAGTCAGAACTCCGCCATGCCGGTCTACACACGGCGCTATGGCGGATCCATTGATGGGGTCCGCGCGTTTACCGCTCGGCTCTGCCGAGTGGTATGGCCCGAGGGCTTCAACCCTAAGGGCATAGTCAAGTTCGACGGGGAGAGGGACCCAGAGGCCTGGCTGCAGGTTTACGTCCTCGCAGTCAAAGCAGCCGGAGGCTACCACAACGTGATGGCAAACTACTTACTAGTCATGCTCACCCCATCGGCTCAGACCTGGCTCACATGACTTTTGGAGAATTCTATAGATTCCTGGGGAAATCTTTGTGAGAAGTTCATCGCAAACTTCTAGGGCACCTATGAGAGGCCTGGAACCCCGTGGGACCTGTATCAACTCCATCAAGAGAAGAATGAGTCTCTTCAGGAATTCATCTGACGCTTCATGGAGAAGAAAAACATGATCCGGGACGTCTCAGATGCGGTCATCGTAGCGGCTTTTTAGAAAGGAGTCAGCGACGCCGACCTGACGAAAAAGATGTCTCGAAAGCCATTGACTATGGTGAAGGAGATGTTCGCATTAGCGGACCGCTACGCCACGGCCTCGGATACCCTAGCCGAGCGCCAATATGACCGTCCATGACAGAAGGACAAGAAGGACCACACCGAGTCCTCCCAGTAGAAGGACAAGAAGCGGAAAGGCAAGGAGCTAGTCATGGTAGCAGACTACTCACGGCCCCGAGCGCCGTGAATAGGAGATTACGACAAGGTGATGGACGCGATGTCTTTTCTATCCTAAGGGGAAACATGTTGCCAAAGATTGCTTCACTTTGAAAAGGTTCGCGCGAGAAAGCAACAAGCAGTCGAAACCAGACAAAGGCGATGCAAGCAAGAAGCGGGACCCCCTTGGTGATGATGACTACCAAGAGACTGAGCATGAGCTTAATTACATATTCGGGGGCTCGGCTGCATATGTGTCCAAGCGGAAGCAAAAACTTACCGCTCGGGAGATCAATGCAGTCATGCCGGTGACCCCCCCCCCAATATTTGAGGTGGTCCGAAGTTCCGATCACATTTGACCGCTCCGATCACCCCGACCATGTTCCATACCTAGGGAGATATTATTTGGTGTTGGACCCTATTATTCGTAGTGTCAAATTCAAGAGAGTGTTGGTCGATAAAGGGAGCGGACTCAACGTCCTTTTCTCCAGAACCTTTGACGACATGAAGATCCCTCGCTCTGAGCTAAAGCAAAGCTCATCGCCATTCCATGGGGTAATCCCTGGGACCTCAGCGGTACCACCCGGGCAGATCACCCTGCTTGTACATTCGGTACGAAGGAGAATTACCAGACCGAGTATCTAAATTTCGAAGTGGCTGATTTCGAGATGGCGTACCACGCCATCTTGGGAAGGCCAGGCTTAGCTAGATTCATGGTAGTGCCGCACTACACTTATTTAGTGCTGAAGATGCCGGGGCCAAAAGGCATTATCACGGTTTGTGGTGACGTCAAGCAGTCCTTTATGTGTGACAGGGAGAGCTGCGAACTGGCTGAGATGCAGGAGACATCAGCCCACAAGGAGAAGATTCGACTGGCAGTTGTGGTTCTACAAGACGAAGGAGGCATCCCAACCAAGAAGCAGGCCAAGTCAGGAATAAACCCTGACGAAGGAATCAAGAAGATAGCACTTGACCCGTCCAACTCGGCCAAGACGGCTCTGATTAGGACAGGGCTCGATCATAAATAGGAAGACGCGCTCGTCACCTCCCTCCTGGCAAATAAGGACATCTTTACTTGGAATCCATCTGATATGCATAGTGTCCCTAGGGAGGTGATTGAGCACTCTCTGAACGTTGACGAGAAGGGAAGACCAATCAAGTAACACTCCGGCAGTTCGCACAAGATCGCCGGGATGCTGTCAGGGAGATCACCAAACTTTTAGCTGTTGGCTTTATAAAAGAAGTGTATCATCCCGACTGGTTAGCAAATCCTGTTCTTGTTCGCAAAAAGAATAAAAGTTGATGCATGTGTGTTGATTATACTGATCTCAACAAGGCGTGCCCAAAAGATCCATTCGGGCTGCCTCGCATCGATTAGGTGGTGGACTCAACCGCCGCGTGTGAGCTCCTGAGTTTCCTAGATGCCTACTCGGGGTATCACCAGATCAAACTAAAAGAGGAAGACTACATTAAGACTTCGTTCATTACGACGTTTGGAGCTTTCTGCTACGTCACAATGCCATTCTAGTTGAAAAACGCTGGCACAACTTAACAGCGCGTGATACAACGTGGAGGCATATGTGGATGTTATTGTCAAATCTCGCATAAAGGAGGACGTCATTTCTGATTTGGCTGAGACGTTCGAAAGCTTAAGGGTCTACAAGATGAAGCTCAACCCCGAGAAGTGTGTCATCGGAGTCCCTTCGGGAAAGCTACTCGGATTAATCGTGTCTCATCGCGGTATCAAAGCAAACCCAGAGAAGATCAACGCCATCATGAAGATGAAACCCTTGACTTGCCAGAAGGATGTCCAGAAGCTCACAGGATGCATAGTCGCATGGTCACACTTGACAGATTTATTTCTCGCCTAGGGGTGCTGGGGATGCCATTTTCAAGCTCCTTAAGAAGCAGGACAAATTCCAATAGACTCCCGAGGCACAACAAACTTTTGAGGATCTCAAGACGTTCTTGACCACACCTCTAGTGTTGGTTTCACCGATGCCTGAGGAACCCCTTTTGTTTTACATAGCAGCAACGACTCATGTAGTCAGCGCTGCAATTGTTGTGGAGCGGGAGGAGGCAGGACACCTACAGAAGATTCAACACCCAATTTATTTTGTCAGCGAGGTATTGGGTGAGTCCAAGGTACGGTACCCGCAAATACAGAAATTACTATATGCCATACTGATTACCTCTCGCAAGCTCAAGCATTATTTTCAAGAGTATACGATTTCGGTGGTCACTTCTTTACCGATTGAAGACATACTCCACAACCGGGAGGCCACTGGGAGAATTGCAAAGTGGGCAGTCGAGCTCGGAGCCTTCAAAATTCTATTCAAGTCGCGAACTGCCATTAAATCGCAAGCACTTGCCGACTTCAAGCAGGGTGATCTGCCAATACTCAAGCTCTTCAACCAAGTACAGAAAGATTTGTTGTGCTCGTGATCCACATTGTCCAATACTCAAGCTCTTCAACGGCTGTGGGATCCCGGGGACTTGCACCTCGTGATCAACCAAGTACAGAAAGATTTGTTGTGCATCGACGATAATATGGCTGTGTACTGCTAGTAGGTGCGCAAATTGGAGGACAAATTTGATGGGTTGGAGCTTATCCATGTGCTCCACCGAGATAATGAAGCAGCAGACGAGCTCGCAAGACTAGGTTCCAGTCAGGCATCAGTTCCGGTTGGCGTATTCATTCAAGAGCTTCATAAGCCTACGATAAGCTGGCCGAAGCGAAAGTTTTGGTCATCAACCCTGACTGGACAATTCCCTATTTGAATTATCTATTGAAGGACAAGCTCCCTGAAGATCGCACACAGGCAGAACGCGTTGCCCGCCGGAGTAAAAGCTATGTGGTGGTCGGAGAAGAGCACTTTCAGAAGAACGCCTCTGGAGTACTAAGGCGGTGTATATCAGAATAAGAAGGAAAAAATCTCCTCAAAGAATCCACTCGGGAGTTTGCAGACATCATGCAGCATCAGGCACCCTAGTTGGAAAGGCTTATCGTTAAGGTTTCTTCTAGTTGACGGTAGTAACAGATGTGGAGGACATCGTAAAATGCGTCACGAAGGCTATCGGTTTTTGCTCGGCGAGTCACGTGTCGTGCAGAGGCTGTAAACTATTCAGATCACTTGGCCATTTGTAGTTTGGGGGCTTGACATGGTTGGACCCCTGAAGAAGGCTCAAGGTGGTTTCACTTATCTCTTCGTTGCCATCAACAAATTCACGAAGCAAATTGAGACCAAGCCAGTTGCCACGATCATAGTGGTCAAGGCCAGAGAATTCTTTGAAGAAATTGTGGTCAGATTTGGCATGCTGAATAGAATTATCACAGATAATGGCACTCAATTTAAAGGTGGCGAATTTCAAGATTGGTGTGATGAACTCGACATCAAAATCTGCTTTGCTTCTGTGGGCATCCCCGAAATAATTGACAGGTCGAACGAAACAACAGCATGGTGCTACAAGGATTAAAGGCAAGGATATTTGATCGTCTTAAACCATATACTACATGATGGGTCAAAGAATTGCCTTCGGTGCTTTGGGTGGGGGCTTAGGACTACTCCTTGCAAGGCAACCGGGCAGTCATGTTTTTTCCTAGTGCATGGTTCAGAGGCGGTCTTACCCACTGAGTTGGAATTCGGATCCCCATGGGTTTGGAAATACAAAGAAGTCAAGTTGAAAGAAAACTAACTAGAAGACCTCAACCGACTGGAAGAGGCCAGGGACATCGCAGCAATCCAATTGGCTAACTACCTTCAGGGCTTGCGTCGCTATCACGATCGCAATGTTTGAGGCCGCGCTTTCTCTAAAGCTCAGGACAGTAAATTTAATCTTCCCAAGAGGATCATCTCTTCTTGCTTCTTGGCGGTGATGTGCATGTCCTACATGGCCCCCATACCTTGGCGGTTGTGTGCAAGACGTTGCTGTTCACGCCCCATATACACATCTTCATTTTCAGCAAAAAACTCATCATTTTCACCTTCATTAGCAGCCTATTGAAAAGCAGCATTTAGATTATCTCTTGGACGAATTAGAGCAGCGGCTGCAGCATAATTGAAGGCACCATTTGGACCTCGAGGGACTCGTGGTAGTGGATTTTGTCGTGGAGGAGTATGCTCAATTTGTTCAATCCGGCCTTCAAGTCCACCAAGGTGATTCTCCAAACCGTCTAGACGAGCAAGCACTTGGTCAGTTAGCATTCTTTCAAAAGTGTTTGCAAATTGATTGATTAATGATTGTGACCGAGGAGACAGTGGTGCGATAGGATGTTGATCGACGCCATTAGCATCGTCATCCCGCTGTGTTCCCTCATGAGAAATTCTTGAACCTGACATGGTTAGCGAGAAATAAAAGAACCCTAACAATGCTAATATATGTATATGTGGAACTCACAAGCCCTCAAATCTTTCCAACCAAAGCTCTTACCCTTCTCGAGGATAGCTCGCGTGTTTGCTGGTTCGTGATAACATCACAAGGGAGTTAGTAGAGCGATTGCAAGGTACTAGAACACGCTGATCAATGGTAATTTGTGGAGCTCTAGGAGGGGAGATTTTGTAGCAAAGGAGTAAGCAATCTGTAATCCCAAACATGCGAAATTGAATAAAAGTCCACTCAAGTACTAGTCTTAGTTGCTAATCAGAAAGGTTTCAGGAAGCTAACTCAAACTAGCAGCAAGAGCAAGACTTTGGAACTTTGGATGCAACTGTGCCACCTTCTTCTCTTTTATTTTTTTTTTCAGCGTGGCAGATTTGGACAGCAGTGACAATGACAACAGCTGCTGGAACTTTAAATGGTTGCAGATTTCAATCTACCCAACCAAACTCTGTGAAATTTAACACGAATGTTGGTTTTTGAGTTAGGAATCTAACAAAAGTGGTTTGGATGGATTTGGATTTCTAGAGACAAATATATTCATGTTTTAGTGATTGCTGCATAGGGAAAAACTTTCTAGACGAACTTGGATTTTAGTTCTGACTCTATTTCTTTGAGGCTTCTACCCTCCTTATATATATATATATATATATATATATATATATATATATATATATAGGAAAATGGTTCCATACTCCTGGGTGTACGTACTCCCACCTTCAATATACCATTTAAATGATGTTGTTATACCTCTTTATCCTTTTGAGTATACTCTAATACTGACTATAAGATACTCTAAATTGGGTTCCACGAAAAATTCCATTAAAGTCTACCCTTTATAGCATAATTTGTTTATATATTCCTTTTTACATATAGAAAAGGGTATGTAGCAAAAAAATAAAGGGTTTCGATGAAATTTTTTAGTCATGTCGCATTGGAGTATCTTAGAATTATTATTGAGTGTACCAAAAGTGATAAAATAGTATAAAATATTCATTTAAGTGGTATATGAGAGGTGGGAGTATGTACTAGAGACTGAAAAGGCTTCCTATATATATATATATATATATATATATATATATATATATATTGGAATGATTTCTAGGTTATGATTCAAGAGAAAAATTGATCAGCAACTAGACATGACAAGACGAACAAAAACTCAATAAAGCAAATTGAAATTAACAGATTGAATGGCAAGAACGGGCTAGGAATTAGAATTTTTTGTATAGCGATTTTCTGGACGTAGGTAAAACAAAAATGAAACTACTACTAAAGGATAGAAAAATTCCTACCGGCAACGAAGGCTCTGATACCACTTGATACGCACACGCCTCGACTTAAGATGCATGCGCATGAGTTTGGTCCTGATCTTCCGTCGTAGGAGAAATTTCCGAATGGCGATTTGTGACTTTGACGAAGGGGCGGCTAACCACGATCCAAGATCACAACTAGTAACCTCGCACTTGCTAAACCACTCCTCAATTGGTTATCAACCGTGTCAAAACATGACTGACCTGTTCATGAAGAACGGCTCGAGCAATTCGATGAGAATTGAAAGAGCAACAGCGGAAGAAATCACTCGATGATGAATGATTGAATGAGACTTCGAGTTTTTGGGGCCAACCGGCCTCTACAATAGCAGTAGCTAATCCAAAAATCAAAATCTGTTCTGTGCAGCACCAAGGATAGAATAAAAATAGTCCAATCCCTACAATTGCATGCATGCAGGCTTCCTATTTTGTTGCAGCCACAAAAATAGAAAGTGCTGATTTTCTTTGCTGGTGTGCTATGTGCATGGCTCCTCCCTGTTGGTGCCACAAAATCAGGCCCCAAAATCCTCCCTCACGGCTGGAAAATTGGACCTTCCTTGCATGCAAACCTCCACAAAAATAGCAAGAATTCTCTGTGACTAAAAACAATTGCATGCGACAAAAGATCTCCTTTTCCTTGACATGCAGCCATGTTATTCCCCTCGCGGCTGCATATGTTGAATAAAATTCCTCTTTTCTTTTTCTTCCTGTAGTCCTTTGTCCCTCATAAGAAGTTCTTATGAAACTCCTTCACATGTATAAGTAAACAACATTCATTAGGTAGTATCATCCGTTCTGTAATTAAATAATTAATATGACTAAGAAACAAATTCACCTTTTGTCCGAGGCGTTGTGCATGGGCAAGTGTCATTGGACCTTGCATGGTTATTGGTTCTTCTCACATCCCGGTTGTGGAGTATGTCTCCAATCAGAAAAGAAGTAACCACCGAAATTGCATGCTCTTGAAAATAATGTTTGAGCTTGCGAGAGGTATGTAGTACGGCATACAATAGTTTCTGTATTTGACGGTACCATACCATTGACTTACCCAATACACCTCACTGACGAAATAAACTAGGCGCTGAATCTTCTGCAGGTGTCCTGTCTCCTCCCGCTCCACAACAATTGCAGCACTGACTACATGAGTCGTTGCTGCTATGTAAAGCAAAAGGGGTTCCTCGGGAATCGGTGAAACCAACACTAGAGGTGTGGTCAGGAAAGTCTTGAGATCCTCAAAAGCTTGCTGCGTCTCAGGAGTCCACTGGAAGTCGCCCTGCCTCTTAAGGAGCTTGAAAAATGGCATCCCGAAGCGGAAAATAAATCTGCCAAGTGTGACCATGCATCCTGTGAGCTTCTAAACGTCCTTCTGGCAAGTCGGGGGTTTCATTTTCATGATGGCGTTGATCTTCTCCAGGTTTGCTTCGATACCGCGATGAGACACGATGAATCTGAGTAGCTTTCCCGAAGGGACTCTGAAGACACACTTCTTGGGGTTGAGCTTCATCTTGTAGGCCCTCAAGCTCTCAAATGTCTCAGCCAAGTCAGAGACGAGGTCCTCCTTTATTTGAGATTTGACAATGACATCATCCACGTACGTCTCCACGTTGCGTCTGAGTTGAGTGTGAAAACACTGCTGTATCGCACACTGATAGGTTGCGCTAGCGTTTTTCAACCCAAATGACATTGTGACGTAGCAAAAAGCCCCAAACGACAAGATGAACGAAGTCTTAATGCACTCTTCCTCTTTTAATCTGATCTGGTGATACCCCGAGTAGGCATCCAGGAGACTCAGGAGCTCACACCCGGTGGTTGAGTTCACCACCTGATCGATGTGAGGTAGCCTGAATGGATCTTTTGGGCATGCCTTATTGAGATTGGTATAATCAACACACATGCGCCAACTTTTATTCTTTTTACGAACAAGAATTGGGTTCGCTAACTAGTCGGGATGATACACTTCTCTAATAAAACCAGTAGCTAAAAGTTTAGTGGTCTCCTCCCTGATAGCTTCGTGGCGATCTTGTGCGAACCACCGGAGCCGCTACTTGATAGGCCTTGCCTTCTTGTCAACGTTCAGAGCATGCTCAATCACTTCCCTAGGGACACCATACATATTAGATGGCTTCCAAGCAAAGATGTCTCTGTTGACCTGGAGGAAGGTCATGAGCACGTCTTCCTATTTATGATCAAGGCCTGTCCCAATCAGAGCAGTCTTGGCCGAGTTGGACGGGTCGAGTGCAATCTTCTTGACCCCTTTGTAAGGCTTTATACTTGACTTGGCCTGTTTCTTGGCTGGGACGTCTCCTTCGCATTACTGGACCTCAGCTGCTAGTTGATCTTCTCCCTGTCGACCGACACCTCTTGCATCTCCGCCAGCTCGCAGCTCTCCCTGTCACACACGAAGGATTGCTTGACAACGCCACGAATGGTGATAATGCCTTTTGGCCCTAGCATCTTCAACGCTAGATATGTATAGTGCAGCACTGCCATGAATCTGGCTAAGCCCAGCCTTCCCAAGATGGTATGGTACACCATCTCGAAATCAGCCACTTCAAAATTCAGGTACTCGGTCCGGTAATTCTCCTTGGTACTGAACGTGACCGGTAGGGTTATCTGCCCGAGTGGTACCGCCGAGGTCCCAGGGATTACCCCATGGAACGACGATGAGCCACACTTCAGCTCAGAGCGAGAGATCTTCATGTTGTCGAAGGTTCTGGAGTAAAAGACATTGAGTCCGCTCCCCCTGTCGACTAGCACTCTCTTGAGCTTGACACTGTGAATAACAGGGTCCAAGACCAGAGGATATCTACCTGGATATGGAACATGATCGGGATAATTCGAGCGGTCAAATGTGATCGGAATCTCGGACCACCTCACCCTCAAGTATTGGGGGTCACCGGTATGACTGCATTGATCTCCCGAGCGGTAAGTTTTTGCTTCCACTTGGACTCATATGCAGCCGAGCCCCCAAATATGTAATTGAGCTCGCGCTCAGTTTGCTGGTAGTCATCATCTTCTGGGGTGTCCCGCTTCTTGTTGGCCTCACCTTTGTATGGGTCTGACTGCTTATTGCTTTCTCGCGTGAACCTTTTCAATGTGAAGTAATCCTTGGCTGCATGTTTTCCCTTGGGATGGAAAGAACATTGGGCGTCCATTAGCTTATCATAATCTCCAGACCGTGGCGCTCGGGGCCGACCTCGATCTGCTTCTGCGACTAGCTCCTTGCCCTTCCGCTCCTTGTCCTTCTACTTGGAGGACTTGGCGTGGTCTTTCTTGTCTTTCTGCCGTGGATGATCATCTTGGCACTCGGCTAGGGCATCCAAGGCCGTGGCATAGTGGTCCGCTAATGCGAACATCTCCTTCACCATAGTCGGTGGCTTCCGGGACATCTTCTTGATCAGGTCAGCGTCACTGACACCTTTCTGGAAAGCCGCTATGACTACCGCATCTGACTTGTCCCGAATCATGTTCTTCTTCTGCATGAAGCACCGGATGAACTCCCGAAGAGACTCATTTTTCTTTTGATGGAGTTGGTATAAGTCCCACGGGGTGCTGGGCCTCTCATAGGTGCCCTAGAAATTTGTGATGAATTACTCAAAGATCTCCCCAGGAATCTATCGAATTCTCTGGAAGTCCCATGAGCCAGGTCTGAGCTGATGGGGTGAGCGTGACTGGCAAGTAGTTTGCCATGACGTTGTGGTCACCTCCGGCCACCTTGACTACGAGGGCGTAAACCTGCAGCCAAGCCTCTGGATCCCTCTCCCCGTCGAACTTGACGATACCCTTAGGGTTGAAGCCTTCGGGTCATACCACTCGGTGGAACCGAGCGGTAAACGCATGGACCCCATCAATGGATCCATCATTGCGTCGTGGTGGAGACCAGCGTGGCAGAGTTCTGACTCGGCGGTCTTCATTGTCACTCCGGCCACGGCGGTGGTGGTCCCTGCGATTGTCGCGATTATCACGCCGATCATTGCAGTTGTCTTGGCCGTCATGGTCAATGCCGAAACGCTCTTAGTCATTGTCGCGCCGGAGCCGTTCATCGTCTTCTCGCTCACGCCGCTTGGCATTAAGGTCCAAACAGAGGTCGCGGTTGAGACTTCGACGGGTGTCTTCATCCCGGTGGGACTCGTGCCGACTGCGGGCTGTCCATCTGCTGGCAGTCTGAGTACTGTGCGAGTGCAGGGGTGCGTCATCTCTGCTGGATCTCCCTGATTGTGCAGAATCGCTGCCACCATCAGCATGGCCTTAACTTGGGCCATGATCGGGGCTGCAGGGCTATCGGCTCCGAGCATTGGGCCCAGGGTGTCGAGGAGTGTCTTGGAGGAGACGATGTTCTGCTGCGGTGTATGAAAAACAGCTTGGTCCCCAATTTTTGCCTGCAAGATGTCCTTGTTGACGTTGTGGGCACGGGTTCGGAGAGACCTCGCACGCACTTCTTGGGCGTCATGGCGAAGACGATCTGCCTCCACAGCTTCTTCAACATCCCGCTGGCGTTGGGAGTCAATCCGTGGGTCTTCGATTACATAGACGCCACGGAAACCATGGCAACTTCCTGCGCTGCTCTCCGACTCGGCCTCCGAGCTGAAGGAGCAAAGAGGAGATAGATCGAGTTGATCACCGAATCTGAATGGGGCGCTGCTAATGAAGCCCACCACTCAGGATCCGTCCTTGGCTAGGTCCTCACCATATCTGATTCGGGAAGTAAGGCCCCAGCTTACTACTTGTGAGTAGATGGCCGTGGCGATCCCCAACCCGAACGGAAGTCTGGATGAAGAACCGATGGAGTCCCTCCCAGATCGGATCTGATTTGAGTCTGAGAGAGCAAGCTTACTGAGGTTGTCAGTGATGAAGTCCAGGCTCCCGAAACGGAAAACCTGGCCATTAGCGAAGGTGACGGTGATTTCGCCGATTGCTACCATCGAGCTTGATGAGATTGATCTTCGCGCTTCCCCTACCTGGCGCGCTAACTGTCGATGTTTATTGTCGGCAATAATGATTATGGGGCTAGGCGTTGGATCCAAACTTGATGGTAACACGACTGCGGTTTATACAGGTTCAGGCCCTCATGGAAGAGGTAATACCCTAGTCCTGTACTCTGGAATTATGATGGTCTATCATAAATAGGAAGACGCGCTTGTCACCTTCCTCCAGGCGAACAGGGACATCTTTTCTTGGAAGCCATCTGATATGCCTGGTGTCCCTAGGGAGGTGATTGAGTACTCTCTGAACATTGACGAGAGGGCAAGACCGATTAAGCAATGGCTCTGGTGGTTCGTGCAAGATCGTCGTGATGCTATCAGGGAGGAGATCACCAAACTTTTATCTGCTGGCTTTATAAAAGAAGTGTATCATCCCGACTGGTTAGCAAATCTGCCGGGTGCGAGCTCCTGAGTTTCCTAGATGCCTACTCAGTGTATCACCAGATCCGCCTAAAGGAGGAAGACTGCATTAAGACTTGCCAGAAGGATGTCCAGAAGCTCACAGGATGCATGGTCGCACTCGGCAGATTTATTTCCCGCCTAGAAATGCGGGGGATGCCGTTTTTCAAGCTCCTTAAGAAGTAGGACAAATTCCAATGGACTCCCGAGGCACAGCAAGCTTTTAAGGATCTCAAGACATTCCTGACCACAACTCCAGTGTTCGTTTCACCGATGCCCGAGGAACCCCTTATGCTTTACATAGTAGTAAAAACTCATGTTAGCGATGCAATCATTGTGGAGCAGAAGGAGGCAGGGCACCTGCAGAAGATTCAACACCCAGTTTATTTCATCAGTGAGGTATTGGGCGAGTCCAAGGTACGGTACCCGTAAATACAGAAATTACTATACACCATACTGATTACCTCTCGCAAGCTCAAGCATTATTTTCAAGAGCATACAATTTCGGTGGTCACTTCTTTTCCGATTGGAGACATACTCCACAACCGGGAAGCCACCGGGAGAATTGTAGAGTGGGCAGTTGAGCTCGGAGCCTTCGAAATTTTATTCAAGCCACGAATTGCCATCAAATCACAAGCACTCGCTGACTTCACCACCGAGTGGATAGAACTGCAAAATCCCACAGCTGTCGAAGTGAGTATTGGACAAATGTACTTCGATGGTTCTCTCATGCTCAGCGGCGCGGGGGCAGGTATAGTGCTCATCTTTCCAAGAGGCAAACAGTTGAAATACGTTCTTCAAATTCATTTTCCAACATCAAACAATGCCGCCGAGTACGAGGCACTCATCCATGGGTTCCGTATCGCCATATCGCTCGATATCCGATGATTAACGGTTCGCAGGGACTCACAGCTCGTGATCAACCAAGTACAGAAAGATTGGTCGTGCATCTGCTACAATATGGCCATTACTGCCAGGAGGTGTGCAAATTGGAGCACAAATTTGACAGGTTGGAGCTTATCCATGTGCTCTGCCGAGATAATGAAGCAGCAGACGAGCTCGTAGGATTAGGTTCCAGTCGAGCAACAGTTCTGGCTAGTGTATTCGTTGCAGAGCTTCATAAACCTAGTCGAACAAGTCGGAGGAAAAGCTGGCCGAGGCGGAAATTTTGGTCATCAACCCTAACTGGACAATTCCCTATCTAGATTATCTGTTGAAGGACAAGCTCCCTGATGTTCACACACAAACAGAATGCATTGTGCGCCGAAGTAAAAGCTATATAGTGGTTGGAGAAGATCTCTTTCGAAAGAGTGCCTCTGGTGTACTAAGGCGGTGTATATCAAAGCAAGAAAGAAAGAATCTACTCAAAGAAATCCACTCAGGAGTTTGTGGATATCATGCAGCATCAAGCACTCTACTTGGAAAGGCTTATCGTCAAGGTTTCTTCTAGTCGATTGCTGATATAGATCTGAGAAGGACATTGTCCGTACATCTGAAAGGTGCCAGTTTTCGCTTCTACGGATACACATGCGGCGTGGGGTGAAGACTATTTCGATCACCTGACTCGGTCCCCTAGACTTTGAAGATGACAAAAAAGAATAATGAAGACAAACTACTTGCTGTGGACAAAAGGAGAAAGGAGCCAATAACTTACTCGAACCAGTCGGGCACATTCAATAGTGTGCTCATATAGCTCCCTCCTCTCCTTCTCCTCTGCCTCATCGTCGACAGCCTCCCACTCACTCCCCTCATTGCACCATGTGGCTCGAAGTGGAGATTTGGGGTGTGGGGGCGATTGCGGCTCTCGAGGAGTTTCCTCCACTAGAGTGGAGGAGTAGGCGATGGGCCCTGGGCCATCGAACTCGCGGTTGGCTCAAGGCGAGGTGATAACGAGAACGGCTTTGATTCAGGGACAGCTCCGGCGTCCTTGGGTGTAGCAGCAGTCAGTGAGGTCACCTTGGCCTGGTCAGGAATGTCCTTAGGTTTGGTTTCCTGAGGTGTCCCAACCAGCGCGTCCACAGGGACATCATCAGAAGGCTTCCAGTTAAAGGGAGTGGTCAGGACATGATCCCACAAAACAAGAGTAAGAGTTAATGGGAAAACTAACCTGTTAGACTTCTTTATTTTTATTCTGAGCCCTTTTCCGAGTGGTTGAGCCACTTGTGGAGGAACCCGGCTACGCACTAGACCTTGGAGGCGACGGCGCTGACCATGTGGTACGCTGAGCCCCGGGCTCCTAGAACGTCGGCCCCTGGCCGGGTGTTGAGGACTCGGATGCCCCTTAGCCGCTGGCTTCTTCCCCTTCTTAGCACTCGGCTCCTCAACCAAGGGAATGGTAGGTCGCTTCTTCCTAGCACCCTTGTGCTGAGGGATGTCAAGGAGCGGAGCGTCAGAAAAGAAAGCACATCGCTCCTATAGATGACAACAAGCACAGAGTCAACTAAAAATCACTCAGAGATCAAAGATCAAATACTGGAGGGCAAAAGATATCTACCTGAGGAGGGAGACACTTCATGTTAAAGGGCTTCAGACACCCATCGTTGTGGATTTGGGTGCCCGGGGTGAAGAAGTCGCCCAGCCGATTGAACAACACTTCATCCGGGATTGGCTCGGGAACTTCTCGAGTGGGGTCAGATTCCCCTCTGTACTCGAACCCTAGATGGACTCGCTCATTGAGGGGTTGCACTCGGCGGATGGCAAAGCTAACTACAATACCAACTCCGGTCAGGCCCTCCTCCTTTAGCTTGTTGTTTATTCCCAGGAGCTCCTCGACTTGCTCCATTTTGCTATTAGAGGGAACCGAGACCCAAGAAGAAGAAAATTTGGGCGATTGTCTGACGAAAGAAGGAAGAAAAAGATCGAGATTGGCGCAATAGAACCATTCCTGGTGCCAACCCTTGTTGAAGGTTTTGAAGGGGATAGAGAAATAGAATTTCTTTAGTCCATCGCGCAACTAGAAGTCGGCACCCCCAATCACCTTGGGAGCGCTCTTGCTTGGATAGGGTTTGAGAAGAAAAAGGTGGCAAATGAGATTGAAGTGGGGGGAATGCCGATGAATGCCTCGCAGAGATGGAAAAAAATGGAAATTTTCAAGATGGAATTAGGGTTCAAATGAATCAACTCAATTCTGTAGAAATTGAGAAGGTCGCTAGGGAAAGCGCAGGCAGGTAGACCAAACCCGCGCTAGAAAAAGGATTCAAAAACAATGATCTCCTTAGGTTGAGGGGTGGGAGAAGACTCACCCACCGCCGGGCACCTAGAAATCAACTCTAGCGCTGGGAGGACTCCGGTGGCAACCATCTCCTCCAAGCGCTCCTTCGTTGTCACCGAGGTAGCCTAATCCTTGGATGAGGATGGTGCGGAGGCATTCTTGGAGGGGGACGAAGACATCTTCGACACAGATAGAGGCGGCACGGGATCTGGAGCACGATGGTGGCTAACCCTAGTGGTGGAACATGCTGTGGATTTTAGAAGACGAAGAGACAAGTGTGCGCAGTGGAGGCTAAAACCCTTTTCTCGCATTAAGTCTCGTATTTAAAGGAAGCGGTGCTAGGTTTTCACCCTTGGGTGGGAGAAGCATTTTAACTTCCGCGAAAATGGTTTGGGCCTAACCTAGGGTATGCCCCATGATGAGCCGCCAGCTGTGCACCGCAATAGTCGTGCATAGGTACCACTCGGCCAAATCTATTTTCGGATATGGTACGCCCCATGATAGGCCAACTGCCAGTCACCGTGACAAGCGGGATTTGGGTACCTACTGAACCAAATTAAAATGTCTTCTCATAATATGCCCCATGTTGGGTCGACTGCCAGTTACCGCACAAGTCAGAATCGGATATTGCAAGTTGCTTCTAAGGTTTTTCAGGGTACACCCCATGATAGGCTGCCAGCTGTACATCGTGACAAACGGGCGCAGATACCACTCGGCCAAACTAGGGTACACCCCATGATGGGTCGCCAGTTGTACACCGCAACCGTCGGGTGCAGGTACCACTCGACCAAGGCCAATTTAAACAATGATACGCCTTAGGATGGGTCGACTACCAGTATCCTAATGGTTATACTGGGTACCACTCAGAAATTCCTACATGTGGATCTCTACTGAGTCCTTCACAATCTCCTTGCCCGCAACAGAGCACTTGGCATAGAGAGGAGACCAGTCGGGAAGCTGCGTCAAGACCTGGAAGCACTCGACGTGAAGCACGACTTGGCTGGAACGCGACCAAAAAGGCGGCAACTCGTTCGCATAGCACTTGGGGGCTACTGTGAAGTACATGGGACCCAGGTATCTACATGACCAGCCGCGAGGACCACCCAGGAAGGGATGGGCTGAGCCAACTACACAGAGACGGGCACTACCCGGACTAGAACCGCTGTATCCAACAAGGAAGGGCTAAAGATAGAAACCGACCTTGAATAGGAAAGATACGATTGTAATCCTAGATGCTAATATATTTGGTTAAAGATAGAATCTCCACCTTGTAACCGACTAGGACTCTTCCTTGCAAATGCGCCCCTCCACTATATAAAAGGGATGGGGAACCCTAGGAAGGGATCATCACATTCACACATTGAGATAGATCATCATAATTCTAGAGTACAAGACTAGGGTATTACCTCCACCGCGAGGACCTAAACGTGTATTGTCGGCGTACTTTGCACCAGGGTACCCTCTCTGCCACTGTCAAAAGGGGCCACAGGTGCCGAAGCTCAACAGCCTGGCGAGCAGGTGGGCGAGCAAGCCCTGCTGCCGGGCGACCGCATCGCATGGCAACCTGGTGAGTAGGTGGGTTTGGTGCATGAGAGAGGAGGGAGACAAAAAAAGGAGGGAAAACCAGAAGAAAGGAAGGGAAGAAGAACGACTAGGGAGTTCAAGTAGAATTTGAGGTGGAGATTGTGCACTTGTAATCCTCCCAGAACACATTAACAAATGCCGAAGCAGGACGTAGGGCTATTACCCACAACGGGGGCCCGAACCTGGGTACATCGACACGTTCTTTAATCTTTGCTCGTGTGGATCCCTCGGGAGAGCCCATAGGTGTCCATCCGTGAAGATCCCCTCTATCGAACCTCGGGTCCCTTCGAGGAACAATAGGTGTGCATCCGTGAAGATGCCTCAATTTCCATAAGATTCTTGAGAAGGCGGCAACCACACCGATCTCGATCTGTTCGCACGATCTATTCAGCACGGGCTACTACCCCGATGGTGTTACCAGCCGGTAGGGGTAATGCATGGCATGAAACAAAACGAGCACAAACTAATCTTTTGATCGTGTAGAACCATCAACTCATACATCCAATGCGTGAGGCCCCTCGAGAAGGTTGCACGCACGCGGCCTCGATCTGTTGGCTAATATCATAGATGGCACATGACGGACGTCCAGATGGTGTTTCCAGCCGGTATGGACCAGTCGCGACATGATCTAGATAAAGTACGAACTAATCTTTTTGGCCTCGTAGCACTACCAACTCGTACCTCATGAACCCTATACCGATTGATCACATCAACCCGTGAATAACCTAACAACATATCAACATATGCGTAGCATCCAGATCCAAGACAACGCAAGATCAGCTCTGATACCACTGAAGGGAACGCGTAGTCTACGCTAGCCGAAAACAAAATTTTCTACGCATTCAACCAGGATACATGCAAGTAGTAGATCATGGATCATTACCCTTGGAGCACGTTAGCAGCGGAAGAAGAGTGGGTGAAGCGTCCCCGCAAACTCCAAAGTACTGTAGTAGAGGCCGGAGTTGATCGTCTCCTCCTCGAGATCGCGCCGCATAACGCCAGTAGAGAAGTAGAGCGTTCTCGCCAATCAAAGACCGAGGCGGATGCAGCGCCTCTCTGGTATCCACATGTCGGTGGTGGAGCGTGCGTGCGGCAGTGCTAGCACCTTGTATGACAACTAGGGTTTTGGCGAGGAAAGGGAGTCGACGGCTAGGGTTTCATGGTGGAAGGAAAAACTCTTTTCTGCAGCACCACCCCACGCCCCTTTATATAGAGCGCACGCTAATGGGCCTTCTATGATATAAGCCCATTAGGAACCTCGTCCCCGCAGATCCATATCTGTGAAACCCACTAATGGATCCTAATCCATTTTAGCATGTTCCAACCCGTTAAGTGTGCGACCCGTTAGGTTCATGCGCAAACGGCCATGGTCCTGGAAACCTATTTTCCTGACCATCAGACAACAGTGGTTCCTAGCAGGACATGTTGTCCCCCGAATGCACAGAGTGATCATATCGGCTGAACCTTGATATACTCATATACCGATCCTTTTGCCACGCGATACTAGTCAAGCTCAAGGCAAGATGCATGCCATCCTTGTGGTAGCTCGACCCATTCACTCGTCAATGTAATGGATATAATTCATGATTAACACTTTAATCACTTTGGCATGGCCATGCACTTTTCCTTATCCATCCACATCGAGGGGCCCAGAGATATCTCTCCCGTTATCAAGGAGGGGCAAATTCCATCTTGATCTCTTATATCTCACGTCATGTTTCATGGCATACCCATAAGCTACCTTTATAACTCCCCTGCTATGGAGAAGCGTTTGATAGTCCCAAAGTATACAATTACACATGCTGAGAATCAATAAGAATCTCAGGTCAAAGAATCGTATAGGTATACCACTCGAGACTACACCCTGATGGCACTTCTAAGATATCAATCTCATCAGTGTCTCGGAGCGGGTCTATCCAACCCCATGTTCTCTAACATGTGCCCACATTATTGATTTGATATCTCCATATCTATGATATGTGAAACATTACCATCAATCAATACATGTCTTTGGTCGGATCACTATTGTCTCACATAATGATATGTGACCGAGGATCGTTTAGAATAATATCATATAACCAATGTGTTTCACAATTAAGTCATACTCAATGAACAGCGGGTGACATTTATTCATGGGCCGATAAGTACATGAATATAGACGTATGATACAATCGTCTCACATGATCGCCTCTAGGGCATATCACCAACAGAAGGATGCTAGAGCATTGGTCTGAACTAAACCCCCATCATGGCACAGTCTGGGGGGTTGGTCGCCCGGGGACTTAGGCAAACAAACACGGACAAACATGCTCCGAACAGGCATTCAGGTAAGCGCAAAAGATAACCATTTCATTAAGTTTGCGAAAAGATGTATCTACATGGTTACAGTAAAAAAGAAAGGAACAAAGAAAACAAGAAGGGCTGCTCGGGCCATCATTCTTCATCGGCGACTTGGATGTGCCTGGGGTCATCCGCCGCCTCCTCCTTCACCATCGCCTCGTCGAGGGCTGGGTCCTCCACCGTCATCAGCCCCGCCACGTACTCCGAGGCTACGCACACATGAGCTTGTGCCTGGGCCTCGTTGCCTTCGATGCCGGCCACAGTGGACATGGCGTCGAAGGCGGTGGCGTGGCTGGCACAGCAGGCCAGCACATACCCCGCGGTGGCGACGGCGACCTCCCACCCCTCTCTAGCGGAGTGGGCGGACAAAGCGGCGGGCAGGTCGGCGAGAGCTTCGACGACGCGGGTGACGATGAGGGCGTACTACATCATCAAAGACTCCAGTGGATCACTCAACTCCACCCCCAGGGACCGCAGGCACCTAACCATGCAATTGTACACAGGACAGAGCATGACGGTAAGGTTGTGCAGCGAGCGGCGCAGTTCGTCTTCAGCCCGCTTCCGTCCCCCCTCGGCCTCCTCCGTCCAGGCGAGTAGGGCTGCCGTACTCGCCTTCTCTGGCCTTGAGACCACCCTTCTTTCCACATCTGCGCCCGGCTCTTGCATGACCGCCCATCTGCTAGCCCAACTGTGCCTCTTGCTGGGTGGCTGTCGTGAAGAGGGTGCCCATTGAAGCATGAACGCTGCCAAGCTCAGTGAGCAGTGCTGCTAGCCAAGAGACGGGGGTGGCGAGAGCGCTCGACGAAGGGCTGGTGGAGGAGCTAGTGACGGCGATGTCCCCATGGACCACCTCCGGGGTGCCGGGCGGACCACGAGCAGGATCTCCGGCTGCTAGGGCGGGTGCCTGGCCTTGCGTAACATTGCTGAGGGCCGTCCTTGGGAGCGTCGGGAAGCGGAAGGAAGACGTAGGAAGGTTAAGTCCTCCCTGCGGAGCAGAAGGGAGGGCTCTCGATGCCGATGGAGCAGGAGCAAACGAAGTCGGTGCCGGTGGAGCAGAAGCAGATGAAGTCGGCGCCGAGGGAGGAGCTGAAGACGTCGCTACAGCGGAAGAAGACCCTGTTCCAGCCGTGCTCGAAGGCGCGATGGAACTGGAGGGGCCGGCCGTCCGGTCATCGGTGTGAGGCCTCTTAGGGTCTGCACCCGAGGCGTCCGAGGAGGACGGCCGCTTGCCTATGCTCCGGTCATCCACCTGGGTAGGGTCCCTGATCGTCAGGGGACCGTGAGGCGGCAGCGTCGTGGGCCCGATGGAGTCCATCGCACGGAGCGACTTGATGATCCGAAGACGTTCCGTGAACTCCAGATCGCACAATGGCTGGGCGTCGACCAGGAAATCTGAACCACCTAGCGTTGGCGGGACTAGCCCGCCCAGCCACTTGACGATGGAAGGAGCATACAAATTCCCTGTGCCTAAAGAAAAAGAAAGGGTTACCGACTGATGGTGACCATGTGAAATCAGAAGAAAAGAAGAATAGGAACTTACGGCCCGGGTAGTTATGGGTTATGTCGTCAACACCCGTATACTGCCACGCCACTCGAGCGTGCCAACGGAGGGGCTGATCCTCCGGATCATGAAGTCCCGGACCACCAGCGCCCCGATCAGCCTAGAGTCCCATAGCCGGTCGATGCGGGCCACCATTGTCTGGAGCTCAGTCGTCTCATCGACGGGCGAGCCCCAGTTCTCATTGTCCTCCGCTGGTGCGGAGGGTATCCCCAGGGTGTCAAGGCTGCTATCGTCACCGGTATATAACCAGTCGCTCTGCCACACCTTCGCTTGGTCTTAAATGCAGAAGGGATGTGGGAGGCGAATCCGTCGCGAAGATGGATATGGTAGCTCCCGACCCACCATCGGTGGAGCCGTGGAGAGAGTAGAAGTACCGAAAGAGAGGGAGATTTGGCATCACGCCCACGAACAGCTCGTAGAGGTACGCGAAGGTGGAGAGGGCCAGGACGACATTGGGGGTAAGGTGAAGATGGTGGATTTCGTAGAAGTGGAGGACGGTGAGAAAGAATTTGGAGAAAGGCGGGACCAGGCCCGCCAACATCGCCCAGGAGAAGATGACGATCTCTCCGGCTTCACATTGTGGTGTAGAGGTGCCGTGATGCAGTCGAAGAGAGCCTTCGGGAGCGATCCGGGAGAGCCTCGCTTGCCTCTCCCCGTCAACAGTCGAGGCAAGGAAAGTCTGCGCTATTAGAACAGAGCAAGGGTTATAGGCAAGGAAGTCGGAGCAGCCAAGGAAGAATACGAAGGAGTCCAAAAAGAGTGTGAACTGTCAGCCCTGGGCGCACGTATTAATAGGTTTCTTGCGATGGCGGTTCGTGAAAAGATGAAAGTGCGTGACGCTTCTGGTCCCGAGTGAATCTTGGCGGAGCGGAGAGAAATTTGGAAGCGGTTGCATCTGCGCAGTGGTGGATCCGTCGAAACACGTCAGCATTAAAGAGGTCTGAAAAGGCTAGCGCGTGCTCTAGGACGAGCCCAGGGGCTAATGTCGGTGTACTTTGTGCCAGGGTACCCTCTCCGCCACTGTTAGAAGGGGCCACAGGTGCCGAAGCCCAACAGCCTCGTGAGTAGGTGGGCGAGCAAGCCCTGCTGCCCAGCGACTGTGCCGCGTGGTAGCCTGGTGAGCAGGTGGGCGATCAAGCCCTGCTACTGGGCGACCGCGCCGCGTGGCAGCCTAGCGAGTAGGTGGGCGAGCAAGCCCTACTGCCAGGCGACCGCGCCGCGTGGCGGCCTGGCGAGTAGGTGGGCGAGCACACCCTACTGCCGAGCGACCGCGCCGCATGGTGGCTCAGTGGCGGTGGGCGAGCAAGCCCTCGCGAGCGTCGCGCGGCGTGGCGGTGTGGCGGCGGTGGGCGATCAAGCCTGGCGCCAGCGTGAGCAGCGTTGCGGTGGCGGCAGTGGCGAAAGCACGCCTGCTGCCGGGTGACTGGGCCGCGTGGCGGCCTGGCGAGCAAGTGGGCGAGCACGCCCTGCTGCCAGGCGACCGCGCTATGTGGTCGAAGGAGCCAGGGGGTACATCGCCGGTCAGGCATGAAGATGTACGTCGGCAAAATAGGGAGCTTCACCCTGAAGTCTTCTCCCCCGACAACCCGTGTCAGGACCATTAAATGCGTGTGGCTTCACTGATGACATGATAGCTTATCCCTCTGACGTACTGCACCTAACAAGTCCTATATAGGTCATTTCCCGAGTGGACCGGGCGGAGTTAGACGATGGTGCAAAGAATGAGGCCAGAGGATGGGGCTACAGTGACTGATGTAATAAATGAAGTGTAATCATTGCGATGTCGTCCTTCTTACCTGCCCGAGCCCGCCCGACCTATATATGGGGGGTTCGGTGCATGGGAGAGGAGGGAGACAAAAAAAGGAGGGAAACCAGAAGAAAGGAAAGGAAGAAGAACGACTAGGGAGTTCAAGTAGAATCCAGGGTGGAGATTATGCACTTGTAATCCTCCCAGAACACATTAACAAAGGCCAAAGCAGGACGTAGGGTTATTACCCACAATGGGGGCCCGAACCTAGGTACATCGACGTGTTCTTTAATCTTTGCTCGTGTGGATCCCTCGGGAGAGCCCATAGGTGTCCATCCGTGAAGATCCCCTCTATCAAACCTTGGGTCCCTTTAAGGAACAATAGCTGGCCGATGAAAAATGCCAACATGTATAAACCCGTGTCTTGTGTTACCATCGAGTTTGGATCCAGCGCCTAGCCCCATAATCATTATTGCCGACGAGAAATATCGATAGTAACCTAACCGACAAATTGCAATGCTTCATTGTAAAGCTCTATAGCACATTGCAAGCTAGTTGGAAGATCACCCCACATCTCCAATGTTTGCTTCTTCATGTGTGGGTTGTTATAGTGCTACCCTCCATTATGCTTCATGATCTCCAGCATGCACGCCTGTTGCATTAGAAAGATACGGTTGGCCCTTTCAACTGGGTATTGCTCAAAAGCTTGAGTAACCTTTGCCACAATTTCATCGATATTTGTTGGAGTTCCCTTCTCAAACACATTTAGATCAGTTGAGTTTGGAGGCTGGCATGTTAGTCGTATGTCCCAACCATCTACTTGGGCAGCTTGGATAAAATCTAGCTCATCAACGGCAATGTGCGTCCTGGCGTTGTCCTGCTGGATGAAGATGGGCATCCCTCTTTCTTGGGCTAGCCACTTTGCCTTGATAGTAGGCAAGACTTTGTCCATAAGGAATTGTCGGCTAGTTTCCTTGGTAACCGGCGTCATTGCCTTAGTTATCAAGGTACCTATATGCGAACAAGATTAGTGTATGTGCCATAATTCAATTAATTAAAATATGTAAATTCTTTTTATGCATATCATACCTCTATCCCTATTTGCTCTCCTTCTCTTGGCTGGCTCAACATATGTGAAGGGAAATATGCCAATTTTACCATAAAAAATGCAGATATGATGCTCGTCAAATCTGGGTCGAGTATCAACAGCAAGGAACATAACCATTTCTATAAAATTTTTGCTTTTAACCTCCCTTTTCCGATCTTGGTTCCTCGAGGTGCAAATAATATTTTTGGTTTTGCCTTGTTCTGTAGAACCACTTTTCATCAATGTATATGATGTTATATATTGTTTTGAATGTAGGAGCATTCGATATAGTATGTGGTTCTAGCATCAATAGGCAATACTGCACATAAGCGATCTTATTTTCATTGGTCAAGCTAAACTTCAAGTCATTGATGTGCCGGTGAAATTTACCTTCCTTTCAACGGTTATGAAGTGTGCTCTTCTTCACACTTAGTGCTTCGGCAAGATCTCGGAGGGTTGTGCGCTCCCTGAAAGGCACATTTTTTATTGCTTCCAAGTTTATTTCTACTCTTTTGCGACCAACGTTGTTAATCAGCTTGCTAACAACACCATCTATCCCTCCCTTTTCTTGCCCATTTTGCCACACTTGCTGCACAAGTCTTTGAGGAACATCATATTTCAGTGCAACATGTTTAGAAACTCCTCAGCAGAGCACAGGTGGATCTGTTCTCGCCAGTAGCTCCATATATATGGCGATCTTTAGTTCATCAGAGTAGTACCTCCGCTTTCTCACGTTAGAACCTTTAAAAGACAAAGCAAGATGCAATGACAGCAAAATCGCTAGAAAAGTTTACAACCACAAGGAGATCAAGGAGTACCTAAGTTCAGATCAGTTCCATGGCCGGCATCATGCATTTGATCCTCCAATCCTTCCTCTTCCTGCTCATCATCATCACTCACTTCTGCCTCCACACCACTGTCACTTTCATCTCTAGCCGTAGCACCAGTGCTAACTTTGTCGCCATCATCCCACAGCATGTGGTAATCGAGCTCATGAACAGGACCTTCCCAATCATCAATAGCATTCCAATCAATGGGCTCGTTTAAGTCCTAATTGGGTGGCTCAAGATTGAGGTCCCAATCGAAGGCAACCATGGATCAGTAGAGAGAGGCAGGGAAGAGAGGCAGTGACAAGCTATACAGGTTCAGGGCGATATATAGTGCCATGGCACCGCTGCTCAAGTTCAAATTTTCGGCAAGGTTGGCACAATAGTTTTGATGAATTTGGAGATCGTTTTCAATCTTGTTTTGTGCAATAGTTTCGGCAAGGTTGTTAGCTTGTTTGGCGCAGTAGAATTTCACGATCAATCTACATGCATGTAGTTTCACATAGGCGCGTGGCGTGGTTGCTATCATGATCAATCTGCATGCATGTTGTACTCCATAAGCGGTGAGTATCACACAAGTGCGCGGCAAAGAAACTAGGATCGCAAATTGGGTAGTCGCATGCCACGCGGGCGCTCATGCAAATCAACTCCATAAGCGGTGAGCGCACGACGCGGGGATGGCGGCCAAAAACAAGGCGACGTTGCGGCCAACACGACACGGATTAAATGGATTACGCTACGATTACATCCCACATTGGTCTCGATGCCCAAGCCAAATACGTCGATCTTTGCTGGACGGAGGGAGCACTGTGTAAAACTCACTTACAAGTGGTTTCATGTATATTTTCATGTCAATAGATTCAGATCCTCTACCATTTTCTCTGAATGGCATTGGTGCCATTACTTCCCACAACCAGAGTTTGGGGAACCGGAATTGGTCCCAAAAGGAGAGGAGGCCCGGTTGCTGTTTATCTATGACATTGGTTAGAACCTGTCGGTTCCTTGTTAATTTTTTTCAATATTATGTTTTTCAATATTTGAATTTTGGGATATAAAATAGGTGCAATTATAAGCCTATGGGTATATAAGATAGATTTAAAAGAGACGTTAGGAAGGTGAACTGAAACCTAGGTACCAAATCAGCCCCAACCGATTTGGCCTTTTCATGGGAAACCGACTGGTTTTGGTCAGTTTTTGGAACCCTACCCTCAACCATCGAATCCAAATGATTGCCATTGGTCTGGTAATATTGGAAGAGTATGTTTTAGGAAAAATTGCAAAAAGTCCCATAAGTAAAAAAAAAGTGTTTTGACATGTCCCCGTTCACGCTCTCTTCCTGCAGACTTAGCTATTTCATTTGTTGACATGTGTTAACAGATAGAGGTTCTTATGTAAACTAGATAAGTTAGTTATTGATATTCTATTCTGAAGCCATTGCCAAGATGGAATGTTCACCATCCGGCATGCGCAAGGTTGTTGCATGTTATTGTCAATGTAAGCTTGGCTAACTACATAAATTATCTAGAGACCAGTTGGCTCTCCTTAAGCTACCTATTTGTTTTCTGTGCATGGTATCAGAACCATCCAGCGATCAACATGACAAGCTCAACATCCACTACCGTGAACAGCTTGACACTTGCGCCGGCCACAGCATCCATCTCGGTAGGAGTTCTTCCAACTTCATCATTCAACCACTTCATCAACATAAAGCTTAATTAGGAGAATTATCTCCTTTGGAAGGCGCAGATTGTGCCATATCTACGTGGCTAGAATCTCCTGGGCTATGTAGATAGCACAATCCAAGTGCTGACAACTCACATCACGTAGACCGATGAAGGTGGTGTGCAACAGGTGCCTCACCCTACATATGCGCAATGATGCCAACAAGATCAACTTGTTTTGAACGCCATTCTCTCCTCACTAAGAGAAGAAATTCTCGGGCATGTCCTGTTCATGACTTCATTGACTGAGGTGTGGCATGCACTGGAGCACTTGTTCAGCTCTAGATCATGGGCGAGGATGATGCAGATTAGGATGCAACATGCAAATCTTCAGAAGAGCAAGTCTAGCATCACTAAATACTTCTTAAAGGCCAAGTCATTAGTTGACACCATAGTGTCCATAGGGCGTTGTCTTGATGGAGATGAAATTGCCACCTACATGCTTATAGGTCTCGGCCCAGAGTACGACTCCTTGGTGACCTCAATGACAACACGCACTGAGGCTATCACCCTGAGCAACCTGTATGCTCACCTGATGGGCTTCGAGCTATGCATTGATAGGAACAATTCTCTCCTAGATGCACCATCTGGGAACAGTGCCTCGCGAGGAGCACCAAAGACAAGGGGTGGGCCATCCAAACCAAGCCGTGGTGATGGCCGCAGAAATGGTGGCCAACCATGGAAAGGATCAAATCAATGCAGCGGTGGTAGCAACTACAACAAGCTGACAAGCCAGGTCTGTGGCAAACACGGTCATGATGCACTTAAGTGCTATCACTACTTTGACCATAGTTACCAGTCTGAAGATCCATAGGTTGCAGCAGCTGCAAACTCTTTATACAACATCGACACAAGTTGGTATGTTGATTCAGGTGCAATTGACCACTTGACAGTGATCTAGACAGATTATTGATCAAGGAGCGGTACAAGGGCAATGACCAAGTTCACGTGGCCAATGGTTCAGGTTTGTTGATCTCATACATTGGGCACTCATGTATTGCTACTTCATCTCATCCATTACATCTTAGAAATATGCTCCATGTGCCTAGCATTGACAAAAATCTTCTCTCGTTTCACAAACTTGTAACCGATAACAATGCTATTATTGAGCTTCATCCAAACTTTTTGTCTAAAGTATCGAGCCATGAAGACAACTCTCCTGGAAGGGTGATGTAGAGGGGGTCTCTATCCCCTCTCTAGTACGCAACTGCTCCCAACTCATGGTCATATGTCTTCTACACATGATCATTCTCCAATAAAGTGGCTACACCCCTCCTACACTGCGTCCAAGATCTCTGTTGAGCAATGGCATCACAATTTTGGTCACCCAGCGTCATCTATTGTTTCAGGAGTTTTGCAATCTCAACACATCTGTAGTAAATCCTCTTGAATTATGTGAGTCTTATAGTCCTCTTGAACTTGTTTACTCTGATGTTTGGGGTCCTGCAATCACATCTGTAGGAGGATTTAAATACTATGTGAGTTTTCTCGATGATTATAGTCATTTTACATGGATTTACTTACTCAAACACAAGTCTGAAGTTCTGAATGTTTTCCTTCAGTTTAAACATCATGTTGAGTGTCAATTTGGCACTAATATTAAAACTGTGCAAAGTGATTAGGGAGGAGAATACCAACGCTTGCATAGTTATCTTGTTTCTTATGACATTGGTTATCGTGTGTCGTATCCTCACACACATCAACAGAACGGTCTTGTTGAGCACAAGCATTGCCATATTGTAGAAATGGGACTTGCACTTCTTGCTCAAGCATCTATATATGCCAGTTCGTTTTTAGGACAAGGCATTCTCACGGTGTGTCATCTTATCAATCGTCTTCCAACTCGTGTTCTTGATGGAGAATCTCCTCTTGCACGCCTTCACAAAACAGATCCTGATTACACCTTGCTCCGGGTGTTCAATTGTGTCTACTAGCCTAATTTGCAACCTTATAACACTTGCAAGCTTGCATTTCATTCATGTCAATGCATTTTTCTTGGATATAGCAGTATGCACAAGGGCTACAAGTGTTTAGACCGGTCCATAGGACACATATATATATCACGTGATGTCACATTTGATGAGTTTGTATTTCCTTTCTCACACTTGACCAACACACATTTTGTTTCTCCTGCTCCAGAATCAAATTCCGTACCCTTGCCCTCTATACCTATTCCTTCTCATTTGCATGAATTAGCAATTCTTGATGTTCCAAATGTTGATGATCACTTACCTATTATTAATGCCATTCCTCCATATGATTTTGTTGCTTCAGGTGTCTCATCACCGCCCATCGATTCTGATATGGGGGGTCACACCAACAGTTGTTAGTGTCACCAGCAATAGAATAGTAACTAGCACAACTGTATCACCCACGTGCATGGCTACAAAAAAAATCTCATGTCCTAGACAATTTCATGATGGCACAATTCAGTATCCTCTCAACCGACGTGGTTTCTTGGCTGTCACTGAAACCGAGCCAGAGTATCATCATGAAGCAATGAAGAATTCACAGTGGAAAGCAGCAATGGATGCATAGTATCAAGCCCTCATGAGGAATGGTACATGGAGATTGGTGCCTCTGAATAGAAGTCAAAACATAGTTAGATAAGCACAAGGCAGATAGCTCCATTGATAGATATAAGGCATGGCCTGTTGCAAAAGGCTTTAAGCAGTGGTATGGGATAGACTTGGCTAATACCTCAAGCCCACGATGATTCAGCTTGTCTTGTCCATAGCTATTTCAGAAGGTTGGTCACTGAGGCAAATTGACATACAGAATGCTTTGTTGCATGGTGTGTTAAAGGAAGAAGTATATATGTGTCAACCACTAGGTTATGAGGATAGCCGACATCCAAATTATATATGCAAAATTGACAAAGCCCTGTATGGCTTGAAACAAGCACCTAGGGCTTGGTTTGCACGTCTCAGCCTAAAGCTACAAGACCTAGGATTCGTAGCTTCAAAGGCTAATACATCACTATTCATCTTTAAGAAGTCTAGAGTAACAATCTTTGTCTTGATTTATGTAGATGATATAATTATTACTAGCTTTTGTGAAGGTGCTTCAGATTAGCTTATAAAGCAACTATCCACTGACTTCGCTGCCAAGAACTTCGGTTCATTGCATTATTTCCTTGGAATGGAGGCTTTAAAGAAGGAAGATGGACTTGTATTATCACAGCGCAAATATGTTTTGGATTTAATGAAGAAGGCCAATATGAAGTATTGCAAGCCAGCTGAGACACCAATGGCGAGTACAGAAAATTGTCTTAGGAGGGAGGCAAAGCGTTGTCAAAGGCCGAAGCATTCTTGTACATAAGTACTGTGGGAGTACTCAAATATGTGACACTGACAAGACCTGATATATCATGGTCGATGAATAAAGTATGTCAATACTTGCAATCATCCACTAATAGGCATTGGGGAGCTGTCAAGAGGATATTGAGATTTCTCAAGGGAACCGTTAATCTGGGATTCACTGCAGGATGGCCCATTGGCGCAAGCGGTATTACTGCTTCGAAAAAATAATAATTAAAAGCTAACATACTGCTTGGAAAAAGAATTTTAATTAAAAGCTGTAGTGCCGCTTTTAACATAAGCTATCTAAGCTGTCTGACCGCTTGGAAAAATAATTTAAATTAAAATCTCTTGGACCGCTTGGGAAATATTTCGGACCACTTGCAATAGTTTTTTGGCGGGCATAGCGCGGATGAAAAAAATTCAGTGGGGGAAGAAACCCTAAACCTATTGCCTATTGGATACTATCCAGCCTGATCGATTCCCCTCCCCATTCACTCCCCTCCCCGTTCACTCCCCACCTGCCGAAACCTCCCGGCTCCTGCGGTTCCGCCACCCACACCAGCTCCCTCCCGCTACTTAGTAGATCTTGCCGACCCCGCGCAGCTCCGCCTCCATTCCTCCTGGCGGTGCCCTCCATTCCTCCTGGCGCCTACCCATCTCTCTCGGCCAGCTCCCCGGGACTGGCGTCGCCGCCTCGCTGCCCGCCAAAGCCCATCTCCTCCCCACGCCGATGGAGTCGCCGCCCTCTGCTTCCCTTCCCAGGTCGGCGCTGCCTGCCGCCCTTCCCGAGCAGCAGCTGCCTCCCGGGCGGCTCCCGACCTGCGGCGACTCGGCTCAGCGTCACCCCCGGTCGTCTTCCCGAGCGGCGTGCCTCCCGGTCTTCCTCCTACCGGCGGTTCCTCCCGCCCATCGCCGCCTGAGTCCCCTCTTGCCAAGACCGCCTACGAGTCCCCTGTTGCTCCACCCCATGGTGGCACCTCCTTCTCTTTTGTGGTAAGTGCTTGTGAGGGGTAACATCTACCTTGAGAACACAAAAGATAGTAATATGTGCATGTTTCAATTTGTGTTGCCCCAATTTCTGTGGTTTGTGTAAGGAGCTTATCATCGAATCAACTCCATGTCGGTGTATGATCTTAGAGGATATTAAAGCAACCATCCCAGCAAAGTCAAATTGAGAAGTGGCTCTATCTAGTACCTTCTTCTTTTCAGGTTTAGTCACGGGCTATAGTTAAAGAACCTTCTCGGGCTCTCTGCATCTATCTAATTTTTGTTCATAAAATAAACGCGTGAATATATGTTTTCTATTTAATTTCGAGATTTGTTGGCTGCTGGGAGCTTCAAGCGACATGTAGATCTCCTGTAATGCGAGTTGTTCATTAGTAGCAGCTTAGGTGATGTGATTTATCTTTGTCTATGTTGAGTAGGACTAGAAGCACTAAGTTTCTAATTGCATGTATGGTTTCTGAGTTCTTTTGTTGTTAAGATGGTATAGTGTGGGATTTTGTCCTAGTGTCGATAATTCTTCACGAAAGAATGATAGTATTTGAAATCCTAGAATAGTGAATGATGTGTTACTATTGTTTTGTATGCTCATGTCTTGATTCCTCCAATGGTCATGTGAAATCGAAATATGGTCACTATACCTTTGTCGGTAAATTTAGTTATAGAGGAGAGCAAGTGCTAAATGAAGGTTGGTATGATTTGCATTTTGGTTTTGAGGAAGTTGTCGATGATGTTCCCATCTTTGGTAACACGAGTGCAAATAGGTCATTATGTTACATGCACTTGTATGATGATCGTGGTTTAATATCTCATCGTGTTCTTATTCTGTCATATCTCGACGGTATGGTTGAGAAGTGTGATCTTTATGTTCTTACTTGACATAGGTCGACTGGAATGTATCCTTGTTCAATTGTTGATTATTGGATTCTTTGTTTATAAGAAATAGAGTACCACTTGTATATGATTTGTAATTTTAGTACATATGTAGTTCTTACTTATAGATGGGGCTTAGTTTACATGAATTTGCTGATTTATGCTTTCTTTAACTTGAATAAGTAGCATTTACTTTCTGGCTTCTATAAAGGATTTGCCTTGACAGTTACCTAATTCGTCAATACATAAGGAGCAGCCATTCTTCAACTCCTCTTCCGACTTCTCTCACTGCAAAAAAATATAAGACAGGGTAAATAATGAAACTGCTGATAAACAAGCTGAGGATTTGGCAGAAAGGTCTATTTCTGTCCGAGGCTCATATGGAACAAAGGTTTCATCTAATTTCCTTACTTCTGACTATTCTACCTGTTCTGTGTTTCAAATATCTTATTATCGCTTATTGAACTGCAATTTACCGCACTACATTTTGGAATTAGAAATTGTGTGAACTTCGTTTAGTTGTCTGTTACTCTGTTTATACTGATTTAACAAGGAAGGCAGCAGTTACTGTTCTGTGCAGCAAGAATTAACCTTTTGCATTAACTAAACTTCCTGTTAGGCTGAGTTGCTTGATACTTGGTCAAGTACACGATTAGTTTTGAATAGATGCATCTGAAAAGATGGACAAATCTGTCTATATTGTCAGTTTTTTTAAATGCCGTTACTCGGACGCACTTCTTTTTTTAAATGTCGTTACTCGGATGCAGTTAAATGAACTATTAGCAGATAAAACTTGTAGGCCATGTACCTCACCATACTCTTACCAGCTCAGGACAGTTTAATAAGTAATTTTGTGTTCAAGTTGGGTCCAATAACTCATGGAACTCCTTTTTTGTTCTAATTAAGATTGAAGCTGTGACAAGAAGGATTTTGAGGATCACATCAACTGATGGAGCAGCCAAACTACTTGTTTTTTCAAGTTGGAATGATGTTCTTGATGTATTAGAGGACTCCCTTGTTGCTAACAATATTCTTATGCTCGGATGAAAGGAGGAAGGTGAGATATAGCCTGAGTCATGCTTAATTATTTCTTTTACTATGATGAGCTCTATAATGCTATTTTATATCTATTTGCACACCTTTGCTTGCAGATAGCACAAGGTGCATTAAAAGCAGTAACTGATCTATTTGTTTTGTTTTTGGAAATTTATGTTAATTTGGTATGAAAAGGATGTGATTTGCGCCAGATGAATACACCATTCAAGATTGTCATTATCCTTTGCCAGTTCCAAGAGCTATATAGAAAGAGTGATTACAACAATTCATAATTTCTACTAGAAGTGACGAATGGTAAAAAAGTTCCATACATAAGAAAATTAGACTTTCTTCCATGGAGCTATTCATAATTTGAGCAGAACAGATCTGCTAATTCGTTTATTTCAGTTAGTAAGAGGGATCTTGAACTAAGAAATATGCCTAGGATTACAACTACTAGCTATCACCGCTGACAAGTGTCTTCTTATTTAACCAATGTGCTTGATGTCGGTTATGATCTAAACTCCTGTACTGATTATGTACATTAACATCTTGGTTTTGTTTTTCAGGTTTACCAACCTCGCTATAAGAGATATGTTTGCTCTATACCATCTTGCTTACCATGGTGCTGATTGCTTCTGATTGTCAATTCTATACTGTTGTACTTCTTGATTCTCTCTAAGTTTGGATCTCAAATTATGTTTTTGAGAATATTTAGCTTTTACATTGGAGGAGATGGTTGGGAAAAGGTTGAAGCCGTCTTTTGGTTGATGTGGTGTTTGCAGGTCAGCCTGCACGGCGGACAGGTTATCTCGTGGAGGAACGAGAACGGCGAGGAGCTCCTCTTCACCAGCAGCAAGGTGAGGCCTTTGGCTGCTGAGTAATCTTGGCTTCAGTTTTGTGGCAATGTGGCTACTCTGTAACTGGTGATAGGATCTGTCCTGCCTTATCGGGGAAGGATTGGTCTTGTGATTGTGATCGGTTGTCGATGTACTTGCCCAGTTGCGCTGCTGATGAGTATTCTCTGATCCTTGAAATGTTGGTTTTTTTGGCTCTTACAAGTTGATGGTATTTACACTCTAAGGACGATCTGTGTACTGGAATTTCTCTGATAGGCATGCAAAATGAATTCTTGTGCTCATCGGTATTTACACTCTAAGGACGAACTGTCTTTGCCCACATCTACTGCACTGGCTCATGAGTTTGTAACTAATGTTCATCTTCCTGCAGATCGCGTTCACAAGGAAGGACTTTGGTAAGGAGGAGAAGGGTGAAGGTGGTGTGCCTCTCTAGACTAGAGTCAATGATGTTTGGGTTTTTAGCTGTTGTTTAGCTGAGTTGTAAAACACTGGAAAGACTATGCTCCTACTATGTTTTGATACGTAGTAATCCAGCTACTGAGTTCTTTGGTTGATTTATCTAACTAATTTTATTAGTAATCAATTTTGGTGATGTTCACATGTTGTACCTGTGGATGATTTGTGATAATAAAACTTTGGTACGTTGCTTTCTCGAGGAATTATATGTCATAGTGTTTGGATTGTATGTTATGGGTGCTTGATATTATTATAAATTTGGCGAACATTTATTAAGTGGATATATATTAAACTAATGCAATTGTATTATAAATTTGGCGAATATTTATTAAGTGGATATGTATTAAACTAATGCAATTGTTTTTCCAAGCGGTAGTTAGATTATTTAGTAATCATTTTTTGAGTTGCTTGAAATGCTAAATGCAAGCATATGTACAGCTTGGAATTTTTGTTAAAGCTGTCGTACTGCTTTTAAAATTTCAATATCCCAAGCGGTACTACTGCTTGTAAAAACAATTTTACAAGCGGTAGGACCACTTTTAATGTATATACCGCTTGGAATACTTTTACAAGCAGCTATATAGAAAGCAGTAGATATTAGAATTCCAAGTAGTCCTACTGCTTGGAATACTCTTATTCCAAGCGGTTCTACAGCTTGCGAGGGCGTGTCATCCTGTAGTGATAGTGGGTACTGTTCAATACCCTTTAGAGGGGATCAGGGTGGGTATGGTTACAGACAGAATTATGACGGATCTAGCATCTCTTGGCCGTTTGACTACATTGATCCATACGCTGATCTGTACGTACGACACTCATATGTCAGTATCAGGTACCTTTACTAGTTTGAGAATTATAGCAGCTAGATGTTTCATTACAAACATTGGAAGTCTACTTAGCTACCGCGGGACATGACCTAGGAAGAATACAAACAACAACACGAGAGGAGGCATCATGAGGTCATTGTCAAAAACGCGAAGGTGGAGTTTGCACCACAGGCGTACTACTACTCGTAGGTACATGATGCAAATAGACATTGATTTTATTGTCATGCAAATATGGGATAAATTATCATATGTATCGATTTTATTTCATGCTTGTTAATTATCATGCAAATATACAGTCTCTGTAATTGTGACTCTCCAAATCCGAATTTTAGTCGAAATGCTGCCGAAATTTCTAACTTCACGGACTGATAATCATCTAAAAATTTTATTGCAAGGTTAATGAAGCATCACAATCATCCAATTAAAATTTCAATATTTTCTAACGTACTTTCGACCATTTTCTATCTGGACATCACCGCTTTATGAATTTTTAAAAATCCCTCGAGCTTCACTATCACTTGAAAATTTTATGGAAAGATTACTGATATGATCGAATCGTGCACAAAAAATTACAAATATTTCTAATGTGGTTTGTCCCATTTTTCGTTTGGTTCAAAATTGCCCGTCAGCATTTTATTGTGACAGTAGTAATGTTTGATTTTTACAAATTCCACAGGATTCATAATTATTTGAAATTTTTATGGCAACATCATCAATGTGTCAGTGATCTCTAAAACAAATTAAAAATTTTGACTTCGTTTCGGCCGGATTTCACGCCATCCAATTTTGCCAAGATCTCGGCAAAACCGGCGAGATCTCGGTTGTACCGGTGGCTCCAAAACCGGATTTCAAATGCTGTTTTTGCATTTCAGTCTGAATTTGTTTGAATTGCCGAGATCTCACCGAAATTTCGTTCTCTAGTCAGGGACAATATTTAGAACGAAATCGAAATTTCAATCTTGCTCCCATCTCCAGATCCCCCATCATCAGAATAGCCATCTTCAGTCGTAGGTAGTGCTGAATAAAACCTTCATGGAGTTGCCGGAGAGGATCTGGACGACGCTGGTGTTGGACTAGGCAACGCACCATGGCGACTTGAACTGGCTCAAGGGGGCGCTGAGGGAGTGGTAGTGGCAGAGCACCTTCTGGAAGGCACTCCTTTGCAACACCAGCAGATCCAACGGCCCGATGGCGTGCGCTTTCCTAGAGCCGACGTCCCGGCGTCAGTGAAGGTCCTGTCCAATTTGTCGCAGCAGGCCTGCAGCACGTCATCGCTGGCGTTGATGTTGTGCTCCCAGAAGATGACGTAGTGGACCGGGTTAGACGACATGTCGGCGTGGCTGGTGTAGTCGATGACCTCGAGCTTCTCGGTGGCAAGGATCTTGGTTGCGGCGCATTTGACGGAGATCTACAGGTCCTGCTAGATGTTCTCGTCGATGTTGATGGACAGCACGAGGTTCCTTTGGTGCACGAACTTGAGCTTGGATTTGGCTAGAGGTCGTCTTCTCCTTCATGTTCGTCCGAATCGTTGAAGCAAGTAAGTTGAGTTGTTGCCGCAAGTTTTTTTTATATTGCAATACTCTTCTCAAAATGTTGGAGATGTTCCGATGAGTATTTCACTCCTTGAAACATCTTTTTTTGTTGTCGTAGTTTTCTTGTATCTGTTGTATTTTTTGGGTTATGTTTTATGTTGGTTGCAACAATCATTGCACAATACCGCACAATCAAAATCAAAATGTTTCATGTGCTATCTTAATTATTTTATAGAAGAACGCCTAAGTGTTGTATTTTGTGTTGCAACCTAACGGCTTTTTGTTGCACCTTACATTGCAATCAGAAGTATTTTTGTCATATATTGATTGCAATTGTTGTATGCATTATCTATCGATGTTGTGCCGATCCGTTCGATGGGAAGCTCCTCAAGTATTTTGTTGCATATATTGATTACAATTATTACATGTATTATCCAAAGATATTACGTCAACGTATCCGATAAAAAGTTTTCCATCGAACGTCCGATTGTTAGTCGTTCCTGCTAAATATAACAATTCAGTGAGTTGGCAGAACTTGAGTGGTATATCTCATATTCATATTACCACTGACGGAATGGCCTATATCGCAAAGGAAATATTGCAAATATTCCTAGAAGTCATTCCGTGTTTGACTTCCCTCCTACGAGTACTTTTGTTGCGCATCATACCTTATATTAAACTCTGCACTATTCCGGTGCTCACAACGATTTAAGCCGAGCCGAACGCACGGCCGACTTGGCGCAAATTTTTTTTCGTGTTTTGGTCCCTCGAAAAATTCATAATTACGTATAGGTCTTTCTTGTGGTTTTTTACGAAGAGGATCTTCTAGTTCAGAACAAAAACGCGGATCTTTCGTGATAGGGCCCTAAATAAATACTGAAAAAATGTAGCGATGTTTAGATTATTCTGGCTATTTTTCATGAAAAGGACATTTCGATTTAGAGTCTAATTTTTTCCCTAGAAAACCCCCGAGGTTTTTTTCGTTTGTTTTTTGACGCCCCATTTTTTACGGAAAGGCACTCAAATATTTGCACAAACCCTCCGAAGCTTCCGAAGATTATTTTTAGCACGTCGTTTCGCACAAAGAGGCACTCCGATTTTTGTATGGACTCTTCAGAGCTTCTGGAATTTATTTTTAGCACGTCGTTATAGAGAGGCGCTCCAATTTTTACATGAACCCTTCGGAGCTTCCGGAATTTATTTTTTATCGCGTCGTTTTTCCAGACTTTTGCTCGAAACCTTTTGAAATTATATATTTATCCACTTTTCCTCTATTACTCCCCCAAAACTCATGTGAGTTTTTTCCCTTGACTTACAATGGTCAACGCAGCGTGGCGCGGCATGCACCGCGCCAACGTGTCTAGTGTCCCTCAACAAATGCAAGACTATTTCACAAATCAGCCCCTTACTCCTTAGCATCGCTGACCATTGAGTCAACTTTTTTGGTTAATATGGATTCTATGGTGTGTAGGGCTGTAAAAAAAACAAAGCAAAAAAAAAACTCGAGGCTCATGAGTTACTCGAGCTCCGCTCATGAGAGGTTCGGTTCGAGCTCCGAACAAGCCAAACTCGAGCCCGATCTCGAGAGCCAATTAGCTTAAATAGCTCGTGAGCCAACTCGAGTTTGAACCGAACTTCCTTGAAACGAGCTTACTCGAGCTTGTTACTGAGCTTACCAGAGCTTACCGAGCTTACTCGAGCCGAGCTCGAGTCTACTCAAGCTTACCAAACTTACCGAGCTTACTTGAGCCAAGCTCGAATCTACTAGAGCTTGGACCGAACCGAACTCGAACTTGGATTGAGATTTAGACCCTAACCCGAGATCGGCTCGAGCTTTATCGAGCTGGAGCCTGGAGGGCCAGGATTACTCGAACTCGACTCGTTTACAATCCTAGTGGTGTGCCAGCTTGGCTATGGACGAGCTACACCGTGGTTAATTGAGCACATGTCATATCCCTCAAACTGGTTTTGCCCTCATTTGCTGCCTTCCCTCATCTCGAGGCAAACAAACATGAACACTTTGTCTGCCCACTTATCTCGATATTATCTGTGCAACTTAACACCACAAGCCACGCTGGAAAACCTCGGATCAATGCTAAGGAGTCAGATTACATTGACAACAACCTTGTGCGTGCTGGATGCTGAACAACCCATCTCGGCAATGGCTTCAGAACAAAATATCAACAAATATCTTATCTAGTTTACATAAGAATCTCTATCTGCTAACTCGCCCCCTCAATCTCAACTTATATAAAGAAGATTGAGATTGTGCTGTAAACGAGAAAATGAATCCCGTGCTAATGATGGATTCGTGAAAATGTTTGCCAATTGATCATGTGATGAGACAAATTGAACCTTTAGTGTACCTGTTGCTACCTTTTCTCTCACAAAATGAAAATATATCTCCATGTTTTTATTCATTCATGCATGAAACACATGATTAGCTGTGAGGTAGGTTGCACCAAGATTGTCACACCACTACTGACGTGCCCTAGACTAAAAAGCACCTAGTTCTTTCACCATAGACTGAAGCCATATTAATTCAATAGTAGCATTAGCAATTGCTTTGTACTCAGCTTCTGTGCTTGATCTAGATACTGTAGGTTGTTTTGTAGCACTCCAAGAGATCAAGTTTGGTCCAAAGAAAACTACAAATCCACCTGCAGACCTCCAATCATCAAGACAACCCGCCCAGCATGTGTCTAAAAAGGCACTCAAAAGCCGAGATTTTGACTTCCGAATATACAATTCCCAGGTCATGTCCCGCGGTAGCTAAGTAGACTTCCAATGTTCGTAATGAAACATCTAGCCGCTATAATTCTCAGACTAGTAAAGGTACCTGATACTGACATATGAGTGTCGTACGTACAGATCAGCGTATGGATCAATGTAGTCAAACGGCCAAGAGATGCTAGATCCATCATAATTCTGTCTGTAACCATACCCACCCTGATCCCCTCTAAAGGGTATTGAACAGTACCCACTATGCTTAGTTGGAAAACCCAAATGGCTGAAAGACTAGCTGCTACACCATAAGCCTGCGTCATCTTGTAGTTGTGCTACTGTCATTGTACTTTGCACCGGGGTACCCTCTCCGCCGTAAAAGTGATAGGCCCAAGAGGTGGCTTTGCCGGCTTATGCGTCTAGCGGCATTTGGCGACCACGCCCGCCAATGGGCGAGAAGCCTGTGACCTCGGCGGCAGCCGGGCGATCACGCCGCTTTCGGGCGAAGCGGCCCACGTGGCGTCTGGCGGGCAGCCGGGCGACCACGCCGCTTGCCGGGCGAGAAGCCCACACGCCTGGCGAGTAGCCGGCGATCACGCTTCGCTTTCACGGGCGAAGCGACCACGTCTTGCCTCGATGGGCAACGGGCAACTATGCCCGCCGCCAGCGAGAAGCCCACATGGCCTCGGCGGCGGTGGCGATCACACTCGCTTTCGGGCGAAAGCAGCCCACGTGGCACCTGGCGAGCAGCCGGGCGATCACGCCCTAATCGCCTGGCGAGCGGCCCACGTGGCGTCCTGGCGGCGACTGGCGACCACGCCGCCGCCCGGCGTCGCTTATAAGGCGGCTCGATGAGCGGGGCGTCGCCCCTTGTCGTGCCACGAAGGCACCCAAAGGAATGAGGAAAGGCCTCAAAGTTTCCCCGCACCTCGTGTCAGGGTCATTAATTGTGAAGGATTCAGCTATCGACACGACAATGGCTCAACCCCCTAACGCCTCTTACCAACCCGTCGCAGGAGCGTCCTGTCCCGGGCAGACCGGGCGAGGCCTCTTACTGACATTAAATGAAATTCGAAGGACAAGGCCACGGAGGTGTATGTAATAAATGAGTCTTGGGTCGACGTGGAAGTTGGAATGATGGGTGTAATTAATGTGTTATAGATAAGTATAGCTCCTCTTTCCCCCCTGGCTAGGCTGGCTCATCTATATAAGGGCGCCTTGGTGCATGGAGAAGGGGGCCGGCTGGCGGACTAGCTGCGTAAAGAAAGGAGTAGAGAACACTCGGAAGAACACAACATTGATAGCCATTGTAAACACTTCCACATTTCCTCAACAAAGATCAAGCAGGACGTAGGGCTATTACCCAAGCTGGGAACCTAAACCTGGGTAAATCGTTGTGTCCACCGGTTTGCTAACTCCCAAATCCATCGTTGAGAGACATTAGGGTTTCCAGCCATGAAGATGCCCTCTACCGAACCATATCTTCCGTCTAGGGAGTAGCCAACTCTGTTCATCAACGGGATCTTGTCAGGTGTAAAATGTCGACAGCTACCTTTCGCCCACCCCCACCACTCGATGTGCCCTTCCCCATACTATAGGTCTGCCTCTGTGAGCCCCTCCTTGAGGGGCTAACCCCTTGTTGTGATCCTAGCAATGATTGTGGCTGTGAATGGATACGCATAATATACCAGCCAATTTCTGTCCCATCATCACTGGGAGAGTCTGTCTTTGTCACTGAGCTACTACTGAGGCACTACTCATTATCAGCATATGTATTCGTCTCTTCATCACTGCCGATATAGGCTCATCATCAACAAGATCTTTGTCTTTTCCCCTAAGAGGCTGGCTGCCCGATAACTTCTCCAATCCGTGTAAAGCTCTTGCCAGCATGTCGTCATCTGCGGCGTCGTTAGCATCTTTCTCTTCCCATTGTGCGTGTCACTAACTATATACTTGGCCCACTCTGAGAGACACTTCCCACCTATGGCCAAGTGTAAATAATATTAACACCGTTGTGAGGTTTTGACATACATGATTCACAAGTGGAATGGAAAACAATTACTTTGGTTACCTGTGTCCTTGTTCATCTCTTCCGGCATGATGGAGTCTACCACAAATCTCACTGAGAGAGGTGGGTCGATCCAACTATCCTCATCCAGTAGGGGCTCCCCACCAGACCTAGACAAGTCGAACCACTCTGCAATAGGATCACTACCAGGATGCATCGCACCCTCAATTAGGCGATCAAGTGGGTCTTCATCCTAAGCCTCACGGGTGGATTCGTTGTTCTGTAGGCGAAGTCACAGGTTGTAGTGCACGAACATGAGCTGTTGGAGCTTCGCATAACTTAATCGGTTCCTAAGCTGTGTGTGCACTAAGGCAAATTTGCTCTAATTGCGCTCGCAACCACTCGACAATGCTGATGCGCACGAAGGTCAGCCCGATCTTCTGGAGAGAACGATACATCGATTTTGCGAGATGATAACGTCGTGATATTCAGCTACCAACCAGTGAGGACAAGAAAACAACAATCGCAATACCACCAACTCGAGTGTTATCAACCGTGTCCAACATGATTGATCTTAATCCCTGCGAGCAATCGAGAAACTTGCAAGAATCTAGTGAAGCACAATTTGAAAATTCAACTCAATAATAGGGGTGAGGTTCTGTTTTTCGTCACGACTGGTCTAGTTGACACACGTGAACATGAGGGGAGACACACACGGGGTCAACCAACACGCAACAAAACAAAAATGTAGAAGAGAGATGGCGGCCACATATATAGCGGCAACCAGGGGAGAGGCAGCCATGCATAGGTTGGCCACCCCCAAAACCCTAAGATACATGGGCCATGGGCCCAAAATAAAGATGGCGCAGCACCCCGAAGTTCTGGCCTGTGAGAATTTTCTATGATTTCCTAATGCTCCTCAAGGAATTTGGCTATGGGACTAGTCTCATTAGAAAGCTTGTCTCCTAAGCTCTCAAAAGAGTGGTCGTACGTCAAAAACGGAGTTCAGGAGCCCGAGATACGCCGGTTTGAATTTGACGTGCTGCTGGATGGCCGAATCGGACTCGGCGATGAATTGGGCTTCAACGCGGACCTTCCTTGGTATGTGGGCTGTCCTTGGTGAGTGATATTGATGTGCCGGTCTAGTAAAGGTGGATGGAAAGGCCGTACTTCTGGGTTAAGCCCTCCATGCGACGTAGACGAAGGAGCGGCCGAAACACCGAAGGTCACGGACGAAGGTGTCGCCGAGAGAGAAAGGGCAGCAATCGTATCCATGGTTGGGATGTCCTCATCATCCTCCCCTTCTTGAATTGGAGTCATCCTTGACTCCTTCTCATGATCCTGCAAAACCTTAGTGGCAACAGGGGGCAAAGCAACAGATAATTGCAATGGTTCTCTGTTAGGCATATCATCATGTTGGTTCATTTTTTTAGCTAAGAAAACTTTACCCTTTAATTTTAGATCAGTTTTTTAAGCAATGGGTGCTTTAGACATGGGCACTTCTTTAGCTGCACTTTTATTTTCACTTTCCTGTTTATCTTGTTGTGCTCACTTTACATCAAGTTTTCTCAATTCTATGGGAGGCATGGGTTCCAAAATAAATTTCTTTCCCTTAAAAGTAAAAATGTACTGACTGGTCCTACCATGATGTATGGCATCTATATCATATACCTACGATCTACCCAACAAAAGAGAGCAAGCATCCATGGATACAACAGCACAAATAACATCATCATGATAAGAACCAATGGAAATAGGCACTTGAACAGTTTTTGTTACCCGAACCTTACCAGTAGAATTGAGCCATTTGATTTCGTACGGTTGTTGTAGTGGACTCGTTGTTAGTGTTATGCCTTTGAGGCAGTCATATAGATGATTGTAACATGACTATGTTTATGAATAATAATATAATTATTGGTCCAATGAATGTATATCATTATATTGATCAGCAAGTATGTGACTTGCTTATGAAACTCTCTACTTATTGATATAATTCTGTAAGTATCTCTGATCGGGTATCATCGTATAGGACAACGATGAATAGATCAACACATGTATTGATCGATGATCATGTTTCGTAGATCATGGGATATGGAGAAATCATCAATACATTGTGAACTCATGATGAAGAACACGGGTTAGATAGACCCGCAATGGAACACTGCGAGAATGTTGCATTCTTATATGTCATCAGTGTATCTCATACATAGTGGATGTATGATCCTTAGACCTAAGATTGTCACATTCCCTACATGTGTAATAGTTTACCTTAGGGCCACCAAACGCTATTTCCTAACCAAATAGTTATAAAGGTAGCTTTCATGTTTGCTATGAAACATGCAGAGGGAAGTGAGCAGTCAAGATGGAATTTGCCACTCCAGTGTAACGGAGATATATGTCTAGGCCACTTGTGTGATATGATTAAGGAAGTGCATGGCCATGCTGTGATTGAGAAGTTAATCACAACTTATTAATATATCACGGATACGAGAGATGGATTGAACTGTCAAAGGATGACATACTTCTCACCTTGAGTTCGATCTTCATATAGTTTGGTAAAGGGATTATTACATGAGTACTTTTAAAAGGTTCTATCCGATTTGATCATATATGTTTGGGAGTTCGCATGCTCTGCAAGGAACCGCTACCAGCTATTGGATTGGAAAAGGGTTTTTCGAATCTATGTCCAAATGTATATGAATCTACAGGGTCACACACTTAACGGGCTGGGACGCATTAATTCAGATTGGATCCGTAATTAATGGACCTCGTGGGCTTAACGGCCGATGGGCCCCGCTTAGGGTTTAAATCACGTGGCTATATAAGGAGAGGAGAAGGGTGGGCGTGATGGTTGTTCACGTCCAGAACCCTAGCCTCCACCTCTCATTGCCCCTGCCGAGCGACACGGCCGACGCACAGTGTTCCATCCTGGGACGTGTGGACTACTGTGGTGACGCTGCTGCTGCTGTGGCATGGTAAGGACGAATAGCAGCGAGGACGATTCGAAGCGAGGATGATCCGCAGCAAGGACGATCCGCGTGAGGACGATCCGCAGCGAGGACGATCTGTGTGAGGACGATCTACAGCGAGGATGATCCGCGTGAGGACGATCCACTACACCAACGCGCGAAGGATTCCGCAACTGCGCGTCTAGTGGTAATCCAATCTGTGATCCCCTTCTTGCGAGTAGCTTTCTAGTTATGCGGTAGAAATTTTAATTTGTGCTAGCGTAGCATACCGCGTTCCTCAACACTAGTGGCCAAGCCAAGCTTCTTGACCATGTCCACACTAGCATGATTGTTATAGCAACCACTATCAACAATGACGTGCACCGCTCGTTCATTAACAACAAACTTTGTTTCCAAAATGGTATGGCACTAATTTGATTTAGCATGTGTTGATTGTCCATGTAGTACACGTGTGACAACAAGAGCTGGATATTTTCACTCCTTTGGAAAAAGGGAGTCATCTGGTTCATTTCCGGAATTGCTACTTCAAACACTTGAATTATCTGCCATGGTTAGTAGACACAAAGGGAAAACTCACAAGAATCTGATTATTTCTATGAATTACTAAACGATGACAGAATATCTACGCTCTCACACTCAAGCTTCCACCCAAAATTCTTACAATTTCTCAAACTACAAGGAGAGATGTAACCGGTGGCTGATTCATGATAACATGTACTCTAAAGGTGGCAAAGCGATTGCAAGTCTCTATTCCTGTGTGGTCAGTAGTAGGTGGAGCTTGGACAAGACTTTATAATAAGTAGCAAAGGGAATCAATCAGCCAATTTCAGAGTTTGCACAAAATTGAATAAGTGTTCAAATCTAACAATTAGCCTATGTTGTTGATCAAACAAGGAAGGATATTAGGCTAAAAGAAATGATATGGCAGTAGATACAAGTGATTAACACAGCAAAACTCACGAATATACAATTTGCAACTTGGGAGCACAAGATGAATTCCAACTTTCTAGATTGCTGATTTCTGACCACCTGACAGCAGGTCGGTATTTTGGACATAACTTTTGTTCAGGTCCCTATTTTTGAATGATTCTTTTTTTTCTTCTTCGTGACGGCTTTCTCAACAACTCTTCTTTTGGGTAAACTTTTTGAACATCAACCAAGAATTTTACACAATTTTTGCAAGTGCACACAGATGCAGATTTTAGAACAGCAAATAGGTCAGATTGCAATGTACCAAACTCTTTACTCCCTTAATGGATTTGTATAAAAATTTATGGGTAGATGCTAGGTTGAGTGTGGAAACTTCTCCTTTTAGTTTCACTCAAAAATGATGCAGAAATTGAGATTTGTGGTGTTTTTGGTGGCGGCTACAGAAAGGGGATCTTTTAGGCAGAGATGGGTTTGTTGGTTTTTGGGTTTTATGGATGGATGTTGGGGTGGGGAGATGAACAAGAAGATGAACAGCAACAAGACAATACTAGAACAGACACAAACTCAATTTAGCAAAAATAAAATTAATGATTGAAAGGCACAATGGGGTTTGGACAACGAACAAACAATATTTTTGTAGGGCAAATTTTCTAGACTATAGGACGAAAAAGATATGAAAAACTAATCTAAGATAAATGGATATCAACAGACAACCGAAAGCTTTGATACCAAATGATGCGCACGAGGGTTGGCTCGATCTTCTAGAGAGAATGATACGTCAATTTGCAAGATGACAGTGTCGTGATATTCGGCTACCAACTAGTGAGGACAAGAAAACGAAAATCGCAATACCACCAACTCGAGTGTTATCAACCGTATCCTACACGATTGATCTTAATCCCTGTGAGCAATCTAGAAACTTGCAAGAAACAACTAAAGCACAATCTAAAAATTCAACTCAATAACAGGGGTGAGGTTCTGTTTCTTGTCACAGGTGGTCTAGTCAACACACGCGAACACGAGGGGGGACACACATGGGGTCAACCAACACGCAACAAAACCTAAATGTAGAAGAGAGATGGCGGCCACATATACAGCGGTGGCCAGGGGAGAGGCAGCCATGCATAGGTCAGCCACCCCAAAACCCTAAGATACATGGGCCATGGGCCCAAAATAAAAGTGGTGCAGCACCTTGAAGTTCTGGCATGTGAGAATCTTCTATAATTTCCTAATGCTCCTTAAGGAATTTGGCCATGATACTAGGCCCATTAGAAAACTTGTCTCCTAAGCTTTCAAACGAGTGGTCGTACGTTGAAAACGGAGTTCGAGAGTCTGAGATACGCCGGTTTGAAGTTCACATTCTGCTGGATGGCCGAACCGGACTCGGCGACGAATTGGGCTTCAACGTGGGCCTTCCTTGGCATGTGGGCTGTCCTTGGTGAGTGGTCTTGACGTGCCGGTCCAGCAAAGGTGGATGAAAAGGCCGTGCTTCTGGGTTAAGCCTTCCATGCGACGTAGACGAAGTAGCGGTCGAAACACCGAAGGTCGTGGACGAAGGTGTCGCCGAGAGGGAAAGGGTAGTGGTTGTATCTATGGTTGGGATGTCCTCATCAGATGCGCACTATGACACCAATTGCAAGGTGTACTTTTGTAAAGCTGGCGTCTTATTCCCAAACGCCATCCACAATTGAGCTGAACGTAATATGTCAACATCATCAATGTGCATCACTCAGTTCTAAACAACAACGTAAAAATAACTGAAATTACGTGCTTACCTATTGTCGTGCAGTCATCCACAGCACTGGATTATGCAAGCTGGGTGCCAAACCGTCCCTTCCTAAGACGGTATACATCAGCTTCCCGTAAAGCCTGCACCGTAATACCGTCGTCATCAGACATAATGCCTAGTGCAGTAGATAGCGTTCCCATGTACTACGGAGTGCTGCATATATTATACAAGAACTGAGATCGTGGGTCAAGCACGGAGGCTGCAATAGACAAATCTTTGTATAGATAGCGTAACAGATGCGAACATTGCATAGTTACCACAACAGAAATGACCATATTAATTTCATTGACCTACTTGCATGAATATGGTTTCCTTTATTTCGGTAAACCACTTTTCTAGGACGTGCAAGAATATCTTATAATACTTTCCATGCTCCTGCAAGCCATTGTTATACTCATTTTGCACAATCACGTACTGCATTATAACACCACTAATCGTTGATAACTTGTCTTCATCTGCAAACCTTAGCATCTTGTACAAGGGTTCTATAGCCAAGACGGTCCACTCCATCCACTCCCAAAACTCCCTGCTCAAGAGGTGGTCATATGCATACTTGCCTTCCTCTATCTCAGCCCACCTGCTACCTGTCCAGTCAGAATATGTCATCTACTATTGAAACTGCTCCTTTTTTGTGGAAGCTATATAGGAAAACAAAGGTCATGCCAAACCTAGTGGCATTTGGCCTCACCAACTCTCCCCCAATATATTGCCGCATCTGTGCGTGTAGATTTTTATGGTTGTACATGAATCTACAAATCATCTTGGCCTGTCCCACAACCTGTTTGATTTCTAGGACATCACACATGTCTTTCAGCATAAGATTCATAGTGTGTACTAAGCATGGTTACCATATAATCCGTAGGTATTGCCCTCGTAACATCTGGCATGCTTTCTTGAATTTGGCACCGTTGTTAGTAACCACCTGCACGACGTGCTCTGCCCCAATATCCTCGACCATGACCTTTGTTATCTCACATAGCAGGTACTTGTGGTCCTAGACCTTGCTTATGAATGAACAAGCCAGAATGTAGTACGTTCGTCATTCACGGTCTTATAGAGGAGTAAAAATATAACCAAATGTTATACCTGTTGTATTGACGGTCTTGTGAAAGAACATGACTCCATTGCAGTACACCATGAAGTTGATGATGCTCTGATGAATTGGTTCAGTTCAGGTGTCACACATAACTGTAATACCAAATATGGCCCAATCGTCCTTGAACCTTCGAATGTACCAGATTATCTCCTGCTCATTCTCATCTAGGTACTTTTCGTCTATCTCATGACCCTGTGGTGCACAAACCCCTAGGCCTAGCTCTTGCGTCAGCTTGATTGCAACTATCCATCACGGGCATAAGAGGTTAGTACAATCATCACAAGAGTTGTAACTGAGGAACGTATGATCATTTCATACCTGTGAGGTATGGGCATTCGGCCTTCCTTCCTGGAATTGCATTAGTATGGAGCCATTTCGATCATCCCCTCCCTAGCTTCTGCTACCCCCTACTTGAATGCAGTGTTAATACGAGGTTGCTGCAGGGCACCACTCCGTGCGAGGTCAACATCAATGGAGGCATGGCTTTCTCATGCCGATTTGGACCTCTCAAATATTCTGCTGAGAGTAGATTGGACCGAGGTCCTCACTGCACCACTCCCAAACTCTCAACCTATGGTTAAACCTTGGCTCCTGAGATAGGCCTCTTCTTTGAAGGCCCTGATCGCCATCTTGAATTACTTCTTCTTGGTACGATATTTTGTGGCCAAGGTAGACCACTCGTCGCAAGCCTCCTCCTAACGGAGGCATAACTCCCCCTCCTTCCTCTCCTGACCTCTATGGAGGTCAGCTAGCATGACCTGTCTAACCACTTTAGGCATGCTTGTGCAGGCCTTCACATCACCGATGTGGCCAGCCAGATGTTCCTTCAGACGGGTCACCCCTCCACCCTTCATGACATGCCTGCAGTAGTTGCACTTTGACCCAGCCGGTCCGATGTGCTCCCCATGATCCCATATGGTACCCGCACGATCTGCCATCATGAGAAATTGCAAAGAAACAAAAAAGATGTACTAACGCATGAAGTGGTAGTGCACTGCTTTAAGGTATGATTAGTCAATGTGCATTATTTGAGATACTGAGTTTTTCGCGACAACATTGCTTGCCATAGATAAAGTATTCTTAATTCTGGACACTTCGTAGAAAAAAATAATGATTAGTTGCATGCAATGGGAGTTCATTGTATATATGGAATCATAATTCATTTTTTAAGAATATGTCACTACTGTTTGTTTATTATTGAAGAAGCTCTGATGCTTGCATGTCTGTACTTGTCCTTCAATATGATGCATGCATGTATATACTTTAATCTACAACACAACAAGAGACTATGCAATGACAAGATTCTACATATCATCCTTGTTCATGGTATTATCAAGAGTACAAGTGCATCTCACTTCCAAGGAACTAAACAAGAAGGAAAAAAAGAAAAAAAATTACCTTGATATGTTGCTGTCTGAGTGAAATCTCAATAGAAATGACCGAGATCTCGGTTCCTCTGGCTGAAATTTACCCTTCTCCGGCCGGAGATGGCTTCAACACAGCTGGAATTGGCCAGATTTAACCCGGAGATGGCCGATGACGGGGAGGAGAAGCTGATGAAGTCTCGGGTTGATCTGATTAAGCGAGTGAGTGAGAGAGTCAATGATTGAGTATGTCTTAAAGGCAGTGCAAATGATTCACATAAATAGATGTAGCCTAGTGGTGAGGTCTCAATCATTCCATCTGGAGGTCTCAGGTTCAAATCATAAGTTTAGCACTTTGTTTACAAGTTTTTTTTCCATAGTTTTGAGCATGAAGAAATTATGAAAATTTTTGTGATACTCGTGAAGCATTTGTAGTGTTCTTATAAAATTTTTACAGAGCTTGGTAGAGAGCAAGAGATAGTGACTTTTCACCACATCCTACATAGTGATAGGAATATTATACTTGTAATTTTGTTCCTTGTCTTCACTAACAATGGTAGGCTCTCAACATCATAGTGCTTAGGCCAACAACATCCTAGGAGAAGAGATAGTTCCCGCTCCGAGATATAAAGAATGTACGAACATAATTTCAACACTACGGGAGGTACATAATGATCCTATGGGAAAGGTTAAATTTACAATAACTTTATTTCATGGAATGTTCGATCCTAATACATATATTAATTGAGAGATAACGGTAGACAAAGAATTTGCAAAGTACAAATATCTGAAAACCAAAAGATTAGTGCCGCTGTTAAAGTGTTAACGTCAGATGTAATACTTTGGTGGAAGCATATATCTAGACATAATAAAGAACCAAAAACTTAGAATGCCATGAAAAGACTTATGAGAGAAGATAATTGTCGGTGTTTCGTATAACCGGCAAGTAAATTCGTAAGTATAGGGGATCACGCGCTCCCTCTCCTTGAATGGTTAGACCAAAGAAATCCCAGATTTATACTGGTTCAGGCCGAACGTCCCTACTTCCAGTTTTCGGTGGTGGTTTGGATTGCCTTGGACGGGATGTAAATAGAGGTTACAAACGGAGGCGAAGGACAAGCCCTTAGCACTCGCTCGAGGGGAAGAAATTGGGAGGAGCTTTCCCAAACCAGGCGCCGACTCAGGTCGGAGAACTCGGGGCAAGCTAGGTGGAGGCGCCGTGAATCTAGCGCTGGATGCGTGTGAAGGAAAGAATATCTAAAAATCCCTCTCCAAGGGCCCCGCCTCCTTTATATAGGCCGAGGGGCAGGTTACACGAGGATTTGAAAAGGTAGGGGAATGCTACGCCAAGGCCCTAGTCTTTGGTCATGATGACAGGCGGGCTCTTAGTTCGGCGACTTGGTCTTCGGTCATGATGGTCGATGTGCTCCAAAGACATTCCATCTGGGGTGGGTAGACACAATAGGCGACACCCTTTTCGGAGGGCGACACCTGCCCTCTCGAAGGCCGAGATGTCGACGCCTTGAAAAGACGGTGCTTTTAGCCGAGGCCGCCTGGTTGCCTTGGGAAGGAACCGTCCCTAATGTTACCAAGCACGTCTGCGGCAACAGTGACCCGCCGCATAGATCGCCGACGTGGCAGAGATCAATGGGCCGAGGCTTATGGGACCCCGGTCGGGTCCCGTTGGAGCCTGTGGTGGCACTTGATGCGGGTCGGGTCGGAGTAGGTGCTCATGGCGCGCGCCTGGGTCGGGCCGGGCGGTGGTGCGTCCGATCCGAGATTCGGCCGGAGCAATCAAGGCGGGTGACCCTTTGGGGTCTAGGGAGGCCTTTGATGATGATGTGGTCCAACGTGGCCCATTTGGTATCACATTTAATGTCGGCGATAACCCCCTTTCAGTAAGGGACGAGGGCCATGTCGGTTTCACCTTCAGGGTTCCTGCGCCGTTGTTAGCCCGGACTCCGAGGCTAGATAACTCGGAGAAATACGATCTCAAATAGATGTATACTTTGCTGTGGGGTACCCCTGGTATGGGTATTCGCCAAGAGCCCCTGTGGCCGCCCCGAACGCAAGCTGCCTCGAGGGACCTTCCGCTGGCTCGGTATGGTCTCGGCAGCTACGACTGGCGTGAAGAGGGAAACAGGTCTTCCTAGAGAAGGACGTCCTGCTCGGGCGAGTCTAACCAATTATCGGTGTTTCGACTGGGTGCGCGCGAGCGCACCCAGTTGGTGTAGCCCCCGAGCAGGTCAGAGAGCTGGTCGTGGGGTTACACAGGCCAAAGTGAGTCCGACCGACTTGGTCGGAGGGCCCTAATGCGCGACCATATCGGTCGGCATGGGTGCCTTACGCGGATCGCCTGTTTCTCATCGAAGCTAGACGCGGCCGTGGCCGGTAGGGAGGCCCGGATGCCTTTGCGAGAGGTTCCGGTTCCCAGTGCTCGTTTAACGTCGTAACCAGACGCGACTGTGGGCGGTAGGGAGGTCCAGATGCCTTCGCGAGAGGTTCCGGTTCCCGAGTGCTTGTTTAAAGCCGTAGCTAGATGCATTAGTGCTATTTTTATGCCGTAGCTGGGCGTGTTAGACGTGCTGGTTTAACGCCGGAGCTAGGCGGGGGGCATCCGTCTCGAGTCCTCGCCGGGCGAGGTGATCTACGTGAGGAGAGGCCGCTGTCGATCCCACGTATACGCCCCGTCCGCAGGTGTGGGACCTGGAGGGGGTGAGCAGACGCGTGTTTGCCTACGTCAGCCGAACACCGTGCACGTGGAGCTGCAAACGGGTTATCCGAGTGGGCCCTGGAGGTCTGGCGACCTCCGAGCGGACGATCCCTACGTCGGGTGTCCGACCCGCTAGGGGCGACCCATAAAAAACCTTTCTTTACTCAATCCCATACCGGACCCCGAGCCGTTCGTAACTCGGGGCGCAGCTGGCTGCTGCCCTTTCGGGGGGCTCCGTGGGAGAGTTTGAAGTATGGTCTCGGACACGAGCTAAGGCGATTGGGTCGTCCGCCGACCCAACTAAAGACCCACCGAGGGTTCGCCTTGAATTTGCCCTCGCTAAATGCACTTCGGAAATGGCTAGAGATCCACTTGGTGGATCCTTTGCCTTTTGAGCCCATAACCAGGTCTTATTCGTGAGGCATTCGAGCCTTTCTCGCCACCCCAAGGCCATTACGGCTTGGTGGGCTTTTCGTACCTACTTCGGGTCGGTTTGAGCCGACCCGGAGGCAGTGATCTAGGGGTCGCGGGGCGTTTCGCCCAGAGCGACACTCCGGCGTCCTTGCAAGCATTTAATGTGCGTGCGGGAATTAAAATGCGAAATGAAATGATCGAGGGTGATACGCCTTACCGGCGGCTTGTCGTGGCGTTTGCGTCGGGACGCGCGATGCCTGGATCGGCGGGGGCTCGGCGAGCGTTTGTCCGGCTAGCACATGCTTTGGTAGGTACCTGCAGATTTGGTGTGATGAGTGCTAGGGCATTTTCCTGGCTCTCGCCATCACCGCCCCTCGCTTTTTACGGCTTCCATTCCTGAAAATGTCACAGACTTATCTTTTATTTTGGATGCGAGAGGAGTTCTGGCGGTCGAGTCCTCCACTCGGGGCCACCGCGGCCCATCCAGATGTCGCTTGGCGCCGACTACCGACGCATAATCTCGAGCCGAACGGAAATCGGCGGTCGACCGCTTCTTCCGGGCGGGCAGCGTCCTTTCGCCCCAACCGTCACGTCGCATTTCAATGCGAGGCGAGGGGTGGATAGGCCCGCCCCGTCGCAGGGACGCGAGCAAGCACGCCCGCGGCGACGCGTCACCCAGATTTATTCCACTTCGACCGCTCCGCCCCGGCCCTATAAATATGGTGCGGAGGGAAAGAGCCACCATGCGCAGTTCGCCCCCTCCGCCTTCCTGTTCTGCTTTTGCCCTTTTTCAAGAGAAGAGGAGAAGGATCGGAAGGTAGGGGCGTTGATGGCGAGTGGCGGCGATGATCGCAGGGCCGGCAAGCGGGAGGCAGCGGCGGACCCCCTGGGGTCGGGCCCCAAGAGATCCCGTGCTGCCGATCCGTCGTTGATGCGTGCGAGAAGGGGAGGGCTTGTATTGCCCTCGTCGATCTTCCATATCCAGAATCCTCGTTCGGAGTGAGTCTTCTTTGTTCGTCCTGGCGATGGCTTCGGTTCCCCTCTTGTTGCTAATGTTGAACTGTTTGCTGTTTTGACCAGCGCTACTGGCTCTGGTTCTAGCGAACCATCTGCTGTGCCTGCGCCGGCCACCTCAGTGGGAGGGGCGAACGCCATCGCTTCTACGACGAGGGCACGGGCAGCCAATATGATGGCCGCGCTGACGCGGCTGGACGCTTCCTTAGCGTCGCAGGCTGCCACGGTCGACGCAGGGGGCAGAAGTGCTTGCTCAGCAAGCACGGACCTGGTCCGCCGAAGGGGAACTGGCGCAAGTGCACGAGGAGGTGGCGGCGGAACGGGCTCGGGTCACTGCCCTCGAGGAGGAGCTCGCCACGGCACGCGAAGACGCGTCGTCGCAGCGGGCCCGGGCTGAGGCCGCCATGGAGGACCTCAGCTCGATGTACGCGGAGCAGCTAGCCTCGCGGAAGGGCCTCCTCTCCCTGCTCCGCCCAGCCTTCGAGAACATGGGCAGGAGCCTGGAGTCTCTGGGGGTGAGGCTGCCGGAGCCTCTGGAGCTTACTCCGGCGGGATACGCCTTCCGCCTTAACCAGGCGGCCGACGCCCTTTCCGACTTGCCCCGCGCCCTGCGTGAGCGTTCCGCTCGCGAGGGTCGGGCTGCCTCTGCAGCTCGCGGCGAATACGATCGCTTTCAAGGCCACCATGACGCTGCCCTTCGACCCGATTGCAACCGCTGTCGGATTGAGGGGATGCGGACCAAGCGGGCAGAAAGTGCGGCCGGCGGAGAAGGTGGCGGGGTGGCGGACGCCTTCGAGAGCAATGCTCCAGACGACAACACACCGAGGGCGATGCTCGATCAGAGCCTAGAGACGGCTCAGGCTCCTTCCCCGCCTCTTTTCTTCTCTCTTTTTTTGTAATATACGCATACTGCATAGTGCAGCTTTTGGGGATTTTGCCTTATATTGCGTGTTTTCTCCTTCGTGACAAGCGCTTCACTGGATGACCGTAGCCTTTAGAGATCTTCCGAGGTTGTGCGGCATAGGGCCAGGGCGCTGATACTTTGAATGAAACGCGAAAGTCGTGGTGCAACTGCCGGCCTAGAGGCGTGCCTCAAACCGATAAAAGACCGCCCCGTATGGTTATCTCTTTCCACCGCGAAGCGCTACTTCGAGACCGTAGCCGCTGGGGTGTGGGCCATAGCGCTTTCGGCAAAACGAGTTACCACCAAGATGGGTCACGTTGTTCAGTTGGTGCACGATCTCAGATGGCCATGCGGGTGGCGATCCTCTGGAAGCGCGCATCGACGATCGGGTGTGATCGAGACGTCGCGCCGGCCCGGAGGTTTGGCCAAAGTCGCAGGAATAAGGATAAAGTTTTAGGGATAAAATCGGCTTAACTTTTCGATATACCATGCGTTGGGTACAACGTTGCCGTCGGCGTCTTTGAGTCGAAAGGTACTGGGTCGGAGGACTTCCACGACGGTGAAGGGTCCTTCCCATGGAGGGGACAGCTTGTGCCTGTCGACGTTGGACTGGACCTGGCGCAAAACCAGGTCGCCAACGTTGAAGGACCGTCCGCGGACCTGTCGATCATGGTAACGCCGCAGCGTCTGCTGATACTTGGCTGATCGCAAAACGGCCACATCGCGCGCCTCGTCAAGCTGGTCAATGGCATCTTGTTGTGCGTCGAGCCCCCGCGCCTCGTCGAAGGCTTGCAGTCGTGGTCCAGGTCGGTAGGCAAAACGGCTTCCGCGCCGAACACCAGAAAGAACGGTGTGAACTCGGTCGATCGGGTCGGCGTGGTCCGCAGGCTCCAAAGGACGGAGGGCAGCTCGGCTGCTTATCGTCCCGCGAATTTCTTTAGTCGATCAAAGATCCGTGGTTTTAGCCCTTGGAGGATCATGCCGTTGGCGCGCTCGACCTGGCCATTAGTCCGCGGATGGGCGACAGCTACCCAATCGACGCGGATGTTGAAATCGTCGCAGAACTCAAGGAATTCTTTTCCTGTGAACTGCGTCCCATTATCGGTGATGATGGAGTTCGGGACCCCAAACCGATAGACGATGTCACGGAAGAAGTTGGCCGCCTGGACAGAAGTGATGGTGGCAACCGGCTTAGCTTCTATCCACTTGGTGAACTTGTCCACTGCGACGAGCAGGTGCGTCAAGCCCCCAGTCGCCTTCTTAAAGGGACCGACCAGATCGAGTCCCCAAACGGCGAATGGCCACGTAATAGGGATCGTCTAGAGGGCTTGCGCGGGGAGATGTGTCTGTCGAGCGAAGAATTGACACCCTTCGCAAGTGCAAACAATCTGCTCGGCGTCGGCCATCGCAGTTGGCCAGTAAAAACCTTGGCGAAAGGCCTTGCCCACGAGAGATCGTGGGGCAGCGTGGTGTCCACAGACTCCGGCGTGGATATCCAGCAGCAGCTGCTTCCCTTGGTTCGCCAGGATGCACTTATGGAGGACCCCGGAGGGGCTTCTCTTGTAGAGGTCTTCCCCGACCAAGAAAAAGGATTTCGCCCGCCGAGTGAGGCGCCGGGCCTCAGTGGGATCGGCGGGGAGCGATCCGTCGGTTAGTCGGTCGATGAAGGGTTTCCTCGGTCGGGTCATGAAAGCAAGACGTCGTGGCTTGATTCGAAGGCTCGGCCGGACGCTTCGGCAATCGGAGGGCGCATGCTAAGGGTCAGTCGAATGCTCGGAGGAGAATCCTAACGAACGGAGGGCTTGTAGAGGTCGGAGATTTAAAATCCCTGGGGTGGATCGGGTCCCTACCGAAGCCGATTAGCGAGTAATCGGCCTCCCCATTGTAGCGGCGGTAGCTGTAGTGAAGTTCGAAACCTTTAAACCTCTCCTCCAATTTGCGCACCTCTCGGCAGTATGCCGCCATACAATCATCACGAGGCTCGGAAGCCTTCATGACTTGGTCGACGACGAGCTTGGAGTCGCTGTACGAGGCGGCGGCGCGCCGAGGTCGGCGATCCGAGTCCGCTGACTAATGCTTCGACTCGGCGACATTGTTGGTGGCGTCGGCGCGGCCGAATCACAGATGGAGCTTATTTCGAGCGAAGAGATGAGGACGATTCCAGCGCCTGCTCCATTCTTGGTGTAGGACCCGTCGAAGTACATCGTCCAGTACTAGGGGTCTTCGGGCGCGGGTGGCGCCTGGGCTTCGGTCCACTCGGCGATGAAGTCGGCCAGGGCCTGCGACTTGATGGCCGTCCGAGGGACGTACGATATGTCGTGGCCATTGAGCTCGAGGGCTCATTTGGCTATTCTTCCGGAGGCGTCGCGGCTGCGAATGATCTTACCGAGCGGCATGGAGGTTACCACAGAGATCGGATGCCGGTCGAAGTAGTGGACTAGCTTCCTTTTGGCGATGAGCACCACGTAGAGCAACTTCTGCACCTGAGGATACCGGGCCTTGGACTCGGAAAGTACCTCGCTGATGAAGTACACTGGACGCTACACCTTGAGCACGCGGCCTTCTTCGGTTCGCTCCACAACGAGCGCTGCGCTAACAACCTGAGTTGTGGCGGCGATGTAGAGGAGGAGCGACTCTTCTGGCATTAGGGCAACCAACACCGGGGGCGTGGTTAAGAACGCCTTCAATCGATCGACGGCTCCCTGTGCTTCCTGCATCCAGATGAAGTGGTCGGACTTCTTGAGCAGCTTGTAAAGCGGCATTCCGCGCTCACCGAGGCAGGAGACGAAACGGCTTAGGGCCGCAAGGCATCCCGTCAGCCTTTGGACCCCCTTGAGGTTACTGATTGGGGCCATCTTCATGATCGCGACGATCATCTCCTGATTAGCTTCGATGCCGCGCTCGGAGACGATGAAGCCGAGCAGTTTTCCCTTGGGGACCCCGAAAACACATTTCTCGGGGTTGAGCCTGATGCGAAACCTTCAGAGGTTCGCGAAAGTTTCCTCTAAGTCGGTGACAAGGTTGTCGACCTTCTTAGTCTTGACGATAATATCGTCAACGTACGCCTCGATGTTACGTCCGATCTGGTCGTCAAAACACGTTTGCATACATCGCTGGTATGTAGCACCCGCGTTTTTCAGACCGAACATCATCGTTACGTAACAGAACGAGCCGAACGGAGTGATGAATGAGGTCACGAGTTAGTCAGACTCTTTCATCGCTATTTGGTGGTAGCCTGAGTAGGCGTACAGGAAAGACAGGGATTCGCACCCCGCGGTGGAGTCGACAACTTGGTCGATGCGGGGCAATGGAAAAGGGTTATTGGGACATGCCTTGTTGAGGCTCGTGTAGTCAACACACATTCTCCATTGCCCAGACTTCTTTTTTACCAGCACAGGGTTGGCTAGCCATTCGAGGTGGCGGACCTCTTTTATGAACCCTGCCGCCAAGAGCTTGGCGATTTGCTCGCCGATGATCTTGCGCCTTTCTTCGTCGAAGCGGCGCAAGCGCTGGACGACCGGCCTTGAGCCGGGCCGAATATTCAAGGAGTGCTCGGCAACTTCCCGCGGGATACCTGGCATGTCAGAGGGTTTCCATGCAAAAACGTCCCGATTGGCGCGGAGGAAGCCGACGAGCGCGCCTTCCTATTTGGCCGGGAGCGTGGCCCCGACGCGCACGGTCTTGGTCGGATCTTCGGGATCGATCGCGACCTCCTTCGTATCCTCGGCGGATTTGAAGGATTCGGGCCCCGACTTACTGGAGTCGGGGCGGACTCCGAGGTCTGCTTCCGTAGATTCTCGAGCTCGGCGGACGCGACGATCGCCGACGCCAACTCGCAACTGCTTTTCTCGCAGTTGTAAGCGAGCTGAAAGGATGCGGCCATGGTGATGACTCCCCGTGGCCTCGGCATCTTCAGCTTGAGATAGGTATAGTTGGGGATCGCCATGAACTTGGCGTAGCACAGCCTCCCCATTATGGCGTGATAGGAACCAGGAAACCCCACGACCTCGAAGGTGAGGGTCTCGGTGCGGAAGTTGGCCTGGTTCCCGATGGTTACGGGCAGATTGATCTGCCCGAGCGGATGGGCTTGCAGACCAGGGACGATGCCGTGGAAAGGCGCCTTGCTCGGTCGGAGACTTGAGCGAGGGATTCCTAGGGCATCGAAGGTCTCAACATCTGTGATGTTGAGATCGCCGCCGCCATCCATGAGCACCTTGAGAGGCGCCGTCCCCACAATGGGGGCCACGCACGAGGGTATCTCCCAAAAGCGGACGGATCGGGTGATCATCCGTCGAAGGTGATTGGTGACTCCGACCACCGAAGATACTTGGGCACAACGGGAGCTGCTGTGTGGACTTTGCGGAATGCAAGCTTCTGCTGACGTTTGTCGGCGTAGCTCGCCGGTCCGCCGAAGATCATGAGGCAGCCATCAGGCTCCGGGAACTCTTCGACCGCCTCCTTGGGCTTGGCATCTGGTGCCGAGTCGCGCTTCTTCCCTTTACCTCGTGCGGAGGTTCCAGAGATGAAACGCTTGTGGTTTCGCATCCTCAGATTTGTGCTTGACGGCGACTTCCATGATGCGGACATGGGTCGTCCATCGCCAGTTTTTAAGTGGTCGGGTCCCGACGACTGGCCGCTTAAGGTGGCGGTCGGTTGCCATGACCACAGGGCCCTCGCGGCCCTGCTTCCCCTTCCATTTCTTCTTGTCGTAGCGGTCAGAGGTAGCATCGACGTCAGGGGCGGCCTCTCGCTTGGCCTTCCCCTTATCAAAAATAGCCCCAACAGCCTCCTCGCCGGAGGCGTGGTTGGTGGCAATGTCGAGGAGCTCCTTGGTGGTCCTGGGCTTGGCGCAGCCCAGCTTGTGCACCAGAGCTTTCGACGAGGTGCCGTAGATGAACGCCCCGACAACGTCGGCATCGCTGATGTCAGGGAGCTCGTTGCATTGTTGGGAGAATCACCGGATGTAATCTCGGAGAGACTTCCCATTTCTTACAGATGCACTTTTAAGATCCAGAGTTCCTGTATGTAAGTGCCCGGGAAGTTTCTGACGAAGACGCTCTTTAGGTCGGCCCAGCTCCTGATGGTGTTCGCGGGAAAATACTCGAGCCATGCTCGGGCAGAATCCGCGAGGTAGATGGGGAGGTACCGGATGACGAAGAGATCGTCCGTGGCGCCTCCCGCCCTACATGCGAGCCGAAAGTCTTCTAACCGGATAATCGAGGTTTGTGGCTGATGTACTTGGTTATGTTGGTGGGGCCCGAATCGCGAGGAAGTTCGCGACGGTGGATTTTCGCCAACGCCTGGGCCCCGCACCGTCGGGGCTCGGGCTGTGGTGGCGGCGACGGCTGCTGTCCGCGGCCCGAGACTGGGTTGCCTCGCCGTCCGTCCTCTTCCGCCCCGTGGTGCCTTGAACGCTGACTTCGCCGGTACCCTCGACCGGGTGTGAGAGGCCTGGGTCGCTGGGGCAGATCAGATTGGCTGGCCACACGGCACCGGGCGACAACGCTGGGGTGATGGAAGAAGCCCCGAGCGAAGGAGACTAAGGCTGTACATGCCGGATCATAACACGCTCTACCAGCCCCCGGAGGTTCTGGTAGGTGGCCTTAGCCCCGGTCCTCCGCTCGGGATGCCGCTGGCAACATGTGCCGCGGGCGGCGACATTCGGCCGGGCGCGAGGGAAGTACCAGAGGTCGGCGATCCTCGGCTAGTCAGCTTGTTGAACCTATCGCGCAGCAAGACGCTGGGCGGCAGTGCATGCGAAGGCCCAGGCTTGCCTTGCTCCAGATCGGTCTGGAGTTTGACAAGCTCAGCCTCTTGAGCCTCCAGCTGCTCGCGTTGCCGCTGGAGCTCCGTACGGCGGGCTTGGAGAGCCTCGGCGCCAAGGCTGGATTCTGCCTCCCACGCCAAGACGCCGGTGGCGGTTCCCGGGCTGACGGAGGTGGTGGCCGGGGCGTCCAGCCCCACCATGTTGCACTCGCGAGGGTACAACGCGCTGTAGGTGTGCTCCGCGTCTGAGCCGGAGTCGAGGCTGGAGGGGCTCTCCAGCAGATCGTAGACGGAGGTCGGCAAATGGCCGACCGTAGCCACGAGGTGCGTGCCTGCAGGGGGTGATGCCGCCATGCGTGCAGGCTTGCAGGGACCGCTACTAGAGGTAGCGTGGCGGTGGACGGACTCCCGCCTTGGGGTCCACGCAGGGTCCCCAAGCCGAAGGTCACCGAGAGTGTGGGTGACGGAGTCCAGGCTCAAGGTAGGTGCTCGTGCCAGGAAGGTGGCGGGGATGAGCACGAACTCTCCCACCGGGATGGTGATGAAGTCGAGGGAGCCGAAGCGAATCCAGCCCCTTGACGCAGAGGCGTCGTCGTTGGTGAAGAAAGCCATCGAGGAGGAAAATGGGAATCCAGAGATCACGAAGATGACACGCAAATTCCCCTACCTGGCATGCCAACTGTCGGTGTTTCGTATAACCGGCAAGTAAATTCGTAAGTATAGGGGATCACACGCTCCCTCTCCTCGAATGGTTAGACCAAAGAAGTCCCAGATTTATACTGGTTCGGGCCGAACGTCCCTACTTCCAGTTTTCGGTGGTGGTTTGGATTGCCTTGGACAGGATGTAAACAGAGGTTACAAACAGAGGCGAAGGACAAGCCCTTAGCACTCGCTCGGGGGGAAGAAATCGGGAGGAGCTTTCCCAAACCAGGCGCCGACCCGGGTCGGAGAACTCGGGGCAAGCTAGGTGGAGGCGCCGGCGAACGAACGCGCGTGGATGCGTGTGAAGGAAAGAATATCTAAAAAAACCCCTCCTCCAAGGGCCCTGCCTCCCTTTATATAGGCCGAGGGGGCAGGTTACACGAGGATTTGAAAAGGTAGGGGAATGCTACACCGGGCGTCCTAGTCTTTGGTCATGATGACGGGCAGGCTCTTAGTTCAGCGACTTGGTCCTCGGTCATGATGGCTGACAGGCTCCAGCGCATTCCATACGGGGTGGGTAGACACAACGGGCGGCGCCCTTTTCGGAGGGCGACACCGCCCTCGAGCCTTGTCGAGATGTCGATGTCTTGAAAAGACGGTGCTTTTAGTGAGGCCGCCTGGTTGCCTTGGGAAGGAACCGTCCCGCCTAATGTTACCAAGTACGTCCGTGCAGCAGGTGACCTCGGCGTGAGAGCTGGCGGCGTGGCAGAGATTGCGGGGCCGAGGCTTGCGGGGACCCTGGTCGGGGTCCTGGTTGGAGCCTGTGGTGGCACTTGATGCGGGGTCGGATCGGAGTAGGTGCCTGCGAAGGCGTCGGCCCTAGGTCGGTCGGGGCTGGCGGGTGCGTCCGATCCTAGATTCGGCCGGAGCAATCAAGGCGGGTGACCCTTTGGGGTCTAGGGAGGCCTTTGATGATGATGTGGTCCAGCGTGGCCCATTTGGTATCACATTTAATGTCGGCGATAACCCCCTTTCAGTAAGGGACGAGGGCCATGTCGGTTTCACCTTCAGGGTTCCTGCGCCGTTGTCAGCCCGGACTCCGAGGCTAGATAACTCGGAGAAATACGATCTCGAAATAGATGTATACTTTGCTGTGGGGTACCCCTGGTATGGGTATTCGTCAATAATTTTCCTGAATATGTTGCTGATTATTTGCTTATTAAACTTCAATGCTTGAAATAAGGTTCTAAAACTGTTATAGAATACTATCATGAATTGCAAAATTATTTGTTACATTGTGGTTTACAAGAATGTGAAGAAGCTACTGAGTTTAGGTTCATACGTGGATTTAATCATGAAATTTAGGATGTTCTTGTTGATAAAATATATAGTTCTCTTTTAGACTTGATTAAATGTGCTTTTAGAGCTGAAAACATAGTTGCTGAATCTTTGAAAGAGTCTTTAGCTTCATTTGAGGTGCCCATTGTTGCACCTTCTGTTGTAGCTAATATTTTGCAGAAAAGTGAGCACCAATGAGAGAAGGATGAAGAAGAAAATGTGCAAAAAGAAGAGTTCTTTGCTGCTCCATACGAATGTGAAGATTTGGAAATTGAAGCTGCACCAATCCTTAATGAGGGCATACACGTCGAGCATGCAAAAGAAACACAAAAAAATTCGAGTTAAGTAGAGGATATCACACGTGAGGATGATTTTACTAACATAATTCAATCCAGTTCTGTTACTTTTGTTGTTCCATATACTATTCAGGTTATTTCTGAAGAAGGGGAGCTACAAGCTGAAAAACCAGCGTTATCAAGTGAAGGTTTTGATGTTCCTACTTCTTCTTCTGAGGAGGATAATGACCATGGTACAGATCTGATTTTACAGCAAGAAAAGGAGCAAATTTCTTGTACAAAATCGAGGATGGTTTTCCTTCAAGGAGGGCTGGAAGCATCCAGGTGTGCTAGCTTTCATCATGCTATTATATGCTGGAAAGAAGTATTAAGCTATATGGATAATTATCAGGTGAATTCTCTAAATGTTTTTCTTATCTTTAAAATAAATAAAGAGGCGGAGCTACTATTTTATTTAAATAAATGCAGGACTTATATGAGAATGTTTTGTGCTAAAGACGAGTTAAAAGGTGAGCTTGAGTCGAGAACAACTCAAATGCAAGAAGGGGAGGATGATAAGGACATAGCTACGTCGGATATAGCCATGGCATCATTGCTTGACCAACAACAAAATCCTCCTAGTAGTCAGTAATATTCAACCCAAATACAAGGACCAATTACCCGAGCACATGCACATCAGCTAAATCAACAGGTGAACTCATTTCTTGGGTTGTTTATTGCATTTTAAAGGATGGACCACTGCATAATAATGTGCTTGTCCTTAGGAATCATTTATTAGAGTAACAAGGACACCATCCATTATCAAAACAAGCTAGAGTACAAGCTATTCTCGAGGTGGAAGCTGAATCGTCTATCCAGGAGGAGTCCACCTTCAACTGGCCATAACTTTTGATTTTAGAATCTGTTCGGGATAAGTGAGTATTTGATTGAAAGATAGTTTTATGCTCTTTCCAATGGATCCAGTCTCATCCTCAAATTCCACTCAACCTGGCCACAATAGTCAAAAATATGCGACGGTCTCAGTCTCTTGGGGTGCTGCGCCACCGTTATTTTGGGCTGAGCTCCCATGTAATCAAAGTGACATGAGTTCACCTCTTAGCAGCCATCTCCTTGGCTATATTCTAGACAAGCTCCCTCTCTATCTCCTTAGGTTTTGTTAAGTTTAGTTGCCCCTATGTGTGAAACTTTAACCTTGTTCTCCTGACTCGGCTAGACAGCAGTAAATAAGTTCAGAACCTCAGTTCGTGTATATGCTTCATCCTTGTTCTTGATGGTTCTTTGATTGCTTGCAAGAATATACCTTCATGATCAGGTCATCTGGGCTTTTGACACGGTTGATAACAACTAGGAGTGTGGTTTAGCGATTGCGAGCAGTTATCCTTGTGTGGTTTGTAGCTGGATCGTCAAAGTCATCCTCTGCCTAATCAAAGTTATCCTCTCACCAGAATATCAGGCACCCGTTCGTCCGTCATCACAAGCTATGGTAGTGAAGCGGGAATCTGTCCTACCAAGCACACTAAGGTCAGTAGCTTTTTTCGAGCTTTGAGAGCTTGACAATGATGTTTGCCTAGCCGCCTACTACGGTCCACCAACCTACAACACACTCCGCTACCTATCGAGCTACCTGACTGCAATAGGTGACACATGTCACCTGTCGGGTGTTTCGTACTCAAACAGAGGGCCAAAATTGCAAATTGCATTGCACAGAAGCTACTTTTGCAAAAAAAAAGAGGTAAGTTCAGTTGTCAATACTATCACATGCCACACAAATTGAAAAGGCAAGTTGCAACGATTAGCCTAGCTTACTTTGTCTGCGTTATGCACACTCGTAATGCAACAATCTTGTGCAACTTCTGTTAATGCTTGAATAACTTCTCTCCATCTCTCTGTGTGCGTGTGTGTGCATAGATTAAAAGTATTGATCAAAATACTATCCAAAATTCTAAATAAAAAATGTTACTTTCAAATTGGATGATGTAAGAATGAGTATGTTAAAACTTAATGGAAAATGTCCACTTTTGAAACTTGAACTCTAGCCTAGGTTTTCTTTTTAACCCTAACTTTTGAAACTGTTCAAATTAGAACCTTTAACTAATAAAACCATTCACTTTACCCCATAAATCCATACTAAGGTCGTTTTGTCATGCATAGCATTGACGTGTCCATTTTCCACTAACATGACATCTAGGTGGGCGGATTGGTGTGGGCTCGCAGGGGTGCATAACGGTCGAGAACAAAGAGGTGATGCTGAGAGGTGCATGAGAATTAGTAAGGTGTATGGATCTCCCTATTGAATGAGAGGAATGCGTAGGAGCTTAGAGGCGTGAACTGGTGTGAGGCGACCAGAGTCTAGGAGGAGAGAGGTGTCAGCTGGAGATGTAGAAGGGTGGAATAGAGAGGCACACAAGCATCTATAGAGAGTGACGAGCCCACAGGTGTGGATGTTTAGGTTGAGGAAGATCCAAGGCAACCTAGCAATGATGATCCACAGTGACGACTAGAACTCACTGTGGCGTTGGCACCATGGAAGACGAGACCCAAAATCAAAGGTCAAAGGAGGAAGAAGAAAGCTTGGTGGTGGTTGAAGAGGGAGGAATTGGCTTGAAGTTCACCTCAGGAGAAATGGTTTCGGTGGTGGTAGGCTTGGCCAAAATTAAGGAAGGCAACAACAATGAGCTCTTGTGGAGGAAATGCAAAATTGATTAAGGGGAAATGCAAGCGGTGTTTGGGAGATGAAATGTATCAGATGCCCAAGAGGTGGTGAATTGGGATTCTTTTTTGCAACAAAGGCTTGATTAAAAGTTTGAACTTTACTAGTCCAACCTAAGTGCCTTGGTTTCTATGTGAATTTTAAACCAAATTTCAACCCTAATCAGTTCTAGGGATCTAGAAATAGAGAAACAATAAAGTAAATGCAGAAACATAAAAGGGACAAGGAGCATAGCCAATTTTTTAACACGAGATCTTGGAGATTTAGCTATCTTCTCTACTCCTCATTGGAGCACTCTCACAAGAGTCTAGCTCAAACTTGAAAACATAAATCAATAAAGCTATCCACTAGTGAAGTCCTTCTCCACTCTAGATAAGTCGACTCTAGACCTTCATAAGATTTCTAGTGCCTTCCACAAGCACCTCCATAAGAAGGACATCGAGCCAAATGCCTCCAACCAATCTAGGAGTCATCGATCTCCAAGAGTAATAAGCTGAAAATGCCCGCTTCAACCTCACATGGTCAAACAATTAGGAGTGATGCATAGAATAGACATATCTACTCTCTCAAGCAGTCAAATGATCTTCAATCTAAGCTTCAAAGTGCTCTCAAGGTCCTCACAAGTATTAATACTAAGATAAAGTTATCAACCTCTTCAAATGAAACCCCCATAGGTTCTATATATAGCTCTACTCCTTAGAAACAAGCCAGTAGACACAAATTTTTCAAAATATGCTTTTGATTCAAATCATCCGACCCACTCGGATTGTCCAATTTAAACACTTCTAACGGTCAAAATGTAGTCCTTTTTTACACTTAGATTGTCCAACCTTGTCAGATTATCTGACCCTATGCAAAATCTAATAGCATCTTCTCTATCAAATTGATTTAACTAATCATTTGCCCACTTGGATTATTTAAGTCATAATGAAATTTCAAGAATATGTCCTCTGTGAAATGATATTTCTAGAATATGTCCTCTATTAAATTGATCTGACTGGTGATCTGGCCCACTCAGTTTATCCGACTCCCATTGAAATTTTGTAGAACATGCCCTCTAATGATCTGATCCAGCTGGTGGTCTGACCCCCCGTTCATCTGACTCGCATTGAATATTTCAGAACTTATCCTCTACTAAATTTATTTCACTGTTGGTCTGACCAACCCAAATCATTTGACTCAAACTAAAATTACCTAACTAAAATTTTGAATTTCACACCAATTCTAATTTTGGCACCCTCACATGGTTTTCAAGCTTCCTCTCACTAGATATGAGATAAAGTGACCTAGAGTGCATCACAAGTAGCTACCCAACCACACAAAGCTCAAGCTACTAGCCTTGAATCCCCTAAACCCCTAAATAGTACAGCCAACACAAAAATAAAACCTATTACTAAAATGATCCAAACACAACTCCTTAGATCATTATACTTTTAAGGATCCATGAACACTAAGAACTCTCAATATGCAAATGTCAATAACTAACTCATCTTAAAAACCTTGAACACATGGTTAGTCTTGACAAATAAGCATCAGTAATCACCAAAACACATAATCACTTAATTCGGAGGCCTATATGCTTACTTGAGATCTTGCCTAGTTTGATAGAATGGAGAGATTGAGTTGTGGCGGTGTCGAGCAGCACGTCATTTGGGAGTAGGAAGCAGATGGTGTTCCTAATGACCCTATGGGAGAAAAAGGAAGATGAAGTGATGAGGGGATTGATGAATCCAAGGCAAAAATGATGAACATGTGTGCTAAGGCTAGAGCTCATCGGAGCGACTATGTGAGCTCTTTAGATGTAGTGCCCGATATTGAAGAAGGTTGATGCAACACGGTGCCTGACCTTCCGACAGGTATACGATAATTCGATTGGTGGAGGACTTGACGTAAACTATTCGGACTTCCGATCAGATCCGATCGAAACCTGCAATCGCAACACCACAGCTCCGTTGGTTATCAACCATACCAAGACGCGGCTGACCTCACCCAGAAGGATAGTTCTTGCAAGCAAATCGAGAACACGAGAAAGAATGAAAAAGAAGCAATCTTAATTGCGAATTGTATTAAGCACACGAAGTTTGGGGTTCCACAAACCGAAGATCGGCGAAACTGTAGTGGCAGAATAATCTAAGCAAAAACCATCTATTCTAGCAGCGGCTACTGAATATATATATGGGAAAGAAGGCAAGGGAGGCAGCCAAGGGGTGTCCGTGCAGCCCTAGGTTGTACAAGGCCTTTGGGCCCAAGTGAAGGTGTCGCAGCACCCGGCAGATTCTGTTCGTCATATAGTTTTGATAATTTCTATTGATCTAGAAGTAGTTTGAATGTGAAACCACTTTTGTTGGAAATCTCTCGTCGTGGGCTTCTCCATAGAGTCCAAGAATGCCTCAATCGGACTTCGTATGACCCAGATATGGTCGTTTTATTGATGTGCTATCCTGAGACTCCGAACCGAAGTTGAAGTCCGACTTAAGCTCGACTTTGACTCTAACTAGACTTGGACTTCGAGGGATGATGTCCAGGTAAGCTTGTGATTCTTCTCCCACATTCGTAAGCAACAAGACATAAAAAGAATTTAGTAGCAACCCATCCAAGAAATCATGAGTAGTGAGGAACGAGTTCACCTGGTGGTTTAATTGTCGTGCACGTGCTCTTGTAATTGGTCCTTGCATATCTTGAGGAGTCGTGTTGTACGTATCCGAAGGAGTGATGTCCTCATCAAAGGTTGAACTTGAGCTCAATCTCACCTTTTAGTTGTTGCTTCAATTCTTCCGATTCTTCTTCTTCTTGCTCCTCTGCCACCACATTATATAGTGCTTCCTTAAGCTCTGGAATCCTTTCTTTCGGAAGCTTCAAGGCTTCATAAGCTCCATGTAGCTCTTAGATAGTGTCCTCCATGACTTGCTCTTGAGCAGCCATAAGAAGTGCAAGATGGAGGATAGTAGCATCTTTTTCATTTTCTGTGGTTGGACAAAGAGTATGTTGCAGCTCACTAGCATGTTTGTTATAGATACGGAGGATTGCAAGACATGAAGATTCTTGGATATCATCTTTAAAAGTGAGCCTTCTAACTATGAGATCGACGGGACAACTGGCCTTGGCATTCTTTTAGCGTAGATAGTGATTTTACACACCACTCCATAGCCTTTACCATTCATTGTCCAATTTATTCCCTTATAAAGTGGCCTCTCATAATCGCCAAGTTCTTGCAAAACTCTCCATTGTTCAACAACATAACTCTAGTGTGCTCTCCATAGGTGTAAAGTATCGTCATCTATTAAACACAATTTAGGGTAAGAAACAAGCTTAAATCAATAGTGATGCGGAGGGGGTTGCTAGATCTTCACGAAGTAGGAACCACACAACGAAGATAGCTACTCATGTGTAGCCAAGGTAATAGTGCAACCTGACGATCTTGTGGCCAACCACTACTGATGCAATGAACTATGACAAGTATTTGTCTAACTACACTCTAAGTTCCCAATCCACACAACTGCACACTAAGTTGGAAATATAGAAAGGTTGTCATCGAATGATCGCCTTTGTAATCTCACAAGGTAAGTTTACAATAGCAAAGGAAAGAGAACTTTCAAACAAGATCCTGGTAGCAACATGGTTATCCTTTGGGGAAATCTGATTGTCAAAGAGTTTTTTAGAGAGTGGGGATGGGGGTACTTATGCTAGGAACAACCCTCCTAGTTGGGTGTGAACACACACCAAAAATGGTGACAAAATTCGTGGCTATACCAGGCTGGAGAGGAGGTAAAAACATGGAGCCTCGCGCATTAATGATTGCCCTAGATAGCTTGCCTTGAAACTTACATATCTTTTGACTGAAGCCTCCAAATGATGCACCGTTTGTTGTTCTAGAAAGAGGATTGGATTTCCCTTATAATCTTGCACTCTAAACATTCTGGATACTCCTAAAATAAATTGAGGTTAGTTGGGAAGTAGAGGAATAAAAATCTGGAACCATGGATGTCACATTTGATGACTTGGACTGTTTGCTAGTCCTCTTGGCATCTAGGTTTGCTTCCATCTTGCACCATTGGTTCCATGGGTCATATGTGGATATTGTCAAGTAGTTCACACTGATGGCCAAGTCTTGATCCTTGCAATGTGCCTCCTTGGCTTGAATTATCTTCATAAGCATGAATCTGAGCACAAAAAGCACACTTGATTTAGGCAGTATATAATTCTCATTAATAACAATATTAGACTCAACTAGGAGAGTATTCCCCTCTTGCTCTACTTGTTTGGCACGACTCCTTGTTATAGGTCCCAAATAAGCCTCTTTTGTAGAAGGTTCAACTTGCAACCTTGTAGAATCATCGTGTGGAGGAGATGATAAATAAGTTAAACTAGGGATGTCCTCATCAAATAGGGGAGAAAGAGAATTTCAGCAATGAGATGAGTAAGGGAGACAAGGTAAGTCGAGAACTTATTAGTCTTATAGGTTAGTTTTCTCTTTTGAAAATAAATTTTAAGATACTAGAAATGGCTAGACTAACTATGGTTTAGATCTACAGTTGATATGGCTTCGATACCATCTCTGTTAGGACCCGAATATACAAATCCATACCCTACATGTATACTACACTAAAATATGCAAATTCAAACCCTCTGTATATAATACACTAGTCTAGGACCACGCTAGTGCACACAATGGCAACATAGACAAAATATCAACTCCACACAAAGTGGAATAAGAATAAACGACTGAATTTGATAAATAAATAAATAGTGTGCTTATGTTATGGTCAAGTTTACATTCAATATGCTTTGTAGGGCTTACTCACTGAATAAGATGAACTGCAGTGGAATGAAAACTTCAGCGAATACACCTATAGACCTACCATAGGCAATCGACAAGGCTTGAATCCTAATAACCAGCCTCCTCACAATACTCCTCCTCCATAGCTAGTGTTGACTCTTCTTCTCCAACTGATTGATTATTATTGCAAGAGTGAGCATATAAAGTACCCAACAAATTGTGCACAAAATACAAGTCTAATACAACTATATGCAAGGATTATTCCAAAGAGTAGGTGATAGGGAAGCTTTTGCTCAAAGTGATGTTTGAAATTGAATACAATAATAAATTAAAGAAAAATGTAAAATAAATAACAATAATAATAAGATTCTCAAATATTTCTCAAGATAAACCTGAACTAGCACACAGTCCACTTCATTTACTTTTCCTAGCACACAACCTTCATTCTCAAGTTTTAATTTACAAAATCTAACACTTATATGAAATTCCTGAGCATTGTTCATAACCAAGGACATGATTAGTCAAATAGTTTTACACTCTATAGAGGTTATACACTTTATCCACAAGATATGGCCAATCTATTAATGTTGGCCATTACACATTTCCTTTAATATGTGACTAAGAAGTTCATAACAAAAACTTTCAAAAATTCTATCCAAACATTGGCCCCACCGAAAAGTCTAATCTCACCATGCCAGACTCTGTAACTTACTAAGTTAGGTCTGGCCCATAACAAACCCATGGTTGTATGTTTAGTGTACTTCAATGGCTTACAAGGTTAAGTACTTAACCGATCGAGACAAGACTTCCAATCTACTTGTTCACACCAACTATATAACTTGATCCTCACAGACACACCCAGCACATTACCTCCTGCCAGTTATCTCAATGTAAACCATTTATCACACTTGTTGATTATCATGCGACAAATGCCATCAACATCACCATCGCGTAACAACACATGGCACACCCTTTTCATAAAATATGTTCCATAGACAATTAGTCATATTTGAATTTGGATTTCAAAATTATATTGATAACCCGTTACATAGTTAAGCATACTAAACACGTTCTAACCATCCCACGTTCTTGATATATCAGTGACCAACTATTAATTATCCATCCTAGGGTGACAAATTATAATGACATAGCAAATAAAAAGTAGGTATAATCCAAATAGGTTGCATAAGTAATTCCAAAAATAATTAAACAATTGATAATTTGAACTAGCATGCAATAATTTGACATAAAATAACTTTTGTAAAGCTAGAGTCAACATTATCAAAACACAACTTGTCTTGGAATAAATCCTGGTCTTGATATTGAGTTAACTCTTCTCAATCGAAAGCTTCTCACACTTCAACGTCTAAGCAAAATAAATACAAAATAGAGGACAAAAAATTCCAAAATGCATTTTTCATAGGTTATACCAGTATAGCTGAGTGCACATCCATTAATGTCGCACTCTTATTCCCTTCCATCCTAGTGGAGGGGCCTACAAGTAGATCTCACTCCCATCCATCCCCGTGGCTGAGACTACTTAAAAGGTCTTACACAAGAGTACTTCGGGTTAGTTATATAACCTTATATTACTTTCTCATCGTCCTAGCTCAAAATTCTTATCATGATATGAATGCAAATGATTCAACATTTCATTTCAATATACCTTTGCCATATAACAAAATTGTCAAATGGCCATTCTCACATGTATACATTGCTATCATAAAAGATCTTCCACATAAATGTAACAAGCAACTATAATCATGTATATGAAAACAGTAAGAAAGCAAGATGCCAAATTAAACTACAACTCATTTCCACTCTATTTTCTTTTGTACGATATACTTGCCTCTTTATCACGCGAAGTAGAGTGCCATAAGGTTGAAGCCAAACCAAAAGTCACACCACCTACAATAAGCAAATCACCATAAAAACAAGCCATAGTAGTACATACGTCAAACATAACAATATCGCAGCTACGCACAACCCCGAAGTTAAATCTTCTCACTCATGGGACAGATTGACCACTTGTTGTCCCGCGGACAAAAGACCATATCCTTTAGCTTCTAAGCCAAAACATAGGAAAACATAGACTTTATGAAATCTATAGGAAATTGCCTACAATTTCCTAGTTAACTCTCTTTTAAATTAATTCATCTACCCTTTCGAATTCAGCCTCAAAGACCATTCTGTCATCCTATTGGATAGCATATTTCAAAATTTTATAACTATTTTTATAAAATCCAAATATAGTAAAATATAACATTTTCAAATCTATAGAAAATTATCTAGCTTTCTCAAGTTGTGGAGATAATTTAATTCAGCCATTAAGAGGCCCTAATATGTAGATTACCACGATTGCTTCCAGCAGCGACATGTTTCAAGATAGTGAACTTCACTAGGCCATGACTTTTAATATTCTACACCAAATTTTATATATCGTAATGAAACTTTAGACAATAATCTATGTTTTTCAAAACATATGAACCTTTAGAACCTCCAGATAGAATCATAATCAGACTGAGTTCTACACAAACCAGTGATAAAGTACATACCAATTTCTTCTCAATTCTATTTTGGAATTTTGAGCGGCCGTAGCAAATCGGCTAGACTTTGATGTTCTGCCTTTACCTTCTAGCACACATCACACAAGGCAAGATACTCAGCTACCTCACTTTTCATACTTGGCCACAAAAATCTTAAGATCCAAATACATCTTAGCATGTCCAGGGTGTATTGTGTACTACAAATCATGAGCTTCCTTAAGTAGTAACTGCTTCAAATCCTTCTAATTTGGCATGCAAATTTGACTCTTAAACTGCAAAGTACCTTGATCAATGAAAAAGAAATCTTGAGCTTTACTTTCCTCTATTTTGGACAATACTTTTGATCTTGGCATTATCCTTCTGAGCCTCACGAATATGATCATCTAAAGTTAGCTTTACCTCTAATGTAGCTAGAAATACTTCCAAAACCACTTTCAACTTTAGCTCCTAAAACACTTTATGCAACTAGGCTAACTCTCTTGAATAAGCATACTAACATTATAGTCCTTGCAACTCAAAGCATCTACCATAACATTTGCTTTTTCGGGGTAATAATGAATTCCCATATCATAATACTTTATCAGTTCCAACCATCTTCTTTATCTCATATCGAAAATGATCGTGTAAAGATATACTTCAAACTCTTATGGTCCGTATAAATCTCACAATGATTACCAATGAGATAATGATGCAACAATTTCAAAGCATGCACTACGACAGCTAATGCCAAATTATGCATTAGATAATTCTCTTCATGCGATCTTAGTTGCCTCGAAGCATAAGTAATAACCTTACCTTTTTGCATCAAGACACAACCAATTACTTGACACAAAACATCAAAGTATACATCAAAACTTCTCTGAATAGCTAGTAATACCAACAATGACACTAAAGTCAAATGCCTCTTCAACTCCTGAAAACTCTTTTCACACTCTGGCTTCATGTAAACTTCTTTTCTTTATCTAACAAATGAGTAAGTGGTCTAGCTATAGTCAAGAACCTTTCTATGAATCGATGATAATATCGTGTCATTTCAAGGAAACTTCGAATTTGAGTTACTAACATTAGTTGCTGCTAATGCAAAACAATTTCAACTTTGCTTGAATCAACAACTACTTCTTTAGCAGTCATCACATGACCAAGGAATTCAACCTACTTCTTTCAAAATTCATACTTACTGAACTCGGTATACAACCGATACTCTCTAAGCCTTTGAGTACCAAACTCAAATGCTCCATGTATTCTTCTTCAACCTTCGAGTAGACAAAAATATCATCAATGAACAACACAACTAACTTGTCAAAGTATTTCATGAAAACATTGTTCATCTTGTTCATAAAATAAATAAGGGCACTGATCAATCTAAAAGACATGATCGTGAACTCATAGTGTCCATACTAAGTTCAAAAACTATTTAAATTAATTGTACGTGGTACATTTTATTTTGGAAAGATATGGACATGGCCTAAACAACGAGCACACGGAACACAGTATAAATTAGTTTTTGCACTGATCTAGTTGCAATTCACTCCTATATCACATGCCTTTGTGGACACATGGCTTTTATATATTTTGAATCAGTGGGTGAATAGACATAGATTTGAGATATGACAAAGAAAAATCTTAGACCTTTTATCTAATAAAAAGACTATTGGAGATTTTCAAAATAAAGTTCTCTTCTCTGGCAAACCTATTTATTTCTTTTCAAAATGAAGAGAGTAGAGAAATAAATGCATGCGCAATGGGAGAGGAGGCCAATTTTACAAATGCATCCACGCAAGAGGAGGGAGGAGGTAGCGGCTAGATTTGAAAAAAAATGAGGTACATGGACTAGATAAGCAATTATCTCCCTAGATTCATATGCTAGCAAAAACATTAATGATATTTTAGCTTATACGAAAAGTACCCCGTAAATGGTTGTGGTTTGGGTCCGCATGATGACGAAATGGTTCGGCTAGGTGTTGGCAGTTTATTAGCCAACGTTCATGATAGTTAATAGATATATGAAGGGCCTATTAGGGGCTATGCTTTGTGATAGTTAATAGATAGATTAAGGGGTTGTAGGGGGTAGTGCTTCAGTTGTTCTTTAGCTTTGGGCAAAAGTCCATCAAATGGCATGGCTGCAAAACAGCTAGGAAGCAAAGCCACAGCAAAAGCACCCTTTAAAGTTGTAGTCGCTGGAAAGGAGCTTTTCAGCTATAGCTTCACTCAACCTTCTCCTACCTCGCTTGCTCTGCCTCCCTGCTCACTTTGCCTCCCTCCTCGTCCGATCTGCCTCCTGCTGGCCGCCTCCCGACTCCCTCTCGCTTGGCGCGCCTAACTACCTCTCCTCCAAAGCTACCACATAAGAGCTGGCTTGCCAAATGGCATAACAAGAAAACTATAGTGCCACTATAATCGCATACCAAAGAAGCTAAAAGTAGCTTTTCAATCTAGTCGCAGCCCCCCAAACAGGCCCTAAAATTGCTTAGAGCAGTATCAGCTCTTGCTCGAATCCTCTAAACCTAGGCTCACGGTAGGTTTTCCACCTTTCACTCGCATTTTGGTTCCTGGTAGTTAGATGATTACTGATGGATTGTACTTTTTGTAGATTCAATAACCCTAGAATACTCCAGGCAAAATACTAAGATTGTCACTTGCGCTTATAGTATTTATTTACTACGATATCTTGCATCAACACTAGTGTAACACCCCGGCGCCAAACGCACCGCGAATGCTACCAAAAAGCCTAAATAACAAACGACACCTCTATGAAAAGTTTGAAACTGAATTTAATCTCTAATCTCTTTAACCGGCTTAAAACTAAGTCACCAAAATTTACAAAATTTCGGCATGACCTATCTAGGCTAGAGGACATCCACTCAGCAGACAAAAGAACAATAGCAGTTATATGATATCATTCTAACAGATCCTTAGATAATCAATCACCTTTTCAATCGGCAATTAACCAACTACGCAACGCCGATCAACACAATACAATCGCATTTATTACAACCACTTTTAACGAAACAATAAACTGGGTTGCTAGTGACCGAAGTCATGCACGTGCTCTACTCCCATCCCGGCGAGACAGCTTCAAGGTACCTAGAACAGGAAGTAAACAAGCGTGAGTCCAAGACTCAGCAAAGTGCAACAATAATAAAAAGTAATGAATTCAACTGAATTACTTTTACTCTAGAATTTAATATAGCCATTACTAAATGGAAATCAACCAGTAAAAGAAGCAATAACTAACTCCACTTACCACAACCAACTCGAAAACATAACTAAATCTTACCCCTGCCTCAATAAACATTTCTGGATGAGTCCACGCCTCAATCCTCAACCTGTTCTTCCCATTCTCATCAATCCCATTTATCAGTTGCAACACACAATGTAATGGAATGCGTTTATGCTTTCATGCTCAAGTGCACAAAACATACAAAAGAAGAATCTCATATCCATACATCACAATCAACTCATTAAACATGATTCATCTTCGTCAATGCAATACAGATGCACATATGCAATACAAAAGAAGAATCTCATACCCATGCATCACAATCAACTCATTAAGCATGATTCCTCATAGTCAATGCAATGCAAATGCAAATATGCTTGCATGTGCATATGCTCATTTCATTTCACAATTCTCATGCATATGATGCATCATGCATATCTCATTTCCTCTTTTAGCACATACCGGTATGGCCGAGTGCACACCCGTCGGTGTGCACCCTCTCATTCCCCTTTCACCCCGTGGTGAAGGGTGCCTACTCTTACTGACTCGCTCCCATACAACCATGTATACGGGACTACGAGGTTGGACTTTCGTACTCACTACATGTGAGCACAGAGGCCCGCATCAGAATGGGTCGCCTCTTCCATCATGAATGCACAAATGCAAATGACATAAACAAATTTGCAAACTACATTCATTTCTCACATTTGCATAGCCATAGCCAAATACATAAACATCAGCCACTTCTCACATCCAGAAATTTCCATTCACATTCTCAACACTCATAATCACATTCTCAACACTCCTAATCACATCCTCAACGCCCATAATCATATTCTCAACACTCCTAATCACATCCTCAACGACCAAAATCACATTCTCAACGCTCATAAACATACTCACATCACCAATTCTCGAGTAATTACTAATTCCATCAATCTTGATCATAAATCAAATCATTTTCGCAATCCAATCCCATCCTTTCAGTATTCTCACTAGCCTACCAAACTAGTGAACCGAAAAATGAAAGTAAAATTTAGCAAGATGTCAGCACGGCATCTAGACGAAATTCATTAAACATCGCACATAACAATCAATCCAGGGATGCAGCATAATTTCATGATGGCAAGGCATATAAAGTTCATCAAACAAATCATAACACGTTCAAACAACGATGCACTTGTATCAGATTACTTACCCTTTTCATCAAAAGACAATTACCTTACTAGACGTGCTTATAAACACGAATGAAATCCATAGCGTAAGCATATACATAACGCAAGCAATCAACTAGATACCGTATAAGAGATATACGGGTTACACTTGCATATGAACTCGTTTTAAATAAAAGCATAACTAATTAACCATTCTCATTCATCATATCGCATGCAAAATCAAACATGACAATATTAAAGCAATACATGGATAACTGTATTATTGTAAAACCTAGTGACCACTTAAGCATAACTGATACAATGCACTTGCCTTTACCGATGAAAGAATGGAGTGGCATGTGGTTGAGGCCACTCCCGACAGAACCTTCCCTGCAAATAAAACAATATTCATCCAACTCAAATTCATACACACTCGGTACAAGCGACAGAAGAAAACAACTCTACATATTCACATCTACAATCGAAACCAAAACATCCCTCATAACCACTTAAATGCAAATTTGGACAGCTGGCATTGAAAATGCCGTAACTTCCAAACGACTACTCCAAAAAGGATGAACCCGGGCTTTAAACGATCGCAAGAGACAACTCTACAACTTCTTCTACAGCTGACTGATCGGGAACGCACCGATTAATCTCAGTTTTGCGACGAACAGCAGACAACCGCAAAATTAACTCGATCTGGACAGCATACACCAAAATGAGCATAACTTGAGCTCTGCAAGTCCAAATCACATAAATGAATACATTTTCTCAATCTACTCGAAAAATCCTAACTTTTTCTAGGCAATAAAAAAGTCTAATTCGGCCTCTACGATGCTCTAATCTGCAGAAGAACACAGACTGAACCAATCGCGACAAGAATTGGACAGCACTTGGTAAAATAGCCATAACTTATAAATGGCTGAACGAAACTTGATGATTTCAGTCTCTATTGAAAGGTAATTAAATTATATACAACTTTTGTTATAGCAAAACACCCATAAAATGCTTAAAAAATTTTCAAATAGCAGCTCTAACCAAGGACGAAATTCTGCCCGAACAGAAAATTTCCAATCACTCTAGTCTCTCAAATCCCCAACCTCCAACATCTTAAAATCATGAATCCTAGCCAAGCAGTAGCACAAACACCTTGCATGCATGCCAAATAGATTCCTCCACTACCTAGGGTTTTACCTCAATCTTTCTCATGGAGGGAAGAGGGAGGTGGAGAAGGCTAGGCCGGAGGAGGGGGTCGCCGGAGGCTGGCGACGGCAGGGACTCCCAGGAGGCGTAGGCCATGGCTGCTGGACTCGGCCAGGGGAGGAGCGACGCCAGGACTGAAGGACTCGGCCAGGGGAGGGGCGGCACTAGGGAGCAACGGTAGGGGAAGGCGCCAGGGACTTCGGTAGGGGGAGGCACCAGGGACTACGGCAGGGTCGTCCAGCAAACGAAGGAAAAGAGAAAAATTGGCAATGTTGCCCTCCAAGCAAATGTCAGCCACATAAATAAAGAAGAGAGAGAGAAGGATTAGGTGAGGAAGGGGAAAAAATTCCCAAAAACCCCTCCTAAAACCAAAATCCATCTTTTAACCACTAGCGCGAACCAAATAACTAAATTCTTGGCGCGAAACAATAATTGTCAAGATAGACAACTTGCCGCAAAACTAAACGGCACGGAGAAAAACACCCAAAACCTTTAATAAACTGCGATGCGACAAAACTTTTCTCCAGAATAAATCCTTGAACCAAGAAAATGAAGACAACTCCGGCCAAAAAACCTAGAAAAACGATTTTGCGATATTACACTCTTCCCCCCCTTTAACAGAATTCGACCTCGAATTCTGAACACCACAAGAACTCCAACAAGAACAACTGGAATCGACTGATAAAGTGAAAACATCCAAAAAGAACAAGGTTGCGAACTTCCCACGCACGGGACTCCAAAACTCGAGTCACCTCCTTTCCACTTGGGAATTCACATCACCCACACGCAGACGCTATTAGACCCGAGCAGACAGCCAAAATTCCCAAATCATACCACCAACCAACGACTCATGATAATACGATTAACACAAGCCACAACACTCTATTAAGCACATCACTAAATTTCTATTCGATTGAACAGTTGGGGTTCTAAACCCAAACTCCCTAAGAACAAAGGAAACCTTGATTCACATTTCTCCTCAATAGTTAACCTTTATAGCCACATAACCATTAAACAACTTCTGACCGAATCTAGATATACCACTATTTCCAACCAATTAACGCCGGGATCCTCTAGGAATCGAAACACAACTTTTATCTTTTCAACAAGATCAAAAATCATTCTTTACTATTGGATTGATTAGCCCCAGAGGGCAACAATCAAATTCCCCCATAACACAAACTCGAACTTGACCTTCTTTCAAACTTGTCTCATACAACGAGACAATCACTCAACAACAAGGTTTGCAACCGAACCATCCATTTCCGACTGACCCACATTGAGTCTAACCCATGAAACCGAGGGTTCCGACAACTCACGGAAATAAAGCATTTAGCGACTGATTCCACCTAGCCCACCCACAACAACGTCCCACACAACCTCGAGACAACATGATCAAAATGCTCCTCTCAAAAAGGTCGGGACCACGATAAGGAACACTTTACATCATCTTGCTATCACCTTCTGTACAATCAACGATTCTCCCAAAATAATTTGAATCGACATCACAAGTCTCCCTCATATTCCACCTTTAAAATACTTGTGGTCAACGCCTAGCTCATGCTAGGACCGCAAATCAAAACCAAACTACACTTGGTTCCTTTCTTAAGAGGGTCTCGCCCTCACATTCTTTCACTCACATAATCAAACCCAAGAGTATAAATCCTTACTATGCTCAACACGGTACCATGAATAGTCATAATCTTTAACTCCAGCTAGAATGCAAAAGAGATACAATTCTCTTTAAACAAATAAACCACATACATCACCTTGGAGAAAATTCAACAAAAACCCATGATCGCTCTATTTCCTTTCCTAAGCCAAATCGCAAAGGCAAATCCAAATCTCGAACATCTCAAGAACCACTTTTATCATTTTCAAATTAACGCGACAAAATCTCAGCTATCCAAGTCATGATAAAATTGGACATTTAGCTAAATTTCGGCTATCCAAGTCATGGTAAATCATGGTAAATTTGAATACTTAGCTAAATACTTATGGTGTAGTTTGTTATATATATATAGTGTATGGATATTTATTTCTATTCGAGTTTGTTTCTCACATATATTGAAGTGCGTTGACTAAAATCTTTTATTGTATTTTGCTCATTACATCTTAATATAGTGTTTTCATTACATTATACAACTTTACACAGTATCCTGAATAATAAGGCATATTGTTCTATATTTTTTGTAATCTTTTTTGTTTCAGAGGGTATGTCATCTAGTGTGACAAGAGCATATCACAAATGGTTGTTCTCGGCGTATTTCACCGGTAGGATTTCTCGCAGGATGGAGAATAAGGTTTGGTAGAGGGCGTCTTCGCGATCGGACACCCTAATGGCTCTCCCTCAAGGGATCCAGGGTCAACAGATCAAAGAATACACCAATGTACCCAGGTTCGGGCCCCTAGTGCGGGTAATAGCCCTACGTCCTGCTAGATCTTTGTTGATGTATATTGAGCCGGTTACAATACTTTTCTCTCAGGTTTTCAATTTGTTCTCCTTTTTTTCTCTGTTTGTTCCCTTTCTTTCTCTCTCAGTTTGTTCCTTTTCTTTCTCTCTCAGTTTGTTCTGCCTCCCTCTTCTATGCACCAGAGTTCCCTTATATAGACTAGGCTGGCTCGGACAGGTGAGAAGGTGACACTATACTAATCTACAATTCATTTATTACACCCATCACTGTAGTCTGTCCCCCAAGCCTCATTCTTCGTGTCGCTATATGGCTTCGCCCGGTCCACCCGGGATGCGACTTTCCTACGACGGGTTAGGTGTGAGGCGTCAGAGGGATGGGCCATCGTCGTGTCGATAGCAGAACTCTTCGCAATCAATGGCTCTGACACAGCGTGTCAGGGGAAGGAGACTTTGAGGCGAAGCCTCCTTCTCATCCTTTTGGCCGCCCGCGTGACCCGGCGAGTGGGGACTGATCGCCGCCTGCTCGCTAGGCCGCCACGTGGGCCAGTCGCCGGGCGAGTGGGGCCTGATAGCCCGCCTGCTCACCAGCGCCACGCGTGTTTGCCGCCCAATGAGTGGGGCTTGATCGCCCACCGCCGCTAAGTCGCCACGTGGGCTTGCCCGCCGAGTGGGGCTCGAACGCCACCGCTTGCCAGCCACCATGTGGGCCGATCGCCCGCCGAGTGGAGCTCGACGCTCGCCGACGCCAGCCACCACGTGGGCGCCGCCGTGAGAGGGGGCCTAATCGCCCACCTAGTCGCCCAGCCGCCACGCGGCGGCCGCCCGGCGAGTGGGGCTCGACGCTCGCTCGTCACCAAAGTCGCCACGCGGGTACGGCCACCCGCGAGTGGGGCTCGACGCCGCCGCCCACCAGCCACCACGCGGGCGCAGAGTCTTGAGTGGGGCTCGACGCTCGCCGCCCACTAGGCCACCACGCGTCGCAGAGTCTTGAGTGGGGCTCGACGCTCGCCGCCCGCTAGGTCGCGACGTGGGCGGCCGTCCGGCGAGTGGGGCTCGACGTCGCCGCTCGCCAAAGCCGCCACGTCGGCGGCCGTCCGACGAGTGGGGCTCGATCGTCGCCGCACGCCAGTCGCCACGTGGGTCGGCCGTCCGGCGAGTGGGGCCCGACGCCACCGCCGCCAGCCGCCACGTGGCTGGGCCGCCGGCCGTCGCTAGGTCGCCACGTACGGCCGCCGTGCGAGGGGCTCGACGCTCGCCGCACGCCAGCCGCCACGCGGGTTTGCCGTCCGGTGAGTGGGGCCCGACGCTCATTGCCGCCAAAGCCGCCACGGGCTGGCCGCCGACGAGTGGGGCTCGACACCGCCGCCGCCAGCCTCCACGGGTCTGCCGCCCGGAGAGTGGGGCTTGATCGCTGTTCGCCGCCAGCCACCATGTGGGCCATTAAACGGTGAGTCGGGCTCGATCGCCGCCGACTCCAGTCGCCACTCGGCCGCCGTCGGCGCAGGGGCTTGATCGCCCACCTACTCACCAGGCCGCCACGTGTGTCGACGCCAAATGAGTGGGGCTCGACGCCCACCGCCGCCAAAGCCGCCATGTGGTCATACTTGTCTGCGGCGAAGAGGGCACCCTAGCATAAAGTACGCCGATAGTAGCCCCTACGTTCGTCCTAGAACGCGCGTCAGTTTCTTTTAGGCCTCAATTTATGTCGGTGCATTCCTGGATGGACCCACCGCTTCTGAGTACGCAACCGTCTCGGTCCTCTCCACTTCCGCCAATTTTTCTTAGGACCCGAAATGTTGTGTACTTTTGCCCTTTTCACGAACCGTCTGTCTAAGAGGCCTATATATACGCGCATCCATGACCAGCAGTTCACATTCTTTCTGATTCCTGCGCACTTTGCTCTTTGCCCTTTCAACTCCCCCGTCTAAAGAAATTGCTCTTGATCCAACGGTGCAATCCTTTCCATCTTCTTCTGTCGATAGGGAGAGGGCGGCGATGTTCTCCAAAATCGTGGCCGAGGGTTTCCTCCACCTTCGCCATGGAACCCTCGCATCACGGTGCGAACCCAGGGAGATCGTCGTCTTTGCCTGGGGATTACTGGCAGGCCTGGTGCCGCCCTTCTCCGAATTCCTCTTCACCGTCCTCCATTTCTATGAAATCCACCATCTTCATCTCACTCCCAACGCTGTCCTCGTCCTCTCCACCTTCGCGTACCTCTGCGAAATGTTTGTGGGGGTGATGCTGAATCTCCCTCTTTTTCAGTACTTGTACATCCTTCATGGCTCCACCGACGGCAGGATCGTGGGGAGCTGCCATTTTCGTCTCCGCGATGGGTTGGCCCCTGGCTACATTCACTTCCAGGCAAAGTCCAACTGGAAGGCATGGTGGAGCGACTGGCTATATGCCGGCGACGACAGTGGGGTCGATGCTCTCAGGATGCCTTGCGCACCGGCGGAAGCCCGTGAGAGTTAGAGCTCACCCGTCGAGGAAACGGCAGAACTCCTAGTGATGGCGGCCCGCATCAACCGGCTGGGAGACGCCGGCCTGACTGGGGCGCTGGTAGTTTGGGACTTTGTAGCTTGGAGGATCAGTCCCCTTCGTCGACATGCCCGCCCTGCATGGCAGTACACGGGTGACGACAACATGACCCGCACGCACCTGGGCTGTAAGTTCTTAGTCTTCTTATGAATACATATTTTCTTTCGTGGTCGCCATCAACTAACAATCTTGTCTTCCTTTTTCCAGCGCAGGGAACTTGGATGGCCCCGCCATCTCCAAATAGCTAGCCGAACTGCTCCCGCCAATGCCGAGCGGCCTGGATTTTCCCGCTTGGGCCCGGCCGCTCTGCGATCTGGAGTCCGCGGAGCGCTTCCGGATCGTCAAGCTGTTTCCAGCAATGGACTCCACCAGCCCTTTGGCACTATCGACCCGCAGTCCCTTTGTGATCAGGGACCCGGTCCTAGCCAACGATCGAAATGCAGGCAAGCGGCTGTGCCCTCCGGACGCCATGGGTGCAGACCCCAAGAGGCCTCGCACCGAGGACCGGACTCCCGCCACCACCTACTCCGCTGCTCCTCCAAGCGCGTCCAGAGTTGTGGGATCTTCATCCGGGGCGACGACATCCGCTGTCCCTACTCCAGCGCAGGCTCCACCGACGCCAACTTCTTCGGCTTGACTCCATCGGCACCGACCTCATCGGCGCTTAACTCTCACGCGAAGACCGACCACAAGACTAATGGTTACGCCACCGCCTCCAGGCAGTGCTCAGACTTCCAACAACTTCATTTATTTTTTGGTCACCTCCAAGGGTGGCCCCCAAGGTGCTCCAGCCAAGCAAACACCGCAGCTAATCGACGAATGGGGACTTACGCGAGGGGCCACCCGGCCATTCAAGAGCCCTAAGTGGACGCTGCTTCGCGCCAAAGACTCCGCCCAACCAGCTTCGGCCGTCCTCACCGCTTCAACCTCCCACTTGGCTGCGCTGCTCGCCGAACTTGGTGAGGTGCACGCATCCTCGGGCGCCCTCCTCACGGCAGCCACCTAGCGCGAAGCGCAAATGTCGCAGATGGTGGTGCTGCGCGAGGAGTTGACGCAAGAGAGGGAGAAGGGGGAGGCGCTGCTGGCCCAGGAGAGGGCAACTGGGGTGGCCCTGCTCGCCCAGGCGTAGGAGGCCAAGGTGGCGCAGAAGCAGGCGGTGGAGGAGTTGCGTCGCATGTTGCACAACCTCGCCATCATGCTCCGGCCAGCATATCGGCTCATGGCGAGGTGCCTGGAACCACTAGGGGTGGACCATCATGAGCCGCTTGAGCCTTCGGCCCTGTATTACGCCATGGCGTTACTCGGGTCACCGAGGCCCTCAGCGGCTTGCCTACCGCCTTGGCCGCTCACTCCACCCGAGATGGGCGGGAAGTCGCGGTTGCCACTGCGACATTCGTGCTGGCCTGCTGCGCCAGCCGTGATGCCTCCTTTGATCCGATGGTCGTCGTGGCCGGTATTGAGGGAGATGAGGCCCAGGCGCAGGCGCGCGTGCGTGAGGCAGCGGAGCACGTGGCCAGGCTGATGCACGTGATAGACCCGGACACCGACGTCGCACTGTCGGAGGAGGAAGCCGAGGATACCACCGAGCATATCCAAGTCATTGACGACGAGTAGCTGCCCAGGCCACCGCCTTTGTTTCCTTCATTTCTTCTTTTTCTTGTTTTGCCTTTCTGTATGCAAAAACTATCTTAGTAATCACAATGAAATTAGCACCTTTTGACTTTACCTGCATGTTTGTTTGATTGTATTCACTCTTGTTTGCTTCATCCAACCGTCGGGCGACCAACTCCCAGGCTTGCTGCGATGCAATCTTGAACATTTAAATTAGGCCAATGCTTTGGCACTTCATCTGTGATTGCACGCAGCCACTGTAAACACAAGTAGACGTTACGTGGGGCATGCGGGAAATAGACTAAAAGAACATAAGTCCCCGCACGGGGTTGTCATGGTCCCTTTCTTTTTGGAACTTAAGCCCTTGTGATTTTTCTCAAAACCAGACCGCGGCGCTGCGTGTCTAGGTAGCGGGTTCCCAGGAGTGGTTTTGGGCCTGCGGTGTTCACGGTGACAACCTGAGGTGTGCTAGCCGCATTAAACCACCGTGCCGCACTCGCCCCCTGGTCGCCCGTCCCTGCCCGATGCGAACGCCGGGTGTTACCACATATCAACAAGGAGCCACCAAACTGTAGGTACCAATGACACCCACACCAAATGCTACCCACTGGGGCACAAGTAGGAAAGACAAAAAAGATAAAGCAAAAGCCTTTAAGGCAAACAACTTCACTAACTGTTGTTAGCCGATCGCCTAGGGAGAGCCCACCCTTTTAGCTGATCGGAGCGAACTACCAAGTACTTACAGTTCTTAGGGATAAAATTTTTGCAACATTTTCAGGTTTTGGGAGTTTGCCAATTCTTGACCATCCTCAGTGACCAACCGAACCGCCCCAGGTCGAGAGACTGAAGCTATCGACGATCGGGATCGCCGACCGCAAGAAGTGAGTTAGGGGTCGGTGTGATACGGGACCCGAGCTGCGCTTCACTTAGTCGGAGGAAAAGTATGGACGCGGTTATGGTTGGAGTGAGACGACAACGAGCGGGAGACCAAGATTTATACTAGTTCGAGCCCCTCGGGAGGTAATAGCTCTATCTGGCCGCCTTTAGGCGCTTTTTTGGCTAATTCTGAGTACAAGGGTGTTTTTACAGCTCAAGTTCAACAATGGCTAAGTCTAAGCTCGAGCTAGGGCGCGTTGTGTGTTGTCTTCGTCCGCCCAAAGGACTGTGTTCCCTAGGTTTTTATACCTCCTCAGCACGCAATGGCCGGGCTAGATTCCCGGGAAGTGGCCCTCGTGCATGTTGAGGGCCGGCGGTAATTGCTTCCGATCTTGTTGTGCGCATCCACTCCTGCCCCACGACCCACGCCTTGAGCAACCGTCGGTCAAATGCTTGATCCGAAATCCAAGGGCGGATCGTGGCTTCGAATAAGGGCCCGCCCGAGCTCGAGGTCGAGCGAGGCCGTGCTCGGGTCTAGCGCGCTCTAGGTCGAGTGCCTCGGCACGCATCTAGGTCAAGATCGGAAGCCTCCCGAGCTCGGGGGGTCCGTTGACCGCGCGCCAGCCGGTCAAAGGATGCCCAGCCCTCGTAAGCTAGCCCCCGAGGCTTAAGGTCGTGGCCGGAACATGGGCCGACCTTGAGTCTCCATAGCCGGGATTGATTCCCAGAACTTCTTGAGGTCGAGGTCGTGCGGGAATGTAACGCCAGGTCTTGAGGATACGACACCTGGCACCTCTTGATCTCCGTCACCCCGGTACGGATACGATCGGTTGGTGACACCTGCCGTGCCTCAAAACCGCCGCCCCGGCCTTAATTGCATCTGTCAAATCATGGCCGGCGAGTCCTCCGAAGCGCCGCGGTCTAGATTTGGTGACGGTGCGGCTTATAAACCCAAAAAAACTACAGTCTCTTGAGGAAGCTTCCCAACCAGTGCCTTTCGTCTTCCAAGCCCTTCCTCCCCCGCCTTCAACCGAGATCGCCGCGAATCGCCATGGCTGCTTAGGAGGAGCACTTTGTCGCTTTCGAGGATGAAGGAACTCGAGATCCCGGGCTGCCGACCCATTCACATGGCGCTTCCGCAACGAGACCGAGCTAACCCCTCAGGACGATTTAAATCGTTCGACCGAGCACTTCGCCCTTCTTCTCATGGAGCGAAGTTCCTCTCCGTGGTTCTCACCAACCATGAGATCGAGCTCATAAACCCGTGCTGAACTCCATTCTACTCTCGCCATCTTTTTCCCACTGTGCGAGGGGTTCCTAGGAATCCTTCCCCACCCTCGCTTCTTCTTTCAGATTTCAAACCTCTTTCGCCCGGAAGGACCCCGTGGTCGGGTGCCTCTATTTCCGATCGCGACAGGCTCAAGTGGTCCTTTCCCAAGGTCCAAGCTTCGACTCCTCTGACCGTGGCCGAAGCGCCGTTCTACTCAAGAAAGGGGAGCTCTGGCAGTCATTATACGAGGGAAAGCCCGCCGACGGAAGAAGGGGACCCCAGACCCAAGCGACTCGAGGACGCATTTAAGAGGCCATTGCCGCCATACATCTCGTGATCGAGCGTGGTCTCACCGGCAAAGCGATCGCCGTTGATTTCTCGCGAACCGAAAGTGTCTCTCGCGGAGGCTAACACACCCGCTCTTCGAGATCCAGGGCGATCGACCGACACGCGAGAGTACATCCCAGAAGCCCTTTCTCGCTTCGCGGGTCTTGCTCGACCGCCTTCGATGGTCCCCGGCGGGCGCCTTTTGCAGCTCCGGCGAGTCTTGTTGCCGACAGATGTACGAGATGTTCGGGAAACTAACGACAACTACTCCATGGACGACTCCGCCCCAAGGAACGTGTTTCGCCGAAAACCCGAGGTAAACCAATCGCACTAAGGGCTCGCTCTTTAGTGGCCCCGAGGTTTTTTACCCTCTCGTGCACGCAGGACCATCAAGAGTCGCTTGATACGCCCAGCGGATGCTCCCGCCGCCCGGAGGGGGCAAGGGCAAGAAAGGGAAGAAGAGGCCTCCCCCGCCGAGTGGGCCCCTGAGGCGAAGAAATCCCACGCCGAGTGGGGGACCGTGCCATGGTAAGGATCCCACCGGCCGAGTTCTCGAGCACGCGCCCGCTGACTCCGCTCGGCTGATGAGTTTTTCCTCTTGTAGCAACAGAGCGTGGCGGCCGCCTCGACTTCGAGCCCCACTGCCCAGTGGTGCTCGGCTCGAGGCCCGGGATCGCCGCCGGGCGACGCTGAGCCGGCCCGAGTCCCGAGGTCCTAGGTGGGGCGCGAAGCGACGCGCTCCCTGCGGCACCGGCAAGAAGATCTTCACCGACCTCGACGAGGCGAGGTCGGTGACCTGTAAACCCCAAAGATCTTTAGACCGCAACGCCTCGAGATCTTTCTGGCTTAGTGTATGCTCTTGATCGCAGACCTTGAGCGCCCGAGCTCGAAACTTGCCCGTTTTGACGATGGCTGTTATCCAGGGCGAGTCCGAGTCCGAGGAGGAGGACACATTCGAATTGGTCCCGCGCCGCCTCTCGCGCCCAACGCGAAATCCGTCGGGGTCGCCGAGCCTGGTTCCGACCCAGACGATGATGAGCCCCAGCCCGCAACCAGTGCGGATTTTGACACCGGCGAGGCCCATGACGCAGCTGTCGACCATGACGCATCTGCCGACGTTGTCCCTCCCGGTGCCACCGCGAGGGAGGACACTCGAGCCAGCTGGCCGCTACCGGGCGACACTCGAGCCTCCGCCACGGCCGCCCAGCGTTGAGGCCGCTGATGCCGGGCCACCAAAGGTGACCAGCCGCGGTGCTCGCAGATCTTTCCAAATTGTGGTCGCTTATAGCCGAGGCCGCAGCATCCCAGCCGTGGAGGTCGAGGATGCCGCGGCGGACCCGGCCGCCATTCCCTTGGTGCCGGAGACGAGTGAGGCCCCGGCCATGAGGTCGGATCGATCTCGCCGCCGCCCCGGGGAAGTTGAGTCCGCCGAAGAGGCAATGAAGACTAGGCCGCCATCAAGGCAGGAGTCTGCCTCGCCAAGCGCGCCAATGCAGAACCATGGCTTGGCCATGACCCAACACGGCGGCCGATGAGGAGAAGGAGATCCCTCGCAATCGTACGGACGTCCGCGAAGAATTTACCCGTGCACGCCTAGAGGGCCATCTCCGCGAGGTAAGGGTCTTCCTGCGCACTTCGTAGTTCGTAGCTTGAGCTCCTTGTCCACTCACATTATGGGCCCCCCCTTTTCGTCGTGAAGGTGATCGACCATGCCTCTCGCGGGCTACAAGGCCTTCAAGAGCATGCTGACGTACTGAGGGGCCTCCTGAACGTGATAGAGGCGCGGGAGGTCGAGCGCTCCAAGCTCATCAGGACCATCGAGGTCGAGCAGGGGGAGCTCGAGCAGCAGGCCCAAGAGTTTCGACGATCCGCGCTGCACGATGAGGGCGCAGGAGGTAGCTCACGCGCAGAGCTCGAAAGGTGCCGTGGCCTCCGAACGTGACCACGGCTTTTAAGGCCGTGGAGCAAGAACGCGCACGACGGCAAAGCGCCGAGGCCGAAGCGGGCTAAAGTTAAAGCTCGAGAAGGCCGCCGCCGAGCCGACGCCTCCCCGCCAAGGCATGCGCCCCCGAGCTCGAGGCCAAGGTCCCGAACTCAAGAGAAGCTTGGCATGCCAACAAGGCGGTCGAGGACGAAGCGCGCCAAGGTCAAGGCACCGGAGAAAGCCGCCGCGACCGGCGCCCTCCTCGGCGAGCAGCGCCCCGAGCTCGAGGCCAAGCTCTCGGCTCGATGGAGACTTGAGCGCCTTAAAAGGCGGCGACGAGCGCGATGGCCCAACTCCAAGACGAACGGCGCTAAGTCGCGGATGCCTCCACGGGCCCTTCGTAACCAGAGGAGCTATCGGCCCCGAGGGCTAAGGTCGCCGAGCTCGAGCAAGAGAAGCTTGCCCGCGAGATGGCCGAGCAGAAAAGACGTTATAAAGCAAGTAATGTTCCAATAGAAAATGATCGTTTTGTTTAGGGAACGAGGAAACCTTTGCCCTCGATTTAAATTCATAGTTGCGAATACTTGTCCCTCCGGCTTTGTTTCGTTTGCCACGCCGCGCTTCTCTTGGTCGTGGCGCCGATAGGATAGCCTTATCCAGCCCCGCTGGGCCTAAGGTCGAGCGACGGTGCCTTTGGGCACAAGGCGAGACACGGACGAGCGCCACGACCAGAGAGTAGAGGAAAAAGCCCGCAAGGGGAGTGACACAAAGCGAGCCCGCTAAGCGGATGGCCACACTCGTGTTAATGCTCGAGCAACCATCACGACTATGCGATTTTCTCATGTACCAAAGTGGCGAGGCCCTTGGCTCGGCCCGAGCACGTGGGGAGAGCTAGATCGCCAAGAGGTTCGGCTTATGTTTAGCTCGCCCATCGGGTGAACGCCAAGCCCGTGACACGAGACCAAGAGCAAACGTGTCAAGGCGAAAGGTCGTGGTTCTAACACAAAAAAGGCTCGCATAAAGAATGGTAACAACACAAGTGGAAGCAATCATAAAGGGTGAAAAGGAGCAATCACTTTATTGAAATGTAAGGTATAGAGTTTACACATAAAATTTCCGGTCGATCTATGTTCCACGAGCCAGAGAGCTCCTCGCCATCGGTTATCGCTAGCCAGAAGCCCTCGCGCGATCTGCTGAAACGACTCTATAGGGGCCCTCCCACTGTGGGGACAACTTGTTGGTGCCGACGAGCCCTCGAATCCGCCTCAGGCTAGGTCCCCAACAAGGAGCTTCCTAGGTCGATCGACCGAGACGCATGTCTGCGAAGAGCTTGCGTAATGCGCTGATCGAAAGGCACGCATCTTACTTCTTCCGCGAGGGTAAGGTCGAGAGACCGCTCGTGCTCGAAGTCGATTTTGGCTGACTAAGCCGACTCGGCAGAGCCCAACAGAACCTTGGGAGGCAGATTTGCTTCGCATCAACACGAGCCGGAAGGGTGTGGACCCCGTGGCTCGGCTTTGTCGTGGTACGGATAGACCATAGGACGGGAAGCCTCGCCCACCAGTGTCTTGCCGAAGCGTTCGAGCTCATCTGCAACTCGCTTTTGATGCCCCCGACGACGGTTCGCATGGCGTTCCGCCGCTCCGCTGTTCGGGGTGAGCCACCGGCGAAGCATATTTGATGCCGAGTTCTCGCAAAACTCCCCGAACAACTCACTAGTAAACCGGGTACCGCTGTCGCGATAATTTTGCATGGAACTCCGCACTGGTGACCACGAACAAGCTTAAAAACGAATCGCCGCCGAGCAAAGGATGGTCGAGACCGTTCGCTTCGATCCACTTGGTGAAGGTGTCGGCGGCCACGAACAGAACTTCTTTCCCCGACCGCTGGGGAAAAGGGCCGAGGATATCCAGCCCCCATGTCGAGAAGGGCCAGCGAAGCGGATGGTCTGGAGCGCGAGGCGGCCGATGCGACTTCCGGCGTGGAATTGGCATGCGCGCAAGTGCGGACGATATCACAAGATCTTGAAGAGCCAGCAATAATAATACCCCATGCGAAGGCCTTGCCACCATCGCCCCAGACGAAGAATGTGCTCCACAGAGGCCTGAATGGATGTCGCTTAGTAGGTACTTACCTCCTCCGCGGAGACGCACCGCGCCAAGATGCCGAAAACATGCCGCTCAGAGCTTCCTTCGACGAAGCGTATAGATTCTGCCCGGGCGCTTCATCCCGCTCCTCTCTGAGGGTCGGGTGGTAGTTCACCCCGCGCAAGGAAATCACAGATGGATTTGGCCTAGGAAGGTGTACCTTCGACCGCCACGAGCAAGGCCTCCGCCGAGATCGAGGGAGCCGCCAGCCGCCTCTAGGATGATGTTGGGTGGGACCTCGCTGCCGGAGGAGGCGAGCTGGAGAGGAAATCGCGCCGAGTTGTCCTTCCCGGGATGTGCTTGAGCTCCAAGTTCTAAAACCACTTCTCCATTTTGCGACTCGGCAAGGTATTTCGCCATCGAAGTCTCCCCGAGCATTGGTATCCTTGTTGTATCGTTGACGACTTAGCCGAGTCGCCTCACGACCAACCGGCAGACGCCTAAAGCCTTACAAGCTCGGAGGTCCGCCAAGAGATCTTCGTGATCGCCACATTATTGGTCGCATGAACCCAAAACGAACCACGACACTCATTGCCGCCTGCGTGTGAGAATAAGGATGCCACCGAGCGCTTGAAGGACCTCGAGCCGTCAAGAACATGACCTAAGGCTTTTCGCCCTCGACCTCCAACGGGCGCAGATTACACACTCGCCGACCACGAAGTCGGCGAGCACTGTGACTTGATGGTGTTCGAGACATCAAACGCCAGCCCATAGCCCACTTGGCGACGCGTCCGCCGTTGTCCGGTTTCGCAAGATGTCTCCAAGCGGAAGTTACTCGACGACCACTAATGCGCTCAAAATAGTGCCGAGCTTGTGCGACGCCATGAGGAGAGCATACATCGCCGCACTGCATGGGTAGCGCCCTTCGCCGCCGTAAGACCTCATCGACGAATAAATTGGTGCCGCTGAGACCCCTGCTCGCCACCAGACGGCATCGACAACATGGGCGGGGTCATGAGGTAGAGCAAAGACCTCTCGCCAGTTGTGGTGTTGTAAGGAGGGTGGGGACGACAGTATACCTTCACTGCTGAAGGACCGCCATTCCCGAGTCCACTCAAGCCCCCGTGCTCTGCAAGAGTTTGAAGAATGGGAGCCCGCGATCGCCGAGCCTCGAGATGAACCTGCTGAGGGCGGCCATACGGCCGGTGAGGCTCAGACCGCTTGATCGAGGTCGGGCGCCATCTTCGATCGCCTCGATCCTCTCCGGATTCGGGCCAACCTCGAGCCCCGATCATGTAGCCGAAAGACCTTGCTCGACGCCACACCAACATGCACTTTTCGATTGAGCTTGATCTTGTGCTCTGCTCAGTTGGCGAAGGTTTCTCGAGGTCGCGAACGTGGTCGCCGAGGGGCTCTTGACGATGATGTCGCCCACGAGACCTCAAGGTTTCGCCTGATCCGGGTTCAATGTCTTGGTCATCGACGTTGAAATGTGGCCCCAGACGCAGTATCAAATGACATTGTCTATAGCAATAGGTGCCAAACGTGTGATGAAGGAAGTCTTGCTCTCGCCGCCAACCGCCACTTTGATCCGGTGGTAACCTCGAGTAAGCATCCAAGAAGCTCAACATCTTGGCATTTGCGGTGGAGTCGACGATCCGGGTCGATGCGCTGAAGCTGAAGTTATCTTTCGCAAGCCGAAGTTCAACCCCATATGGTCGACGACATTCTCCACTCTTCTCCCTTCTTCGCAGACGATGACCGGATTGGCCACCCACTGAGTAATTAACCTCACGGATGAAGCCGCCTTCAGAGCTTGTCGAGGTTCTCTTGATGACCGCGACCTTCTCCGGGAGAAACGATGTAGCTTCGGGCGCATGTGTCGAGAGCCGGTCTCACCGCAACTTGTGCTCGATCACCTCGACGCCAGCATGTCCGCTGGTTCCTGCTTAATATACCCTTGTTGGCGCTGAAGGAAGGTGACGAGCTCGAGTTCCTATTTGGAACTCACTCGCCGAGACGTGATGCACTTGGTCGGGTCGCCTCCCGAGCGGCACGGCCTTCGCCGCCCACTGGGTGGATCGCCGCCTCCGGGCGCGTTCTTGCCGCCGCCCGACCGCTACCGGGCAAGATACCTACAAGAGCCAAGGCCTTGGTCTCACACCCATGCGCCGCCGCAAGTCGCCTCAAGACGTGATGATGCCGCTCGCCAGTACAGTCATACATCGATGGCTATAATGGTTGGCCGCCATAAACTTGACTAAGGCAGCCGCCCGAGAATGGCGTTAGACGAGGTCGCCTCGACCACCTCGAAGGTGACCAATTTCAAAGGCGGAAGTTGTCCGAGTCCTCAAGGTCACGGGCAAGACCACCGCCCTGTGGAATGGTCGAGCTCCTTAAACGATCCCGAAGAAGGGTATGGCGACGCTCTTGACCTTCGACCGGGAATCGTGATCCGGCCGAGTGCTACCGTCGCAAAGAAGTTTAGAGAGTCGCCGCCGCCGACCATGACGCGCCTCGGCATGGTATTGCTGATGGTCGGGTCATGACCAAGGCGGTCGTGTCTCGAGCCATACTCGAGGGCGCTCCCGAGAGAAGGTAATGGTGGCTCCACCACTTGCAGGATCGCCGATGGGCCCTCCAACAAGCGACTGGTAGATGGTTCAAGGCGGCTTTGACTCGCTACCGATCGTAAGCCGACGAGCCGCCAAAGATGACATCGATCCGGCCGCCACCGCTGAACTCTAAATCGAAGTCGCCGAGCTTCGCTGCCACTTACCTTCGCTTCGCCCGATCGCTATCCTCGAGCACGGCATCTCGCCTCGCCCATCATAGAAGGCGCCCAGCTTGTCTCGCCAGTTCTCGCAGCCCACAGTCGGGGCCGGCCGCCCTATGAAACAGCAGTAACTTTGCCTCGCTTATAACCCGAAGCGCCTCGGCTCCCGCGGGCTGCATCGCCCGGTGAGGCCTGTGTCGTTGCTCTCTTCTGGGCCGGTTTCATACCGACGAGGCCGAGGCCGACCTTGGCGAGGTTTGAGCCCTCTCGAGCCTCGACTCGACCTCGAGGACTCGCTGGGCCGCCCGCCGATATGATCACCATGCGCACCGCCGCCGCTTCGACGGTCACGCTTCCGCTTCTTAGCGGTGGAAGCGTGGTCGGCACCTCGAATTGACTCGCCGCCTCGCTTGGTTTAGACCAATCTTACCTTGGTCGAAGTCTGCTTCAAATGGGATCAAGGCTGTCTTCGCAGACGATATCGCCTCCGCCATGCGGAAAGTTTGTTGACGCCGAGCCTCGAGGTGATCTCTGTGTCTTCGAAGGCGCCGATCGTGAATGCCGAACTTGAATGCCTTGATGACGGCTTGCCGAGATGCTCGAATCAGTTCCAGCGGATAAATTGCGCACAAAATCACGCAGCTGCTCGTTTGCCCTCGATGACACGATCCAAGTCCTTCTCCTCCCCGCCGCCAGAATAACTCCGAAAGTTGGAGCGAGGGCATCTCGATTTGGCGCCACGACCGGAAGGAACCAGTGTTTCTAGTTGAAAAGCTAGGTCTCGCGCCCGCCCAAAGACGGCCGGGAGGTAGTTTGCCATCACCAGCTCGTCCCCTCCGGCCGCCAGGATGGCGGTCGAGTAGATGGACAAGAACTCGTCGGGGTTCTTAGTCCCATCGAAGCTTCTGCCCCATAGACTAGGAAGAGTGGTGTTTCTCTAGTCGCCCGATTGGGTGTGGTTCGAAGTGACCACAACATAGCTGGAAGTTCTTCCATCCACTACGCCCCCCGCTTATGGAGCTGATCAAATGCTCTAATCTTAAGGCCCCTCAACACCAGCGTGTTGGCGCGCTCCGCTTGGCCATTACTCGTCGAATGGGCCACCGAAGCAAAGCATACCTCGGTGCCCATCTCATCACAAAACTCCAGGAATGCCGCGCTGGTGAATTGAGTGATGTTGTCCGCGATGATGCGATTGGCGACTCCAAAGCGGGTAAAGATTCCGTGCATGAACTTGATAGCAGCGGAAGTCGTGATGGCGCGCACTGCATCGGTTTCAACCCACTTGGTAAACTTGTCGATGGCGACGAATAGATGGGTGAAGCTCGTGAGTCTGCGGAATGGGCACAGATATCCAATTTCAAACCGCTAATGGCCAAGAGAGCGGATGGTTTTAAAGGTTGGGCTGGTCGGTGGGTCTACTTGGCATGAAACTGGCACGTCTCGTATCTCCTCACCAGCTCGCAGGCATTCTGGAGGGCAATAGGCTAATAAAATCCTTTATGAACGCTTTTGTCACTCAAATACCGACTAGACATATGGCTCCTCTGACATGCCTCCATGGATATCAGAGAGCAAATTGCTCCCCTCTTCCCAAGCGATGCACTTCAGAAGAATTCCATTTTTACTCCGGCGATATAGGTCCCCACCATCAGAGTATAGCACTTGGCCTTATGCGCAATTTTCTACCGATGCATCATCGTCGGGGATCACTTGGTCCCGCAGAAGGCTAGGATTGATCCATCCACGCCCTTCCCGGCTATAGTGCGGCGATCACGAGGTGATCGCCTGCACTTCCTGCTGTTGTTTTCCCACTGCATCGCCTCAACAAGCACCGGCCCCCTCCCGGGAATGAGGTCTGAGGGCTACCGTCCTCCTCTCCAAAGATGGGGGTCAGACAACCACGCCGCCTTCCCTCCCGAATCGGAGGTCGAGATAGCCACACCGCTATCCCTCCATGTACGGGTCGCGGCGGACGGTCACAGTAAGCTTTTTCTTCAAAGACCCTCGACGTAACATCGATCTTGATGACGCGAGCTGTGAAAGCCCGTCCGCCATATGGTTGTCATGTCGAGGGATATGGATATATCCCAGTCCTTCGAAGTGGCGTTCCATCTTTCTGACCTCCGTCAAGTACGCGGCCATGGTGGGGTCAGAACATTGAAATTCCTTTCGTGCCTGATTGATGACTAGCAGGAAGTCACCTCAGACTTGGAGGCATCGGACGCCTAACGCCGAGGCGGCGCACAGCCCCACCAGCAGGCCCTCATATTCGGCGATATTGTTGGTGGCCTTGAAATCCAGGGCAACCACGTACTCAAGGATGTTGCCGGTCGGGGAGACTAGGACAACTCCAGCCCCCATGCCTTCGAGCCTGAACGAGCCGTCGAAGAACAAAGTCCAGGGAGAAGGCGCGGGTATCTCTTCAGCTTCAGGAGCGGTGGGAGTCCATTTGGCAACAAACTCCTCCAGCTTCTGGCTTTTGATGGCGGTGCGGGGTACAAACTTGAGACAGAATTCCTCCAGCTCCACCAACCACTTGGCGACATGGCCTTCAGCTTCCCGGTTGCGGATGATCTCTCGCAGAGGGTAGGCAGTGACCACCGTGATCTCTCGCCCTTAGAAGTAGTGCCACAGCTCCCTAGACGTCATCAGGACAGCGTACAACATCTTCTGTGCTTGCGGGTACCTGGTCTCCGCCTCGTGTAGCACCTTGCTGACATAGTAGATCGGCTTCTGGATGCCCTCCCTCTCCACCACCAGTACTGCACTGACTACCACAGGGGTAGAGGCGATGTACAGGAGCAATGGTTCACCAGGCCTGGGGGCGACCAGCACTGGCGGGGAGGAGAGGTACTGCTTCAAGTCTTTAAACGCTCATTGGGCCTCTTCAGTCCACTCGAAGTGGTTGATCTTTGTCAGCGGTTTGAATAGGGACAGGCTTCTTTCTCCCAACCGGGTGATAAATCGCCCGAGGGATGCCAGGCGACCAGCAAGGCACTGCACCTGCTTGAGCCAAACCGGCGGCTTCATGTGCTCAATGGCCGCTACCTTGTTAGGATTGGCTTCAATGCCCCGACTGGACACAAGGAATTCTAACAGCTTCCCAGAGGGCACGCCGAACACACATTTTTCAGGGTTGAGCTTTAAGCAATTCTTCCGAAGGTTAACGAAGGTTTCCTCCAGGTCTTCGATCAATTCTTCGCTCTTCTTAACTTTTACAACCAAGCCATCGATGTACACCTCAAGATTTCGCCCTATCTGTGGACTGAAAGAAATATGCATGGCGCATTGATAAGTAGAACCAGTATTTTTTAACCCAAAAGCCATTCTGATATAGTAATAACCACCCATTGGGGTTATAAAAGCGGTTTTTTCTTCGTCTTCCGCTGCCACGCTAATCTGGTAGTACCCAGAGTACGTGTCCAGAAAGCACAGCAGCTCGCACCCTGCCGTCGAGTCGACAATGAGATCGGCACGCGGTAGGGGGTAAGGATCCTTCGGGCAGGCCTTGTTGAGGTCGGTGAAGTCGACGCACATCCGCCACTTCTTGTTGGATTTCTTGACAAGCATAAGGTTGGCAAGCCACTCGGGGTGAGAGACTTCCCTGACAATTCCTGCGCGCAGCAGTTTCTCTACCTCCTCCCGAATGGCATCTTGCCGCTCTGATGCTTGCCTACGGATCTTTTGCCGGACCGGGTGCACTCCTGAGAGCGTTGCCAATCGGTGCTCGATCACCTTCCTAGGGACCCTAGTCATATCAGACGGTTGCCAGGTAAACACGTCGGAGTTAGACCGGAGGAAGGTGACGAGCGCGTCTTCCTATTTGGCGCTGAGGTTGGTGCCAATGTTGATGGTCTTCCTGGGCTCGCCCTCGCTCAGGGAGACCACCTTAACCTCGCCGGCTGAGCCGGGCGAGGCACAGGTCTTCGCTAGAGGGGCTCTCGAATAGGCGGCATCAGCCTGCCTTACACAGGTGGCGCCGGCCAGGTCCAATGCGTGCTTCTGGCAGCGCAAGGCTTCCGGCTTGTCCACCTGGATGACTATGGGGCCACTAGGCCCAGATATCTTCACCACCATATATGCATAGTAGGTCGCCGTCATGAACTTGGCCAACGCCAGTCGGTCAAGCAGGGCGTTATAGGGGAGGTCGAAATCAGCGACTTCGAAATCCACCATCTCCGTACAGTAGTTGCTTTCCTCCCCGAAGGTGACGGGGAGGAGCACCTGGCCCAGGGGCACCGAGCCAGCCCCCGGGGCGATTCCATAGAAGGGCAAGGCCGAGCGCAACTCCTACCGCGATATCTAGAGCGCCCGAAATGCCTTGGAGGACAGGAGGTTGATGGAGCTCCCTCCGTCCACTAGCACTCGCCCAAGCTTCACATTCCGGATCGTGGGAGAAACCACAATCGGAAGGTGACCTAGGCTGGCGGTGCTCTCAGGGTGGTCGGCCCGACTGAAAGTGATCAGCTCCTCCGACCACTTCAGCATCCGACCTGCCCCTGAGCTCGGCACCGTGGCGCAGACCTCCCTCCTCAGTCGTTTGTACGTCGTGTTGGAGGGGTAGGTGGCTGAGCCACCATGAATATATGCCACGGTTTGATCTGCCTGTTGGAAAGCCAGCGGGGCAGGGTCTTCGTCCTGGTCGCCATCGCAGGGGCGGCGCTCCTTAAGCCGCTGCTCCACCATCTTACTCACAACTTGGCAACTGGCTAGGTCGTGGGTGTTGGACTTGTGGATCAGGCAGTAGGGCCTACCCTCCTTCTCCTCGCGGCAGTCATTTCTCCAACCACGGAGATCATCTCGCCGATCACGGCGGTCGCGCCCTCGCGGCTTGGTATCCCTACGCTCGCGCTCAGCGGTCAGCACCCGCTTGGTCTCAACCGCCTCACACCTCTTCGCCTTCTTGCTCGCAGGGCTGAGACCCCTCGATGTCCCGGCTGCCTCCGCCATCATGATCACCATGAGACTGACACCAACACCCAAGCTTCCGCCTCCCGCGCGCACTTGTGCGCCAGAGAGAAAAGCTCGGAGGTAGTGGTGATGTTGCAGGTGGCCATCTTCTCCCGCATCTTGTGGTCCCGAACGCCTCCAAAAGGCGATGACGATCGATCTTTCGAAAACTGGGGATCGATATGACAATGATCTGAATCGCTTGATGAAGTCGGCGTGAACGATTCTCTCTACGCCGAGGGCATGGAGATCGTCCTCCACGCCCGGTTGTGTGTATGAGCCTTGAATATTGGCGACGAAGAGGCCGCACAACTCCTCCCACGAGTGTGCTGATCCTCGCGGTAGGTTCAACAGCCAGGAACAGGTGGACCCTATCAAGGCCGTTGGGAAATAATTGGCCATGGTCTTTTCGGACCCGCTAGTAGCCCGCACCACCATGGTGTAGATCTGCAAGAATTCTTCTGGGTTGGTGGTGCCGTCGTACTTTTCGATGGATGCTGGGCGAAGCCTTTCGAGCCACGCCACACGGTGTAGCCGTCGGGAAAACGCCTGGCACCCAACGCCGTAGGGGGAGTCATGCCGTCCACTTGAACCCCGGCCCGGAGACTGTGCCGGGGAATGCGGATCTTGACTCCCCAAAGAATCGGAGGAGTGGACCTCCTCCTTGCTCTGAAGGTGAGAGTCATGGGAGGAGCTTTCATCCCCAGGAGCCATCCGCCTGTCGCGGCCTTGCCCCTAGGAGCGACGGCGCTGCAGGTGATTACGCAAATCATCACCGCGCCGCCAGCGATGCTTCTCCAGATGAACCCTCAGGTCCTCGCGGCTCTCCGCGGAACTGGGATCCGTGTCTTGTACACCCTTTCCTTTGCTCTGGCCCTCCTAGCCAGAGTGCTTCCTGCTAGGGCGCTTGGAATCTTGGGTGCGGTCAGCACGCACCCTTGATCGAGGAGTGCTGACGGTACCAGACCGGTCGAGCATCCCCACACGGAGCTGGGCCGTGTCTATGAGGCCAGCAATGTCCCGAAGCCACGACGTGGCTAGGGTGTCTCCTGCGAGTTCCACCGGAGGGTGGTCCAGGAGAAGACAGACTTCATGCAGGTTCTGGACCGGAGTGGCCGCCTCCATGGTCAACCGTCGCCGAACCGGATGTTCCGCTGCTGCTCGGGGGGCACCACCGCCTCCCTGCAGGGGCGGCGTGAGACGATCCCTTGTCTGGCGGGAGTGCCGGGACGTGTCCTAGGCGTTGCTAGCCTCCACCGTCTCTTTTTGCTGTGAGTATGAACCCGCATCACCAGATGCATGGTCCTTCCAGACAGAAGACCGGGATCTGTCGGAGAGATGGCTGGGTGAGCCAACCGCTAGCCTCCTACCTAGCGCACTCGCGGGCGATTTCGCTAGCGTGATTTCTCCCAGATGAGAATAAGGTTGTAGAGGGCGCTTTTCGCTCGACACCCTAATGGCTCTCCCTCGAGGGATCCGGGGGTCAACAGATCAAGAACACACCAATGTACCGAGGTTCGGGCCCCCAGTGGGGTAACAGGCCTACGTCCTGCTAGATCTTTGTTGATGTATATTGAACCAGTTACAATGCTTTTCTCTCAGGTTTTCTGTTTGTTCTCCGTTTTTTCTATGTTTGTTCCCTTTCTTTCTCTCTCAATTTGTTCCCTTTCTTTCTCTCTTAGTTTGTTCCGCCTCCCTCTTCCATGCACCAGAGCTCCCCTATATAGACTGGGCTGGCTCGGGCAGGTGAGAAGGTGACATCATACTGATCTACGATTTATTTATTACACCCATCACTGTAGTCCTGTCCCCCAAGCCTCATTCTCCGTGTCGCTGTATGGCTTCGCCCGGTCCGCCCGGGATGCGACTTTCCTGCGACGGGTTAGGTGTGAGGCGTCAGAGGGATGGGCCGCCGTCGTGTCGACAGCAGAACTCTTCGCAATCAATGGCTCTGACACAACGTGTCGGGGGAAGGAGACTACGAGGCGAAGCCTCCTTCTCATCCTTTTGGCTACCCGCGTGACCCGGCGAGTGGGGCCTGATCGCCTGTCTGCTCGCTAGGCCGCCACGTGGTCCGGTCGCCGGGCGAGTGGAGCCTAATCGCCCGACTGCCCACCAGGCCGCCACGTGGGCCGGTCGCCCGGCGAGTGAGGCCTGATCGCCCGCCTGCTCGCTAGGCCACCACGTGGTCTTACTTATCTGTGGCAGAAAGGGTACCCTGTCATAAAGTACGCCGACAGTTGTAAACTAAAATAGTCTGTGATAAACCATAATCCCACATCACAGACGGTTCTAGAACCGTCTGTGATTAGCTCTTATCACAGATGGTTCTAGGATACAATCATATGTGATGTTAATTTTCACTAACGGTTCATAAACCGTTTGTGATGACCTATTTTCATCACTGACACTTTGATACAGATAGTTCACAAAATCGTCTGTGATGTAGTTTATGAATCGTCTGTGATATATAATTGTCCAGTAGTGGTGGCAGCAGCAACCGGTCAAGAAGACAACGGGAACCTCTAGCTGGAGACAGAGTTGGAGGTGGCAGGGAGCAAGAATCTTAGCGCAAATCTTAGCGTGAATTGTATCTTTTAGTAAGGTTAAAGGTTGAATTTTCCTTCTCGACCCTGCCGTGGCAATGATTGTCAAAAGTAAAATGAGTCAGTAAATTAGGAGTCGAACACAAATTCTTCATCCCAGTACTACATTTTCACCCCATTGAATGCATTGCCGTACCCAAGCGAAACAGCTTATGTCTTGCACTGTCATCTCATCCTCACTCTTTCCGCAGTGACACACTGACATTGTGACCATCGAACAAACGTCAACCAAGGCTCTCCACTTGTCTGCTGGCTGACCAATGGGCCCATGTTAGCTCTTGACCGTATGCTATAAGGTAGAAACACGTACAATGGAACCAGCCAATGGGCCGTGCGGTAGGGCCTGCCTCCTAACCGCCTGGAGCGCGTGCCTGTACGGTGAAAGTTATATATGAATGGATACTGTTCTTTCCCAATCTTAATCTATATTTTTTTATTTTGAAATAAATATAAGTTAGTCGGATACGGATACAAATCTAGGTTATTCAAGATACAAACATAAGATAGATATATAACAGAAACGGATCAGAAACAGATAAAGATATACAGATAATACACGCATTGTCGGCAGATTCCACCGACAGTTCTTGAGGATGCAGACCGGGTTTAGTTCGAAGGAGGGCGCCTTTCAATGTCTGGCTAAACCTAGAGGGCGAAAACCCTAGGGACTCTTACGCTGAAGGATTCCGGCATTCACGAACCGCGGATGACACGAAGATTTTACCTGTGTTCAGCCCCTTTGGCTCGGGTAATAGCCTTACTTCCCGCTAGATTGTTTTTGAGAAGGTGTGAAGCTAATACAAAGCTCTTGAGTTATAAGTTCTTTCCTCTCAATGCCCGCCCCTTTTCCCATGCACCGAGGCCTTATATAGGCTGAAGCTAACTGGAGTAGGTAAAAGGAGGTCATCATGTTGATCCTCATACATTTACTACTCCTTCCTCGTCTTTGTCCCGCTCTCTCCAATTTCATTAAATGCTTACGCTGCGTTTTGCCCGGTCCACGGATGGGACCCCTTTGCTATGATAGGTGAGAGGCGCCGAGGAATGGGCTTGTTGCGTAAACCCCTGTACCGATAAGCTCGCGGCGGCAGCTCGCTGCTCGACATGGTACGGTTGTGGAAGGAGCTTCGAGGCGGCCACCGCGCTCCACCTCTTTGCCCTACGGCGGGCGTTTTCGCCAATCGCCACGCGGGATCGGGCGCCGGGCGGCGTGGCGTGTTTCGCCCACCGCCGCCGGGCGCCACGTGGACCGACGCCAAAGCCGGCGGGCCGTGATTGCCCGCCGCTGTTGTGCCGCCACGTAGCCGGGCGCCGGCGAGCAGCGTTTCGCCACTCGCCGCCGGGCGCCACGCGATCGACGCTTGCCGGCGGGCCGTGATCGCGACCGATTGCCAAAGCCGCCACGTAGCTGGGCGCCGGGCGAGCGGCGGCGCGCCGCCGGGCGCCACGTGGACCGACGCCGGTCGGGCGGGGCCGTGATCGCTCGCGACGACAAGCAAAGCCGCCACGCGGATTGTACGTTATGCGGTGGAGAGGGTACCCTAGCGTATAGTACGCTGACACGCATATATAAAGTAATATATATTGAAGCAAACCATATGAATACATAACCATAATAGTAAATTACTCCATCCAATCACAAATAGGATATAGATGTAGTCAAACTTTTAAAACTTTGACTGTTAATATTTTTTTTAACAGAAAAACTAACCAACGGTATACCGTTGCAACGGTATAGGATGAAACTTACCCGTGAAACATGAAACTTTGGTTGAAACTTATCTGTGAAACTCGAAAACCTGATGAAACTTACCCGTGAAACATCATGAAACTTACCCGTGAAACCTAGCAATGAAACTTACCCGTGAAACTAATGAAACATGCTATACCGTTGCAACGGTATACCATTGGGTAGTTGCTCTCTTTTTTTAAATATTTAAATTGGATACATGAAAATCGTACTTGTAGATTTGTCTCGAAAATTACTTTTATAATATTATAATTTTATTAGTTTTAAAAATATATTATAATACAAATTAGTGGTCAAATCTATGTTTTAGAGACCGTGTTAATGTCAAAAACGACAACTATTTATGATCGGAAAGAGTATATATCAACTAAACCTAATAGATATTATAGAAAGAATGTGCTACTTAAGAATTAGTAGAACTAACTAATTGTCATGATAAATAGGTTATTATAGAAAATATATAATAAATAGGTAGGGTCTTACTAGATATCTAAAATGAAAAAAAAATTGATGTTCGAATACCATCCTGCGTTCACTAGCTTCGAATCCAATACCGAATCCAGATCCTATCCTGAATCCAATCGGATGATCAAATTCCTTCCCGGATCCCGGTTGCATCCTGATCGGACGGGAAAACCCCAGGTCGTTTTCACCCCCTGGTGCCTGCCGCAAGAGCGAATCACGGCCGTCGATTCGTTCGTACGCACGTACTCCGTATCACATCTCTATCTCTTTCACGCAGTCATGGATGCTGCTAGGCGAGTTGGCGTTGTACGTACAGAATACTCGGCGCTCAGCAGTACTCCTACTACGTACTAGCGTACTACTCACTCCTTTACTTTTTGCACTTAATTAAGTATTTTTCTCTCACCAAGCTACCATTATTTTTATAACTTTGCATTAGAATGTACAGCCACAGAAAAAAGCCACATTACATTTGCTCTAAAGGTTAGAAATTCCTATATTAATCAAAGAAAAAAGAAACAATATCTTTAAAAAGTTAGATATGTAATCTATCAGCTTAAAAGTCCTGTATCTGAAAAAGTATCCGTCGCTTGCTATGTTGTCCTTGCAGAAAGAGTTGTTTTTTTGTTTGTCCATTTCCATAGATTACATATCTCTTGGTTAAGTATCATGATGAGTTTGCATAGATTACGGATGCACACTTTTTAAAAGCCTATCTAATAATATAGTTTTCGTAAAGACAATCTAAATTTTTCGATAAAGAAAGCTTTTATTAATCTTAGTAAATTACATCAAGGTGATACAATTATACTAAGAAGACTCCCGGCCTCTACACAGTTAGGGTGTACACAGCCAAACACACACACAAGAAAAAGCAAAAGAACCGTCTCGGCAAACTACATCACGCAATATTGTCTTCAAGGCTATCCACTATCATAGCAACACTTGGACCGCGATAAAAGCTCTCTAATTACAACGCCTCCAAGAAAGACTCGATACGCACACGCACCGCCATTGCCATGATCCAACCAAAGGAAGGCCAAACCAAAGGTTTTCACCCTGAGAGTAAATCCTCGACTACAAAACAATGCCTTCAACAAGGCCATTGCCGTGCACAACCAACAAAGGTCGACCTAGGATTTCTCTAAAGTCAAGCATCGAGATCTCAGTGATGCAACCACCCTCATTCCGAGCTAGTGCCGCCATACCACTTAATCTTAGCTAATCGCAACGGCCAACTTCTCAAGACCAGACAAACAATTTTTAGATGTTCGACTCTATGATGACAGATTCGCGAGCTAGCCAATAGGCACACGATTATCAAGTCCATAGAGTGCATCTAAAAAATGAGTTGTGTCGCCTAAGAAAGCGAATCCACAAATCGATGCTAAGATGACATAGGTCAAAAGAAATGTATGATCAACGCTAGTAAGAGATGAAGACGGGCTTAAGAGTAGTCACCTAGAGAGTAGTCCCTTATCTCAAAGAACGGCACGGCTTCACAAATGAGGCGGCCCGGCTTACTCGATGTCGCGGCCTTCTCCGCCGGTGGTGACGCAGCCCAAGGGCACGGCGATGGCGTAGCTTCCTCTCGGCACATCCACTCGGCCGGCGGCGTGGCCACTCGACGCGCAAGCATCGCATCCTTCCGGTGTGGTCGCTCGGTCGAAGGCGCAGCCTCTCGGCGTGGAGGCCAGCCCAACCGGTGAGGAGGCATGGCTCCGATCCACGGCGGCGTGGCCAGAAGGCGAAGACCCGGACGGCGACGATCCGGCCAGGAGGCGGCGACGGTTGAGGGGGCTAGGGTTGGAAACCTCCAACCCTAGCCTCGCCAAAAAAAATGCACACTATATAGGGGAGCTCTTATTTCAGTACTCGCTCGCCTAGATTGAGAAGAATGGCAACGTGAAATGTATATTGATGATTAAACTTTAAATGGCATCGGATTTAGCGTTAGGTGTGTGTATATATACATAGTCTACTCTCGGGAGTAGTTACTTCTACATCTGAAAATATCATCTAAATAAATTTGAAATACTCTCTTATCACTTTAGGTGTACTCATACACTAATTATAAGATACTTCAATATGAGCCACATGAAAAATTGCAAGAGAGTCCGTAGTTTTTGGTGTATTTTGCAAATACCTTCGTATACGTACATAAAAAGAAATATGTCCAAAAAATATACATATCACCTCTAAAAAAGTACATATGATCTAGATAGTTTTATATATTTGTGTACTACACGCACTACAACAGGAACACCCCTTTAACAACGGATACATAGCAACACATGATGTTATGCGTTGCAAGCAACAGGGTGGCAACGCTTGCAAAGCGTTGCAAGCATCATCCGTAGGGTTAAACAATGGATACATAGCAACACATGATGTTATGCTGCAAGCAACAGGTGGCAACGCTTGCAAAGCGCTGCAAGCATCATCCGTATAGTTAAACAACCAAAGGCAACATTTATCGATCGCTGCAAGAATCATCTCAGAGATCGCTTTGTTTTTTTGGTCGATCCGTGATAGACCCTTTTGTTTCTACCGGCGTGAACCTTTGTTTTTTTATTGCGGTAGGCTTTCTCGGTGGTGTAGGTTTCACAGTCAACCATGTCCATGTGCAGCAAAATATTTGCAATAGAAAAGTAGAAGCCGGGTTCAAACCCAAGACCTAACGCTGATCATCGCACCGCTACCGACCAACCAAGCCGTGAATCAAGCACGCACGGGCGGTGGATGCCGTGGTGGGCGCCGACGCAGAAGTGTTGCGCTGAATGGCGGTGATAGAGGAGGCTAGGGAGCGGCGAGCTGTGAGAGGCAAAGCTTATTGAAATCACCGATACAATCTTCTTGGCGCTTCTTCTATCGCCGCTCTGTTTCGCAGAAGTGAACCTCGATGAAGTTCGAGAAGGAACCGGCGCCTCCCGCTCTCAAGAACACACCTCGCAAGACAAAGAAAGAAGAAACACAAGGAATTTGGTGCCGTAATGCCGCCGCAGTTTTTTCCGATTATCTCATTACTTTTGTAGCTAAGTTACGTATGTGTTTTTGGAGACCTCAACAAACTCAACTCAACCAACTCGCTTAGAATCACAACCGACGCGCTTAATCAGTAGACTATCCGACACAATATTAATGATGACCCTCCAAACCCTGATCAACCAATCTCCGAATCCCGAATGGCACCCAAGCCCAAGGTTTGCACTTGAAATTGCTTACAACCAAACCTTCATATATAATACTTAGGATAAAGCAACATATGTATGTACTTAGGAAATTAGAAGTGAAAGCAGATTTGATGCTGAATTCAGAGTATCTCATTACACCTTGCGCCGCATATGTAGTTTTTTCCCTAGCACTTAGTTTGCTCACTCCGGTTTCTAACATATGTGAAAAGGGCCTAACTCGGTATGTTTGATGTACTGTGTTTGTTGAAATAATGGCTCCAGTCTTTCTAGGGATACATGGAGATGTGTGTGGCATATGATTCGTACTTCTCTTGCTAACATTTAATCATTTGAATAGCTTTTGGCTTTCTTATTTCCATGTCTTTGATTAATGCCTTTACTCTTTGGTACCGCTCATGAGAAGATCTGTTGTTGATTCCCAATGGATTGTACACCAAGTGGTTCCTTCTCTCTGAACCGTAAGAATGAAAAGAAACAATACTTTTGAGTATCGATCCTAACATAACAACCGAAGTTTGCACTTAATGTCAACTCCCCCTTGGCTACCGAAAATTCACAAAGGCAATCCGAGCATGGAAGGGCACCATGGAAAGGCCAATAATTCAACAACTTCCTTAAAATCTCTTCTCTCATATAGGTGTGTATCAGCTATACTTTTGTTGTTGAACTTTATTGTCGCTTCTTCGTAAGAGAGCGCTGTTTAAAGAATGGGGTAAGAGAGCTGCTTTAAAAGAATATGCCACACGTTGGACCGAGATGGAGAATGACGACCGGTGGCATTCCAAGATGGCTCCTGTATATATATAATATATTGTTAAATAATTGTGAACAAAAGATATATATATATATATATATATATATATATATATATATATATATATATATATATATATATTCATTACAATCTTTGTTCAACAAAATTATGTATATATATATATTCATTACAATCTTTGTTCTAACAAAATTATGACTGAACTTATGAGGATGTTACTCACCGTAATGCAACAATTTATTTATAATACACAACAATGTTTGCTTATTTGCCATGTGTGGGTTCATAATGGTCTTCAAATTTCCAATTCCATTGCATATGCTTTTAACTATAATTGGCGCCAAATTATATTATTTAATAATATTTTTCATTACTTGGTTTATTCCTTGCAATGCATATAAGCGTTGCCACAATTCAAATCTATATGTTGTTGAAAGCTACGTAAGTCATTCGTCCATGGGTTACTCCAACATATGTAAGCGTTGCCAGAACCACTAATATCCGCTGTCGCTAGCAAATGCTAATTCTAGGCTTTACTAACGATATATAAGTGTTGTAATAGACTCTAGCAATCGCAAAGATAGGTAACGATAATAATGCGTTGGTATAGACCCTAGCAACGATATACGAACTTTAGCAACGCATATATATGCTAAAAAGGTGTCCTTTGTAGTGACGATATATACTCTTTGTTTTGTGAGATATTTTCTATACTGTGAGATACGGCGTATACTACCTTTATTATACCTGATACACTTCCCGGGAGGAGAGCACCACCACGTGTCCCCCTTGGCGATTTTGCGAAAAACCCCCACGTTTCTTGAAATTACGAATAGGTCCCTATAGATTACGAATAAGCCCTTCACGATTTTTTGTGAGGGGAAGATGTTTTTTTCTAAATCGCGTTTGGGTCCCACGTCTACCGTTTTACGAAAAAAACCTTCCGTTAAATTCAAATCTCGAAAAAGCCATTTTCTAATTTTTCAGGATAGTGGACAGGTCCAAAAACGTAACAATCAGGTCTTTGCTCCTTACGTCTAGGTCCTTTCTCCGTTTTCCCCGGAAAAAATGTTTTCGTCAGCAGAAATATGTGTACAGACTTTTTTCCCATCTCAATTTTCCATCTCGATCTCTGATATTTTTAAATCATGTATTATTACTCCGTGAACGTGTAGCGTGTTAGACTCGACAAAAGAATGTTGTCATCTCTAATAGTTTTACACCCTTTTCCCTCTAGACTTTTTCCCCACCGCGGTTTTTCAGCCCGGTCTCTAATATTTCTCAAATAATTCATTTAAAGAGATATTTCTACAACTCTATCTCTATTTTTTTCCCTGCTTCGCTTCATTATTTTGACAATTTAAAAATAAACGCACTTAAAAAGAAAGAAATTTTTTCTAGAAAACAACTCGTGGCGGTTATAAAGTAGAAATTTTGTGTCCTTTCAGCTGTTTCGCTCATTATTTCGACGATTTAAAAAATAAAACGCCGCCGAAAAAAAAAGAAATTTTTTCTACGAAAAAACGGCACAAAAGAATGTTGTCATCTCTAATAATTTTTCACTCTTTTCCCTCTAGACTTTTTTCCCACCGCGGTTTGCCAGCTCGGTCTCCAATATTTTCCCTATAATTCGTCGAAAGAGATATTTCTACAGCTCTATCTCTCTATTTTTCCCCATTTCGCTTATTATTTCGACGATTTAAAAAATAAATCGCCGTCGAAAAGAAAAAGAAATTTTTTCTACGAAAATACGGCACGCGCGGCGTGTTACGTCGCAAAAAAATTTGTGTTTTTTCAGCCGTTTCGTTCATTATTTCGACTATTTAAAAAATAAAATACCGTCGAAAAAAAGAAATGTTTTCTATAAAAAAAGACACGTCACGCCGTGAAAAATTTTCTAGTAGTATAGAGAGAGAGAGAGAGGGGGGAGAGGGAGAGAGAACCGAGGGAGCAGGAGTGCTTTGTGTATTCGTAGGGGCCAGGAGCCAGGACGAGTCACGGAAGCAGCAAAAGTGGGGTAAACTCGAGTAGGAGAGGAGCTGTGCGGTGCGGAAGGGTACAATCCAGTGGGTGTGGCTGCCGTGTGTCGCGATCGGGCGGATCCCGCGGTCGGGGCCGTGTCGCCGGCTTGGCCTACACCCCACGCTCTCTTTAATACTACCGCACGTACCTATCATACCCGTCGTTCTCCCCCATTTTCCTTTTGCTCTAGCAAGTAGCCAAGCCAGTACTAGCACTCTAGCTGTAGCGGAGAGCAGTACAGCTATATACATAATCCTATATAGCTTTCGCGTGTGCAACAGGGATACAAATTTGGATTTCAGGTCACCATAAAATTTAAATTATCGATAGAATAAATTTTTTTGAAATTTCTATAATAATTTCATTATTTCAGCAAAATTTCACCCAAACTAACCGAAATTTCTTGATTTTTAACTGATTTTTTAAAATTTTATGGCCAGAGTTGACAGGATTTGGTCCAATAACTCTTAAGAAAGTAATCTTTTAAAAAAATTGGTTAAAAAAATTGGCCGTCCCGAAGCTTGTCAAGGCGAGGGATGCCCTTATCGAAGCGGTTAGGTGCGCGCGCGGTGCTTAGATGCCATCTTGATGTCTTCAAGTTAGATTGGTGCCTTACTGTCTCTTAGCTGTTATGACGCGAGTAGCAATTACATGTAACTCGCGCGCTATATAAATGATACCAGCTTTTGCCTGTTGAGAACCTTTATCCATACGATCTCTTGGAGACCAATTATAGCGCCGTAACGGCAACGAAGTTCTCCGGGGTGGCTGCTTTGTCGGTCAAGCCCACCAACTTGGTTTGCCGGCTGATTTGTCTCAAAGCGCGAAAGCACTCAAGGGTGTAGCCCCGAGCCCCGAGTAGGTCAAGAGTCGGTCGGGGTACTTTGGTCGGCAAAAATCCGACTAAGTGAAGCGAGTGGACTCAGTTGGTCGGATCGTTTGGCGCGCCCATTCAACTCAAAAATAATCGACCAACTTGGTCGGCGAAACCCGACCGAGTGTACGGCGACTAATCGCCCCGAGCCCCGAGTGGATCGGAAGGTCGCTGGTTGGCGACCGATCGACTTTGGCCGGGCCGGTTTCGACCGTAAAGCGCGAGCACATCCGGTGGGTGTAGCCCCCGAGTTGGTTGGAGAGCTGGTCGGGGGGTTATTTTGGTCAGCAAAATCCGACTTGGTCGGCGGGATCCGGCCCGACGTTGCCTGGGTCGGCGCGGACGCCCAGACGCCTTAGACAAGGTTCTAGTATCCGAGTGCTCGTTTTGCGTCGTAGCTAGACGTTGTCTAAGTCGGCGCGTACACCCAGATGCCTTATGCAAGGTTCTGGTGTCCGAACGCTCGTTTTACGTCGTAGCTGGACGTGTTTGTATGGCTAGTTTTACGCCGGAGCTAGGCGGCTTAGTAAAGCTGGTTTTACGCCGGAGCTAGGCAGAGGGCGTCCGTCCCAGGTCCTCATCTGGTGAGGCTATCTCTAGGAGGAGTTGCCACCGTATCATCTCCCACGCCACGCCTGCTCAGAGGTGTGTGGGACCCGAGAGGTGAGCAGACGTGTGTTTACCATGCATTGGTTTGAACACCACGCTCGTGGAGCTAATAATGGGTTATCCGAGTGGGCCCTGGAGATCCCTCCCAAGGGGGACCTTTCCGAGAGGATGATTCCCATCGAGGGGCGTCCGACCCGCTGGGGGTGACCCATGAGAAACCTTTCTTTACTCGATCCCGTATCGGACCCCGAGCCATCCGCCGACCCGGAGCGCAGCTGGCTACCGCCCATGGATGGGTTCCGCGGGAGAGTGTGAAGTATGGTCTCGGACATGAGTTAAGGCGATTGGGTCGTCAGCCAACCCAACTCGAGGCCCATTGGGGGCTCACCTTGTCCTCGCCCCTTGCTCATTTTATGCTGGGGCGGCTTGGATTCCACTTGGTGGATCAGGCCTTTGGAACCCGCAGCGCTTTTGCCACTTCGAGGCCGCAGCGGCCCGGTGGGATTTTCATACTTGTTTCGGTCTAGTCGACCCAGCCCAGAGGCGGAGATCGAAAGGTCGCAGGCGTATCGCCCGGAGCGGTGTCCTGACGCCTCCTACTAGTATTTAATGCGCGTGGAGGCACTTAAATGCGAAGCGAAATGATTGGGAACCGATGTGTCTCACCAGCGGCCCGGCATGGCACTCAGACGGGACGTGCGACGCTTCAACCGAGACGGCTGGTGCCTGTTCGACGCCTATAAATTTGGCATGGGGGGTGCTCAGGCGAGTTCTTGCGTTTGCTTTCCCTGTCTCCTTGTCTTCCTGCCTGAGAAAAGAGAGCAAAAGAGCCAGAGAGTTCTTCAACATTCCCCTTCTCCCACCCTTTCGCTATTTCCGCCCCTGGAGATGTCGTGGCCTGAGTGCTCCGCCTAGTCCAGCCGTGCGCAAGGCTTGGAGAAACGTCTTGCGGTGGAGGGTGCCGATGGGGTCGCAGTCCCCGCTCCAGCCGACGATGAGATTGTTGTGCCCGCCTCATTCTACGAGCGCGGGTTCGGGCTCCCGCTTCACCCGTTCGTCCGCGGGCTGCTGCACCACTATAAAGCCGAGGTTCATCAGCTCAACCCTAACGGAGTGCTCTACATTGTGGTCTTCATCACGCTGTGCGAGGCGTTCTTGGGGATCGATCCCCACTGGGCGCTCTGGAGGCACTTCTTTCAGGCCTGGCTGAGGAAGGACCAACTGACGGATACTCCGGCCGCTATGGGTGGCGAGTTCTCCACAAGGCTGTGGCCGCTGTGATGGCTACATCGACTTGAAGCTGCCATCGTCGAATCGGGGGTGACACTCCGAATGGCTCTATGCCCAGAACCTAGGAGGCAGCGCTCCGGCTTTTACCGGCCGGCACCCTAAGGCGAGGCCCGAGTGGGCCTAGGGCCCCGACCGAAAGGAGAAGAACAAGGTGGAGGCGATCATCGAGCGGATCAAGGCCCAGAAAGAGCAGGGCCTGACCGACGACATCGTTGTGTGCGCATTCATGAAGATGCGCGTTCAACCCCTCATGGAGAGGGCTCGCCCCATGTTCCAGTATGAGGGGGTATCCAACCCCACGAGGATGGTGGAGGCAGAGCTTGCCACGTCGGAGGTTGAGGCTAGTGTGGCCGCCGTGTTGGTCGGGAGCTCCACCGAGGCGGCGGGTGGCCGCCCCAAGCCGTTCTCGGTGGAAAATCCCCCGGACTTGGTAAGCCGAGCGATTCTCTCCCTTTTCTCTTCTTTCTTCTTCAGCCCTTAGTTTTTGGTCCGACTAGTGTCCCTGTGTTGTCCAGGGGCTGGCCAGGACTCCCGGGCATTGCTGCCAGGGGAGAAGGAGTCGAGGGCCAAGGCCCATGCAAGGTCCGCACTGCACAAGTCCGCCCGCAAGAGGCGGAAGGAGGAGAAGAGGAACAAGAAGAAGCAAGAACGCGTGGCAAGGGCGCGGCTTGTGAGGAGGGTCTCGACACGACCGTCTGCCGACACTGACCGGCCGAGTCCACCTCGAACAACAGAATGACGGCGACCTGCATGCTGAATCGACTTGGTCGCCGATCGCTTGGTGGCCTAGTCGAGGGCGCCGGTGCTAGCGCCATTGTTGTGCCCCAAGCGGAGGCGCCCCTGACGGAGGCATCCTTGGGGAAGCGGAGGGGCGACATGCCTCCGCAAGGAGTGCCGGTGAAGAAGGCGCTGCTATCAAGGCACCCGCTTGCGCATTGGCCGATCAAAGTGATGGCTGGCCGCGAAATGCCGGGCGCTCGTCTCTGCGGTGGCGGTGGTTGAGGCAATGACTACCGAGCCGTTGCCATTGTCGAAGCCGCAGGAGGAGAGGGTCCCGGAGGAGCTAGAGCGCGAGGTGGTCCCGGCGACCCTTGGCGGGTCAGGGCCTCGACTGGAGGCCGAAGGAAACGAGGGAGAGTTCCTGCCACCACCGCCAGGACCTCCGCCAGCAGGCGCGGTCTCGGTGCCTGTCGTGATCGTGCCACCGTCGCCTAGGGACCCGCCGGAGGGGGTGGTCCAGACGTTGGAGGTGATCGCCGCTGGGCCACGGGGGGAGTCGCTGCGCGACCCTTCGCAAGCGCAGCCCGCCGGGACAGCCCTAGGGGAGTCCGCCCAGACGCCTTTACCTGTGCTGACCTGGCCGGGCAACGACCCGACTAGCAAGCCGCTGTTCGTGCTAGACGACGCGGCGGAGAACAGGGCTTGGGGGGCCTTCCAGGAAGGCGCGCAGCAAGTCGAGGCTGAAGTGAACCAGATCTAGGAGGGTCTGGTTCTCGCCCTCGAATCCGCCAGCAAGGCGTTGAATGCCATCTGCAGGGGAACCTGCTCGGTCGGCGCGGTAAGCCAAACCAAACCCCATCATTAGCTTTTGATGAGTTTCAGTGGCCGGTGGGCTAATAGGGTGTTCATGTTTCGCAGAATTTGCTGGTCCGATCGAAGGAGAAGTCGAAGTTCCTCCGGAGTCTGTACGGCCGGTGGATGGCCGCCGAAAAGGAGTGCAACCGGCTGTGCCCCGAGCTGCATGACGCTTGGGAGGCCTTGGCGAACGAGCGGACAAAGGCGAAGGAGGCCCGCCAGGAGCTAGATCGGCTCGCCTAGGTCTTGCTCGAGTTGCGCCGAGCGAGCCAGCCCTTCAAGGCGAGGGTGTCCGAGCTTGAAACCCTCCTGGCGGAGACCCGAGCCAAGCTCGAGGGGGAGCTCCGCGCTATGACGGACTCCGCGACTGGTAAGTGGCCCGACCCCTTGGCCAATTTTCGTCGTCGTCATTCGCCCTTTTTTGAGATTGTCTCGATCAGCAGAGCTGCAGGGGAAACTTAATGATGCCATGGAGGCACGGAGACGGGCGGAGGAGGCGCACGACACGACGGTCACATCGTAGGAAGTGGCCCTATCGGCGAAGGTGCTGGCGAAGAAGGAGCTGTCCGAGCAAACCGCCGAGCTGACGACCCTTCGGAGGGTCGGTCGGGAGGTCTGTGACCAGGTGCTCGGGACCGCTGTGCAGGGTCTGAGCTCATTTGCCACCAATCTAGCCCGTGTGCCGGAGCACGTCGAGGGTTCGGTGAGCGAAGGGATCGTGCTCGGAGCTTCTTCGGCGCTCGTCTGCACCATCTCCCATTATGACGGCATCAACCTCGATGCCATTAGCAGTGGGATCACCGCAGACCGAACCGAAGAGGAGATCGACGGGTTCGAGACCCAAGTCGAGTCGCCTGCCCAGGTGATCGCTAGCCCGATATCGCCGTAGAGCATCCTCCACCGGGAGTAGAGGGAAAAAGTTAGATGTTTTGATTTTTGTAATGTAATAACTTCATCATGTAATGAACTAAAGTTTGTTTTGGCCAGTCAGGCCGATCCGTAAGTTCGACTTTGTCCTTCACACTTCCTTGAGGTGGTGAACATTTGATGACCAGAGCTTTAGAAACCGCGGGGGTTGTACAAGCATAGGTCGGTATGTTAACATTTTCGAAGGAAGCGTAAAGAAAACATGAACATAGGGACGAAACGTTTGCTTGCACTCGACACGGAGGAGTGTTCCCGACCAACCATGGATCGCGCCGCACGGGTACTTTCTTCTTCCGTGAAGCACTACTTAGCAACCGTAGCCGCTGGGGCGTAGGCCGTAGCACTTGGGTTTAGATGGTTACAGCTAGGGGGAACCAAATGGCTTAGTCAGGTCACCGACCCGTGTGAGTGTAGGAACTTGTAGGTACGAATCGTTCACCTGCACTCACGCGGGAAAGGAGTGTTCCCGACCAACTATGGATCGCACCACACGGGCACTTCCTTCTTCCGCAAAGCACTACTTAACAACTGTAGCCGCTGGGGTGTAGGCCGTAGCACTTGGGTTGAGAGGGTTACCGCTAGGGGGAACCGAATGGCCAGTCGGGTCACCGACCGTGTAAGTGTATGAATTTGTAGCCCCCGAGCGGTGAGTGGGGACCAAGCTATGGTCATCACGCAGCGCTTGAACTCGGAGGAATGGTAAATGGGTGCGAGAATAAGAAAGTGCTTTAGGGATAAAATCGCCTTAACTTTTTTATTCCGCGTGTTGGAGACGACGTGGCTATTGGGCCCCTCGCTCAACCATCCACCGGGGCGGCGAGCTAATGGGCCTTCTGCCACCTCGAGGCCACAACGGCCCGTCCAGGCCTTTCTTCCCCATCGCGGTGCGATCGGCCAGCCAGAGCCGAACCGAGGGGTCGCAGCTCGCCGAGCGGTGTCCTTCCGCCTCAAATACCGATGTCGCGTTTTTAATGCGCAGTGGGAGGAGTGGAAAGGGCACGTCGCATCCTGCAGGGGTGGATTTAATGTGTGTGCGGCGCTCTGCCCAGGGCGACGCCCGCTTGGACCGCTCCGCCCCGGCTGTATAAATAGGTCATGGGGGGCGTGAGAGTGACCACGCCCGGCAGTTTCCTTTGCCTCTCCGCCTCCCCGCTTCCCCGCGCTCTTCTGCAACGAGAGAGGGAGAGCGACAGAGAGCGCAGGCACCGGTGAGTTCCTTACATCTCGAATACCAGATGGCGAGTTGGGGTGACGACCGGAGGGCTGGCAAGCGGGTGGCGGCAGTGGACCCGCGGGGTTCGGACCCCAGGAGGCCCCGCATCGATGCCGGATCCTCCAGAGTTGCAGCAAGGGGCGGGATTACCCTGCCCTCGTTTGTCTTTGACATCTGGAACCATCTTCCAGCGTGAGTTTCCTTTGTTTAGCTTCAAGATGGCTTTGATTTCCTTTTGCTGACGTTGAGCTTCTTCTTCTTTTTCCCAGTGCCTCTGGCTCGGGTTCACGCCAGCCGCCTGTGGCGCCCCATCGCCACCTCGGTGGGAGGCGACGCCGCCGGCCGCTTCCGATGTTCTCCGACCGCCTCTGTGTGATCCTTTGCGACGGGAGCAGGCGGAGGTGTGGCAGCCGCGATGGCGGGTGCGAGCTTCTCGAACGCCCGAGTCAAGAACGATCGCCGCCTAGGAAGCGGAGGCGTTGTACCAGCGGGCTCGGGCCCGGGCCGCTGAGGAGGAGCTCGCCAAGACGCGCGAGGAGGCATCGTCTCTGCGGGTTCGGGCCGAGGTCGCCAAGGAGGAGCTTTCTAAGATGCACGAGGAGTGATGGAACACGCGCGAGAATCTCCTGTCCATGCTAGGCCCAAATTTATGAGAGCAAGGCAGAGAGCGTGGAGCCATCGGGGTGAGTTTGACGAAGCGTTGGAGCTGCGTCTTTGCAAAGACGCTTCGCCACCCAGCGGCCGACGCTTGCTGGCTTTGCCTCGCCTTGAACAGCGCCCGTCATCGGGCGGGAAGTCGCTGCTCGACGGCGAGTACGTTCAACGGTTGCGCCACCGTGACGCTTCGACCGATGGCGACCGCCAGATCGGCGACCCACTGCACCTGCAAGAGCACGGCAGCGGAGACGGTGGCAGAGCGACTTCACATTGAAGCCCAGGGCGCGGACGACGAGGGTGATTATAACTCATGAGAACTTTATTTGATATCTTGCATCTCTTCTCTGTGATGAGCACTCATCAAACGACCGTCGCTCTCAGGAACCGCTGGGGTTGTTTGAGCGTAGGTCGGAGCGCTAGCACTTTGAGGGAAATGCAAAGATAGAGAAAAGGCTTAGCAGCCCAAGAACATGTCCCCGATCGACTATGGACCGCCCCGCATAGGCACTTCCTTCTCCCGCAAAAGCATTATACAGAACCGTGAGCCGGGGCGAGTAGGTGAGCACTTGGGTCGAGGGGTTACCGCTAGGGGGTCGATGGCTGGCCGGGCGCCGACTTGGATGGGTATGCAAACGAGTAGCCCTTGAGTGGCGCATGAGGACCAGGACGTGGTCGGCATACGGCGCTTTGAACTTGGAGGATTTGCCGGAGACGCAGGAATAAAGGAAAAGTTTTAGGGATAGAATCGCCTTAACTTCCCAATATTCCATGCGTTTGATACAATATTGCCATCGGTGTCTTTGAGTCGAAAGGTGCCTGGTCGGAGGACCTCCACGACGGTGAAGGGGTCTTCCCACGGAGGGGCAATTTTGTGCTCGTCCTTGTTGAATCGAACTGGCGTGGGACCGTGTCGCCAAAGTCAAGGATCGACCATGACCTAACGTGTGGTAGCGCCCAGCCGTTCTTCGGGTATTTGGCCGATCGCAAAACAGCCACGTCGCGTGCCTCATCGAGCTGGTCGATGGCGTCTTGTTGTGTGTCGAGCCCCCGTGCCTCGTTGAAGGCTTGTAATCTTGGGGCACCATATTCCAGGTCAGTCGGCAGGACAGCTTCAGCACCGAACACCAAGAAGAATGGTGTAAACCCGGTGGACCGGGTCGGTGTGGTCCTTAAGCTCCAGAGAACGGAGGGCAGCTCGGCTGCCCACCGTCCTGTGAATTTCTTCAGTCAGCTGAAGATTCGCGGCTTGAGCCCTTAGAGGATCATGCTGTTTGCCCACTCGACTTGGCCATTGGTCCGCGGATGGGCTACGGCCGCCCAGTCGACGCGGATGTTGAAGTTGTCACAGAACTCGAGGAATTCCTTCCCCGTGAACTGTGTCCCGTTATCGGTGATGATGGAGTTCAGGACTCCGAACCGATAAACGATGTCGCGGAAGAAGTTGGCTGCTTGCACCGAGGTGATGGTGGCGACCGGCTTGGCTTCTATCCATTTGGTGAACTTGTCCACCGCGACAAGCAGGTGAGTGAAGCCCCCGGGCGCCTTTTTGAAGGGCTCGACCAGATCGAATCCCCAAATAGCGAATGGCCACGTGATGGGGATCGCTCGCAAGGCTTACGGAAGATGTGTCTGCGGGCAAAGAATCGACGCCTTCAAAGCGAACAATTTGTTTACGTCGCCGGTGGTTGGCCAGTAGAAACCTTGGCGGAAGGCTTTCCCTACAAGGGACCGCGGTGCGGCGTGGTGGCCGCAAACGCCGCCATGGATATCGAGCAGCAGCTGCTTCCCTTGGTCGGCTAGGATGCACTTTTGGAGGACTCCAAAGGGGCTCCTCTTGTAGAGGTCTTCTCCGACCAAGACGAAGGATTTCGCCCGCCGAGCGAGGCGCCGAGCCTCGGTTGGGTCGGCGGGGAGTGATCCGTCAGTCAACCAGTCGATGAAGGGCTTCCTCCAGTCGGAGTCGGTGATTAGCACGTCGCGGCTTGACCCGGACGGCTACCGACCGCTTCGGCGATCGGAGCAGTTCGCCGGAGAGTCGGTTTATTGCTTACCGTGGCGAGTCCAATCGGACAGAAGGTTTGTGGAGGTCGAAGACGAAGATCCCAGGCGGGACCGGTACTTTGCTAGAGGCAAGATTGGCTAGGTAGTCGGCCTCACCATTGTAGCATCGATAGCTATGGTGAAGCTCGAAACCCTTGAACCTTTCCTCGAGCCTGCGCACCTCCCGGCAGTATGCTGCCATGCGGGCGTCACGAGGCTCCGTGGCCTTCATGACTTGGTCGATGACAAGCTTAGAGTCACCGTGTATGTAGAGCCGGTGCACGCCGAGGTCGGCAGAGATCCGGAGACCGTTGATGAGAGCTTCGTACTAGGCGACGTTGTTGGTTGCGTCGAAGAGCAGTCGGATGGCATACTAGAGCTTGTTCCTGAGTGGGGAAACAATGACGACCCCAGCACCCGCTTCGTTCTTGGTGTAGGACCCATTGAAGTACATCGTCTAGTACTCGGGGTCTTCGAGCGCCGGTGGCGCCTGGGCTTCAGTCCACTCGGCGACGAAATCGGCCAAGACCTGCGACTTGATCGCCGTCCGGGGGACGTACGATATGTCGTGGCCGTTGAGCTCAAGTGCCCACTTGGCTATTCTTCCTGAAACGTCGCGGTTGTGGACGATTTCGCCGAGTGGCGAGGAGGTCACCACGGAGACGGGGTGCCGGTCGAAATAATGTACCAACTTCCTCTTCGATGAGAGCCGCGATAGAGCAACTTCGCACTGCGGTACCGAAGCTTTGACTCGTGAGTGTACTTCACTGATGAAGTACACTGGCCGTTGTACCTTGAGCACGTGGCCTTCTTTGGCTCGCTCCACAACAAGCGCTGCGCTGACGACCTGGGTCATGGCGGCGATGTAGAGGAAGAGCGGTTCACCTGGCGCCGGGCCGAACAGTACCGGGGGTGATGTTAGGAATGCCTTCAGTCGATTGAGGGCTTCCTGTGCCTCCTGGGTCCAGCTGAAATGATCGGATTTCTTGAGCAGCTTGTAAAGAGGCATTCCGCGCTCGCCAAGGCGAGACACGAAACGACTCAAGGCTACAAGGCATCCTGTCAGCTTCTGGACTCCTTTTAGGTTGCTGATTGGGCCCATCTTCATGATCGCAGAGATCTTCTCCCGGTTGGCTTTGATGCCACGCTCGGAGACGATGAAGCCGAGTAGCTTTCCCTTGGGGACCCCGAAAACACACTTCTTAGGGTTGAGCATTATACGAAACCGTCGAAGGTTCGCAAAAGTCTCCTCTAAGTCGGCAACGAGGTCGTCGGCCTTCTATGTCTTGACGACGATGTCGTCGACGTACGCCTCGATGTTACAGCTGATTTGGTCGTTGAAGGACGTTTGCATACATCGCTGGTATGTAGCATCCGCGTTCTTTAGACCAAATGGCATCGTTACATAACAAAACGAGCCGAACGGAGTGATGAAAGAAGTCGCGAGCTGGTCGGACTCTTTCATCGCTATCTGGTGGTAGCCCGAGTAGGCATCCAGAAAGGACAGGGATTCGCACCCTGCGGTGGAGTCGACAACTTGGTCGATGCGAGGCAATGGGAATGGGTCTTTGGGACACGCCTTGTTCAGGCTCATGTAGTCAACACACATTCTCCATTACCCAGACTTCTTTTTTACAAGGACATGGTTGGCTAGACACTCGGGGTGGCGTACCTCTTTTACAATCCCTACAGCCAAAAGCTTAGCGATCTCCTCCCCTATGATCTTGCGCTTCTTCTCGTCAAAGCGGTGCAAGCGTTGGGCGACCGGCCTTGAGCCAGGCTGGATGTTTAAGGAGTGCTCGGTGACTTCCCTTGGGATTCTAGGCATGTCGGAGGGCTTCCATGCGAAGACATCCCGATTGGAGCGGAGGAAGTCGACGAGCGCGCCTTCCTATTTGGCAGGGAGCGTGGCTCCGACCCGCACGGTCTTGGCCGGATCCTCAGGATCGACCGCGACCTCCTTCACGTCCTCGGCGGACTTGAAGGATCCTGGCCCCGACTTGCTAGAGTCGGGGGCAGACTCGGAGGTTTCTCTCCGGAGGCTTTCGAGCTCGGCGGACACGATGAGCATCGGCCGCTTCCAAGAATCTAGCATGCTTTCGCGGTTGTGGCGAGCTGAAAAGACGAGGCCATGGTGATCACTCCCCGTGGTCCCAGCATCTTCAGCTTGAGGTAGGTGTAGTTGGGGATTGCCATGAACTTGGCGTAGCACGGCCTCCCCATGATGGCGTGGTAGGAGCCAGAAAACCCCACGACCTAGAAGGTGAGGGTTTCGATGCGAAAGTTGTTTGGGCTCCCAAAGGTGACGGGCAGGTCGATCTGCCCGAGCGGATAGGCTTGCTGGCCAGGGATGACACCGTGGAAGGGCGCCTTGCTCGGTCGGAGGCGCGAGCGAGGGATTCCCATGGCGTCGAGCGTCTCAACATACAGGATGTTGAGACTACTGTCGCTGTCCATGAGTACCTTGGACAGGCGCTTTGGCCCCACAACGGGGGCAACGACCAATGGATATCTCCCTGGTTGCGGGACGTGGTCGGGGTGGTCGGTCCGATCAAAGGTGATCGGCGACTCCGACCACCGGAGGTACTTGGGTACGGCGGGAGTCGTCGTATGGACCTCCCGGAAGGCGAGCTTGAGCCGCCGCTTGTCGGCATAGCACGCCGGCCCTCCGAAGATCATGAGGCAGCCGTCAGGTTCCGGGAACTCGGCGTCCACCTTCTTTTCCTCGGCATCTGGTGCCGAGTATCGCTTCCCTTTGCCCGTCTTTGGGCTCCGAAATGTAGCGCCAGACTTCGCGATCCGGAGTTTATACTTAACGGGTACCGTGGTTCTGACACCAGGCTATCCATCGTCTCGAAGTGGTCGAGGTGCTGCGCGCTTTGCCTTAGGCGAGGCGATCGTGGTCGCGACCACATGGCCTTCGCGCCTTCCCCTTGTCGAAGATGGCCCCCACAGCCTCTTCACTAGAGGCGTGGTTTGTGGCGATGTCTAGGAGCTCCTTGGTAGTTCTGGGCTTGGCGCAGCCCAGCTTGTGAACCAGAGCCTTGGAGGTGGTGCCATAGATGAACGCCCTGACGATGTCGGTGTCGCAGATGTCGGGGAGCTCATTGCATTGCTGGGAGAAACACCGGATGTCGTCCCGGAGAGTCTCCCCTAGCTGCTGCTTGTAGCCCTTCAGGTCCCAGGAGTTCCCGGGGAGCTTGTTTGTGCCCTGGAAATTGCCGACGAAGAGATTCTTCAAGTCGACCCAGTTCCTGATAGATTTCACGGGCAAGTACTCGAGCCAAGCTCGAGCCGAGTCCGCGAGGTAGATGGGGAGGTACTGGATGATGAAAAGATCATCAGTAGCTCCCCCCGCCCGGCACGCAAGCCGGTAATCTTCCAACCAGACACTGGGGTTTATCGCTCCAGTGTACTTGGCGACGTTGACGGGCACCCGGAACTTGGCAGGGAAATCGGCGTTGCGGATCTCTCGATAGAATGCCTGAGGCCCAGGGCCGTCGGGGCTTGGGCTGCGGTCGTGGCGCCGACCGCTGTCCACGGCCCGCGATTGGGCCGCTTCGTCAACCGCCCTCCTCCGCGCCTCGAGGGAGGCACGGACGTCGCGATTGCCGCCCAGGCCGGGCGACCGGAGTGTGCGAGGCCTGGGGCCGCCCGAGGTGCGGCGCCGTCTGCGCCGGACCCCGCCAGTCCCAAGCGGCAACACGGCTCGGGTGGCTCGAAGAGGCCCCCAAGTGGTGGGAACTGGAGCCTTGCATGTGATGCACGGCAGCACGCTCCACCAGCCCCCGGAGGTTCTGGTACATGGCCTTGGCCTCCGGGTCTTCTGGCTCGGGGATGTCGCGAAGCAGCATTGCTGCTGCGGCGACATTTTGGCTGGCGTGAGGGAAGAACGGAAGACCGTCAGACCCCTCGGCCAGTTGGTGATGGACCTGGCGTGCGTGTGCGCGCGCGCCGCCGGCTGCGTGTGGGGGCTCGGGCTAGTGCTGCTCCAGGTTGGCCTGGAGTTTGTCCAGCTCGGCCTTTCGAGCCTCCAGCTATTCGCGTTGTTGCTGAAGTTCAGCGCGGCGAGCCTAGAGGTGTTGGTTGCGCTGATCCTCCGCCTCCTGCGCTTCGGCGCGCCGGGCGGCGGTTCCTGGACTTTCGGGGGTTGCGGCCGGGTCGGTGTCTGGACTTTCGGGGATTCCTGGACAACTCGTCTGCAGTGTGCTCCGTGTCGGAGCTAGAGTCGAGGCTGGAGGAAACCTCCAGCAATTCGTGGACGGAGGCCGGCGCATAGCCGGCCATCGCCACGAGCCGTGAGTAATGAAGGGGCGACGCCGCCCCCAAGTCCTGTACGCCGCCACCAGGTGGCATGGCCTAACGAGTTCGGCGTCGAGGTCCGCGTGGGGGCCTCGAGCCGGAGGTTGCCGAGGACGTCGGCGATGGAGTCCAGGCTCCTAGCGGAGGCCTGGTCTCAAGAGGTGGTGGTGACGAGCACGAGCTCTCCTGCCGGGGTGGCGACGAAGTCGAGGGTGCCGAAGCGAATCCAGCTCCTCGACGAAGACGTGTCGTTGTGGGTGAAAGAAGCCATCAAGGAAGTAAGTGGGAATTCGGAGACGACAAAGATGATGCGCGAAGCCCCTACCTGGCGCGCCAACTATCGGTGTTTCGTAAAACTGGCAAGTAAATTTGTAAGTTAAGGGGTCGCGCGTTCCCTCTCCTTGAATGGTTAGACTCAAGGCGCCCAAGATGTATACTGGTTCGGACTGAACGTCCCTACTTCCAGTTCATGTGGTGGTTGTTTATTGCTTAGGGTGCAGAAGACTGCACGATGTTACAAGCGAGGGCTAAGGGCTGTCCTTGAGCGTCTCGTCCGAGTGAGGTGTGTGAGAGCTGTGTGCTCGTGAGAGTTCGGATGTGCTTGGCCTACTTGTGTATGCTTGAGTGTCCAAGCTTGCGTGTGTTTGAGTCTGATCGAGTGCTGGGAAGCTGAGATCCCCTTCCCTGAGGGTCCTGCCTCCCTTTATATCAGCGGAGGGGGAAGGTTACATGGGAGTTTGGAAAAGAAAAGTAGGGGTATACTACGCTCGGGAGTCCCGGTCTTCGGTCCTGGTGACTGACAGATTCCTATTCACCCATGCCAGGGTTGGTAGACACAGCGAGCGGTGTTCCGTCGGGAAGGGGCGACTCGCCCTCTGGCTTTGTCGATGATCGACGCCAGCATATTCTGCCAGGCTCGTGTCGCCTCGGGAGGGCGCGTCTCTCCACTTGTGCATGACGGGGTGAAGGGATCGGCGCTTGACTTTGGCGGCCTCGCCACCTTGGGAAGGAGCCACCTGCTCCAGATGGCCGTCGTGTCCATGGGGCAGGCGACCAGCTTGAAGTCGACTGGCGACGTGGCGGAGGTCGCTGGGTCGGAGCTCGTTGGGGCCTCGACCGAGGCCGTGTCTGAGGTCATGGGAGCGCCTGACCCGAGACGGGCCTGAGGTCTGGGCGCCTGACCCGAGGCCAGTCGGAGGTCTGAGGCGCCCGACCGAGGCCGTGTCGGAGCGTTCCCTAGTGGGCTTGATCGGGGTCGAGGGTCCTTCGCGACCCGACAAGACATTTGGCCAGAACTGGGCCTAAGACGACCCATTTGGTGTTCCGGCCTGCTGGAGGTATCTCTAGTATGAGTATTCGTCAGTGTGTGATCTAAATTCATTCAATATCTTTGAATTCGATTATAGTTTTTCAAAGGTATGCGTTTCATTTGAATTGTTATAGATGGTATATACCCTAAAATTGATATTTTAAAAAATATATCCGAATTTGGCTTGAATTCGTGCATTTAATATCATGGTGCCCTAACACCACAGTGTCTTCTTTTGGGTATATGTGTTTGTAACATCCTATTTTGAGTAGTTTAGCCCTCCAAAAATTTTCACTAATTTTCCTGTTTATTAAAGCTTAATTTGGGATTTTTTATAAAATAAAAAATTAACATGGTTAAATCCAACATTAACAATGGTTAAAATTATTTTACTTGGGTTCCTTGTGCTTGTCAGTATTTTATGAATTTTTTCAGGAAATTTTCAAGTGCATTTGCTATTTTATTTCAGCTCTTTTAATTTTTTATATTTTCTAATATGTAAAAACTAAATAAAATACTAGAAATCCTTTGGACTGAATTCCTTCCGTCAACATGTTTTCCTTTCTCTCTGCTTGATCCACTTCACCGTTTCCTTCCTAGCGCAGCCTAGCGCCAGCTAGCCCAAGTCACCGTTCGGTCCAGCTCACCGCAGCCTAGCCCCCGTCGCACATCACACCAATTTGCTGACAGGTAGGGTCCGTGCTTAAGTCATTTTCCTCACTGCGCCTGAGCCAGACTCTACACCATGTCGTGTCTGCCATAGACTCTGACCTGCGATAAATAGTGCCGCTTGAGCCCCGAATCTACAACTTGCAGCATTGCAACTGAATTCCAGGCCCTAATTGCCGGATTTAGCCACCATCGCCTTGATTTTGGAAAAGAAAGTCGTGTTGTCACAAAGCTTCGCCTCCGATTCTGTCGCTCCGAGTGGGTCTTTGTGGTCATCGTCCTCACTGTCATGATTGATGTCCCGTGTTCTGCCCGGTTCTCGCCTTCTCTTCGCCATATGGTCACCTGAGATCATCATCGATGTTGAGGCCAGGATTACAAATCTCGGCGAGATTGCACGGTATCTGATCCAGACGAAATTTATAGTGCCGGTCGAATTAAAAAATTCAAAAAAAATCATATTGCTAAAGTAATTTCGTTTTTTTTTCGGTGAGATACTGCTCGTACCGCCTGGTATCTCGGGTTTGGAAGCCGGAATTTGAATTTTTATACCTGGATTTGACTGGATTTAGCTCAATTACTCTGGAAAAAGTGATCTTCCATGATAATTTGTCGAAAAACCATTTTTTGAGACATTTTAAAATTTTAGTATAAATAATTTTAGATTTTTATAAAATTGTAGAGACATTTTCATGCTATGAAAAATTTATGAAACCATCCTAACAAGTGTAAGATCACACAAAAAAAATTTCAAAATATTTTAAGTTGATTTGTTATATTTAAAAAATAAAAAATAGAATGAGCATAAATGAGGTAGTAACCGTGTTAGAATTTTATAAATCTTCCAGTTTGATAATGACCTAAAATTTTTAGGAGAGCTTAAGAATTTTCTCATAACCCTTTTATAAATTTTTCAAAAAATTTGACTCTATTTTGGTTGGTCAATGAAAAATTCTAAACTCTACTAGCGCACGCGCTAAAGTCCAAAAAGTGTGAAGTAGAACTATCACTTTTTTGGGAATTTTGTAGGTTCGATCATGATTTAAAAAATTTATGAAAATATTATGAATGCTTCACAACTGTCCATAAAAATTTTCAAAATTTTTACATCCTTAAAACTATGCTGAAAAATCTTGGAAAAAAACGTCATGGAAGGGACTCAAACTTAAGATCTCCTATTCCATTGTTTGTGACCTTACCACTAGGCTAATGCTGGTGTTGCTTAACAATACTAAGGAACAAGGATATTTATCTATATCACGCAATGCTATTTACTTTAGTCACTGGCTCACTCCAATCATTCATTCACTTTACCCATTCGCATACACAAAAAAATTACAAATATTTCTAACATGGTTTGTCCTATTTTTCATTCGGTTCAAAATTGCCGGTCAGCATTTTATTACGATAGTAGTAATGTTTGAATTTTTAAAAATTTCACAAGATTCATAATTATCTAAAATTTTTATGACAACATCATCAATATATCGACGATCTTCAGAAAAAAATTTAAAATTTTTTGGCTTTGTTTCTGTAACACCCCGGCGCTATGCACGCCACGGATGCTACCAAAACTTTGAAAAAAACTAATGTCACCTCTAGCGAAAAGACAGGAATTAACCTCTGACTCTTAAAATTGGTTTAAACTAAGCCACGAAATTTACAAAATTTCGGCAAGCACCTCCCTAAAACTAGGGCATCCACTCGTGAGACAAAAGAGCAATGGCGAGATATATAATATATCTAATGATAAAATAGAATCAAACCATCTAGCGTGTCCTTAGATAATCAATCACACAACCAAATAGAAATTATCAACTCCAGCACGACGAGCAACACATTACAACACCATAATTTACAACCAGGCTTTATAAATTAATTAAATGCGGTGGTGATGACCGGAGTCGTGTACGTGCTACTACTCCCATCTCAGCGAGCCAGCTTCAAGGTACCTAGACAGGAAACAAACAAGCGTGAGTCCAAGACTCAGCAAAGCGCAACAATAAAGAACTGCAACCGAATCAAACGAAATAGTAATACCTTGAAACATAACATATTCAAATAATTGACTGAATTTGGTAAATAAGTGAACCGAAAACTGATGCCAACTACTACAACCATTTCAAGAATTATTGAAACTTTACTCATACCTCGACAGCCGCTTATGGGATGAGTCCATGACTCAATCCTCAACCTATGAATGCCATTAACTCCACGATGAACCATTGACAGTTTCAATTCGCTGCCTTCATGCTCAAATGCACAAAATATACACAAGAAGAATCTCATATCCATACATAAAAATCAATTCATTTAACATGCTTCATCATTGTAAATGCAATGCATATGCAAATAGGCCATACAAAAGAAGAATCTTATATCCATACATCACAATCAATTCATTTAACATGCTTCATCATTGCAAATGCAATGCATATGCAAATAGGCCATACAAAAGAAGAATCTTATATCCATACATCACAATCAATTCTTTTAACATGCTTCATCCTTGTAAATGCAATGCATATGCAACCATGCTTGCTTGTTCATATGCTCAACCCATTTCAAAAATTCTCATCTCACACCACCATTCTCATGCATATCTCACAAGTTTTCATGCATATGATGCATCATTGTCAATGCAATGCAGGTGATTGCTCTTTTCGATGCATCATCGCAGATCGCCGAAAGTGCCCACCCGTCGATGTGCACCCTCAAACCCAACCATCCGTGGAAGGGGGCTGCCCAAAACGGGATTGCCCCGTTCCCAAGAGCGGGTCCTAACGCTTAACACCGCTCCCATCTACGCCGAGAGATGGGACTACTGGTAGGAACTTCGAGCACACCGGATTAGTCATACAGTCCGTATGACGTTCTCACCGCCCTGGCTCAATGCACTTTTCATGAATGCACATATGCAAATGCTTTCCCTCACATTCATATCCATATTCTCAATACCCATATCTGCAGTCCTAACATTCATATTCATATTCTCAGCTCTCATATTCAGATACTCAACATTCATTTCATAGTCTTGACACTCATATCTACATGGTCACAATTATCATTAATACTCCCGTAAAGTCATAATCCATTATCATGATCGCCAAATCATCCATTCTTACTAATCAAACCTCACTACGTCATCATTCACATTATCCTATCATACTAGTGATAATAGTATGACATCTCAACCGATAGCTCTCCATAATCTTAAGGTATCATGACATTCGACTCTCGACACAAATCTTTTCAATCAACGATGCACTTGCATCAAATTACTTTACCTTCTCACAAAAAGGCTATTACCCTACTAGACGTGCTTATAAACACAACACAACCATTGCGCAAGCATATACATAACACAAGCAATCAACTAGATACCGTATAGGGGTTATACGAGTTACACTTGCATATAAACTCGGTTTAAATAAAAGCATAACCAATTAACCATTCTCATGCATCAAATCGCATGCAAAAGTAAACACGACAATATTAAAGCAACACATGAATAAATGTATTCTTGTAAAATCTAGTGACCACCTAAGCCACAACAAACACAATGCACTTGCCTTTACCGACGAAAGAATGGAGTGGCATGCGGTTGAGGCCACTCCCGACAGAACCTTCCCTGCGAATAAAACAATATTCATCCAACTCAAATTCATGCACACTCGGTACAAGCGATAGAAGAAAACAATTCTACATATTCATATCTGCAATCGAAACCAAAACATCCCTCATATCCACTTAAATGCATGCTCGACAAACCAGGGGCAACACACCACAATTTGGAAATGAGACCTGAATTTTCAATTCATGTAGTAGTATAAATCTTGCATATAAGGTATTCAGTGCTATAAAACCAAGTCAGGCCTTTGCATGCTAAATGTCCTAAGATTTTTTTTCGTTTATGCAAACAATTGAACACATCCTCTATTCCTAGGATACCAAAATACTAGCATACACCTCACTTCCCAAATATATGTATATACTTCTATAGATCACAATGCACAGAGGATGGACTTAGATGACCATACGCAAATGAGTCCCAGAGCACACACACGAATTATCAGAAATCGAAGCACAGAGAAGAAACAACAACTGATCAATTTCACTCTCATCTATCATCATAAAACTTTCATCTTACACATCTATGCACTGCACCCTGTTTCAAACATGCCAGTACATGTGATATAATGCTAATTACCTCAAGCTCAGCTCATTGGTAAAATCAGTATAAATAATAGGAAATAATATTTTTTTAAAAAAACTTAACAAACATGTATGAATCCTATATACCAGCTACACCTTCATGAGTTCAGACATCAGTTGCGCACAAGATTTGCGCACTATAATCTATTAAATGACCCTTCACACCATCGGTCCATATTGGAATTTAAAATAAAACTATCATTTATCTTTGATGTTTTAAGTGATCCTTTGCATACCTAAACATAATGCAGCAGATCATTCACTCTAAAATTTCCAGCAATGACACCATATTGCGCAAAGATGATCCAACATTCCAAGTTCGAACAACAGACTATAATCATGTTCAGATTCCACATGATCCTACGACTTCAAACTAGTACACCTCGAATTCAGATCGATCATCGATGCCCACCCATACATCAGATGTAATACACGTAAAGAGTTCATAGCTCATGAATTGACCCTAATCAAGATAGTATATGCACACACAATCAACAACCCTAAACCTTCTAGGCATTATCACAAACACCTCACATGCATGCCAAAATTCCCCAAGAACAAGGTATACCTCCAATCTCACACCCATGGAGAAGAGGAGATGGGGGACATGGCCGGTTGGAGGGAGGCTCAGCGCCATGGGAGGAAGCCACGCCGAGGAGCCTGGGAAGGAGCCACGCCAAGGAGCTGGCGCGGAAGGAGCCTGTAGGGAAGAGCCACGCCGAGGAGCTGCCAGACGCAGTGCATGCATCGTGCTGGGTGGAGGCGTCGGCCAGGGCAAGCTCGGCTGGGAGGGGCGCACGGGAGAAGCAGCTGGGAGGGGAGGCGCCAGGGGAAACCGACTGGGGAAGCAGGCGACAGGAGGGAGCTCGGGAAGAAGCTTCGGCAGGGGAGAGGCGCCAGAGAGCATCGGCTGGGAGGGGCGCACGGGAGAGCTTCGGCAGGGGATGGCCAGCAGCGAAGAAAAATATCGGCCTGGCCTCCCACCAATAACAGCCACACAAAAAGGTAGAGAGAGAGAGAGAGAAAAACATTTGCGGTATTACAGTTTCGACCAAATTTCACACTGGCCAATTTTACCGAGATCTCGACAAAACTGGCTGAGATCTCGGTCCAATTGGGAGCTCCAAAACTGGATTTAAATTTCTTTTTTTTCATTTTAGCTGGAATTTGTTTGAATTACTGAGATCTCATCGAAATTTCGTTCTTCGGCCACGGACGATATTTAGAGCGAAATTGAGATTTCAATCCTTGGTTGAGGCTGTCGCCACTGCCACTTTAGTTGTTGCACTGCTCACTGAAGGTTGTCACCATTAAATTATTTTAACATAATATGACTCATGTAAATTACAGAATGGTTCTTATAATAAAAGATCTAAGTGTGATGGTTACTAGACTAAAAGATTAAGAATTATAGGTTTAAAATCCCTCCTCTCTCCCTTTCAAATATTTAGTTGTGTACTAATTAGTGTTATTAAGCATAATGCTATAGGAGGGTGCATGGCAATGCAATGGCAATCAGTTTCCATTCATATATTAAAGTGCTGAGTTATAGTCAGTTTCATTAATTAAGTATTTGGAAACTGACTTATTTATTTCATGGAAACTGACGTATTTAGTGCTTGAAACTAATGCATTTATTGGAGGAATTTCTCTGGAAACTAACGTTCCTCTGTAACTCTCTCCTTAGTTACAGAGGAACCTCTCCTTGGCTATAAAAGGAGCCTCCTCCTATACATCAAGGGCATAGGGAAAGAACGAAGCATAGAAAGAAATAGTACACATGTCAAAGAAAAGAACATAAAACTTCTCTGACCAATGAGAGAAGTAAACAGATTAAGAAGAGAGGAGAGAAAAAATGATATGCAAGACATTGCTAATATATCTCAAGGTGGGTTTATGCTTTTGCACATATAAAGGATGATTTGTGTTTATGCACATATAAAAGTTGCTATTCGGTTTAATCAAATTGTACAAATGATCTTATAGCTTCTGCACTTCTGCTTACATTTTGGTATCAGAGCCATACTTTTAGCACTTTTGATTCACCATTATAATTGTTCTTTTGTTGTATGGTGTAAGTACATAAGTGAAATTGTATTTGTTCATAGTTTTTCATTATGCAATTGCGTGATTCATCATAGTAATGTTATTTAGAGTAGTAAAATGCTATTTCTTTTTCAGTATTGTTATTTGGATAATATGAAAGAAATATGTTTGCGTCTGTCTGTAGTGTTTAAAGACGGATTTTTTCTTTGTTCATAAGATCACAATTTATTCTTATGAGCATAATTAAAAGTGATATGCTAATTAAATATTTATATTATTGAAAGCATGTTTGTCACCAAAGTAGCCTTGCTTAAAAAGGATCATAAACTTTTAGTTGAGAATTTCAATTGTTCATATTCTATTTAATGCTATTAATTGGAAAATATAATGGACAATTGAGTTCACGAATTGTTGTGCTAGGAGGTCACCCAAAGGTGGACCATTGCTTACAATTGATGATATGAAAGAGGTTAATCAATATGCTTGGTTAATTTGTTAGTTTATCCAAAGATAGCATGCATATTGACTTGAGTATAGTTGATTATCTATTAAAGGTGTTTATTTTAGCATCATTATTGATTCCAGACGTGTATCTAAATTTCATCCAAAAATGTTTTTAGATGCACACTTAAAGTTTGTTATTGCATGAATGTATTTTGTTTACTCAAAGTATTAATCTGTGAACATATAAAATTTTACAGCATCTATTAATTTATTGAGTCAGGGTTTTGAGCTTGTCATGTTTAATGGACTAATCTATGTTGACTGGTCCAAACAGATCCAGTTTTAACTGGGTGTCATGGACTTAGATCCAGCATTAGTTCTTGATGAAAAGCCTGTAGCCATTACAGATGAAAATACTGATGAGGATCATTCCCTTTATGAAGCCTGGGAACGGTCTAATAGGCTAAGCTTGAACTTGATGCGCTTGATGATTACTGAAAATGTCAAGTCGTCATTGCCTAATACCGATAATGCAAAGGAATTCATAACGAAACTAAAAGTGTATTCCCAATTAGACATTACAGACAAGTCTGTGGTTGGGAGTCTTATGAGTGAACTAACGATCAAAAAATTTGATTGGTCTGTTCCTATGCGTGATCATGTGATTAGCATGGCAAATATTGCCACAAAGTTGACATCCATGGGAATGGACGTAAGTGAATCATTTTTGGTCCAATTCATCATGAACTCCCTACCTCGTGAATTTGGCTCATTCCGGGTGCATTATAACACCATAAAAGAAAAATAGAACCTTCAAGAATGCAAAGCCCAATTGGTTTAGAAAGAAGGGAGATTAAAGAAAATAAAGGATCACTCTATTCATCTCACAATGCACAGAGGTGCAAGTAGCAGGAAGGAAAAGCCAGGGAAGAAGGGTAAGGACAAGGCTCCACATCAAGTTAGTGATGATCAAATCCATAAAAAGCTGAGATGCCACTTCTGCAAGAAGGTTGGTTATTTCAAGAAGAATTGTCTTAAGAGAAAGAAATTGTTCGAACAAAAATTTATACATTATGTTTATGTATGCTTTGAATCAAATCTTATTAAAGTTCCTAGCCATACCTGGTGGTTAGATTCTAGTACTACTACTCATGTTTCACATGTTACACAGGGATACCATTCAAATCCAACCCATAAGCGGATCTGAAAAGTTTTTGTACACGGGGAACAGAATGAAGGCACGAATTGAAGGGATCGGGACTTATAGAATAATCCTTGATACCGGTCTACTCTTAGATCTGAAGGAGTGTCTTTATATTCCTGAATGAACTAAAAATTTAGTATCTATGAGAAAGTTGGATATAATATGTTTTAAGTTTATGGTTGGAGACGGTATATTTTCATTATATAAGAATAAGTACTACTATAGTTTTGGTACTTTAAATGATGGTTTATACTGCTTCAATCTTAATGCTATTTTTTTGAATCGTTGTTTCATGTTGAACATATTATTAGTAACAAATGTAGTGCACATAAAAGATTGGGTCACATATCCAAAGAAAGAGTTTTGAGGTTGGTGAAAAGTGAAATTTTACCTCAGTTGGATTTTGTTGACTGGAATGTGTGTGTGGATTGCATCAAGGGCAAGCAAACATCACACATATTAAAGCACCCAACTACAAGAAGTATTGAACTGTTACAGTTAATACATACTGATATTTGTGGTTCTTTTGATGTTCCAGCTTCCTGGGGTGGTGAAAAATATTTTATCAACTTTATTAATGACTTCTCACATTATTGTTACCTATACTTACTATATAAAAAGTTTCAAGCTATGAGCATGTTAGAGGTGTTCATTAATGAGGTAGAAAGGCAACTCGATAGGAAAGTCAAGGTGGTGAGGTTGGTAGAGGTGGTGAATATTTTGAAAAGTTTCATAAAAGTGGACAATGTCCAGGTCCATTTGCAAAGTTTCTTGAAAGCCGAGGCATTTGTGCGCATCATACATGCTCGGAACATCTCAACAAAATGGAGTGGATGAAAAGCGGAATCGTACTCTCATGGAAATGGTTAGGAGCATGTTAAGTTACAGTGATGTACCCTTATCTTTGTGGATGCATGTATTAAGGACTGTTGTGTACTTACTGAATAGGGTTCCTAATAAGTCTGTTTCTAAGACTCCTTATGAACTTTGGACGAGAAAGAAATCTAGTTTGAGGTACCTACATGTTTGGGGCTACCAGCAAAAGTAAGAATATTCAATCCACATGAAAAGAAGCTTAATGAAAAGAACATTAGTAGTTACTTCATGGGCTATCCTGAAAAATCAAAAGGGTACATATTTTAATGTCCTAACCATAATACAAGAATAGTTGAGTTTAGAAATGCTTGGTTCATTGAGAATGGTGAAATTGTTGGGAGTGGTGATCCCGAAATGTGGATATCAAAGAAATTCAGTCTAACCCTACTCCTAGCATTGTTGTATCTCCATTACACAGTACTGCAGAAAATACAACTATTGAACCAGCTACTAATACGCAAGTCACAACTAAAAAGGAAATTCCACATAAAAGGATATTGCGAAGGTTTGTACAAAATAAAAGACCAGCCATTTTAGATGATTATGTGGTTTATTCACTTGAACATGAATGTGACTTAAGTATCGAAAATGACCCAGTCTCATTTAAGCAAGCAATGGAAGGTGATAATTCTGAAAAGTGGTTTGATGCCATAAAAGAAAAGTTGAAATCAATGGATGACAATAAAGTTTGGAAACTAGTCGAGTTGCCGCAAAGTTAAAAATAAGTTGGGTGTAAATGGGTCTTTAAGACCAAACGTGACTCAAAAGGCAACATTGAAAGATATAAGGTTAGACCTGTCGCTAAAGGTTACAATAAAAAAGAAGGTATTGACTACAAAGAGACATTCTCTCCAGTTTCAAAGAAGGACTCTTTGAGAATTATTTTGGCTCTGGTAGCACATTATGGTTTAGAGCTTCACCAGATGGATGTGAAGACTGCTTTTCTGAAGGGTGATTTGGATGAAGAAGTGTATATGAACCAACCTGAAGGATTCTTGGTTCCAAGAAAAGGAATCTGGTGTGTAAATTTGAGAATTATTTTGATGTCCCCAGAAGCATCAAGCATCCACTTTACCTTCAGTCATCTCAGAAGTCAGTTCAGTTCAAAGCATAACACCAAGACCGCAGAATAGCAAGTTGCTTTCGCCGTTAGGAGCAGTTTGTCCAGTTTCCAAGAAAAGCAAAGAATCAAGTGTGCAGTTGACTGCAAGTGCAAAGAGCCTCGAAGATCGAGTTTCCCCGAACCTATTCTTTAGTCAGCCCGAATCTCGGGGACGAGATTCTCATAAGGGGTAGGTTTGTAACATCCCAAAATTTGGGTTTTCAAATTTTTTATTAAATTAGCTTTCCAAAATTTTACATCAATCTTATTTGATTAAAGAAGCTTAATTTAGAATTTTCTAAATCTAAAACAATTTATTGTGCCTTCTATGTGCATCAAGTAATTTAAAATTTAGTTTTTACAGTGTTCTTTGTATCTCAGGAATTTCTCAAATTTGAGATTTGCTAAAAATTAATTAAAATTATTAATTTAAACATTTGGATGTTAATTGGATTTTTAATTTGAATTATTAATTGTTCGGGCAATTCTATATCCAAATTCCAATTCAAACCTTTCCTTTGAAATTCCATTTAAATTCAAAATTTGGATTTCCCTCGGTGTTCTATTTAACCTGGCCTCCATATCCTTTCGAAATTGGAGTTCAATCTTTTTCCGTCCGCAAAGTCAGAATTTCCAATTCCGGTCCTTATTCGAAATTTCACCCGAGTTCCAAAATACTCCAAAAATCTCAAAATTCACAGAATTAGGTTCCAAATATTCTAAAATAATTTTGGAAATTTTTCCAAGATTTATAGAATCCCTTTGGTATTTTATCTCTCGCGGTCCTTCGTTAAATCCAGTATATTCGTCCCGGAATTGTCTAAATTCCAAAACTCATCTAAATTCAGTGAAACCAATTTTATTGAGTTCCAAATAATCTCTAGTATTTTTAGAAATTTTTCCAAGATTTTTAGATCATTTTTGCTATTTTATTCCTCGCGTTTTTGTCCCTCCATTCTTCCAACCAATGACAAAGCGACACGTGTCCATTCCCTGTTCGTCTTCAACCTCCCGCAGCAGCTACTGTTCACGCGAAGAGTTCCAACGCTGGCTCCAATTTCCAACCCCCATATCTCTTAGCATACTGCACCAAATCACGTGAAATCTGAAGCATTGCGACCGCGTCATGATGGGGAACAAGTTCCAAGTCATTGCCCGTCCTGAATTCGCGCGTAGCAGCGGCAATTACGCGTTAAAGACAATTCATTGCTCGGCCCATATCTCGAGCTTCTCTCCACTTCCCGAGGCGTTCGAGTACTCAAAATGTGCGTATGGACGTCCTCTATCCCGTGCTCATCTTGTCCTGCTGATTCCATGCCGTTTCCCTCCCAAAACTCAAGAAAACCCGACGCCGGCATCCTCCAAAGACACCGGCGAGCCGTCTCTAATTCCGTGAGTTTTCCGGCAAACCAATCGCGTCACTTTGTGCCCTTGCTTCCAGGAACACAACCATTCAACAAGATTTCATTTTCGTTGCAGTTCGGTCTTTAATTTGAAGATTGTTCGTCGTCGCCCGCTAAATGCTCATCGCCGATTTCTTGCGAATCGGTAACTCCCAATCCAATTCCTTGCGTCTACATACTCATTCCATCATGTTCTTTCAATTGCGCCACCAATTTTGCAAAATCTCGAATTGGGGCTTTCCCCAAATTTTTGCTCCCCTGTTTTGCGTGTGTTCGCAGATCACCATTGATGCCAAATGGAGCTCAAGCCCGCTTGCAGAGGTCTCTCCGCCATCTCAGTATAAGCACCACCTCCGGCCGCCCCCGCCTCCTCCCCTCGCCGTGCCGCCTACATTGCTTGTTGCAGTCACAAGACGCCGGGTCATGTGGCCATGGCCACCGTGGGCACGCCATCTCGGTCCTTCTCGCCGGTTGCCGAGCACACCACCGATTCCCGGACCCCGCACCTCCTGCACCCCTCCGCTGGCGTCGCCGCCTCTTCTTCGGCCGTGAGCATCGACCCCGGCCGCTAGTCCTTGCGGGTCTGCTGTAGCCCCGGCCATGCCGCCCCTTGCCGCCGAGCTCCACCACCTCCCCATCGCGTCGCCTTTCCGTTTTCCGTGCAGTAACGTCGTCTGTCGTGGTCTCAATCGCCGGCGCCAATAGGAAGATCCAAGTTTCGTGTTGCCATGGGAGAGGTCTGGAGGTAGAAGAAGGCTTGGAAGAGGATGACAGGAGGACCCCACCAGTCATAGAGACAAGAAACTCTAAAAGAAATCAGTAAAAAGAAGATGCTGAGAATATTCTTTCGTTTTTGAATTTTTCAATCTGTGCAAACTTCAAACATTTTTATCTTTGTCATCCGAACTCCGAATCAAGTGATTCAAATTCCTAAATTCATCTAAATTCAATACCTTCCTGCCAGTATTATTTCTGTAATTTTTAGAATTTATTTGTATTTCAGCTAATTAATTGTTGCTCCGTTTTGCGTGTAAACCGCCTTGTCATCGCCAAACCGCAATATCGTTGAGTTCGTCTCGTCGCGTTCTCACGCGATGGACACTTCCCTTTGCTGTTGCATCTACCGAAATTCTTTTTATTAAATTCGGCGCCGCCTTTTGCCGCCGCCGCCGCCTTGTGCCGCCAACCATTTTGGTTCGTTGTGACCGTGTCATGACCTCGCTGCCCTATTTTTCAATCGATGGTTGCCACCTTGTAATCTCATATGCGTTCGTCATCGCTTCACCTTCATCGTTAACGTTTAGCCGTTAACGCTCCATCGCTAACGTTCCATCGTTAACATTCCGCCGTTAACGCTTCACCGCTAACGTTTCACCGCTAACGCCCATCGTTAACATTCCATCGTTAACGTTTTGCCGTTAACGCCCATCGATAACGTTCGCCGTTAACGCTTCGCCGTTAACCTCCCGCCGTTAACGCCTTACTCTCATCGCAGGCGTGCATTCAAGTAAAGGCCCTAGTGCGATGTCATCATCTTTTCTATCGCCTTGATGTGATCTAGCCCTATCACCTTGAGTTTAGCCCCGTCCTCTTATCATCGCCGTCTTGTCATCATCGAGCCTTTTCATCGATGTATGACTGAACTCTTATCAAATCGCAGTGGATGTTGACCCCACTTGTTCTTGTCTTATCTTTGAAAATCTAATCTGCCATTGATTGGGAAATCATTCATGGACTTGGTCAATAGACCATTGGCCCATATGTTGTATCTGTCTAGTCGAGATAATTAATCTCGAAGGATATTCCCTGGAATATACTCCGTTCTTTCATGATTATCAGTCGTAACCTTCTCGATAAATCTTCTGAAAGCCTGTTCTCTTTCATTCAATCTTCGATCAAATTCAATCCCTTTCGTTCAGTACCAATCTAATCTTAATTTGGAGTTTATTTGAATTGCCTTTTGAGAATTGTTGTATTTGTGCTTCTTTGTCGTTAGGCGCGCCGTGAAGTTACCCGAAGTAGCTGAAGGACGAGGAAGTCGAAGCATTCGATTGAAGAGCCAAAGATTGAGGAAGCCGAAGATCAATTATAAAGAGTAAAGAGCAGTTTATAGCAAGTGCCAGGCAAGTTGTGCTTTGATCATATTGTTCCCGCTTTACAAATTTACTTTGATTCAAATTATTGCATGCTAGTTCAAGATTGAAATGATTTAAATTAATTTGGGAATTAGTTATTCAACCCAATTGCCAAATATCACCTTGCCATGATTATTTGTATGCCATAATTCATTTGTCACCCTAAGATGGTTGATTATTAGTTGGTTGTTATTACTTGCCAACGTGGGTTGGTTAGACAGTGTATAATTGCTTAGCCATGCCACGCAACTCATATCTTTTGAAAATAAAAGGATAATCTTGATTAATGGATTATGAAATGTGTTTGTGAAATGGTGTGACGTGTTGCCACACGATGATGTTGATATGTGGAACCAGAGTGGTTCCGCATGGATGTTGAGTTGTTGTTGGCATTGTGTTGCGCAATAATCAACTGGGGTGGTAAAATGTTTTAGACCGAGGCAAGTGGCAAGAGTGGCATTGGATATGTCACTTTGGTATTTGGCGGTGTTGTTGGTAAATTATGAGATGGTACTGTTGGTGAATTATGTGATGGTATTGTTGGTGAATCATTTGGGGTAGTCTTGCCTTGGTCACCCTAAGGACTTCACCTTGCAAGCCTTTGAACTGAGTCACTCGTACAACCACATGTCTGTTATGGGACGGACCTAGTTTAGTAGGATTCGATATCTCACCTTTGATACCTCGGGGTGGCGTCACCGAGGGGTGATCAGATGGGGAGCGCACTCTTTGCGGCTTGGTACCCATCCAACGGTGTTCGTCGGTCCTATACTTGGCTCGAGTGAGGGAAGTGATAGTGAAGGCAACACGGAGAGGTTCCTAGGTTGAGCTAGAAGTTTCGAAAGGCTTTGTTATGATCGCTCATTCGCATCTTGTTGTATGGCGATTCACTACCGACGTGGTGAGTTGATTGTATCTTGTGGGTAAAGTGTACAACCTCTGCAGAGTGTAAAAACTATTCGAATAGCCGTGTCCGCGGTATTGGACATTGCTCGGGGATTACAGTCAAGGGGTAGAGTTTTGAAAATGAAATGAGGTTGGGAATGTGGACATTGTGATATGGAAATTGGTTAATGATGAGAAATGCTTTACTTGAGAATGATTACGAAATTTATTATGGATATTACTTGTTTTACTGCTTTTCAATCTATTTATGATATTCATTTGGAAATGCTGCTTTATTGCAAAAGAACCATTCAGCCAATCCTTTGGAATAAGCCATGCATGTAGTAATAGAAGCGCATTCATGCATGACTTGTTGAGTACGGTTGTGTACTCACCCTTGCTATAACAAAACATCACCAGTTGAGGAGAAGTCTTTGTCTTGAAGAAGGAGAAGTTCTGCAAGAAGGCGAATATCTAGGAGTTGAACCTTGTCAAATGCCTGTGGTATTTTGATGGGATTCACCGACGTTCTTCGTTCCGGGCTGCTCGTTTTACTCGAGTTGAAGCCATCTAGGCTTCACAATTGTAAGTTGACCTTAAGGTTGTTCAACTTTGTTATATTAATAGATGAATACTTTATTTATTATTCATTGTGTATGTTTGTGATATTCATCTTTGTTAACTGTGGGCACTAGCGACTGATCCTGGGACTAGTGCTGAAACACAGAGGGTTTCCGGATTGTGAATTCGGGTCCCGACAATTCCATGACAGAAATCATAGATTATTAGGACTGTCTTAGAAAGGTTACATTAACAAAATATTGGAGAGATTTATAATAGAAAATTCTCCGTGGGAATTCTTCCAATTCAGAAAGAGGACAAATTTAGTGAAATGCAATGTCCAAAAAATGATTTGGAATGGAAGGAAATAGAATCTATTCCATATGCATTAGTTGTTGGGAGCTTACTGTATGCTTCGACATGCACTCGACCAGATATCAGTTTTATTGTTGGAATGCTTGGTCGGTATCAAAGTAATCCTGGAATGGATCATTGGAAAGCTGCGAAGAAAGTTCTTGGTATTTGCAAGGCATCAAGGATCATATGCTCACATATAAGAGATCGAGCCATCTTGGCTACTCAGATTTAGATTATGTCGGATGTGTAGACTCAAGGAAGTCTACATTCGACTATTTGTTCCTTTTGGCTGGAAGAGCAATTTCATGGAAGAGTGGAAAGCAATCTGTCATTGCTACTTTCACTCTAGAGGCTGAATTTGTGGCATGCTTTGAGGCCACTATTCAATCACTGTGACTACGGAATTTTTTGTCTGGCCTTCATATTATTGATAATACAGAAAATCCCTTTAGGATTTATTGTGACAATTCTGCTGCAGTCTTCTACTCCAAAAATGACAAGTACTCGAAAGAAGCAAAATATATGGATTTGAAGTATTTAACTATAAAAGAAGAAGTGCAAAAGTGAAAGGTATCAATCGAGCATATTGGTACAGTTATGATGATATCAGATTCGCTAACTAAGGGACTGCCACCCAAAACTTTTAGTGGCTATGTTGAGAGGATGGTTATTATAGATAAATCCCTATTAGCATGATGAGTGTATATATATACTTGACTTTGTGAACTTATGAATTCAATAAAAGTATTGTTTTGCTAGTTATCCATATTATCGCATATATAATTATAGTAGTGATGGATAACAATAAAAGTTTCCTATTAAAGTCAGTTTGGATTATATCGATTGTGATACATGGGAGGGATCTTGTCACTGATTGTATGACTTGTGACCGCCATGATTCTATTGCTATAATTCAATTTAGCAATGACTTGATAGATTAGATGAAAGGTGTACATCTAAAATTTTATCGAATCGTCAAGATTTTACAAGGGCCAAGTGGGAGATTGTTAAATTATTTTAACATAATATGGCCAATGTAAATTACAGAATGGCTTTTATAATAAAAGGTCTAAGTGTGATGGTTGCTAGACTAAAAGATTAAAAATCATGGGGTTTAAAATCCCTCCCCTCTCCCTTCCAAATATTTAGTTGTGTACTAATTAGTGTTATTAAGCATAATGCTATAGGAGGGTGCATGGCAATGCAATGGCAATCAGTTTCCATTCATATATTAAAGTTCTGAGTTACAGTCAGTTTCATTAAAGTTTTAAGTGCTGAATTAACGTGTCAGTTTCATTAATTAAGTATTTGGAAATGACTTATTTATTGCATGGAAACTGACGTATTTAGTGCTTGAAACTGATGCATTTATTAGAGGAATTTCTCTAGAAACTGATATTCCTCTGTAACTCTCTCCTTAGTTACAGAGGAACCTCTCCTTGGCTATAAAAGGAGCCTCCTCCTGTACATCAAGGGCATGGGAAAAGAACGAAGCACAGAAAGAAATAGTACACACATCAAAGAAAAGAACAGAAACTTCTCTGACCATTGAGGGAAGTATAAAGATTAAGAAGAAAGAGAGGAGAGAAAAATTAATATGTAAGGCATTGCTAATATATCTCAACGTGGGTTTGTGCTTTTGCACATATAAAAGATGATTTGTGCTTCTGCACATATAAAAGTTACTATTTGGTTTAATCAAATTTTGCTAAATGATCTTATAGCTTCCGCTCTACATTGAGATATATCAGTTCTATCTTTACGTACCCACCAACTGTCAACGTCGCCAACACGGAAGTAGTGCGACCATTCACCCCCGTTGACCATTTGTCCTCGTGCCACTGCCATCGATATTAGCTCCACGTCAGTGGCAACCATGTGCTACCCACATCTATTGTGGCTTCATCCCCACATCTTTGCCACTCAAGTTCCACATTAGCGTCGTTGCTTACATGAGCAAGCCTAACTCGAGACTGATTCGATAGACATAGTCTACCATGGACCAAGTCTATGACATGTGGGCCCCACATGTCCTACATACAAACTCCGACTAAGTTTGTTCGAGTTTTTAAAATCTTTCAGTATATTTATTTTAATTTTTTTATTTTTTTGCTTTTGTTTGTCATTTATTTGCTTTTTATTGCTCTTTTCGCATGCACATTGGATTGCCAGGTGCGTTCAAATGAGAAGAATTTGCTCAAGTTCAAGGCCAGGACTTATTCAAAGGCAAGTTGTGCTTTAATAATGTTGCATCCAATTTTTACCAAAGTTATTTTGTTTGAAAATATTGCATGCTAGTTCAAATTATCAATTGTTTCTTTATGTTGAGATTAGTTATGCAATGTACTTAAATTATGTGCATCTTGTCATTTGTATGCCATGATCATTTGTCACCCTAGATTAGTTAATTATTAGTTGATCAATAATATAGAACCAACATGGGTTGCTTTAGATGCAATTAGAATGCTTAGCTATGAAATAAGTCATTGCTAATATTTTGAAAGATGCAAATCCAAATGTGACAAACTGACTATGAAATAACTTTTCAAAAAGAACACGTCATGTGTTGCCACACGATGACCTGTTAATGATGGCATGTCTTGTAATATAACCAACATGGGTGAAAAATGATTTGTTCGGTTGCAAGTGGCAAGAAGATGTGTGTTGGTCGTTCTCTGTGAAACTGGGGTGATGTGATTATGTGTGAATCCATACAATTTTGTGTGAATTGGTGTAGTTGATTAGGTAGTCTTGCCCTAGTCAATTAAGGACATACCCTTGTAAGCCATTGAACTGGGCTAATCATACAACCACATGTCTAGCATGGGATAGACCTAACGATGAGGACATCACTAGCACACATACAATATCTCCTTCCCAGAATACATTCCAACACCAACTGGACCAACCACAAGAGCTAGAGCCAAACAAATCAATAGACAAGTGAATCTTTTCCTAAAAGAGTTATGCATTGATTTGAAGAGAATAGATTGCTACCTAAGGCTCCTAGCTTAATTGTTATTAGGTTTCATGGAGAAGAAGCTTGCGAGGCTTAGGAAAATGAACTAGTACAACTTCAAAAGGAAAGAAGCCAAGAGGAAGATCTAGGGTCCAAAAAAATCAGCACAAGTGTGAATGGAAAATAGAAAAACAGCTTGATATTTCGAAGAGTTCAATTCCAATTCTAGTTTTTTACTGTAGTTCTGACTTACTATTGAGTACAGTAACGCCAATCTACTACACAATTGCCGTACTGTAGCAAATTGAAACTCTATAAAAGGAGGAGCTGCCCTTCATTGTAATCAAGTTTGAGAAATTCAGTAATACATATTCTTGTTCTAGGGTTTGTGTGAAGATACAATTCCAACCCCGCAGAATTGCGAATTCACTATGTCTTGACTTTTTCATTCTTGTGATTGCCTCAGTGATTGCTTGAACACGTTTACTCCACATGAGAAAGTAGACAAAGGATCGGAGAATGTGGTTGGGTGAATCGAGTGTTGCAAGTTGTCTAATAGAGATAGTGGTTGGCGATGTCATTCATCAGGTTACATGGGTCCAGTTATTTCATCTCTAATCCTACATCATAAAGGTCAGGCCAAAACACCCCGCACCACCTAACTCGGTAAGTTATCAAGTCTTGACATGAACTACCTTAGGTAGTAGTCTAAGCTATGTGCTTGGGTGGAGGGTGTGTTGAGCGGTGGCACCACATTATGGATGGTTACTATTCTTTAGTCTAACTGTGAGTCTCTTTTCATTCCTCTACTCCATGTGAGGATAGGATGGTGAGGATCAAACTTATTAGATGAGTCAAGCCAGGATAGAGTTTTTGAAAATTTTTGTTATGATCTTCGTAGTCACAAGACAAAAAGAGTGTGTCATGGCCGACATTATAAGATTGATCATATCTTGTAGGGAAAGTGTATAGCATCTGTAGAGTGTAAAACTATTCGAATAGCTATATCTCTGCTTATGGACAATGCTCAAGAATTTCATGCAAGGATTAGATTTTATAAAAATAAAACTTGGTGGAAGTCATGTGAAAGAATTGGTTAAGGTTATGTGAAATCTTTGTGAAAGTTCTCAAATGTTATTACTATGGTTATTTATTTTACTTATGCTTTCAATCTATATATTGGTATTGAAACTACAAATGTTGCTTTGTGCAAAAGAACCAAGTCAGCCACCATTTGTAATTAGCCTTGCATGTAGTTATATAAACTTGCATTTTATACACAACTTGTTGAGTACTCTATATACTCGCCCTTGCAATAAATATCACTCGGTGAAGAAGAAAAAGAATCAATACTTACTTTAGAGGAGTATCATGAAGAGTCTGACTAATAGGATTTGAGTCCGCAGTTGATTTCCTATGGCAAGTTGATGGGTCACATCGATGTTAATTTTTTCTTCTGCTGAAGTTATTTATTTAGTATCTAAGCCATGTGTGACATAATAAACTTGACCATAAGGTCAAAACACTTATTTTCTTATAAATATATTTCATTTTTTCTTATTCCATTATGTATGGAGTTGGTATTCTATTTGTGTTACCACAGTAAGCACTTGTGTGATTCTAAACTAGTATAGTATACATAGAGGGTTTGGATTTGCATATTCGGGTCTTGACAAAGATAGTATTAGAGCCATATTGACTTTAGGTATGAACCATAGTTAGTCTGGCCATTTCTAGAAAATTCAAAATTATTTTCTAAAGAGAAAATTAACTTTCTAGATGAATCAACTACTTATCTTGTCTCTATTTTCTTGTCTTGCGATGAATTTTTCTTTCCTCTTCCTAGTTTTAATTGGTTTCTTTTCTTAGGTTATCTTTTAATAGATGATGATGGTTCATAAGCTATGGAGAGCGTACTGGGTGTTATGCTATTGAGTTATGGAGGATGTTGCAAGAGCTTGGAGGTTATGAAGGCCACTTTATAAGGGGACCAATTGGATAGTGAATGGTAGATGCCGTGGAGTGGTGTGCAAGATCACTATCTATGATAGGGAGAACGCTAAATCCAGTCATCCCATTCTTCTCGCTACCAGGAGGCTCACTTTTGAAGGTGGTATAAAGGAATTTTTGCACATTGCAATCCTTCATATCTACAATAAGCATGTTGAGGAGCTAAAATATACTGGTTTTCATCTACGTCCCCAAGGTCGTCCAACTTTCTATCTTTCCACTGAAATAGAAGAAGATGCTATTGTTGTACACATTGCATACTTTGTAGCTGCCCAAGAATAAGTCATGGAGGACATTGTCAAAAAGCTACATGGAGCATATGAAGTCTTGAAACTTGCTGAAGAAAGAATTGTAAAGCTTGAGGAAGCACTGTACAAATTGAGATGTTAGAGATCTAGAAAAGCAAGAGCCGAAGGAACCAGAACCTGAAACTCAAGAGTCGCTAGTACTTGCTTTGCCTACACCAATACATCCTATTCACTTTGTTTTAGGATATAGATATCAATTTGCACCAATGCTTGCACATCTATTGTTCTGTGCCCCAGGAGAGCATACACTGGGTTGGCTTACTGAGTGAAGAAATTCTAGTCTTAGCCAATTGAGGCTTATGGTGTGTAGAGCCACGTCAGCTTAAGATTGGGAATGTTGCCCCTTTAGGTGTTAGAACCTTACTTTAAGGTTGCATCCTTGTTTTTTCTCATTTGTGTGTAGATGAGTTGCAAGGGACCTTAGGCATTTGTTTGCACCCATACTAAGGCCTAAGCTATTAATATAATTTGCCTCTATTTATTCATGTTTCTATTCTATGTTTGGTTGGGTTAAACCTCTTTCCCCCTTAGTAGTTCTTTTTTCTTGTCTTATGCTTTTCTCTCTTACCAAATCCCTACTGCAATTAGTAGATGGTTCAAACTCTGAACAATGGTGGTAGTAGAAGTGGAACTAGTTTTAGTGAGGATTCCAACGATGCAGTTGTTTCCTATGAAGCACCGCTAGTGGATATGCAGAACTTTGGATCTTTCCTTTGCGCTTTGACTCAGTTGATGCAAACAATGATGCAACAAGTTCATAACATGGCTAATTAAGCTACCATCAAAATTGTGCATACTGCTACCAATTTTCCTAATCCATGGTGAAAGATTTTAGAGTTTATGAGGATACGTCTATGTGCTTTTGCAGACTGTCACCCTAGTAAAAGCTGATGATTGGCTCAAAGTCATAGAGAAGTTATTCATTACTCAATATCCAAGACAATGAGAAGGCCCATTGTGCTTGTCATGAGTTGGAAGGTGTTCTAGCCGAATGGTGGGAGAATTACTATGTCGCACATGAACCACCATAGAATAGCACTTGGGATGAGTTTATTGCTACTTTTTGTTAGTATAATGTGCCGGAAGGAATCATAGACATCAATAAAGAAGAATTTTGAGCCATCAAACAAGGAGGCCATTTTGTAGCAGAGAATCTGAATAAGTTTACTCAGCTTGCTCGTTATGCACCCGAGGATGTTGATACTGATAAAGCAAGACAATCTTGTTTCTTGAAGGGTTTGAATTTTGAATTCAAGGTCAGATTGATTGTCTATACTTTTCCACATTTTCAAGAGTTGGTTAAAAAAGCCCTTGTTTATGACGATAAGCGCAATGAGTCAGATGATAACCATAAGTGCACAATGGCTCAACAAAGAAGTCACTAGAAATAAAGAAAGAGCTAGGGTTGTTCCCTAGTAGTCTATTCGTTACTAGTCTTAAGCATCGTTCAAGACTCCGTCGCTAGCACCACATCTAGTTTACCTAAACTTTTCATAGAATTAAATAATATCTTTAATTAGCATAATTAAAAAATACAAAATAAATTCCAAATAAATTTTAGAAAATTCTAGAAATTCAAAAAATTCATGGAAACAAATAACAAGAATAAAATATTTTGAACCAAGAATTGGGATGTTACACCAAGCCAAGAGAATATTCTCAAAATATTCTCTTTTCACTCTCAATTTTCAAAATGAATTACCAAGAGCTTGTTCTACTTCATTCAAACTCCAGTTGAGTCCTTTTAAATTTCTAAATTAATCTATACTAAAATCCTATCTTCTAGTATATTTATTTTGATTTTGAAGGTTTTTTCTCCTGTTTGTTATTTATTTACTTTTGGTGGCTCTCTTCGTGTAGGCATGGGAGCGTTGGAAGCGTTCAAGGAGAAGAATTTGTTGAAGTTCAAGACTAGGACTTATTCCATACAAAGTTGTGGTTTAATCATTTTTCACCCAGTTTTAACTAAAGTTATTTTGTTCCAAAGTATTGCAAGCTAGTTCAAATTATTAACTGTTTTATTATTTCAGGATTTATTATGCAAACTATTTGAATTATGCCTATCGTGTCATTTGTATGCCATGATCATTTGTCACCCTATATTGGCTCATTATTTGGTTGTCAATAATATAGAACCAATGTGGGTTGGTTTAGATGTGATTAGAATGCTTAGCCATGCAATGGGTTATTGCTATCAATTTGAAAGATGAAAATCCAAGTGTGACTAAGTGATTATAGAATATCTTTATGAAAATGATGTGTCATGTGTTGTCACATGATGACTTGTTGATAATGGCATGTGTTGCATTATAGCCAACATTGGTGGGGAAATGATTTGGACTAGGTCAAGTGGCAAGAAGTTGTGTTCTAGTGGTTCTATATGAAGCTGGGCTGATGTGATTCTATTTGAGTCCATATAATTATGTGTGAATTAGCATATTTGATTGGATAGTCTTGCCAGAGTGAATTAATGATTTAGCTTTGTAAGCTATTGAACTAAGCTAATCGTACAATCACATGCCTAGAATGGGATAGACTTAACTCACTACGTTATCGAGTCTTGGCATGAGCTACCTCGGGTGGTAGGCCAAGCTGTGTTCTTGGGTGGAGGCTGTGTGTTGCAGTGGCACCATGTCATGGATGGTTACCGTTCTTTAGTCCAACTGTGGGTCCCTTTTCATTCTTTATAATAAGCCTTGTATCCAGTTATATAGACTTGCATTATATGCACAACTTCGTGAGTACTCGATATGCTCACCCTTGCAATAAACTTCACATAGTTGGAGAAGAAGAGGACTACTATTTGGATTCATGTAGAGGACTACTATTTGGATTCAAGCACAAGTTGATTGGCTGTGGCAAGTAGATGGATCATATCGGCGTTAATTTGTTCTTCTACTGAAGTTATTTATTTAGTATCTAAGCCATGTGTGGCTTAATAAAGTGTAAACTCAACAATAAGGCCAAAACATTTATTTGCGTATTAAATATAGTCTGTTTATTCTTATTCCATTGTGTATGGAGTTGGTATTGTATTTGTGTTATCACCGTTTGTACTAGCAAGATCTTAGAGTGCTGCAGTATACACAGAGGGCCCAAATTTGTATATTAGTGTCCTTTGCGCTGTAGGTCACTAGCACTGCCACCTTCCATCCGTGTTGCACGTCACTCTAGCCGATGTTTCCCTCTGTGCAACAGCGCACCTCTACCATGCCCTCCCTCTGTGGACCACCGCTATTGTGTGCCGCCAAGGAAAAAGGAAGGAAAGGGAGGCAGGAGGCTCGGTCGAGAAGGAAGGAAAAAAAGAAAGAGGCTGGAAAAGAAGAAAAAAAGAGGAAGGAAAGAATGATAAAAAAGAGAGTAAATTTCACAAAACTATAGGTTTCTTGTACAAATTATCCAAAAACTACAGATTTGGCTTCTATTTCACAAAACTACAGATTTTAAGAGAACTTGTATCACAAAATTATAGGTTTTAGAATTAACCATTTCTTGTAATGGGTATGATAGTCTGGGCCCACATAGCAGCCTCACGTAAGTGAAACAGGGAATGAAGGAATATGAGGCTAACATGTGGGCCCACACTATGAGACCAGTACAAGAAATGGTCAATTCTAAAACCTGTTGTTTTGTGAAACAAGTTTTTCTAAAATCTGTAGTTTTGTGAAATAGAAGTAAAACCTTGAAGGATCGAGATGGCGATCAGAGGGGGGGGGGTGAATGATCGTAATATAAAACTTCTTTGAAGATTTTTCTTCAGACCGATGCTCCTCAAATTCACCAACCCTCCAAAACCCGAACAACTAGACAACTATGTGTACCCCTAGTTTGCATAGATGAGAACAATGGATTATGTGGGGAATTTTTGAATCACAATCCTGATTGTCAAGTGTCCAAACAAAATGGAATCAACTCAAACCCTGCTTTTAAAAAGGAGATCAAGCCAAATCACCAAAGTCACTTTCAGAAAAGCAAAAGCAGATTTTCTAGAAATTGTCCTAACTTGGAGCAGGTGATTGGTGGATTTCTGGTGCTCTAGGAATTTTTAGGAATTGTTTCCCCATGAAATAATGAGTCATGAAGAACTCCACCAAAGACCACCTCAAAACGCTTTGTAGAAAAATCAGGAAAAATCAAACACCACAAACTGTCAGGAACTTCAAGCAAAAAGTTTAGGGTTCGGTCCTCATGGCGCCCAAATGGTGCAACTAGTGGACTCTCCAATTTTTCTACAAATGGATATATGAGTCACGCACCTTCTCCAATAAGAATCACTAAAAAATTATTTTTCTAGATTTTTATAAAAATCAAACACTGACTACTACGCGAAGAACAAGTTCTGGATAGATTTGTAACTTGATGGAAAACTTGATTTCTAGTCTATCCTAGGGTGCAAGAGAGATGTAAAACCATATGAGCACCCCCATGACATCCTAAATCAGCAACATTTAGAAGGAGGAGAGGCAAATCCAAATTGTGAAAAAGTAAATTGCAGGAATTTAAATGCTAAATTTAAGATATAAGTAAATGTGTAATGTAAATTCAAACATGAATGAAAATAATTTGTATTTCAAGAAGGGGAGGTTTATAAATCCTCACAATAAAGTGGGCAAAGCTTAAAGTAGCACAAAAACCTCTACAACCTTCAAGGGAAGAAGGCTACCCCTTCAACCCTATTTATGCTACTCTTGGGCCATCTACCACCCTTGAAAGAGCCCCTCAACCCTAGAGCATTCATCAAGGACTAGGATTAACCCACTCAACCAACCACACAAGGGCTAACCCAAAACTCACTCACACAAAGGGTTTTCTTGCACAGGTTTCAAAGTATACTACCTAGATTCGCTAACCTATCAACTAGACCACAATCCAACGGTCCTCATTGATTCATGTGGTATCTAGCTAGTATTATATCCTTTCCTTGTCTTCTTAGCTTGCCCAGACTCCGTCTCTGGTCATCTTCTAGCGATCGCTGACCGTCTGGACCTCCGACGTTTCTCGCCTAGTCCCGGTCATCCTCCGCCTCACCATAACCTAGCACAGCTATCTTGCAACCATCAAAGACAAGAAAAACCCATCACATAGCAATATCTAAAAAGATATGTAATAATAATCACAAAATCCTTAATTAGATCATTAACGCTCAGAAGACCCGATGCTACCGCCCCCAGGCTGGTAGCATTGCCCATAGTAGACTTGTGCTACCACCCCTAGGCCGGTAGCACCGCTCAGCTGCAACACCAGAAGAACACCCTCTTTGAAATTTTCACACCGTACTAGGTCCGGTGCTACCTCCTAGCCGGTAGCACCGCTCTACCATGGCCAGTAGCATCAAAAAAGGCAATCAAATCTCAAATTACTTCAAATTAAAAATTCAATTCAATTCAAACTAAAATCAAAACAAACCAAGCTCAAAATCAGTCAAGTACCATTACAAACAGGTATACACCTCCACATGGTCTTTCAAATCTCTAGTTTTTTGATAGTTTGTACAAGAAACCTGTAGTTTTCTAAAATTTACTCTAAAAAAGAAGAAGCAAAAGAAAAAAGACAAGAAAAGAAGGAAGTAAGAGAAGACTGAACTATGAAAGAAGGGAAGAGAAGAAAAGAGAAGAAGAGATGGAAAGAAGGGAGAAGAAGAGAAGCAATCATTTTTTATGGCTCCGGTAAATCATTGACTTGTAAGTAAAACTGTAGAATGATGCACCTCACTGTGGTGACATGATAGATTAATGTTGTGGTCATGTTAGCACTCGATGGCATAGATGGACAGCATCGGGGTGAGTTCGTTATGTTGGGGTTCGTCAAAGTGTGTTGTCCGAGTTCGGGCAACAACTTTGTAGTATCTAGGATTTGTTTTAGAGCTTTACCATATTACTAATAATGTATATAATTGTTTTAAGTTTCCATAGAGTTCAAGAACTCTGGATTTGATTTACCAGTTTAAAAGTTGGGGCATCAGAAAAGGCTACTGTAATATTGCGAAGCCTCGCTTCAAACTCTGGGCTTTCCGCCGGAAGTGTTTTGGCCGTCTGGCAGGTAATATTAGAGGTGGTTGGTCCATCTGGGAGGGTTAGGATTAAGGTTTTAGGTTTGGGAGGGGTCTTTTTGGAACTTCCCCTCTCCACCTACTTCTCACCTAACCCCACCTCTCCATTCCAAGGTGTGGCTGTCATTTTCCCCAAGCCAGCAACCAAATTTCCCCTCCCATTCTTTTGGCTGTCGGTGCCAAGGGCTGAGCTCTTCCCTGCCCAGCTCCTGCCGCCCCTGCCGAAATGTTGCCCGAGTCTTGCCCCGCCCTGCCGAATTCCTGCTGAGTTCCTGCCGGGTCCCTGCGCCCTCCACCTTGGCCAGCGACAACAACAGTGAGGAGCAAGAGAGCCCAGCGCCTCTCCCGCTTTCCCGGCGGCGCCCTCCTCCAAATTGGCAAAGAATGCCCTGGCTCCCTTCTAGCTGGCGCCCTCCTCCAGCCGAAGCAGCAGTGCCCCTGGGCTCCCTTCTAGCTGGTGCCCTCCTCTAGCCGAAGCAGCTGCGCCCCTGGCTCTCCTTGTCGGCGCCAATGAGAAGAACAGCAGCAGCAGCCACTGTGAGGCAGAAGAAGCGCCGGAAGAGGTGCCTCCTCCCTCTGGCGGCCGGTGTCGTCCCCCTCCTTCCTCTCCCTTTGTGTGGTAAGTGGAGGTGAAGTGCTAGTTGTGGATGAATGAGTGTAGCCAAGGTGTTTGATGAAATGTATGCTAAGAGTATAGAGGTTTCTTTGTGCCTGCCATGTGTTCGATGTAATGCCTAGAAGGTTTATGATGTGGTATCATAGTGATTTCGGTGTGTCAGGTTGAGCCATGGGATGGGAAGGCAAGAATCGATGCATTTCTAAATTGTGTGCATACCTATATATCCATGCCTGCTAGTTCTATTCTTCTGTTGTGAGAATGAGTAAAATTATGAGGTTTGATTAAGGGTAGGGTTATCTATGATTTTGTCTTTTCATTTGATTGCTGACCCAGATGGTTTTTGTTTTGAGTATTGTTGGTAGCTCGTGGGTTGTTTCTCTGAGATTCATGTTGGCATATGAACAGTTTGTTTTGTGGTGCTCTTTAGTGCTTCATTTCTTGGCTCAAGAAACTCATACAGGATTATGCATAGATGTGTTGGAATCTTGAGCCTAACTTTAATGTAATTTTGAATTGGTATGCATGCAGTTATATGTATATATGTATATATATATACACACTTGATTGATCTAAAGAGTATGAATCTGCGGATTTGGATGCTCTTATTCCAAACAGAGAATGCATTAATTGATGGTGTCTCACACATAGCTTCTATAATATGTGTCTTATCTTGCTAGAAGTTGTGGAGTGTCCTTATGGAATTTATGTGTGTATAGTGTCTCACAAAGAGATTCATTTTTGCAGCATCTTAGTTCTCATGGCTTTTATTCATATGTGTTAGTATTTTGTTTAGCCAATTATTCGTGGATTTTGCTTGTTCTGCTTCCCCGCATGGGTTTGGAGTTGAATCACTATGCCTATGTTATGCAAAAGAGTTGACCTCTTTTGTCGTTTGTGTCAAGTGCGTATAAAGTTAAGTTGGATGATTATTGTTTATTTGCAGGAGAGGTTCTATCGGGTGTGGCCTCAATCGTATGCCACTCCATTCTCCGTTGGTAAAGGCAAGTGCATTCCCTAGATCGTGGCTAGGAGGATTTATTTGCTCGTTTGCTTTAGCGTACTTAATTACCGATGAATACGCAAGAGAAATTACTTATGGTGATTAACAGGTAAAGGGAATGGGTGCAAGTACATCGTGTTACCGAGCGTGGTTGAGTATTCATATGTGATGCTCTTTAATTTAATGGTTGCTCTGCTAAGTAGATGAACTTTAATTGAAGATGGGCCTTAGTAAGGTTGATTATGGTAAGTATATTGATCGAGTAAATGGGATTGACATGAGTTTGGTGTAAAATGGGTAAGTTATCTGTAGAAAATGTATATGTGAATATTTAATTGCAAGTGTATTGTGATGAATGTGGTTCGGTGGCCTCATGATTTAATTGTATGACAGAAACGCTGTAATGTGTTGTCACGTCTTATTGTTGAATCTGATTAGACTAGTATCACTCGCGACTTAAGAATGTGAGAATTGCTAGGTTTATGTGTGTGGTTATGGTTATGTTAGTGTTGGAAATGAATGAAGGGTTGCATTTCATTCATGTAAATTGCATGGTGCATTCATTAAAGGAAGAGGCGACCCATTCTGATGCGAGCCTCTATGTTCACACGTAGTAAACACGAAAGTCCTACCTCGTAGTCCCATTCATTTAGGTGAATGGGAGCGAGACAGTAAGAGTAGGCACCTTCCACGGGATGGAAGAGACGTGGGGGTGCACACCGACGGGTGGGCACTCGGCAGTACCGGTACGTGCATCAAAGAGAGCATTCATGTCGCATTGCATTGTAATGATGATTTTGAGTTAAATGGAAAGGTGTCGAGTTGGGATCGAGTCGTGGCCTCATCCAAAAAGATTAAAGAGATATGTGTAGGAATTTAGAAATGAAGTGAAACAGGTGAGCATGCATAATGCATTACATGATTGTGCGAGTGTGATGGAATATTCAGATTCTGTATTTTCATGTCTGTGTGACATATTATTCAGATTCTGTACTTTCATGTTTGTGTGATGGATTATGCATATTCTGTATTTTCATGTCTGTGTGATTTATTATTCAGATTCTGTGCTTTCATGTCTGTGTGATGGATTATTCAGATTCTGTATTTTCATGTCTGGTTGCAAGATATGATTTTTGTTTCAGGTTATATGTTATGCTTCTTTGTCGTGGAGTTGTGAACTCCATCAGAGACGAGCGTGGGGTTGGTTTGGAGAATTAATTTTGACACTTCTGTTTTATCTACTTGCTGTTCTTATGTAAGAATGGTTATTATGCTCTTAAGTAGGAAAATGTGATTGACTATGAAATTATTCTTTGATGTACTTCGCTGAGTTATCGACTCACGCTTGTTGTTTGTATTGTTGCAGGTACCTTGAACCGGCATGCATTGGTGGGGGTAGTAGCACAATCACGTTTGCATCACCACCGTTCCATCATGTTGGTTTATAGTTATGTTATTAATAGTTTGAGAAAATTCTTGTAAAAAGTTGTTTGCGGTTATGTTTAATGAGTCACTGTCCTGTAATAATTATATGGTGGGGTTGATTAATTTCTATTGGATGTATGATTGGTTAACTAAGGACCTGCTAGAATGATATCTTATAGCTGCAAATGTTTTCTGTCTGCTGAGTGGATGTCTTAATTTTAGGGGAGGTGCTGTCGAAATTTTTAATAAATTCGACAACCTCCTAGTTGTTCGCATGCTTTGCTAATATTTATTCTTAGCGATTGGTATTGTTGGTGTTAGAGGGCGTAACATTCGGGGCATGGAGTGCCGGGGTGTTACAGCTACTATCTGGAAATTAGATGCAGCTGGTCACAATTGTGTTAATATGCTTATTATGCTTAAAAGATGACCGAATTGAATTGTGTTCATTAGTAGGAGAGTTAGATAATTTTCCATAGTTTCCATAAGTTGTATGGCTTACCATTTTTTGTATTGTATAAAAATAGTTTTAAATTTGTTAATCCTGAGATCCAGTAATGCAATAGAACAAACTTCGGGGTTAAAAACTAGGATTTATACGGATTAATCAGATTTTTGGCCAACAAGATAAGTATGAAATTTTTTTTCTAGTTTTTAGAAAATAGTCTTTAAATTTTGTTTGGGTCTCTAGATTGAGAATTATAATTGTTTGTGCACCGGGACCGTGGGAAGGATTCCCAATGACGGGAGTTAGTGGTGTCACATTCCATGTAGAAGTGATGTGAGTCGTTATTTGATTATGTATTTCTGTAGCATATTCTGAGTTGGTAATGATTGCTCAAGTGGAGATTTAGGGTTTGTGTCATCTACCCATTGTTCAGTTCCTCGTGGTTAAAAGACAAGTGTGTTGTAGAATGATAGTTTGTGATAATTACTATTGCAAGTTATTTTTATTGCAATATTTATAGTGGTCATGTAGTACCGCAGATAATTCTTGTAATGTTGCGAAACCTCGCTCCAAATTTTGGGCCTTCTACCAGGTGAGCTGGGGCCCATCTAGCAGGTAATCTCATGGGTGGTTGGCCCATCTGGGAGTGTTAGGGTTAAAGGTTTTAGATGTAGGAGGGTTTTTTTTTGGAATTTCCCCTCTCCACCTACTTTTTCACCTAACCTCTCTCTCTTTTCTTTTGTGTGGCTACCAATCCTCTAGGGCTGATATTTTTTTCTTTCCTCCATTCCAACCCTGCCGACTCCCTCCTCTTTTTTTCAGTCTTTGCTCACGGTGCCGAGCACCTCCCCTCGGCCCAATGGGTCCTCCTGCAAATGCCTGCTGCCGCCGCCTCGGCTTCTGCTGGCGTCGCTCCAGCCTCCCCTGCCAGCGCCTCCTCCCCGACCTCCCCTGCCGGCGCCTCCTCCCCAGCCTCCCTGCCGACTCCTGCCGCCTCCCCACGGCTCCCTTCCACCCGAGCGGTGCCGGCCACCCCTTGGTCGTCCTCCCCCACACCGGCGAGCCCTTGGCTGCTCCGGCGCCCCCTAGCCGGCGATGAGCCGCCCTCCAGCCGGCAGCGAGCCCCCCCACGACAGCGCTGCCTCGGGTCCTCCTCCCAGCCGGCGTTTCTCTCCCCCGAGCCGAGATGCTCTCTCCTTCGTCCTCCTTGGGTTTGTGAAGGTATAGCTTGCTCACCATGTGTTCGATGAAATGGTAGTGAGGTGTACGCATGTGTAGTGGCTCTTGTTTGGGCCGATTCGAGACGGTGGTTTGATTGATATTAATCCAGTAGTGAGTTGTGAAATTCGTAGCTACCACTCATGTTTCCTTTATCAATGTGCTAATGGTTTTCAAGGAAGTTTATGGCCGTGTTTTTTTTATGTTGAATTACTGTGTGCATGTTGTCTAGTAGGGAAATTCCTTAGGTTATGACATTGTAGTTCTATGCTTTAGTTCAGATGTATTAATATGCTGCTGAGTTCACGTTTGTCGACTGATAATTAGTCCTATTTGTGAAGTGCGATGAGTGTGTGCTTGGTTATACCTATTGCTTCAATTCCCTTTAGCTTGTGATTGCAACCTAAATACTGTCTGGCTATGCATGACCCCTATTTTCGTACTCATTTTAGAAGTTGCTTGCCGTCTTGATGGAAATTTGGTCATGTTTGGTTCAACGGTTTAAAGTTTTGGCTAGGTCAATGGGCGAGCAGGGTTTTAGTTAGTCTTCGGAAAGTTGGGTTTCAGGTCTCTAGAGTTGATATCACCAATTTAGTGGCAATTTTTGCATAAGAATGAATTTTGAGTATTGTTTTGTTCTCTAGGGTCGGAGGTTTCTACTACCGCAAACGGGATGTTAATTATCGCCGAGGTTAAAGGTAAGTACATTGTGTGGTTGAGTATGGTTGTGTGTTTATACGTGCTACTGCCTATTTTACTTATTGCTCTGTAAATTTAGAGGAATTTTTGGTTGAGAATGGGCTTTTGGCAAGTTCGTTGTTTGAGTGAATGGGGATGACATGAGCTTGGTTTAAATGATTAAGTTGGTTTTCTTTTAGACTATGTATATAAGAATTATTGATGCTGTCGTGTATGACCACATTGCTTTATTTGTTATCATATTGCTTCCTGTGGATTAGATGCAATTGTGGGTATGGATTATGCTCTATACCGGTTATGATGAGAATGGGATCATGTTGCAAGGGATTATTTAGTAAGAATGATTGTCGGCAAATGGAAAGTAAGTATGTAAATTGTCCCCTTTGGAAGTGTGTTATCAATTGCATCGGTTACATTCGTGTTCTGCATGAGACATAGGCCAGGTCGGTGAGAAAGTCATAACTAGTCCGGTGAGGTCGGTGAGAAAGTTATGACTAATCTGGAGCGCCACTGGAAAGTCCTACCTCGTAGTCCCAACCATCATGGTGGGTGGGAGCGAGTCATTAAGAGTAGGCCCCTCCACGGGATGGAAGGGAATGAGAGGGTGTACGCCGACGGACGTACACCCATTATACCGGTATAAATGATGAAAAGGTGCATTTGAGCATGACGCATTTTGCATTGCATCGCATTGTTAATGTGGGTTGATAAATAATGTGAAGAAGTATTAAGTCACTGAGTCAGGGACTTAACCAAAGTTGAATAGTAAGCTGAATATTGAATTATGATTGTGATTTTACCGCTTTATCCACTTGCTGAATTTAATTAAGAAATGTTGTTACGCTATTATTTCTTTTCGATATGTATCTGGCTTTGATTCTATTCTTGATGTACTTGCTGAGTTTGAAGAACTCACACTTGTGCTTTGATGTGTTATTTTTAGGTACCTCCAGAGTGGCATTTTGGGTGGCGGGTTAGCACTGCACTCACACTGGCTTAACGTAGATAGAATAATGCGACATCACTACTCTCGGTTATGGTGTTATCTGTAGAGAATTTGATTTTCGAGTGGTTAGCTTGTGAGTAGTTGTTGGCTGGTGGTTTTAACTCCTTAAGTCAATGGTTGTGTGGCCGTTTCGTAATGTGTTCATGTCCTGTTAATTGGTTGTGTGATTTGGATCATGAATTTCCTTATATTTGTTGCTCTTCCCTGTTTTTATGCTTAGTTTTGTGCCTAGTGGGTCATGATGGTTAATTGATACCATGACCCCATGTTTGTGCTTAGTTGGCCATGATGGTTAGTGGATACCATGGTTTAATGTTGTTGTTGATATTATATTGAAAATTACCTTTTGTCTGCTGAGTGGATGTCCACTATTTTTAGGGGAGGTGCTGCCGAAATTTTTATTAAGTTCGGCAACCCCCTAATAGTTCGCTTGCTTCGCTAAATTTTTTTTTCCAGTGTTTGTAATTGTTTTTGCTTGAGGGTGTAACATTCAGGGCACGTGGGGTGTCGGGGTGTTACAGGTCATGAGAAGTTTATATCCATTTGTATATTATTTATATGATGATGAATGATGCTTAAATGGTTAAATGTTAGTACTGGAAGCATATTGCCACATTGCATTGCATTCATACACAAGACCTACCTTAGGTATGCTTTCCATAGGAGTGGAAAGACAAAGATCTACTTTGGTAGGCACTCCAAAGGAGTGGAGGTTGGACCCTGTATGAAAGAGGACAGGGCTAGAGTGGTTCATCAACGGGTGAACACTTGGCTATACCGGTATGAGCTACAGTTACAAATGCACCCACATTAATTGCATAAAAGGAAAGGAGAGTGAAATATGAAATAACATATTACAGAGTTTACGGTTACAATTTTTCAGATATGAGATTTATTGGTTTTCCTTTGTTGATGCTACTATTTTATTATATACTCCCTCCATTGATAAATATACAGCATATTTTGACTTTGCATAAGGATTAAGGTTGTAGTGAAATTGAGAAATACATAAGAGGAAATGACTTACATACCCCTCTTAATTGTCTTGGAAGATGAGATATAATACTTTGTGTAGGTGGTAATGAATAAATGCATTATGGTTGAGAGAGAATAAATAGGGGTATAGTAGGAAAGGCTCATTAAATTTACATACAAACCTTATATTTCTAAACAAGACCATTCAAACTATAGACCTTATATTTATCAATGGAGGGAGTACTACTGAGCCTTGGACTCACTCTTACTTTATTCATTTAAAGAAAAATGTTTTAGGTCAGCGCTAAAGAGGTAATGCATGGGATAGGAGTTGCACACATATATCATATGCATCACAGACATATCGAATACTTTTAGTTATTTTTCATTCACTCTTAAATTTTTAGTTCATAAAATTAGTGAAAGCTAACGAATTATTATGGCATATTAGTAGTTGTGCTGAAAAAAGTTACAGTTTGCAACAGCACAATTGTTTAGTTTGTTTATCTTAGATGTTATTAATCTATCAACATCGTCATCACTAAAGGTACAATAACTCCTGGGTGCATGGTTTTGAGCTTTCTCGGGCACATGGTCTCTAGCGTTGTTGAGCGTGTTGTCCCAAGCGTTCTCGAGCATGAGGTTCCAAGTTTATTATAATGAAATTTTGTCCTACTCATTTTTATTTGGTCCCTTTTTATCATGTATTTTATTTTGAGAAGTTATCATGAGAGAATTGTAACCAATATTCTTGGTAAATTGGTTTAAATTTAGAGAGAAAAATGGTAATAATAACATTCTAGTCATTAGAGAATTGTAATCAATATTTTTGGTAAATCGGTTTAAATTTAGAGAGAAAAATGGAAATGATGGCATTCTGGGCACGTAGATGTGCTGTGGTGTTACAGATGGTTCAGCCCCCCAACCTTCAATCCCTTCATCCATTAAAATTGGTGCATTGCTGCTTCTAAGAAATATTCGAAAGTTTAAATCTTGAAATAAAAACACATTTTCAAAGTTCAACCTACACAATTATGAGGTTTTTAGCCTAAAAACCGACCAGGTCTTAATTGTCTAGGGTTTATGTTTGACGTTGGTACTTAACAGGTTCCAAAACCCCGTGCCAAAATACATTAATTATTGATAATGCTTGAATGTTGTAAACTAAAGAGCAATAAGTCAATATATATCATGCTTTAGGCTCTAGCTATTTAGGTCATGTTCAGAATAGAGGAATTTCATATGAATTTCGAGGGAAAGAGAATGATTCCTTTTAAACTATTTAGAATTTCATATGTTCACATCTGGCCTTCAATGTTTTTCCATTCTAAAAAGGGATATTTAGATACATGTTGCTCTAAATAGAAGTGAAATTTTTTAAGAAAAAATTTGTAATAGCATATTTTAAATCTGAAAACTTTAGAGTGGTATGTATCTGATAACCCTTCTAAAAACCGCTGCATGGGATGGTTGAAACTTGCTGCTGTAAGGTACTTGATTATATTACGCACCTTGGTCAAGATAAAATTCAGGACATACATAAATAAGAAAAATAAAAACTCAACACAAACTCTTCATTAATTTTCATCACATTTAAAATACAACATTTATGTTTTGCATATTGTGTTCGATGTAAGTCAGCATGCACTTTAAGATACACATTGCCTTTCTTCAATAATTTTTCAGTTTTTTTATGAAAAGAGAGCTGTATTGATTATTTAGAAATAGGATTACAATCCTAAGCAATAAGATGCTCAACACAAGCTGGAAATTGTGCCCTCCACAATGAAGAGTGCTTTGTGCGCTTTGCTAGATGTGCCAAATCATGAGCTACGATATTTTGCTTTCTCCTCACATGTTTCACCACAAACTAAGGAAGATAATGAGCCTCCTGAAGCACCTCTTGAACCACAAAATGATGTTTTGATCTTTGACCCTTCACCGTCGTTAGCAACTGGACCACTATAGAACAATCAGATTCTACATAGTTGTTTTTCAAATCCATTCCGTTGCCAAAGACAGGCCCATCAAGCAAGCTTGAGCTTCAACTTCCTCGGCATCAACTCTATTAAGAATCATTTACCATGATGATAGCAACACCTTACCCTCTTGATCTCATATGACAACACCCATCCCTGCATCACTCCAAGATGCAGAAAGAGCTCCATCAACATTCAGTTTTACCCAGCTATATGAGGGTTTAACCCAACATATTTTTTTATCTATTACCCCCTTCTGAAGACAAACTAGTGGTGCAAAAGGAGGCTAATTAATTTCCTTTCTGATCAGTATTGTCTTTGGCGTGTTGGACATTTAGTAGTTCGTCCCAATATGCAGTTAGAGACTTCAACCACTACAGAACAGGTCATCATAGACGGTTCGTAAACCACATCACAGATGGTTTTGTGAACCATCTATAAGCAAGTGTTAGTGATGACAAAGAGTTATTGCAGACAGTTTTCCAATCATCTGTGAAAAAGCTCATCATAGACGGTTCCAAATTAGACCTGTCTGTGATGAGGTATCATCACAAACGGTTCTAACAAAGAACCATCTGTGATAATGGGCTTATCCCAAATGGTTGTAACTAAGAACAGTCTGTGATGATAGGCTTATCCCAGATGGTTTCAAATTGGAACCGTCTGTGAAGAGGCCCAGATCACAGACGGTTCCAATTTGAAACTGTTTGTGATTTGTGCCTATTCACAGATGGTTCTTCGTTAGAACCATTTGTGATGTTGATTTTTTATTTTTTACTAAATTTTAATTTATTGGCTAGCCTCAGAAATTGTTAGCCATGCCCTCTGAAACAAATAATAGTATACAGCATGACTAGCATATTATTATGACATAAATTTAAAAAATGTACTTCAATCACATGTTACACAACATACAGCGCATCTATTTCATAAATCAACTCAGATCGCACATTACAATATATGTACAACATATCCATTTCATAAATCAACTGACATATATACTAACCAATTGGATTCAGAAGTAGAAATGACAAATTCACATCATAAGGTTCACAAATTAATCTGAATGTACGGTAAGTAACAAATTCACAACTCATGATTGAGTCCTGAGTAGCATCTGCCCTTTGGATTTAAGACCTCACGTAGCAAGAATGCATAGAACTATTCTCGAATACTTAGAAGGTCAGTCTGTTCCAATACAGATTCAGCGCATTGCCAAGCTTGTCAATGAGAAAAGTAAAATCTCGCGTGTATATAAATTAATAAGTGGAGACATTTGTTGCAAGATTGATAGACCTGGATGACATTGGTCTGCTGAGAACTAAGGAGGAGTGCCATGTTGTGGCAAACATAGAATCCACATAGGTCAGTGCCCATTGGCTACTGGTGGCACTACCAAAACATAATAGTTTAATTAGTTCCGAAGGTATTATAATGGAGTGTGAAGGATTATTGCATACTATCAGATATCAGAAACTTAAAAGTATGCTTTAGAGTGGCTGGGCCCTTCTTGTGTGGCACTCCCCTCAATTTGAAGACACCGAACGACGTGTCGAGAAAAATCTCTGATAGGCTTCAAATCGTGGGTGTCGCTCTTTCTGGAATCAAGATAAATTATCTGGTTCTATCTCGATATAATTACGAGTAGAACCCAGTGATACCTATACAGGTATGTCATCATGGCCACTGAACCTAACTTCGAGGTGAGATATATAGTAGAAATCAACGAGTATAGCATCTGGTTGTAGGGTAAAAGTATGAATTTTTCGTCCGAATGAGCCAGTAGTACTGTTTCCACGTACTCGTGGACGAATTCTTTATTTTCGTCCATGGTTTGCTTGGATGTTATGTGTGGGTCAGCGAAACTCACTGGTTGTTTCCTTGTTATTGCTTCCTGGATCATGTATCTACATATACAAAATCAAGGATGATATGTATATGATATTTATCGGTGTGTCAGAAATGTAGACGGTGATTGCACACACTTACATTGTCCAGCATCTTAGGAGTGAGGCGTCGAGCGCTTTGAGGTTGTACAGATCGAATAAGTCGGTGAATCCAACCACGAAGACACCAATCGGACAAATTGAATGAAGATTGTATTATATTGCTCTCAGATAAGGGTTGGTTGAAGATTTTAAATCTTCAAGATTAATCACGAATGGGTTAACAACTAATTCAGTGAATAAGGTCTTGAACCCTTACCACCTTAATATGCAGATTAAGCGCTTGCTAACTGAATCAACAAAAGACTACTAGTTCAGCATTTTAACAACATGATTCCGTCGCAGTACAACAGTACTAAAACTGATCCACTCAATTAAGCACACCAGTAATAGTTAAGATAACAAAGTGTATGTAGCTAAGCATATAAATAGCACATATACTGATATAACAATCAAGATATAATCTAATCAGCGTTTAAGCGTATGGTTCAAGGCCTAGTTCATAGAAATAAATATTCTAGTCATTAGAATACCCATTATCATCATGGAGCAAGTAAGGCAACAGAAAAATAGGGGGGGGAGGGAGGAGGGCACCACCGATGGAGAGGGGAGACACCACCTAGGGGGAGGGGAGACACCACCCAGGGGGAGGGTACGGCCGAGGGGGGAGGCGCCGCCGAGGGAGGAGACCATGGCCAAGGGAGGGCACCACCGAGCTAGGGTGAGGGCACCACTGACGGGGGATGGCACAGCCGAGGGGGAGGGTGCCGCCGATGGGGGAGGGCACGGCCAAGGGGGGAGGGCATCGCCGAGGGAGAGGGGCTCGCGATAGCTAGGGTTGCAATAAACTAAGTGTGCGTGGGACTTCCGCGGGACTTGGTGAAATAGTAAGCGTGGGATTTATTGAGTGGCATAGGAAGACCATCCCAAACGGTTCTAGGATTGAACCGTTTGGGATAGAGTCATCCCAGATGGTTCTATTCGAGAACTGTCTGGATAAACGTGTTTATTCTAGACTGTTCAATCCTAGAGCCGTCTAGGATGGGCCATTGTATTATTTTTTTGCCGTGCAAACATATATGTCATGTATTAAAATTAATCATAATACATACACTTGCTTAATTTTAATCAATACATCTCAGTAATTAATACATGTCATTAATTAATTGTAATGTAGGAACACTTGATATATATACATGAAGTCCTCATGACAACACTTGCTTATTCTTTTGTACAAAAATTAGCCCTTCGCGATGATCAACACATGTGTAGCTAGCTTCCTTAGGTTGGTCTTCCTGGATTGTGACGCCGGTGCCAATAGGAGGCAACTCGTCGAACTGATTATATTCTTCCTCATCTACCACATTCTTGACTCTGACAATCCTCCTTTTCCCTAAAAAACAATGTGGCGCTGCTTGTTGGACGTGTTGGTTATATAGAAGACTTGTGTATTTGGACTTGCAACTCGGGAACAAAAATTCTCCGAGTCGTCCATCAAGCCCCGGAATTTTACATACTCCCGCTCATCATGGTTCCCTTCTGCATCCCGTAGCATCTGATCCAGATTTTCATCGAAAGTACAGTCGATATCATTCGGAGTATCATTGACTTCGTTGATGATATTTAGAGTATCGTTGACTTCGCCCACGATGGTAGTACTACTTGGTCCCTGCGTAATCTTCTCTTCACCGTGACTGGTCCAACATGTATACCCCCTTTTGAAACCCTGTAGAATCAAGTGTGCTCAATCTGCGCTGGGTTTTGAAACATCCGGAGATTCTCACAGTCAATGCATGGATAAGGCATAAATTCCACCCCCTTGTTCGACATATCTTCCTCTATAGCTCTTCTAAAAGCGGAGACACCATTAATGTACTCGACGCTCGCAGGGTTCCCAACGTACATCCAGTTTCGGTCCATCTACGCTACATATGTAACAATAGGTGTTAAACGACGAATTTAGATCAAAAAGTACAAATGGATCTATACAAGGTATAGCAAATGTATCTACTTTACATCACAGAGAACAAATTAACCGGCTTCATTTCCCTCTTCACCAAGATAGATATTAAATATAATGCAAATTTAGACCAATTTAGATTAGAAGCAATTACTAACCTTGGATGACCTAGAGCACAAGGATCTGCAATTAATTTTCCAAATCTAGAGTCTCTTTCACCAGAACGCCTCTCAATCGCAGCCACCTCAGAAATATCTAGGAAAACCTAAAAATACAGAGGCGGTCGAGGCACTCTCTCTTTTATAGGAAACAGATATCATCACAGGCGGTTTTATCTACAGACCGTCTGTGATGTGATGACATCGCAAACGGTTTGTAGATAAAACCGTCTGTGATGTCACTTCACATTATAGACGGTTTGTGGATAAAACTGTCTGCGATGACGTCATCACAGACAGTTTTATCCACAAACTGTCCGTGATGTTCCTTCGTCTTCCCAATGCAGACACGCGCAGTCTTTCGATCGAATTCATCGTTTCGTTTTCCCAATGCAGATGCGCGCAGTCTTTCGATTGAGTTCATCGTTTCGTCTTCCCAATGTAGACGCGCGCAGTCTTTCAAGTTCATCGTTTCGTCTTCCCAATGCAGACACGCGCAGTCTTTCCAGTTCATCGTTTCGTCTTCCTAATGTAGACGCGCGCAGTCTTTTCAGTTCATCGTTTCGTCTTCCCAATACAGACAACGTTTCATTTTCCCAATGCAATTCCGCGCCTATAAGAACAGAGAGGCTTATCGACCGCTTCTATACTCAATCATCAGCACAAAATATACCCTCTACAGCCGCCGCCATGAGTAACCCAAAAAGCTTCTCCGACGGCTCCTCCTCTGATGGCTCCCCCCCCCCGACACCTCCTACAAACCCTCCGCCGCCACCACCTTCGACTGCATCTTCAACTAGACCCGTCGAGACGCCCCTGCGCTAATGTCTGCGGTGCTACACCGGCGCCATCTCTATGGATCCACCGGCTGCCCACTACTTGGCACCTCCGCCTCCTCCGACCGCCTCCGCCTCCAACCGTGCCCCTACAGCCGCCTCCGCCTCTAGTCGCGCTGGGCAGAAGCGTCTGGTACCGGCCTCCTCCTCTGATGATAATAATGATGAAAGCTACGACTCATCGAAGGGATATCGCAACGGCTGGGAGTTGGAGGATGACCCAGACCGAGCCGGCTCGAGCAAGGACCCGGACAACCACAGCGAGGACTCCGCCGACTCCGACGACGACTACTCTAGCGACGACGAGTAGTCTTTTTTAGTTGAAGTACTTTTGTACGTAGTCTTTTGTAATGCTTCTTCATATATATAATGCAATCTAGTTCTCAAAATCATCAAAGACTTTTGTAATGCTTCTTCTTATATATATATAATGCAATCTAGTTCTCAATCCAGTAGTCTTTTTTGTAAGGCGCGCATTTGCTATTTTCAATTGATGATCACAGACGGTTCGTGGATAAACATATCTGTGATGAAGACAATATCACAGACTATTTTATCCACAAATCATCTATGAAGTTATGCCTATCATCACAGTCAGTTTGTCGATAAAACCGCCTGTGATATTTCCCTCATCACAGCCGGTTTTATCCATAAACTGAATGTGAACTTCTCCCATTCAGCACAGACGATTTGTTGATGAAATCGTCACTGATGATCAGATATCGCAAACGGTTTCAGCCACAAATCGTTTGCGATGTACCTGAAACACATCACAGACGGTTTATTCCTAAAACTGTCTGTGATAATATGTCTAATATAGTCTTTTTTTTAGTAGTGTTCACTGATGCCAAAACAAAAAATGGTAGCCACAACATGGGTTAAATCGTTCCTTACTTGCCTAGTTTGTAGCTCCATCCTCCACCAACATCGAGTCCAATAGCAGTAATAGCCAATCCGGCCTAGAAAACTGCAATCGGTTTTCAAGTAGTATCGACCATTTACTCCTGATAGCAACACGAAGTGATCAACCATCATGACTGCATGAAAACCCGTTTCCTCCTCTCCTCCACAAGTTTCGTAAGTGATGCTAGTTTCTAGCATACGTCTCCATCTATTTATTGAACAGGGCTTCAATGCTTTTCTTTCTAATACAAGTTACGTAAATTTTAAAGCAAACGAAGGAGTAAGTAATCACCATCTATCGTTCATTCATACTTTAATATTTGTACAATTGTCAAAAAGAAAAGGATGGAAGGATCTCTATTATTTTTTTATGGAAGTCAGAACATCCTTTGCGAGACGCCAAGCAAATACTTTGATCTTTTGAGGGATTGGTAGCTGCCATATGTTCCTCCAGATTAGATGCTGACAATCAGTTTCAGTACTTGTAGATTATCCACCTTTCTCTTCTTCAATCAGTGTTAGACCTAGTCGGTAAGCACTTCGGACTGTAAAGATCCCCATCTTATCATAATGCCAAGCAATGTAGTCAACTGTGTTGCGCCTAGGCAGTTTTATCTTTAGAATTTCCTCTACATCATGAGCATGAAAATAACTTCTAATGACATCCCCCTTCCAGCGCTGTCTCTCTTGGTCAATGAGTTGCGCAACCCATTTGAGTCTACATGGTATGCGCTTACCTGTCACCATCAAAGAGAGACCACGAGGAATCCAAGAGCTATGCTAAATCCGAATTTTCACCCTTGAACCAACCATCCAAATTATTCCTTTTTTTAATAATTCGAGGCCATGCATGACATCTTTCCAATTTGGAGATACGGCACTCGGAAACACTGTATCAATCAAGTCCCCATTGGGACAATACTTAGCATTCATCCATCTTGCACAGAGGCTATCAGGGTACTCAATTAGAAGCCAAGCTTGCCTTGCCAATAAAACCTGATTAAACCGGTTCAAATCACGAAATCCAATGCCATTTTTATTTTTAATTTGTATCAAATGATTCCAAGTGAGTCAGTGCACTTTACGCTTCCTATTTTCTGCACCCCGCCAATAATTGCGGATACAACAAGTAATTTCTGCAATCGCGGGTGCCAGAAGTTTGAAGACACTAATGATATAAATCGAAATGGCCAGAGACAGACTTAATCAGGACCTCCTTCCCCCCTACTGACAAGAATTTTTCAGTCCAGTTGGTGTATCGTTTACTCACTAAAACTGCTCCTCCATGCGTCCTTCCAGTGTTAGTAGTCCTAAATAGTTGGCCTCAAAGGAAATCTGTTCAACACCCAGAACATGATGTTGGATTTATAACCAAGAGATAATCATGGACCATGTGTGACATGGATTTTGTACCATATTCGGACTCTAATGTAGATGCTCACCGAGAGGCTATATAAAGAAATGAGGTGGAGGTCAGAAGAGCGCGAAATTCTCCTCTCCACCAAAACCTTAGCCGTCATCTCCCATCTGTGTGTCACGGTGCTAGCACACCGACGCACGGAATTCCTCCCGTACGTGTGGACTACGTAGAGACGTTGCTGCGACTGCGACGTTTTTTTGGGACGACCGCGACAAGGAGGAGACATTGCTCGCGGACGATCGACTTCAACAAGAAGACGATCGGCTTGCAAGGAGGAGACGGTCGCTCTGTGGACAATCATCTACTTCCACTACATCGACGCGCGCTACGTCGAACCGGCTGTTTGACCTTTCCTTCCTCTGCACTGCACGTCTAGTGGTAACGATTTATGATCCCCTTCTTGCGAGAAGGTTTCTAGTTTATACAGTAGATTTTTATTTGGTGGTAGTGTAGCATACCGTGTATCCCTTCACATGACTGCACAGCATCTTGTACTCCTGAATCACTGTATTCATTGTGAAAAAAGGGAGCATTCGGCTGGCCATTGATTGCTTTTGAATGCATTAATGTCATCTAGCAAAATACTAACAGAGGAGGCGAATGTTATGCGTACAAGCTAGATTTATCCAAGGCATATGATCGAGTTGATTGGAGTTATTTAGAAGTTCTTTTGAAGCTGGGTTTTCATCCTATTCGGTACAGTGGGTTATGAGTTGTGTAATCTTTGTGCGGTATGCGGTGAGCTTCAATGGTGTCCAGTTGGACACCTTCCAGCTGACTCTAGGACCAGGTGACCCTCTTTCGCCTATTTTTATTTCTCTTTGCGGCTGATGGTTTGTCGACTCTATTGAATATAGAGGTGGCGACCGGTAATATTAAGGCTTTAAAGATCGATAGCCTGGCTATATCTATCCAAAAAGCCTTGAATTTTCCTGGCCTGATCACCGTCGGCATGAAAGAACAATAGGCTATCATCAGCAAATAGAAGACGTGAAATCTCAGAGACCGCCCCGACACCTTTAAAGCCTGAATATTCAGAGGTACAGCAACTGGAAAGAAAAGACGGTTTATTCCTTTGTGTTTATCCAATTATTTTTAATTGACAGGCAGACAAACACGCGTGGGGAGGGAAGAAAGATGGGGAGAAGAAGCAAAAAGTGCATGCTTTGTGTTTGTAACGGTCAGCTATGGCCTTATGTGAGAACCCGGATTACCAAATCCGAACCCTCCTGTGTTTCAACCGCGCTAGTCCAGGAACAGCTAGCGCACACAGCATTACAGTGATGATAACACAGACATATCATAAAGTTCATAACAGTAATAAGTAAAAGAGTGCAACAACATAAACATCCATCATCACATTATTACAAGTATGAAGCCTTACGGCTGAAGTGTAAAAGTAACAGCGGAATTGTAGAACAAAATCGAGCCACTCAGTGTGCCCACAGGCAACCGACTGGGGTGCGCTCCCTAGAAGAATGTGTTGTCCTCCTCCTCAAAGTCTCCAGCACAGATGTCGAACGGCCCATCATCTGCTTTATGGAATAAGCAGCCCCCGCAATAAAAAGCGAGGGTGAGTATGCAACATACTTGCAAGTCTCGGAAACTTAATGCAAGTAACTAAATGCATGGCTTAAACAAAGGAAGGCATAATATGGTTCATTTGCATAAAGCGAAACTGAAACTTAAATACAAGTAATAATTTCATAAAGCAACATTTAACAAAAATGTAAATAGCATAAATAATTAAACTTGAAGTATAACAATTTTCCAGGTTCCAACTGCCTGGTTGGCACTAGCCGCCAAACTAATATCCGGAAGCTCCAGCTGCTCGCGGATTCCCAACCACATTTTCATTTTTAAACCAAATCCATCATTTTTCATTTAAAACCAAAACCAGAAAATCTACAATGTGAAAGCGTTCCACGCTTGCCCTTATCCGTGGGCACGGCTACTCAAGTAGTTTTTAAGACTCTGCAGAGCTGGTACACTTTACCCACACGACATGATCAACCCTTTGCGCCAAGCATGCAATTAACACACTTCCTTTGGTGTGTAGGCAGGAGATCATGACAAGGCCTTTACAATGCATATACCGCCACCGACTCCATTCGCTAAGGTTCCACATTGGTAGGGCTACTCGCCCGATCCGAAGCCCCTCTTGCGCCTTGCAAGTGTCACATCGACAAACCAAGACACCCATTGGCGAAGTCAAATAACGATACATGCAAATTACTTAGCAGTGTCGCACCCATATAGACATGTGGTTGTCTTGTATAGCATGGCCCATGGTGTCCACACGATCGGTCCTTAGTTGACTAGGGCGGACAATCACATTCCAAAATTTTGTGCATCCCGCACCCGCCATTCAACCAATTCCGCCCCGGTCTAAATCATTTTTTTCGCTTTTAATTTCAAATTAATACCGGCAACACCAATTGCCATAATTTCCACAATTCATTTTGCATCAAGAATAAAATCATTTCCATAATGGTAAGGTACCGACGTGATTAAGCATGGCTAAGCATTTTCTACCGTTCCCATAGCAAGATTAATTACCATTAACTACGGTAATTAGTTTTCCTAGGGTGTCAATGGTTGTCAACATGGATATCAATGTGGTTATAACAATTTGGCATTTATCTAAGCATTTTAAAAATGACATTAAAATACAATTCATAATTCAAATAGCATGCAATAAATTAAAAGATAAAATAGCATTTCATAAACTTGGGTCCAAAATGGTCAAGGGAGACTTGCCTTCACCCTCTCCCGCTGCTGCAACCTCTGCTGGGTACTCTTCTCTCTCAACCGGCGCGTCGTCTACACGCAAAACACGCAAATCGAGGCAACAATAAATAAAACCAGAAATACACAAAATTCAAAAATTCATAAAAATAACACCAACAGATAGATCTTGATTTTAGATGAATTTAGAAATTTGAATCGTTCGAATCGGAGTTCGAACGGAGGAGAACGGGCCTTCCGAAGTTTTAAATGGAAGAAAAATCAGGAAAAATGGATTGACACGTGTCGCAACGCTATTGGTTAGATTTTCGGATTTTCCAGCGATTAAACGGAATTTTTTGTGTCGCTGACATGCGGGCCCCGCGAGTCAGTGACTCGGTTCATGTAGACTAAGCTCACCGAAGACTACCCAGTGACCTGTGTGAGAGGTGACGATGTGGCATGATGATGTGGCGTGTTTGTGGCGAACACGTGGGCATTAGGGCACACGTGGCGGCGACTTGGCGCTGACATGGCTATGGCTGGGTTTTCGGCTGACGTGGCAATGACGTGGCTGGCACGTGGTGATGACGCGGCGACACATTGCGGTGACGAGGCGTACACTCTAGGGTTATGGCTTACGTGGCGCACACATGGCGAACACGCGGCGGTGACGGGACGGACACGCAGAGGTGTGATGTGACGTGGCTGACACATGTGCGTGTGGTAGTGACTTAGCGCCGACATGGCACGTCGTGGCGGCGACGTGGCGGTGACGCGACGTATACGTGGAAGATGACAAGCAGTTGGCTCGGGGAGGCTTACCGACTCACGTGGCCAAGATCCGGGCGTTGAAGGACGATCCGACGGCAGAGGATACGCGAAGAAGCCAGCGGCGACGGGCGGCGCTACTTCACCGGCGCTGGGGACGATGACATGCCAACCGGCGAAAGAGCAGCGGAAGGAGCAGAAGAGTTAGCGGATCCGGTAGGGTTTGGAGAGACGAACTCGGTGGTGCTTAAAAGTGCGGCGGAGACTCACCGGCGGCGGAGAAAAGCGGCGGCGAAGGCTCGGGCACGGCTTGGAAACTCCGGCGAGAAAGTTCTCTATGCTGGAGGCGACTTAGCCACCGAGGCTTAGGGCGAAATGAGCGGCGGGAGGAGAGGAACCTCGGGGCGGCGGCTACAGTGCCTTTTATAGTCTAGGGATGCGGGTAGAGGCGCGGAAAGCAAGGTAGGTCTGTGCGGCGCTGAATACGGGCGGCGGCGCAAATTAGGGCGACATGGCTGCATGGGAGCCACTCGATCGGAATCAGACGGGCGAAGGGAAGGCACGGTTAGGGTTTAGTGTTTCGGATGGGTGGCGGCGCCGATCTCGTGCGCCGATTCGGCGATCGACGGTTGGATCTCGATTAGGTTTAGGTTTAGCGGGTTGGGCAAGCACGAAGAACGGTCACATGAGAACAAGTGAAGGCCGCCCTTACGGAAGGAAAATTTTAGAAATTGATTTTTTCCAAATTAATAAATTCCATAAAATCTGAATAAACATCAATAAATTCAAACAAATAACAAATAAATTCGGAAAAATCCCCAAAAATACAGAAAAATCAAATTAAGCACAAGGAACCCATTAAAAATAAGAAATAATTAATTTGAGATATGGATTAATCAAATTAAATCCTTTTTGCTTTGAAAAATTCGATTTGAGCTGGAATTAATTCGAATAAAATTTCACGGGTTCGGATTTTGAAATTCAAACTCAAAGAATTCGAAAACGGAATGTTACAAACCTACCCCCCTAACAAGAAATCTCGACCTCGAGATTTGAGACTAACCAGGGAAAAAGGATGGGGTAGTCCGCTCGAAGATCCTCCTCGCGCTCCCAGGTGGCTTCCTCTACTGGATGGTTGCTCCACTGCACCTTGCAGAACTTGAGCACCTTGTTTCTGGTTCTGCGCTCTGCTTCATCCAATATCCTGACTGGGTACTCCGAATAGGTCAGATCTTCATGCAGCTCAACATCTTCAACACGCATCTGCTGCTCTGGCACTCGGAGGCACTTCCTCAACTGTGACACATGGAATACGTCGTGTACATTGGACATCTGAGGTGGCAACTCCAGCTGATACGCCACTTCCCCTCTTCTGGCTAGAATCGGAAAAGGTCCAATGAATCTCGGTGCCAACTTGCCACGAACTCCGAATCGACGCATTCCTTTGAGTGGGGAGACTTTCAGGTACACGTGATCACCAGGAGCAAAGGTCAACGCTCTTCTGCGATTATCTGCGTAGCTCTTCTGCCTCGACTGAGCTGTCCTTAACCTCTCCTGAATCATCTTCACTTGATCCTCAGCCTGCTGTAGAATATCCGGACCAAACACCTGCCGATCTCCTGTATCATGCCAACAGAGCGGTGTCCTGCACTTCCTCCCATACAGAGCCTCAAACGGTGCCATCTGCAAGCTGGCCTGATAGCTGTTATTGTAGGAGAACTCCGCATATGGCAACATCTGATCCCAACTGGCTGCATTGGACAGTGCACAGGCTCTCAACATGTCCTCCAGAATCTGATTCACCCGCTCTGTCTGGCCCATCATGTCATGGGTGATAAGTCATCTTGAAATTCAGATTGGTGCCTAATGTTTCTTGTAACTTTTGCCAAAATCTAGATGTGAATTGGCTGCCCCGATCCGAAACAATCCTCCTGGGCACGCCATGCATACACACAATCCGAGTCATATACAGCTCTGCTAGCTTATCCCCCGTATAGGTTGTCCTCACTGGTATAAAATGTGCAACCTTCGTCAATCGGTCCACGACAACCCAAATCGAGTCATAGCCGGACCTGGTCCTCGGAAGTCCTGTGATGAAATCCATGCCAATCTCTTCCCACTTCCACTCAGGTACTCTCAACGGCTGCAACAAACCGGCTGGCCTCTGATGCCCGGCTTTGACTCGCTGACACACATCGCACAAGGCAATAAACTCAGCAATCTCCTTCTTCATTCTTGGCCACCAATAAACACCCCGAAGGTCATGATACATCTTTGTGTTGCCGGGATGAATAGAATATGCTGATTCATGTGCTTCCTTCAGTATCAACTGCTTGAGCTCTTTCTAGTTCGGCACATAGATGCTCTTCCCAAGCCAAACTGTACCCTCCTGATCTTCTGAGAATCCCGGGGCTTTTCCTTCCTTGATTCTTTCCTTGATCTTCTCGGCTTCCTTGTCAGACTTCTGCAGCTTCTTGATTTGATCCACCAGGGTCGGCTGAACCTCCAAAGCAGCAACTGACCCTTCCTCTACCAATCCCAGATTCAGGCGCTGAAGCTCTTCATGAAGTGCAGGCTGAACCACCAGAGTGTTGCAATGACTCTTCCGGCTCAGAGCATCGGCAACCACATTCGCCTTACCAGGATGGTAGTGAATGCCCGCGTCATAGTCCTTTATCAGCTCTAACCATCTTCTTTGCCTCAAGTTCAGATCTGTCTGAGTGAAGATGTATTTCAGACTCTTGTGATCGGTGAAGATCTCGCAACGGTTCCCAATGAGATAATGCCTCCAGATCTTCAACGCATGCACAACCGCTGCCAATTCCAAGTCATGGGTCGGGTAATTCGCCTCATGTGGTCGCAACTGCCGCGAAGCATATGCGACGACCTTGCCTCCTGCAGACAAGACACACCCAAGACCACGCCAAGCATCGCAGAGATTTCAAAGCCCTTGTGAATGTCCTGGACAGACTAGCACAGAGCCGTGGTCACCTCTTCTTCAATTCCTGAAAGCTCTGCTCGCAAGCTTCACTCCACTCAAACTTCTTCTCTTTCTTCAGTAGCTGAGTCATTGGTCTAGCAATCTTCGAGAAGTCTTCAATGAACCTCCTGTAGTATCCTACCAAACCGAGGAAACTCTTGATGTCTGGCACTGACTTAGGCTGCTTCCAATCAAGCACATCCTTCACTTTTCCGGGATCAACTGAGACTCCTCCGGCAGAAATGACGTGACCCAGAAAAGCAACCTCTCACAACCGTAACTCGCGACTTGTTGAACTTGGCATACAAATTGGTGACTTGAGCTTCTAAGACCAACCTCAAATGTCCAGCATGCTCGGACTCATCTCGAGAGTAGATAAGGATATCATCGATGAACACCACCACAAACTTATCCAGATAATCCATGAACACCTTGTTCATCAGATTCATGAAATACGCCGGGGCATTGGTCAGACCAAAGGACATGACTGTGTACTCATACAGCCCATACCGAGTGGTGAAGGCTGTCTTTGGAATGTCCTGTGGCCTGATCTTCACCTGATGGTATCCCGATCGCAGATCAATCTTGGAAAAGACACAAGCTCCCTTCAGCTGGTCAAACAGATCATCGATCCGAGGCAGCGGATACTTGTTCTTGATGGTGACTTCATTCAATGCTCTATAGTCAACGCACATCCGCAGGCTGTCGTCCTTCTTCTTCACTAGCAGCACTGGCGCTCCCCAAGGCGATTTAACTCTGATTTAATGAACCCCTTCTCTAGCAGCTCTTCTATTTGCTTCTTCACCTCCGCGAGCTCATTCGCTGGCATGCGGTATGGCCTCTTGGAAACCGGAGCTGTACCCGGAACAAGCTCTATGGTGAACTCGATCTCCCGATCAGGCGGCATGCTTGGCAAATCTTCAGGGAATACATCAGGGTACTCGCTCACCACAGGCACACTCTCCAAAGTGACTTCTTTCAGCTGATTTAAGGTGCACTTCCTACCGAGGATCGACGACATACACTCCACTTGAGTGCCTTCGCATTGGTGAGAGTGATGGCTCTCATGGCCGCAATCAATCGACCTTGAACTTGACTAACCAGTCCATCCCGAGGATGACATCAATTCCCTTTGACTCCAGAAGGATGAGATTTGCTAGGAATTTCACTCCCTTGATTTCTATGGTGGCACCAGGGCACACCAAATCAGTTTTCATCTCTTTGCCCGGAGATTGCACGATCATAGGGCTCTTGAGAGGGAAAAACTCCAAACCAAATTGATCAACAAAACACTTGGAGATAAACGAATGTGACGCTCCAGAATCAAACAAGATTGTGGCAGGAATTGAATTGACAAGAAACGTACCCAGTACCACATCCGGTGCCTCCTAAGCCTCCTCTGCAGTCACGTGGTTGACACGCCCTCTCCCGAAAGTCTGAGGTGCTCTCGGAGTGCGTGGCGCTCCACGGCCTGATCCCTGAGCTGGTGGAGTCTTGGCTGAGCTGGCTCCCAAGCTGAAAGGCATTGGCGCCCTGGCCGACGCTTCGAGGACAAATGGCCGCATAGTGACCCGGTGGTGGCAATGGAAGCTTGAACTCTGCAGCTACTGGTGTTCCCCCTCTCTGTGGCCGAGTGTGGTGAATCGCCTGTGGTCCCCGAGAGTGTGGCGCGGACCGAAGTAGGAGGCGTGGTGCTCCTCGACAGTGTCCCGCGCCCCATTGTGGTGGGAAGCGCCTGGCGAGATCCACTGCTCCCGTGAGACCGAAGGCCATCTTCCTCTTGCGCGACTTCAGGCTGGCCTTGGCCAGACATCCTCCCCGCACTGTGGCCTTGTTCACCATGTGCCGAAAGTTGGGGAAGTCAAACGTGACCAACAGCACCTTGATGTCGGGTCCAAACCTCCATGAACCTCCAGATCTTGGCTGTCGGTGGCCACATCCTCAGCGCATACTCGCCGGTGAGTGAACTGACCGAGGTACTCAGACACCTCTGGGCCCCCGACGAAGCTTCCAAACTCCTCTTCTTCATCTCAATGATGCCCATTGGTACATGAGCGATCTGAAAGCCTCAGAGAACTCCTCCCAAGTGATCGCCTGGGCATCCTGATGAGCAGCACAGTAGTTGTCCCACCAAGTGGCTGCTACGCCATCCAGCTGATGACTGGCGTAGAGCACCTTCTCACGATCAGAACACTGGGCAAGCCGCAGCTTCTTCTCAATGCTCCTCAACCGCCGCTCGCTTCCAAAGGCTCTCCCGCCTGCACAAACGAGGTGGCCGAAGTCCTCATGAACTCGCCAAGCTTCGATTGCGGCCAAGAGCTGCACTGGGCTGGTCTTTGGGGCCGTCTTGGCCGCGGATTGTTCATCATGTTCAGGCCATGGCTCGCAGCAACAGATTCGCATTGCCATCATCTGCGCAGATCGGCCATCTCGAGGCCGAGCGGTGGTGGCGTGGCAACTCTCGACTCGATCAGGCTCGCTGGTCTGTGGAGTCTCGCTGCTCGTGGCACCGCCGGACACGACCACGCCCACGACCTCGCCTCTGCCTCTGCCTCTGCGGCCACTCCTTGGCTATCCATCTGAAGTAATGGCCAAGGAAAAGTTAGTTACACACGAGAGGGAAAAGCAAAAGATACGGGAAGAAAGGAAAAGATAGCCATTCTAGGCGAGACGGAAAACGAAAACTCCAACAAAAAGGTGACTGCAGCACAATGCCTAGGGCAGGTGCACAACACACCCAAACAAACAAGCAATAAAAACCAATAAACTCCGCTTACTAAGCTTAAGAGGGTGGTGATGGGCACAAAAACTTAATCATCATAGCAGTCCTTTGCCAACAAGATATTCTGGTAGCCCCTGCGTCCGGTCTTGAAGAAACTTGAACGTCATCTTCTTTACATGGAATTCTTGCCAAAGACCGTAAACTTAGGGACAATTCATGAGGTAAGATCAAATTTAAATTTCCAAAATAATATTCGGAAGAGGAAAGAGGTAAGAACCTAAGAATAAGGTAAGAGAGGAGACAAACTATTAATTACCAATTTGTTGGTTTGATTTCGAAAATAATTTTGAAGTTCTAACGTCCATTCTAACTAGGGTTGCGACCTACAGTCGATATGGCTCTGATACCACCTCTGTGAGAACCCGGATTACCAAATCCAACCTCTCAATGTTTCAACCGCTTAGTCCAGAACAGCTAAGCGCACACAAAGATACTGATGATGATAACACGTACATATCATAAAGTTCATAACAAGAATAAGTAAAAGAGTGCAACAACATAAACATCCATCATCACATTATTACAAGTATGAAGCCTTACGGCTGAAGTGTAAAAGTAACAGCGGAATTGTAGAACAAAATCGAGCCACTCAGTGTGCCCACAGGCAACCGACTGGGGTGCGCTCCCTAGAAGAACGTGTCGTCCTCCTCCTCAAAGTCTCCAAAGACAGATGTCGAATGTACCCCATCATCTGCTTTATGGAATAAGCAGCCCCCGCAATAAAAAGCGAGGGTGAGTATGCAACATACTCGCAAGTCTCGAAAACTTAATGCAAGTAACTAAATGCATGGCTTAAACAAAGGAAGGCATAATATGGTTCATTTGCATAAAGCTTAAACTGAAACTTAAATACAAGTAATAATTTCATAAAGCAACATTTAACAAAAATGTAAATAGCATAAATAATTAAACTTGAAGTATAACAATTTTCCAGGTTCCAACTGCCTGGTTGGCACTAGCGGCCAAACTAATATCCGGAAGCTCCAGCTGCTCGCGGATTCCCAACCACATTTTCATTTTTAAACCAAATCCATCATTTTTCATTTAAAACCAAAACCAGAAAATCTACAATGTGAAAGCGTTCCACGCTTGCCCTTATCCGTGGGCACGGCTACTCAAGTAGTTTTTAAGACTCTGCAGAGTTGGTACACTTTACCCACACGACATGATCAACCCTTTGCGCCAAGCATGCAATTAACACACTTTCTTTGGTGTGTAGGCAGGGAGATCATGACAAGGCCTTTACAATGCATATTCCGCTACCGACTCCACCCGCTAAGGTTCCACCGCTGGTAGGGCTACCTCCCTTGATCCGAAGCCCCTCTTGCGCCTTGCAAGTGTCACATCGACAAACCCGCATGTACCCATCGGGCGAAGTCAAATAACGATACATGCAAATTACTTAGCCAGGTCGTACCCATATAGACATGTGGTTGTACTGTATAGCATGGCCCATGGTGTCCACACGATCGGTCCTTAGTTGACTAGGGCGGACAATCACATTCCAAAATTTTGTGCATCCCGCACCCGCCATTCAACCAATTCCGCCTTGCCTAAATCATTTTTTTCGCTTTTAATTTCAAATTAATACCGCAACACCAATTGCCATAATTTCCACAATTCATTTTGCATCAAGAATAAAATCATTTCCATAATGGTAAGGTACCGACGTGATTAAGCATGGCTAAGCATTTTCTACCGTTCCCATAGCAAGATTAATTACCATTAACTACGGTAATTAGTTTTCCTAGGGTGTCAATGGTTGTCAACATGGATATCAATGTGGTTATAACAATTTGGCATTTATCTAAGCATTTTAAAAATGACATTAAAATACAATTCATAATTCAAATAGCATGCAATAAATTAAAAGATAAAATAGCATTTCATAAACTTGGGTCCAAAATGGTCAAGGGAGACTTGCCTTCACCCTCTCCCGCTGCTGCAACCTCTGCTGGGTACTCTTCTCTCTCAACCGGCGCGTCGTCTACACGCAAAACACGCAAATCGAGGCAACAATAAATAAAACCAGAAATACACAAAATTCGAAAATTCATAAAAATAACACCAACAGATAGATCTTGATTTTAGATGAATTTAGAAATTTGAATCGTTCGAATCGGAGTTCGAACGGAGGAGAACGGGCCTTCCGAAGTTTTAAATGGAAGAAAAATCAGGAAAATGGATTGACACGTGTCGCAACGCTATTGGTTAGATTTTCGGATTTTCCAGTGATTAAACGGAGTTTTTCGTGTCGCTGACATGCGGGCCCCGCGAGTCAGTGACTCGGTTCATGTAGACTAAGCTCACCGAGGACTACCCAGTGACCTGTGTGAGAGGTGACGATGTGGCATGATGACGTGGCGTGTTCGTGGCGAACACGTGGGCATTAGGGCACACGTGGCGGCGACTTGGCGCTGACATGGCTATGGCTGGGTTTTCGGCTGACGTGGCAATGACGTGGCTGGCACGTGGTGATGACGCGGCGACACATTGCGGTGACGAGGCGTACACTCTAGGGTTATGGCTTACGTGGCGCACACATGGCGAACACGCGGCGGTGACGGGACGGACACGCAGAGGTGTGATGTGACGTGGCTGACACATGTGCGTGTGGTAGTGACTTAGCGCCGACATGGCACGTCGTGGCGGCGACGTGGCGGTGACGCGACGTATACGTGGAAGATGACAAGCAGTTGGCTCGGGGAGGCTTACCGACTCACGTGGCCAAGATCCGGGCGTTGAAGGACGATCCGACGGCAGAGGACACGCGAAGAAGCCAGCGGCGACGGGCGGCGCTACTTCACCGGCGCTGGGGACGATGACATGCCAACCGGCGAAAGAGCAGCGGAAGGAGCAGAAGAGTTAACGGATCCGGTAGGGTTTGGAGAGACGAACTCGGTGGTGCTTAAAAGTGCGGCGGAGACTCACCGGCGTCGGAGAAAAGCGGCGGCGAAGGCTCGGGCACGGCTTGGAAACTCCGGCGAGAAAGTTCTCTGTGCTGGAGGCGACTTAGCCATCGAGGCTTAGGGCGAAATGAGCGGCGGGAGGAGAGGAACCTCGGGGCGGCGGCTACAGTGCCTTTTATAGTCTAGGGATGCGGGTAGAGGCGCGGAAAGCAAGGTAGGTCTGTGCGGCGCTGAATACGGGCGGCGGCGCAAATTAGGGCGACGTGGCTGCATGGGAGCCACTCGATCGGAATCAGACGGGCGAAGGGAAGGCACGGTTAGGGTTTAGTGTTTCGATGGGTGGCGGCGCCGATCTCAGCCGTCGATTCGGCGATCGACGGTTGGATCTGATTAGGTTTAGGGTTTAGCCGGGTTGGGCCGAAGCACAGTAACGGGCCGCGCGAGGAACAGTGAAGGCCGGCCCGCACGGAAGGAAAATTTTAGAAATTGATTTTTTCCAAATTAATAAATTCCATAAAATCTGAATAAACATCAATAAATTCAAACAAATAACAAATAAATTCGGAAAAATCCCCAAAAATACAGAAAAATCAAATTAAGCACAAGGAACCCATTAAAAATAAGAAATAATTAATTTGAGATATGGATTAATCAAATTAAATCCTTTTTTCTTTGAAAAATTCGATTTGAGCTGGAATTAATTCGAATAAAATTTCACGGGTTCGGATTTTGAAATTCAAACTCAAAGAATTCGAAAAACGGAATGTTACAGCCTATGAGCTATGTGGTCTGTTCTCCTACATATGTTGGCAACAGAACTATGAACCATGCACCTTTTTAACCCCAACCAAACATGCTAGCTTGCTAGAGTTTAGCCATTGTTTCCACATATAGACCTCAATTGCCAAATATGGTATTCCTGGCAAAGCAAAACTTGATAAGCGCAAATATTTTACCAATTTATATGTACCAGAGATAAGATGCTTGACCGATAATAGTCTTATATTGAGTTACCTATCAAGTAATACCGTGAAATTATATACTCCTCTGTTAAAAAATATACCGCGTTTTAGAAAGCTTGTAGTCAACAGTCATGTATAAATTGTATCATTATTATACCCCTACAATGCGTACATGGTACTGACGAACGCTTCGCCCCCATTTTTCTCCCGCAACTCGTCGTTCTCCTATGCCCGAGACACATAGCTTTCCATGCCCTCGGTTGTTCCCTCCACTAGCCGTTTTGCCCGTGCGCTTTTCAGAACTGACAACTTATCTGGCTCCTTCCTTCATTTTTTCCCTATCCTACACCACAGCACCGCAAGAAGTACTGTTTCATGCTACAGTACAACAGAAAATACTTTCCACCGTACTATGCCACGTAAACGTTTTTTTCCGCGCTCCCGTTCTACGGCAATTGCCCACCACGCGTGCATCCCGTGCCTACTAAGCGTAGTAAATGGCCTTCTATGGCTCCAGAGCATAGCAAGTCAGTTGCCACGATCCCCTGGCACTGCTTTTTGGTCTCCCACAGTTCTCTGGCACGGAAGGTAGCAGATGTCAACCCCTGGACCTTTCGCAGTAGGAAAGGAGGCTAGTTTTATAAAAAAAAATTTGAGAGAGCTATTTTTTAAATAAATTTAAGGAAGACACTAGATGAGTGAACAGTTTCGCTTTTCACATCCTACTGCTGTCTCCAGGGTTCACATTTTCGTTCAACATTCGAAAACCGAAACATGGTCAGTATTAGTTTTTCACGAAATTAGACTGAATTTTGGTAAAAACCAATTGATTTACAGAAGCTAAACCCGTTGGTCAAAACCGGCGGAAAAAATGGGAAAACCACTTGAAAAACTTAAAACCGATCTGCATGATTCAAAAATCGCTGACAGAAAGAAAAGTGGTGAAAATGCAAGAAAAAATGGGAAAATTGCAAAAAATTTTGGAAAAATATAAAAAGTTGAGGGAGCACAAAAACATGGAAAAAAGAAATGTATAACAAATATGAAAAATTATGATAAAATTATGGCATTACCTTTCATACATTTTAAGACAATGTGAAGTTGTAAGTACATATTTTGCAATAATTGCACATCTATGGAAGAATATGAAAAATGTTGGCATGACCTTTGTTATATTTTAGACAATGTCAAGTTGCAAAGTAAGCATTTAGCAATAATATATCAGCAAATTACATTTCATTTCAATACCATTCACAACTAAATCCAACAAATTCATATTTCAATAACAATTATTTGAATAGCATGGCATATGACATTTCAAATCAATATTTCTCACCGATTATGAATGTTCACACCTAGCATAGCTTCGTGTCCTTCAATTGCCGCACATGTGTCGTGGTCCAATGAACACTATATTAGCAAAAAAATCAACTTGCAATGAAATGCAACATACAAATGAAACATTACCTTTGGCTCTACAGGTAATATTGTTGGGTGTACAGTTGGTTGGCCATGTTATATTCCTCAGTGGAAATCAAGGCCAATCCTCGTGTAGCTAGCAATTCTGCCTTGTAATCGTGCCAGTTTTGTCTCATCTGTGGACTTGTCGTTTGCCATTATTGATATAACATAGCATAAAACTCGGGGTCGTGTCACTCATAGACCCATTGGGTAGTTGTACATGAGCATCAGGGATGACGTAATTGTAGTTGCCATATAAATCATAGCTCCCTTGTATCTCGGCGATGTCATAGGAGCTACAGCTATCCTGTGGTGCATCATTTCTCTTCCCTCTAGTACTCGTTCTTTGTGATTTAGGAGCGCCATGGTCTTTATACTGTGTTGCATAAGTGAACTGCAGCTCTTTTGTAAATTCAACGAGATGTTGCTCTTCTGATTGGTGTGTGGGAGGTATGGAGGCATAGCCACCAGAGTCACCGCCATCGGTGTCCTTCTTGGAACTACTATCGTTGGACTCTTGGTATGGTGGACTCTGACGATCCGTAGGAGTTCTATCAATTGAGTCATCACTCCCTACAGTCTGTTTATGCTATATGGGAAGCTTCCCCTTTTCTTTTGAGGGAGCTCTCTTTTTTCCTTACTCCCTCGTCAACATGCTTGGTGCTTCCTCTTTCCCATGTGAGTGCCACCCACTGTCGTTTCTGCCCATTCGGTGATGCTTGTAGCCCCAGTATTCTTTCGCAACGCATCAGTGTCTACCAGGGCTGTCACGAGGTGTGATGGGTGGGGGTGTCACTCTTTGTGTCATCTTGATCCAATAAAGGTCAGCATTGGACCTCCCTTTCTCCATCCACTGTCAGATATGATTTTCTGTGTCACAGAGTGTAAGGTCTATAAGATGCTGGAATGGATCGTTTTTGGCTGTGGACTTGTCACTTTCTTATTCTTGGATTTTGAGCCACAAGTTGCAGTTCATATAAACAAATTTATGGAGTTTCCTGTATGACAGACGGATACGAACTTTGGTGTGGATGAACACGAACGTACTCCAATTGCGCTCGCATCCGCTGGAAGAAGCGCAATATGAAACGATATGTTGAGCCAACTGTTGGAGCTTGGGTGTGTCTGAACCAAACACACTCCACCAGTGTGCTACAATTTAACAAAGACAACAATAATTACGATGTGAAAATATGAGACTGGCACTATATTTAATATAACCTTAGGAAAATACTAGGGGATGTTTTAGGATCTTGTGTCATCTTCTCAGCTAGCGCATTGGAGAATGATCCAACCCTTCTTATGAAAAGATCGGACTCATGAAGACCTCACATTGCCATATTAGTATCATCAACAAGCACTTCAAATGCATCCTGTAGATTTGGTAAGAAGGTGTTGGTCGTGCCATACAAGTAATGCGTTCGGGGATTCAAAGCGGCAGCTACGTGAAATTGAAGAAAAGTTGTTAGTACAAGTATTTGGGAGTACAAGATTACAAGCGAAAAGAAAAGAATGTATTACCATCGTTCATATAAGTATCACGTGTTAGATCATCTATTTTATGGTCCACGACATTCACGTATTGACCAAAAAGTAGCTGGAGAGTCATTAAACAAGCCATCATATTCCTATCGTATTATGTTATACCATAGTATCATCTTACTCAATATGGGAACCCTGTCTTGATCGGCAAAATGCAAGAAGGCGTACAACGGTTCCATAGATTTGACAACTGAATAAAGGCTGTCCCACCACTCCAAGCTCAACAGGCACCTATATATGTATCTCGATCCCCTTTGCAGTATTAACAAAGAGCGATGATAGAAATTCCTCCGAGGCTATCTATTGCAAGAACTTGTAATTGTGACGAAGGAAACTATCCAAAAACATATAGTTTGTTCCAAAGCGAGTAGCATTCCACTTGATCAACTCGCCACCAATGTGCTTCTTCATCATGGCGTGAAGTTTTGAATGGTTGTAAATCCATCAAGATATTTTTCTAGCATTCTCAATGATAGAGGCGTGGTTAGGGAACTCTTCAATCTGCTTCAGTATCAAATTAATTGTGTGGGCCACACAAGACTGCCACACGATGTTGTGGTTCTTTTGTGCATTGAGTCTACATGCCTTCTTAAAGTTGGCACCATTGTTTGTGATAATTTGCATAATATTACGTGCACCCACCTCATCAATCGCTGAGGCAATTTCCTGCGTTAACAAAAACAATAAAAACCTTAATTACATCATGCTTACTTGATTTCAGAATAGATGCAATAAGAGTAGGTACCTTGTGCAAGTACGACGAATCCTGAATTTTGCCTGTTGTATCCACAGACTTGTGAAAGAACATGGTGCCATTGCAGTACAGCACGAAGTTGATAATGCTCATGCGTGTCAGCCCAGTCCAAGAATTGCGCATGATGGTTACATCATATGTAGACCATTCCAACTTAAACTTCTTCATCTTCTTCTATATATGCGCTTTGTTGTCATCTAAATATTTGTCGTCTATGTCTTTCCCACTAGGAGAGGGGACACCCTCGCCTGCAAATAAAATATAGGATAACCATGTGGCTATTATTGGAGGTATAACTCGACGAAAATTTGAAACCTCATTTACCCCATTTTTTAGTTTCCCTAACGGCGCTAATGAAATACGGATTGTCTACTTTCCTCTCAGTGATACCAGCTGTATGGAAAAATTTGACCCATATCGAGCCAATCGCCTACTTCACATTCCTTCCCTTCTGTGTCCAGCCAGTAGTGTCAATCCTTAGTTGCACAGGGTCATGGGTTGTACTAAGGTGGTAATCCCCCACGGCCAGTCTGTCCCGTTGCAATGAACTCTGTAATGTCCTTGGAAATAGACCGCCAACCCCTCCTCTAACACCTCTAGAGGTGCCACTGCCAGCATCATGCTCATACCTATCACCTGCTCGGCTGATAAATTCTGCCTCTGCCCTGGAAGCAGCCACAGCATGTTGTAGTTGTTCCTCCTCATCAGCATCACATGTGTACTCTTTGAATACACTTCTTCTCTATAGCTGATGATTCTTTTCTGAGCCTTTCTTCTCTCTGTCCCTTTTCTTATCCTTCATCCTATTGAGGTCACGATGAAAGTAATCGCAAACCTCCTTAGGGACTTGATTGCAATGGATTACATTTGTACCGCGTTCTACCAAGTGATATTTCTGTCGGGTTGCACCGCCTCCTTTCTCATCTTTGTAACAATACTTGAATCAAAATCCAGCACCCACCTTCTCTCCGTGCTCCCACGTGACATCGCCTTGGTCTGCCATCAGTCATTATGATGATTACACTCACAAAGATCATGCAAGCTACAGCTAAGAACACACATGCAGAACCACTTTAACATATAGCTATTAACAAAGTTAGCTGCATTCAAGCACATTAGGTCAAACAAATGCTGTCACATACTCCTTTGTTTAGTTTACTTCATACTGATAGATCAACAACTAGGTCAAGCACTCAAGCTAGCATCTAAACTAACAGGACAAGCATATCTAGGCTACCATCTAAGCTAACAAATGTTACGTGCATTCCTAATGAATGCCATCTAAGCTAATATGAGCATCATCTCCTAACTAACATGACAATAGAAAATCTCCTAACTAACAGCATCATCTCTTAACTAATACTAGGAAAAACCGATCGGTTTACATGGAAAACCGACGCTTGTAGAGAATAGCTGGGCTTTTAGTCAAAAACAAAAAATATTGAGCGGTAAACCGAGCTTACCAAGCGATTTTCGCAGCTGGTCTAGAGAGAAGGTGGTTGGCGGCAACGGATCTGGTTGGCTTCAGTGCATGATGGTTTGGGGAACATGAGATCTGTCAGAGGGGAGAGAATGGCTATCAAAACCGACCCTAAACGGCTTTATTCCGCGTTCCCAATTTGTGTGGGCCAAATGGGCCAACCCAGTGCACAATGCTGTTTTTCGTTTTTTTTTCCTTTTCAATTCTCCACATTTACTAGTTGCTCTAAAACATCTACTAAATTTGATTTTTTTAAAAAATTTCATCACAGACGTCACAATAATATTACTACTAATTTTAGGAATTTTTTGATAAATTTTTCTAAAGTTTTAGAATTTTTTTAATTTGAATTTGAATCGGATTGGTTTACCGCTCGGTATGAAATTCTGAATCAGTTCGGTATGCCCAATTTTTATGAAATTCGATGAGTTTTAGTCAGTTTTGCTTATCTTGGCAGTCTCCCAGTGTGTTCGATCGGTATGGACAAATACGGTAACCACTACTCTGCTAGTGGCCTTAATTAATAAAATATTCACCCTTTTCCCTCGTCTCAGAAGAAAAGGGCAAAAGAGAAAGGATAGAATTTTTTTAATAATACATTTTTTATTCAAATTGCAAAAATATACTGCGAATAAAAAATTGCAAAAATATATGTCTGTCTCCTGTTCGCAACGCGAGAGGGAAATATCGCCCAACCATTGGGCGACAGAGACACGTGTCGCCAAACCAATGGGCAATTGATGACCACGTCGATGCCATATCCCTCTGTCTTCAAACCATACGGCGACGGAAAATAAATTGACCGTTGGTTTGGCGACAGAGGGTGTGCGCCTTTATCGCCAAACCAACTGGCGACAGAGGCTGAGTACAAATTCGTAGCGCATGCACTAAAGGCCATTTCAGTCGAGACCCGAGCCAGATAGGAGTGGGAGGAAGAGAGGAGAAAAAAGGAGGGAGGAGAGAAGAGAAAAAGGGAGAGAGGGAGAGGAGAGAAAAAAGAAGAGGAGCTATGCGACATTTGTGCAGGTAATTTTTTCTATTTATTTTGTTTCACAATAAATCATGGTAGGATAGAAAAAATTTTAGATCTAGTTAAATTTACAGGTTATGGATAGATTTGTATATTTTTACTAATTTAGTTGGTTTGTACAAATTCTTGCACATAGATGTTTTTAGGAATAATAATATATTTTTAGGAATATAGATGTTTTTACAGATAGAAGTACATAGATATATGTTTTTATGAGTGTAGATGTTTTTTCTGAGATAGAAATAGGGAGATGTATATTTTTTAGGAATGTAGATAAATCTAGGTAGATATATATTTTTAGGAATATAGATAGATCTAGGTAGATATATATTTTTAGGAATATAGTTATTTTTGTATAGATAGATGTAGATTTTTTTTGAGCATATAGATATTGTTATGTTAGGACTCACAATATTTTTTATGAAAAGTAATTAATTCGTGGGTGAATGAATGGGTTCGCAGATATGTCAGAACGAGTTCCATTTAGAATCTATTATGGAGAAGGGGTTGTCATGTATGGTTTAGAGTGTGCGGATTTGAGTAACTTTCAGTATGTGGACAAAAGTTTAAGTAGGATTGAAGAGCGTACATTTTCTTCTGTGTTGAACTAGTTGTATTATACTTTTCGGATGGAACCAGAGAAGTGCCAGATGAAGTTATTTTGCCTATGTAGTATGCGAAATGATCCTGTTTATTGGGAGTTAGTTGAGGTGAAGGGAATTGCATCGTGGAGGTCACATGTGAGGAGGGGCAGAGCAACATGGATGGTATCGGGTACTTTTAGTGCAAGCATTTGATAGAGTTGTTGCCCCGCAGATGCAATTGGATGCCGGTGAGTGCAATGGATCTCAAAATGAGTTCAATTATGGTGACACCAAAATTAGGGAGTACAACCATGAGCAACATGTTCAGGAATGCAATGAGGACATCATTTGCCAGAGTGGTGAACAAGTTGAGGTTGGGAAGGATGATGGAAACATTGGACAAGAAGTGCGGGGACAAGTAGACGAAGGTGGGGAAATTGAGGAAATAACAAGGATGGAAGAGGAAGATCGTGAATACACTAGAACAGAAGTGGAAGACGATGATGACTCGAATGAGGAAAATGGAGGTATGGAGCCGCTTGTGCCAATAGATTGGTGCACGTATCAATTCAATAAGCTAGTTATGAATGAAAGCAATGATACATCTTAGCAGTATAGTGACAATAAGGTTAGGCCTAACAGTATATACCCGACAAAAGAGGCAGTGCAGGATGCTGTGAAAGATTAGGCTTTATCAGTAAGGACTTTCAGGGTTAAAAAGTCCACCCCAACCTGCTACGACGAGGTGTGCGAGATCCATGGGTACCCCTAGAGAGTGCACGCGTACAAGCCCAAATGGGGCACCCACTAGCTATATTCGAAGGTTGAGCAGCATAACTATATGACTAAGGAAACCCTGATGGCTCACAAGAACCTGTCATCCGGGTATGTTCCGAATATCATGTACCCAGAGATAGTGGAGAACTTTAATTTTGAGCCCTGTGCTATTATCTGAGCAATCGAGAACAGATATCAGTACACAAAATTAGCTACGGGAAGTCATAGAGGGTGAAGCAGAAGGCTTTAGAAATGAAGTTTGAAAATTTGAAGACTCATACCATAATCTGCCCGCACTGTTCAGTTGCATTCAGGGTAGAAATCCTGGCACTTATTATGATTATCAAGACTGTCCGTCAAGCAAGTGGCCGACAAAAAGGCATCTGAAGAGAGTTTTCTTTGCATTCGAAGTTTGCATTAAGGTGTTCTGTCACTATCGTCTATTGTTGTGCGTTAATGATACATTCTTGACCGAGAAATACAAAGTACAAATAATGACAGCTGTGGACGTTGATGGAAACAACCAGATTCTACTTGTTGCTTTCGCTTTTGTAGAAAACGAGAACTACGAGAGTTAGCTGTGGTTCCTACAAAACTTGAAGATAAGAGTGGTGAAAGCTCATCAAAATGTGTGCATGCTGTATGACATGCATGCTGGTCTGCTTAGTGCTATCAAATAGTTGCAAACAGGGGAAGAGGAGACATTTCCATGGCTCTGACATGCAGAGCCAATGATGCTTGTATAGTTTTTCGTACGCATTTGTTTCTATGCATTGTTATGATGTTTGTATAGTTCTTCATACGCATTTGTTTCTATATGCATTTTTATTACAACTTTCTTTTTCGTAATTTGCAGATATGGCTCACTAGGATGGAGATGACAACTGGCCATTTGAGTTGCCAAATCCGGTCATTATCGTGCCCACTTCGCCACTGCTTTTCTAGAGGAGGGACAGGATCCTCTGGAGCTCGGTGTGTACTATGACCGAGGACACCTCAGAAGCTCTAAATGCTTGATCCTCGTTGGATCTCTAGGTAACATATTATTCTTTAAATTTTTAAATATGTTTGCTATAGTATCATAATTTATATTAATTAATTAGTGTAGTGTTGATATTAATTTCATATTTTTGTTTCCTAAGCTTCGAGCATCAGGATTTTTGCCACTTGTTCGGATGGTGGAGGTGGCGCATGACGATGTGCAGGGATGGGATGTGGATCGCCAGTTCCCGTTTAACAGGCCCTTGCTCACCGCTCTAGTGGATCGGTGGAGACCAAAGATGCACACCTTCCATCTACCTGTCGGGGAGATGGCGATCACTTTTGAGGACGTCTTGTACCTCCTCGGACTCCTGATTGTCGGTGACCCTGTGGTGCTCTAGGACGTCAACCTGACGTGGCACCAGGGGCTACTAACATAGTTCTAGGGTGTGCTATCAGTTGCGGTGTAACGATCATTCACCATTTTACATGGTCTGACGCTGAGGTGGCTTCGATAGTTCATGGTATGCAACTAATCTTTAAAGCTTAATTATGCATGTACAGGTTAAACTAACAAGTAAGTTTAAATTTACAAGCGAAGCACATCGTCGATCCTATGGAGGAGGTGAGGGTGAGCCGCCACCTAGAGGCGTACCTGCTGTGGTTGTTTGGCTGGTGTATGTTCACGAGCTCCCATGGGGATGCGTGGATAGGCACCTCGTCCAGTTTACGAGGGCGATTGCGAACGCACCCCTTGACGCCATGCCGAAGTACTGCTGGGGGTCGGCAATGCTTTGCGCCACGTATTGTGCGCTCTACGACAGTTGTGGACGGATCTCCGATGGCTCAACCTTCACCGGATGTCCACTGCTTGTACAGCTTTGGGCATACGAGAGGTTCCAGATTGGGCGGCCCGACATCGACCTGCAGCCTCTTGTACATGCAGGTGATGACAACGTTGACGCTCTACCATGGGTACCATCTGATGCCACCGACGGGTAAGTTATTGCAATCACAATTTTGAAACTTTCGCTTTAACATTTGTGAGTACTAACGACAACGTTCTGCGTTGTTTTTTCTATCGTCACTATAGCCTAGGTGGGCACACAAGAAGGTGCGATTGGGCTACCCATAGCTCGTCACTGCGTTTGACCACCTCACAGATGACCACATGCACTGGATGCCGTACACAAAGGTAGAGGTGCAGCTACGTGTAACGGGTGGGCTGTCCACCCTATGCACATGAGACACGATGTACTAGCACACACGTCGGTTCCTATTGTTCGACATCCAGGTCGAGGGCTACGTTGTCCATTGAGTGATAAGGCAGTTCGATCTACAACAGGAGTTCCCAGTCCAGGTCGGCCATGTGATCCCATACGGTACCCACACGTAAGTTCCCTGCATCAATGTTCTATAATTATTATCATGTAATGCCATCTAATAATGCTATATTTATTTCTTATCCACAGCCAGAGTAGGAAGGGTGTGCATGGGGCCACCCCCTGGCACATACGTATGACACCTTGGGTTGAGGAGTGGGGAGGAGCCCTAGATAACGTCCATGGCGCACACTGAAAGAAAATGAGGAACAACGAAATTTGAATTTTATGACAACCAAAAGATACTGAATAATAATTTTGTAAAATACAATATGAATTATCACTAATAAATATGAATTTTTCTTAATTTATTGAACCTTGCTTTGAACTCTAAAATTCTAGCAACTATCGAAATAATACTGACTTTCAATAATTAATGCTCACAAGTAACAGCGAAATTTTGAATGAAATCAGTGCAAAAATGTTCCTCATAAATTTAATTTAATTTCCTCCCAAAAAAATTAATAATTTTTTCAATTTAGTTTTATATAGTTATCGTTTATTTACATTACCATCTAAATGATTACATAACATAAAACCTTCATGAAATGAAAGTTTTTACATTTTTGTTTGATTTGAGAAACCCTTGAACACCTTCTCAAAGGGTTCTCAAAAATTCGAGATAGATCTAACTGGAACTGCACTTTTTTTCGTAATTATTTACTTTTTCCAATGGAAGAGTGTACGTTTTTTTTGCAAAAATTCTATAAGTTTGAAGTTGAACTTAATTGAACAAGTCAAGCAATTCTATTTGCTCACAAGAAATTTGTTCCCCGCCATATTTTCTTTTCCTTTGTTTGTCCACTACCTCGGCTAAACCTCAGCAAAAGAGGTCTGAAACACATACCCGAATAAAGAAAAGAAGAAATGGTTGGGGTCTCTATCACCCTACCATTGGGCACCGACGGATCTAGAGGGTGGGCGGGTGGCCCCGCCCACCCAAAAATTCCACAAGTTGGTTCGGCCCATGCGATTGTCGGTTGCCTTTGCTCTCGCCTCGCGTCTCGTGCTCTCGCCTCGCGTCTCGTACTCTTGCGTCTCTCGCCGTGGTTGTGTTGCCGTGTTGGTTTTTGTTGCTTCTGCTTGCCGCTTGGTCCAGCTCCGGCGTTTGTGACTCTGTGGCGACTAGAAGCAAAGAGTCTCGCTGCTGGTGCCTACTCCGAGCTCCGGTGTCCGTGACTCGTGGCGACTAGAAGCAAAGAGTGTCACGCTCGGTGCCCGATATACTTCTAGTTCTTCATCGATACTTTTTGTTCTTTTTGCATGCGTGAACTCTCGCTCCACCTCCACAATCCGGACCTCCAAGTTTGGTTAGTTAACTCTTCATAAATCCTGATTAATTTCGTTTTTAGAGTTTGATTCGTAGCGGTAAGATCAATTCCCGTCATTACTGAGACAGTCATATTTTGAAGGTAATATATCTTTAGATCCGTTGATCCGATCGGATTGATTCTTATTGTGTTAATTTTGAAATTGCATCTCGTTTCTACAGTTAAAATTTCACAACAATCCAACGGTAGGATCTTTAGGAATTACTATTTTGGTGAACGTGAGTCAATCTGTTTTTATTTGGTCTGGCGTTTGATTCAGTAAAATTGTGAAGAAAATAACTTTAGATCCGTAGATCCGATCGAGCTGATTTTTGTTGTGTTAGCTTGAAAATTGATTCTAGTTTCAGTAGTTAAAATTTCACATCGATCTAATGGTGAGATCATCAGAAATTACTGTTTTAGTGGATGTAGGTTAATCTGTTTTTGTCGAATCCGAATCAGTTAATTGGGGTGTTTCAAAAATTTGATTTTAGCTTCCGTGCAATCATTCACCCCCCTCTGATTGCTAGTTTAATACATATATCGATTCTACATATTGTATTGCAGAATTGTTGAAACATGAAGAGGGATGGAGATATTGCATCTCTTTTCGAAAACATGCAAAGAAAGAAGATTGCTTCTCCATCGCCTCCTTCCCCAATTGTGGCGTAAGATGTTAAGTAAGACACCTTATTAATATATCATGATGTACTTTTGGTAAATTCTATACTTGTATTGTATATTGACATGTTAGATTTACGCTATTTAAAAAATTTATGCCAAGTTGGACCACCCATACCCAAAATCCTGGATACGCCACTGGCATTGGGCGATAGAAATATATCACCAAAAGGCGACAGAGATCAATCTTAATTTTATTTGGCGACAGATAGGTTACATCAACGTTGAGTCAGATTATTCTACGATTTTGCCATCTTGTTGTCTAATCATATGGCGATAGAGGTATATTTTTATAATTTTTTTATTTGAGATATATTTTTGCAAATTGAATAAAAAATGTATTATTAAAAAAAATCGGAAAGGATATATGTGTGCAGTACTGCAGCCATGTTATCCAACTCAACGGGTCAAGCGGCCGTACAGGATCGAGCGTGCTGCTGCACATCTTCACTCTATGCAGTGTATATGTGCGTTTTTTATTAAATAATTCTTTTTAAAATATTTTATAAATAACATAACTTTATTTCTAATTCAAACTTTCTTTTAGTCACGCCACCGTCCATAATATGACAAGACAACACGGCCATATCAATCACCATTACATGATAGTGTTGTTTGGCCATACCACTACTAATAGTACGGTGAGAATTACTATTTAGCTAAACTTATCTTATGTTGGTGTGCCAAAAAGGTCATATTTTGAAAATAAAATTAGCGAGGAATTGGTAATAAAAATAATTTAAAACCGAGTTAAATAATTAAAAATTATATATATACTATGTGTTTTCTTTTAAAAAAAATATATTGTAAACAAGTTCTGGCTTCATTGACACTTGTGCCTGTATTAGTCCAAGCCAGTGATTTAAATAGCCACTATAGCGCTGCGGTAGCTATGCTATAATTTTTCAGATATAAAACGCTACGTGATTGAATAAAATTCTGTGTACACAGCTACAGCTGCTATATTGACCACTATTTCTGTTATTTTTGTAGCCACGATAGTTCCGCTATACTACATGTGTTAATTCTTTTTATATTTCTAAACATTAATTGTGCTTTGTTCATGATCTTTTTCTTTTATCATATTAATTTTGTTATACTTAAATTGAATTAGCCATGTGCCCGTGCGTTGCAACGGAAACTCAATTTACGATAAAAAGTTTATTTACAAAGAATACTAAAAGTGACAAAGGTAGGTAATTAAAGAGCGGTGGCAAAGGTGGGTAATTAAAGAGCAGTGATAAATGTGGGTAATTAAAGAGCAGTAGCAAAGGTGGGTAATTTTGATGAAGTGACGCGGAAAGAAACTCTTGCTTTATATAGTAAAGATTAATTTGGCTCCTATAAATAATAAATATTAGTTAAATTCCAAATATATATGTCAGGGATAAATCTATGACCCACAAAGTTTCTACTGAAGTGTACTCATATTTATATAGAGGTGGATGAAGTATTTAAACCGTGTTTCTAGACCCTAGAGAGCTATCTTTAACCATCCTGTCAGATTTTATTCTTCTTCCTTTTTTAGACGCCATCTGGTTCTAAATTTTGCAGGTCCATTTTACTAAAGGTCTATATAGGGGGAGAAAGTACCATTGTTTGAAATCTGCGTAATTGAAAGAGAAAGATTGAAAAGTTTTTGAGCTTATTCATAACCGTCAGTTGGCAGCGGGGTCCGGAGTCCCCTACATTTCGCCCAAAATTCACAGTACTCCTCTACAAATAAAGGTAAAATCTGATCAGTCATCACTCATCGGTGATGTCACAGCTGTAACATTCTCCACTCACCGAGCCTCCACACACTCCGGCTTTGCGCTGCGTGGAGCACTACCAGCTTCCCGTCTTTCTCCATCGGGTCTCCAGCTAAATCCGCAGCACGGGGCACTGGCTACTTAGGAGTATCTCCAGCAAGGACCTCTAAAACAGGTCTTTATTTTGGATTTAGGGACTCCTCTTATTTTTTGGAGCCTTATTTTCAGAGCACAAGTCCAGCAACATCCTCTAAATCTCAGCCCCTATTTTACTTTTTCTCCTATTTTGACATATCCGCTATGTATAATTTTTATTTGACACCACTAAAATTCAATCAAAAATATTTGTAATACATAAAACATAAGCATATTAACATTTACAATTTAAAAACATGATATTTAAAATTTAAATTTAAAATTTTCAAAACATGATAAATAGATAAATAGAAACTCCGAACAATGAATCAAACTACGAAACGCTGTTGGTACTCCTCCCTCAGGTAGATTGGAATCACCGAATTGCTTAATCATTCACCATGTATCTATCATTTAATCTCACCCTATGAAAAATTTCTTCTGAAATAGGCACAACAAATAAAAGCAAGAGAGCATCAGCATCAGCAGCAGATGCAAATGCAACAGTTGTAACTCATCTAGTAAAGACACGCTCAGCTGCAGCGAACTAATGCAAGCCATCCTTCACTTAACTTTCTATTTTAAGGTTTAGGGGCAGATTTAGGGGCTCCGTGGGAATTAGGGCTGAGGAGGTAAATTTAGGGGCCTCCTAATTTTAGGGGTTGGATTAGGGGCCCTGCTGGATCTGTATTTTTTACTAAAGTCCCTATTTTAAGGTTTAGGGGCTGGTTTAGGGGCTATGCTGGAGATGCTCTAATATCGCCGCGCCGTCGACGACCTCCTCGGGACTTGACAGCGGCGCTCGCAATGCAATCGCGCCAGCCATGCGCTCGAGGAGCACAACATTGCTGTTAGATATAATCTTGATATTAGCTAAGAGATAAGATTTTATTTTGTTTATTGAGTTTCAGTTTTAGAAAGTTCAAACTCTACTAGTTTTGATTGAGTCTGTTGGGATCAGAAGTTCAGATTATTATCTAAGTTAGAATATAATCTTTAGTATAAAGAGTAATGAAAAAAATAAAAAAGACCATAAGAGGCATTGCGGTAAAAATGTAAAAGAGATCAGAATGAAGACATATCAGAACTTCTCTCGGGCGTACGTGAAGCAGTGGCGGAGCCAGAAAGTTCTAAAGAGGGGAGTTTAAAAAAGAGATATCCAAAATTAACTACTATGACTATCGACATATTGTAAAATAGAGGAAGATGCCGAGACGCGGAAGACGAACTGACGCCCTGCGCGATTTGATTTGAAGACGAACCAACCTGCTTGCCTCTATGCTACGTGGAAGAACTGACCTGCGTGACTATCTCTGTGCTACGCGTATGGGCCATAGGCTAATACCATCGCGGAGGGGATCTTTTGCTGAGCGCCTGGCTGGGTGGGCTACAGCCCCACCCAACCCCATGGGTAGCTCCGCCTCTGACGCGAAGCCACCCTGCCGAACGCTGCATGCATGCAGGCTTGCTGTCTTGTCTAGTGCAAGCATGGCATCATATTGCTGGAGAACATGATTGCGAGTAGGACCGTCGGTGAGGAGGGAGCATGAAATATCCCAAAAATCTCAAAATGGATTTATCTGATTTATTTGGATTTTTTCTGAATTTTTTTGGATTTTATTTCGATTTATTTCAGATTTTATTGCAACTTTCTGTTTATGAAAAATCCTCCAAAAGCCCGCCTTTCCCCTTTTGGAATTCCGCTTCCTCTCTCAAATTTTCGGGTCGTTGGCCTTTGGCCCATTCCTTTCCGCGCCTGGCCTCGCCCAGCCTCCTAGCCAAGGCTTAGCCGGCTGGCCTTGGGCCCCTCCGTGCCTCGCCTCAGCCGGCCCGGCCCACGTCGCCAGCGTTGTCGTCTTCCTCCGTCCCGTCACCATTACTCACCACGCCGCCCTGTGCTACAGTACTCAAGCACCACGTCGCCCATCCCATCACCTCTGCACCCCGTCAAGTCAGTGCTTGACACTACTCCGTCTTGCTGCGCGCGCCAGTCAACTCCCTGCCTCGCCTCGAGCTCTCCTCTCTCCACTCCGGGTCGCCGTTGCCATGATGCCAAGCCTCATCGTTTTCTGCATGGTTCTAACTATAAATAGCTCACCCCGCGGCTCTTTTACCTCGTCCTGAACTCACCTAGTCGAGCTCTACCCTTTCCGCTACTTCTTCCGCCGTTCGAGCCGCCGATTCGCCATTTCGTGAGTCGTCTTCCCCGGCTCTGGTTTCTTCCCCGCCCGTGCCGCCGCCTTTCCCCTTCTGTCTCTCTATCGCCTCGGTCCCACCAGTTAGCTCCCTCTTCGCCTCACTGCCAAAAGGGCCCTGCCTGTTAGCCTCTGCACACTCGGGCCCGCCTGTCAGCCGGCCGTGTGACCGCTCGGGTCGGCCGGTTTGGCCATGGGCCGGATGACGCGCCACGTGGGCTTTGCCCGCGCCCATGGGCCATACGCGTGAAGCGCCGTGTGTGCCGACATTGCAGGCCACATAGTAACAGGCCGGTTATTGTGCGGCACAAATTTAATTTTCGGGTTTTTGATTTGATTTTTGGATTTAAAATTTATTTTAAAATCTAAAAATTGATTAAAAATTCAAAAAATTCCCAAAACTCCCAGAAAAAATCCAAAAATACCCAAAAATACATATTCTTGATCAGTCCGAGCCGTTGAGTCCAAAAATGATCTCCGGTCTGCCAAACCAAGTCCCGAAATTTCTCAAAAATGCCCCTGAACCCTATGTCGGCCTTTTTCTCGCTGATTTCATTTGTCGTATTTCTTTCTTTAATTGTTTTATTCGTTTATTTACTTGTTGCGTTTTTCTCGCGCTTGTTTCGACGTTGAAGCAACCCTTGGAGCCGTACATGGAGCAGGAGGTGTACGGGACCGGACACGACATCGTTCCCTACTCTTTAGGTGAACCTTCGACTCCGTAAGGCAAGCCACACTCCTTGAACATGTTAGACCTTGTTCTATTATAGTAATATGTATATTTTCCTGTACCACATTACTTTCTAGTATTTTGGAAAGCTACAAAAGTGGTAAATTAGAATGACATGGTTAGCTATACCCGAATGTTAAACTTGTTGCTATGCCTTAATTCCTTTTAACCCTAGGCTATAAAATATTAAACCATCGTAGATTAGCAGTTAACATAATTTTCACCATTAGTTAAATTGCTTAAGATCTCCGAGAGTTGGCTCGGATGATTTTCAAAAATTGCTACGGTTAGGGGGACAGCGTTGGGCGGACCGCGGAAGGTAGATGCTGGCCCAACCCCCAACCGATGACAAGCCAGGATGTGGTGTGGTGGTTGGTACAGTGGGTATCGATGGTTGTGGTATGCCTTTTGGTTGTGTCTTTGGCATTTAAGAACCGATGTCTTGGGCAAATTAAATAACTTCAGTTCCCACTCAACCACGAGTTGGGCCGGTCAGCGTTGTTGACCTATTCCAACATAGCTTAGTACATTGTACTCCCCTTTGGAATACCTATTGGAGGTAGCTACCATTCAGGTAGGTGAATGAATCGCGAAGTGATCGTGGTGGGATGGGAATGGAGTGGCCATTGCCGGTCCTCGCAATAGTAGGTATCCACAGTATGACCAGATCACGTCTCCCGCTTTGGCTAGTGGGTCCAGGAGACTGTGGATCCTCGTAACCTACTGGATAGGAGCTACAGAAGGGAAGTGCAACAAAAGGCTATGATCATCTCGGTCCGGCCGCGTGCATAAAAGTTGCACATTGATCCGGTGGCATTAACGGCCGAAGATGTCTTGTGGGTAAAGCTGAGCACCTCTACAGAGTGATATCAATGGTATTCGAATACGCCGTGCTTCCGGTTAATGAAACTGAGTTAATCTAGGGTGATTCCTGTAACTGCGCCCCTGTTGCATTCATAAATAGAACTTGTTGTAAATATGAACTTTGCAAATAACCCCCCAAGTTATTTATTGTTTTATGGTTTGTGTTTCAAATGTAAAATAAAACTAAGGTTTACAACTTGCATCTACAATACTCAAAACCAGTGCCAACCCTTGTTTATCCCTGCATGTAATATTTAGAATTTTCGTGTGGTTTGTTGAGTACAGTTGAGTACTCACCCTTGCCTCCTACCCCCCCCCTCTAGATTTCAATGAGGTTGGCGACTACCAGGAGATCGTAGGTGACAAAGAAGTTTGGTTTTGAAGGCCTTGATCTATATGCTCAAGTCTTTCCTGTGGGCTTCTGTAATGTATTTAGTGCGAATCGCACTCTTTTGTAAAACCTTGGCCTTTAAGCCCTTAATTTATCTATCAGGTATTCACATTTGCTCTTATATCAGGTAATGTACACTTGGTTACATACAGCTAAAATCCTGGGTAGCTGTGAAGGTATTTATACGCACCCCCTGAGAAGGGCGGTCTGTTACAAGTGGTATCAGAGCCTGACTTGACCAGTAGATCATGACCTTAAGGTGGCTTAGGAATCTCTTCTAAAAATATTATTTAAAACTTAAGCAAAATGGATTACAAAAGTTTATAAGCATATTTGGTGCCTTCTCCATCTCTCGCTCTTTTTCTGACTCATCTACTATTCGCTTCCTTAAAAATTGTTTTAATGTTTCCCTCACTCAACTAACTTCAAAATTTTCGTGTCAACAGATGGGGATCAGGATCCACCCCTACCCCGACGTCCTTGGTGGATGGGCGGATCGGCTTTGGAGGATGATGCAATTTCTTGGAGTAGGTCCAGAGGGCTGCCCAGTGATCCGCTCCAATGAGCACTTCCACGGGGCGGTTCAATGCCAATGGAGGTCATGGCTGGACTTGCAGCGGATGCCCATTCATCTGGATGAGCCTCGGAGGTTTGGGGGCCATCGACATGTCGAGCGGGATGCGGTTCAGGACGCTGCTAGGAGGGCAGCAAGATATCTACGCCGCTGCTACCAGCGCGAATTCGACGATAGCCCCTTTTCGTGGGTCCCGCAGGATGGTGAGCAACCCAATGAAGTCAGAGTCCTTGTCCCTGATGACAGCCCCGACCCACGCATGAAGGATGCATCAAGATTCTTGCTAGAGTAGGAGGTCAGCTACACTCGTGCGCTCAGGGAGCGCGATGAGATGCATCAGTAGCTACATGCAGCCTAGAGCAAGATTAAGGAATTAAGGGATGAGGTCGAGCAGCTTCAGCAACAACTTGAACCAATGGAAGTGGAGTCCGATGGCGAAGCTCACTCTGAAGTGGTAAACTAGGCTCTGCCAGAGGATGAGGAGGAGGACCCAGAGATGCGCATCATGTATGGCCCCAACGGCGAGGAGATTCCACTGGTTTAGGTCGCTAGAGCTAGGCTATACCCCCTATTATGATAGGTCTTTTGGTATTGTAACATGGGTCGTGCCGGACCTTAAACGGTATGGTGTACGAATCCATAAGTATGAATGATAAACTATGCTTCCTATCTTCTACTACTTTGTTTTGTGCTAAGTATTCAATTACTCCTATCTAACTCAAGAAACTCCCTCACTTCGTCTGAAACCCTCACCTATTCATTCTGCTCTCATCCCAAGACTCTAATTCTTACTTATCTTCTGTGTTCCCCAAAACCTGTTGTAGAACCGAGCAAGGATTAGCAAAATGGTGGGAGTCGGCTCGCATCAACACCTAAGTGAGGAGGCAGAATCAGCGGGGAACCCGACCAGCTTAGCACAAGTACTCTCAATGATGGAGAGAAATAGGTATCAAGCGGAAAGACATCAAACACAATTAATGGAAAGGATGTTGGACCAACTCACGGCAAGACAACAAGGTTACCCCCAAGGTGGGTTCTATCATCAAGAAGGAAATGTAGGAGGATCAAGGTGGTCCGACTTTCAGAAGACCAGGCTCCCGGTCTTTTCAAGTTCCACCAAACCACTAGCTGTAGATGACTGGGTTCGAGATATCCAGAGAAAACTCGACACAGTACAATGCACAGAAAGGGAACGAGTGTTGTACTCATCCCATCAATTGCAAGGTCAGGCTGCAGCATGGTGGATAAATTACCAGGCTAGGAGAAATGGACAAGACATAATTTGGCAGGAATTTGAAGAAGCCTTCCGGAAGGCCCACATCCCTGCAGGCCTGATGGCGTCAAAAAGAAGAGAATTTATGGCTTTACGCCAAGGTGGAAGGACAGTCCTAGAGTATTATCACCAATTTAACCAGCTATCTTGGTATGCTCCGGGAGAAGTGGACACAGAAGCTAAGAAGATGGAGAGGTTCTTCAAGGGCCTAGAGAAGAACCTAAAATTCCATATTGCAGCACTAGACTTCAAGGATTTGTCAACAATGGTAGACAAGTTGATGATTACAGAGGAGACCCGGAACGATCTAGAAGATACTCGGAAAAGGAAGGTCCAGCAACTCAGGATGTAGAACTCGAGACCATTTGGAAGAAGGATGCCAAACCCCAACCCCGAATTCCCTGCAAAAAGGCAAGCCATAAACCGACCACGGCCAGTCCCCGCCACTGCTCAGCCCGCCGCTGTGAGATGCTTCAAATGCAACGGGAATCATTATGCCAATGATTGCCCTCAGAAGCCCACTGGTTGCTTCCACTGCGGGCAAGCAGGACACTTTCGGCAACATTGCCCGAAGAAGAACCTACCAAGCGAAGTAGCCAGGGCGCAAGCTTCAAATTCCACGACATCAAGTAGACAAATAGTACCTTATCAACCGCCAAGGCAACCACAAGGACTATTACAAGGAAGGGGACAGATCATGACGGAACAGACCACAAGTAACAGAGGTCAAAGAAATCCTAGAAATTTCCAGGGAAGAATCAACCACATGTCAGCCGAGGAAGCGGCAAAGGCCACCAACGTCATTATCAGTAAGTTTCAAATCCAGTCCTAGCTAGCTTTGATTCTTTTTGACCCTGGTGCAACCCATTCCTTCGTTTCGTTGGCTTTCATTTGCAAGAATGGTTTTCCCCATCTTCCTTTGCCTGACCCTTATGTTTTCCAAACACCTAGAAGTCGGTTAACGACTCGTTTCAGGTGTGAGGATATGGAATTGATCATTCAGGGGATTAGATTTAGAGCCAATTTGCTGATGATAGAAATGGAAGGTTTAGACATTATCCTAGGGATGAATTGGTTATCCCGACATAAGGCAAGATTGGATTGTGAAAGGAAAATAATAACAATAGAGAACGAGAAAGGACAGAAAGTGACAATCCAAACAGATCCAAAGTATGCAAAGAGCAATAAAGGAAGTGTCAACGCCCTTACCTTAGAGTTGTCCACAGTACCGATTGTTCGGGAATATCCCCATGTGTTTCTAGAAGAATTGCCAAGAAAACCCCTGGACAGGAATATAGAGTTGGCCATAGAATTAGTCCCTAGGACTAAACCCATTACCAAGTGTCAATATCAAATGGCACCTATGGAACTGAAGGAACTGAGAAAACAACTAGACGAGCTACTAGAAAAGGAATTTATCAGACCTAGTGTGTCACCTTGGGCATGCCCAGTGTTATTCGTCAAAAAGAAGGATGGAAGTACGAGAGTTTGTGTTGATTACAGAGCATTGAATGCTATGACCATCGAGAACAAGTACCCTTTGCCTCGGATCGATGATCTATTTGACTAACTAAGAGGCGCTAAAGTCTTCTCAAAAATAGACTTAAGAACATGATACCACCAATTAAAAGTCAGAGAACAAGACCGAGAAAAGACAACATTCACCACCAAATATGGACTATTTAAATTCACAGTGGTCCCATTTGGACTCACCAATGCCCCAACATACTTCATGAACCTGATGAACCAAGTATGCATGGACTATCTGGACAAATTCATCATGCATAGATGATATACTAATATACTCAAAAGACGAGACAGAACACCAGGAGAACTTACGCTTAATTCTGGAACGACTTGGAGAACATTAGCTATATGCCAAAGTTTTCTAAGTGTGATTTCTGGTAAGCGAGATTTCATTTCTAGGACACATCATCACTAAGGATGGAGTAAAAGTGGCCTAGAAAAGGTAAAGGCAGGTATGGAGTAGAAGCAACCCACCTCCGTAATAGAAGTCAGAAGCTTTCTGGGATTAGCTGGGTATTACAGACGGTTCATTGAAGGGTTTTCCAAAATATCAAAGCCATTAACTCAGCTACTCAAAAAGGATAATCCCTTCAAGTGGACTGAAAAGTGTGAAGAAGGTTTCCAGGAATTAAAAACAAAGTTAACAACAACCCTGATCCTCGTACTCCCCAAGCCAGACAAGGAGTTTCAAATCTACTGCGATCATCAAAACGAGGATTAGGTTGTGTATTGATGCAGAATGGAAAGGTCATTGCATATGCCTCTTAGCAATTAAGACCACATGAGGAAAATTACCTGACGCGTGACTTGGAATTAGCATCGGTGGTACATGCATTAAAAATATGGAGACATTACCTGTTGGGAAACCCGTGTGAAGTATTCTCAAATCACAAAAGCCTAAAGTATGTGTTCACCCAACCAAATCTGAATATTCGACAGAGAAGGTGGTTTGAATTGATTAATGACTATGACTTACATATCCAGTACCATCTAGGAAAAGCCAACGTGGTAGCTGATGCCTTGAGCAGAAAAGAATGCCACCACATAAGCCAAGCAGCAGATATTCCCCCATAGCTACAGTCAGAGATAGAACGTTTTAACCTACAAATAGTGTCAGAAGGATTCATACATTCCATTGAAATCAAACTGAATCTTTTGGACCAGATTATGTCAGCTCAACAGAAGGATGAGGAAATCCAACAATATAGGAAGGGAATGGTAGATACCAACCCCTTAGAATTCTCGGAAGATGAACAAGGCATATTACGGTTCCTTAACCGTATATGTATTCTTAATGATAAGGATGTAAGAGGATTGATTTTGACAGAATCTCACTCATCCCAACTCTCTATGCACCCCAGAAGTACAAAGATGTACCAAGATTTGCGAAAAGAATACTGGTGAAAGGGTATGAAAAAGGAAATAGCAGAGCATGTCCTATGTTGTGATGTGTGTCGAAAGATTAAGATTGACCATCAAAAGACTGCTGGTTTACTACAGCCACTTCCATTTCCAGACTGGAGATGGGACGAGATTGGAATGGATTTCATCACGGGGATGCCTAAGACTCAGCAGGGATTTGATGCTATTTGGGTGATAATTGACAGATTGACCAAAGTAGCCTACTTCATACCAATCAAGCAGACTTTTAGTAGGGATAAGTTGGCAGAACTATACCTAACACAAATAGTAAGACTGCATGGGATTCCTAAAAAGATTGTGTTAGACCGAGGAACTCAGTTCACATCCAAATTCTAGGAAAGTCTACATGAAGCAATGGGAACGGACTTGACATTTAGTACAGCCTACCACCCGCAGACTGATGGACAAAAAGAAAGAGTCAATCAGATACTGGAAGATATGTTGAGGGCATGTGCCTTAACCTATGGGGCCTCTTGGGCCACCTGCCTACCATTCGCAGAATTTTCTTACAATAACAGTTATCAGGCTAGTTTGGGAATGTCACCCTTTGAAGCCCTTTATGGCAGGAAGTGCAGAAGCCCTCTAAATTGGATAGAGGTAAGAGAAAGACAACTCTTTGGGACACAACTTGTTCACGATACAGAAGCCCATGTGAGAATAATTAGAGAAAATCTAAAGACTACCCAAGAGCGACAAAAGAGTTACGCAGACAACCGACGCAAGGATATCAGTTACCAAGTTGGATACTTTGTCTATTTGAAAGTGACACCATTCAAGCCTATGCATAGATTTCAAATCAAAGGGAAATTGGCACCTAGATATGTGGGACCCAATCAGATCATAAGCAGAATCGAAGAAGTGGCCTACAAGTTACAACTAAGCCGAGAATTGTCACGAGTGCATAATGTGTTCCACGTGTCCCAGTTAAGGAAATGCCTCCGACGTCCTACAGACTAAGTGCCGTTAGAAGGTATTGACCTGCAAAATGACTTGACTTATCAGGAGGAGCCAGCCCGGATCGTGAAACAATTGAGAGGGAACTCAAGAGCAAGAATATCAGAATATGCCGAGTACTGTGGAAGAATCACACATTGGAGGAAACCACCTGGAAAAAAGAATCGGAACAGCAGCATTTTCCCAACCTCTTTCCCTAGGAGGAGTAAATCTCAGGGACGAGATTTATTTTAAGTGGGGTAGGTTGAAATATCCCAAAAATCTCAAAATGGATTTATCTAATTTATTTGGATTTTTCCTGAATTTTTCTAGATTTTATTTCAATTTATTTCGGATTTTATTGCAACTTTCTATTTTTGGAAAATCCTCCAAAAGCCCGCCTTTCCATTTTTGGAATTCCGCTTCCTCTCCCAAATTTTTGGGTCGTTGGCCTCTGGCCCATTATTTCCCATGCCTGGCCTGGCCCGGCCTCCCTGCGCCCACGCCCAGCTGCGCCTAGCCTTGGGCCGCTCCGCGCCTCGCCTTAGCCAGCCCGGCCCACGTCGCCAGCGTTGTCTTCTTCCTCTGTCCTGTCACCATTTCTCGCCTCGCCGCCCGTGCTACAGTACTCAAGCACCGTGACACCCATCCCATCGCCTCTGCTCCATCATGCCGCACACACCAGTCAACTCCTTGCCTCGCCTTGAGCTCTCCTCTCTCCACTCCGGGTCGCCATTGCCATGATGCCAAGCCTCGTCGTTTTCTGCACGGTTCTGACTATAAATAGCTCACCCCGCGGCTCTTTTACCTCGTCCCGAACTCACCCAGTCGAGCTCTACCCTTTCTGCTACTTCTTTCGCCGTCCGAGCCGCCGATTCGCCTTTTCGCGAGTTGTCTTCCCCGCTCGCGCCACCGCCTTTCCCCTTCTATCTCTCTGTCTCCTCAGTCCCACCAGTCAGCTCCCTCTTTGCCTCACCGCCAAAAGGGCCCCACTCGTCAGCCTCCGCACTCCTCGGGCCCGCCTGTCAGCCTGCCGTGTGACCGCTCGAGTCGGCCAGTTTGGCCGTGGGCCGGATGAAGCGCCACGTGGGCTTCGCCCGCGCCCATGGGCCGAACGTGTGACACGTCGTGGGTCGACGTCGTCGAGTCAAGACAAGAATAAAGCCGATTCATCAGGCGGCACAAATTTAATTTTCGGGTTTTTGATTTGATTTTCAGATTTAAAATTTATTTTAAAATCTGAAAATTGATTAAAAATTCCCAAGAATCCCAGAAAATTCCAAAAATCTAAAAATGCGCAAAAATACATATTTTTGACCAGTTCGAGCCACTGAGTCCAAAAATGATCTCCAGTCTGCCAAACCAAGTCCCAAAATTTCCCAAAAATGCCCCTGAACCCTATGTCGGCCTTTGTCTCGCTGATTTCGTTTGCCGTATTTCTTTCTTTAATTGTTTCATTCGTTTATTTACTTGTTGCATTTTTCTCACGCTAGATCTGACGTTGGAGCAACCCTTGGAGCCGTACTTGGAGTAGAAGGCGTATAGGACTAGACACGACACCGACCCCTACTCTTTAGGCGAACCTTCGACTCTGCAAGGCAAGCCACACTCCTTGAACATGTTGGACCCAGTTCCATTATAGTAATATGTATATTTTCCTGTACCGCATTATTTTCTAGTATTTTGAAAAGCTACAAAAGTGGTAAATTAGAATGACATGGTTAGCTATACCCGAATGTTAAACCTGTTGCTATGCCTTAATTCCTTTTAACCTTAGGCTATAAAATATTGAACCATTGTAGATTAGCTGTTAACATAATTTTCACCATTAGTTAAATTGCTTAAGATCTCCGAGAGTTGGGTTGGGTGATTTTCAAAAATTGCTACGGTTAGGAGGACAGCGTTGGGCGGACCGCGGAAGGTGGATGCTGGCCCAACCCCCAACCGATGCCAAGCCAAGATGTGGTGTGGTGGTTGGTATAGTGGGTACCGATGGTTGTGGTATGTCTTTTGGCTGTGTCTTTAGTATTTAAGGACTGATGTCTTGGGCAAAATAAATAACTTTAGTTCCCGCTCAACCATGAGTTGGGCTGGTCAGCGTTGTTGACCTGTTCCAACATAACTCGATACATTGTACTGCCCTTTGGAATACCTATAGGAGGTAGCTACCATTCAGGTAGGTGAATGGATCGCGAAACAATCGCAACAGCAGGTATCCACAGTATGACCAGATCACGTCTTCTGCTTTGGCCAGTGGGTCCTGGAGGCTGTGAATCCTCGTAACCTACTGGATATGAGCTAAATAAGGGAAGTGCATCAAAAGGTTATGATCATCTCGGTCCAGCCACGTGCATAAAAGTTGCACATTGATCCGGTGGCTTTAACGGCCAAAGATGTCTTGTGGGTAAAGCTGAGCTCCTCTGCAGAGTGATATCAATGGTATTCGAATACGCCGTGCTTCTGATAAATGAAGCCGAGTTAATCAAGGGTGATTACTATAATTGTGCCCCTGTAGCATTCATAAATAGAACTTGTCGTAAATGTGAACTTTGTAAATAACCCCCATGTTTTTTTCTGTTTTATGGATTGTGTTTCAAATGTAAAATAAAACTAAGGTTTACAACTTGCATCTACAATACTCAAAACCAGTGCCAACCCTTGTTTATCCCTGCATGTAATATTCAGAATTTCTGTGTGGTTTGTTGAGTACAGTTGAGTACTCACCCTTGCCTCCTACCCCCCTCTAGATTTCAATGAAGCTAGCGACTACCAGGAGATCGTAGGTGATGAAGGAGTTTGGTTTTGAAGGCCTTGATTTATATGCTTAAGTCTTTCCTATGGGCTTTCGTAATGTATTTAGTGCGAATCGCACTCTTTTGTAAAACCTTGGCCTTTAGGCCCTTAATTTATCTATCAAGTATTCGCATTTGCTCTTATATCAGGCAATGTACACTTGGTTACCTACAGGTAAAATCCTGGGTAGCTGCGAAGGTATTTATACGCACCCCCTGAAAAGGGCGGTCCGTTACAGAGCGGCTAGTCATGTAGTGCCGGCTCGCACAGCCGGCGCAAGGGCATGATAGGAGGTCCTCTTTCCTACTCTCACCTGGAGCTTCTTGATCATGTATTTGATCCTTGATTCGATCTCAACAACTGCAAAAATTCTATGCTTTTCTTCGTGTTCATGTGCGTATATTTATGATCCAGGATTAAAACTAACAATTGATATCAGAGTCTGAGTTCTAGATCCGTGTATGCCCAAGATCATATTGTACTTTCCAGGAAGTAGTGTCACTGGTGATAAGGAAACAATGGCTGTATTGGTGAAGGAGAGTTCTGCCATCTCGCTGTATTATCTGATGCTAATGAAGAGCAATTATGCAGTATATGCAATCAAGATAAAGGTGTATATGAGGGCTCAAGGACTGTGGGACACGATCGTAGGCGGCAACGTCGATGTGCACAAAGATCAGATGGCCTTGATGGCCATCTATGGAGGTATCCCGAAGGAAAGCACTTCCTACTAACCAAAAAGGAGACAAACAAAGCTGCATGGGAGGTATTGAAGATGATGCATCTTGTCGCCATCATGTTAAGAGGCAAAGGTATAGACCCTCAAAGCTGAGTTTTAGGGGTTGCGCATGTCAAAGTCGAAGTCGGTCGGCAACTTCAACATCCAGTTGATGACAATCATCAACAAAATCAAAAGGCTTGGCAACAAGATGAAGGAGTGCTATATGGTAAGAAAATTCCATCATACAGTCCCTCAAAGGCTCTAGCAAATCGTCTCCATCATTGAGCATTTCGGTGACCTCAAGGTGATGATAATTAAGGAGGTGATCGGTCACTTGAAGGCACACGAGGAACAGATTAGGGGATCCAACGATGGTGAAGAAGAGCACCTACTCCTGATGCACGCCGAGTGGGAGGCTCGATTGTCGAGGCACGATGGCAAGGACTCCTTTAGTGGCTCTATCGATGATAGTGGTCTAGGCCGCAAGAATAAAAAATTCGATAAAGCAAAAGTGGGTTGCTATAATTGTAATAATTATGGGCACTTCACTTCAAAGTACCGCAAGCTAAAGGAGGCGAAAAAGTGCTCCCTGCCAAAACTCAAAGTGACGATGAACCGATGCTTCTTTGACGCCATGTCAAGTATGATTGTTGAGTTTGGGATGATAAGAAGGTGTGTTCACCGTCCTAAGCTGAGTACGTGAAAGTTGAGTCCAAGATATTTGTAGGATCAAGGATAACCAACTAGAGGGGGGTGAATAGGAGGTTTTTAAAAATCTTCGGCTCTAATTGCAATAAATAAATTATCCAAGCAAGAATTACATTTTTGACAATTAAAGTCTAAATTCTCTAGGTTTCACTAAGTGCATTGACAACCTAAGTCTAGTTAAGAATACAATCCAAAGAACAAGATCAAAATACTAAAATTGCTAGGAATATAAATTGCACAATTGAATTATGAATTCAAACCACCAGAGAGAATGGCACAATGTTTATCCCGTGGTCTCGGAGATATGCCGGTCTCCTCTAATCCATATTGAGGTAGCTTGATCAACTTCAATCTGGCTCCTTTTCACTATTGAGCCTCCCTCGATCACTTTGGTAGCTCTTCCCCACTCCGGGTAGGCAAACTCCAGCCTTCACAACCAACTGTGCTTTCTCACAAGCTTCATAACCGTCTAGGAGGCAACAACCTCCAAGAGAATAGAGTAATGACACTTGTTTGAATGTGAATTAAGTGTCTAAATGGCTCAACACTAAATGCAACACTTGGATACTCCCAACTCACCCAAAATGAGAATTTAATGCATAAAGAGCAAAGGAGACTTGCTAGAGCTCAAGAAATATTCAATGATTATTCAAGAGAAATCTAGGATGTAGGTGTGGCTGTATTTATAACCCCCACTCACTGTTCCAACCGTTAGGGGAAAGATCATGAAAAATCAGAAAATCTGGTACTACCAGCGTACAAAACACGATAGTACCGCCTTTGCCCCAACGGTCAATTTTGAGCAATAAATGCGGTAAGAAAGAGCTGTTGAAAAAGGTCCAATACTACTGTAACATCCCAAAAATTTGCCCCTAATATTTGTTTTACCATCATTTGTGCATTCTGTGATTTCTCTGAATTTATTGGATTTATCTGGAATCTATTTGAATTTATTTTCAATTAAGTAGTTTGACCTTTCGAGAAAAACTAATTATTTATAGATAAAATTTATATAAAGTTTTACTAAAAATATTTTATTTGAGTCTAAAATGTCTCAAAATATTTATGAGAATTTTCGTGGATTTTTCCTGATATTTTTATTACTTAAAATAAATCAAACTATTTTCTAGAATTATTTTAATTGGAAAATCTGAGAAAACTCGCTATGAATAGTCTAGGCCAAGCCTGTATGCTGTGCGCGCCAAGCCCAGTTCAGGTGGCCCAATCATTTCGCGTCAAGAGGCCCAAGGCCCGTCTTCTAGAAGCCGTCGCTATAGCCATTTGATCCCAATCCAACGGCCTATACCTATGAGAAACCCTAATCTTGCCAGCCGTTGGATCTTCATCGAGCACGTTGGATCGATTGCCACAGTAAATGGCATTATCTAATTGTACCCGTCAGATCGTCATCCGACGGCTAATAGTGTTAAGAAACCCTAGGCAATCTCCTCCGACGGATTCCGAGTCCGGTTTGGATTGCTTCACATCACTAGAGATCGCGGCCGTTCATCAGAAGCATGGATGATGGGGAAGAGTCCTAGTCTGAGCCGCCGCCGATGTCCAGGCTTTGCACATTTCCATCGCCTTGTGGACCTTGGCATCCGTGTAGGGCTCGAATCCTGACGCTATAAATACTGTGTGCTAGCTCGAGGTTCCCAATTGAGCACCGCATCTTTTGGTCCAAGAATCACCGCCAGAGCCGCTCGAGAGCGCGTCCAGGAGCTCACCGTAGTTGCGGGTGTGCCGCCGTTCGGTTCTCTCGCTATTGTGCCGCTATTGAGTTATTTTTCACTGCGCTGGTGCCGGATCAGTGGACACCGCTTCGACACGCATCAGATCCATGAGGTTGCATCACCGTTTGGTTGCTAAAACACCGTGCGGGTGGTCTTCTTCCTTGTCTCCAGTGAAGCTTCGTCGTTTCACGCCGTTGAGCTCCATCGCATGGTCTCAACCGTCCAATTCGCCAAGACCCGTTGGATCTTCGACGCATGGACCGCTCCTGTTCCGTCGCAACCCAGGTGCAGATCTGGCCATTCGATCTCATCTAATGGTCTGGATCACACCGTCGGTGCAGCCAATCAGAAGCAGCCGTGTGGCGGTATGGGCATTGAAGAGTTGTGGACTGAGTCCACGGTAGACCGATGCAGGTCCATGAACCGAGTCTATGAGCCAATAACACGTGTCAACCTTTGATTGGTTTGGCTCGGTGCTGACATCACGCTGAAGCAATAAAATGGATTTTCCTTATAAAAATAATTCGGTATATTATTTTATTTTCAATTTTCTATTTTTTATGAATTTTGAATCTTCCGTGAGCTCGTTCTCCCTCATACGAACTCTGATTGATGTGATTCAAATTTCTAAAAATTTGTAAAATTGAGATCTATCTATTGGTGAATTTTATTTGATTTTTAGAGTTTGTTTTCTCTCTATTTTGGTATTTATTTACTTTTCTCTTTCGTTTTGCGTAGACGTTAAACTGTGCGACGCATTTGAGGAAGATTCATCAAGTCGAGACTAAGGTCCAGAGAAGGAATAAGGATTTTTCTAACGAAAGTTGTTCTTTGATCATGTCGAACCCATGTTTACAAAATCGCTATATTGTTTTACCATATTGCATGCTATTTCACATATACAATTATTTTCAATCTAAATTGGGACCTAGCTATCATACCAAGTTGATCTATACCCTATCTTATCATTTGTATGCCATGATCTATTGTCACCCTAGATTGGTTTACTATAGTTGATTGATATTAAAGTCAACATGGGATGGTTAGATCGTATTAGCTTGCTTAGCCATACCACGTCATCACATGTACTTGAATCATCGATAAATAATCTTGACTAATGGAATATTGAACAATGTTATGAACTTGTGTGTCATGTGTGGTCACACGATGAGATTGATTTGTTGTGGCAATGGATGTCACGCAATGATATTGAATTGTTGATGGCACGTGGTGCTTGCTAATCAACTGGGGTGGTTATGATTTAGATTGGGGCAAGTGGCAAGGGGCAGTATACTAAGGTGGGCTGATGGGCAGAGGGTATGTGGAAGTCTTGCCTCAATCACCCTAAGGACTTAACCTTGCAAGCTTTGACCTGAGTCAATCATGCAACCACATGTCTGAAATGGGACGAACTTAACTGATTAATTTGCAATGTCTTAGTTTTGGTACTATCAGTGGTGGTGAGGTTCACCCATTTTAATGAACCTAGATGGCGCAAGAGGGGGGCCCTGTTGTGGTAACCAGTCCCTTCAGTGTTGAAATCTTAGCGAGTGGTACTGAGTTAAGACAACATTGTAAAGGCTTTGTCATGATTTCTCTGCTGGCATACCAAAGGAAGTGTGCTAATGGCCAGGTACAAAGAGATTATCATGTCGTGTGGGTAAAGTGCATAATCTCTGCAGAGTGCACAATCTATTCGAATAGCCGTGCTCACAGTATTGAACAATGCTCGGGAATTACAGTTAAGGGTTAGACTTTTGCCAAATAAAACTTGGGATGGATGGCAGGTTGTCATTGGAGGTTGAATCTTAACTTAGAACTAAAAATTTGGTTTGCTTGAGAAACACTAAATCTATCTCTTACTGTTATTTGTTTTACTGTCTTTTCAATCTATCGGTGTTTCGTATAACCGGCAATGAATTTGTAAGTATAGGGGGTTGCGCGTCCCCTCTCCTCAAATGGTCTGACCAAAGAAGTTCCGGATTTATACTGGTTCGGGCTGAATGTCCCTACTTCCAGTTTGTGGTGGCGTTTTGAATTGCCCTGAGCTCGGGGAGCAAATAGAGGTTACAAACGGAGGCTAAGGACAAGCCCTTAGCACTCGCTCGGGAAGAAGAAATCGGGAGGGCTTTCCTAAGCCTGGCGCTGACCCGGATCGGAGAACCCTGAGCGATCTAAAGGGTGGTGCCGGTGAGCGAACTCACGTGGGTGCGTGTGAAGGAAAGAAAATCTATCCCCTTCCTCCAAGGGCCCTGCCTCCCTTTATATAGGCCGAGGGGGCAGGTTACACGAGGATTTGAAGAAAAGGTAGGGGAATGCTACGTCTGGTCATCCTAATCTTCGGTCATGCTGACGGGCAGGCTCTTCGTCCGGGCGACCTGGTCTTCGGTCATGATGACTGACAGGCTCCAGCACATCCCATACGGGGTGGGTAGACACAACGGGCGGCGCCCTTTTCGGAGGGCGCACACCTGCCCTCTGAGCGCTTGTCAGATGCTGACATCTTGAAAAGACGGGTGCTTTAGCTGAGGCCGCCCTCTGGTTGCCTTGGGAAGGAACCATCCGCCCCAATGTTACCGTTACGTCCGTGTAACGGTGACCCTTCGGTGTAGATGGCGACGTGGAGAGCTCGGGGCCAAGGCTTGGGACGCTGGTCGGGTCTGGTCTGAACTCAGAGTGGTACTTGATGCGGGGTCGGGTCGGAGTAGGTGCCTGTGGAGGTATCGGCCCTGGGTCGGTCGGGGCCGACGGGAGCGTCCGATCCGAGGTTCGGCCGGAGTAATCAAGGCGGGTGACCCTTTGGGGTCTAGGGAGGCCCTTGATGAGGATGTGGTCCAGTGTGGCCCATTTGGTATCACATTCAATCTTGGCGATGACCCCCTTTCAGTGAGGGACGAGGGCCATGTTGGTTTCACCTTCGTGGTTCTCACATTGTTGTCGGCCGGACTCGAGGCTAGATAACTCGGAGAAATACGATCTTGAAATAGATGTATACTTTGCTGTGGGGTACCCCTGGTATGGGTATTCGTCACAATCTATTTATTCTATTTGTTCATAAATGCTACTTTGTTGCAAAACAACCATGTTAGCCATTCCTTTGGAGTAAGTCTTGCATATAGATATGTTAGAATTGCATTTTGTGCACAACTTGTTGAGTACTTAAAGTACTCACTGTTGCCAACACCAACATCACCAGTTGAGGAGTCTATACCAATGCTGGAGAAAGGAGTACCAAGAAGGGATGAATGTTTAGGGTGCGAGCATTGTCAGTTGCCTGTGGTATACTGAGGGGTTATCTCTACGTCTTCATTCCTGTGCAGTTCAATTTGTTGTTCAGCCTTGCGAGGCAAAGTCACGTAAGTTGACCATAAGGTCATGCAACTGGTAATATTCAATATATGCTGTCTTTTATCTTATTACCGCTGTGTATGATTATCATATTTATTGATGTAGAGTCTGTGTGCACTAGAGTGATCCTGGACTGGTGCAGTATACACAGAGGGTCCGGAGTTGCATATTCAGGTCCCAACAACTACTAGCACACAAAGTGTGGTAGTACTGACTTTTGAAATCAGATCGGCTTAGGGAATACCCGTTCTGTAAAAAGACTACCGGTAAACAATGTGCAGTACACCAAGATCTAGTAGTACCGATTTTTCAACAACGGTAATACCGGCTACAGAGAAAGACTTGAAATGAGTGGTTTTGATAAAAAATGTATCGCATCAAAATGTGGTACTACCACATTGGCGATAGTAGAATCTTTAACACAACTGTACTGCCAACACAAAGAGTTCAAGAAGGAACTCAGAAGTGCATCTCTAGAAAAAGAGTACCGTAGTGTATATTGCGGTACTACCGGCCATGCGATAGTACCAGGATTATACTTGCGGTACTACTGAGTTTGCTGGAAAAAACAAGATTGACTTTGAAGCACCACATCCAAATGCAACTAGGAGATGAATTGTAAATGAAATGAGCCATTTGACAATCAAATTAAAGCTACTAGGCATTACTCCCCCTTGGTAGTACAACATCTGTCCTAGTAATCCGATCTTTTTACTTCTAACTCCGAGATCAGTATAAACTAAATAAAATGTCCTTAATAGAGACTACCTTGTCCTTGATCTTTTTGTTCCTTTCAATAGAATTCTTTTCTTACAAGATTTTCAATCTTTTCAATGTGTCCATACAAAGACCAACCTATTCTCACAAACTCAAGAGATTAGTCCTATAACACGATTATCATTAATTAGCAAAACTCAAATAAAATTAGGGGCCTAGATGCTTCAATCTTCCCCTTTTGGTAATTGATGACAATCTTAACAAGTATAATATAAGGAATTATTTTGTAGTACACATTTAGTTCAAGACAAAAAAATGTATACTCAAGGATTTAATCTAAATAGTATTTTACTTCATTTTAGTTTTAGTGGGAGGATACTAAGTAAAATGCTATCCAAGCAAACATATATAGTTGGAAGCACCCCCTAAACATATGCATGGAGATAATAAGTGGAATTCATGCACATTTGAGTAATTTTCGAAATTTTGGCAGTGTTTCCTCTATATATGTGATCCGAGGAAGCATGATAGATATTGACAAAACAATATACATGCTCAACAACTATAGTAAGCAATAATCATGAAATAAGCGATTAAACATTTAAATATCCATCACATTCAAACATCCAAACCAAAAGCAGTGAGTTCACAAAGCTTTCACCAACGCACCAAAGATAAAAATGACATATATTATATATCATATAGCTAATCCATACAATGCTTCTTGTGCTTCTCCCCTTTTAGCATCAAGTACCAAAAAGAGTCTTCAGAGGGTCTTCATGCGTCTCCCTTTTAGGAGATTCATGAGAGGATGAAGGTGGATGGGAAGGAGGAGTCGAGGCACGAGGACAAACTTGACAAGAGTTGGTGGTTGGAGCAAGGGAGGAGCTGATGTCATCCAAGCACTGAGAGAAGGATGCATTGAAGGCATCGACACTGCTCCTGACATCCTGTACCATCTGTTGAGTCTAAGCTTGATACTCGTCGACTCTGGCGAAGTGACTCTCCATCTGGGCATGCTTAAGGTCAAGTCTAACAAATAAGTCCATTCGAAGGCTCGCAAGACTCTCAAGCATTGTTGCATCATATGTAGGAGCAAGAGCCTGCTGCTACTATGCAAACTGACCAAGGACCTAAGGAGGTGCCTCTCAGGGCATGTACAGCTTGTGAACATAAGGCAGAGAGCCACTATACCCAGTCATCCTCCAGATGAGGGCCATGGTATAGGGAGCAAAATAGATCCTCTTACCACGATCCATGGAAGAAGAGTCTATCTCCTTAAGCATGAAGTCCACCACATCAAATTGTTTCCTCTACATAATCTTGCTTATGAAGTTCCAAGTGTATCCTCTGATGCCTCGAAGTTTCCACTCTTTGGGTGAATAGTGACTCCAACTATCTTGTTGATTAGCTGAGGTTGAGGAGACTAGTCAGCTTCCCTGGCTTTCTCACTCTGGCAGCTGGATCATAAAAAGTGAACTACTGTGTTAGACTAAGAGTTCTATCATCATGGATCTTAGGATAGCCACTATGAAAGGTGCCTAGAGAAAACTCAAATCACTCTTAGTGGCTATGGTGATATCAGAGCCGATCATCAATGTGATTTGATTCATATCTTCTGAGATGTGGACGGTGACGTAGAACCGCCTGATGATATCCTCATGCTAATCACTCCTCCAACTCAGAGACTCTAAGAGACCAACCCCCTAAAATAACTTAGGCACACCAATAAAGAGAGGTAGTTTGCATATGTGATCCCAGTTGACCTATTTCTGATCTGTAAAATCCTTTTCTTTGTAGATCTCATAATACACCTTTTGTTGAAACTTGGTGTAAAATCTATCTTCTGTAGCACTCGTTGACTTTGTATACTCATCTTGGTCCCTAAGAGCAAAGTATTCATCACCTTTAATTTGTCGTAGATCACTCCAAACCCCAATTCATATGGTTGAGCTTCTTCCTTACTTTCATTCTGCTCCCCACTCTCTTTCTCAACAGCCACCTCTTCTTCCTCCTCTTGGTCTGATTCAGACTCCAACACAGGGCTCTTGCCCTTGCCTGCACATGACCCTCCACTAAGAGTCTTCTGAACTATCCTCATAGCCTCTCTGTCCCTCATGGCCAAGGTGGCGGAGTCATCATTGTCATTGCTTGTGGGAGCCCCTCTGTTCTTTGCGAACTTTCAAACAGTTCCACCCCCACGAGGAGCCTTTGAGATGTTTCTGGTTCTCAGCATTTTGACAGAACCACAAGGAGTGGTAAACAAGGACAAATGAGCAAAGGATTTATCATACTAAAATTTAATGACAATGTTGTGACTGCAATTGTGTAATTTTGGGCTTCCTCTGGAAACTCAGTAGTACCGCTCAAAACAAGCCGATAGTTCCGAGGTCTCGTACTACCATTAAAGAGTCAGTAGTACCAACCACTAGAACTACCGATGTGAAAAATGCAGTAATTCCGAATCTTTTGCACCGAAAAACCCAAATTGAGTATAATGCATATAAAGGCTAGATTGTTTCGAGATTTATGTTTGCTAGACTTGCATGAACCCCAATCTATCCTTTCTATCATTTACTCACAATGGAAATCAATTTTTGAGTCACATTTAATGAAACCCTAATATGTGAAAGAGATGACCTAGAGAACACAAAAATAAAGGAAAAGAGGGCCAAGAGGTCACCTTTTGGAGGAGAAAAGCTGAGGGAAGAGATTGAACCCGGGATCAACCGAAGATTGTGGAAGACTTTGGGGATTTGAGGGTATGAGGTGCACGGGGGAGAGAGAGAGATGGAATGAGAATAGAAAAGAAAGGAGAGCCGATAGTGCCAAAATGGGGAAAGATGAAGGGATTAGAGAGAAACAACTTGGAACCACACCCACCTGATAGATGAGGTACTACCACTAATATTAAGTCGATAGTGCTGACATCCAGAGCTACCAACAAAAAAGACCACCAGTACTACTAACTTTAACTGATAAGGCCAGAGACAACAGACAACAAGATCTCAAAAAGACATGAAATCATTTAGGAGACATAAAGAACAATTTGATTTAGTGGTTTGAGTCAAAAATACCTCTTTGAAATCTAGAAATGTCAAGATTCTAGTTTTGAGCGAAATGACTAAAAAAGTGCACTAATTGGGTCAATATAGACTTGTTTTTGAGTTTTGAGGAAATTTAAAATAAAACTTTATCCAAAGCATTTTGATGTTATTACAACATAAGATGAGTTTATTTAGATAAGTATATCTAGGAGAAAAATTTTACATATTTATATGATGGAACTGAAAGTTTTGGAAGCGAAAGTTTATTTATCTTTAAAATAGAACAATATCAACTAGCTTTGACCTACTATGGTCTAGAGTCTCCTTTTTGAAAATTATTTGAATTTATTTGATGTTTTCATGTTTTAGAGATGTAGTACACATACAAATGGTATAATACTCTCCCTTAATGTATAGCTCATCAAAATGACTAGAAAAATTAAATAAAGGCCAATAACACCAAATAGGAAAATCAATCATGGTGCAAATATTTAAGCCACATTTGAGATGTCTATGACATTTAATTTGTTCCTCAATTTGCAAAAGCTGCTTTCATCTAAGGGCTTGGTAAGGATATCCGCTAGTTGATCTTCGGTTTTAATGTGACTAATCACAGTATCCCTTTTACTCATATGATCTATTAGGAAATGATGACGGATATCTATATGTTTGGTTCTTGAATGTTGGACCAGGTTATTGGCTATCTTAACCGCATTTTCATTATCACATAAGAGAGGCATATTTTTAAAGTTTATTCTGTAATCCATCAAAATTTGCCTTATCCACAATAATTGAGTGCAACAACTACCGGTGGATATATATTTGGCTTCAACGGTGGATGTGGCTATGGAATTTTGTTTCTTAGAAAACCACAAAACAAAGGATCTACATAGGAATTGATAACTTTCTGAGGTGCTTTTTCTATCCACTTTGTAACCCGTGTAATCCGAATCCGAATATCCAATTAAGTCAAATTTAGCACCCTTAGGATATCGTAAACCTATATTTGAGATCCTTTTAACGGTCACTAAATGGCAGTCTTTAGGAGAAGTTTGAAAATATGCACACATGGAAACACTAAACATGATATCAGGCCTAGATGCGATAAGATAAAGCAAACTATCAATCATAAAATGGTAAAGCTTTAAATTTACTAGTTTACCTCCCTCATTGAGATCAAGATGCCCATTGGATGCCATAGGAGTCTTGATGGGCTTTGCATCTTTTATGCCAAACTTCTTGAGTAGATCCTTCATGTACTTGGTTTGGCTTACGAACGTCTCATTCTTGAGTTGTTTGATTTGAAGTCCAAGAAAGAAGCCCAACTCCCCCATCATAGACATCTCAAACTCCCTAGACATCATATCACCAAATTCACAATACTTGTCTCATCTTGCTTGTTTCGAACACCCTTTTTGTGCCGACGACATTGTGATCCTTGGGTCTTTTGACTAGTGTCCATACATCATTTCTGGTAAAGTTGTTGAGTTCTTCATTCAAGGAATTCACCCAATCCGGATTATCTAAAGCCTCATCTACCTGAGAGGGTTCAAAGGAAGACACAAAAAAGTAATATCCACAAAAATAAAGCGACACGAGATCGAGTTAATCACTCTTACCAACTTCACCCAATATTTCATCCACGTCTATCGGTTGAGCTTGGCTTAGCGTTGTGGAAGTAGATGGTTCGATATGAGTGGACGAAGGTTGATCTTCTTTGTCCTCTTTCGATTTGATGTCTCCAAGCGTTATGTTCTTTATTGCTTGTCTCAAACATTCATTACCTACATCATCTAAATTTTTTTGCTCTTCATGAGAGCTGTTAGTTTCATCAAACTCAACATCACATATCTCTTCAACTAAACCCTTGGTTTGGTTGAAGACATGATAAGATTTGTTATTTGAAGAATATCCAAGTAAGAAATTAACATCACAACGACTTTAAAATTTTGAAAGTTAAACTCCCTTTTTCAAAATATAACATTTGCAACAAAAAAATAAAAAATAAGAGATGTTCGGTCTCCTTCCAATGAGAAGCTCATAGGAAGTCATTTTCAAAAGATATGTAAATAAAGCTGATTTGTTGCATGACAAGCAGTATTTATGGCTTCCTGAAAGCATCTTGGCCCCTACTCCGTTAAGGTATTGATAATTAATGACAATCAAGATTAAAGGACTAACGATTTCTATTGTAAGAACACTGAAAGCAGGTTGGTCCAAACTTCGAAGACTAGAGAAGCGTCAAGAGGATGAAAGAGAAGAGTAAGCATCAAATGTGCAAGCAAATAAGGTATAAAAAGCTTCAGGGTATTATTTTTCTTAGCCGTTTTGCCGATCTTGGTGTTGAAGAAAAGATCGGGTTGTTAGGTTAGATGTTGTACTATAAAGGGGGACTTGATTAGTTGCTTGAACTCTAAAAGTGCATCCAATATGGCTCAAATTCGAATTAGTCTAGTTATGCATTCAAATTATGTTTTAAAATCATGTCGTCTCTATGTCTGCGGCACTACCGGGGGTTAGAGCGGTAGTCGGCACTACCGCACTTACAATAGCGGTAGTTATTTAAGAGAGAGCATGATCCTTTGAAGATTTTCGGTCTGCATTACCGAAAGCACAAAGTGGTACTACCGGGTCTTATGGCAGTACTTGCCACATAATAGCGGTAGTTATTTGGCAGGAGTCATGTCCTGCCAAATACATCATGGCCGGCACTACCGGGGGCTAAGTTGGCACTACCGCACCGACAATGGTGGTAGCTTTTTAACAGAGAAGCTGTTTTGCCGACGTAAGCGTGCGGCACTACCAGCCTCCATAGCGGTAGTGCCAGGCATGGAGGGAATTTTGAGAAAACGGCTATGTGTCATTGCATTTAATGCTTAAACTAGCCGTTAGCACCGTGGGCGGCACTACCGGCCCCTAAAGGGCAGTAGTGCTAGGCTTGGCAATTTTTCCTGGTTAAATTACTATAATGGCTAGTTTAGGTGTGGAGGGGTTATAAATACCCCCTCACCTGTATTGAGGGCTCGTTGGTGACTCCATTGAATTCATTTATAGACCAAGCAAGTCTCTCCTCTCAAAAGCACATTCAATTCTTGATTTTTGAGTTTAGAAAGGAAATTCGAGTGTAGTGAATTTGTTGAGCCATCTTGGAAGCACTCAAGGGTCTCAAGCCAACATCAAGTTTATTACTCTTAGAGGTTGCCGCCTCCTAGACAGCTTAAAGGTAAGTGGTGTCGGTGATCTTCACAAAGAAGCTTGTGTGAAGGCCCGATTGTTGTGAAGGCAAGGAGCTCGCCTACCCGGAGTGGGGAAGAGCTACCACGAGTGATCAAGAAAGGCTCAAGCGGTTGGAGCCGGCTTGAAGGGTTTCAAGTCACCTCAACATGGATTAAGGGAGATCGGCAAATCTCCGAGACCACGGGATAAAAATTCTTGTCTCCTTCTTCTTGTGTTATACATATATTTTTCTTGTGTTAAATTCTTGTTCCTAACGAATTTAGTCATATTAGAAATTAGTGTTGTCTTATGCTCATACTTGTCTAGCTTATCAATCGTATGATCACTAGAAGAATTAATTGCAAAAATTGAATTTGTTGTCAATTTTTGTTTAGAATATAGACAAAGTAAAATTAGGTTTAAAATTTTAGAAACCTCCTATTCACCCCCCCTCTAGTCGGTTGTTCTTGATCCTACAGTTCCACCCAAAAGCTATCTAGAGTACCATATTCATCATGCATAGTTCTTGTCATTTCAATTAATGTTCGTTTTTTTCCATTCTGCCACTCCATCTTGCTCCGGAGTGTAGGTAGTAGAAAGCTCATGTTTTATTCCATGTTCATCACAATAATCTTCGATTCTTATATTAGTGAACTCAGAACCATTATCACTATAATTTTTAAAATCAAATTTATTTTGAGCCCTTTTTGCAAAGCTTTTGAAAATACCAGAGGCTTTGAATTTGTCATCTAAGAAGAAGACCAAATATATCTTGAGTAATCATCTACAATGACTAAATTATAAGAATTGTCCTCGATGCTCTTATAGGTTGTTAGGCCAAATAAATCCATATGTAGGAGATCAAATGGTTTAGATGTGGATACTCTTGGAAATATGAGAACTAGCCACTTGCTTACCGGCTTGGCAAGCACTACAAAGTTTAGTTTTCTCAAACTTCACATCTTTCAAGCCTACAACTTGATCATTTTTTAAAAGCTTTTTAAGTTGAATCATCTCTACATGAGCTAGTTTTCTATGACATAACTAACCCAAAGAGGTTTCCACAATTAAACAAGTTTGAAGATATGACCCATTCGAGGTGATGTCAACTAAATGTAAATTTCCAAATCTAAAATCTTTAAATACAAAAGAATTATCATTTTCTTTAGAAATTGAAACACCACCTTTAGAAAAAGTACAAGTAAGACTAAGATCACAAATTTGAGCAACAGATAGCAAATTAAAACTTAATGTTTCAAATAATAAGACATTTGAAATGGAAAGTCATTTGAGATAGCGATTTTACCCAATCCTAAAACCTTTCCCCTGCTATTGTCGCCAAAGGTGATCTTGTTGTGTTGGCCACTCCCCACTTCAAATGTGGTGAACAATTTTCGACTCTGGTCATATGTTTAATGCATCCACTATCCAACACCCAATACCGTCCATCAATTTTGTAGTTTACCTACAAAAGAAGATCAAAATTTTTTAGGTACCTAAATTTGTTTGGATCCTTGGAGGTTATTAACCAAGGTTTTAGGCACCCAAATGACATCTTTCTATGACCGAGTATAGGAGTGCCAACAAATTTAGCAATAATCTTACCATTATTATTTTTCCTAAGAGCATAGCAAGAATCATAGATATTATTCTTATGAGCCTTACTTAATGGAAAATCATTTGCTATGTGCCCCATGTCATGGCACTTATAGCAAAACTTTCCATTAGATTTAACAAACCTATAAGCTTTGTTGCTCATTTTCTAACCCTTCTGGGTACGAATCTAAGGGCTTCTTTGTTGTAGGAGCATCTTTGATTGTTGAAAATTTTATCAAGGGTCTCTTTACCCTTGGAACACCGATCTAAGCTCTTACTTAGCTTGCTCACTTTCTCCTTATGCTCATTATTTTTAATAATTAAATTTTCATGAATGGAAATAGAGTTAGAGCATGAACTAGAAGGTATGTTAATGAGATCATCACATGATGTAGATTTGCTAGTTTTTGATATACAACAAGATTCATTTTCTAAACTAGGCGTATCATCGATAATATTGCAACTAATGACTATATCATTTTGAGGTTTTCAATACTCCTTGAGAAGGAGAGTCTCATGAGCTTCCTTTAGCTCCCCATAAGAGTCTTTGAGAGAGATACTCTTTTCTCAAAGCCTTATGTTTAGACTTATCTTTGCCGAAGTATTCATTCAAATCCTCAAGTATGTCCATAATTCATCATATGTTGGTTTGTCATCATCATTAGATTTTACCTTATACTTTCCTTTTGCCATGAGACAAAGAGGAGTGACGAATGCCGAAGAAACCTTTTTGATGGTGACGCCGGCAAGACCCTTCTTCTTGAAAGGAGTATCTTCTTCAGAGGATTGGAATCTAAATATTCTTCTTTGAAATCTCACTCTCCAATGTGGGCCTCGCCTTTTCCATCTTTGTGAAACTTGTTCTTGTCATCCTTATTTTTGGGGCAATAAGAGGCGATATGCCCCTTCTCATCACACTCATAGCACTGGTTATTTGCACATCGGTTGGCGCTAGAGTGTTGTCCCTTCTTGAATTTATGAGGGACGCTTGAGTTTGAGTGCCTCTTCATGAATCTCCTCATTCTTTTTACGAGGAGGGCCATCTCCTCAGTGTCATCGTGTTTGGAGTCTTCAAATGGCTCATCGCTTGACTTCGCCTTCGCCTTGAAGGTGATGTTTTTCTTCTTCGAATAGCTTTGCTCCAAAAGCTCTTCCTTGTCCTTCTTGTAAAGCTCATTTGTGATGAGGTTTCCAAGAAGTCCGGTGGGCATCACCCTTGGCAACTCTATAAGTTGAGAAACAATATCACTAAAGTCTCATACTTATCCAGAAGTGCTCTAAGCATCTTACAAACAATATCAAAATCTGTTAGTGATGCCCCAAGGCCTTTGAGCTTGTTAACTATGTTATTTAGCCTTGTGTACATCTCGATGATGTTTTCATGGGGTAACATAACGAAACTCTCATATTTTATCTGAAGCATATACAATTTAGCTTCTTTGACCGAGAATGTTCCCTCATAGATTTCCGAGAGGGTAGTTCAGATCTCATGAGCAGTTTCAAGGCTGCTCACTTGATTGAACTCATCCAAGTTCAAAGCACCATAGAGAACATTTATTGCTTGAGCATTGAGATGAGAATGTCACTCTTCTTTTTCAATTGTGAGTGAAATAAATAATTATGCGTATATCCCATAGCGAAACACTCATCTACAATCATCTATATGCTCAGGCTCATGGCCTTGGAATAAATAATTATGCGTATATTCCAATATATATAATTTGTGCCATCAAAGAACAGTGCTTTGCCGATGGACACCTGTCAGGACTCGAATTTACCAATCTGGACCCTCTGTGTTTACCGCATTAGTCTCAGATCATGCCAATGCACACAGCTTAACATTGGTATGATTATAACAAAGTGTATGATATTATGACCAACTTACATTATTGTCAGAACCCAAATATACAAATCCGGACCCTCTGTGTATTCCGCATTAATCCAGGATCATGCTACTGCACACAGGCTTAACATAAATGATAACTCGTTGCATAGCTAAGCACACTACTTGTGTTCTGACTACCCATATTAGCACTATAGCTACCAACTAAAATGAAACCATTCTAGGGTGACAAATGAAATACGACATACAATATGGCAAGGTTGATGTAATTCAAAGTAGACAATTAACTATTCCCAACATATTTGAAACAAGCCATAATTGATTAACATGCAATACTTTGAAACAATATAATATTTAAAGCGTGGGTTCAACATGATCAAAGCTCTGAATCCTACTCTAAACCTTGTTCGGGTGGTGGATCCTCGATGTCAAACTCACTAGGCAACTCGACGTCTACATGTAACAAAAGAGAAAATAATAAATACCAAAAATAGAGAGAAATATCAACTCTCAAAATTAAATAAAATTCTTCATTAAATAGAGCTTGATTTTAAAAAATTTTAGCAACTGGAATCACCTCAATCGGAGTTCGTATGAGAAAGATATAGCAATTCAAAGTTTGAAATAAAAGATAAATCAGAAAATTGGAAAAACCGAATTAACTGAATTATTTTTATACTAAGAAATAGCATTTATGACGTCAGCACAGAAATGATTTTTGGCTGAAATATTTTCTGAAGAAAAATTGAATTATGACATCACGCTGACGTTAGCTGACACGCGGCACAGCCAGATGCTAACACGTGTCGCAACCACAATACAACATGCATCACCAGCGTATGGACTCGGTCCATGGCCAAAGCTGGTCCACCGTGGACCGATGACACTATGCCCATGCATCGGCTAATGCAAACCATGGCGTCGGTGGTAACACTTGGCCCACTCACAATGCAACATGCGGAGGCATGCTACTGGCGTAGTGCACGGCGAGATCACGCCCGTCCAATTCAAAACGGACGATCAATATCAGCACATGGCGTGATGCGGTGACTTACTGCGGTGCTGACATGTGGCTAGATCTCGGCCTTCCAGGTCCGATCCAATGACTTAGCTATGCAGATGACACGACGCAATATAGGACGCAGAGCACAGATCTGACTGTTGAGATGGCATGACAGTTCGGGAACCCAGAAGACACGCAGCATGACATGATTTGGAATTGCACCGGTGTGATCTCGTTCATCTGTTCCAAATTAGATAGTCGAGGATGGCGGTGCAGAAAGGGGACATGCGGTAGAACCCTGGCTGTCCATCTAAGATCTGACGGCCAAAAACCTAACCAAAAAAGATAATATGTGTTGCAAACTATACCGCACAATCTAAATCGGACAGCGGTGCAAGCTTGCGAACGCGGTGATGTCACAGCAGTGCGAAACGGCGAGGTTCTTACCGGCGCTAAGGACATTGACCAGGGTGATGGCATTTGAGGGTGATTCCAGCGATGTTTCCTCCTCAGTTCGACGTGGCTTGATGAGGGCAACACTTTGTTGGCCTTAGTGACGGTGGAAATCGACCAACAATGATGGAACGAAGCAAAAACCACAATGGAACTGGTTTTGAACTTTGATGAGCTCACGTGGCTGAACGGCGGTGACTTGGCAGGTGGGATTGGGTCAGCGGGTGCAACAAGAGGTGGGGAACATGATGGCGGTAGCGGCGAATTAAATAGGCGGCTCGGGAAAGCATGCAATAGTGGGATTCTGTTTTTGAGGATCACAGGAGTTTGGCAATGTGGCAGATTCAGACGAGCCGATGTGACATGATCATAGTCGTGCATGTGGGTCCAATCGAGTGATCAACAGTGAAGGATTGAGATGGCGATCAGTGGGTGGTGAATGATCCTAATTAAAATTTTCTCCACTCAAAATAATTCAAAAAAAGCCCTCAAACAAATTAAACAAAAGAAGCAATTTAGAAGGATGTTTTTCCCTGTGAGGCTGGTATGACCAGAGAGGGTGCGATATGATCGAAGAGGATGCTGTATGACCCGGCTCAAGAACAATAGAGAAAATAATCATGTATACCAAAAGCAAAAATGATTCAACTTTTGATTGGATGATCAAAAACACATGAAACTTAGAAGATGTGATCCTAAAGATATTAGGAACTCATTCCAACCTCCAATCACAAGGATTGACATGAAACTTCTAATCTTTTTCACTTTTATAGAAGAATACACCAAGTTTGAGCAAAATTCAAAAACTTGATCCAATACTTGCTTGTGGATTTTTGATGATTAAGGTGATCTTAGATGACTTCCCACACATAACAACAAGTACGAACACAAGTTCTAAACCTCGGAAACATGATCAACGAGAATGATTCATTCAAGATCTCAAAACCCGGTTTCTTACAAGGAAGTTGCTTGGAGTTGCTTTGATGATTGGGATATGATCTAAAGAAGATTCATCCTTCAATCACCATCCTTGGCACAAGAACCAAACGCATGTAGAAGGAGGAGAGGCAAATCCAAATTGCAAGAATTTAAATGCAGAATTTAAGATATAGTGTAAATGTGTAAAATAAACTAAGCATTGAAGGAAAATGATTTCATTTCTGGAAGGGAGGTTTACAAAGCCTCACAACAAAGTGGGAAAAAGCTCAAAGGAGTACAAAAACCTCTAAAACCTTCAAGAGAGGAAGGCTACTCCTACCCCTCTATTTACTATTCTTGGCCCATCTACCATCCTTGGATGAGTCCGTCGACCCTAGAGCACACCATCAAGGGTTAGGATTGACCCAATCACACAGCCATGCAAAGGCTAACCCAAAACCCACACACATAATAGATTTTCTTGTATGGTTTTCAAAGTAGACTAATTAGACCCGCTATCTTGTCAACTAGATCGTGATTTCATGGCCCTCATTGATCCAAGCAGTGTCTAGCTAGCATCTCATCCGTTCCTTGTCTTCTTGACTTGCACGTACTCTGTCTTCGATCATCTTCTAGCGATTCTCGACCGTTTGAATCTCCGACGCTCCTCGCCTAGTCCAGGTCATCCTCCACCTCACCATGACCTAGCACCGTCGTCCTGCAACCATCAAAGACAGAGAATGATCTTGGTCATACACAATACATTCCAAGTTCATCCCAAGTGCAATAAGAAGCAATCTTGTGAATGCAAGGTGTCAAGTCTAATGCGCACATATAGAGTCAATTTTGCTTAATTTTTATTTTAGCACATTGATTTATAAGCAAGTGAAGGACTCAAGTATAGATCAAACAAGTTTTACCAAAGTTGCTATAGGGACACTAGAGAACTCCAAAATTTCATAAATCATAGCAAATACACCTAGAGAAGAAACTCACTAAGTAAAAGCAACATGTTTCATCTAGTTTTCCTCTTAAAGCTCATTTTTCAAGTTTTAGCAAGTTTAGCATGATAAATGAACTTAGACATATCTAAGTTAGTAATTGTTGTCATATGATGTAGCACGGTGTATAGCATGTTAAAATAGATCATTTGCATAATAAACAAAGCTGATAAAACAGAGAATAAAGTCTATATTCAATAGATTAAGTAGATTCTCAAACTCCCCCTCAACACTTGAATCAATTTTAAGCGCAAATTTGGTTCAAGTTGGGTTATTAGCAAAATTAAGCTCAAGAAAGGCCCAAATGAACTCAACAAAACCAGAAACACAGAACGAAGAGGAGAGGAACTGCTAACTAGGTGACTATAGAGCACGGAAAAGATAGTAGAGAACACTAAGGCTTAGACTCACTCTCATCTTCCCCAATGACTGACACAGGGAAGTTACCTCTAGATCCCAAGCTAAAGAGTGCACATAGACCCTGTCTACCTACGGGGCACAACACCTGCTAGACTTATAGGACTATGAGAGAACTCAATCTAGAGAGAAGAGAGAACAGCTAATTAAGTATGATAGTAACCTAAAGCACAAGATTAGAGGTCCATGCAATGCATGGACCTCTCATCTAAGTGAAGTGAACTCATAACTCCAAAAAATAAACCCCATAAGCACATAGACAAAACAAAAGAAAGGAAAGGCTGGAAGAAAATATATGATACATAATATATAGACCAGCACCCCCACATAATAGGCCGTAAGGGCACACAACTCCAAGCTCACTCCTCAGGGCACCAAACCTAGAGCTATTCAAAGGCTTGGTAAATATGTCAGCTATCTGATGGTCACTTTCAACAAACTAAAGCACTATGTCTCCCTTGTCCACATGGTCTCTAAGAAGTGATATCTAACATCAATGTGTTTGGTCCTGGAGTGTTGCACTAGGTTCTTAGCAATACTATAGCAGAAGTGTTATCATAGAAAAGTGGAACACTCTCTACCTCTACCCTGATGTCCTGCAAGGTCGATCTCATCTAGAGCACTTGGCTATAGCAACTAGCTCCAGCAACATACTCGGCCTCAGCGGTAGACTATGCAACTCTGGACTGCTTCCTAGATGACCAGGAAATAAGGGAAGTGCCAATGAATTGGTAAGTGCCAAAAGTGCTCTTCCTATCTATCCTACAGCCAGCAAAGTCTGCATCGAAATAGGCACTAAGGGATAGACAAGATGAGGAGGAGAATCAGATACCATAATCACTGGTAGCTTAAAGGAACCTGAAGATGTGCTCACCGCTTGGCGGTGAGAGACATGAGGAGAAGCCTAAAATCAAACACACATACACATAACAAAGTGTATGTTCGGCCTTGAGGAAGTGAAGTACAAGAGGGAGCCAATCATGCTCCAGAACTCATTCTGATCAGCAGGCTCACTATCCTCGTTGTGCTCGAGGACAGTAGTGGTGTCCATAGGAGTTATCATAGGCTTCCTATCAGACATATCAAATCACCTCAAGAGTGTACTTATCTTAGTGCAAGAAAGTACCCTCCCGAGTCTACTTGATTTGAAAGCCAAGGAAGTAGCCCAACTCACCCATGATACTCATCTCAAACTCTGTACTAATCACTTCTGAAAACTGAGACACAAGAGAATGCGAAGAGCCACCAAAGGTGATATCGTCCACGTAAATCTGGACGAGGAGGAAATGAGAATTTGTGTCTGATGAACATAGTCTTGTTTTCTATACCCATTTTGAAACCATGACTGAGAAGATAGAACTTAAGCCTCTCATACCATGCTCTTGGGGCCTGCTTAAGTCCATACAGAGCTTTGGAAAGCTTGAAGACATGGTTGGGTATTTGTGGTTCTCGAATCCTACAGGTCACTTGACATAAACCTTTTCCTCAATATAGCTATTGAGGAATGCACTCTTGACATCCATTTGATAAAGCTTGAAGCCCTTGGATGCCAAAAATGCAAGTAGGATCCGGATAGCCTCTAGTCTAGCTACAGGGGCAAAGGTCTCCTCAAAGTCAAGACCCTCAACCTGAGTGAAGCCCTATGCAACTTGCCGACCCTTGTTTCTAACGATAACCCCATCCTCACTTTGCTTGTTTTTGAATAGCCACTTGGTCCCAATGACATTATGACCAAATGGGAACTCAACAAGCTGCCACACCTTGTTCCTCTTGAAGTCTTCAAGTTCCTCATGCATAGGATTAATCCATGACTCACCAGATAATGCATGAGAAATATCCTTTGGCTCAAAAGAGGTAATAAAAGCTAAGTGAAGGCAGAAGTTGGACAAGTCTAATTTTGAGTGAGTGACCCACTCAAACAGATCACCAATGATCTGATCAGGAGGATGAATTTTTTGAATATGATGTGGAGGTTTAGCAACAGAAGTGGCCTCTACCTCTTAAACAGAAGAGGCAGGAATAGAGCCACTAGCTAAAGGGGAGTCAGAAGGTAAGAGCTGTCTCTTTGAGGTATAGAAATGGAAACAGGAGGCACCTCAAGTGTAAGGGGGACTAGATCAGGTGGAACACCATTATCTCCATCCTCATCCTCTACAAAGATGGTTTTGGAGGGATAAGAAAGGCTTGAAATATCAGGTCTAGCTCCAGAGCAAGCCTCATCAAAGGTCACGTCACTAGTCTCTATGATCCTATTCGCATCACAGCTCTAGACCCTATAGCTATGAGAAGAAGTAGAGTAATTTAGAAAAATACCATCAGAGGAATGAGACTCAAACTTATCTAGATTACCAGACTTCAAGATAAAACACTTGCAACCAAATATGCGAAAATGTGAAAACTGGGCTTTCGCCCATACCTCAACTCATAAAAAGTGCGGTGCAAATGTGCTCTCAAGAAAATGCGATTAGAAACATGACAAGCAGTAGCTATAGCCTCAGCCCAAAACTTCCTAGGAGTACTGTACTCATCTAGCATCATCCTGACCATCTCAACTAGGGTCCTATTCTTCCTTTCCACTATGCCATTTTGCTGAGGGACATAGAGAGAGGAGAACTGATGCTCTAACCCAGACTCCACACAAAAACTCTCAAAGTAGGAGTTCTTGAACTCCTTGCTATTATCACTACGTATAGCTCATAAGGCCCTGGGAGCTCAAAAGACAGCCTATTGACCAAACTTTTGAAATGAGAAAAAGTCTTATCCATTGAGGCTATGAAAAACATCCAAGAATACCTCAAAAAATTATCGACAATGACAAGAACATACTACTTGCCACCCGCTGACTGCACTCTAGCTGGATCAATAGTGTACATATGTAAAAGCTGTCTTGGTGCATTAGTCATCACAATAGTTACTGGGGGATGAGAAGCAGCAACCATCTTGCCATGTCGATAAGGAGAGCAAACTAAATCTTAGACCATTTTGAGTTTTGGCAAACCACGAATGAGATCATGGTTGCTAACTTTGGTCAAATGATCAAAACTGACGTGACCCAATCTCCTATGCCAAAAGGAGAGATCACGGGACTCTAAAGCAATCAAACACCGAAGAGAGTCTCCAGAAAAAGCGAAAAAATTATCACGAAAGACTCCCGAAGCTAGAAATTCTGCAAACTAACCCTCTAAAGAATCGAGAATTCTAAAGGCATCACTCTTAAAACATACCTCGAAAGAGTCATCGATAAGCTGAGAAACAGAAAGCAAATTGTATTGTAGTTTACTTACTAATGCAACATCTTTCAGAATGAAATATACATTAATGCAGATAGTACCATTAGAAATGACTCTACCTGATGAAGCATCCGCAAAAGTGATTAACTCATTACCGAGGGCTTGGACTAGGGAAGAGAACCTGATCAAGCCAAAAGAGAGAGAGATGACTCAGTCTGGGATAAAGTGAAGACCTGGGAACCGAAAACTGAACCACACGACGCCTTTGAGAACCAGCCGCAGAAGAAGACTGGAATCAAGTGTCTCTCTCGTGCTCAACTGTCACAAGATCAGTAGCAATCCTAGTAGAAGATCTAGGAGCCGAAACTAGCTTGGCTCACCGTGATGCAGACTCCGAACCATCCCAATGAGGCTGCCTAAGACTCCTACCAAAAGACACCTCACGCCGCTAATATCTTCCTTGATGGAAAAAATGAGGAATGTCAAGAGAACGGCGGGCAGACTGACCACAAGTAGTTCTAGGACTAAAACTCGAATGAACAACATGAAAACCAAGTCCAGAACGTTGCACAAAACCAGACGACTCTCTAACCTTTCTGGTAGCAATGTGTGCCTTAGGAGCACCCAGAGTTTAGGGATGACCCTAAATACCCCTAAGTGCAGCAACACGCTCATGCCTTGTGATCTTGGCGCGCCTGAAGCAAAAATCTACTAGGTGACCATCCTTCTTATGAAAGGTACATGAGTACTTCGCCTTGCTAGAGTGGAAGTAATAGGAGTAGCAACCTTCTAGTCAGAAGTCCCATGGACAACCAGCAGATCTAAACATAGTGGTACTCACCTTGGGAGCTACTACAATCTCACCACTCTTGGAGCCACGCACAATGGTTGGAAGATGAACCCCGAGCGTGCTCCAAGTAGTCAAATCCTAGATCTTGATTAAATTGGCTAATCTTGTATTGTTTTAGAATGAGATTGAGCTTCTTCTTGCCTCCTATAAACTTCTCGAGAGTGTTCATGAGATATTCACACTTTCGAAAGAGAGAGGTAGAGGAAGAATAGGGATGAGAAGAGGAAGAAGAACCAGAAGGAGAAGAACTGCCAGCATGTGCATTTTTCTTCCTCAGCACGGCTGCCTCAATCTTAAAGGCTTCACAAGAAATGCAAGGAGCATTTCTAATCCTAAGGGGTTGGTCTTTTAGCTTCTTTCTAAGTTCGACTTAGATTTTATCCAAGTCACCCTCAATTACAGAATATCGCAAACAACTTTCTTGTGACTTATCTAGTAAGTTCTTAGTAAGTTTAGCAAACTTGACATTTAAAGATTCATTGTCAAGTTTTAGTTGCTTACAGCTTCCACATAAGCTGTCTGGGTCCTTAGAAGCTCGCATTTCAAGTTCATCATTTCTAGAAGAAAGCTTCCTAAGGTGAGTGCTCATGGCATCAATTTCAACAAGCAGTTTACGGCAATTAGCACAAGATAGAGTAGAATGAGCATGAAGAAAACTAGCATCTAAAGACATGGCATCAACAGAACAAGTGCTAATATTTTTCTACCTAAGACTCAAGCCCAATAAGCAAACTACCATGCATAGTCCTTAGGTTCTTTAGCTCCATAAGCAAAGCATCACACAAAGAACAATCATCAGAAACTCGGGAGGGAGAAGATATAAGAGAAGCTAACTCCAGAGTCACGGTACCTACTTCCTTCTCAAGCTTCGTACAACTAGCTCTAGCATGAAATTTTTCTAGTTTACAAAAAGCTTCATTGAGCTGGTCATAGGAGGGTACCTCGTTGGAGTCACTGTAGAGCTCGGAGTCGCTGATGCCATGGATGTCGGCCATGAAGCACATGCTGGCAAAGTCTTCACTGCCTTTCTTCTCTTGTGGATCATCTTTACCTTCAACGCTCTAAGTCTCCATGTCGGAGAGGTTGATGTCCTCGAGGGTGGCGAGGACAAGGTGGAAGAGCTTCTTGTTCTTCGAAAAGTTGTGGTACTTCTTCTGATGTGCCGGCTAGCGAGCTGGAGGCTTCTTGTTGCTGTTTTTGTCAGTGTAGTCGATCTTTCCCAAACCGCCGAAGTCATTCTTGACCTTCTTCAGCTTAGTGTAGTTCGCTCGAATGTGGTTGGGGCAACCACACTCGAAGCAGGTGATTATGCCACCTCTTTTCCTCTCTCTCACTCTCTTGTATGCATGAGAGAATTTTCGAGCCAAAAGAGTAAGCTCAGTTTCTAGAAATTTTTCTAGTTGGTCATCGCTTAGCTCACAAAGGGCGGAGAGAGAGAAACCAGTAGGCAAATCAAAAGAGGATCCAGTGGGATCAGTGACCAAAGCCATCGACTGTGATTTTGTCTTATGAGAGACGACATCGATCTCATGAGCCCTGAGTTAGGTATAAAAACCATCAAGGGTCAGAGTCGACAAGTCGGTAGTGTCCTTGATGGTGGTCACTTTCATCTCGCAAACTCGAAGATTGATTGCGGTTAAGAAATGTCGAGCATTATCCGAGTGAGGGTATATGCAACCGTCTGCTTGGAGATCGCTCAAAATCTTTGTAAAATGACCAAAGTACTCATCAAGACTCTCACCCGCATGTTGTTCAAATTTGTTGTATTCATGCTTATATTAGTCCTATCTCACTATTTTTATTTGAGTGGTACCCTCATGGTAAGCATCGAGGGTCACCCAAATCTAATGAACAGAAGGAAGGTAAGAAATCCTATTATACTCATGTGGCTAAGGCCCTGTATGAGGATGTTCCTTGCCATACCATTCGTCTCAACGTCAACTATATTGTCGGTCGTGACGTTCCAATCAGTAGGAATCTCATACGGGAGCTTCACCTTCTACCAAATCAGAAATCCCTAGGCAGTGATGTACGACTCAATTTGAGACTTTCAAAAAGGAAAATCAACTCTAGAAAAGATAGGAGGCTTGGTGGAATATTTGTCCATCACCATGTCTCTCAGAACTGGTCAAGATCTATAGAAGAGCAAAACCAGGCTCTAATACTAATTAAAGGATCGAGATGGTGATCAGAGGGGAATGAATGATCCCAATTAAAATTTTTCTCTACTCAAAATAATACAAAATAGGCCCTCAAACAAATTAAATAAAACAAGCAAATTAGAAGGATGTTTTTCCCTGTGAGACCAGAATGACCTAAGATTGGTATGATCGGAGAGGATGCGGTATGACTGGGCTCAAGAACAGCAGTGAAAATCAGCACGTATACCAAAAGCAAAAATGATCCAACTTTTAATTCGATGATCAAAAACTCATGACACTTGGTAGATGTGATCCCAAGAATGTTAGAAACTCATTCCAACCTTTAATCGAAAGGATATATGTCAAAGTTCTGACCTTTTTCACTTTTATGGAAGAACACACCAAGTTTGAGTAAAATTCAAGAACTTGATCTAATACTTGCTCGCGGGTTTTTGATGATCAAGGTGAAATTAGATGACTTCCTACAAATCATAGCAAGTAAGAACACAAGTCCTAAACCTCAGAAACACAATCAACGAGAATGATTCATTCAAGATCTCAAAACCCGATTTTTTGCAACGAAGTTACTTGGAGTTGCCTAAATGATTAGGATATGATTTAAAGAAGATTCATCCTTCAATCACCATCCTTGGCATAAGAACCAAAAGCATGAAGAAGGATGGGAGACAAATCCAAATTGAAGAATATAAATTCCAAGAATTTAAATATGGAATTTAAGACATAATGTAAATGCGTAAAATAAACTAAGCAATGAAGGAAAAGGATTTGCATTTCTGGAAGGGAGATTTACAAAGCCTCACAATAAAGTGGGCAAATGCTCAAAGGAGCACAAAAACCTTTAAAACCTTCAAGAGAGGGAAGGCTACCTCTACCCCTCTATTTATACTATTCTTGGACCACCTACTACCCTTGGATGAGTCTCTCAACCCTAGAGCACACCATCAATGGCTAGGATTAACCCACTCACACAGCCATGCAAGGGCTAACCTAAAAGCGACACACATAACGAGCTTTCTTGCATGGTTTTTAAAGAACACTAACTAGACCACGATTTGATGTCCCCCATTGATCCGAGCAACGTCTAGCTAGCATCTCATCCATTCCTTATTTTCTTGACTTGCACGGACTCCGTCTCCGATCATCTTCTAGCAATCTTCGACCGTCCGGACCTTCAACGCTCCTCGCCTAGTCCCGGTCTTCCTTCACCTCACCATGACCTAGCACCATCATTCTGCAACCATCAAAGACAAGGAAAACCCATCACATAGCAATGTCCATAAAGATATTCAATCAAATACATCAAAAATCATAAATTGAAATTTACTCTCTCTCATAATGGCCAGTGCTACCGCTCTCAGCTTGGTAGCACCGCTGCTCGGTCATACTGCCCTTTGGCCGATATGACCGACCCCTAAAAAACTCAAAGAACCCATATCTGGAAAAACCACATCGGCTTGGGGCCGGTACAACTGCCCAAGCCTAGTGTGACTGGACACCCACAGGTAGCACCGCTGGTCGGTGTGACCGGACACCACTCGATAGCACCGACCTTGACTAACAGCACTCCAATTTCTTCAAATTTTGATTTAAACTCTAAATCTCCCTCAAACTCAAGCATTACGTGATAAAGCAATGTCAATAACTCATATCACACTTACAGATAGACCTCCACATGGTCTTTCGAGTAGCATGCGACAACGTGGTGATATCTTGGCCGTTGGATCAAAATCCAATGGTTGCCAGGCTTAGGGTTAGGGTTTCACAAGGAAATGGGTTGACGGGCTAGCGACACAAAGAGAAATGGGCCGGCCAATTGGGTTTCGACCCAAACACTATGCGATGATTATTAATTCATTTCCAAATTAAAATAAATTAGCAAAATGGAATAAGCCAAATAAAATAGAAAAATACCAAGAAAAATCTGGAAAAAATCCAGAAAATACTTTAAGACATTTAGAATTAAAATATTTCTAATAAAAGATAGCAAAAGGCTTAATTCAATAAATTCAAAATAATTTAAATTAAATCCTAGAAAATTCATAAATAAAGGAAAAGCATAATGAATCTAGTAAAAGAAAATTTTGGGATGTTACAATTATTATGCCATGGGGGGGCTATTCTAGAAATAAAAACTAAAGCAAATGCAGTGGAAAGTAGAAGACGTAGGTGACCCCTCAGTTTACTACTGTGTTCTCTTGGAGCTCCTCCTACAACAAAGGTGTAGATTTCCCAACTATTGATTGTGGTTGTTGGCAAGGGTGAGTACTTGAAAGCACTCAACAAATTGTGCATAGAATGTAATAAGTAGTAATTTCAACGTTTCCAAAGTGAACCAAGTTTCTAATCCTAAGTCAAATTTCCAACTTTCCATGGCAACCTGCCATCCATCCCAAGTTTTATTTTGCAAAAGTTTAACCCTTGACTGCAAGTCCCGTGCTATGCTCAATACCATGAACACGACTATCCAAATAGATTTACAATTTGCAGAGGTTATGCACTTTACCCACATGATACAATTAATTCACCACATAGGCGAGTGATTATAACAAAGCTTTTACAATGCCCTACCTTAACCCAGTACTTTCTGCTGAGGCTTCAATACTAAAGGGACTGGTTACCACAACAGAGCCTCCTCTTGCACGATGTGAGTTTATCCGTGTGAGAACTAGTTACCACAACCTGGGACTCACACCACCACTAGCAGTACTAAAGTTAAGATATTGCAAATTAGTCAGCTAGGCTATCCCAAACCACACATGTGGTTGCATGATTGACTTAGGTCAAAGGCTTGCAAGGTTAAGTTCATCGGGCCCACTTTGGCGCACTGCCCCTTATCACTTGCCCCAATCTAAATGAATACCACCCTAGTTGATTACCAATTGCACTACATGCCATCAACAATTCAACATCGTTGTGTGATATCCCTCGCCACAACAACTCAAACTCATCATGTGACAACACTTGACATACAAGTTCATAATCATGTTTCATATTCCATTAGTCAAGATTAAACTTTGCTGAACTTTGATGATTCAAGTACATGTGATGATGTGGCCATGGCTAAGCATACTACATCGGTCTAACCAACCATGTTGATTTTAATATTAACCAACTATAGGTAACAATCTAGGGTGACAATAGATCATGGCATACAAATGACAAGGTAGGGTAGAAATCAAAAGGTAAATTAACTAAGTCCCAATTTAATTGAAAACAATTGTACAAATAAAATACTATGCAATAAGGTAAAATAACATAGCAATTTTTATAAATATGGGTTCAACATGATCAAAGAATAACTTGCCTTGGTAATAGTCCTAGTCTTGCTTTGGAACATGCTTTTGAATTGATGGATCCTCCTTCGTTGCATCGCACAACTCAACGTTTACACGAATCGAGAAAGAAAAGTACATAAAACAAAAGAGACAAAATAAAATCCAAAAATTAAATAAAATTCACCATCAAGTAGATCTCAATTTTACAAATTTTTAGAAATTTTAATCACCTCAATCGGAGCTCGTATGAGGGAGAACGGGATCGAGGAAGATTCAAAAATTCTAAAAATTAGAAAATTGAAAATCAAATAAATAACCAAATTATTTTTCTATTGAAAAATTAAATTTATGATGTCAGCATGACCTCATGATAATGCTAGCGCTGATGCTTTTCTGGTTGAATTATTTTTCAACGAAAAATCCCGAATATAATGTCAGCATGACGTCATCGTGACATTAGCGACACCTCGGACCAATCACAGCGCGACACATCATGCTGGTCCTTGCACTGAGTCCACAGTATAGCGTGTATCTGTGGTGCATGTAGTTCACAGCTCTTGGGGCTCCATGCATGACATGCGACGTGACACAATTGGCTGAAGTGCACGGCATGATCCAATCCGCATAGAATAAATCGAACAGCTACGGGTTGAGCGAGATGAGAGGCATCCTCTTGACCGATTGATCTAGATCCAACGGTCAGCATTACCAGAGATTTTCACTGTTGATGTAAACATGCAGCTTGATCTTGATTGTTGATTTAAGATCCGACGGCTCATAGCTCCCCGATGCGGATGGCGGCACGACGCCACAACTTCCATCGGACTTGAAGATGAAGACCTTGGCAATGACATCTCATCGACGAAACGGTGATGAAACCTCATGGAATCAATGTGGCATGACTCAGCAAACCCAGATCTAGAATTGGTGCGGTGAGGAATGGCTTGTCAAAGGCATAATGATGCAAAAACAAGTGGCGGTGCTACGGAAACTTCGGCGAGCTACGGTGCACAAACAACAGCGGCACAGGTGTTGGTGGCTAGGGCTACGGATGCACGATGGGACGACAAATCTAGGGTGGCTACCCCCACCTTAATTAGCATCGGTGAATAAATGCAAAACAGAAAACTAATCTACACAGCAGCGGTGACGTACTATCGGTGGACACCGAGTCCTGATCGAAGATGACAACTGACAATCATCTGATCATCAGCGAATGATCACAATCACACTGACGTGGCATGATCCTACCCTTCCTTAACGATCCAACGGCCAATATCTAAAGGAGTCCCAAACCGACACAATCTAATATAAGCCGTTAGATCAAGATCCTACGGGAGGGTTTCAGGAAAACTAGGCTAACAGGCCGATAGATCAAAACAATTGGCCCGCATAGTGTTGGGCCACATGCACACAATATTGGGCTCAGATCCGATACTGTTGAATTGATTTTCCCTAGTTTTCTTAATTAAAATAATTCTATAAATTAATTTAATTTGTTTTAAGCAATAGAAATGTTAGGAAAAAACCAAGAAATTCTCATAAATACTTTGAGATATTTTGAACTCAAATAAAATATTTTTAGCCAAGCTTTATATTAATTTTATTTATAAATAATTAGTTTTCACAAAAGGCCAATATACTTAATTTAAAATAAATTCCAATAAATTCAAAAAATCACAAAATACATAAATAACATTATAATAATAATAATAAAAGGCTAATTTTGGGATGTTACAAACCTTTCTGAAAGACCATGTGGAGGTCTATCCTTGTGTGTGATGAGTAATTGACAAGAGTTGAGGTTGGTTTGATTTGAAATTGAGTTTGATTTGAATTGGATTTTCGATGTGAAGCAATTTGAGTGTTGGTTGCTTTTCCTAGTGCTATCCGCATGAGGGCGGTAGCATCGGACCGTTGAGAGAAATTATGTTCGATTAATGATTTTGGGATAATCATTGAAAATATCTTTGTGGGCATTGCTATGTGAAAGGTTTTCCTTGTCTTTGATGGTTGCGAGCGGCGGTGCTAGGTCATGGTGAGGCGGAGGATGGCCGGGACTAGGCGAGGCGTCGGAGGTCGAGACGGTCGGAGATCGCGGAAGATGACCGGAGATGGAGTCGGGCAAGCCAAGAAGATAAGGAAAGGAGATGATGCTAGCTAGATGCCGCGTGGATCAATGAGGGCCGTCGGATTGTGGTCTAGTTGATAGGTTAGCGGGTCTAGGTAGTATGCTTTGAAAACCGTGCAAGAAAACCCGGTATATGTGTGGGTTTTGGGTTAGCCCTTGCATGGCTGTGTGAGTGGGTCAATCCTAGCCCTTAGATGAGTGTCCTAGGGTTGAGGGACTCATCCAAGGGTGGTAGGTGGCCCAAGAGTAGTATAAATAGGGGTGGAGGGTGGCCTCCTCCTTGAGGGGTTGAGTTGCTCCTTTGAGCTTTGCCCACATGAAGTGAGGCTTTGTAAACCTTCCACCAGAAATACAAAGAAATTTCTTTGCATCATTGTGAATTTAAATTCTGCATTTACATTATGTCTTTACTTTCATAATTTAAATTCAGCATTTACATTACGCATTTACTTTCCGCAATCTACATTCATGTAATTTGGATTTGCCTCCCCTCCTAAATGCTGATCTTGGATGTTTTGAGTGTGTTCATATGGTTTTACATCTCTTTTGCACTCTTTGATTAAGTAGAGATCATCTTTTCTTTCAAGTTCCAGTTCTGTCCAGAACTTGTTCTTCGCGCAGCAGTTAGTCTTTGATTTTTAGAAAAATCTAGAAAAATCCTTTTTGCGTGATTCTTATTGGAGATTGTGTGGGACTCCTATATCCATCTTCAGAAAAACTTTGGAGTTCACTGGTTTCATAGTTTGGGTGCCATGAGGTGAAAACCGAGCCCTAAATTTTCTGGTCGAAGTTCCTGACTGTCTGTGTTCATAGATGGATGATGATTTTTATACATGGATTTTTGATCTAAAATTTTGTGGAGAGCTTCACGACTCATCTGCTCATAGGGAGAAAATTTCTCATAATTTTTTGAGGAGCAGAAACCCACCAAACTCCTGTTCAAATTAAAGACAGATTCTGGAAATATCTGCTTTTGCTTTTCTAAAAGAGACTTTTGTGTCTTGGCTTGATCTCTTTTAGAAAAAAAGTATTTGAATTGATTCCTCTCCTTTTGGACACTTGACAACCAGGATTGTGATTGAAAATCCTCACATATTTTATGGATCACATCCATGTAAGCTAGGGTTGCACATAGTTGTCTAGTCGTTCGGTTTTTGCGGGTTTTCACGATTTCCTTTGCGCGATCTTTTCACGGTTTTAGTTGGAGTATTTTGGGGAAATTTAATTGTGACCATTCACCCCCCTCTGTTCGCCATCTCGATCCTTCAATTGGTATCGAGCGGTTTTGCTCTTCCATAGATCTTGACGGTCTCGAGAGCCATGGCGACAGAACAAGTATTCCACCAAGCCTCCAATTTTTTACGGTGTTGATTTTCCTTTTGGAAATCCGGATGGAGTCATACATCACTTGCCGGGGCTTCTGATATGGCGAAGGTGAAGCTCCCATATGAGGTTCTGCCGATGAGAATGTCACGGCGGCAATATGGTCGACGTTGAGGCAAATGCTAAGGCGAGAACATTCTCATACATGGACTCGGCCGCGATGAGTATGATCGGATTTCTCACCTTCGCTCCGCCCACGAGATTTGGGTAACCCTCGATGCTTACCATGAGGCACTACTCAAATCAAGACCGTGAGCGAGACGATTCAAGCGAGTACAACAAATTTGAACAATCTTGTTGGTGAGAGTCTCGATGAGTGCTTTGGTCGGTTTACCAAGATTTTGGCGACCTCCGAGCGATCGGTTGTATATACCCGACTTGGACAATGCTCGGCATTTCTTGACCACACTCGACCTTGGGTTTGGGAGATGAAGGTGACCACCATCAAGGACACCAGCGATTTGTCGACTCGACTCTTGGCGGGCTTTATTCCTCCTCAAGACTCATAAGATTGATGTCATCTCCGGAAGACAAAATCTCGATCGATGGCTTTGGTCACCGATCCCATTGGGTCCTCTTTGGATTTTCTCTTGACTTTGCTTACGGTTTTCTCTCTCCGCTCTTTGCGGCGTAGCGATGAAATTGGAACAATTTCGAGAAAATGAGCTTGCTCTTGTCGCTCGAAAATTTTCCAATATTTACAAAAGAATGAGAGAGAGGAAGAGAGGTGGCATGATCACTGCTTGAGTGTGGTGGCCCCAACCACATTGAGCGAGCCCTAAGTGGAGAAGGGCAAGAACGACGTCGGCGGTTTGGGCAAAACGACTACACCGACAAGAACCGCAACAAGAAGCCTCCGGCTCGTGAGCGGCGACGAGAAGAAATACCGCAACTTCTCCAAGAACAAGAAGCTGTTCCACAGCGTCCTCGCCGCCCTCGGCGACATCAACCTCTCCGACACGGAGACATGGAGCGACGAAGGCGAGGATGATCCGCAAGAAGAAGAAAGGTGGCGGCGACTTCTCGGCATGTGCTTCATGGCGGCGCCATTGAAGTGGCGACTCCATTTGTGACAAATGACACGGATGAGGTACCCACCTCGACGAGTTAAATGATGCCTTCTGTAAATTAGGCAAGTTTCATGCTAAGGCTAGGTCGAGGTGTTCTGAGTTAGTGAAGGAGGTAGATCGTTTGTCTCGGGAGTTAGCTTCACTTAAATCATGTTCCTCCCGAGACTCTGATAGCTGTACACTCTGTGATGCTTTGCTTGTGGAGCTGGAGAACCTAAGGACTTTGCATGATAGTGTGCTTGTTGATCTTGAGAATCTGAAGTCGAAGAATGCTAGTCCTGTTGTTATTGATATTCCTGCTGATGCTAGTTTTTCTCATGCCCACACAAATGCTTCCTGTAATAATTGCCCTAAATTGCTTGCTGAGATTGATGCCATGAGCTCACACCTTAGAAAGCTTTCCTCTAGAAATGATGAACTTGAGATGCATGCTTCTAAGGACCCAGTCAGCTCATGTGAGGGCTGTAAGCAACTAAAACTTGACAATGATGCTTTGAATGTCAAGTGTGATCAACTTGCTAAGGATTTACTAGTTAAATCACAAACTGGTTGCTTGCTGTGTGTTGGGGTTAATGATGACGTGGATAAGGTCCACGCAGAGTTTAGGAAGAAATTAAAAGAACAAGTCCATAGGATTAGAGAAGCATCGTGCGTTTCTTGTGAGTCCCTCAAGCTTGAGGCAGCCATGCTAAGGGAGAAAAATAGACGTGCTGGTATCTCTTCTTCTCTTTCTGGTTCTTCTTCTTCCTCTCATCCCTGTTCTTCTTGCGCTTCACTTTTCCGAGAGTGTCAGTATCTTATGAGCACTCTTGAGAAATTTGTTGGAGGCAAGAAGAAGCTCAATCTCATTCTAGACCAGTCCAAGATTAGCAGATTCAATCAAGGTCTAGGATTTGATTACTTGGAGCACGCTAGGACTCATCCTCCTACCATTGTGCGTAGTTCCAAGAGTGGAGAGATAGTGGTTGCTCGGGTTGAGCACCACTTGTGTTTAGGTCTGTTGGTGTGGTCCACGGGACTTGACGAAGGATGCTTCTCTTGTTATACGCCTCTAACAAGGCAAAGTACACATGCACCTTACGTAAGAAGGATGGTCACCTAGTAGATTTACGCTTGAGCGCGCTAAGATCACTCGGCGTGGCGTGTTGATGCTCTTAGGGGTATTGAGGTCATCCCGGACTCTGAGTGCTCTAAAGCGCCTAATCGCTACTAAACGAGTTAGAAAGTCGCTTTGTTTTGGGCGGCGTCCGGGACTCGGTTTTCATCTTTGTTGATCGAGTTTTAGTCACGGAGTTGCTCGTGGTCGATCTTTCGCCGTCCTCTTGATATTCCTCGTTTTTCCCATCGAGGTAGATATCGGCGGCGTGAGGTGTTCGGGTAGAAGATTTAGGCGACCTCGTTGGGATGGTCCGGCCTTTGCACCACGGCGAGCCAAACCGATGTGACTCCTAGATCTTCCACTAAGCTGCTTCTTCGATCTTGTTAGAGTTGAGCGTCGAGAGACACTAGAGTCGATCTTCTTCTTTTGTGGTTTGGTACTTTGAGGCGTCATGTAATTGATATTGGGTTCCCAAGTCTTCACTTTATCGATCTTGAGTCTTCTCTTCGACTTGATCGGGTTAAATCGGATGGGGAAGGAGATGTTTGGATTGTTGACTCGGTTGTTCTCGCCATATGATAGGAGATTCTCGTTGGTTCTCTTCCTAGTCCGAGCCCCGGTGATGAGTTGATCACTTTTGGGGATGCTTCTTGAGTAGAGTCATTGCTAAAGGTACCATCTGCATTAATGAAAATTTTATTCTTAAGGACGTTGCCTTAGTGAGTAAGCTGCAATATAATTTGCTTTCTGTTTCTTAGCTTATCGATGAGTCTTTCGAGGTAAGCTTTAAGAGCAATGCTTGTAGAATCCTCGATTCATCGGGAGGATTAGTTTGCGGGATTTCTAGATTTGGGAGAGTCTTTCGTGTTGATTTTTCATTTCTTCGGAAACTCTCTTGGTGTTTGATTGCTACGAGTCCGTGATCTCTCCTTCGGCATAGGAGACTTGGTCACATTGGTTTTGATCATTTGACTAGAGTTAGCGACGCGATCTTATTAAGTGGTTTGCCCAAACTCAAGATGGTCAAAGACTTAGTTTGCTCTCTCCTGCCGACATGGCAAGATAGTTCTTGCTTCTCATCCTCCGATCCACCGTAGTGATGGTGATGCACCAGACAGCTTTTACACATGGACCTTGTTGGTCGGCTAGAGTCTTGATCGGCGGGAGGAAGTGGTATGTCCTTGTCATTGTTGATGATTTTTCGAGATATTCTTGGGTATTTTTCATGGCCTCGAAGGATGAGACTTTTTCTCACTTGAGGGGACTTGTTAGTAGGTTGTCTATTGAGCTTCCGGTGCATTACGAGCTATCTGCATGACAATGGCACCGAGTTCAAGAATTCCTACTTTGAGAGTTTACGTGTGGAGTCTGGTTTAGAGCATCGGTTCTCTTCTCCCTCGCCCCTCGTGAGAATGGCGTAGTGGAAAGGAAGAACATGACTCTGGTTGAGATGGCGAGGCGATGCTAGATGAGTCTGATACTCTAGGAAGTTTTGAAATGAGGCTATAGCTCTTGCTTGTCATGTTTCCAATCGCGTTTTCTTGAGAGCACATTTGCATCGCACTTCTTATGAGTTGAGGTATGGGCGAAAGCCGGTGTTTCTCATTTTCGCGTTTTTGGTTGCAAGTGTTTTATCTTGAAGTCTGGTAACCTAGATAAGTTTGAGTCTCGTTCTTCTGATGGTATCTTTCTGGGTTACTCGACTTCCTCTCGTAGCTATAGGGTCTAGAGTTGTGATGCGAATAGGATCATAGAGACCTGTGACGTGACCTTTGATGAGGCTAGCCTAGGTGCTAGACACGATATTTCGAGCTCTTCTTATCCCTCAGAGACCATCTTTGTAGAGGATGAGGATGATGGAGATGATGGTGTTCCACGATCCGATCTCCTATTCACGAGGTGCCTCCTGTTTCCATTTACGCACCTCGGGAAGATCGGCCTTTGCCTTGAGACTCTCCTTGGTAGTGGCTCTATTCCTACCTCTTCTCCTCAAGAGGTAGAGGCCACTCTTACGGTCCTCCACGTCACATTCAGCGTTCTCATCCACTGAGCAGATCATTGGTGATCTATTTGAGCGTGTCTGGCGCTCAAAATCGAGCTTATCTTCTTCTGCCTTCACTCTGCCTTTGTTGCCTCTTTTGAGCCAAAGGATGTTACTCATGCATTATCCGATGAATCATGGATTAATGCTATGCATGAGGAACTGGAAAACTTTGAGAGGAACAAAGTTTGGCGGCTTGTAGAGCCCCATCTGGTCATAATGTCATTGGGACCAAGTGGGTGTTCAAAAACAAGCAGAGTGAGGATGGGGTTGTCGTTCGCAACAAGGCTAGGCTAGTTGCATGAGGGCTTCACTCAAAGTTGAGGTCTTGACTTTGAGGAGACCTTTGCCCTGTAGCTGGACTAGAGGCGATTAGAATCTCGCTTGCATTCTCTGCATCCCAAGGCTTCAAGCTTTATCAAATGGATGTCAAGAGTGCATTTCTCAATGGCTTCATTGAGGAAGAGGTGTATGTCAAGCAACCTCTAGGATTTGAGAACCCCAAATACCCGAACCATGTCTACAAGCTTTCCAAAGCCTTGTATGGACTTAAGAGCCCCTAGAGCTTGGTATGAGAGGCTTAAGTCCTATCTTCTCGATCATGGTTTCAAAATGGGTATAGTAGACAAAACTCTATTCATCGGACACCGAGATTCTCATTTCCTTCTCGTCAGATTTATGTGGGCGATATTATCTTTAGTGGTTCATCTCGGTCTCTTGTGTCTCATTTTTACGAGGTGATGAGCACAGAATTTGAGATGAGTATGATGGGTGAGTTGAGCTACTTCCTCGGCTTCCAAATCAAGCGAGACTCGGGAGGTACTTTCTGCACCAAGGTAAGTACACTCGGGACCTCTGAGCCGGTTTGATATGTGCGATGGGAAGCCCGTGATGACTCCTATGGCCACCACTCTCGTCCTCGAGCCCGATGAGGATGGTGAGCCTGTTGATCAAAAGGAGTTCCGGAGCATGATTGGCTCCCTCTTGTATCTTCTTGCCTCATGGCCGGACATACACTTTGTTGTGTGTATGTGCGCTCGTTTCGAGCTTCTCCTTGCGTCTCTCATCGCGGGCGGTGAAGCGCATCTTGAGTACCTTGAGCTACCATTGATTATGGTATCTGGTACTCTTCTTCCTCTTATCTATCCCTTAGAGCCTTTTCCGATCTTGACTTTCTTTGGGTAGAGGATAGATAGGAAGAACACTTCGGCACTTGCCAATTCATTGGCACTTCTCTTGTTTCTTGGTCATCTAAGAAGCGGTCCGAGTCGCCTGATCCACGGCGAGGCGAGTATGTTGTGCTGACCGATTCTTTGTAGCAGTGCTCTGGATGAGATCGACCTTGCGGGACTTTGGGTTAGAGATAGAGAGTGTTTCACTTTTACGTGATAACATACGCTATTTGCATTGCCAAGAACCCGGTCTGACACTCCGGACCAAGCACATTGATATTAGATATCATTTCCTTAGAGACCATGTGGAGAAAGGAGACATAGTGCTTGATTTGTGGAAGTGACCACCGGTTGGCGATATCTTTACCAAGCCTTTGGATAGCTCTAGGTTTGTTGCCTTGAGGAGTGAGCTTGGAGTTGTGTGCCCTTACGGCCTTACGTGAGGGAGCGATCTGTATATTATGTATTATATTTTATTTTCAGTTTTTCCTTTATTCTTGTATTGCTCTGGGTGCTATGGGTTTTATTTTCTAGAGTTACGAGTTCACTTCACCTAGACTTGGCATGCCTCGGCATGGACCTCTCATCTTATGCTTTAGGATGCTATTCTCTTCTTCTTCTCGGTTGAGCTCACTCACAGTCTTGTAGGTCTAGCGGTGTTGGGCCCCTAGGTAGGCAGGTGCATGTTTGCTCTGGGCGGGAGTTTGAGAGCTAGCTTTCCTTTGTCGATCATTGGGGAAGATGAGGCGAGTTTGAGTCTAGTGTTCTCTGCTATCTTTTCTATACTCTATAGTCACCCGGTTTGCAGTTTCTCAATCTTTCTCTCCTCATTTCTGTATTTTTGGCTTCGATTGAGTTCTTGAGTTTCTCATTTGCCTAATTCTGCTAATAACTCAATTTGAACCAAATTTGTTCTTAAAATTGATTCACATGTTGAGGGGGAGTTTGGGAATCTGTGGATGCATTGCATATAGACTGCATTTTCTTTTGTTTTATAAGCTTTGTCTATTATGCAATTGACTCAATCTTCATGTAATGCACCTTGCTACATCTTTTGAAGAAAATCACTAGCCGAGTTGTCCAAGTTCATCCATCATGCTAAGCTTGTTAAAATTTGAAAATTGAAAGTTTTAAGCTGAAAAACTTGATGAAACATGTTGCTTTTTCTTGCTAAGTTTAGTCTCTAGAGGTATTTACCATGATTTGTGAAATTTTGGAGTTCTCTAGAGTCCCTATAGCAACTTGGGTGAAACTAGCTTGATCCATACTTGAGTCCTTCAAATTGCTCATATGTGCTAAAATGAAAACAAAAATGACTCTTTTGTGCAAAATTGATCTCAACACTTTGCATTCACGAGGCGCCTCCCATTGCACTTGGGATGAACTTGGAATGCATCGTGTATGACCAAGACCATCCTCTTAAGAGTTCTTCTTGAGATGGTCGAAGATGGCATGAGTCAATTACTCTTGAAAAATGCAAATAAACAAAAAACATATGTGGGTAAAGAATGCAAATTATGTCAAACATTTGCACCCCGCTATGTCTTTTCAAATACTAAGGCAAAATGTGCATTATATGGAAAATGAGCTCGAAGGACCTTGTATGCACTTCCAGATTCCCCAAAGTGTTGAGTAGGTTGAACTCTAGGTTTTCCATTTGATGCTATGAGTGGTGTTTGCTTCTAGTTTTGAAACTTTTGCTAAGTTTTGCACTTGTTCAAATCTTGCTAAAATAAAATTTTGTACACAAAGCTTGTGAGTAAAATGAATTTGTTCTTGGAGACATCCTAGTTTAGTCATTTTCTAAATTGATTAGCTTGGTGTCATTTCTTGTCATTATAATCAGTTGGATAATCTTCAAAGCTCCTTAGGTTGCATCTCATGCATACATATTCAAAGGGGGATAAAATAAAAAAAATGACTTCTTGATGCCTATATTGCCAAAAGGGGGAGAAAATGTAGAAAAGGCATCTTCAAAGGAAAAATTCTAATCCACCTTGATTCTTATGATTTTTGTGATAATTGCAAACTTTTATGATCATAAGCATATTCGAGTGTTCCTTGTGAGTTTTATTGGATATTTTAGAGCTTTTGTGGAAAACTTGCTCTTTCTTTTATATTGCTCTAAAAATCTTTCTAGCCAACATGGTCATGATATTATTTCCTTCTCTCTGGACCGAGTTTGGCTTTGCATTCAAATTGCTTTCTTCTCTTTATTCAAACTTAAAACTTATGCCTTTTCATGTGTTTGTCAATATACTCATCAAGGGGGAGATTGAAAGACCATGTGGAGGTCTATCCTTGTGTGTGATGAGTAATTGACAAGAGTTGAGGTTGGTTTGATTTGAAATTGAGTTTGATTTGAATTGGATTTTCGATGTGAAGCAATTTGAGTGTTGGTTGCTTTTCCTAGTGCTACCCGCATGAGGGCGGTAGCATCGGACCGTTGAGAGAAATTATGTTCGATTAATGATTTTGGGATAATCATTGAAAATATCTTTGTGGGCATTGCTATGTGAAAGGTTTTCCTTGTCTTTGATGGTTGCAGGCGATGGTGCTAGGTCATGGTGAGGCGGAGGATGGCCGGGACTAGGCGAGGCGTCGGAGGTCAGACGGTCGGAGATCACGAGAAGATGACCGGAGGCGGAGTCGGGCAAGCCAAGAAGATAAGGAAAGGAGATGATGCTAGCTAGATGCGCGTGGATCAATGAGGGCCGTCGGATTGCGGTCTATTGATAGGTTAGCGGGTCTAGGTAGTATGCTTTGAAAACCGTGCAAGAAAACCGGTATGTGTGTGGGTTTTGGGTTAGCCCTTGCATGGCTGTGTGAGTGGGTCAATCCTAGCCCTTAGATGAGTGTCCTAGGGTTGAGGGACTCATCCAAGGGTGGTAGGTGGCCCAAGAGTAGTATAAATAGGGGTGGAGGGTGGCCTCCTCCCTTGAAGGTTTGAGTTGCTCCTTTGAGCTTTGCCCACATGAAGTGAGGCTTTGTAAACCTTCCCACCAGAAATACAAAGAAATTTCTTTGCATCATTGTGAATTTAAATTCTGCATTTACATTATGTCTTTACTTTACATAATTTAAATTCAGCATTTACATTACGCATTTACTTTCCATAATCTACATTCATGCAATTTGGATTTGCCTCCTCCTTCTAAATGCTGATCTTGGATGTTTTGAGTGTGTTCATATGGTTTTACATCTCTTTTGCACTCTTTGATTAAGTAGAGATCATCTTTTCTTTCAAGTTCCAGTTCTGTCCAGAACTTGTTCTTCGCGCAGCAGTTAGTCTTTGATTTTTGGAAAAATATAGAAAAATCCTTTTTGCGTGATTCTTATTGGAGATTGTGTGGGACTCCTATATCCATCTTCAGAAAAACTTTGGAGTTCACTGGTTTCATAGTTTGGGTGCCATGAGGTGAAAACCGAGCCCTAAATTTTCTGGTCGAAGTTCCTGACTGTCTGTGTTCATAGATGGATGATGATTTTTATACATGGATTTTTGATCTAAAATTTTGTGGAGAGCTTCACGACTCATCTGCTCATAGGGAGAAAATTTCTCATAATTTTTTGAGGAGCAGAAACCCACCAAACTCCTGTTCAAATTAAAGACAGATTCTGGAAATATCTGCTTTTGCTTTTCTAAAAGAGACTTTTGTGTCTTGGCTTGATCTCTTTTAGAAAAAAAGTATTTGAATTGATTCCTCTCCTTTTTGTACACTTGACAACCAGGATTGTGATTGAAAATCCCTCACATATTTTATGGATCACATCCATGTAAGCTAGGGTTGCACATAGTTGTCTAGTCGTTCCGGTTTTGCGGGTTTTCACGATTTCCTTTTGCGATCTTTTCACGGTTTTAGTTGGAGTATTTTGGAGGAAAATTTAATTGCGACCATTCACCCCCCCTCTGTTCGCCATCTCGATCCTTCACTTTCCCTTAATAGAATCTCAACTTTGAGATTCAGGGCTAACTAGAGAATACGTTTGAGAATTCTGATTTCAGATCCTCTTCGGACTCCTAGGTAGCTTCACTTTCTAAATGATTGTTCCACTAAACTCTGCAAAAGAGAATAGACTAGTTCTTGGTCTTGCGCTCCATCACATCCAAAATTTTGATCGGTTGCTCCTTGTGGGTCAAATCCTCTTGTAACTCAATTGTTTCTAGTGGCGTCTGCTCTATTGGCACTCTGAGGCACTTCTTAAGTTGTGACATATGGAACACATCATGCACTCCTGCCAACGATTGTAGTAATTCCAACTGATAAGCCACCCTCCTCGACAGCTCAAGATCTTGAACGGACCAACATATCTTGCTGCAAGCTTTTCTTTAGCATGAAACCTTTTGATACCTTTAAGAGGGGTAACTTAGAGATACACAAAATCATTTGGCTCAAAACTCAATTCACGATGATGATTATTGGTGTAACTCTTTAGCCTTGACTGTGCTATTTTCAACCTCTCTCTGATCGTAGCAACTTGCTCTTCAGCTTCCTTGAGAATATTAGGCCCAAACACCAAACGCTCTCCTGTCTCATTCCAATTCAACGGGGTGATAGGCATGACCATATAAAGCCTCAAATAGTGACCTTTACAAATTTGCCTGATAACTGTTGTTGTAGCTAAATTCTGCATACGGCAAACACTTGTCCCACGATGAAGCATAAGCTAATGCACAAGTTCTTAGCATATTCTCTAAAATCTGATTAACTCTCTTCGTCTAACTATCTGTCTGTGGATGATACACTGTACTGAAATTTAGGTGAGTTCCCATTGCTTCATGTAACTTATTTTAAAATCTCGAGGTAAATTGGGTACCTTTATCTGACATGATCTTCTTAAACAAACCATGCAAACACACAACCCTTGACACCTACAGCTCTGCCAAATGGTCTCCTGAGTAAGTAGTCTTGACTGAGATGAAGTTGGTGACTTTGGTCAAACGATCCACGATGACCCATACGGAATCATAAACTCTTTAAGTTCTAGGCAAACTGGAAATAAAATTTATAATGATTTCTTCCCACTTTCATTCAGGAACTTTTAACAGCTGTAATAAACTAGTAGGCCTTTGATGCATGGCTTTTGCTCTTTTGTCACACATCACATAAAGCAATGTGCTTAGCTACTTCACGCTTCATGTTAGGCCACCAAAATCTATCTTTGAGATCCTGATACATCTTAGGATTTTCTGGATGAATCGGATACAGGAAATCATGAGCTTCCTTAAGAATCAACTGCTTAAGCTCCTTCTTGTTCAGTACACAGATTCGACCTTTAAACCACACGGTACCTTCCTCATCCACGGTAAAATCCTCAGCTAAACCTTCATCTTTCTTGGACTTGATTCTGTTGATCTTCTCATCATCCTTCTGACCTTCTCTGATATGATCTTCAAGTGTTGGCTTCACTTCTAATGGGGCTACAAATTCTTGTAGAACAACTTCCAATTTCAACTTCTGTAACTCCTTGCACAACTCCTATTGATCATCCATCACTAGCATAGTTGCACTATGGCTCTTACGACTAAAAGCATCGGTTACCACATTAGTCTTACCTGGATGATAATGGATTCTAATATTATAATCCTTGATCAACTCTAACCATCTCTTTTGTCTCATATTGAGATCTAACTGAGTAAATATGTACTTTAAACTATTGTGATCCATATATATATCTTATATCTATTTCCAATGAGATAGAGTCACCATATTTTCAAAGCATGCACTACGGTAGCTAACTCCAAATCATGAGTAGGATAATTCTTCTCTTGCGGCTTCAACTGCCTTGATGCATAGACAACAACCTTGCCATTCTAATCAACACGCATTCCAGACCTCGTCATGAAGCATCATAGTATATATCAAAAATGTTCTGCACATCTAGCAACACCAACATAGGTGTTGTCATCAAATGCTTCTTTAATTCTAGAAAACTCTTTTCGCACTCTGGTGCCCATGCAAACTTCTTTTCCTTTTTGAACAACTGCGTAAGAGGTCTTGCAATCATCAAGAATCCTTCTATGAACCGAAAGTAATATATCGCCATTCTCAGAAAACTACGAACCTAAGTGACAAACTTCGGTTGCTCCCAATGCAACACTGCTTTCACTTTGCTTGGATCAATAGCAACTCCCTTAGTAGTCATCACATGGCCAAGAAACTCAACCTTCCCCTTGCAAAAGTCACACTTGTTGAACATAGCATACAACTATTGCTCTCACAGCCTTTCCAAAACCAACCTCAAATATTCTGCATGTTCTTCTCTCGTCTTGGAGTACACAAGAATGTCATCTATGAAGATAGCGACAAACTTGTCCAAATGGTCCATGAAAACCTTTTTCATCATGTTTATGAAATATGCAAGAGCATTGGTCAATCCAAAAGACATCACCATGAACTCATAATGTCTATGTCACGTATAGAATGCAGTCTTAGAAACATCCTCCACACAAATCGTTAGCTGAAGTTATCCTAATCACAGATCTATCTTAGAGAAAACCCCAACTCCTCTCAACTAATCAAACAAGTCATCGATCTTAGGCAACGGATACTTATTCTTGATCATCACTTCATTAAGTGCATGATAGTCAATACACATCCTTAAGCTTCCGTCCTTCTTCCTGACGAACAAAACTGGTGCTCCCTATGACGAAGAACTAGGTCGAATAAATCCTTTCTCAAGCAACTCCTCGATCTGCTTCTTCATCTCAACTAACTCATCTATGGGCATCCAATACAGTCTCTTTGCTATCAGTGCTGCACCAGGTGTCGGGACCCGAATATGCAAATTCGGACCCTCTGTGTATTCCGCACTAGTTCAGGATCACGCTAGTGGACACAGGCTCAACATAGATGAATATCACAATCATACTCAACGATAACATAAATAAGACTTTATCAAGTTTAATATAACTGTTGAATGACCTTATGGTCCACCTTACATGAGTACGCCACGCATGGCTAACTGAAAATAAACAAATAAACTGCAGCGGAAATAACGAAAACGCGTAGAAACTCTTCAACTGCCACAGGCAACTGACAAGGCTCGCACCCTAATTATTCGCCTCCTCCTGGAACTCCTCCTCAAATGCAGGCGTTGCTTCTTCCTCAACTGATGATGTTGGTGGCAAGGGGTAAGTACATAAAGCACTCAACAAGCCGTGCATAGAATGCAATTCTACTTACTATATGCATGGCTTAGTACAAAGGAAGGCTACAAGGTTATTTTGCATAAACAACATTTACGAAAGAATAGCATAAATAGATTGAAAGACAGTAAAACAATAATAACAGTAATAACTTTGCATTTGTTTTCAATGTCCAACTCATATCCTTATTTCCATATTCCAACATTCCATCCCCACATTTATTTAATAAAAATCTAACCCTTGACTATAATCACCGAGCAATGCCCAATACCGTGAGCACGGCTATTCGAATAGATTTTACACTCTGCAGAGGTTATACACTTTACCCACAAGATATAATCAAACACCACCAAGGCGAGTGACCATAACAAAGCCTTTCCAATGCCTATCTAAACCCAGTACTATCCGCTAAGATTTCAACACTGGTGGGACTGGTTACCACATCCAGGGCCCTCCTCTTGCGCCATGTGAGCCAACTCGTGCGAGGACTGGTTACCACTACCCAGGCCTCACACCACCACAATAGTACCAAAGTTTAGACTTAACAAATTAATCAGCTAGGTCTATCCCATTCCAGACTTGTGGTTGTATGAATGACTCAGTTCAAATTCTTGCAAGGTTAAGCCCTTAATTGACCAAGGCAAGACTAACAAAAAATCATCATGTCCAAACCACAATTATCATAAAAAGCAAATGCGACCGCCCACGTGCCAACATTGGCCCACCACAAAACCATGCCACATGCCTCGGTCTAAATCATTTTACCACCCCGGTTGATTTACCATGCACCACGTGCCATCAACAATTCCAACCTTGTGTGACAGCACCGACACACAATTAATAAACATGTTCCATAGTCATTAAGTAGTATTAAACATTTAATCATGAAATAATGACTTGTTGCATGGCTAAGCATTCTACTTGCGTTCTAGCTACCCACATTGGCATATTTAGCTACCAATTACTATCAAACCGATCTAGGGTGACAAATGAATTAAGGCATACAACATGACAAAGTTGGATATAATTCAAGTGGATGATTAGCTATTCCCAACTTCAGACAAACCTTTAATAATTGAAATATATGCAATACATTTAAAACAACATAACATTTAAACATAGGATCAACAAGGTCCAAGCACGACTTGCCTTCGAATGGGTCTGGATCCTGCTCTGCAACCTGATCAAGTGCTGGCTCCTCAATCACAAACTCTCCCGGTAACTCGACGTCTACGCGCAACGAAGAGAAAAGCAATAAATAACCAAAATAGAGAGCAAAATCAACTCCAAAAATTAAATAAAATTCACCAATAAACATAGCACAATTTTACAAATTTTTAGGAATTGGAATCACCTCAATCAGAGTTCAGTCGCAAAAGATATGGCCTTTCGAAGTTTTAATTAATTAGAAAACCCTAAAAATCAGAAATTCCTATTTATCTGAATTATTTTTATACGGGAAATTCCCATTTATGATGTCAGCACCGAAATGAATTTTTGGCTGAATTATTTTTATACAGAAAATTAATTATGACGTCAGCATGACACGTGGCCCAATCACACGCTGAGACGCGTCGCAACCAGAGGCTGCCACGCGTCTCGACGCATGGACCCGGTCTACAGCACAGCTTAGGCGCACGGTGGACCGTCGGTATTGCACCCGTGCACTAGCTAACGCAAGCGTTGGCGTCATCGATACGGTTGAACCAATCACAGCACGACACGCGGCGCAACACGATCGACCGAAACTCAAAGCAATCTCACCCGTTCAATTCAAAATGAACGGGCGAGGTTGATCATCCCGAAGCGACTCAGATCTACTGCGGACTCGACGCGTGGTGCTACTGCGACCTTTGGATCTAGATCGGACGGCAAGAAATAATCGGGGCAACATCGGTAGAGACTGGTGGCGACGACTCCTCGGTTTCTGTGCGACATGCAGCGGCACGGGACTGGCCCAACGAGTAGTGCGATCTCGTCCGCTCGATTCAAAATGAATGGCCGAGATAAACCGACGTGATGCGGCTCTAGCGGTACTGCGGGCGCGACACGCGGCACGATCTGGACCGACCATCGCGTATCGGACGGCGGCGGCGATGCAAACAACGCGGCTTAACTAACACCTTAGGATCAAGATCGAACGATTGAAATTGAATCTACATAGATCTACATGATGCGATCTACGCCGTTCGATTAAATCCAATGGCTAAAAGATGAAGATGGGGTTTACTGTTGGTGTGACAACATGGCAGGATCTGGGCCAGTGATTGAAGATCTGACGGCGGACGGAGCTCGGCTGGTGACGATGGCACGACGGCGTGGGGTTCACCGGAGAGGAAGAAGATGACTCCGGCGACGACGCTACGGGTGTGGTTGGAGCATTTGCACGGGCAACGCGGCGGCGACCTCAAGCATGGCGGAGGGTGACCGACGGCGGTGCAAGGAGCGGTGGAAGGCTTTGGGACTCTGACGAGGTTGTGCGGGCGAACGGCGGTGTCTCAGGCGGCACGAGCTAGGGCTATGGGTGCGGCTTGCCTCGGGCTACACGGCACGTGCGGCGGCGCAATAAATAGGGTGCTCGGGAGGCGTGCAACGGCCTGACATAGATTTCGAGAACTTCGGGAATTCAGCAGCGCGATGGATTCGGCTGCGATACGGTGGGGTCGACGGGGCCGCATCTCGTGTGTACACGCGGGCTGGATCGGAAGGTCAGTAGCTAGCGAAGACGCGGCGCAACGACAATCGTTGGATGAAGATCTAACGGTGGCGTGCTAGGGTTTTCAACGGGATAGGCTGGGCTAAGCTCGGAATTGGGCCGGACCGACGAGATTCGGCCCAAACACTATTGAGGGATTTTAAATGCATTTTCAAATTAAAACAAAACCAAAAAATCGAATAAACCAAAATAAATAGCAATAAAATTTGAAAAAATCTAGAAAAATTCCAGAAAATACCCTAAGGCAAATAGAACCCAAATAAAATACTTCCAATAAAAGATCATCAACAAATTACACACAATAAATAAAAGACAACAAATGGCCTAATTAAATAATTAATAAAAGAAATAAATAAAATCCTAGAAAATCAAGAAAAGCACAATAAATCCAGAAAACAAAATTTGGGATGTTACACCAGGCACTAATTCAATCATAAATTAAATATCTCTATCTAGCAGCATACCAGGAAAATCCTTTGGAAAAATATCTGGGTATTCTCTAACCACTAGCACATCTTCCATATTAGCAACTTTCACAGTGTTGATCATTAACTTACCATCTTAAACGGTTGTTACATGAATTTCCACTTTTCACCACTAGGGCTTTTCAGCAACAGAACTATTTGGCCACAATCCAAGACAACTTTATTCTTGGATAGCCAATCCATTCTAAAGATAACAATTAGGGATTGGGTATTTAATAAGATAAGATTCACTAGGAATTATATCCCATCCATGAGTAATTTAACTCCCAAACACCCAGTGTTAGACCAAAGTTCAGATCCTAGGGCTTGGACTAAAAGCACACACTTTAGATTCTTAACATCCAACCCATTCTTAATAGCAAAATCCTGAGAAACAAATGAATGTGAAGCTTCATAATCAAATAAAACTATAGCAGGTACTGAGTTAACCAAAAACTTACCCAGTACGATGTCCGAAGCCTCTTGAGCTCCATCAGCAGTGACATGGTTGACTCTACCACAAACTGTGCTTGATGTGTAGCTCCCGCTTGAACCAATGCGTTGTTCCCTCCTAAAGCAGGTGCCTTGGCTGGTGTAGTTCCCAGTTGAAGCAAACAGGCATGATTCCTCCCTTCTTTGTACAATTGTTAGCAAAATGTCCTGGCTTATTACAAGAATAACAACGCCTGATAGCAGACTGTTGACTTCCTCCAGGTGCATTGCCTCCTTGAGCTAGCGTCTAAAAATTCTGATTAGCAGGGCGAGGTGCAGGGGTTGTTGTCTTGTTTGTAACTTGCGGCTAGAATCTAGCGAACTAGTGTAGAGACATTCTTATTCTAAACTGGTTCGGATGCCCTCCTTGACTCGCCATCCTACGCTTGTGATCCTCACAAAGCTTTGTTAACTAACTCCTGAAAATCAGAGAATTTGTGGGTGATCAATCCCACCTGCAATCTAGAGTTCAATCCCTTCAAGAAGCGAGACTAATTGGACTTATCTGTAGCCACATCCTTAGGAGCATAGCGAGCTAACTGAGTGAACTTATTTAGGTAGTCATCCACTGACAGCTCTCCTTGCTTCAAAGCTCAGAATTCGTCCTTCTTGAGATCGATCAAACCTTCAGGTACATGGTAATAATTAAAAGCAGTAGTGAACTCCTCCCATGTGATCTCTTGTGGGGCTTCATGTGCGGCACAATAGTTCTCCCACCATTCTGCAGCTGTTCCTTCTAACTGATGAGAGGCATACAGTACCTTCTCATTTCCATCACATTGAGTAATGTGCAACTTCCTTTCAATAGTCCTAAGCCAGTAGTCATCAACTTCCAAAGGATTAACATTGCCTGAGAATGTCGGCAAACGAGTCCTCATAAAGTTAGACAGCTTAGAATAAGGACACGATCCATTGTTGGCATGCTGAGTGTTGTTATTGATAGCAGCTTGAGTCATCACACTCTGCATCTGTTTCATCATTGTTTGCATGAGCTGGGTCTCTGTTGCAAGAAAGGCTCCCAAATTTTGCATGTCAATTGGCGGAGATGGTTGTAGTAGTACTCCATCATTGGGGTTGTTACTTGGGCGAAGACCATTTCTTGAAGCGCTGTTGTTGCCACGAGTGTTCACCATCTGTTGATTGCTTCTTGGGTTAGGGGGAAAAGATGTAGCATAGATAAGATGAAAGAATTTCTAAGGCAAGGGAGACAGGTTAAACCCAAAAGCTAAAATAACTTTATTAATACTTGATATGGTTGCTTACAAAAGCCCAAGGGCTATGTAGCACATACTGCACACCCAGCAAACATAAAGAACCAAATTAAACACACAACCTTAACAACTACTAAAAAGGGTACAAACTAACTTAAAGATGTGACTCAACACTTGAGTCTCAACTCAACACTAAGCCTGTCACTCATCCAGCCACCCTGGCTGGGGCTGACCCGGCGCATACACCGATGGGTGGGATAGCATGGGTGTGAACTGATCCTGGTGACCCAAGCTGGAACCTCCACGCGTCCACATATGACCTAAATATGCAAATACAAACCCTCTGTGTATACTGCACTAGTCTAGAATCACACTACTGCACACAGGCGTAACATCAGTAAATATCACAATCACACATAGCGGAAACAAAATAAAAGATATCATATCAACCTGGCATCCATCCCAAGTTTTAATTTTTAAAATGTAACCCATAACTATAATCCCCGAGCATTGCTCAATACCGCGAGTATAGCTATTCGAATGGATTTTACACTCTCAAAGGCCAAGCACCTTACCCACACGATATGATATTCTCCTTATGCCTGGCCAATAGCACATTTCCTTTGGTGTGCTAGCAGAGAAATCATGACAAAGCCTTGACAATGCTCTGGCTTAACCCAATACTACCCGTTAAGGTTTCAATACTGAAGGGACTAGTTAGCACAACAGAGCCCCCCTCTTCCACCATCTGGGTTCATATAAAAGGTGAACCACACCACCACTAGTAGTACCAAAACTAAGACATTGCAAATTAATCAACTAGGTCCGTCCTATTTTAGGCATGTGGTTGATGGTTAACTCAAGTCAAAGGCTTGCAAGGTTAAGCCCTTAGAGTGACTAGGACAAGACTTCCACATACCCTCTACCATTTCTGGCCACCTTGGTATATTGCCCCTTGCCACTTGCCCCAATCTAAATGATTACCACCCCAATTGATTACCATGCATCTCGTGCAGTGAACCAATCTAGGGTGATAATAGATCATGGCATACAAATGACAAGGTAGGGTATAATTCAATTACGTAAATTAGCTAAATCCCAAACTATTTCAAAACAGTTGTACACATAAAATATCATGCATGGAGTAAAACAATATAGAAATTTTGTAAACTGGATTCAACATAGTCAAAGCACAACTAGCCTTAGCAAAGGTCCTAGTCTTTCTCTGGAAAGTGCTATTGAGTTGATGGATCCTTTTCCGATTTGTCACACAACTCAACGTCTGTGTGAGTCGAAAGAGAAAAGAAAATAAACACCAGAAAAAGAGAGAAAATAAACTCCAAAAATCAAATAAAATTCATCATTAAATATATCTCAATTTTAATTTTTTTTTAGAAATTTGAATCACCTCAATCGGAGCTCGTATGAGGGAGAACAGACTCAAGGAATATTTAAAAATCCTAAAAAACAGAAAATTGAAAATCAAATAATAAACTGAATTATTTTTATACTAAAAAATTGCATTTATGATGTTAGCATGACCCCATGATGAAGTTAGCACTGTTGTTTTCTTGTTAAAATATTTTTAAATGGAAAATCCTAATTATAACATCAGCATGACGTCGTCGTGACATCAGCCAACCCTCGGGCCAATCCTGTGCTAACACGTGGCACAGTGTTGGCTTTCCCATGCAGCATGATTGAAACCACACGACACCAATCTAATGGCTATAGATCTGGATCTGCGCGGCTAAATCTCAAGTTTTCATCTCAGATCTGACAACAGGGTTCTATGGGCGGCAACACTTAGGGAAAAAAAGTGCGGTGCGAGCTGGTGAACCTCGGGGTACCCACCTCCCCTTAAATACCCTTAGTGTTTGAGCTCTACACAATGCACAAAGTCGATGCGGCAGCGGAGATATGCTAGCGGTGGACTCCGAGTTCTTCACGAACACGTCAACATAGAGCCGTTCGATCACGGATGAACGATCAAGATTCACTCTTGAGGTGGCACGACCAGATCTGTCCATTTCCAAAAAAATGGATGAGATCTAACTTTCCTAACTCACCATGACACACTCAACACCACACGATCTTGATCCAACGGCCTACGAGCGCTAGGGTTTCCAGATCCTCACGAATGAATATCCGCCGTTCGATTAAATCCAACAGCTGGCGCTAACCCATATAGAAACAGGCCGAACCGGGCTACTATATTGCACACAGTAGATTGGCTCGGCCCATCACTGTTCAAATGACTTTTCCCCAAATTTCTTAATTAAATTAATTCCAAAAATTAGTTTAATTAGTTTTAGATAATAAAAATATTAGGAAAATCCAAGAAATTATCATAAATATTTTGAGACATTTTGAACTCAAATAAAATATTTTTAGCCACACTTCATGTTAATTTTGTCTATAGCTAATTAGTTTTCACAAAAGATCAACATACTAAATTTAATAAATTCAAATAAATTATAGAAAAATATAATAAATTCAGAAAAATCACCAAATGCATAAATAACAATAAAATAATATTATAAGCAAGTTTTGGGATGTTACAAACCTCCCCCCTTAACAGAATCTCGACTCCGAGATTCAGGGCTAACTAGAGAATAGGTTTGGGAATTCTGACTTCAAATCCTCTTCACGCTCCGAGGTAGCTTCACTCCATTGAACTCTGCAAAAGTGAGTAGACTTGTTTTATGGTCTTGCACTACATCACATCCAAAATATTGGTCGGCTACTCCTTATAAGTCAAATCCTCCTCTTGTTCAATTGCTTCTAGTGGCGTATACTCTATTGGCACTCCGAGGCACTTCTTAAGCTGTGACATGAAACACATCATGCACCCCTGCCAAAGACTGTGGTAGCTCTAATTGATAAGCAACCTCTCCTTGATGGCTTAAGATCTTAAATGGACCAACATGCCTTAGCGCAAGCTTTCCTTTAGTGTGAAACCTTTTAACACCTTTAAGAGGGGTAACTATGAGATTCACGAAATTATCTGGCTCAAAGCTCAATTCACGGCGGTGATCATCAGCGTAGCTCTTCTATCTTGATTGTGCTATCTTTAACCTTTATCTGATCATAGCAATTTACTCTTTAACTTCCTTGAGAATATCAGTTCCAAACACCAACCACTCTCCTTATGGTGACATTAGGAAGCTAGTTTGATAACTATGGTTATAGCTGAATTCTGCATACAGTAAACACTTATCCTATGATGTAGCATAAGCTAATGTACAAGATCTTAGCATATCCTGAAGAATCTAATTCACTCTTTTCGTCTAACCATCTGTCTGTAGATGACATGTTGTACTGAAATTTAGATGCGTGCCCATTGCTTCATGTAATTCATTCCCAAAATTTTGAGATAAATTGGGTACCTCTATGTGACACAATCTTCTTAGGCACACCATGGAAACATACAATTCTTGACATATATAACTCTGCCAAACGATCTTCCAAGTAAATTGTCTTGACTAGCTTGAAATGGGCAACCTTGGTTAAACGGTCGACGATGGCCTATAAGGAATCATAACCACTCTAGGTTCTAGGCAAATTCCTTAGCGCTATGGATTTTATTACTGGTTTGCCCTTACTCCACTCAGACATCCTCAACGTCTGTAATGAACAAACAGATCTCAAATGCATTGCATTTACTCTTTGGTACACAATTCTACCTTTAAACTATATGGTTCCCTGTTCATCCAAAGTAAAATCTTTGGCTAAGCCTTCATCCTTCTTAGACTTAATTCCGTTGATCTTCTCATTATCTTTCCGATCTTTTCTGATCTAATCTTCTAGTGTTAGCTTTACTTCCAAAACAACTACAAATCCTTGTGGAACAACTTTTGTCGGCGGTTTTCGCCGGCCAGCTATTATGCCTCGAAGGGGTTCGAGGTTCGATAGAGGGGATCTTCACGGACGGACACCTATGAGCTCTCTTAGGGGATCTACGCAGACAAGGATTCAAGAACACACCGATATACCCAGGTTTGGGCCCCCGGTGTGGGTAACAACCCTACGCCCTGCTTCTGCTCTTGTTAATGTGTTTTGGGGGGATTACAAGCACACAATCTACACTCCGAGTTCTTCTTGAGCTCTCTCCGTGCTCTCCTTCTCTTGTTCTCTCTTAGCTTTCTTCGGCTCTAAGTCCTCTGGTCGTTTTTTGTCATCCTTCTTCTGTCGTCTCCCCCCACTTCCATGCACCGAAGCCCCCTTATATAGGCCGGGCTGGCTCGGGCATGGGAGAAGGATGATATCACGCTGATTACACTTCATTTATTACATCAGTCGCTGTAGCCCCATCCTCTGGCCTCATTCTTTGCACCATCGTCCAACTCCACCCGGTCCGCCTGGGAAGTGACTTGTATGAGACGGGTTAAGTGCAAGACGATAGAGGGATAAGCTATCGTGCCGTCAGCAGAGCCACACGCATTCAATTGTTTTGACACGGGGTGTCGGGGGAGAAGACTTCGAGGCAAAGCTCCCCCATTCCATCGATGTACGTTTTCACGCCTGACCGGTAGCGTACCCCCGAGTACCTTCTAGCTCCTTCGACCGGCCACGTAGCCCAGCCGCCCGGTGTCAGGGCCTGATGGCCCACCCACTTGCCAGGCCACCACACAATGTGGTCACCAGTCAGGGCTGATCGCCCCACCGCTCGCTAAGGTCGCCACGCGACGCATCGGCCAAGCATAGGGACTGTCGCCCACCTTCTTTGGAGTCGCCACACGACGCGATCGCCGGTGCGGGGCCTGATCGCCCACTTGCTCGCCAGGCTGCCACGCGACGCAGTCGCCCAGCACGAGGCGAGATCACCCCACTGCCGCCCAGTTGCCACGACGCGCCGCGATCGCTCGTATGAGGCTCGATCGCCCACCGCCTTCTTGCCGCCACGCGCGACCACGATTGCTTTCGTAGCAGGCCTAATCACCCACACCTTTCGCGGTATCGTGCCGGCACTCGTGGCCCCTCTCGCGATAGTGGAGAGGTACCCTAAGCGTAAATCACGGCGACAGTAGCCCTGGGCCCATCCTAGAGCGCGCCGTACTTTCGAGACCTCTTTAATCTTGGCGTGCTCGGGACAGATCCACCACTCCTGCGCATGCAACCGTTCCAGTCATCTCCGCTTCTGCCGCATTCTCTCTGGACCTGAAGCGTCGCGCACATTCACCTTTTCGCGAACCGCCAGCACGAGAAACCTATTAATACGCGCGCCCACGGCCAGCAATTCACACTCTTTTTCGGCTCCTTCATCTTCCTTCCTATCCTTGCCGCTTCAACTTCCTTGCCCCCCAGACCTTGCTTCGTCCCAATGGCGCAGCCTTTTCTTGCTTCAACTGTCGATGGGGAGAGGGCAATGAGGCTCTCCCGGATCACCATCGAGGGTTCCCTTCGCCAACGGCGTGGAACCTCTGCACCGCGGTGCGAAGTCGGGGAGATTGTCGTCTTCTCCTGGGCGCTATTGGCGGGCCTGGTCCCGCCTTTCTCCGAATTCTTCCTTATCGTCCTTCATTTTTATGAAATCCACCATCTTCACCTCACCCCCAACGCCGTTCTCACTCTCTCCACCTTTGCTTATTTCTGCGAGATGTTCGTGGGGCAATGCCCAATCTTCCTCCCTTCTGCTTCTTCTATACTCTCCGCGGTTCCACAGACAGTGGGGTCACAGGGAGTTGTCATTTTCGTCTTCACGATGGATCAACTTCCCGCTAAATCCCCTTCCAGATGAAGACCAGCTGGAAGGCGTGGCGAAGCGACTGGCTATATGCCGATGATGACAGTGGCCTCGACGCCCTAGGGATGTCCTCCGCACCGGCAGAGGCCAATGAGAACTAGGGCTCATCCGTCGAGGAGACGGCGGAGCTCCAAACAATGGTGGCCCGCATCGACCAGCTGTGGGACTCGGGCTGGCCGAGAACCTGGTGGTCCAGACTTCATGACGGAGGATCGGCCTCTGGCCGGCGCGGCCGGCGTGTGGCAAATACACGAGCGACGATGACATAACCCGTACCTACCCAGGCCGTAAGTTTATATCCTACTTTTCTTCTGACTTCTCATGGTCGCCATCAATCGGTAACCCTTTCTCTTTCTTTTGGCGTAGGGAATTTGGACGCCCCTTCTATCATTAACTGGCAGGGTGGGCTGGTCCCGCCAACACCAGGCTGTTCAGATTTCTCGACCGAAGCCCGACCATTATGCGATCTAGAGTTTGCGGAGCGCCTCCGAATCATCAAGTCGCTCCAGGCAATGGACTCCACCAGGCCCGCGACGCTGCCGCCTCGTGGCCCCCTGATGATCAAGGACCCTACCCCGGTGGACGACTAGAGCATGGGCAAGGGGCTGTCCCCCTCGGACGCCTCGGGTGCAGACCCAAAGAGGTCCCGCACCGATGACCGGACGGCCACCCCCTCCAGCACGTACTTTACGCCGAGGTACCCTCTCCGCCATGGTTCAATAGGCCCAAGTAGTGGCCTCGCCCAGGGTGGCGGCCTGGCGAGCAGGTGGCGATCATGCCCTGCTAGCCCGGCGTCGACCTTCGTGGCGGCCTGGCAAGCAGGTGGGTGATCATGCCCTGCTCGCCGGGCGAGAAGTCCACGTGGCGGCCTAGCGAGTAGGTGAGTGATCATGGCCTGCTCGCCGGGCGAGCAGCCCACGTGGAGGCCTGGCGAGCAGGTGGGCGATCATGCCCTGCTCGCCGGGCGAGAAGTCCACATGGCGGCCTAGCGAGCAAGTGGACGATCATGCCCTGCTTGTCGGGCGAGCAGCCCACATGACGTCCTAGCGAGCAGGTGGGCGATCATGCCCTACTCGCCCGGCGAGAAGTCAACGTGGCGATTTGGCGAGCAGGTGGGCGATCATGCCTGCTTTCGCCGCCGTCGACCTTCATGCGGCTTTGGCGGTAGGTGGCGATCATGCCTGCTTTCGCCGCCGCCGTCCTTCATGGTGGCCTGGCGAGTAGGTGGGTGATCATGCCCTGCTCGTTTGGCGTCGGCCTTCGTGGCGGCCTGGCGAGCGGGCAGGCAAGTGGGCCCCACTCGTCAGGCCACAAAGACAACCAAAAGAATGAGAAGAAGGCTTCACGTTGAAGCCTCCTTCCCCTGGTGCACTGTGTCAGAACCTGACACGCAGTGTCAGGGCCATTGATTGCGGGGAATCCTACTATCGACACGACGACGGCCCATCCCTCTAACACCTCACACCAAACCCGTCGTAGGAACATCACATCCCGGGCAGACCGGGCGAAGCCACACTGCAGCATTAAATGAAGCTTGAAGGACAAGGCTACAGCGACGAGTGTAACAAATGAGTCGTAGGTCGGTGTGATAAGACCACAGTGATAGGTGTAATTAATGAGTCGTAGATCAGTGTGATGTCACCTTCCCACCTGCCCGAGCCAGCCCACGCTATATAAGAGAGCTCTGGGGCATGGGGAAGAGGGATCCCCGATCCGATCCGGACCCAAGGTAGAATGACTTAGCGGAAAAAGAGTGGAGCAAACTGAAAGAACCATTGTAACCGCCTCCACACTTCATCAACGAAGATCTAGTAGGATGTAGGGCTATTACCTAGCTTGGGGGCCCGAACCTGGGTACATTGTTGTGTCCCTTGATCTGTTGATCCCCGGAATCCCTCGCGTGAGAGTCTTTAGGGTTTCCAACTGCGAAGACGCCCTCTACCGAACCCTATCCTTCATCTTAGGAGTAGTCAACCTTGTCCGTTAACGGGGTCCTATCCGGCGAAATACGTCGACAGGAGCGCACCAGGTAAGGGGCTAGTGGTTAGCTCACCCGGCCATCTCTCCGGTGGATTCTAGTCTTTTGTCTGCAGGGACCGCGCATCTGGTGATGGCGGGTTCGCACTCACAGCAACAAGAGGCGGCGGAGGCTAACAACGCCCAGAACACGTCCCGGCGCTCCCACCGGACGAGGGACCACCTCACGTCACCCCTGCAGCAAGGCGGTGGTGCCTCCTTGGCAGCAGCTGAACCTCCGGTTCGGCGTCGGCTGGCCATGGAGGCCGCCACTCCGGCCCAGAACCTGCATGCAGTCCGTCTCCTCCTGGACCACCCTCCGGTGGAACTTGCAAGAGACACCCTGGCCACGCCATGGCTGCGGGACATTGCTGGCCTCATAGATGCGGCCCAGCACCGCGTAGAGATGCCCGACTGGTCGGGGACCGTCGGTACCCCTCGATCAAGGGTGCGTGCTGATCGCACACAAACTTCCAGTCGCCCGAGTAGGAAGCGTTCTGGCCAAGAGGGCCATGATAAAGGAAAGGGCATACAAGAAGAGGGTCCCGATTCCACGAGGAGCCATGGGGACCTGAGAGTTCATCTAGAGAAGCGTCGCCGGCGGCGTGGTGATGATTTGCGTGATCACCTACAGCACCGTCGTGCCCAAGAGCAGGGCCGCGATAGGTGGATGGCTCCTGAGGATGAGGGCTCCTCCCATGACTCTCACCTTTGGAGCGAGGAGGAAGTCCGCTCCTCCGACTCATTGGGGAGTCGCGATCCGCACTCCCCGACACGGTCTTCGGGCCGGGGTTCAGGTGGACGGCGGCAGACTCCCCTCTGACATCGAATGCCAGCGTTCTCTCGGCAATTGCGCCATGTGGCGTGGCGAAGGTTTCGCTTCGGCCTCCATCGAAGTCTGACAGCACCACCAACCTAGAGGAGTTCTTCGAGATCTACACCACGGTGGTGCGTCTTTGAGTGGGTTTGAGAAGGCCATGGCCAACTACTTCCCAATGACCTTGACGGGTCCGCCGGTCTGGTGTTGAACCTCCCGCGAGGATTAGTGCGCTCATGGGAGGAGTTGTGCGGCCTCTTCGTCGCCAACTTTCAAGGCTCCTTCACACAACCGGGCGTGGAGGATGATCTCCACACCCTCGACCAGGAAAAAGGGGAGTCGTTGCACAACTTCATTCGACGATTCTGCCATTGTCGCAACACGATCCCCCAGATTTCAGAGCAGTCGGTCGTTATCGCCTTTCAAAGAGGCATTCAAGACCGCAAGATGCGGGAGAAGATGGCCACCTGCAATATCGCCTCGTCCCCTGTATACTGCCATGCAGGGCGGGTACGACGATGAAGGGGGTTGATTCTCCGAGCCACGAAGTCCCGGACTACCAGCGCCCCGATCAGGCCGGCGTCCCGCAGCCGATTGATGCGGGCCGCCATCACTGGGAGCTCTGCTGTCTCTTCGACGAGCGAGCTCTAGCTCTCACGCGCTTTCGCCTGCGTGTAGGGCATCCCAAGGAGGTTGACCCGCTATTATTGCCGACGTTGAGCCAGTCGCTCTGCCATGACTTCTAGTTGGATTTTGGCTAGAAGGGAATGTAGCGAGGGGCCGACCCGTCGCGGAGGCGAAAGTGGCAGCTCCCTGCGACCCCACTGTCGGGGGTGCTACGGCAGATGTAGAAATAGCAAAAGAGAGGAAGATTGGGCATTACCCCTACGAATATCTCGCAGAGGTAGGCGAAGATGGAAAGAGTGACAATGGAATTGGGGTGAGGTGAAGATGATGGATTTCGTAGAAGTGAAGAACAGTAAGGAAGAATTCGGAAAATGGCGGCACCAGGCCCGCCAAGAGTCCCCAGGCGAAGACGACGATCTCCCCCGGTTCACATCGTGGCACGAGGGTTCCACAGTGAAGGTGGAGGGAACCCTCGGGCGCCATCTTGGAGAGCATATCCACCCTGTCCTCGCCAATAATGGAAGGGAGAAGGGGGTGTGCCATTGGAGCAGAAGCAAGGTTTTTGGGCAAAGAAGATGAAAGGGCAAGGAGCAAAGTCTTAAGAATCGTAAAGCGTGGAATTGCTGGTCGAGTGCGATATATATAGGCCCCCACCCGCACGGTTCGCGCGAACAAAAGTACCGACATTTCATGTCCCAATAAAACGCGGAGTGGAAGTGGCAAGGCGGTTGCGTGCTCAGGAGTGGTGGGCCCATCCGGGAATGCACCGACATCAAATGAGTTCTAAAAGAAACTGGCGCGCTCCAGGATGGACCCGGGGGCTACTGTCGGCGTACTTTACGCCGGGGTACCCTCTCTGCTGCAGATCAGTAGGCCCAAGTAGTGGCCTGGCCCAGGGTGGCGGCCTGGCGAGCAGGTGGGCGATCATGCCCTGCTCACCCGGCGTCAACCTTCGTGGCGGCCTAGCGAGCAGATGGGCGATCATGCCCTGCTCACCGGGTGAGAAGTCCATGTGGCGGCCTAGCGAGCAGGTGGGCGATCATGCCTTGCTCGCCGGGCCAGAAGTCCACATGGCAGCCTGGCATGCAGGTGGGCGATCATGCCCTACATGCTGGGCGAGCAGCCCACGTGGCGGCTTGGCGAGCAGGTGGGCAATCATGCCTGCATTTGGCGAAGTTCCACGTGGCGGCTTTGTCAGCGGTGGGCGATCATGCCTGCTTTCGCCCGGCGAGCAAGCCGCGTGGCGACTGGCGGCGAAAGGCGATCATGCCTTGCTCGATGGGCGAGAAGTCCACGTGGCGGTCTAGCGAGCAGGTGGGCGATCATGCCCTGCTCGCCCGGCGTCGTCCTTCATGGTGGCCTGGCGAGTAGGTGGGTGATCATGCCCTACTCGTCTGGCGTCGGCCTTCATGGCCGCCTGGCGAGTAGGCGGGCAAGCGGGCCCCACTCGTCAGGCCACGAAGACAACCAAAAGAATGAGAAGAAGGCTTCGCCTTGAAGCCTCCTCCCCCTGGCGCGTTGTGTTAGACCCTGACACGCGGTGTCAGGGCCATTGATTGCAGGGAATCCTACTATCAACACAACGACGGTCCATCCCTCTAACACCTCACACCAAACCCGTCGCAGGAACGTCACATCCCGGGCGGACCGGGCGAAGCCACACAGCGGCATTAAATGAAGCTTGAAGGACAAGGCTACAACGATGGGTGTAATAAATGAGTCATCGGTCGGTCTGATAAGACCACAGTGATGGGTGTAATTAATGAGTCATAGATCAGTGTGATGTCACCTTCCCACCTGCCTGAGCTAGCCCACGCTATATAAGGGAGCTCTGGGGCATGGGGAAGAGGGATCCCCGATCCAATTCGGACCCAAGGCAAACCGAAAGAACCATTGTAACTGCCTCCACACTTCATCAATGAAGATCTAGCAGGACGTAGGGCTATTACCTAGCATGGGGGCCCGAACCTGGGTACATTGCTATGTTCCTTGATCTGTTCATCCCCGGAATCCCTCGCGTGAGAGTCTTTAGGGTTTCCAACTGTGAAGACGCCCTCTACTGAACCCTATCCTCCATCTTAGGAGTAGTCAACACTGTCTGTTGACGGGGTCCTATCCGGTGAAATACGCCGACAGCCTACATCCTCCTTCCGCTTCTCGGCACTTCCTAGGACGGCCCCCAGCAGTGCTTCGCAAAGCTAGGCACTTGCTGAGGCAGTGGGAGATCCTGCTTGTAAGCCGTCCGACACCCTGAAAGTGGTTCATGGGGACGTCGCCGACGCCGGCACCACCGCTAACCCCACATCGAGTGCCCTCGCCGCCCCCGCCTCTCGACTGGCAGCATTGCTCACTGAGCTTGGCAGCGTGCATGCTTCCACAGGCGCCCTCCTTACGGCGGCCACCCAGCAAGAGGCGCAGTTGACCCAGCAAATGGGGCGACTGCGCGAGGAGCTGGCGTAGGAGAGGGAGAGAGGCGGCCCGCTCACCCAGAAGGCGGTCTGTGCCACCTTTCGCTCGGACGCGGAGGAGGTCAAGCGGAAAGCGAGGCGAGGATGAAGCGCGCGCTTCATTGCATAACCTCACCGTCATGCTCCGCCAAGCATACAACCGCATGGTTAGGAGCCTACGGCCCCTGGGGGTGGAGCTGAGCGATCCGCTGGAATCCTCGATGATGCAGTACACCCTCAGCGTCACTCGCGTCACCGACGCTCTCGCCGGCCTGCTCGCCACCTTGTCCGCCCGCTCCACCAGAGAAGGGCGGGAGGTCGCCACCACCACTGCGGGGTACGTGCTGGCCTGCTGCGCCAGCCGCGACGCCTCCTTCGACGCCATGTCCACCGTGGTCGGAATAGAAGGCAACGAGGCCCAGGCGCAATCTCATGTGTGCGAAGCCACGAAGTACGTGGCGGGGCTGATGACGATGGAGGACCCGGCCCTCAACGCGGCGATGGCGGAGAAGGAGGCGGGGGACGACGCCAGGCACATCCAAGTCGCTGATGATGAATGATGGCCCGGGAGGCCCTTCTTATTTTATTTGTTCCTTTCTTTCTTTTTTCCGTAACCATGTACATACATTTCTTAGCAAACTTAACGAAATTGTTATCCTTCGCGTTTACCTGAGTTCCTGTTTGTGCGCATGTTTGCCCGCGTTTGCTTGCCCAAGTCACCTGGCGACCAGCCCCCTGACCTTGCCATGACGCGGGTCTAGGGTTTTAGATTAGGTTGATGCTTCAGCATTCTCCCTGCACTTGCATGCAACCGCTACAAATACGAGCAGAAGTTATGCAAGATCATGAGGAATAGACCAAAGATCATAAGTCGGTAGCGTGTGGTTGTCAACGCCCCATTGTCTTCGGATCTTAAACCCTTGCAATCTCTCGAAATTGACCATGGCGCTGCGTGGCAAGGCGTGAGAGTTCCTAAGGGTGGTTTTGGGCGGTGGTAGAATTTTATAACATCTCCAAGTTACGGGAGTTCGCCACTTGACTCTTGGCGAGTCCTTAGTAATAGCCGGACCGCCTGGGCAGAGAGTGAGACCACCTTGAAGGGCCTTCCCACAGGGAGACGACTTCTTCATCGGCCCGGCTGCGTTTGAATTACATGCGGCGAGATGAGGTCGCCCCTAAACTTAGTATTGCCCTCTAAGGTTTTGCCCTCGGGGCCCCTCTTGAGCCATGTGAGTCTACGTCCATCCGGAACCCACACCAACACTTAGCGATACTCAAGACTAGACATCATAAATTAATCTGCTAGAGTGCATCCCATACCAGACTTGTGGTTGCAGTTAGGCCCAGTTCAATGGCGCACAAGATTAAGTCCTTAAATTATCTCGAGCAAGACAACCACATCCCAATGTGCTGAACAACACCCCCTTTCTTTGCCACGATCACTTGCCCGAGGGAAAACATTTTGTTCAACCAAGACCAATGGCATCCCTTGCCATGGTACAATAAGTTTTACAACAGTGGTCAATAGCCACAATTCAAATCTCATTAAGTCAAGAATAACATTAATTCACAAGTGATATGAATCCCATCGGACAACTAAGCATGGCTAAGCATAGCTACGATAACCCAATGTTGGTATTACGATTACGTCCAACTAGTAATATCCCAACCTATAGTTAACAATGGATACATGGCATTCTAATAATCAAGGTGGCATACTGGCAATCAGGTGAATAGCTACTCCCATAAACTAGCATTGATACACAAATAGCATGCAATTGTACAAAACAAAATAACTTTTCAATCATAGGTTCAACATGATCAAAGGTTATGACTTGCCTTGCTGATCAAGTGCTGAATCTTGGTCTTCAAAGTCTCCGTTCGCTCCTTCGAAATTCGCGTCTATCGGAAAAGAAAGCAACGAAAACAAATAAATACAAAACAGAGACACAAACAAACTCAAAACTGAAAATAAATGGCTCTAGAATGTAGAGCTCGATTTCACAAAAATTTAGAAACTTGAATCGCTTCAATCGGAGTTCGGACGAAGGAGAACGGGCTCCTGGAAGTTCCTCGGGAGAGAAAATCAGGAAAAATCAGATAGGCGACACGTGAAGCTCTGTGATTGGCTGGAATTTCAAAAATTCAGAAAAAATCAGAAAAAGGAAAAAGGGTTTTTGGTTGACAAGTGGGACCCATGAGTCGAGACTCGATCCACAGAGACCGGGAGGAACGAGGGCTCAAGGGGTGACATGGCAAAGCTCAAGATCGACATGGTAGCCACGCGAAGGCTAGGGCTGAGGTGGCAATGGCGTGGCAAACACGGGGCGATGACGCGGCGGCTGGCTAGGTGTAACATCCCAAAATTTGAGTTTTGGTATGTTTAAAGTCAAAAATAAACCATTTGCATTTTCTTGGAATTAACTGAAGCTTGACATGAATTTTCCAATAATGAAAAGATTTAATGTGATTAAACTGTGCATCAAATCAAAGGTTTCCAGTTTTTATTGGGTTCCTTGTGCTTCAAGGAATTTTTCTGTATTTTTGGAGATTTTTATGAATTTATTTGCTATTTATTTGAATTTATTTAGATTTATTGGAATTTCTGGAGTTTTACTAAATCAGAAAAGGATTTTATTTTCCATTTTTTCCCTCGGGCCGAATCTCTCCCGGCCCAACCCTGTTCATCCTTCGGCCCGTTCAGCCGCGCGGCCGCAGCCGCTCGTGCTACCGTCCGATCCGCTGGCGCTTCAATGGCGTGAATCTTTCGCCACGCGCCTCGCCCAAAAACCTAGCCGCCGAGTCCTCGCGCCGACGCCGCCTTCCGTGACTTTCGCGTCGGGCCGCCTCTCAAGACTCCTATTTAATGCGCCAGACACCCTCCGAGGTCCGCCGTTTGACGCCGCACCGCCGATTCTTCCGTGACATCCGAGATCCCGCCAATCCAGACGTCTGCGAAGCCAAGAGCGCCGCCACCCGGCACCTTCCATGCGCCGATCTCCCTTCTTTGGTGCATCTCCGCCGGTGGTTTTGGTACCGCCGAAGTTCCTGCGTCGAACTCTTCCGGATCCGCAGATTCTTACGCGATCCGGTCATCCTCCGCTATTCGTGCATCGTCTTCCCTACCTCCGGTGAGTAGTGCCGCCACCTCTCGCCGCCGAAGCCGCTTCCACGTTCTTGGCGTCCGTCGCAAGCCGCGAATCGGATCTTGCCCGATCGATCGCCGCGTGGCCTCTCACAGGCCGGCCGCACCACGTTGCCGCCATGAAGTCGGCGCCGCGTGGTGCCACCTCGGCAGTGTCACCGCCTTGGTGCGTCGGCGTCAACATCGGCGCCACGTCGGTAAGCCGCCACATCGACCCTAGCCCTATTCCGTGCACCGGGTCCATCAGGTTGAGCCAGCGACATGCGGGCCCCGCATGTCAGTCGGCATTTATTTTTCTTTTCTGATTTTCTGAAAAAAAACGAAAATCCCAGCCAATCACAAGCTGCCACGTGTCACCCCTTGCGAATTTTTCTGATTTTCTCTGAATTAAATCTTCCAGGAGCCCGTTCTCCCTCGTCCGAACTCCGATTGGAGTGATTCAAATTTCTAAATTTTTGTAAAATCAAGCTCTACATTCCAGAGCCACTTATTTTCAATTTTGAGCTAGTTTGCTTCTCTGTTTTGTATTTATTTGGCTTTATTGCTTTATTTTCCGGTAGACGCGAACCCCGAAGGAGCGAACAGAGATTTTGAAGACCAAGATTCAGCACTTGAACAGCAAGGCAAGTCGTAGACCTTTGATCATATTGAACCCATGTTTGCAAAAGTACTTTGTTTTATACAATTGCATGCTATTTGTGTAACAATGCTAGTTTATGGGAGTAGCTATTTACCTGTTTGAGTATGCCCCTTTGACTATTGGAATGCCATGTATCCATTGTTAACCATAGGTTGGGACATTATTAGTTGGACATAATCATAGTACCAGCATTGGTTTATCGTAGCTATGCTTAGCCATGCTTAGTTGTCCGATGGGATTCATATCACCTGTGAGCTAATGTTAATCTTGACTTAATGAGATATTGAATTGTGGTCATTGACCATTTGTTGTAAAACTTGTTGTACCATGGCAGGGGATGCCATTGGTTTTGGGTTAAACAAAATGTTTCCTTCGGGCAATTGATCGTGTAGTAAAGGGGGTGTTGTTTGGCACATTGGGATGTGGCTGTCTTGCCTGAGACAATTTAAGGACTTAATCTTGTGCGCCATTGAACTGGGCCTAACCGTGCAACCACAAGTCCGGTATGGGACGGACCTAGCTGATTAATTTGCAATGTCCAGACTTGAGTATTGCTAGTTGTTGGTGTGGGGTCCAGGATGGACAGGTAGACTCACATGGCTCAAGAGGGGGCCCCGAGGGGCGAAACCTTAGAGGGCAATACTGGGTTCAGACATGCATTGTAAAGGCTTTGTAGTGATCTCTCTGCCGACACACCAAAGGAAGTGTGTTCTTAGCGCTTGGCATTAAGGGATGATCATGTCTTGTGGGTAAAATTGTATAACCTCTGCAGAGTGTCAAAACTATTGAATAGCCGTGTCATGGTCATGGACAAGCACAGGAATTTCACACGGGTATAGAGTGTTTTCTTGAAATGTGGAATTGTTGGGATGTGAACAGGGGAGTTCCTTTGTTGTTCTGTTGTCTAAAACTAAACAGTTGAATTATGTGGTTGATACTTGTTTCAATGATGTGGGGTGATGCCTCGTCATTACATTCATGTTGTCTACCATTGATTTACCAGATATTTATTATTGTTTTATTAATCGCCTTCAATCTATTTCATTGTATTTCAATTCAAGTTATTGCTTTACGCAAATGAACCATATTATGCCTTCCTTTGTTTAAACCATGCATTTAGTTACTTGCATTAAGTTTCCGAGACTTGCGAGTATGTTGCATACTCACCCCCGCTTTTTATTGCGGGGTGCTTATTCCATAAAGAGATGAAGACATTTGTGGTGAAGACTTTGATGAGGAGGAATACTATGAAGACTACGTGGACTAGGAAGGCGTTCCCCAGACGATTACTCGTGGGCATGTCGAATGGCCTAAAGTTTTTATATTTTTCCGCAATAGTTTCACTTGTTTCTTAAGCCAAGAGGCATTGGTGTATGAACTTTGACCATAAGGTCGTTTGCTTTATTCAATAATAATTTGCTTCTTCTTAGTTATTTCGATGTATGGAATGATATGTCATCTATGTTTCCACTGTGTGCACTAGCGTGATCCTGGACTAGTGCAGTATACACAGAGGGTTTCGGATTTGCATATCCGGGTCCCGACACTAGGCAGCTGACCGAGCAAGGACACGTGGCGAGATCCGGGATGCTGGCTCGTGATCGGACGGCGGTGAAGCGAGGGCGCGGGCGCGGGCGCGGTGACGCGGAGCGATCTGGAACGTCCACCGAAGATCGGATGGCCACGATCAAGCGAAGGAGATCGACGGCGAGGGCATGGCGAGAACTCACCGGTCGTGGGGAAGACGACGAGGCAAATAGCGAAAAGCGGCCGGATCGGGCGGAAGAGAGTGCGGATCCGAGAGAGCGCGACGCGTCGAGTTCGGGGGTGCCAACGGTGACGGCGGAGGTGAACTGGAGCAGCCAGACGATGGCGAGAAAGGTCTCGGGCAAGGGCACAACTCCGGTGAGCTCGCTGCGGCGGCAGGCGGGGTCTCCGGCGACGATGAACAGGGCGGCGGGTGCGGGAGGAGGTGGCGAACCTCGGACGGGGGGTCCTCGGGGCTTTAAATAGCCCTGGGAGGCGTGCCCAACACGGACGCCAAAAAGGGTGGTGTGGCTAGGGTTTGGGAGCGGCGGCGGCGCAGTGCACGATGTGGCAGCATCCAGGCCATCCACACGTCGCTGATCGGGTGGTGGAGTGCGCGCGACTGGCTGGGCCAGACGGATGCGCAAGGTGGGTCGAGCGAAGGCGACTGGGGCGGAATAGGCCGTGAAGGATTCGGCCCGAAAGGGGTTTTGAGAAATAAAACAATTTTTGAATTAACTAATTTTTAGAAATTCAAACAAATCCAAATAAATTCGAATAAATAGCAAATAAATTCAGAAAAATCTCCAAAAATACAAAAAAATTCCTTGTAGCACAAGGAACCCAACAAAAACTTCAGATTAAGTTTTGATTAATGCAATAAAAAGGCAAATGGTTCATTTTCACTTTAAACATTCTGAAACTCAAATTTTGGGATGTTACAAACCTCCCCCCCCCCTTAAATGGAATCTCGACCCCGAGATTCGGACTGGCTAGAGAATAGGTGGGAAACTCGGACTTCATATCCTCTTCTCGCTCCCAAGTGGCTTCCTCTTCTAAATGATTGCTCCACTGGACTTTGCAAAAACGGATGATCTTGCTTCTCGTGATGCGCTCTGCAACATCTAAAATCTTCACTGGTTGCTCCTTGTAGGTGAGATCCACTTGCAGATCGATGGCTTCCAACGGCATCTGTTCTTCTGGCACTCGCAAACACTTCTTCAACTGTGACATGTGGAACACATCATGGATTCCAGCAAAAGACTGAGGTAACTCGAGCTTGTAGGCAACCTCTCCTCTTCTTTCCAGGACTTTGAATGGTCCAACATATCTAGGGGCAAGCTTCCCTTTTACTTGAAATTTCTTAACTCCTTTGAGAGGAGTGACTCTAAGATACACATAATCATTGGGCTCGAAACTCAAATCTCGGCGACGATTATCTGCGTAACTCTTCTGTCTACTTTGAGCTATCTTCAACTTGTCTTGAATTAACTGCACTTGCTCTTCAGCCTCTTACAGTATGGCAGGACGAAATAAATGTCTTTCTCTAGTCTCTTTCCAATTGAGAGGGGTTCTGCACTTTCTTCCATATAAAGCTTCAAAAGGAGACATTTGCAGACTGGCTTGACAGCTATTGTTGTAAGAAAACTCCGCATAAGGCAAACACTTGTCCCACTTGGCACCATAGGTTAAGGCACAGGCTCTTAACATGTCCTCAAGAATCAGGTTCACTCGCTCTGTCTGTCCATCGGTTTGAGGGTGATAAGCAGTACTAAACCTGAGATGAGTTCCCATAGCTTCATGCAAACTCTACCAAAAACGAGAGGTAAACTGGGTTCCTCTATCGGAGACAATCTTCTTAGGCACTCCATGAAGGCTGACAATCCTTGACATATATAATTCTGCCAAATTATATCCGGTGTAGGTAGTCTTAACTGGAATGAAGTGAGCTACCTTAGTCAATCGATCCACTATTACCTAGATCGAATCATAACCTGTTTGGGTCTTAGGAAGTCCGGTAATAAAATCCATACCAATTTCTTCCCACTTCCACTCTGGAATTTTTAATGGCTGCAGCAATCCTGCTGGCCTCTGATATTCTGCTTTAACCTTCTGGCAGACATCACAAAGAGCAACATATTCTGCAATCTCACGCTTCATGCTAGGCCACCAATACCTTTCCTTGAGGTCTTGATACATCTTGGTACTTCCAGGGTGAATGGAGTACAAAGTCTCATGCGCTTCTTTGAGTAACAGCTCCTTGAGCTCTTTCTGATCAGGTACACAAATGCGACTCTCATACCAAACGGTACCTCTTTCATCCTTGGTGAAACCTAGGGCTTTTCTTTTCTTCATATTACTATTGATTTCCTTGATATCGGCATCACCAACTTGGGCTTCTCGAATCTTATTTTCCAACATTGGACGCACTTCCAAAGTAGCCAAGTAACCTTCTTCAACCACTTCGAGACTAAGCTTTTGAAATTCCTCAAAGAGAGTTAGCTGACTTTCCTTAATCATCAGGGTATTACAGTAACTCTTTCTACTTAAAGCATCAGCTACAACATTGACTTTGCCTGGATGATAATGAATTCCAATGTCATAGTCCTTGATCAATTCCAACCATCTTCTTTGCCTCATGTTGAGATCGGCTTGGGTAAAAATATACTTTAGGCTCTTGTGATCAATATAAACCTCACAGCGATTACTGATGAGGTAGTGACGCCAAATCTTTGAAGTATGCACTACGGCAGCAATTACAAATCATGGGTCGGATAATTGACTTCATGTGGCCTTAATTGACGCGAAGCATACGCCACAACCTTCTTATCTTGCATTAGCACACAACTGAGTCCTTGATGGGATGCATCACAGAATATCTCAAAATCCTTTCTGATATCTGGCAGAATGAGCACTGGAGCAGTTGTCAAACGCTTCTTTAGCTCTTGAAAACTTCGCTCACACTCTGATGTCCAAACAAATTTCTTCTCTTTTTTCAAAAGCTGAGTAAGCGGTCTAGCTTTTCTGGAAAAACCTTCTATGAAACGGCAATAATATCCTGCCATTCCAAGGAAACTTCTAACTTGGGTTACTGTCATAGGCGACTTCCAATTGAGCACATCTCGCACTATACCCGGGTCAACAGCGACGCCTTCGGCTGATATAACATGACCTAGGAAAGCAACTTCTTTCATCCAAAACTCACATTTACTGAACTTAGCATAGAGTGGATGTTCTCTTAGCTTTGTCAATACTTTCCGCAAGTGATCCTCGTGTTCTGCCTCACTCTTGGAATAGACCAGAATGTCATCAATAAAGACAACGACAAACTTGTCTAGATATTTCATGAATACTTTATTCATCAAAGTCATGAAATAGGCAGGGGCATTGGTCAAACCAAAAGAAATCACGGTATACTCATACTGTCCATACCGAGTAACAAAAGCTGTTTTGGGTATATCCACTTTACGGATCTTCAACTGATGGTAACCTGACCTTAAGTCAATCTTTGAGAACACTCCTACTCCTTGAAGCTGGTCAAACAAATCATCAATTCTTGGCAAAGGATACTTATTCTTGATAGTGACCTCATTTAGAGCACGATAATCCACACACATCCTCTGAGTTCCATCTTTCTTTTCAACTAGAAGAACTGGGGCTCCCCATGGCGAAAAACTTGGTCTCACAAAACCCTGATCTTGCAACTCTTTGATCTGTTTGTTTACTTCAGCTAACTCATTAGCAAGCATCATGTACGGTCTCTTGGAGATGGGTGGCGTTCCAGGTACTAGCTCAATCAAGAACTCTATGTCTCTATCTGGTGGCATCCCGGGCAACTCATCTGGAAATACATCAGGAAAATCTCTGGCAATTGGCACATCTTCCAAATTTATTCCTTTGGCACTGCAAACCTTTATCCCTTTGGACTGATCTACGGCAGCTTGAAATTTTAACTTAACTCCATCTGGACTGGTTAATGTGATCTCTATATTTCCACAATCCAAAACTACTTAGTTCTTGGAGAGCCAATCCATTCCTAGAATCACATCTAAGGACTTGGTGTCTAGGACAATGAGGTTGGCTAGAAATTCTACCCCTCAGATTAATATCTTAACTTCGGGGCAGCCTTGGTTCGTACTCAAATCCGAACCAGGTGATTGCACTAATAAAACAGTTTTCAAAGGTCTTGTCTTTAAGTGATGATTTGCAACAAAACTCCGAGAAACAAATGAATGCGTAGCTCCAGAATCAAACAAAACCATGGCAGATACTGAATTGACTAGGAGCTTACCTAGTATGACGTCTGGTGCAGACTGGGCATCCTCAGTGGTGACATGATTCACACGACCTCTTCCAACAGGCGGAGTCCTCGTAGCTTGATTGGGAGTCTGAGACGCTCCACATCCTGCTCCTGGTGCGGGGGTCTTGGCTGGTGTCGATCCCAGGTTGAAACGAACTAGCGTCACAGCTTGCTTCCTAGGGTAATTATTAGCATAGTGACCACGCTCATGACAATTGAAGCACGTAACTCCTGCAGCTAGATTGCTGGTCCTCTAAGGCGGATTGCTATTGGTGCTGATGTTGGGATTACTTGAAGGAGGCTGGGAGGCGCCGTGTGCGTGTGTCTGAACGCCGATGGAGGAGTGAAATGAGCAGTCGTTGAGCATTGGTCCCGCTCTTCGGATGATTTCGATGAGCTCCATGTTGCATCATCTTTCTCTTGCGGGATTCTTCCAACTCACGACGAGACTCCTCAATGAGCATAGCTTTGTCCACTAGATGCTGGAAATCTGCATAGTGATTGCCAATGACCTGTACCTTTAAACCTGGGTTGAGCCCATGCTTGAACCTCTTCTGGCGAGCATCATCTGTGGCTACATCCTCTGGGGCATAGCGAGCAAGCTGAGTGAACTTGTTAAGATATTCACTCACTGACATCCCTTCTTGCTTGAGCTCCCTGAACTCATTCTTCTTCATTTCCACCTTTCCATCAGGGATATGGGAGTGGCGGAAAGCAACTGAAAACTCTGCCCAAGTGATGGTCTGAGGGTCATCATGGGCAGCAATATAGTTCTCCCACCATTCAGCGGCGGTGCCCTCCAACTGATGAGCGGCATAAAGAACTTTCTCATGATCTATGCACTGAGCAATAGCAAGCTTCTTCTCAATGGAGCGAATCCAATCATCTGCATCCAATGGTTCTGAAGAGTTGGAGAAGGTAGGCGGACGAGTCCTCATGAATTTTGCTAGCTTGGACTGCGGCCGAGCTTGAGGAGGTGCAGCTGCAGCTTGATTCTGCTGGTTCAACAGGTTAGCTAGGGCAACTGCTGTCTGGTTCTGCTGATTCATCATGTTATTCATGTTCTGCATCATTGTATTCATAAGTTGAGTCTGGGCTACCAAGAAATATCCCAAATTCTGATCTGACACTGCAGGAGGCAGTGGTGGTGGGTTGGCACTGGCACTGGCATTAGCATTGGTGAACCGCGGTTGGCTCCAGAACGAGTATCAACCATCTGCGACGCATCACAAGGGTTTAATAGAAAAGAGGGAAAAGCAATAGGAAAGTGATAAGGTCATCTAGGGGAGAAGGTAATACCCAAGAACAAAGGCCAACCAAGAACATAGCCGAGAAGGCTACAAAATAAAGAACTAATTAAAGCTTTCAACTGAAGGTATGGTTGCAACACTATGCTGGAGGCAAGTGTACAACATACCCGGCACACAAGCAACGAAAATTCTAGTATACGCAGACTATACGTAGCTAAACTGAAAAGAAATGGTATGCACAAATTCATGGAGCACCACAACCTATCTTATATGGTAGTCTTCTCGGACATACTCTTCGACGGCTTGCTCATCGCCTCCCTTGATTTGATTTCTTGCAGAAGATCCATGGCTTTTAAGAAGTTTCATGAGATAAGGTCAAGTTAAATTCCAAAGCAATGTTTCAGCAAAGGAGAGGAATAAAAACCTAGAATAAGATGAGAAGAGACAAACTATTAAATACCAATTTGTTGGTTTGATTTAGAAAATAATTTTCAAGACCATGCTAACTAAGAAAGCGACCTCACAATAATATGGCTCGATACCATCTCTGCCGGGACCCGGATATGCAAATCCGAAACCCTCACGTATCTTGCACTAGTCCAGGATCACGCTAGTGCACACAGTGAAAACATATATGACATATCATTCCATACATCGAAATAACTAAGAAGAAGCAAATTATTATTGAATAAAGCAAGCGACCTTATGGTCAAAGTTCATACAGCAATGCCTCTTGGCTTAAGAAACAAATAAAACTGTTGCAGCGAAAATAGAATAACTTGGGCCATTCGACATGCCACAGGCAATCGTCTGGGGAAACGCCTTCCTAGTCGACATAGTCTTCATAGTACTCCTCCTTTTGATATTCATTACCTGGTCCTTCCTCAGCAACTGAACAATAAGGGCATAAAGTTGTGAGTACAAAACGTATTCAGCAAGCCGTAGGGAAATGATGCAATATATTCATGCACGGCTTGACAAAGGATAGTCATATGGTTCATTTGCAGAAAGCAATAACTTGAATTTAAATACAATAAGTAGATTGAAGGCAGATTGATGAAAACAATAATAAATAGCTGGTGAATCAATAGTAGACAACATGAACAGAATGGCGAGGCATCACCCTACATCATTCGAAACAAGTATCAACCACACAATTCAACAGTATAGCTTTAGACAACAGAACAACAGTGAACTCCCCGTTCACATCCCAACAATTCCACATTTCATGAAATACTCTATAACCCGTGTGAAATCCCTGGGCTTGTCCATGACCGCAGACACGGTTATTCGAATAGTTTTACACTCTGCATAGATTGTACAGCTTTACCCACAAGACATGATCATCGCTTAGTGCCAAGCGCTACAAACACGCTTCCTTTGCTGTGTCGATAGAGAGATCACTACAAAGCCTTTACAATGCATGTCTAAACTCAGTACTACCCTCTAAGGTTTCGCCCCTCGGGGCCCCCTCTTGAGCCATGTGAGTCTACCCGTCCATCCCGGAACCCACACCAACACTTAGTAGTACTCAAGACTAAACATCGCAAATTAATCAGCTAGGTCTGTCCCATACCAGACTTGTGGTTGCACAGTTAGGCCCAGTTCAATGGCGCACAAGATTAAGTCCTTAAATTATCTCAGGCAAGACAACCACATCCCAATGTGCTAGACAACACCCCCCCTTTACTACACGATCACTTGCCCGAGGGAAAATATTTTGTTCAACCAAGACCAATTACTGCCGGTTTGTAGAGTGGGCCGGCAATGATAAGGCTACTATCATTACCAACTCTCTTTCTGGCCCAGCAGTGATAGACTATCACTACCAGTTGTTGTGGCGAGCCGACAGAGATAGTCCACCCCTATAAATACGAAAGGCCACGTCTCCTCTCAGTTACACTCTCGTCACCTTCTCCTCGCATACCTTCGCGTCGTCGCCTTGCAGGACCTCCCCGCTGTCGCATCACCTCAGGTCGTCACCTCCTCTCCCTACTCCACCACCCGCTCTGCCCCCAGGTCGTCGCCTCCTCTCCCCACTCCACACTGGCTCTGCCCCCAAGTCACCGCCTCCTCTCCTCACTCTACCGCCAGCTCTGCCCCCAGGTCGTCGCCTTCTCTCCCCACTCCGCCACTGGCTCTGCCCCCAGGTCACCGCCTCCTCTCGCCACTCCGCCGTCGGCTCTGCCCCCAGGTCGCCACCCCCAATGTGCAATCTGAGATATATACAAGACAATAAAAATTTGTTGCATGTCTTAATGCTTATTTCCTTGTCTGAATGTGCAATCTGAGATATATACAAGACGATAAAAATTTGTTGCGTATGTATACTAGTACTAGTATTAAGCATGGGTTAATTTATGCATTGAGGCGTGAAGCACATTTTAACTGACCAAGGTGACTGAGAAACTGATCGATAGGTTGTAAAGCAAAGCGAAGCAAAGAATTTGTTTACTAGTAGCACTATTCTGCTCGCTTGTCGTAATTGAAGAACCGACGGAGAGCTTGTTCCTTTGAGTTCAACCACCCCGGCCCCTTAGAATGTTGATTTTGATGTTGTCAATCACGACAGCTCCGGTCTACTCCTGTAAATCCTAATCACTACATTCGTCACTGTATTCTTAATTACTAGTACATGTCGCATTCCAGGCTATGATTACGATATGCTTATATTACAAATAAATTCTGTAAATTCTACAGTTCAAATTGGCTGACGCGGTTTAATAATAAGGTTGTCGTGTGTGTATATATATATATAGGAAAATGGTTCTATACTCTTGGGAGTACGTACTCCCACCTTTAGTATACTGCTTAAACGATGTTGTTATACCTTTTATCCTTTTAAGTATACTCTAATACTAATTATAAGATACTTCAAGGTGAGTTCCACAAAAAAATTCATCAAAATCCCCCTTTTATAGCATAATTTGTGTATATATTCCTTTTAATATGAAAACGGGTATATAAGAAAAATAAAGGGCTCTGATGATTTTTTTTTAACCATATTGCATTAGAGTATCTTAGGCCCTGTTTGTTTCAGCTGGGGATTGTGAAAAGCAGCTTTTAAAAGCTAGAAGGGTAACAAACAGTAAACTTTTAATCTAGATTATAACAATCTGGAGGCCAGATTGTAGCAATCCCACAATCCACTCTTTCCCAGCTTTCCCCAGCTTTTTTTTTGCAAAAGACTACAATACCCATCCAACTTCAACCAAAATTACCCACCATTGCCCCTAACTTTCCCCAGCTTTCCCCAACTTCAACCAAAATTACCCACCATTACCCCCAACTATAATCTGGGTTACCAAACAACCATGAGCTTTTCAACCTCCAGCTTTTTAACAATCCAGCTTTTACAATCTAGTTTTTAAAGCTGCTTTCCACAATCCCTAGCTGAAACAAACAGGGCCTTAGAATTATTATTCGAGTATACCGAAAGTAATAAAGGAGTATAACATGTTTGTTTAAGTGGTATATTGAATGTGGTACTGCCCATTTTTCAAATAGAAGAGAGAACCTAGAAAAACTGTACTTGTATCCTAGTATCAAACCTGTAGAGATCTTTTTTCTGACTGGATGCATGCAATTTGTACACTTGTATTTGCGGCTCATTTCGTACATACTGATGCTACTATGCATGTTATGTTCTAGGGTTTGTGCAAATAATGAAATAAAAAACTTTCAGTGTCTGTAGATTGTTGTCAGGATTGCTGTTATTAACGAAGGAGGTTTCGAGCAACTCAAGCAGAAGAAGAAGGCGCGGCAGCAAGAAGGCGGGAAAGAGCTGGACGTCTTCCTGGGGGGAACGCAGGACCAAACCGGTGACGCTGATGCGGAGTAGTGGGCCCGAGTTAGTTGTGATGTAATACAAAAAGGGATTGTAGCAAATACGAAAAGAGATAGAGAATCATATGGCTTAAACCATCTTTCCCCTTTTCTGTGCTTTCTGTTCTTCCTGTCTACTTCTTCTCCAAGACTTCATGTATACTAAATATTTGAATGGAATCTCTTTGATGAATTGATCTCACATCGGTGAGTTTTCCTTATTCCCGGTTAAGAGATATTACAATTGTCTAGGTTTCATCAGAGTTCCATGAAGTTTTCAAGTAGCAACGACCACAAACGTATGCTTGTTTGCTCTGAATGAGTTGATGCCAAAAATTATTGGTTTGATTAAGTTTGGAGAATTTTTAGCTTTCAGATGTTGCACAGAATAAAATACATGTATTACCTTTTGCAAAAAAGATGAGAGAATCATTTGTGCATGCAAGTCTGTACTATGTTGTGTAATCTCTCAATCTTTTCCACGTTGCCGCGTTGTGCTCTTTCAATACAGCCAGCTTTGTCATGTCAAACTTCAAAAATGATGGTAATCTGCATTCTTGATTCTGGACCTTAGGCCACCGTGTTAAAATGTGAGACCACATGGAGGTCACTCCATGAACATATGATGAGTATTTGAACATATACATAATATATCCCTTGTGCCAGGCAAGATGGTTTTTTAACACGATGTCATGAAGTGGAAAAAATGCAGTGCAGATGTAGAAAGATGAATTGACAAACTTTCTCGATCGATTAAACTAGGTTAGTTGTAGTGAAGATGTAGAAAGATGTGTATATGTTCTTGAAAGATGTATACGTGCTAACATAAACGTTTTGACATCATGTCTAACTTTATCTAAATTGTATCAACATTTTTCTTATAACTTTGTTAATTTGAAATTTCTGATAAATTTACTAGGAATGGCCTCTGACCGGGGACAAGTTCTGGAGGGAATTAGGCCCTTAAATATGGATGAAGGAGGAACATATAGCCTTCGCCATAGCTCAACATACTACCTGAACTTACAACATCCTGGCATGGAGCAACCTGGCGCCATAGCTGTGGACCAACCTGACATCACTAACGTAGGCGAGATAAAGTATTAGTAGATTGTGGTTCCCAAAATATTGTAGGGTCAGATGACTAATAAGAAGATCAAATTGTAGGCTCAGACGTCTGATGAACGGAGGCAGGGCGTAGGTCATGGTCCGAGCAAGATGCCTAAGGGACTTTATAATATAGTGGAGATCTCGACAATTGGGGAAACAGCTATACTTGAGTTATCGTTGGGGCTATACAAGACAGCATGCGGGGTTCTTGCTAGGGATTATGTGCCTATTAGTTATAGATCATCGACTGGTCACCGAGGTGACCAGTGGGTGGTTCCTAATGATCTAAAGAAGTCGCTGTGTGATAAGCTAAAAGAAGTATTCCAGCTCTCCTAAAGGACCGAGTTGGTTGTAAAGAAACGTGCACTATGCATCATGTACACAGTGTGGAAGAATTAGAAGACGATACTAAATAAGAATTATGCGAAGAAGAATGAAATGCCAAATTTTGATACGTACCCAAAGTTAAGAGAGTTTTAGGAGGATTTTGTGGCGTACAAGAATTCTGAAGAAGCCTAGGTAGTAAGTTAAAAGAACAAGACAAACGCGGATAAGAATATTTTCCCTCACACACTAGGCACAGGTGGGTATGTGAAGAAAATACTAGCATGGGATAAGTACGAAGAAGAACTAACCCGCAGGGGCATCATTCCTGTGACGACCGAGTTGAGCAAATGATTGAAGCATTGGTTGCTTGGGAGGGGGCTTCTATCTCGAATGATGGCAGCTTAAACTTCAGAAGCCACAGAGACTAGGAAGTGTCACACAAAATCGCATATGCTCACGTGCAGTCTTTCCCAAGACTCTTTTAGGCTACGAAGGGAGAATAACAAGCTAACCGTAGCCCTAGGTAACAAGGAGCACCCTGATCCAGGGATTACAAAACCGTTTTTCAAAATTCGCGTCGAAATTATGCAGTACGGTTTTTCGCAAAAACTGCTGAAAAACCGTTCAAAACCGTCAAAACCGAAGGTTTAAAAATCAAAAATTTTGAAATTTTTTGAAAAATCGAAAACCGTTCGGTTTAACGAAAACCATGAGTTTTGATTTAAACCGCTCGGTTTTTAAAAGCCGCTCGGTTTTTGACGAAACCGACCGGCTATTTAAATGTTCTTCAAAACGGTTTGAGCGGTTTTTGGCGGAAATCATGTTTTTCGCAGAAAAACCGCTCATATAAATTTTTTCAAACTTTTTAAATTTTTAATTTTTCTTTTTTAATTAGAACGGTTTACCGAACGGTTTTGAGTTTCGAACCGGAACGGTAAGGTCGAAAACCGCGGTTTTCGAGCGGTTTTCGTCGGTTTTTTGAACCCTGCCCTGATCGCACCCGAGGAGTTGGTTTGGTGCCGTGGAAAGAAAGCTTCCTAGTTGACGCATGGTTGTATAGGCGTTCGAAGAGAATAAGAGAAGATCAACTGGACCGTCAAATACAAGTTGTTGTGGTGAGAGTGTTAGAGGAACAGAGAGCAGAATTGGATAAGGTTGTAGAGCAGATAGTACAGAAAGCTCTCAGTCTCAATTCACAACCGCCACCCGATGACAACCCTTAGATCTTCAGTCCCGGTGCTGGTAAGAGCAGCTGTGCGTCCACAGGGATTCCCGAAGAGCATAGACTCTATTTTCCTATAGGAGACATCATAGAACCGACACCGTGTAAGCTGTATTTGTCCGCACATGGCATTACCATCAAGGTGCTTGAGGGCAGGCTTGGCCATACGACTCCTCACAGGTTTTGCACTGCCGCCTAATACAGTCGAGATTCGCCAGGTTCGAAGTGGACAGTGTAGTCCATCAATACCGTAAAATGGAGGTAGAGATCCCTGGTGAGGATGAAAAAGCAAACTAGGAAAAAATGTGCATGGCTTCCTCGCGTGGCGCAAGAGCTTAATTAAGTTTAGCTTAGACAATGAGGACGACAAAGATGAAGATAATGATGATGATGATGATGATCAGCTGTACTCTCCACACAGAGACCTCCCGCCGGCCACCACACAGAAAAAGTATAACACCTCCGCCGGCACCACCTAGAAAAAGTCCAACTCCTCCGCCAGCACCACCCAGAAAAAATCCAACTCCTCCGCCAACATCTAAAAAGAACAAAAAAACCAACACCATCTCAGAAGTCAGCACCATCGTCTAAAAAATCTCAGTCATCTGTGAAGTTAGCACAACCTTAGAAGAAATTACCAACTGAGACGACTGAAGAAGAATAGAAAAAGCAAATAAGCGCCAGTGTAACATCTCACTTCAAAAAGGAGTCATCACCTAAGAAGACTAAAGTTGATACTAATGCGCAGAAGATTTTCTTGAGTATGGAAAAAGTGAAAAAGATAGGGTGGGCTTTTGAACCTTGCGAAATGCCAGACTACGAATGCATCTCCAGAAAGCAATACTTGAAGGCGGCTAGTGCCGATGCATTGAGGTCGGAAGCTCAAGGAGATGCTACTCAACGAGAATGTGCTCACGAGCAAAGTCTAAGGTGGAAGTTCTTTATGGGGAAACCGCTGGTTGAACCAGCTCATTAAACCACTCAACAACACAACTGCGACGCGTCGATCAGTGGTACATGCAGCGGTCCAATGATGGTATGGAGGCGTTCCTAATCAGATACACAGAGTCAGAATTTTACAATGGGGATAACATCTGTATCAAGGGATTTTGGACATGCTGAACAGGTAAACTCGATCATTGTGTTATTGCTCTAGTACTATTCCATTCTATTGCATTTAAGTTTAATTACTATTCAAAATCATTCACAGGACATTTGCACGATATTGCAATAAAAGTATTCGGTATCGTCCCTACAAGAAAGATTTACAAATAATAACCGACTTTCCAAGCATGAGGCAGGACCAGGGAAACAATTTATGTGCATACTATATATGTACAAATATACATTTAATTGTCGCGGAGAGTGTCGGTTATAACAAAGCTATGGTATATAATTACACATTGATGTCTATTTTTCTTTCATTTAACATATATCATCATTAATTAACTTTCTCATTTTTTCAATAAGAGCGCTCTAAACTGAGAACCAATAAGTGATTACTAATAGAAATTTTAGCAAGAGCAGATCGTCGGATTCGTTCATGATGAGATCATCAATTCAAATGGCGAGTTCCACGAGTAGTCTCATTGCCTCATTCCTTTGATCTCAACCTGTGATATGCCTACTTCAACACCTTCTACTGGAGTCAGTGCAAAATCAAAGTGAATGAGATCTAGTCAAACTATATTTGTAAACAGACTGTTGTAAAAACCAAATATTATGATACTTTAATATATTTGAATTATGATTTAACGATGTTTTATATACTATATTAATACACTATAGAAAAATATTGTATAAAAATATATAATATAGAAAAATATGTAATAGAAACATTTAGTGCACGGCTTGTCACTACGGTTACGTCCAAGAATCAACAATTGATATATATATATATATATATATATATATATATATATATATATATATATATATATATAGGAAAAATATCTTTTACTCCCGGGAGTAATTACTCCCACCTCTGAAATACCACCTAAACGAATTTGAAATACTCCTTTATCACTTTGGGTACACTCATACACTAATTATAAGATACTCCAATGTGAGCCACATGAAAAAATTGCAAGGGAGTCCATGATTTTTAGTGTATTTTGCAAATACCTTCATATATGCCAGTATAAAAGGAGTATGTCCAAAAATACGATACCACCTTTGAAACAATGTACATACCACCAAGATGATCTTATATACTGTGATACTACAGTACATACCCTCCGTCGCATGAGATACCCCATACGCTAGAGATACGGCATAGGGAGTAATTACTCCCGAGAGTAGAAAAGAGGCTTCCTATATATATATATATATATATATGTGTGTGTGTGTGTGTGTGTGTGTGTGTGTGTGTATACATATATACGTATACATACACACACACAGATATATATATATATACATCCCTACCAGTTGTTAGTTCAAGCCGGCAGTGATATGGAACTTTCATTGCCAGATTTTGATTTGAGCCAGCAGTGATAGTCTAATGTCATTGCTGGTTGTAGGTTGAACCGACACAGATAGCCCAATTATCACTGCCAGTTCCTGAGACGACAGTGATAATCCCGAGCATCACTGTCGACCAATCACTGCTAGCTCCAATAACCGGTAGTGATGGCGTTTTGAAGCCGGCAGTGATGTACTGTTCTATAGTAGTATTAAATCCTGATAGTTTTCAGAAAACTGCGATGCATCGTCAAGGTCTAGCTATATCTTCAAAAATCAAAAGCAATATGCAATACTAGTAATGAAAAAAGAAAAAAGAAAAAAAGAGGATACATCGAGTTCGTACTTCGTAACGGCCGGGGAAGCATGAGTGCACGCACGGCCGGTCAGTAGGGAAGACGCACTACTCATTTAGCGCGGTGCCGGAACAACACCGTGCTGTCGCTGGAGTGATCGAGTCTTCACTCATGTCGGACTTTATGAACCGGCAGTCGTGCATTCATGGGCTGGTCGAGCGTGCCGGCGGCATTGGCGGAGCACGGCCGAGCGAGGACTGAGTCGATGGCACTTAGGCGAGAGAGAGGTGTGAAAAAAAAAACAGAGTAAAAGAAGAGAGAGAGAGCACAGCATCCAAAGGAAAATAGGCAGCTAGCGTTAACCGTTTTCTTACAAGCTCTTTTTAGGATCATTTGGAACGCAGAAACCCCACAGAAATCAAAGAAAATTCTCGTATTCCAAACGAAACCATTGATGCTTGGGTTGCACCGAGGTCTTGGGTTGAAATAAGTGAGCCTTCATTACTTTGCATCGCATTTGTTGGAAAGTAAATAAGACACCAAAACAGAAAACAACACAAAAGGAGAAAACAGAAAGGACATCAAGTCATGGTGACATCGACAGGAAAAATCTCTATGTTATATTATGTTCTTCCTCATGTTCATGTGCTTGTGTTCATGGTTTAGTGCTAAAACCAACAATTAGTATCAGAGCTATAAGGATGTAGGAGAGTTCTGTATCGTTGCAATATCCGATGCTCACGAAGAGTAACTCTGATGTATAGACGATCAAGATGAAAATGTACATGAAGGCGTAGAGGGTATGGGATGCTATCGATCCTGATGTTACCAATACATGCAAGGATCAGATTGCATTGGCTGCCATCTACGAAGGGATATTGGAGGATACACTCTTCTTGTTGGCCGAGAAGCATGCGGCCAACTGAAGATCATGCATCTGAGATATGAGTGTGTAAAGGACGCTAAGGTGCAAATGCTTAAGTCAGAGTTCGAGTGACTACGCAAGATTGTTTCAACTATCGAACAATTTGCTGACCTTAAGACTATGATGGTAGAAGAGCTCATTGGAATGTTGAAGGCGCACAAAGAGCGCCTATGAAGATATGGTGATACCAGAGAGGAGCATTTATTGCTCACCTTGTAGGATCGGATGGCGTCAATCAGAGGAGGGTGAATGATTGAGCAGAAGCTAGAGTCAAATTTTTGACTTTTGAAACACCCCAAACAAACTCAGATTGCTTAATTTGTATTCAACAAGAACCTTATTTCGTCAGACCAAATTTGCATATGTATGTCGGACAAAACTTCAGTTCAGACACGAATTGCATGTGTATGACGGACAAAATTTCTACTGTAGCAAAGGAGTTGCATGTGTATGACGGACAAAATTTCGCCTCTGATATGTGTATGACGGACAAAACGAAAACAGCCTGATATATGTTCACTAAAACAATAATTCCCGAAGATCCACTGGTTGGATTGATGTGAAATTTTAACTGCAAAAACTAGACTAGATTCCGAAGCTAACACAAAAAGAATCAACTCAATCAGACTTACAGATCTAAAGTTATGTCCCTCGCAAGACAGCTGAAACAAATCCCGATCTAATATGACGGACCCAATTCAGACTAGTGACGGACAAAACTTAAAAACAAGATTACTGAAGATCCAACCGTTAGATTGATATGAAATTTTAACTGTAGAAACTAGATTGAATTATAAAGCAAACCCAACAAAAATTAACTCGATCGGATCTACAGATTAAAAGATATTACCTTCGCAAGATCACTGAATCAGAAGAAAACCGAAACTGATCTGAAAGACTATGCCGGACTAAACTCAGGTTGAAGCTCCAACTATGCCGGACAAAAATTAGACTTGCGTTGCAGCAACAGCGCGGACCAATCTTCATCGTGAGATCGACACTAACACGCCGATTGCAAGAATGAATCTTTTGTCGAAACTTCTGACCGCCAAGAGCAAATGTGAGAGAAACTTTCGGAAGATTAATTTTATTTCATTGTCTAAAGTACTCCAACACAAGAGTACAAACCCTAATTCCTTGCACACGGCACAGAACCAAAAAACTAGAAAACCCTAGTGCGGACGCTCAGTATCAAACAGAGACACACCTCCTATTTATACAAAGCAAAAACACAGAGATTGAGTACAACTCCACTTCCAACATGGAAAGAGTTCGTATCTATCTCAACTTGGCCCAACATGACCAAAACCAAAACCTTGCACGCATGATCAGCCCACCTGCTACACATACGTGACTAACCACCTTCACATGCATGTTCTTCTAGCCGAACGTCCCGCATGACATCCTTGACCACCAAGACCTCGATTCCTCCCTGAACCTAGTCTCGAACCTTAGTTCCTCCATGAATCTAGTTCCGGTCCCGTCATCGACCACGTTTGCCCTCGAGCAACACCCGCACATGAATAAACACAGAAACCGTGCACGAGCACAAGTCCACGACTTGACTCAAAGTCAATCCATACAACCACTCACATGAGTGCATTGCATCAAACAAAATCCATCATGCTATCACCAGCATAATAATCATCTCAGCATAGCACATTCACAAGCACCACACATCCTATAATCAAAGTCACTTTACAATGCCAATTTCACCATTCAACCAATTTTTCATCACATGATCTCACACACCTATGTTGAGTGGAAGGCTAAAGAGGTGAAGGCTAGCAGATGCAATAAAAAGTTTGACAAGATAAAGGTGCGATTCTATAATTGTCAGGACTACAAGTACTTCGGTTCCAAATATCATGAAGATGAGAACATCGCTTCCTTGGATACACACAACACTCCCTCATATGATGCTAAGCAAGGACATTTGATAAGAACACGTGTATGACAATTGAATTATCAGGTGAGCTTGTTTCTAGGAGTTCATAATTTTCTTATTGACGATGAATTACTGCCTAAGTTATGCGATATTATTCTATTTAGGAACTATGGTGAGGAGACCAGCACTACTATCACAATAAGTCCAAGGTAACCCTGCTTCCATTTCAGTCCAATTCGGAATCAGTCTGACAGTCCTAAATTAAAATAATGATAACTTTCATATATGTAGTCCGTTAAAGGTGTGCAAATACTTGATTGAAAGTTTACGATGAGACCTTTCTAACAGATCTGACCCCATCTTCAAATTCATTGTGTAATTGTCACACTTATTAATGAAAGATGCTATGCCACTTTTACCAATTGGGCTTCGGCCCATGTAATAGGAAGGCACAGGAGGGACACCTAGGAGGAGATTGTGTCCGTATTCGCCTCCTGGCTGCACCTCTTTTATATGTTTATTTAAGTTAGCCGAGCTCCCTCATGAGAGTTGGGTTTTGCTTAGTCGTAATTTTCCTTAGTGAAACTATTTTGTATTCTCTTGTTCAGTTAGATCAACGGCAATACCGTACTTGGAAATCCCACATCAGTACTTCAATTATAGTTGTAATTTTAGATTTGTTTTGTTTTGTTCTTTCTTGTTTTTCGATTGTTTCTAGGAATTGATCTTTATGATCAGGTCAATCGGGTTTTGGCACGGTTGATAACAATTTGAGTTTGGTTCAATGATTACTTGGTGTCGATTGTGTTTTGATCGGTAGCCTGGATCATGAGGGTCGTCTTCACTAATCAAGAGTTATCCATCTCATTGAAAGATCAGGCCTCTATTAACGTCATCACATAATCCAAAGAAGGAGCAAGTAGAGGCACATTTAATTGAGGTAGATGCTAAAGACCAACCAGCCCTACTCTAATGCTGAGTTGAGTTCATCATAAGTACTCATTGGCAATATATATATATATATATACACACACACACAGAGTATGATCTAAAATGGGTATATATATTAATATTAATATTACCTAGGCACCATGGTGCCTGGGCATCATGATCCAAAATAGGTATTTTCTCGATGCATTTACATGTGAAAATTTTAAAACTTTTAGGATGTTGAGTTTAATCAGTTTACTAACTAATTCAAACAAGTTTGAGCTAAAATTCAAACTAGAGTTTTCTTTTTAATAATAGTTTGATTATATATATATATATATATATATATATATATATATATATATATATATATATATATATATATATATATATATATGAAGCCTTTTAGATTCTCAGGAGTACATACTCCCACCTCTAATATACCACTTAAATAAACGCTTTATACTCCTTTATCACTTTGGTATACTCCAATAATAATTCTAAGATGTACTCTAATACAATATAATTAAAAAATTTCATCAAACCCTTTATTTTTTTTTGCTACATACTCTTTTCCATATGTATAAAGAATATGTAAACAAATTATACTATAAAAGGTGGATTTTAATGAAATTTTTCATGAAACTTACTTTGGAGTATCTTATAATTTGTATTAGAATATACTCAAAAGGATAAAGAGGTATAACAATATCATTTAAATGCAGATAAAGATATTAGATGTGAGTACATACACCTAGGAGTATGGAATCATTTTCATATATATATATATATATATATATATATATATATATATATATATATATATATATATATATATATATATATATATATATATATATATATCGCAAAGCATGTTATAAATACGTTTAAATATTTGAATTCGAGTATATTTTTCAAAGGTATGTGTTTCGTTTGAATTGTTATAGATGGGTATACACCCTAAAACTGAAAATTTCAAAAATATACCCAAATTTGGCTTTAAATTTATGCATTTGAAATCATGGTGCCCAAGCCCCCATGGCGTCATAAGGTCTATTTTTAATTTTTATGCAAATTTATTAACATTTTCTACTTTCATATACTTATTCAAGAGAAAGTCAGGTGAAAGTGTACAACAGGAGTCCCTAAAGGAATTTGTACGACAGGAGAAACGAAAACAAAAACAAAAGGAATGATTTTTGTAAAAAAAAAAACTGAACTTTTGCAGTGTTTTTTTTTTGGGTATCATTTGTGAGCAGACAACGTTGTGGCAATTTACGAAGTTGATGGGCTTAAATAGAAAGTGGGTACAAAGGGGGCACAACATTGTATTTGTTCCTGGAGGGAAAAATTACTATTAGGAAATTACAAAATTTAGCTTATTTAAAATTAACTGAAACATATGCCTCGCTTGAACCTCCATGCATAATTAAGCGCATTCCCAATTTGAGCACCAGCTCTCCCTAATAATTTGACCATTTTATATTTTTGTTTGGAGTGCATTCTTAGGCGAAGTGTATGAAGATCTGCAGAATTGCGCATTTCATATATTCCAACCAAATGCAAATGTTGCCCTCACCCGAAATAATTTGAGCATACGAAATGTTAATATGAAATGTAAATAAAAATATATGAAATACGCAGCTCTGAAATATACTAAAATATACCTAAATTTGGAACTAAAGTATTAGCTCCATCCTTATGTGCACAGAGCAAGTAATTCAAACTGGAGGGGATATGTTTTAAATAAGACAACATTTTAGAACTCAATAATTTTATCAAAGATGCTATACAACACTCAAATGACAATTTTTTGTGGTTTTAGTCTAATTTCTAACTTTTTGCGTCCTTCAAAAATTCGTGTGGCGTTGGTCTCCACCGAGGTTGCGAGTGTTGTCTCCTGAATCTGGACCTTGCTTTCACCAGCTGGCACCTCATGTTGCGCCTCTGGTGAAGCTGGCTCTTGCTCCCCGCAGCTACACTCCGTTCGATGGAAAGAGATTCAAAACTTGGAGGTAAGTTAACGTTGTATATGGACCGTTAGATAAAAATAATGATTTAAATTGTTTAAAAATATTATAAAAAAAATTATGACAACACATCATTGGACGATTTGGACCATTGGTTACTGCAATCAGATAATGCTATAATAAGGGGCTGCTTAATTCGCAGTCTCTGTTAAGACTGCAGGGACTCTATCCCTGTTCAATACATCATTTGTCCTCAATAGATTATAAATTTTATTTGTCACAAATAACGGATGCTGTTATCATCTTTGTCATTAGGATTGCAGGCATCAACATAATAAAAGGAGTTGAGAAAGCATGAGGAGGATGACAAAGACGACACAATGCATACCAAGATATAAGGATCTAAAAGATGCCTAATTTTATAAAGAGATCTAGTTGTTTAATAAAGGTATAGTCTAATTTTATATCATTACTAGTTCAATACCCGTGCGTTGCTACGAAAAATAAAATTGATAATGAAACATAAAAGTAAGCAATAAAAGAAAATTGTTTTACAAGATCAAACATCTATCTTTTCCGATTACAAAAGTTTTTCTGGAGAATTATAGTAGAAACCGAATGTATATGTATATTAAAATTTACAATCTTGCAATATATTCTTCTTACCTTCACTCTCACCCAAACACTTGTCAGATCTTAACGTCTTCAATTTGTTTATCAGTCACTACAAAAAAAAGTCATTCAGTATAAAAAAAAGACTGTACCTGAGAAGCACAACAAGTTACTACATGACTTGGTATGGATCCATAAGGAAGTATGTTTTCCTTTTCTCTACCTGAATTAAGACATATGCATAAGGACAAAAAAGTAACTACTAATTTATATGTGAAGCAATACCCAATTCGTATCGGTATTAGTAGTTATATTTATTCAAAAATCCATATTTGTCACTTCTGCATCCATTTCTGAAAATAAAAAGGGAAACGGTAAGGGATAAAGTTTAACAATTTCCCATTAATCCCTTCCTAAATTTAACATCACACATTCAGAACGAATCAAATTCATTTCTTTTCTAGTCTGCCATTTTATCACTTTTCTTTTACTCTCATCATTTTGTATATAAGCATTAGTATTACCATTCTGCTAAAAACAACATATAAGCATCCTCGTTCGAGCAGCTACTGTAGTTCCTACTACTAAATGGGAGAAAACCAGGAACTGGCGGGAAGCAGGTGATTCTTACCAGAATTGTGAGCTGTGGTCAAAGCACACAGTAATCAACAGCCTAATATAACAACCAAGCTAACGTTTTTCCCATCATGTGTAAGAAAATAAATTTCAGCAATAGAACCACCGAATTAATCAACTGTGACAAAGTTTTCTTAAAAACACAGTTGCGACAAAGTTTTCTTAAAAACACAGTTGCACCTATCACGGGAAAATCGACAAATTTCCTCTACGAAAACTAAGTCTACAAAAAAAAGGCATAGCATGACAGCACAATCCAACACATGCAACCAAATCTGAAAACAATCAATACGACCAAATTGTAACACATGTAGTCAAGCCTGAATATAATCAAAACCAGCAACCAAATTCCTCACGATCCTAATCACCCATCGCACAATCATGTCAACCAAGCAATCACTGTCCTCGCATCGAATTTTACAACACAGGCATATACAAAATTACGACAGAATCAGACCAAAATTAGAAGACGGAAATGTGAATTATAGCACCCCGCCCATATCCTTGAACACCCAGGAAGTATACCGTTGCTTGGTGACGAAGGTGCAGGGCTTGTATAGCTGCTGCTTGGGGTCCAGGAGGATGTGATGGAAGCAGTACGGCGTGAGGGGCATCGCCTTGGCCGCGCAATTCGTGGCAGAGCACGCCGACCTCACGCCCGGTGCCGCAGAGGTAACGGCGGAACCGCTGCCATTCTCGGAATGAGGCAGCGGCGCGCAATTCGAGGCAGATAACGCCACCGTCCCGCCAGCAGCCCCATCGGTGACGGAAGCAGCGTCTCCACAGGCATTCTCCGGTGGAGGCAGAGTAGGCGAGGGCGGCTCGATGACGAGGCTGGCGCCGTGGTCCCACCAGTACTCGCCGGTGCTTGGTGGGGAGCTCGTCAGCGAGCGCCCAGAACTGGGAGCGGTAGAGGGAGTAGAGCTGCATGAGGTAAGCAATAAAAGAAAATAACCAGAACATCAGTTGCAAACATCAGGGAAGGACATGCTATACTGTAACCCAAAAGAGCTTGGCTTGCCAACATCATCAGGATCAGGCTCAGAATAACCGGTGATATTTTGTTCTATAAATGATCTTGAACCTGAGGGCCCTGATGTCCCAATCACTACATCAACATGCATGGCATCATTATCATCTGGGTCTGGTTCCACCTTCACACTTTCCTGAACAAAATCTTGACCAACATCATCTGGATCAGGTTCAACTTCTGTGACCTGCACATTACCTTTCTTTACAGATGTAACAACTCTATGTTGGGAACTCTCCAAATCTGTTGCTGACGCATTCAAGAAACGCTGATAAGCAGCAGCCCCTGACAACACACGAGCACTTGCTAGTAAACTTGATCCTCCCCCAAGCCTGTGACCAACAATATCAGTGTCTGGTTCCAGAACAAATTCATCTTCATAGGAATCAAAGATTTTGCGACCACTCAGCAAATGGCTGCTTGACTTGGTCCATTCCAAGGAAGCAGCTTCCTCATTCAACTGAAAATTTTATAGTATATTAAAGATCAGCTAAACTCAAATATAAAGAGATGAAAACAATACAGGAGTAGCTAGCAAAAATTACCTGCTTATTAAGAGCAAAGAATTTTGCATCATGCTCAGAGTGCACCATATGTGCCTGCAATTGAAATATACACGAGTGTAAAATATAGAAATCAATAATTACAGCAAACAAATAGAAAATCTGCATAAGAAATCTCTATTTTCTGAAAGTAGAAAATCGAAGGGAATATACAAGTTCATGAAGTAATGTTTTCTTGATACTTTCATATTTCCTAAATCCTTTCAAGTCATCCGTTCGTAGGCGAAGGGATATCTCCTCCTAGGTTCTGTATAAATAATAAGACACATAGATTTATTCTCAGAATTTGCAGCATGATAAAACATAAATGTTTAGACATGTAGTTATGTACCATACTAAAAACATGTAGTTATGTTTTCTGTATATTTGAAGTTATGTAAGGTGCAGAGATGAGTTATGTAAGGACAAAGGAAAAGCATATGCACATCGACAAATATCGATTGCAATTGCATGGCAAGATATACAGAGACTCATGACAGGTTTGAAAACACAGGCAAGACACAAAAATAAGGTAGTCAACGATCCAAAATAAAATGCTTACATACTCAGTTTGGTGATATGCTTTTCAATTTCAATAAGCTGAACATTTGTCAAAATTTTGACTTAGCTTGAAAGAATCTTGCTTCTTCATTTTAGAAAAATGAAAGCACACATGGCTAAGTACAATTTACCAATGCAGTGACAAATATGTTAATATAGTTAAATTGGCAAATATTGTCTTAAGAGTTTAATCAAGTTGATAAATGATAGCTACCATTTACAGCATTGGTTTCATACCTGGCATCGATCACCTCAAGAAGCTTGCTCTGGTACTTGTTACCCAACACCTAAGGAAATGCACAGTTCATGAAACAATAATCTAATTGAACACTGAATAAGTAAAATCATAGCTATATAACAAAAATTATAGGAAAAAAGGAAACTTACATGAATTTTTGCAGTGGTCTTCGGGTCAAGGAAGCTCTTCACTGTGTTCCAGAGGAGCCGGAATCATTGGCCTGCATTAATGATGAACATCCGGCACACTGTCTGGGACAATAATTATATAGTTGACACAGTAAGAACATTTTTACAATACTCAGCTCAAAGTTTCTGCAAAAATTTGATGAATTGCATGTCAAAGGATTACCTCCGGGTAGCTATCACCATCGATCTTCTGAAGCTGACCAATGAGATCTCTTGCAGCTTTGCTAAATTGTTTTCATTCCCTGAAAATGTGCTTTGCCTTAGGTTAGTTAGCCATAGTAAAACTTCTACCATTGAATGAATTTTCCACCTAGTTGTAGATACATACCACTCCCTGAACATCAAGAATGGTTGTGCTCTGATCAATGTGACACTTGGCAGCGACTGAGCAAGCTGGGAACTTAACAGCAAAGTTCTTCTCGAACTCCTTGACATGGTTCTTGACAAAGCGATCCATTGTGGTGACCTGCATTAGCCTATTTACATCGATCTGTCCGAGCCGTTCAATGTAGACAGGCCTGCCTTCCTTATCCACCCCATGGTAACCTTGAGGGTAGCATTCTGCTACCTTGTCAGCTTCTTCAAATTCAAAATCCTATGATGAGATTAGAAGAAAAATGTGACAAAAGTCCATGAATTAAATAGTAACTATCAACCTGGAAAGGATTGATCAAAATAAAATATAATATTACAAACCATAATGACGATGTAATTACCTCAAGGATGGCATCTGCACCAAATTCCTTTCTCCACTGCAGCATATCAGCCCACATTTGCTTTGCCTTCTCAACATCAAATTTTCTTGCCTTCAAAAACCTATATCATCACAACCTTCAGTAATAATAGTAATACACCACATAAAAATACAGCATGATGTGCCATTATCAGATTATACACCTCAGCATCATGTGGTAGTCATCATGCTGCGATGGCAGCAGCTCTTCAAGTACAAGAAGCTGGCGGAAGGCATCAATGGCCTGCACCTCCTCAGGGTCACGCTCGTCCTCAATTGAGATGGACATGACCTTGCTGCTCCTCCTCCCCTTCTTCATGGAATGCCTCAACTTTTGTGAGGCGCTCATCGCCTTCTTCTTCAGCGACGCGATCCTATTAGTTGTAATCCTGCTTTGGTTAGTTGAGAATAGTCCGAGTGTAGCAGTAAAACAAGTAGTATCTGTGCCGGACACGGAACAGAGTCCGAGTCCTATCAGGAAAGGTGATTAGAATCAAATTCGGTTAATGTAATCCGAGTCTAGCTGTAATATCTGATATTATATAATGAGAATAAAGGGCCCGAAGAGGCAAGACAATTGAGCGAAAAAACAATACATCCCTGTCTTCAACTATCCGAAGTAGTAGCCTTGTTGTCTCAAAAGTTTCGCAACAGGGATCTGAAGCGCTTATACCTTTGCTCAGGCAGCGAAGTTCAAGATACCGAAGCTCTTTGCCTGACAGGGGAAGTTTTGGCGTGATAGAAAGATCCTGATGAACTAGAACCAACACTTGGTATCGAGCACAGATGTCCTCTTCTTCCACAAGGCTCATGGCGTTGATTCGGCATAAGCGAAGGAAACCCTGAGTGCCGAGTGTGTTCCCGATGCTGTCAGCGGCATCATATACCATCTGGGCAATCAAAGTAGAGGCTTTGATGGATGCTCAGGGAATATGGGAAGCCATTGAGCCCAAGGCCGGCGTGGCTGTGGAAGAGAGGACCGACAAAAGAGCCAAGGCGTTCTTGTTCCAGTGCATACCTGAAGATGTGTTGCTCCAGGTTGCCAATAAGAAAACTGTGAAAGAAGTATGGGATGCACTACGAACAAGATACCTGGGAGCAGATCGAGTCCAAAAAGCAAGACTTCAAACTCTAAAATCAGAATTTGAATCTTTGCGAATGAAGGAGAATGACTCTGTTGATGAGTTCAAGAGAAGTCGAGTGCATGGCAGCCAAGTACAGCAGCTTAGGCGCCACACTTGAAGATGCAGACTCGTCAAGAAACTATTGGACTCATGCGGATAAGTTCCTCCCATTGGTTGCTTCAATTGAACAATTTTCTGACTTAGATCAAATGTCGCTCGAAGAAGCAATTGGACGCTTAAAGGCATATGAAGAAAGGATCGAGGAGCGTAACCGGTGGAACATCAGAGAAGACCGACGGCCGATCGTTCTTGACCCAAACCGACAACACAAAGACAAAAGAACGGCAAGAACAGAGGATCGCAAATAGGCATGAAGGGGAGGACGTGGAAACCGGTGTGGCAGAGGCCGTGGAAGAAGCCGGGGTGGCAGAGGCTACCAGGGAGATCGCCAAGGCTATCAGGGAGACCGCCAAGGTTACCAAGGAGATCGGCATGACTCCAAAGGGTACCGAGGTGGTCGCCATGACTCCGGAGAACAGTACCGGCCCATCCGAGACAAGAGGCACATAAAATGCTTCAATTGTGACAAATATGGCCATTTTGCATCCGAATGCAGACTCCCAAAACGCAAAGAAGAAGAGGTCAACCTCACAAAGGGGCAGGAAGACAACCCAGAGTTGTTGCTGACAATGTGCGAAGGTATGATCTTGCTCAATGAAGATAAATTAGTCCCGAATACACTCATCAAGGATCAAAATGAAGATGGAGATGTTTGGTACTTGGACAATGGCGCAAGTAACCATATGACGGGACAGAAATCTCATTTTTCTGAACTTGATGAGAAGATTGTTGGACATGTCCGGTTTGGTGATGGCTCAACGGTCAAAATACAAGGAAAGGGGTCTATACTGCTGAAATGCAAAAATGGAGAACACCGATTGATCACTGAAGTGTACTACATACCGAACCTGAAGAGCAATATCCTGAGTCTTGGACAAATCACTAAAGCTGGGAGCAAAGTGGTACTTGATGGAGCATTACTCAAAGTATATGATCCAGAGGGAAAGCTACTCATGAAGGTTAGTAGAACCAATAACCGATTATACAAAATAAAACTTCATACTACTGAGCCAGTGTGCCTCATGGCAAGCATTGAGCAACCTACATGGCTATGGCATACCCGGTTGGGCCACTTGAATTTTCATGCCATGAAGGACATGGTGAACAGAGGATTAGTGCGAGGAGTACCACTGATTCAGCATATGACCCAGTTATGTGAAGGTTGTATCCTTGCAAAGCAAAGCAGATTGCCATTTCCCTCACAAGCACAATACAGAGGAGAAGAGCTGCTAGAACTAATCCATGCTGATTTGTGTGGACCAATAACACCTGCAACCACAGTAGGAAACCAGTATTTCTTCCTCTTGGTGGATGACCACAGCCGCTACATGTGGGTATATTTCCTCAAGACAAAAGATCAAGCATTTGATGTCTTCAAAAGGTTCAAAGCTACGACTGAAAATGAGAGCAACTGCAGAATAAAGATACTCAGGACAGACCGAGGTGGAGAATTCAACTCACATCAGTTCATGAACTTCTGTGAAGAACAAGGTGTGCAGCGACACCTAACTGCCCCCTACACGCCACAACAGAATGGAGTGGTGGAGAGGAGAAATAGGTCTGTGCTAAATGTAGCAAGGAGTTTGTTGAAGACTATGGGTGTTCCAGGAGAGATGTGGGCAGAAGCAGTGCGACAAGCGGTTTACATCCTAAACCGTGTACCTACGAAGGCAGTACAAGGAGCTACTCCCTACGAGCTCTGGAAAGGCAGGAAGCCAACTCTAGAACAGCTACGAGTATTTGGGTGCAAAGCGTATGCAAAAGTTCCGGCAACACACATCCGGAAGCTGGATGATCGGAGCAAGCAGATGATTCACCTCGGGATAGAAGAAGGCAGCAAAGCCTATCGCCTACTCGACCCAGAAACAAGGAAGATATGTGTAAGCCGAGACGTTGTCTTTGATGAAAAAAGCAAATGCAATTGGGAATGGCTGACTAGTGGAAGCACTGTCATACCTGCATTTACTGTTCACGATCCAGTGACAGAATCAGGCGAGGAAATTCCATCCGTGAATCTACCACAACAAAGCTCAGGAGAAGAAACAAGCAATGAAGATGAAGCAGATTCAATCGGATTCCCCCTCACAGTCATCTACCAGTACAGAGAGCACACCTGCACCTTCACCGACAAGAACAGAAGGGAGTCCAGCAAAGATGAACGGTGAGTCTTCACCAGAAACTCCACCTTTAAAAACAAGATCTTCGGCAGAAATATATGAGGAGACCGAAGGACTGCAGTCTTATGAGTACCTGCACTTGATCGCTCGAAGAACCAACTTTTTCAAGGAAGCAATGGGAGAAAAGGCGTGAAAGCAAAGAATGCAACAGAGATTGAATCAATTGAAAAAACAAAACTCGAGTTGGTGGATCGCCCAAATGGGGTAAAACCAATTGGCCTCAAGTGGATATATAAGCTCAAGCTCAAGAAGGATGCATCCGGCGCAATTGTGAAGCACAAAGCAAGACTTGTGGCCAAAGGGTATGTGCAGAAAAGGGGTGGATTTTGAAGAAGTTTTTCTCCGGTTGTAAGAATGGAAATCTGGCGGCTAATCCTCGCCCTAGCAAAGACAGAGAAGATGGGAGGTACACCACCTTGATGTAAAAACTGCATTTCTAAACGGTGAACTTCAGGAAGAAGTATATGTCACTCAACCTGAAGGTTTCGAATGCAAGAACAAGGAGAAGATGGTGTACAAATTATCAAAGGCTCTTTATGGCTTACTAAGAAGCACCTAGAGCATGGAATATAAAGCTTGACAAGACCTTGAGGGAGATTGGGTTCCAGAAATGTCCTCAAGAACAAGCAGTCTACAAAAGAGAAATAGGAGGACTGCTAATTGTCGGAGTATACGTTGACGACTTGATAGTCACAGGAGAAAGTAAAGAGAAGATTGGAAAATTCAAAGAACAGATGAGAAGAGAATTTGAAATGAGTGACTTGGGACTGCTTACATACTATCTGGGCATAGAAGTAAAACAGGGGTGTGGAAGTATCACCCTAAAGCAGACTTCATATGCAAAAAAGGTTTTGGAACAAGCAGGAATGAAGGATTGCAATTCATCAAAAATTCCAATGGAACAGAAACTCTAGCTGGGAAAGGATGAAGAAGGAACACCAGTAGATCCAACAGAGTATCGGCGTTTAATAGGGTGCCTGAGGTATCTAACACACACTCGACCGGATCTGGCATACTCAGTGGGAATTGTAAGCAGATACATGCAAACACCCAAGCAAAGTCATCTCCAGGCGATTAAGCATATCCTAAGGTATGTCAAAGGTACTGCTGACTTTGGAATTACGTACAGAAGTGGTGGACACAACGAAATAGTCGGATATAGCGACAGCAACCTTGCAATGACCGGATGATGAAGAAGTACTACCGATGGTATTCTACTCACCGAGAGGCCAATCACATGGAACTCGCAGAGCGTAAAACCGCTGTAATCGCCTTCATGTGAATCGGAGTTCATGGCAAGAATAAATGCCGCATGCCAAGCGGCTTGGCTAAGAAGTGTGCTCGCAGAGCTTACTGCAAAGACACCAAAACGGATAACGCTATGTAGTGGATAATAAGTCAAGAATTGCACTAATGAAGAATCTCAGATTTCATGGAAGAAGCAAGCACATAGATACTAAATACCACTTCATAAGGGAGTGTGTTGACAATGGCATAATTGTCGTTGATTTTGTCAAGACAGATGAGCAATGTGTCGATGCACTCACTAAATCACCGGAAGAATTAAGTTTGAAGAGATGAGAGAGCTACCGGAGTCGAAGCATTAATTAGCAAAGTCGATTAAGGGGAGAGTATTAGTTGTAATCCTACTTTGGTTAGTTGAGAATAGTCCGAGTGTAGCAAGAAAACAAGTAGATCTGTGTGGGACACTTAATGAGTCCGAGTCCTATCAGAAAGGTGATTAGAATCAAATTCGGTTAATGTAATCCGAGTCTAGTGTAATATCCGATACTATATAATGAGAATAAAGGGCCCAAGAGGCAAGACAATTGAGCGTAAAAACAATACATCCCCTGCCTTCAACTATCCGAAGTAGTAGCCTTGTTGTCCGAAAAGTTTCGACAACAGGATACGTAAGCCTTATACCTTTGCTCAGGCAAGAAGTTCAAGATACTGAAGCTCTTTGCCCTGTCAGGGGAAGTTTTAGCGTGAGAAAGATCCCTGATGAACTAGAACCAACAGATCCGGCTTTCCTTTCATCCCTGAGTATTCCACATTGGATTTCCTCTTGTTCACAAAGGACCATCTAACGCTGGTGATATCATTTGTACATTACAATCAAAGAGGAAAAAGACCAAAATGCACAAAAAATTTAGAATTACAAAAATCTCTGAAGAAACTCCAAGTATCCAACCACTTTTATTTCCATGCGCCGATTTTTTTGGACAAAGACAAAATGCGAGTGGCACAAGGCTTAGCAAGGCAGAGGTAAGGGAGAGGGGATCTCCATGAGCAGCAACTCCGAGAGCTGGGAGGTGAGGTGGCGATGAAGGCCTTGACCCTTCGGCCCTACGTGAGCAAAGATGGTGGGTCTGTGCTTCTTCACCTTGGCGAAGTCTCCTCCGGTACACCTCATGTTAGGCAGATGATCTGCGACCACACATACCAAGCACCAAAAAACACAAATCAATCATGACCTAGCCTTGTTTTTACCAATCCATTTCAAAGGAAATCGACAATCGACGAACCGCCAATCTTGTCCGACGCAGACTTTTTCGCCGCAGAACTCGCGACGGAAGCGTTCCATCAAACACCTATCGGACGAGTGATCGTGGAAGGGGTGGAGAGGGCGGCGTGGCGGCGGCGCCACGCATCAACAACTCATCATGGCGATGGCGGCGGAACCCGCAATGTGATGATATACTTGGACGCTGCCTCGACGCCATCTCTCCGCCTCCTCTGTCACCCTCGCGCGCTGCTTATGGATCCGCCGCTTTCTCCGCATCGGAGATTTGCTTCCTTCGGTAGGGCATCAAGGCAAGAAGGAAAACACCGGAGGAAGGAAAGCGGCGGGGACAATCCGGATCGGATCGGGAGGCGGCGTGGAGCGAGGATCGCGGTGGAGCAATCAGAGCGAAGAGAGGATCATGGGCGAGGGACGATCCGGATCGGACGGGAGGGGCGAGATCGTTGAAGCCGAGCGAGGATCGCGAGGGCAAGATTGGGGAATGGGGACGTGGGGAGGAAGGAGGCGCTGCAGAGCCGAGCGAGTATCGCGGGCAGGATTGGGGAACGGGAATGGGGATTCGCCCCGGGAACACGTGGCGGCGGGTGTGTGTGGTGTTGGGGGGTGGGGGGGGGGAGAACGTACCGCTGCCACCAACTGCTGCTTTATATTAGTAGAGATATATACAAACAGACTAGTTGCATGTACATGTTTACCTGCTTTTTGCTAAAAAAATATATTCTATGCATTGCTCCCTTTGATCACAAATAGTTATTGTTTTAGATATATCTGTGGTCAACCATTCGAAACTTTAACCGTCAATATCAGTAGTTGATTTGTTTCAAAACTATTTTTGTAATATTATAATTTTATTAGATTTTATAAATATATTATAAAATGAAAACAATTTTTTTTTCTTCACTGATAAACTAACCAAAGTGGAGCAACCCGATCCAGCCTAACTCGGCTTAAGGAAGCTTCACCTCAGAGCTCAGACCACCCCTCCTTTCGCTCCCAGCCTCCCCCACTCACTCATCCCGCAAGCGCGCACACACACACCAACTCCTCTCGCCTCCCCTCCCCCACCGTCCGGTTCATGTCCTGCTCCCATGTCGCCCCCACACGAGCACGACTACATAGGCCTCTCACCGCCGGCAGCCGCAACAGCCACCGATGACGCCGCCGCGGCCGACGACCTGAAGGGCACCGAGCTCCGCCTCGGCCTGCCGGGCTCCGAATCGCTGGACCGCCGCGTCGCGGCCGCCGCCACCACCCTGGAGCTGCTCCCCACCAAGGGCGCGAAGCGCGGGTTCTCCGACGAGGCGCTTCCCCCGCCGTCCGCCGCCGCTGCCGGGAAGGGCAAGAAGGTGGCGGAAGAGGAGGAGGACAAAAAGGTGGCCGCTACGCCGCAGCCGGCTGCGAAGTAGGTGGAACTATGGATCGTGGGAGGAAATCTTGGGTGTTCTTGGGACTTTCTCGTTATTCTTCGAACTGGGAGTTGATAGAGGGAGTGTTTGCAAATTGTGGAATTATGGGGTGCTAGGGATAATTTTGTCAGTTCTTGGGGATATCTTGTTCGGTTTGGGGGTATGGAACATTTGCATGTTTTGTAGCAAATTTTTTTCGTTAGGGTGTTATTTTTGTTGTGAGTTTTTACCATTTTTATGGAAGCGAAAGTAGGAATCAAGGAAACAAAGGTTGAATTTTGTGTCAAGAGGCTCTTTCCTAGGTTCTTCTTTCCGATTTAATTTTGCTTTTTTTTGTCGGAATTCGGCTTGTCTGGGGTGTGGAGGAGGGAAAAAAAGGTTTTAGCTTTGAGCAAGTTGTTCTTTTGAATTTCCATTTTTCTCCTTGCGCAATTTTTTCGGCTTTACAAAAATTCCCCCTTTTCTTTTAATTTTGAGCTTTCTTGCGTTTTTTTTTTTGTTGCTTAAATCCTTCTATTACCAACCTTTATCAACTTTTCTTGCCTTTGTTTCTACTGCTTTTTATCCGCAAACTTTTGATCTGGCATTGCCTTGTTTCGATTTCTTTTTCTGATCTTAATATTTGCTTCTTTATTCTCACATCAGTAGAGCATATAGTGATCTATCACTTGCTTGCGGTATCATGTGATGTGTTGTGCAGGGCTCAGGTGGTGGGATGGCCACCTATCCGCAGCTACCGCAAGAACACGATGGCGACCAACCAGCTGAAGAGCACCAAGGAGGACGCTGAGGTCAAGCATGGCCAGGGGTTCCTCTACGTCAAGGTTAGCATGGATGGCGCGCCGTACCTCAGGAAGGTCGACCTCAAGACCTACAAGAACTACAAGGACCTGTCGACCGCGCTCGAGAAGATGTTTATAGGCTTTACCACTGGTGAGATGTCCCGGGTTACTCTCTGATTTTGCGAGTTCGCTTTTAATTAGCTATGTAATTGCATTTTCAATTGATGTGAATTGTGTTAGAAGTGCATCGTGTATAGAAAGCAACATGTTTGGTCTGGAGGAAGATCTGTTACTCGTGTCGTTCAGCTTTGTTGCCGGTAATTTTAGGATCACTAATAACTAAAAATTGAGTGCACATACTTTGTTTTGCATACTTTGGTGACTTATCTAGTCCTTACAAGGGGGTTTCGGACGCCTTTTTTTTTAGAAAAAAGACCTAATTGATTATCTCCTAATTAGATTTGTATTCTGTCTCTTTCAAAACAATAATATTTCTTGTAAAATAAAATTTTGGCTCTGTATCCTTTAGGATATCTTCTAGTTCTGAATATTGTTCAATGAAGCTACTAATCCTGCAAGATGGATATCTCTGAATATTGATCAATTTAGATGTCACGATATGTTAATTCTCATGTGCCAATTTATTAATTGGATTATTGCTTACTATTTCTTATCTTTTTTATTATTTTATTTTAATTCTTTTGTAAGAATAGTACCTACAATATAGTAGATATTCCCCCTTAATGTCATCAATTTTGTAGAATCATATGAGAATAAGGTACATGGTTTTCAATAGAAATTTTAGTACAAGGAGAGGTTCTCTTCTGTTTGTTTTATTTGGCCTTACAGGTTAGTCTGGATGTGCCATGTCAGGCAAGGATGGTTTATCTGAGGGCCGCAAGGACGGCGAATATGTGCTGACTTATGAAGACAAGGATGGAGACTGGATGCTTGTTGGCGATGTTCCATGGGAGTAAGTGCACTGATCTTAATTATTATCTAGTTAGAATAATAGAAATGCAAATATCGCTAGGATGTATTCTTGGTAGTAGCGACTTGATAGTTCCAAGTGCTTGCCTGGGCTCAAAACCTGGGTCTAAACATTGGTGAAGCAACCCTCTTCTGCAAAACAGCAATGCAAATGGAAAAGAAAAAAAAAAGACGCTGAATGGATCTTGTGACTTTTGATTCTCAAATAAACAAAAATTTATTTACAACATTTTCTTTCACGGCAATTGCAGGATGTTCGCTGACTCCTGTCGTAGGCTCAGGATCATGAAGGGTTCAGATGCAATTGGACTTGGTAAGTTGTACTTCTATTTTGTTTAATGTACTTGTCGGCTAATCTCACATTCTCTGGCTAATCTCACACTCTTACTCTGTTAGACAGAAGCCAAATTTCCAAAAAAAAATTCCATTTGTGTGTTTGAGCTATTTGAACACCCTGTTACTGCTTGCTTGTAATAGCTGTTTCCCTTTGTAGACATATTTCATTTTGTAAAACTAGTTGCTTCGATGGTCAATTTACCCTATAAAATGCCTCTAAATCGCTCTTGTTGAATAAGGTTTGTATGCGTCAACACCTAAATGTGTCATATGACATTATTAGTTCAGGAGTACTGGTTTTCTTGAGTTTCTTCCAAAGAAAAAAAATTAACAAAATGATGTAGTCATGCTCCCTGCAACAGATTTTGTGATGATTTTCTTGGGTTATCCATATGCAATTTTTGTACGCATAGTACTACTATTTGGGTTCAAAAAATTAACAACAACATGGTTATGAACCAGAGTTTAAGACATTCAAATGTTTCAAAACCATATAAATCAGACAGGAGGATTGTTTTCATCGCTCATTATGCCATAATGATATGTTGCATTTCAGAGGAAGAATATACATTTACAATTGAAGGTCACATGCATGTATTTAAGCATTACAAACAATTAAAATTCTGAAATAAAAGTTTTGAAAGATGCTTCCTGCAACATCGGAAGATTCATAGCTCCCTAATTAGTGCTGTATCAACTTTGCACCCAGTATATGTCAGTGTAAGTGTGGAGTGCACACAATCGTTGGAAAGAACACACAATGTGAATGAATTGTTGAATTTTATTCTTGGAATGCTTTTGATGGCATTTCGTAGTTGTTAGATGTTACTAGCTGTCCTAATTTTAATGTCTTGTTCTTTTTCCTCACAAAAAGTTGATCTAGTTAACTTTGGCTTGCATTTTTGCCCTGACTTACTCATCAATTTGTGTCTCTTATTTATTATTATTATTATTTTTTTGGCAGCTCCAAGGGCAGTGGATAAGTCCAAGAACTGCAACTAGAATGGTTGCTCCCTACAGTCAAAAGCAAGATGGAGATCAAATGACTGTATGGTTCCTTCTGAAAACCAAAAAGTCTTAACAGTTTTAAGATGGATTCTGCGTTATGGTCTGTACTACGTGGTTTGCTGTCCTACAAGTAAAAAACTGTGTTTTATTATGTTAGCTTCGCAAAATCTCCTAGGGGCATAAGCTCTATTTGATTGTGCCCAAATCTTTGTATGTGTGTTGTTCCTATTCGTGTAAATGGTTTGGTACACCATGTGCTGCTACTATGAGTGAGCACTCCTACCTACTTTGCAATATGTTGTCCATGAACTGTTTGTTCGCTACATAAATGTTCAGTGAAGCTTGCAAATGTATTGTCCGTCAAGGCATCAACTGATCATGTTCTGTTACATTTATCTTAATTGTTTTGGAGTCTGATGAAGCAACTTCCTCTGAAGCAGTGATCCTTTACAGTAGTTTCTTTTGGTTCCATGTCCATGCTTTTCATCGCGAAACACTGCCTCCTAGCCACCTTCAGTGTGTAGTTGCTGGGTGGGAGCATGCGGTGTTTGCAGTTATTATCATCTGAAGGTAATGATGGTTGTCTATACTCTATACTGTCATTTAAAAAGGCTTCCATCTCAACCATCATTCAGGTAGGATATAATATTATCATTTCTAGAGAGATGGCAATAGCTTATGTTCTCTTACAATCAGGCTTTTCTTTGCCTCGTATATATCTTCCTCCTTAGAAATGATGCTCCACTCTGCTCCTCTTTTGTGCTACCTTTTTCCCCTTACTGGTGTCTGTTGGTGTGCATGTGGAGCAGTGTCTTTGTTCCAATGAACACATTAAAATTCCGATTCTGTTCTTTTTTTCAACTCAAAAGGCATCTTTCACTAAACCAAATGAGCCTTCATCTGCATTTGTTTATCCCTTGTAGCTTGCAGGCTGTCGCGTATCGGGTGCTGATTTTATTCGACAATGCTGGGGGGCGCATCCGCTGAAAGTGACTTGCAGGGTTCACAATTCTTGCTGATTGGCAGCGTACGAAGCAGCTCTGGATCATATGGTTTAGTTGTCTTACACTTGATCCTTTGTTATCTCTTGTTTTCTAACTATGAACATGTTCATATAATTGATACCAGCAGCATCCAGTACCTAGTCTGGATTCCTTTGTTCCCTGGTGGTCCTGCCATGCCACCATGTCAGTATTATTATTATAACCCCTTTGCTTGATCCCTTTCTTAACCGATAAAGTCGCGCATTAGGGTATAGTGTAATGCCTTGCCATTCTTTTCTGCTCCTGTATGCGGCGGATTGCTCCGTCTGTTTCGCCACCTGTAGATTACTGCTGTAATGGTGAAAGCTTGGATTAACGCATTGCTTTCACCTCCGTCTTTTGGTAAACATAGCTATGAATACGTTTCTCTCCCAAATGCTGTTATAAATAGGAAGCCTTTTCAGATTTCGAGGAGTATATCTTTCACTTCAATATACCACTTAAATGAAAGTATTATACTTCTTTATCATTTTCGATATACTCAATAATAATTCTAAGATACTCCAATGTGACATGGTTGAAAAAAATCATCGGAGCCATATATTTTTTTGCTATATACACTTTTACATATGTGAAAAGAATATATAAACAAATTATGCTATAAAGGGTGGACTTTGATGAAATTTTTTGTGGAACTCACTTTGAAGTATCTTATAATCAATGTTAGAGTATACTCAAAAGGATAAAGAGGTATAATAATATCATTTAAGCGGTATATTGAAGGTGGGAGTACGTACTCCCAGCAGTATAGAACTATTTTCCTATATATATATATATCACATGATGGTACAAAAGGAAAGTCTATGTAAGACAATATCTACTAGCCAATTAGGGATACTAGTAATCTCCATATAAAATAATTTAGGATATTAGTAATCTCTATACAAAGCAATATAGGATACAGTACAACATTCCTCTCAAACTCATGGTGGATTAATAACACTGAATTTGAAAAGATAAAACCTGTAATGAGCTTGAGTCTATGCCTTCGTAAAGAAGTCTGTTAACTGAAACTTTGAAAGCACGTATTGAAGAGACACGACCTGATCCTACACCTATGACCACAAATAGAAAGCATCAACATTGCTATGCTTTGTGAACTCATGCTTCACAATGTCTCGAGCAATGCTAATAACACATGTACTGTCAGCTAAAAAAGGAGTCGGTGTAGAAATAGAAACACCAAAATTCTCAAGTAACCACTATATCCAAGTAACTTCTACTGTCAAAAGAGGAGTCCGTATGGCAGCAAGATTACAGAATTGTCGAACAAGAATGATGGGAACGACAGTCGGCGCGGGAAGAGCCACATGAAGAGCGATGGCGGTCAACTAATAAGGAGAAGGTGATGGATAGCGCAAGTGCAATACTAGTAAAAAAAATACCCTAACCCTAATCTTACTCTGATACCAAATTATAAATAGCACTTACATTTATTATAAGGCCAATAGACCAGAATATATACATATACATAAGAGTACAAAAGAAAAGCCTATATAAGACAATATCTATACAAGGCAACACGAGGTACTAGTAATCTTTATATAAGACAATTTAGGATACTAGCAACTTCTATACAAGACAATATAGGATACTGTCTAACAAGCATTACTGTCTTTTTTTTTTCTTTTTTTTAGGCCGAGTTAGTCGATATAAATCTAGGCAAATGCCTCCAGAGGTTGTGTTCCCTGTTGGTTTTTAGATAGAGCATGCACTGTGTAATTTCTACTTTAAGTATCTTGCATGTCAAGGAAAGTGAGCATTTCTCCGCTGAAGCTTCCCCTCTGAATAAAATCAAGATTCTGTTTTGAACACTTCCTTTCAATCCTTCAATTCAGGTCCTGTTGATTTCGATGGTTGCTAAGGGTACGGATGGAATTTCGATAAATCGTCACAAATATTGATTCATGGGTGTAGTTTGGGTCAAATGGACAGCTCGGGCCATTTATCGTGCGGCACGGCCCGTTTCGGTCCAACTAATAAACGAGTTGTGTCGTACTGACTCTTGTACCGAGGAGTCGGCTCAAGCACGGCCCCTTGACCTCATAGGCTATACTGTGCCGACACGGGTCTAAATAGTCCAGTCCGGGAAATTAAAAAAATAAAAAAAAATGTTAGAAAAATTAGAAAATAGAAAAGTATGAAAAAATACAGAAAAAATATGAAAAATTTCAAAAAAAAAAAATTGGTACAAATTTAGAATAATTAGAAAAACTCAAATGATGTAGAATTTTTTTTTAAAATATATATAAATTAAGAGAAAGCTAAAATATGAAATAAATTCTAAAATGAGATAAATAATTAGAATTAAATAATGAGCTTTATTAATGTTTGGCTACCTCGTTAAAAACTTTGTTAAGTGAAAACTCAACACGAGAAAACATTGGTAAAGGGGAAAGAGTACATCCTATAGCTCAATGATACAAGAAAAAAAAAGTGAAGATTGCAATTATTCTTCCTAATTACCTAGATGAAGATTTTTAAACGTCTCTGCCAGCTTAACATTTTCTGCAGTACATTGAGCTCGTTAATCAGCTTGTTCCCAAGCTTTTCACAGTGAGAAGTATTTCCACCATCTCACATGCAAATTTGTTCTTCTCTCCTCGATTATTCTTCCGGATAGATTGAAAGTAGACTCCGAAGAAACCGTAGAGACAGAAACTGTAAACACATTCCGTGCTAATATGAAAAGCACCGGATATGTTACCTTGTGCTTGGGCCACCACTGCAAAATACTGAAGTCCTCCTCTTGCTGCTCTTGGTAGTTAACAGTATCACTGTTGAGATAGGTAGCTAGCTTCCTACCACTTGTTGTGTCTGTACTTCACGTTGTTGTAGTCGAACTCCTTGAGGAAGAGCCACCTACACCCTATATATTTCCCCACACAATTTTCTTACCTATTGTGAGTGCTGATGGAGGTCACTGCATGTGAACTCCAGCAAATTTCGGATCATACTTAGCATAAACTTGAGATAAATTAGCATAGACATTTGAAAAAGTAACTAGAATAATAAGTAACTACTGCATCACTTAGAAGTGAGAGAGTATTAGAAAATCCTCGAACTTTAGCTCTAGGATATAAAATAAACGCAAACACATATAACATAGGAATTTTTGCCAATATTTCAAAATTTTAGTTTTTATAGTATAAATAGATTCATGCAAGATATTATCATTTTCGTGGCTCCTTTAGTGGGTAGCAATTTTTAGAATATGATGCACAATTAAATGAGAGGTTGAATAATAAACTCCAGATAAAGCAATAGTAGAATCATAACAAAGTTCCAAAAATGACAACAAATATTTAGCAACATACTAATGTTACTCTGTGAGTAGCGGTTGACCATCCTGTCTACGATAGTCTGCGTTAATAAAAACAGAAAATGTGTTCTTATAGGATATGAGAGACTTAAACATCAAGTAGAGTTCCATCTAACAAGCATATGCAAACCAAACTTATGCGGACGCACATCCATTGCAATACAATAAGTCTTATATATTGCTACTCGTTGATTAGAATTATTTGAGAAAGATATTGCAGTGCAAAAATGTTCAAAGTACTGGTCTAGCCTCTTCAAACCAGATTTAACTATAAGATTAATAATATAGCAAGCACAACGTTGATGTAATAAGAAAGATTTGTCATACGAATTAAAAAAGCGGAGTAAGAATGTTCATGACAAAAGTATTAGCTGAAGCATTATTTAATGTTATTGCAAAAATCTTATCAGTAAGATCAAAATCTTTCACAACTTTTATAATAAAATCAACAATATTTTCACCAGGGTGTACTACATCAATTAATTTGAATTCTATAATTCTTTTCTCTAGTTGCCAATCATTATTTACATAATGAGCAACTACTCTAAGATAATCCTCTTTAACTTTATCACTCCATATGTCTGATGTCAAAGACACAGAAAAAGTATAAGTACTAAATTGCTCTTTTAGCTTATTACGACAATTATTATAGTATTTAATCAAATCTCTAGTTGTCATCTGTTTAGAAATTACAGAAAACCTAGGATTATAAGCGGTCCTAATATAGTTTTTAAATGCAGATAACTCACCAAAATTTAAAGGAAAATCTTAAGAAGCGATTAAACGACAAAGAGATTCACAAGCTACCTGGAGATTATAGTCCCAGTTACATACCGTACCGTTGGGGTTGTACTGTAGCTGCGTCTGTCTCAAAACCACCCCCGCTTTCCTTTTATAGCTCTTAGCATGTCTCTTCAAGTGCCCTGTTGCACTTGTAGATTTCATAGTTAATTTGTGATTACAATATTTACAAATAGCATATCTGATCTCAATGCCGTCTGATGTCTTAAAAATCTGCTCGAAATCTTCCCAGACTCCCGATATATTATTGCGTCTTGATCTTTTCGCCCTGGTGCTTGCTGACACAGTAGCACTTGTAGAGCCTGAGGATGGTACAGGCATTGTAGCTTCTTGAGCTTCATAAGATGCAATAAGTTCCTCAGGTGAAATCCCGAAATCAGAAACTAGGAAGGACGAAAAATCCTTATGCTCTATAAAGAAAACTGCAAGAAATAATTACGCTATTAGTACTAAAATATGATTTAAAATACTAACAAAATGAAAAATTAAATCACAATTATTACCTTGATTTATTGACAGAAGTCTGAAGCCGAATTTCAGTTTTTTCGCAAAAACTATTTTGAATTTTACCAAATTACCACGAAGAGCAAAAGAATTTTCACAAAAGAATGAAAAGAAGAGAATGCAAATTCATTGGTGTGGAAAATTGGGTGGGGGGGGGGGGGGGTTCAGCCACTTATTTATAGAAAAAATAGGAATTTTTAAGATTTTTTTCAAAAATTTTTAAAGTCTCCAATTGGTATAAAACGACTATTTTTCAAATAAATGGGTTATGCCGGGCCGCTAACGGGCCGTGCTGTGCCGTGCTAGCCCATCGTGTTGGGGTGCCGGTCCAAGCATGGCGCGGGCTCACAGCAGCACAACCCGTTTACAGCTAGGCCTGGCCGTGCCAACAGTAGTGTGTCTCAGTCTGGCCCCCGGGCCAGTTGGCCATCTCTACATGGGTGGGTACACACATGATTGGTTCTCTTCTTTTAGGATTGTCGGTGGTTTGAGGTCTCCTCTCATTATCCGGCAACAATTTCAATTCTGTAAATTTTGATGGTCCTCGCTTGCTTAATTGTGCATTTCCCCATTGAAATGTCCGTATTTTGTTGATATGGTTGACCAAGGTTGATGAATGTTTTGAGACTGTCAAGTGTCAAGTTGTGCTTGTCAGTTGCAAAGCAGCATTTTGTGCAGCCAATCCAGAGCACAGCTTGACCCTCAGAGTGAAGAGTTCATCCCCAGACTGCCTGCCTCCGGCAGCTTCAAATGGACAGCACTAATTCGTCCGGTTACATTTTTGAGCCAAATTCCAACGTCACATGGTCTTCGTTTCTCGCACCTTTTGTAATTCATCTGTTTCCCTCCATGGAAAGGCCAGTATTTTTTTAATCCCATTGAAGAATTGATACTACCTTTTAAAGCCGTAAAATCGATGGATTTTATTTGTTGTGAAGGTGGATTTTGGAAATCTAGTTTCTTATGAAAAAGTCTGTAAATTAATTTTCAAATTACAATAGTCAACCTTTTCAGTGTCAAGAAATAACCATATCATATATTTATGGAATTGTATCAGATACGGACAGACACAAGATAAGAGATCACCGTGACCTACACATAACTGAATAAAATCTTACCCACTGTTCTCAGTCTTACAGTCACCAATCAGAAGATAACTTCAACGCACTACTACATAACATAATAGAACGGCCGCACCAAACAAAAACGCACAGATATTTCGTGTGCCTTGCTTCCACGCCTAGGTTTCTTTTCTTCCTCATGAAACGAAACTAATCATGGGCAGCACCAAAAACACTAGTGGCAGCTCCTGGCCCCCATTCATTGGACAATGGATTGGGATCCCCATTCTCGACACTGGGACTGAGGGACCATGCTTAGCTTCCCAACAAGCGTAGCACAGTGCCCAAACACGCACAAATTTCATCAGCCAAATTAACTCATGATTTTTTTCTCAGTCAAAAAGAAAGACATTTTTCGTCAGTCAAAAAAGAAAGAAGAGAATGAGAAGAAAAAAAAAGCGTGCAGAGATTATGAGGGTGGGCCCACCAGTGGCTTAAGGCACAATTATGGATCATGGATGCAATGCACCTCCCACATCCGGAGAGTGCCCCAGCACCGGGTGTGCCCCATGCGAATGAAACCCCGCATGTTAAACGCTACTCGGCACGGCCGCAACACAGGGAATATGACGCTAATAGTGGGTCAAATTGAAACTTGGGGCCCTGTGTCTATTTCGTTGGATGGTCGCCTTGCTCGTGCTAGAGGAACGGCGACGGGCCTTGCTGGGGCCGGGGCCCACCATGAAGTGGAGGGTGGCTGTGGGTAAGGAGACACCCCCAACCCATCCCTAACTTCGCGGGGCCCACCGGCAAAGAATAATGCACCGTGTCTTTCCAGGTGCACCTGCCCCTAAGCTATAACCCCGTCATTTCCCTCTCAATGATAGGTGGGAGCATTAGTGAGGTGGGACCGAGGTGTCATCGGGGGCGGTGGTGAGAGGGGCAGATTCTGGGCGGCGAGCGAGTAGGCAGTTCACCAACATGCCTGGCTGTGCGGATGGCGACGCCGTTGCAGTGTGGCCGATGGCAACGGGGGAACTTGCTGTTACTAGGGATGGCAACGAGGAAAATCTTCACGGAGCATCCTTCTATCCCCGATCTTTGATAAGAAAAACTTCTTCGTCTCTATACACGGGGCTTAATTCCCTACGTTTTCGATCTCCGACGGGTTTACGGGGCCCTGACGGAAACTAATCCCCGAAAATGCTATATAAAAGATCACATGCTAGATGAATGAATCGCTAGAGTAATGGTGCATATGCGATTGAAATATGAGTAAATCACTAAAGTAATTTATATTTAGTATGTTTATTAATAATGACCTCACATATATTCTTTTTTTCTTTTGAGAATGATCATTTACTCTCACCTATTTGTGATAACGCGTGGACAAGGACCGGAAACAGTGGAACGTCTCTGTCCCCGTAATCCCCGACGGGGGCAATATTTTCCCCGATAAGCCTCTCGTGGGGAGAAATTACCCCCGTCCCCATCCCCTAATAGAGAAATTCCCCACAGGGAAACAGGGATCGGGGCCATTGCCATCCTTAGCTGTTACTAGGCCTCACCCAAGGTTCAAAATTCTGGAATTTCGATTGAGATTTTGGATTTTAGTCGAAAACAATATTACAAATCCTGTGGAATAAAATTATTTTAAAAAAATTAAATTACTACAGTAATTTTAAAAATTTAGGGAATTTTAATTAGATTTTAGGTTTTTTGATTGAATTTGACCGGATTTAGAACGACACCTTTTAAGAATGTCATCTAACATGATTTGTTTTTGGAAAAACCAAATTTTTGAGATGTTTTTTAAAATAACAGAAGACTGTGAGATAGTTATAAAAATATACAATGTTGATTATACTCTAAATATTTAGGGTACCACCTTGAGAAGTTTAGGATCATATTGAAAATTTTTCAAAAAATTGAACTTCATTTGTTATTTTTGTAAAATAAAAAACAGAAAGAACAAAAATGAGACAATAATATTGTCAGAATTTTATAAATTCACTCGAGTGTTGTTATGATCTAAATTTTTAGGAGAGCTTAAGCATGGACTCAACACCCTTCTCTAAAAGATTCAAAAATTTTAAACCTATTTTAGTTGCTCAATCAAATTTACGGAAGCAATACATATACTTAGCCTTTATCAGGACAAAAGCACTGTCATAATTTTTAAAAATTTCTCAAGCTTAATCATCATCTGAATATTTTTATGGGAATATTAGTGATTTGCTAGGACCATCCACAAAAATTTTCAAAATTTTCTAACATTATTTGAACCATTTTTCATTCGGCTAAAGTTTGTCAAGATTTCGGCTAAAATTACAGAAATCCCAGTCCGAAAATTCCAAATTTTAATTTTGCTTTTTGAATTTCATTTGAAATTCTAAACTCATAGTGAAATTTTAGAATTTTGGTCTTCTTTAAGATATAGTCCAAAAAAAATTTTGAAGCCTTAGCCCCACGCCACCTACCTCTACTTCGTCCCCTTGCACGCTCCCAGCATGGCCAGGGATTCAAATTTTACCAAATTTGGCAAATTATTGCTGAAATTTTAGATTTCGAGCCACCACAAAATCTAAGCTATCGGCCAAATAAAAAAAATTTAAAAATTTAAAATTACTACAATAATTTCATTTTTTCATCAAAATTTCATGATTTTTGCCTTTTTTTTTTGAACTTTTAGGGCCAGATTTGATCGAATTTGTCCAATAACCCTTAAAAAGTTATCTTCTGTGAAAATTTGTTGAAAAACTGAATTTTTTAGATATTTTAAAATTTTGGCAGAAACACTGTCAGATTTTTATAAAATTTTAAATGCTTGATAATGGTCTAAAACTTTTATGGTACTATCTTTAGTAGAGTAGGATCATATAAAAAAATTTCAAAATATTTTATCTTCATTTGTTATCTTTAGAAAATAAAAATAGAATGAACATAACTAGGACTGTAAACTTGTCAGAATTTTATATATTTTTCTAGTGTGATCATGATCAAAAACTTTTATGAGAGATTAATAATTATCTCAGTACCATTATATAAAATTTTCAAAAAATTTAAACTTTTTTTTGGTCAATCAAATCTATGTAAGCATTGAACTTCATTTGTTATATTATATTTCAAAAATCAAAAAGAGAAAGAACATGAATGGTACTTTGCCTTGTAAAACTTTTATAAATTCACTGAAGTGTGATCATAATTCAAAATTTTTATGAGATCTTAAGCATTTAATTATCACCCTTCTGTAAAATTTTCAAAAATTTTAAGTATTTTTTGATTGCTAAAGCAAATCTATGTATTGATCATCAGGTTTTTATCAGGACATAGTATTGTCAGAATTTTTAAAAATTATTTAAACATGTTAATAATATAAAACTTTTATAAAAACATTAATGTTACATCAAGACCATCCACAAAAAGTTTCAAAAGTTTCTAACATGGTTTGGACTATTTTTCATTTTGTTCAAGTTTGTTGGTAAGCCTTTTAACAGCACAGTAGTAGTGTTCAAATTTTTAAACATTAATGGAGTTTGATAATTATCTAAACATTTTATGAGAACATTAGTGATGCATCATAACTATGCACAAAAAATTTTAAAAAAATTTAACGTGGTTTGAATTATTTTTCATTCAGTTCAAAATTGCCAGTCAGCGTTTTATCAAGACAATAGCAATGTTTGAATTTTTAAAAATTCCACATGCTTAAGAATTATCTGAAATTTTTATGGGAATATCACAATGTTTCAGGTCTGTCCAAAAAAATTTTAAATTTTTTTGTCGTTATTTGACCCACTTTTCTGCCGGTGCAAAAATGCCGAAATTTCGAGTATTTCACCCGAAATTTCGAGTTATCCGGCTGAATTTCAGGATTTCTCGATTGCAAATGGACCGAATTTGAATTTTGGTTTTCAAATTTTGTCCGAGATTTGTCCAAAATACTGAGATTTCGATGAAATTTTGGATTTCGGTGCTAAGCGAGATTTTATCCGAAAATGAAATTTGTATCCTTAAACATAGCTGCACAGTTGGCACTGTACCGGGCTTAACTATGTGGAGGTTGCTCCTCATGGAGCATGTGCGCGCTCCGCTTTACCAAGTTATACATCTCACACGAGTGATCAAGAAATGCTCAAGCGGGTGGAGCCTGCTTGAAGAAGTTCAAGTCACCTCAACGTGGAGTAGGAGAGACCGGCAAGTCTCCGAGACCATGGGATAAATTCTTGTGCTCATCAATTATGATTTGCATTTCTTATTCTCTTGAGAAAAGTTACAATTCTAGCAATTTGAATATCTTGTTTAGTATAGAATCGTATTTTGACTATTTGAGTAGTTGGGATAATTTAGTGATCACTAGAAGTGCTCGGTGTTAAAATTGCAACTTGTGCTTAGTGATCTTGCAAATTAAAATTAGGATAGAAAATTTTAGTAACCTCCTATTCACCCCCCTCTAGTCAGTTATCTTTGATCCTACACACGTGGAGTTGCATTTCCATGCAAGGAGACCGACACTATGCATGGTCAGCCCTTAGGGAAGGTCTACATGAGGGTGCAGGTAGACTACATCTATGAAGACTTTGTATCACATGTGCTGCAGTTCCCCCCCCCCAACGAAGATATCACCACTCTCGGACAGGCACGCATGTCGTTCATCAAGTGGCCCATGACGGGTGTCATACTGGTTAAGGTAAAAATCCCCCACATCTTCTCTACTATCCCAGTAGTATCTCAACAAGTTACATATGCGCGTGCTTCGTAGGTTCCTACCATACCTGCGCCTACTCCTACACAGAGTGCAGAGCTTACATGTAAAAGGACTAGCACGACAGCCACTGAACTGCAGGAGCCCTCGATGACCCCTTCGAAGAAGGCAAAGCTAACAGGGGCCATAGCCCCACCTCCAACACATGCAAAGTCCCTTGCCCTGACCTCGAAGACTTCTTTTGCGCAAAAAGGAAAGTCGGTAGACTATAAGAAGACCCCTCATGATTTTAAGGCCTACGTACGTGAAAAACCCCTGATTGCATCCAACCTATTGAATGATCTAGGCAAGTTTACTTGCATGCTCCATGGATGCGTCAAGTCGACTTCACTATGAGGTATAGAAAGGGACATTTCTACCGCGACGAGCATGGGACATTCCCAGTCAGTTTTGAGGATCTGTTCTGTGTGTACCAACTGATAGCCATTGATATTTCTACTTTACGATCTTGGACGCTGTGAGTAACACACCATACACCTGATGACTTTTATAGGATTTTGTATTATGTTTTCTAACGTTCAACACAAGTTGGAGAGCAATGAGGTAGCGAGCCATGACGAATCAACATCTAGTTGGATTCATCGACCCCGAGGTGGTGTCTGCGACCATGGCACAGTTTCAACTAGACTTTGTTGCTGGCTACATCAAGGGGGCTTTGAATGCTGAGTCGAAGAGGGACTTCATTCTATTCCCGTACCACGAGGAGTAAATAGTACTTTACCCTTCAATTACTTGTATGCACTTAAATCACATACAAACTTATTTTCTTACACTGCATACCATTTAATAAGCAACCATTGGGTTCTACTCGTTCTCATTCTGAGTGAAAATATGATCTACACTTTTAACTCGATCGAGAAGAGACCGATGGCCTACGCGATCAAGTCTCCTTTGGAGCAGTAAGTACATTACTGTAACCTAACAATTTCTGAATTTAACTACATTCATTTTTTGATTCAATGGCATCTCTATGTAGGGGTTTCTTGGCCTACGTCGATGGAGGAGGGACACACAATGACAAAAAGGGTAAGACGCTGCAGTATAAGCGCTTCAAGGTACAAGTGCATACCATATATACGATTAATTTTTTCTGACATATAATCTTCATATATTAAATTCTTTCTCTCTTCACAGTGCCATCAACAGGACAACGATGACCTGTGTGGTTTCTACGTCTTGCAGCACATGGCGGTCGTGATCGACAGCTCACATATTTTCCCTAAGGTATTTGTACATGCATAATAATACACTTAGCCTTTTACATAAAAATTTTAAAACATAAATTAGTGCACTAATTTCTATTTTGCAATAGATCAATATCCCCCAAAGGAGCTTAGATAGCAAAACACTCAACTCCATATGAGATCACTTATGCCATTTGATTAGTTAGAAGTTATATCGGAGGACAGTAGGTTTAGAGATCCTGAAGCATCATACTAGTCCATATGTAAACAATATTAATTAGTACTGATTGTTAAGTATGCTTATGTTGTATATTGTTATTGATTATTAAGCTTGCTTATGTTGTACTAATTGTTAAGCATGCTTATGTTGTATATTGTCACTGAATGTGATATGTGTTGTAATTAAAGTGTTTGTGTTCTATCAATATGTGATATTTTGGAGAATATGAAAAAAATGGCACACCCCTATGAGGGTCATCACAATCGGTTCTTATGTAGAACTAATTTTGATAATAGGGTCATCAGAATGGGTTCTTCTGTGAAACCGATTCTGATGATCCTATCATCCGAATCGGTTCTTACATGGAACCGATTCTGATGACCCCATCATCAGAATCGGTTCTTATGTAAAACTATTTCTGATGACACTATCATGGAGAATCAGTTTCATGTAAGAACCGATTCTGATGATAGAGTCATCATAATCGGCTCCACATAAGAACCGATTCTGATGAGGGATCATCACAATCGGTTCCATATAACAACGGATTCTGATGACCATATCATCAGAATCGGTTTATGAAAAGAACCGATTGTGATGAGGCTCTGCAATAATCAGGCCAAAACCGACCGTGATAGCGCCTCCTCATCACTATTTAAAGACTTTGTATCACCATTAGAACTGACTGTAATGACAAAAAAGAACCGATTCTGATGTAATACCACCATCCAAGCTGCTGGAGGTGATGAGAAGGTAATGACTAACTACCTTTCTACTATTTTAAAGGGATTAGCATGAAGCTGGCTATTTAGTCAGCCAGAGGGTTCCATTTATAGTTGGAAGAATTTATACCATGTCATTTTAAATATTTTTAAAAGTTGCTATGCCAAGTCTAGTAAAGAAGATGATTTACATCGTCTTCGCCAAACTTTTGGCAAAAATCTACGATAGTTTATTAAAAGGTTTGTTGAAGTACGCAACACATTCCTAATATCTCTGACAGCTCTGTTATTCATGCATTCAAGAAGGTTGTCCACTATAAAAGGTTCATTGAGGACCTCAACATTCATCCACCCTGTACCATACCGGAGCTTTTTGATATGGTGGACCGATCTCAGATGCGCAAGAGGTTATTGAATTGAACCGGATGGTTGATAAAGGCCATGCTCCACCGCAACCTGTTCTCCCAATATCAGAAGACCAAAAGATAAAAAAGCCTCTAAATCTGAATATCATAAAAGGGTGAATAAGAAAAAGAAAAATAAATAGAATGCCCAACGTAAATTTGTTGGAATTACAGAATGACCAATATACTCCAAGGGAAAAGCACCTTGGAAGAAGACGGTTGGTCGTCATAACGACCAGTTCAGCTCTAAAAATCTTAGCATGACCAGTGGTAATGGTCAATGGTGTTCATTGCATAGCGTGTCAGGACATGACCTGCAAAACTGTCGTATATGGCAGAAACGCATAGAAGATTTCTACTCCGGTAAAGGTCTAATGACAACCTTACCAGAAGATTCAAGCAACAAGGATGTAGATGGTGATTAGGAAATGGGCTATCAAAAGCCTGACAACCACATCAATGTTACATTTGGTGGCTCATCTGCATATACCTCAAAAAGGCAATTTAAAACAGCATCGAGGGAGGTGAACAATATTGACAATCGGACTAAAAAGCCAAAATACCCTAAATGGTCGTAGGTCAACCTCACCTTCAACAGGCAAGACTGTCCAAAATCAACTCATCATGCTTACCAGAGTTTAAAGATTCCTACTCCAAAAGGCGTGATTACTATGCAAGGAAATACAAGCAAATCTAGCAAGACAGAGAGGCCAAAGGCAGCTCCTCAGCCCAATGAGCAAATAAAACAAGTTCCCATTGATTCTATCGAACAGTCAAAAATTGTTTAGATAGGATCATCAATGGATGCTAAATAAGAAGACAAGCTAGTCACTTTTCTCTGGGCTAACGTAGATGTGTTTACGTGGAAACCATCCAACATGCTTAGGGTCCCAAGGGAAGTGATTTAACATAGGTTAGCTATTCGACCTAACATGCGACCAGTGAAGCAGAAGCTGCGATGATTTGCTCCTAATCGACAAGAAGCCATCTGACAAGAGTTAGACAAACTCTTTGAAGCTAGTTTGATTTGTGAGGTTCAACATCCTAATTGGCTTGCAAACCTAGTCATGGTCAAGAAAGCAAATGGTAAGTGGCGCATGTGCATTGATTTTACCAATTTAAATAAAGCATGTCCAAAAGATGATTTTTCCTTTACCGCGAATCGACCAATTGGTAGATTCCAGAGTGGGCTGCGAGTTGATGAGTTTTCAGGATGCATACTTAGGTTATCATCAAATAAGCATGGCAAATGAAGATGAAGAGAAGACTTCCATCACAACCCCGTTCGGTGTCTACTATTAAACAAAGATGCCATTCGGGCTGAAAAATGCTAGAGCCATGTACCAGTGACTTATGCAAAAGACTTTTCATAGCCAAATAGGGTGTAATATTGAAGCTTATGTTAATGATCTCGTTGTAATGAGCAAAATTAACTGTGATCAATTCTCAGACTTGGCTGAAACCTTTAATCATTTGAATAAACACAAAATTAAGCTTAATCTAGAACAATGTGTCTTTGGTGTTTCTTCTGGAAAATTGCTTGGTTTCCTTGTTTGTTCGAGAGGTTTTGAAGTAAACCCTGAGAAAATTAAGGTCATTGAATCCTTAAGACCACCCTCTAAATTAAAAGAGGTTCAAGGTTTAACTGGTCAGATGGCTACTCTCAGTCGTTTTATTTCGAGATCAGGAGAACGTGGATTGCCTTTCTTTAAAAGGTAATACGAAAATATGATAAATTTCACTGATCGGATTAAGTAGATAAAGCCTTTAATGATACAAAGATTTATTTGCAGAATCCAGCCACTCTAGTCTCACCCAACCCTGGAGAACCATTGTTGCTATATTTAGCAGCTTTGAACAATGGTCAGCACTGTGTTAATTATTGAATGAGATCAAATCCAAAAACCTGTTTATTATGTAAGCGAAGTCCTACATGGACCTAAGGAGCGATACCCTCATGTTCAAAAATTATTTTATGCTCTATTAATGGCTTCTAGAAAATTGAGAAAATATTTCCAATCACATCGAATTATAATACCATCTTCTTTTACCTTGAGAAATATTTTACATAACCAAGACGCAAATGGTCAGAATGCTAAGTGGGCTATTGAACTAGAGTCATTTGATATCCATTTCATAGCCCAAATAGCAAATAAGTCTCAAATTTTGATAGATTTCATTGTTGAATGGAAGAATATTAAACCCTCTATGCATGATGATAACACTAATACCAACCACTGGAAACTGGCTTATTATTGGTTACTCCTCAAGGCGATCAATTAAAGTATGTAATCTAGATACACTTCCCTGGTACCAATAATGTAGTAGAGTATAAAAGTCTTCTAACTGGGCACCAAGTAGCAAAATCTCTTGGAGTCCGTCGGCTACTTGGGGTGGGCGATTCACAATTTGTCATAAACCAGATTAGTAAGGAATACAGGACATCCGATGAGGTAATAGCTCACTACTTGGATGAAGTGAAAATTGAAAAATACTTTAGTCATTTTGAAGTCCAATATATATCGCGAAAAGATAATATCTTAGTGGACCAGTTATCAAAACTGGGCTCCTCACTATCACTTGTTCTAATGGGTGTATTTCTTGAATATCTATTTAAGCCCTCTATAGACACATTCATATAGCAATCCCTGACTAGTGGTGAGGTCGGAGTCCTTTAGCAGGATTTGGATTGGGCTAAACCATTTAAAGCCTATCAAGAAAATAGGACACTGCTTGAGGATATTCTCAAAAAGGACAGATTAATTCGAAAGGCGCGAATGTACAAAATTCTTGACAACACCCTATATAGGAAGGGCACACATGGTATTCTCATGCGATGTATAACCCAAGAATAGGAAAAATTATTGTTAAATGAGATACATGGGGGCTTGTGTGGAGCACATGCTTCATACAGAACATGGTCGGTAAAACTTTCCGACAAGGATTTTATTGGCCAACTGCTTTGTAGAATGCTATGTATCTTGTGAAAACTTGTGAACAATATCAATTTCATGCTCAACAAGTACATTTACCTGTTAATCAATTGCATGTTATACCTTTGTCAGCCATTTTTGATATAGGGAATTTATATAGTAAGACCTTTACCAAAAGCAACCAATGGATTCAAATTCTTATTTGTTGCAATTGATACATTCACAAAATGGATAGAAGCTGAGCCTGTAGTATCTATTACAGCACAAGCTACGAAGAAATTCTTTGTGAAAAATATAGTCAATAGATTTGGTGTACCTAGTAGACTAATTACTAATAATGGATTATAGTTCTTTAGTGGTTTGTTTCAATATTATTGTGATAAAATAGGCACAAAAATTTATTTTGTTTCAGTTGCTCGTCCTCAGAGTAATTGAGCAGTTGAAAGAGCTAATGGATAGATTATGCAGGGCATAAAGTAAAGAGTGTTTGATTATCTTACCAAACACACGGGGGCTTAGGTAGACGATCTCTACTCTATGCTATGGGCCATTAGAACAACGAGCAGTAGAGCAATAATAGAAACTCCTTTCCAACTAGTCTACAGAGCATAAGTTGTATTCCTAAGTGAAGTTCATTTAGGATCAACACGAGTATCTCTCTATGAACAGGTTAATCAACAAGAACAATGCAAAGATGACATCAACCACTTAGGAAAAAAGTGAGACCAAGCATTAATCAGGTCAGTGGCCTATCTGCAAGGCCTAAGAAGATATTACAATGAAGAAGTTCAGCCACATACATTAAACGTGGGAGACTTGGTTCTAAGACGTATCCAGAATTAGCCTAACTTGAATAAAATATCTCCCAAATGGGATGGTCCTTTTACTGTAGTATCAATTATGCAACCAGGTTTTGTTTGGCTTGCTAAGAAAGATGGAAGAGTTCTTTCTAACGCTTGGAATATCCAGCATCTTCACAGATTCTATGTGTAAATAAATATCTTTTTTCCAATCATGTATATAATTTTCTCTTTACATTGTGTTTTTTCTGATAATCCTCGGGAATTCATGGAAGCAATTTTTTGACTAACCACTCTAAAGACAACAAATAAGGTTGCTGGTCAGATTGTGGGATAACATTAGCATGACCTTATCTCCGATCTGTTGCTGGTTAATACCAAGTACTACATGAAGGAGTTGGTCGGCATTCATAAAACTGTTTGTATTCCAAACACATCGTTATTCAGCACACAAATAGTTAGTGGCTAGTAAAGTGATATGCTCTGAAAAATATGTATAGAAATGCACACAAAGTAGAATTTGACACAAAAAGAGATTATTTCCATTCATTTTTATAAGATCATACATTTTGTCTATATGTAATCTTTACATTGCTCATGTATATCTCAACGGCAGAAGCTACTTCTACACATTTCCTATTAATCTCTTCTTGAGTGTTAAGCTTTAGGCCGGGTCCTAGTTTCTTTAGTTCGTCCACATCCTTGTAGAAATGCCTCAATTTGACGAAGAGTATACCTACTTGGGAGGCAATCGAAGCATGAAGTGCCTTTTTCTTGGTCTACGCCATGAGGGGATCTGCTTCTGAATGATCTTAATTTGATCATCTACTCCCTCCACCAACTCCTCAAAAGATGAATTTGTAAGCTATATCTATTTTACCTTTAAATCCATTACAATCTTCTGAAGCTACTCAAGAATGAAGTTCAGGGTAGAGATCCTACCTCTCTGAACTATGGCCAGGTCTTTACTAAAGATCATCAGTTGGTCAGTTAGGTTCTCAATTTCTTCTTGCATGACTAACCTCTGCTCTCCAGCTTTAAGTCTCTCTTCTTCCTATTTGGCAAGTTGCGATTTATTGGTCTTTATTATATTTTTCAAATCTATAAAGTCCAAATTCATTTTTGCTTTCAGTTTTTCCCGTTGAAAAATGATGAGTACAAAAATTGGATAAAACTATTTTCTTACTTGCTATTTCAAACTCCTTTGCGTGAAAAGTATTTTTATACTTTGTAGAGAGCCTTTGGAGTTTTTCTTCATTCCATTTGAAGGCTTCATGGAGCCTAGCAGTTTTATCCTCATGGTACTCCTTTGCAGCAATGAGCTCGAATTTGTACAGTACTTGGCGGTATTCTGAGCCACCAAGAGCTTCTTCACTAATTCTTTTATTTGTTCTTTTTGTCTGTGTTGGAGCAGTTTTATTGGAACAAAAATAGATAAGAGAAAAGAGAAAAATAACAGTAAAGCTTATGCTTACTTTTTACTTCGGCTCTCGCTTGTGTTCTTGATGTACTGTGGGATGTTTCATGAATATCATTTCCTAGTTCGGTCTAGTAGTGGATACAGATTCAAAAGCGAAGATACAATATCGTTGTTTCTTAGTTTCGGTCCCTACGCATGGATACGAATCAATGATGAGAAGACTTAAGACCATGTTTCTTAGATTTGGTCCCTTAAAGTGGATACGAGTCATGAGCGGGTATATGCTGCAAAAGAAAATGATGCACCAAAAAAATGCTAATCAATTAAACTTTGTTGCTCAGTTACGCTTGAACATAGGTTCCATATTCGTGAATTCCATGTCATGAGTAATAACATGGATTAAACAAATGATAAATTTTACACGACTACATTATGCATATGAGCTCCATACCAATGGATACCATGTTGTGATTTAGTAGATTAAATAAAGATAAAAAATAGGTTCCCAAACCACATGTCAGCCTACATGAGTGCATGTAACACTACCACAAAAACCCCCATATATGCTACCCCATCACTACTGGTGGCTAATGCACCGGCAGTGATGGTGCATCACTGTCGATCCGTATCAAGGACTGACACTAAAATCCCATTCGAAAAGGATTGTACTATCACTACCAGTTCGTGGCTATAACTGGCAGTGATACTTGACTATCACTGCTGGCTCATGATACAGTCCGGTAGTGATAATAGGGACATTAACATTGCCAGCCCGTATCACGAGCTAGTAGTGATAATCAAGTATCATTACCAGTTCCTGTCATGATCTAGCAGTGATAACTGAATAAGGAGTCAGATGGAGATAAACTTTATGTGAAAATTGTAGCTCTCAATGAGATCTATAACTTTGTAGTTGAAAACTTTCTTATTTGAGATCATTTAGATACCCAAATAACTATAACAATGTTTCAGGGAACAAGGATCAAAAGGAAAGCATATCCTGTTACCATCACTAGTAATTTTGTAGTGGAATGGTAAGGAAGCATCACGCAATATGAGAGGTCCCGGGGTCGAGTGCCACGAACTGCACGCATGCATATTTCGTGCAAAAAATCGCGTGACTTGTGACTTGTGACACGGGACCTCGTGTGTAGTAAATACACGATGGTCTAGGTGCAAATAATTTTTTTAATTTACCGAGTGATTTTTGGATTACAAATTATCACTGTTGGTTCACATACAAACCGGTAGTGATATACGTATCACTGCCAATTCTGGATCCAGCAGTGATATTCGTATCACTGCCAGTTCTGGATTCGGCAGTGATAATCGTACTATCATTGCCGGTTCCAATATCCTGCAGTGATATCAATTTGGAACCGATAGTGATATGATGTTTTGTAGTAGTATAAAATGTTTGTGCCAACATACTCAACCCCATCATGCCATCGTTCGCACGGTAATAAAAAGTAGCGTCATCTTATTTAGATGTATCGAAAATTCATCCATAGCAATCTTAAGAAAACAGAAGCAATGCATGACAAATATAATTTTGAGTCTGACCTTTTCAAGATCCATCTCCCCTTCGCAAACAACGCTTACAGAAGAAACACCAGGATCATGCGCATGCTGATCTACAAGAAGCAAACAACATTAAATTTACTTTTTTCATACTAGCGAGCCTATGAGATTTAAGGTGCTTACATAAAAAAATAAAACTATATGTCTCTGTTACGCTACATGCATAAAATTATGACACGCTAGTAGTAACGCAAATATTAAAGACAACCTCCGCTTCGGTTACACTACATGCAAGCATTCAATATTTACGAGTGCTATGCAATGCTAGTGATAATAAAAGGTGGAGCAAAAAATAAATGAAAGAAGGAGAAATAAAAATAATAAAAAAATTTAAATCCTATTATGCTGCGTGCATAGGTTCTCTAAAAAAATAAATACTATGCACCAAACAAAAAATTTTATTAATGTGAAAGCAATTAAAATATCCCCGAGCAAGCATCCGTCAACAATGCCAAGATTGAAGACTTTCTATTTTACATTTTTGCAATATCACATGTTGCAAGTTGGTGTAATTTTTTATGTTGGAATTCTTAATGAGGGGTTTTCTTGCAAAGAGATGTAACTAATATAATTTTTATGTAAATATATGAATTCTGGAAGTAATGTACATGCAATACCTGATACTTGATGTTTCTTAGTCACATATTCAATTAAAATTTAAACAACTTATCTCTAATGACATTGGAGATGGATTCAAGCCCATTTCCCCATCATCATCCACAAGGTCGATCTCATCTAAAGCACCTGACTACAACGACTAGCTGTAGCGATGTACTCGGCCTCAGTGGTGGATTGTGTAGCTTCGAACTGCTTTCTAGATGACCAAGAGACAAGAGAAGTGCTAATGAATTGGCAAATGCCAAAAGTGCTCTTCCTACCTATCCTACAGCCAGTAAAGTCGGTATCAAAAAAGGTTGTAAGGGACAGACAAGAAGAAGAATACCAAATACCATAGTCAATGGTAGCTCAAAAATAGTTGAAGATGCGCTTCACCATCTGACGGTGAGAGGCATGAAGAGAAGCCTGCAATCGAGCGCACAGATACACAGTAAAATATATGTTCGATCTCGAGGCAGTGAGATACAGGAGAGAGCCGATCATTCTCCTAAACTCCCTCTTATCAACTGGCTCACCATCCTCATTAGGCTCGAGGATAGCAGTGGTAGCCATAGGAGTCATCACCGCCTTCCTATCAAACATGTCGAAGCGCCACAGAAGGTCTCGAGTGTATTTGCCTTGATGCAACAAGGTGCTTTCCTAAGTCTGTTTGATTTGGAAGCCAAAGAAGTAGCTCAACTCGCCCATCATGCTCATCACGAACTCCGTGCTCATCACCTCTGACAATTGAGACACAAGAGAGTGCAAAGAGCCACAAATATAATATCGTCCACATAAATTTGAACGAGGAGAAAATGAGAATCCTGGTGTCTAATAAACAGAGTCTTGTCTACTATACTCATCTTAAAACCATGACTAAGAAGATAGGACTTAAGCCTCTCATACGAAGCTCTAGGGGCCTGCTTAAGTCCATATAAGGCTTTAGAATGTTTTAAGGCATAGTTTGGGTATTTGGAATTCTCGAATCCTAGAGGCTGCCTGACATACACCTCTTCCTCCATATATCCATCGAGGAATGCACTCTTGACATCCATTTGATAAAGCTTGAAGCCCATGGATGCAGAAAATGCAAGCATGATCCTATAGCCTCTAGTCTAGCTACAAGACCAAAGGTCTCTACAAAGACAAGACTCTTAACCTAAGTAAAGCCCTATGCAACTAGTCTAGTTTTGTTTCTAATGATAACGCCATCCTCACTCTACTTCTTGAACACCCACATAGTCCCAATGACATTATGACCAGATGGAAGCTCGACAAGCTGCCATGCCTTGTTCCTCTCTAAGTTCTCAAGTTTCTCATACATAGCATTAATCTAAGACTCATCAAATAATATGTGAGAGACATCCTTTGGCTCAAAAGAGGCAACAAAGGCTGAGTGGAGGAAGAAGTTGGACAAGCCTGATTTTGAGTTTGTGGCCCACTCAAATAGATCACCAACGATCTGATCAGGTAGATGATCTCTTTAAATATGGCGAGGAGGCAAGAATTTGAAAGGTAAGGGCTGGTCTTCCTGAGGTGCAGAAATGGATACAAGAGGAATCTCAAGTGTAGAGGGGACTAGATCAGATGGAACACTATCATCTTCATCATCCTCATCCTTTACAAAGATAGTCTCGGAGAGAGAAGAAGAGCTTGATATATCAGGTCTAGGTCCTAGGCTAGCCATATCAAAGGTTACATCACAGGTCTCTATGTTCCTTTTCGCATCAATCCTCCAAACCCTATAGCTACGAGAAAAAGTCAAGTAACCTAGAAAAATGCCATCAGAAGAACGAGACTCAAGCTTATCTTGATTCCCAGACATCAAAATAAAACACTTGTAACCAAACACATAAAAATGAGAAACACTGAGCTTTTGCCCATACCTCAGCTCGTGAGAAGTTTGGTGAAAATCTACTCTCAAGAATACTCGATTAGACACATGGCAAACAGTAGCTATAGCCTCAGCCTAAAACTTCCTAGGAGTACTGTACTCATATAGCATCATCCTAGCTATCTCAACCAAGGTCATGTTCTTCCACTCCACAAGCCATTTTGCTGAGGGTTGTATGAGAGGAAAACTGATGCTTTAAGCAAAACTCCTCACAGAAGCTCTCAAAGTAGGAATTCTTGAACTCCGTGCCATTGTCACTACAAATAGCTCGTAAGACACCAGGGAGCTCAATAGACAACCTACGGACTAAACTCCTAAAATGGGTAAAAGACTCATCCTTCGAGGCCATATAAAACACCTAAGAATACCTCAAACAATCATCAACAATGATAAAAATATATCATTTCCCACTCGCTGACTGCGATCTAGCTGGACCAATAGTGTTCATGTGTAAAAGATGTCCTAGTGCATCAGTCATCGCAACAGTGACTGGAGAATAAGAAGCAGATACTATCTTACCACGTCGATAAGGAGAGCAAACTAAGTCTTTGATCATCTTGAGTTTAGGCAAACCAAGAATGAGATCATGATTGCTGACTCTGGTCAAGTAGTCGAAACCAATGTGATATAATCTCCTATGCTAGAAGGAGAGATCACGGGACTTTGAAGCAATCAAACATTGAAGACAGTCTTTAGAAGAAACAGAAAAATTAGCACAGAAGAATCTCCCAAATCTAGAAATCCTACAAACTAACTCCTCTAATGAATCAAGAATTCTACAGGCAATACTCTTAAAGCTCACCTCAAAAGAGTTATCGATAAGCTGAGGAACAAAAAGCAAATTGTATTATAGCTTACTCACTAAGGCAAAATCCTTAAGAATGAAATTGTCATTAATGTAGATAATACCTTTGGTAATGACTCTACCTGATGAAGCATCCCCAAAAGTAATCAACTCATCACCAGAAGCTCGAACTAGAGAAGAGAACCATCTAAAGTCCCCAATCATATGACGAGAACAACCGAAGTCAACAATCCATACCTCTTCCTTCTCTATACTATGAACCTGGTCAACACACAAGAGAGAGACATGGCTCAGTACTGGGATAAAGAGAAGATCTAGGAACCTAATATTGAACCACACGTCATCTCAAAGTACTAGTCATAGAAGTAAAAGACTGGACTCTAGTGTCTCTCTGACGCTCTACTCTCACAAGACCAGAAGCAGCCCTAGTAGAAGATTTGGGAGTTGGAACTGGGTTGGCCCATTGTGGTGCAAAGGCTAGACCATCTCAGTGAGGCTGCCTAAATCTCCTACCTAGAAACACCTTACGCTGCTAATATCTACCTCGAGGAGACATACGAGGAATATGAAAAGAACAGCAGAAAGACTAACCAAGAACAGATCCAGAATAAAAACTCAAATGAACAACATAAAATCCAAGTCCTGAACGGTGCCCAAAAATAGGCAGCGTTCTATCCTATCTAGCAATAGTGTGTGCTTTAGGAGCAATTAGAGTCTGGGAATAACTCTGAATACCCCTAAGGGCACGAATACACTCGCGCCTCGTGATCTTGGCATGCCTGAAGTAGAAATCTACTAGGTGGCCATCCTTCTGACAAAAGGTGCATCAGTACTTCGTCTTGCTAGAGACAGAAGCAGCAGGAGGAGCACCCTTCTATTCATAGATCCCATGGACAACTCCAGCAGACCTAAATACATTAGTACTCACCCTGGGAGCAACCACAATCTCTACACTCTTGGAGCCACGCATAATGGTAGGAGGATGAGCCCTAGAGTGTTCCAAGTAGTCAAATCCCAGACCTTGATTAAACTAGCTAATCTTAGAATGGTCTAGGATGAGATTGACCTTCTTCTTGTCTCCTACAAACTTCACAAGAGTGCTCATGAGATACTCACACTCCTGAAAGAGAGAGGCATAGGAAGAACAGGGAGAAGATGAAGATGAACCAGATAAGGAAGAACTACCAGCACGTGTATTTTTCTCTCTCAGCATGGCTGCCTCAATCTTGATCAGGGTCTCATAAGAAACACAAGGAGTATTTCTAATCCTAAGGGTCTGGGCCTCTAGTTTCTTCCTTAGTTCGACTTGGATTTTATCCAAGTCCCCCACAATCTCGACACTCGCAAGCAATTTTCTTGTGACTTAACTAGTATGTCCTTAGTAAGTTTATCACACTTGACATTTAAAGATTCATTGTCAAGTTTTAGTTACTTACAACCCTCACATGAGCTGACTATGTCCTTAGAAGCATGCAATTCAAATTCTTTGTTTCAAGTAGATAGCTTCCTAAGGTGAATTCGCATGGCATCAATTTCAATAAGCAATTTAGAGCAATTTTCAAATGATACACTAGTGTGAGTATGAAGAAAACTATCATCCATAAGAATAGCATCAATAGAACAAGTGCTAGCATTCTTTGACCTTAGACTCTCAAGCTCAAAAACCACACTATCATGCATAGTTCTTAGGTTCTCAAGCTCCATAAGCAAAGGCATCGCAAAGAGTACAATCAGCGGACTCTCGGGAGGAACAAGATCTAAGTGAAGCTAACTCCCAAGACAAAATACCTATTTCCTTCTCTAACTCCATACTCCTAGCTCTAGCTCTAGCATGAAATTTCGCTAGTTTGTAGAAAGTTCATTGAGCTGGTCATAGGAGGGTACCTCATCCGAGTCGCTGTAGAGCTTGGAGTTGCTGGTGCTGTTGGCATCCACCATGAAGCACATCCCAGTGAAGTTGTCACCACCTTTGTTCTTTTCTTGCAGATCATCCTCACCCTCGTCACTTCAGGTCTTTGTGTTAGAGAGGCTGATGTTGTCGATTACAGTAAGGATGTGGTGGAATAGCTTCTTGTTCTTCGAGAAGTTGTAGTACTTCTTCTCACATGCCAATCATGAACTGGGGGTTTCTTGTTGCAGTTCTTGTTGGTATTATCATTCTTTCTAGAACCACCAGCGCAGTTCTTGCCCTTCTCCATCTTGAGGCAGTTCGCTCGAATGTGATTGGGGCCACCACATTCGAAGCAGGTGATCATGGCACCTTTTTTCCTCTTCCTCACCCTCTTATAGGCATGAGAAAATTTATGAGCTAAAAGAGTAAGTTTATTTTCTAGAAATTTATATAGCTATTCATCGCTTAGCTTGCAAAAGGCTAAAAGAGAGAACCCAATGGAAGTCTCATAAATGGATCCAATGGGATTGGTGACCAAGGCCATCGACTGTGACATTATCTTACATGAGACAATGTTGATCTCATGAGTATTAAGCCGGGAGTAAAGCCCGTCAAGAGTCAAGGTCGATAAGTCTGTGGTGTTCTTGATGGTGGTCACCTTCATCTCCCAAACCCAAAGATCAAGTGCAGTCAAGAAGTGTTGAGCGTTCTCCGAGTTAAGGTATGTATAACCAACTACGCGGAGATCAATCAAAATCCCTGTGAAGCAACCAAAGCACTCATCAAGGGTCTCACCAGCGTGTTGTTCAAATTGTTGTATTCACGCTTGTATTGATCATGTCTTACCATCTTGATCTGGGTAGTGCCCTCGTGGTAAGCATCAAGGGTCATTCAAATCTGGTGAGCAGATTATAGGTGAGAGATCCTATCGTACTCACAGCAGCTAAGGCCCTGTATGAGGATGTTACTTGCCTTATCATTCGCCTCAACATCAGCTATATTGCTGGCCATGACGTTTTCATCAGATGGAACCTCATATGAGAGCTTCACCTTCTGCCAAATCAGGAAGCCTTGGGCAGTCATATACAACTCCATTTGAGACTTCTAAAAAGGAAAATCAACTCCAAAAAAGATAGGAGGCTTGGTGAAAAATTTGTTCGCCGCCATGTCTCATGAGAACGGTCAAGATCTATGGAAGAGCAAAACCAGGCTCTAATACCAATTGAAGAACCGAGATGGCAAACAGAGGGGGTAAATGACCCCAAATTAAATTTTCCCACTCAAAATGATCCAAACAAGCCCTAAAATGAAACAATCAAAGAGATCAAATGACAAGGAGTAATTTGCCCTGTATGGCTGGTGGTACCACAAGGGCACCGGTCATACCAAAGGCCAGTATGACCAGGCTCAAGAATAGTAAAAAAATCAACACGAACTCCAAAAGTAAAAAATGATGCAACTTTTGATTGGTTGGCTCGCGTCCTATGTTGAATTAGACAGTTGTATAAATAACGGTTCGACATGGTTAGTAAACCGAAGTAAAGGATGGCTCGCGTCCTATGTTGAATTAATTGATAAGTTGTTGTGCTGAAGCAGGGGGGAACGTGGTTCTCCTTGATTGATTGTCATGAGATAGATTTGGTTAGAGCTTGATGATGCTATGACCAGTGATGGTTATACGAATAGTTGAAAGTAATTAAAGGAAGTTTGGGTTTTGTAACTCTATGTTGAATAAAGCCGGATTTGATTAGTGTTGTGTGATGTGTTGGCAAGTATTCCAAAGTGTGAATCTGGTGAATGTTTCGTAAGTGATTCTGTGGGTGAAGTGGTTTTGTTGGGAACGAGTTCCCTTTTCTCTTGAGAAAGAATGTGATGGTTATGGGTACAGATGCTTAATTTGAGAATCGGTTTCCTCTGCCAAACGTTGGTTTGGGTTTAATGCGAGAGATTTTGCTTTGGTTAAAGTAAGCGGAGTTGTTTCTTGGTTTTATAAGAGCTTTTGTTAGCGATTTGTGTGGGGTTCTCTTTTAATTGGAGTTCTCCCCGAGGTGAATTTTATTGCATTGATTGAGAGTGTTAAAGGCAATTTATTTGATGTTAGAGAATCGAGTCTTCTCTTGCGAATTTGGTTTTGGAAGAAGAAAATGAGGGATGATTGGGCTCTATCAAGATCCTCTCTCAGGTAGATTTTAATGCTTTGGGTTTAAGATGATGTACGTGGTTCATTTGGTCAAAAAGGGAATCGTATTTTCCTTTGTGTTTTAGCTGGAGTTAAAGGATATTGAGGTTTATGGTGTAGTGTTGAGTATAATAATGAGAATTGAGTTTTCTTTGGTCATTGGGATTGCAGCTGTAAAAGTTTAATGCAGTGTTTTTCTTGAAAGTTGAGTTTTCCTTGGTGTGTATTTTATCATTATTTGAAGAGGATGAAAGTGGTTAGCTTTGCTAATGCGAATCGAGGGATTTTGGGTGGATAATAATTGAGGATTATACTTTTGATTTGGTTCCTTGGTGGTGCTTGTTTAACCTTTATTAGTGAACTACTTAGAAGTTGATGGTAATTATGTCACCATTTCTGGCGTGCGACTGAACCTTTGGGTTAAGATGGTTGTAGCGAAGGAATTCATAATTGAATGTGTAATGTTCTGTAGTGAGCATTTACCTTGGGCAGTGGTTCTTTGGGATTTTGACCTATTGATTGATTTTGACTGGGTTCTTGCGTGAGAAGTTACACTTATTTGAGCTAAGTCAAATCGTTTTGTTAATTATTGGATTTGAGGTTTTTGTTTATCTTTTGTAGCCGTTGAAGTTTTTGCGTGGGTGTTTTGAGATGGTAAAGAAGTTTGAGACCTCTGTGTCTTTGATTTGCATAGTTGGCATTCTTCGAATTCGGGGTCGAATTCCTTTAAGAGGGGAGAGTGTAATACTGCAAAGCCTCGCTCCAATTTTTGGGCCTTCCGCCGGGAGTGTTTTGGCTGTCCGGCAGGTATTCGCGGGGATGGTTGGGCCATTTAGGGGGTTTAGGGTGAATAATTCTTGTGTGGGAGGGGTTTTTTTGGAATTTCCCCTCCCCACCTACCTTTTCACACCTACCCCACCTTTTTTCCTTAAGTGTGTGGCTGAATTTTTGTGGCTGGCTGCCTGTACCCCCAAATCTCCCAAGCGCCCAGCCTCTCGGACTTCCTCCCTGCGCCCTCCCCTCCAGGCGACTTCCTCCCTGCGCCCTCCCCTCCAGGCGACTCCTCCCTGCGCCTCCTCCACCTGAGCTCACCTCCCTGGCTCCTCTCCTCCCAGCCGCCATTTCCCCTCTAGCGCCCTGCTTGCCTTGGCCGAGCGCTCCCCTGGTTGGCGCCCAGCTTCCCCTGGCCGGCGTCTCCTCTTCAGCCTGGCCGGCTCCTCCAAGCAGAAGAATGACAACAACAAATTTAAGAAGAAGAAATAAGCAAGCAGAAGCAAGAACGGTCAAGAAGATCAAGACTGGTGGTAGCGATGGCGCCCATGGCTTTCCCCTAGCCTTCCCCTGCTGGTCGGCATTGAGACTCATCCCTGCAGCAGGCCAGCGAGCTCCAGCTCCTCCCAAGGCCGGCACCGTCCCTCCCCCGGCTGGCACCTCCCCTTCCTTCCTCTCCCTTCGTGTGGTAAGTGGAGGTGAGGTACTAGTGTGGATGAATTGTTGTAGACATGGTGTTTGATGAAATGTGTACATGCATCTTTCTATGATTAGATGATACAAATTCTAGGAATTTCATTTCTGTGTATGCACTGAAGTCTTGAATGATCATGTTTGTGATATTAAGATTTGGTCCTATACGTGCTTTGATTCCATAGAAATAAATGGGTATGTGTTCCCTCTGGGTCGACCAATTACTGATGTATGCTTGCTATGCGATACAATGATTTAAGCGTACAAGGTTGAGAGATGGACTTGAAACACAAGAATCGATGTATTGCTAAATTTATGTGCTTGGTGAATGAATGTTGCTTAGGGATCTTTATTTTGTATGCTTGATTATCAGAAATGGAGATTTGTGAGTATGAAATTGTTATGTGTTCAAACATGTATTAGCACAGTCGCTCATACGTTTATTTATACCTTGCTTTGTTGGCAATCATTCTATGTAGTTTGGTGCCTGAGATGATACTTAGTTTATTTGGTTCAAGCCGATGGCTGCATGCTTTGGATTTTGTGCTTTCATGATTAAAATATTTTAATTCCTGCTCAAAGTAACTAGGATTGTATGCATTTAAATGATGAGCCAAGGCTATGCATGTATTCTTGTGTTCTGCTTTATTATTTGATTAGGGTTGCAAGATCCAGATGATTGATCTTGATGTCTTGACATTAGGTTAAGGATATGCATGCTGTTATTTTTGAAGTTTAGACTCAGGGAGCCGTGTATGTATTCAATGTTTGTTTAATAAAGGATAGAAATATTCAAGATTTCTTCCTGTCATGATTACTCTGTCGATTGAGTATCATTCCATAATTATCAAGGTGTCGCTATACTCTGATCCTCACTACCTTTTTGATTCACTCAACTCAATCTATATATAAATGGGTTCTGCCATACTGGTTATGGTTACTCAAATAGAAAGCATGTAATAATAAAAGGTAACTACTGAAATTCATATGGGAAACACAAGAGCAAGCAATCAGAATCTTTTGATAGAACTAAATCTTCTATTCTTAGCAAGATTATCCAGGTGTTTGATGATGTGCATTAAATGAACATGCATGCTTGAAATGCCAAATGCTAGATTATTTAGTTATGTAAAGTTTTACTTATTCATTCACTTAGTTCACATGCAAGATTGTTGTGTGTTGGCAGCATGAGGTTTCTATATTTCTATCTTACTGCTACAGACTTAGACTAGTATCGTTGGCAGCTTATGAATGTGAGAATTGGCTATGTTTATGAAGGGTTGCATTTCATTCATGTAAATTGCATTGTGCATTCATTAAAGGCAGAGGCGACCCATTCTGATGTAGGCCTGTGTGTTCACACGTAGTGAACACGAAAGTCCTACCTCGTAGTCCCATTCATCGAGGTGAAAGGGAGCGAGACAGTAAGAGTAGGCACCTTCCACGAGATGGAAGGGACGTGAGGGTGCACACCGATGGGTGGGCACTCGGCAGTACCGGTACGTGCATCAAAGAGAGCATTCATGTCGCATTGCATTCTAATGTTGATTTTTAGTTAAATGGAAAGGTGTCGAGTTGGGTGCGAGTTGTGGGCTCATCCAAAGGACTAAATAGGTATGTGTAGGAATTTAGTAATGAAGTGGAACAGGTGAGCATGCATAATACATTACATGATTGTAGAAGTATGGTGAATTATTCAGATCTTGTATTGTCATGTTTGGTTGCAAGATATGACTTATGTTTTCAGGATATATGTTATGCTTCATTGTCAGGGAGTTGCGAACTCCATCAAAGACGATTATGGGGTTGGTTTGGAGAATTAGTTTTGACACTTCTGTTTTATCTACTTGCTGTACTTATGTAAGAATGGTTGTTATGCTCTTAAGTAGGATAATGCAATTGACTATGAATTTATTCTTTGATGTACTTCGCTGAGTCATCGACTCACGCTTGTTGTTTGTATTGTTACAGGTACCTTGAACCGGCATGCATTGGTGGGGGTGGTAGCACAATCACGTTTGCATCATCACCGTCCCATCATATTGGTTTATAGTTCTGTTATTCATATCTCGAGAAAATCCTTGTAAAGGGTTGTTTGCAATTATGTTTAATGAGTTCTTGTCCTGTAATAATTTATGTGATGGGGTTTATTAATTTCCATTGGAGGTGTGATTGGTTAATTAAGGACCTGCTAGAATGGTATCATTTAACTGTAAATCTTTTCTGTCTGCTGAGTGGATGTCTTACTTTCTAGAGAGGTCATGCCGAAATTTTGTAAATTTCGGTGGCTTAATTTTAAGCCGGTTTGAGAGTTGGAGGGTTGGTAGCATCCGTGGCGCGTTTGGCATCTGGGTGTTACACAACTTTCCTCTCCAAAACTCAAGAATCAAGAATTAAATGCACTAGAGAGTGGAGAGAGTTGCTAGGGCTTTAAAAGAATTGAATGGAGTCACCAACCAGCCCCTAGCACAGGTGAGGGGGTATTTATAACCCCTCCACACACAAACTAGCCGTTGCTTAAAATTAATCAGGAAAAATCGACATGGCCGGTACTACCACCCTTTAGGGGCTGGTAGTACCGCCCCATGGGCCCAACGGCTATTTGGCGCATTTAATGCCCTGACACATAGCCGTTACTGTGCTTTTTCTCCATGGCCGGTACTACCACAGGTGTAGGTGCGGTAGTACCGCACCTTGCCAGCCAAAATAAATTTGTCTCCGTTAAAAAGCTACCGCAGGCTTATGTACGGAAAAATGACGAAGAGGCTCCTTTGTTAAATACCTCATCACGCGAGTAATCAAGAATCAAGATACTACCGCTCTACCATATCTTGATAGTCTTGGCCAAGTTATAAATTTCAGAATGGAAGTGCCTCTCGAATGCATGAATGAACAATTATACTTTTGAGCCATATTAAGTCACTTTTAAAGATCAAGACACTCATCAAGTCCCTCTTGATAGTACGACGTCTATCCTATTAACCCAATCTTTTCTTCCACGCCAAGATCGGTAAAATGACTATAAAATTATCCTTAAAGATTTTATACCTTGATTTCTTTTGCTTCTCCGATGCATACTCTTCCCTTTTGTATTTGTAACATTCCGACGTCCCTTGAAGAGTTGATCTTCCTATTTTCAATTTACTCATGCAAACAACATTAGTCCTTTTACCATGATTGTCATTAATTACCAAAACCTTTAAACGTATGGGGGCCTAGATGCTTTCAATCTCCCCCTTTTTGGTAATTGATGACAATCCTCATGAACGAATTGAAGTAAATTGAGATTTTGGGTGAGTGACTAAAGAAGATTAGTTACTCACACGGCGGGATTCTTATTTAACAATATTTTGTCTTTAGAGGACAAAGGATATTTGAACCAAAATATTGTTAAATGAGAATATGACTCCCCCTACAAATGTGCTTGGATGAATCAATAAGTTTATGCACATTTGTATACGAGTTTCTTTGAGAGTGTAACAATGATATTATGAGATTGAATAAGCATGGCATTTTAAGGCGAAACTCATAAGAACAAGATCCAGAAGATAAAATATATAACAATTAAGCGCAAAAAGTTCACCAAACCAAGTTCATAACACCAAAAGCAAAATATATCCAAGAACATAAGAGCAACAATCCAACCAAAGTTCATTACAATACTTGCAATTAAGATATAGATAGCTACGCTAAGCTTAAGCATTCATTCTTCAACTTCAATTCTTCGTCCCCTTCTTCTCCCCCTTTGTCATCAAGGACCAAAAGGGTGTGTCAAGAACTCTATGCCGCGCCGTCTTTAGGAGATCCTGGAGCAGAGCCAGAAGGCTGAGGAGGATGATAAGGAGAGGGAGCGCTGCTGTCAGTCGGGCGACGACCAAAACAATGAAAGGCGACTAGAAGAAGTTCGCCCCTAATCTGCTCAACTGAAGTGCTCAGGGTGTTCACATGCTCCCTGACCTCGTCCACCGCCTGACGGTTATGAAGCTGAAGCTCAAGCAGAAGGCCAAACTGAGTCATCATATCAGACCGAAAACTCTCAAGTCCAGCAAGATAGGCATCAGGCGCAGAAGGAGCTTGAGAGGCTTGAGCAGTTTGGGCAGCTTGAGCGGCTTGCTCGGCTTGAGCTCTTGCTTGGGCGGCTTGCTCGGCAATATGATGCAAAACTTGAGGCGGAGCAACACGGGGCTTATATGGCTTGTGAGGAGTAGGAGTTGGACCATTATACCCTACCACTCTTCGGATTAAGGCCATGATGTAACGAGCAAAGTAGATGGTCTTCCCTCTTTCTTTTGCAGATTGAGCCATCTCCCTCATAATGAAATCCACCACATCAAATTTCTCCTTTGCCATGATTTTTGCAATTACATTCCAAGCATAAGATCTCACAGCATCGAAGTTGCCACTCTTTGGATGAATAGTGACTCTAATGATTTTATTGATCATGCTTGGTTGAAGTTGCAGCCCAGCAGTTTGTCCAATTTTGAAGGGATGGGAGCGGTCATAGAATTCAACAGCTTCATCCAGAGACAGAGTGGGAGCATCATGAATTTTTGGATAGGAACTGTGGAAGTCTCCCAATGCATGCTCAAAGTCTTCCTTGGATGCAGTATATATATTTGCGAGAATCGATCATCCAAGTGATAGAATCAAAAGATTCAGAAACATAGAGAGTGACATAGAATTGCTTGATGATCTTCTCATTATAGTCGGTCCTGCCACCAAGAAAATGATATAAACTCGCTCCTCCAAACAGCTCAGGGATTCCAACAAAATTCGGCTAATCTCTGACAAGATTCCAACTAACCCATCTTTGATTGGCAAACTCCTTTTCCAGATAGATTTGCTCATAGACCTTCTGCTGGAAAAGAGAGTGAAACTTTGGGTTTGTGGCAGAGCGAGGCTGAAGGTACTGATTTTCTCCTCGGATTGCATAATAGTCATCCCTTTTATTTGGGAAGGATCATTTCTATGCCTTCCAACCCGAGGTAGCTCCTCTTCTTCCTCATCAAAGCTCTCATTATCTTCACTCTCAGTTTCATCATTACTACCATAAATTTCATGCTCCTGAGGCGCATCTGCAGGAATCTTTCTTTTCTTTGACTTAGATGCCCCTGCTGGTCCTTTCCCTTTAGCTGCCGCGGACCTCATTGCTATGGTAAAGGAGTTGTCGCTGTCACCACTATCAGAGTCCAGCGTAGGAACATCGTGACCTCGAGTAGACTTCTTAACAACTTTGCTTCCTTGACCTCCAGATGGACCGACCCCCGATTTCTTTGTGCGAGGCATGATCTAAAGGAATTTCATGGATTTGAGGACATGAGCATTAAACAAGTTGGATTTTCTAAAGAAAATATAATCATATGAATTTTGGCAATTTATAGAAGCCTCAAAAGTTCAGAAGTGCATGCCAAATGTACACAGTCGGCACTACCGCTCAAGGATCCCGGTAGTACCGCAAAAGTCGATACTACCGCTCGGCGATCGGTAGTGCTTGACTTAAGCTTGACCATGGCAAGTTTCGGAAAAATTTGAGGCAATGTGGCAATGCAAAGTTATTTTGGCATGGATTAGGGATGATGTGGTGCCTTTTGTGATCTAATCCATCAAGATTTGCCACACAAATTGCTAAATAATTCATACAATTCAAATTTCCTTCCAAACCCTAAAATGCTCCAACGAAGATAAATCAATAAGAGATAATGGAGAAGATCGTTACCTCTTGAAGGAGAAGGTCACAAGGATGGATTTCAATGGAGGAAATCTAAAAAACACCAAGGTATGGAGGAGATGGGATTTAGGGTTTGAGAGGGAGAGAGAGAAGCTCACATGGGAGAGAAGGAGAAGAGGCAGTTTCGGTGAGGCGAAAAAGAATGAGAGAGAAGAAAAAGAAACGGCCGGAAATCTAGGCGACCCCACATTTAATGAACCGAGCGGTACTACCGCTCTCAGGCACCGGTAGTACCGCAAAGTCGGTACTACTGCAGGAGGTGGCTGGAAGTGCCGGCTAACGGCAAAATTCCAGGGAAACTCATGAAATAGGTTGCAAATTGCTCATACAAATTTCATTGCAACACGAAATCATTTTTGAGCATTTTCAGCCGTGAAACAAAAACAAGAAATGATATCTCAAAAAGAGGACAAATAATCATTCCTATTTGACTTATTCGAGTCAAAAACACCAATTAAGAACTCTCAAAACTAGTTCTATTGGCATGACTCAATTTGTACTTTAAATAGATCAATATAGATCAAGTTTTGAGCTTAACAATTTTTCAGAAACACAATTGTTTTTAACTGTTGAAATAAAAAGGGTATAATATGATATTAGTTTTCAAAAGATGAGATTTATAAAATAGTACATTGTAAATGATGTTTTAAGAACCTTTGTACTTTATTAAACTAAAATAGATTATTTTCAAAAAATTTGACCTATAGAGGTCTAGTTTCATCTTGTTAAAGATAATTAGCACTATTTTGATTTTTCACATTTGAGGGGTAAGGTATGCATATGAAGAGCAAATTACTCCTCCTTGATGTGAGACACAACTAAAAGAACAAACATCGAATAAAACTAAATAAAAAATCCAAAGGAGAACAGCATTTAGGCAACATTAGAGATATCTATGACATTCAATTCATTTCTCAATTAGCAAAATCTAGCTTCATCCAAGGGTTTGGTGAGAATATCCGCTAATTGATCCTCAGTTCTAATATGACTAATCACAATATCTCCTTTACTCACATGATCTCGCAAGAAATGATGGCGGATATCTATGTGCTTGGTTCTTGAGTGTTGAACCGGGTTATTTGTTATTTTAACCGCGCTTTCATTGTCACACAAAAGAGGCACCTTTTTGAAATTTATTCCATAATCCATCAAAATTTGCCTCATCCATAATAATTGAGCGCAACAACTACCGGTGGATATATATTCGGCTTCGGCGGTGGATAGAGCTACGGAATTTTGTTTCTTGGAGAATCATGAAACTAGGGATCTACCTAGCAATTGGCAACTCCCGGAGGTACTTTTCCTATCCACTTTGCAACCCGCATAATCAGAATCTGAATATCCAATTAAATCAAACTTAGCACCTTTAGGATACAATAACCCTATATTTGAGGAATGCTTTAAATATCTTAGAATTTTCTTTACGGCAACTAAATGACATTCTTTGGGAGAAGCTTGAAAACGAGCACACATGCGAACACTAAACATTATATCGGGCCTAGATGCGGTGAGATAAAGTAAACTACCAATTATAGATCTATAAAGCTTTAAGTCTACCGGTTTACCTCCCTCATTTAGGTCGAGATGCCCGTTTGAAGCCATTGGAGTCTTGATTGGCTTTGCGTCTTCCATACCAAACCTTTTGAGAAGATCCTTGATATATTTGGTTTGGCTCACAAATGTTCCATTCTTGAGTTGCTTGATTTGGAGTTCGAGAAAGAAACTCAATTCTCTAATCATCGATATTTCGAATTCCCTAGACATCATATCACCAAATTCTTTGCAAAAATCTTCGTTAGTAGAACCGAAAATGATGTCATCAACGTAAATTTGACATACAAAGAAATCTTCATCAATTATTTTTGTAAAGAGTGTTGTATCAACCTTCCCAATTTTGAAACCTTTTGAGATTAAGAAATCTCTAAGTCGCTCATACTACGCTCTAGGAGCTTGCTTGAGACCGTATAGCGCTTTAGAGAGTTTATACATATGATTTGGGTGTTTGGAATTTTCAAAATCGGGAGGTTACTCTACAAATACAAACTCGAATATTTGTCCATTTAAGAATGCACTCTTTACATCCATTTGAAATAATTTAATATCGAAACAAGATGCAAATGTAAGTAAGATCCTAATTGCTTCTAATCTTGCTACAGGTGCAAAAGTTTCACCAAAGTCTAATTCTTCAACTTGAGTAAAACCTTGCGCCACTAATCTAGCTTTATTTCTAACAACAATACCATTTTCATCTTGCTTATTCCGAAAGACCCATTTTGTGCCAATTACGTTATGTTCCTTAGGTCTTTCTACTAGAGTCCAAACATCATTTCGGGCAAAGTTATTTAATTCTTCATGCATTGCATTTACCCAATTCGGATCATCTAATGCCTCATCTACGTGAGTAGGTTCAAATGATGATACAAATGAATAATGTTCACAAAAGGAAGCAATGCGAGATCGAGTTTGAACACCCTTACTCACATCACCCAATATTTGATCTATTGGATGATCTTTGGAGAGACCATGATGAATTCTTTGAGGTAGAGGTTGAGCTTGTTGATCGTTGTCCTTCTCGTCCACATCGATGGTTTGATTTTGACTTGGTGTGATAGAGGTGGAAGGCTCAACTTGAGTGGATAAAGGTTGATCCTCTTTATCCACTTCCGGCTTCACTTCTCCAAGAGTCATATTCTTCATTGCTTCTCTTAGACCTTCTTCACCTACATCATCCAAGTTTTCTTGCTCTTCTTGAGAGCCGTTATTTTCATCAAATTCAACATCACAAGTTTCCTCTACAAATCCTTTGTTTTTATTGAAAACTCGATAAGCTTTGCTATTTGACGAATAACCGAGTAAAAACCCTTCATCACAACGATTTTGAAATTTTGAGAGCCGAACACTCTTTTTCAAAATATAACATTTGCAACCAAAAACTCAAAAATAAGAAATGTTTGGCCTTCTTCCAACAAGAAGCTCATAAGAGGTCTTTTTCAAGAGTCGATGCAAATAAAGTCTATTTGTTGCATGACAAGCGGTATTAATGGCTTCCGCCCAAAAACTATCGGAAGTGCCATATTCATCAAGTTTTGTTCTTGCCATTTCAATTAATGTTCGATTTTTCCGTTCTACAACTCCATTTTGTTCCGGAGTGTAGGTTGCGAAAAATTCATGATTTATTCCAAGTTCATCACAATAATCTTCAATTCTTGTATTTTTGAACTCGGAACCATTGTCACTACGGATTTTCTTTATTTTAAAATCAAATTCGTTTTGAGCCCTTTTTGCAAACTTTTTGAAAATTCCGGAAGCTTCGGATTTATCATCTAAAAAGAAAACCCAAGTATATCTAGAGTAATCATCAACAATGACTAAACAATAAGAATTACCCCCGATGCTCTTATAGGTTGTCAGGCCAAACAAATCCATATGTAAGAGCTCTAATGGTCTAGATGTGGACATGATACTTTTTGAAGGATGAGAACTAGCCACTTGCTTGCCGGCTTGACAAGCACTACAAAGTCTATTTTTCTCAAATTTCACATCTTTCAAGCCCACAAATAAATCATTTTTGAAAAGCTTTTTGAGTTGAATCATCCCAACATGAGCTAGTCTTCTATGCCATAACCATCCTAGGGATGTCTTTGCCATTAAATAAGTCTGAAGACATGAGTCATTTGAGGTGAAGTCAACCAAATACAAATTTCCAAATTTAAATCCTTTAAATACTAAAGAATAATCATTTTATCTAGAAATAACAACACCATTTTTAGAGAAGCTACAAACAAGACCAAGATCACAAATTTGAGCAAAGGATAGCAAATTGAAATTTAGTGTTTCTACTAGAGATACATTAGAAATGGAAAGATCATTTGATATGGCAATTTTACCTAATCCCAATACCTTTCCTTTGCTATTATCGCCAAATGTGATCTTGTCATGTTGTCCACTTCCCGAATCAAATGTGGTGAATATTTTCCGGTCGCCGGTCATATGTTGGGTACACCCACTATCTAGCACCCAATGCCGTCCACCGGTCTTGTAGTTCACCTACAAAATAAAATCAAACCTTTTTAGCTACCCAAATTTGTTTGGGTCCTTGGAGGTTAGTAACCAAGGTTTTGGGAACCCAAGCGGCTTTCTTTCTTTGGCCAATTATGGGGGTCCCAACAAATTGAGCAAAAACTTTACCATTTTTATCTCTTTTAAGCACATAGCAAGAGTCACGAATATTTTCTTTAGATGCTTCACTTAATGAACAATCAATGGCTAGATGTCCTACATCATGACATTTATAACAAAACTTACCATTTGATTTTACAAAGCGAGGAGCCTTGTTACTTAATTTCTTATTCTTTTTAGGAACATATCCTAATCCTTCTTTATTGTAAGAACATCTTTGACTACTCAAGATTTTATTTAGAGTATCCTTACCCTTAAAGCATCTATCTAGACTTTTGTTGAGTTTAATTACTTGTTCTTTAAGCTCATTATTTTCAACAATCAAATTTTCACTATAACATGAAGGATTATCTAAATCATCACATGAGGTTGATATGCTTGATTTTGCCACACAATATGAGTCAATTTTTAGTTTAGGCAAATCATTAATAATATTGCATTCAATACCAATATCATTTGAGGATTTTAAATGATCCTTAGCAAGGAGAATTTCATGAGCTTCCTTTAGCTCCTCATAAGTATTTTTGAGAGAAAGAAATTCTTTTCTCAAAACCTTAAATTTTGATTTTTCTTTGCCAAGATATTCATTTAAATCCTCAAGCATATCCATTAACTCATCATATGAAGGTTCATCATCATCATTTGAATTTACCTTAATTTCTCCTTTATCCATAAGACATAAAGGAGTGACGAATGGTGATGATGCTTCTTTGATGGCGATACCGGCAAGACCCTTCTTCTTCGAGGGAGTATCTTCTCCGGATGAATCGGAATCCGAGTATTCTTCTTCAGAATCCCACTCACCAATATGGGCTTCGTCTTTGCCATCCTTTTGAAGCTTCTTGAAGAGCTTCTTTTTTCCTTGAAAAAACTTCTTCTTCTTGGGTGACTTGTTCTTGTCGTCCTTCTTCTTGGGGCAATGCAAGGCGACGTGCCCCTTTTCATCACACTCATAGCACCGAATATTTGCATACCAGTTGGTGCTAGAATGTTGCCCTTTTCTAAATCTTTGAGGACCACTTGAGCTTGAGCGCCTTCTCATGAATCTTTTCATTCTTCTCATAAGGAGTGCCATCTCCTCTTCGGTGTCTTCACCTTCGGAGTTCTCATCACTTGACTCCGCCTTAGCCTTGAAAGCGATGTTCTTCCTTTTCGATGAGCTTTGTTCCAATAACTCTTCCTTGTCCTTCTTGTAGAGCTCATTTGTGATGAGATTTCCAAGAAGTCCGGTTGGCGTCATTCTTGGTAATTCCGGTGAGTTGAGGAATAATGTCACCAATGTTTCATATTTTTCCGGAAGAGCCCTAAGCATCTTTCGAACAATATCAAAATCGGTTAGTGATGCTCCAAGGCCTTTGAGCTCATTTACTATGTTATTCAACCGTGAGTACATTTCATTAATGTTCTCATGGGGTAACATAATAAAACTCTCATATTTGATCCGAAGAATATGCAATTTTGCTTCTTTAACCGAGGATGTGCCCTCATGAATTTTCGAGAGGGTAGTCCAAATTTCGTGAGCGGTTTCTAGATTGCTCACTCTATTGAACTCATCCGCGTTCAAAGCACCAAAAAGAGAAGATGTATGGACGCAGGACACCAAACTAGACGCAGCGCATGCAAAACATTAAAAAATGAAGACTTGCAGGACATAATGAAGCAATTAAAGGCAAAACACGGTTCAAATTGCTGAGTGTTTTTACCAAGGATCAAAAGAATGATCAGAGATCAAGTCTCAAAATACAATATTCACATGGGACCCAACTCCAAATTTTCGACTAAGGCAGTGGAAGTATCCCTAACCTCATCAAGAAGACCAAGGGCTTGATCGTCATCGACGGTGCAAGCGAAGCCCTCCCTGATAGCTTCGAGCTCCACCTGCAGGTACAAGGACTTCACGATGGCCTGAACTTGACTGGCGCTCGTGATTGCCGTCTCCTTCAAGTGCGCTACCAGCTTCTTGGGCCCCTCTGCCAGTCGCTGGATGGTGATGTCCGCATCACTGGGCTCACCGCTAGGTCCAGCCTCGTCAGGACTCAGGATTCGCAACATCGCTTCGGAGCCTTCCTGGAGTTTGCCGACCTGCGCCTCAGTGGATTTGATCTTTTCATCAAGGGCGCGGTACTGAGCTTGAGACTTAATTCGGTACTCTGCAAAGACCAGTCGGATTAGCCCAATGATGCTAAAAATGCAGCAAAGACGAAGGACGAGTCGGGAGCAAACCTTCCAGCTCTACTTCCATCTTGCTCGTCTTGGTTTGGGCGTCCTTCTCAGACTCCTTCAGTTCCTCGACCTGCTTCTCGGCGGTCTCGAGCTTTCCTTGAAGATCTGCAATGACGAAGGCCGGAGCCAGGATAGAAAGAATGAGCTAAGGGGGGAAAGACTCAAAAGGTGATCCAGAGCAGTCGGGCAAGAGAGTTACCGCTAAGGGAGCTCATCAGGGTCAGCTTCTCCGCCTCGAAGGTCAGAACCTAGGCCTGAAGCCTCTCCAGTTCCTCTCGGTTCTTGACCCAGGCCCTGCCGAGTTCCTCCTGAAGTTCGACATAGACCCGCTGGACCTCGGCCTCATAGTCCTTCCTTATCTTGGTCTTCGGGAGCATCTCCCGGAGAAGGGCGTTTCTTTCCTTGGCACGCTCTGCCAGACGCTGAAGGCGACAAAACGAATGATAAAGCTACACCATGCATCAAAGACAAAAAGAAGAGGACTTCTAAACAATTTGGCACAAGCAACTTACATGAGCAAACCGAGAACAACCGTAGGCGTGGTCACAAAATGACTCCCATTCCTTATCCTCGTCTTTGTCATCATAAGATACCCCTTGCCATACTTGTCGAAGAATGCCACCCGCACTGGAGACTTCGGGCAAGGAGGCCGAGGGAGTTCTTCCGGCGGAGGCGAAAAGCAGGCGGCAGGCCTAAAAGGCACCACTTGGCCAGCCGGCTCGGGAGGGTACGCGTCGGGGGGCTACTCGGACTGGGGTCAGCCTCGGTGACCTGGGCCGCTGGAGTGGTCGGGGGAGCTGTTCTGCCGGCTCTGGGGCCACTTCAGGGGCGGCGGGTGCGGCATCAGCCAGCGCTTCAGTTTCAGGTCGGCTCGGTTCATCTTCACTGGCAGCCCCCTTGGGCTCCTCGCATGGCACGTCCGTGGGAACCTCGTTGACAGGCTTCCTGGAGAGAAGAAGTAGTCAGGGCTTGACCCGGAAAAGCAAAAGGAGGAGCTAACAAAGAAACCAATCTATTGGATCGCGTTATCTTTATCCCCGAGCCCTTCCAAGCGGAGGGTCCGCTTGTGGAAGAACCTGGCTGTGCGCCGGGCGCAGGAGGCGAGGGGCTTCTGCCCGAGCTCGGGGGAGGTGATGCCACATCGACCGGGCGTCGAGCTGGGGGCTCGGGAATCCTCGTGTTCTCGAACCAGCTTGATGACGAGGAGGTCGCTGGAGGGGCGCGTGCAGCCGCCGGGTCCTGAACTTTTGGGCCCCCAGTCGGGCACACGTTGGCCGCCGACTGCTTCCTCTTCTCCTTGGGTACGTAGACAATCGGGCGTTTCCCCTTTCCCAAGGGGTCTTCATCTTCGGCTGTCTTGTCCTTCTCAGCGCTCGAAGCCGAAGGTGAGGCGTTAGCACGGCGTTTTCGCTTGGCGCTCTTATGCTGAGGAAATTCGGGCAGTGGCGCATCAGAGAAGAAGGCGTCACGACCCTGCAAGTGCAGGTATCAAACACGCGGTTAATCACAGCTACTTGAGAAGTTAGAAAAACTAATCTCGGAAGATAAGGCAACATCTTACCGGAGGCGGAGGATTCGTCTTGTTGAAGGGCTTCGGGCACCCAGTATTGGAGATTTGGGTACCCTGGACAAAGAAATCGCCTAGGCGTCTAAGAAGAACGTCTCGGGGAATCAGTTCAGGGGCTTCCCGGGTGGTGTCGCGTTCTCCTTCGTAGTCATACCCAAGGTGGACTCGCTCCTTGAGGGGTTGCACTTGGCGAATGCCAAAATTGAGGATGATCGTGACTCCAGTTAGTCCGCCCTCCTTCAATTTAGCGATCATCCCCATGAGCTCCTCTATTTGGTCCGCCCCGCCGTCCGAAGGGAGCGAAGTCCAGTCCAGTGAAGGCTTGGGCGGGACTCCGGAAAAAGAAGGAAGGGAAGGTTTAAGGTTGGCACAGTAAAACCATTCCTAGTGCCAGCCTTTGTTGGTGGTTTTGAAGGGAATAGCAAAATAGGCCTTCTTCAAGCCATCCCTTAGCTGCAATCCAGTGCCCCCAACTTCTTTGGGGGAATTCTTGTTTGGGAAGGGCTTGAGAAGGAAAAGAAGGCGAAAAAGATCAAAATGCGGGCGAATGCCACGGAAGGCCTTGCAGAGGTGAACGAAGACAACAATCTGAAGAATGGAATTGGGATTGAGATGGGTCAATTCAATTTCATAAAAGTGAAGAAGACCACGAAGGAAAGCGCAGGCGGGAAGGCCAAACCCGCACTGGAAAAAGGACTAAAAATGACCACTTCTTCAGTGCGGGGCGTGGGGCAAGACTCACCCGCTGCAGGTCGGGCGGAGAGCATCACCAATGGGGGGAAACACCGACGGAGACCAATTCCTCCAATCGCTTCTCCGTCATCACAGAAGAGGCCCAATCCTTGGCAGAAGCTAATGAAGGAGCATCTTTGGGGGAAGGAGAAGACATTTTTGGGCGAAGGAACTAGCAACTGCGTCGGATTTGGATTGCACGAGATGCTAACCCTAGCGGCGGAGATCGCAGGAAGAGCGCCGAAAATGAGAAGATGAAGGGGCAAATGAGAACAGTGCGCAGAAAACCGCCTCGTTCGCACCGGGTCTTATATTTATGGGGAGCGATGCTAATTTTCGCCTTGAGCGGGAAAACGCTTCGCCTTCCGCATGTCCTGAGATTGCACTAGGGCACGCCTCAAGATGGGCCGACAGCCATGTGCAGTGGTCACTGTTCATAGGCACAATTGGGCTGAATCTAATATGGGATATGGTGCGCCCTATGATGGGCCAAAGGCCAAAGACCGCATCAGACGGGATTTGGGAACCATCCAAAGTAAGACATCTTCTTATGATATGCCTCATGACAGGTCGCGTGCTGGTTGCCGTTCAAAACGGGATCAGATATCATAAGTTGATTCAAAACAGATAATCCAGAGGTATTCCCCATAATGAGCCATTGGCTGTATGCTGCAAAAAGTAGTTACGGATACCGCTAGGATAATTCATGGTATGCCTCACGACAGGCCAAAAGCTGCGTGCCATGGCACACAGGTACCTCTCGGCTAAAAGCCAAACTTGAATGGAGATATTCTCCATGTCGAGTCGCATGCTGGCTCAATAAATTGGGCTAGGAACCACTCGGAATGACTGCACGTGGAGCTCTATCGAGTCCTTCATGACCTCCTTGCACGCAGAAGCACTTTCATTTGGATGGAAAACCGATCGGAAATCTGATAATAAGAAGGCAATCCGATCGCAAAGCACTCGGGGGCTACTGTGGAATATACACGCCACAGGTATCTGCAAGACAAGCTTGCGAGGCCCAACTAAACAAGACTGGGTCAGGTTGGCTGCAAGGAAACAGAAGCTACTAGGGGTGCGCCAAAACGTGCGAGATAAGGAAGCCTTGAAAATAGTAACCGATCCGGATTAGGTAGGATACAATCGTAATCTAAACCGTTGTCAAACGGATAGGTGCAGGAGATATAATCCCCACTTTGTATCCGACCAGGTCTTTCTTTTGTAACCGCCCTCCTCTACTATATAAAGGGAGGGACGGGGGAACATTATCATACAATCTCATCGGCAAATTAGCTAGCCACATATAATTCCAGAGCACAGGACTAGGGTATTATCTCCTCTACGAGAGCCCGAACCTGGATAATTCTCTTGTCTTGTGTTACCATCGAGTTTGGATCCAGCGTCTAGCCCCGTTTTCATTATTGCCAACAACAAACGTCAACACTAAGGTACATGAATGATCAAGATGGAATTTTCTCCTCGAGGTAGATGGATTAAGGAAGTACATGGCCATGCCGAATGTGATTGAGAGTCAATCCAGATAAATTATTCCCCTACGGTATGAGTGAAGAAATCAAGCTATCATAGGATGACACATCTCTCACCTTGAGCTCGATCTGATATCATGAAGCAAAGGGAACGTGACATTATCACACTATAGTAGGTTCATCCGATGCTTTATGGATATTTGGGAATCAATATGTATTGCTAGGTCCTGCTATTGATTATCGATCGAAAAGGTGTTTTTGAGTCACGTCCAAATATACTGAACCTACAGGGTCACACAATTAAGGGGTTGGAATAGTGGTACGGATTGGATCTGTGATTAATGAGCCAAGTGGGGTTTGTCCTTCAGTTGGGCCCAAATGTAGGGTTCCACCGTGCGGGAGGGGCGGCTATTTAAAGGGGTTCGTGATTATAATAGATTATAAGGGGGGCACGGCCACTGAAATCCTATCCGTCACCACTTGAGCCTTCCCTTGTGGTCTAGTGCTAGCACACCAATGCACGGTGTTCTTTTCCCGAATGTGTGGATAGCGATAGAGGTGTTGCTGCTACTGCAACATTGATCAGGATGATCGACCATCGCGTGAGGAGGATCAATGACTGCAATGAGGAAGATCGACCACTGCAACTGGACACGCACTTCGTTTATTCGGGCTGCATCAACTACCTTTCGCTGCACTGCGCGTCTAGTGGTAACAATCCATGATCATTTATTTGCGAGGCTTTCTAGTTTATGTGGTAGAAATTTTTATTGTGCGTTGGTATAGCATACCCTTATCCCTATCCTTTCAGTAAGGACACACAACTCCAAGCTCTCCTCTTAAAGCCATAAACCTAGAGCTATCCAAAGGATTGATAAAAATATCAGTAATCTGGTGGTCACTCTCTACAAACTAAAGCACTATATCATTATTCTCTACATAGTCTCTACGGAAGTGATATATAATGTCTATGTGCTTAGTTCTAGAGTGTTGTACTGAGTTTTTAACAAAGTGGAACATTCTCTATCTCTAACCCAAAGTCCCGCTATTGACAACGATTTTGTCCTGAGATTAAAAAAATTACAAAAATAATAATATTAAATAAATAAAATACACTAACGGCTAAAATCCGTTAGAACATAAAAAAATGACTAAAAGGTGTGAATTATATTTAATTAACAATTGTTATGGCATATGTAAACTACATAACTAGAAAATAGTCTGACGATCAATATTTCACCAACAAAAAAAAAATTCGTTGTTTCTAAATGTTTTACTTAAATTCCTACATGTGTTGCACTAATGTGATGATTTCTCAGTTATACGTGAGGCAAATAAGCACATGCATGTATGCATGGATTAACTGCTCTCTAATCAAATAATTAATTAAAAATATGGGCCCACGTCATCACACACAAAAATGGTGGCGCATAGCCAACTTTGTGACCAAGTCTTGCATGCAGAGACTGAGCAGTCCTTCAATAACTGCATGTATAGCATCTCTCCCATGTCTCAAAAAAATGGCATCACAGCTGTATGTACGAAGGAACAAATTACCTTTCCAAAATGATAACGGTCCACATGACAGCCAAAGCATGCTATACCACTAACCCCACGTCACAGTGTAGTGCGTGCACGGTTCGCTGCCGGATTCAATTATTAATTTGCTTGTACTAATCAGGAGGGCCCAATTAAGCTCCAGTCAGATTAAGCAATATGCATGCATGTGTGATGTCTTCCCAGATAGATGCATGCAAGTAGGCAACTAACGAAAGTGGAAAGTAGCAGGTACTGAGCTAATTAATCTGTGCAATTATGTTAAGATAAATGATGATGGCCCACCCGGCAGCCAAGCTATCCATGCAGAAACAACCATGAAAACCGACGTGCATGCCCACGTCCTACACGACTCGTATCAATTATATTGCAGCAATACAAGTCAAAGTGCGCAGTCCAGATGCTAATGACTTTCTTCACTACTTAATTTAGAATCAGGACCCACGGTACAGCCAGCCCATACACTGGATGCAGCGAAGCAAAGTGCACCAATTACTTCTCCTTTAATCATTTAACAAGAGGAATAACCAATAAGGCCCATGCAAACCGGCAAGACTTCGTCAAAATGCTGCACGTTCGAGCACAACTGCAGAACTGCCTACACAATCGGCAACGGCACTTGAGCTTGGCTGATTAGCAATTAAAAAAATCCCAGGGAAAAGAAAATTAAAGGGGATGTTGCCATACACTACTACACAACAGGCAATCCTTAAAGGCATATCACTGCCGGTTGGATTAGAGCCGGCAGCGATAACATATCACTGCCGGTTCGAAAGTTCGGCCGTGGAGGAAACGTATCACTGCCGGTTCCTAAAAACAACCGGTAATGATAACTAGATATCACTGCCGGTTTATATCCAAAACCATTAATGAAGTATCAAATGTTGACTGCCGGCTTTACTTCAGAACCGGCAGTGATAAGTATTTTCCCGCATAATAGAATTTTCCCACGTAATCTGACCTTATCACTACTGGTTCTGCGTAGAGCCGGCAGTGATAAGCTCTTTATATACACAACCCGACTGACACCTTCCCCAATCAGGTAGAACAGAGAGGAGCACTGTTTTGCTCGGTAGTTATTATCATGACGAGTTGCTACTGAAAAATTGTACTAAAATTTGTCTTGTATTTCTCTTCAAGGCTAGTGACTTGATCTATATTATATTTGAAGTTAAATTTTACTTTATAGATTGCTTTAAATATTGATAATTACTGATTGTATGGTGTGAACATTTTAGGTCAGTAGTGCTCAAATTAAGATCTAGGTAACTTATTGAATAAATTATAATTCTTATCCATTTTAGTGATGTAGTGGATTTTCAAATAATAAAATTGCTAGATGGACCATTATGTCTAATTGTAATTATTTTAAACAACGAAAAATTGTTATATGGATTTTAAATAGTGAAAATTACTAGATGAATTTTAAATAGTGAAAATTGCTAGATGAATATTTAAATAATGAAAGACAGTAGATAGATTTTCCAATAATGAAAATTGCAAGATACATAATTATTTAGAAATATATCCTTATATTCAATTATATGCTTATTTGATGTATATTAATTTAATTTAATAGCACTACATAACAAATGAAATGAATAAATCTTCTAAATAATTAAAAATGCTAGATGGATATTTAAATAGTCAAAAAGTTTGATGTATTTTAATATAATCAAAATTGCTAGATGGATTTTTAAATCTAATCATTTACAATTATATTGTTATTTGCGTTATATGCTTATAATATGTTTATTGATTTAATTAATTAGCCTTTGCATGACTAATGTAAAGAATAAATTATTTTGTGATCGTTTATTGATGTACTGAAATTTAGTTCGATATAATTAATTGTAGAAGAACCGAAGGTGGATGTATGATACGGACCGTCACGGCCCAGAGTTCTTTAATGGTGTCACTTGTTTTCTAAATGCGGTTGCGGCGCACAAGTTGAATTAGCTGGCGGACTACATGTGTTGTTCATGCATTGATTGTAAAAATGAGAAGTTGTTTTCTACCATAGAGTCGATACGTGTACACTTGCTTCGAAAGGGTTTCAAGGCTAACTATACTTGTTAGACCGAGCACGGTGAAAATGAGATTGTACATGAAGGGCAACACATTGATGAAGGTGACAGAGACAAAGATGTGCCGATAGTCAATGATATGTTCGTTGATAGCCACGAAGATGATCTAGATCAAATGTTGTGTGATGGGGAAGGCGATTTCACGAGTGAAAGAGAGTTTCAAAAGTTTCAGCGTATGGTAGAGGACTCTACAACGTTATTGTACCCGGGCTACAAGGAGGAGCACAAAAAGCTGCATACTGTGCTTTCACTACTGCAGTTGAAGGCAAGCAATGGTTGGTCCGATAAGAGCTTTACTAATCTGTTATGTCTCTTGGAGCACTTGCTTCTAGAGGGTAATATGTTGCCTGTAACTACGTACCATGCCAAGTAGGTTGTCTGCCCATTGGGACTAGAAGTACAAAGAATAAACGCATGTCCAAACGATTGCATATTATATCGCAATGAGTTTACAGAATTGGATGCCTGTGCTGTTTGTAAAGCAAAGCAATATAAGGGCAACGATGATGATATCAAGAACGATGATGTCGGGGTGAAGCGTAAGAAGAAGAGGTCCCCCCGTAAGGTGGTTTGGTATTTCCCTATAATCCCCCATCAGAAGCGATTGTTTACGAACAAAAAGCATGCCCAATTACTACGATGGCACGCCAAAGAGCATAAGAAGGATGGAATGCTTAAACACCCTACTGATTCTGTGCAATGGAGGAACATCGACAGAAAATATAAGCACTTTATATATGATGTGAGGAATATAAGGTTCGGGTTGAGTATGAATGGGATGAATCATTTCAGCAATATGAGTAGTCGTCATAGCACTTGACTGGTGACTTTATGTATCTACAACCATCCTCCTTGGCTTTGTATGAAGCGAAAGTACATTATGATGACACTACTGATCCAAGGGCCCAAGCAACCTGGCAACGATATCGATGTGTACCTCAAATCATTGGTTGAAGATCTTCTAATATTGTGGAATGATAGTGTACGGTTATGGGATGAGTATAAAAGAGAGAACTTTATCTTATGTGTATTATTGTTCATAACCATCAATGATTATCCTGCTATTGGCAACCTGTCGGGCTAGATGACAAAAGGCTTCAACGGATGTGTCTAGTGCTTGGATGATACAGCTAGCCGGTGGTTGAAGAACTGCTGAAAAATGGTTTACATGCGGCATCGTAGGTTCCTCCGCAAGGATCACCCATACCGCAATAATAAGAGAGCTTTTGACGGGACAAAGGAGATTGTCTTAGCTCCGAAGAATCACACTGGGAAAGAAATATTTGTGGCCATAAAGGATCTTACAATTATTCACGGAAAGGGAGCTGACAGTACGTCTATCCCGTGTTCCCGGGATAAGGCTCCTTTGTGGAAAAAGAGATCAGTATTTTGGGTCTTACCTTATTGGCAGCACTTAGAAGTTCAACACGCAATCGACGTCATGCACATAGAGAAGAACGTGCGTGACAGCTTACTTGGTATCTTACTGGACATACCTGGCAAAATGAAAGATACACTCCAAGCACGGATGGACCTCGAAGATATGAAACTCAGGAAGGAGTTGCATCACAAAGAAATGGATACAAGCAAAAAGTACCTTCTTGTAGCCTGCTATACTCTAAGCAAGAAAGAAAAAATTAGTATGTACGAATACTTGCACGGAGTCAAAGTTCCGTTTGGTTACTCTGCTAATATAAAGAGACTAGTCTCAATGAAAGACTTAAAATTAAATGGCACGAAGTCTCATAATTACCACATGATAATGACACAGATACTTCCAATTGCAATTAAGGGTGTTTTAGCAGAGAAAGTCCAAGACCCAATTATAAAGTTTTGTTTATTCTTCAACGTGATTTCACAGAAGGCCATCAATCCATTAAAACTAGATAAATTGTAAGAAGACATGGTCCACATTCTGTGTGGCTTGAGATGTGTTTCCCTCTATCTTTTCTTGATATTATGGTCCATCTCATTGTTCACATTGTGAAAGAGATATGGATTCTTGGTCCCGTATTTCTACATTAGATGTACCCTTTTGAGAGGTTCATAGGGGTTGTAAAGAAATTTGTTCATAACCAACATCGACCGGAAGGTTGCATTGCCGATGGTTGGGGAACCAAAGAGGCCATTGAGTTCTGCGTCGATTATATGGATCTCAAATCGATTGAGCCTGTATCTCGGCATGAGGGGAGGCTACAAGGGAAAGGGACACTAGGCGAGAAATTACTACGTACTAGCAATCTAGCTTCAGTTACACAAGCACATTTTGTAGTTTTGGGACAATCAGTTGTGGTGGCCCTGTATGTCAACATGCACAAGAACATGCTATCAAGAACAAACCCAAGGAGGTCAAAGGTTTGGATCGCGAGAGAGAATAGAGATAACTACGGTGATTGGTTGTATAGACACATGATGCATACGGAGATAGACTACACTCAGTTGAAAGTGTAGGCTCAGGGACCGTGAACTACAATTCGGACATTCCAAGAATACAACATAAATGGTTTTACATTTTATACAAGAGCACAAGATAAAAAGAGCACCAACCAAAACAACAGTATCCATATAAATGCCTATGATAGTAATGAAAATAGGCAAACCTACTACAGATTCATAGAAGAGATTTTGGAGCTTGACTATAGACCTTTGAGGGTCTCTCTCTTTGGGTGCCAATGGATCAGACTTCCAAGGGGCGTGAATATCGACAAGTATGGTATCACTACCATGGACCTCAAACTCATCGGATACAGAGAAGAACCATTCGTACTTGCTAATTCTGTTACACAAATCTTCTTTGTAACTGACCCGGCTAACAAAGAGCGCCACGTGGTTATTCAAGGAAAAAAAGGATTGTCGAAGTTGAGAATGTTGTTGACGAAGAAGAGTACAACCAATTCAATGAGTTTCCCCCTTTCAGAGAGGACGTTGACTTAAGTCTCATGGAAGAAAGTGACGAAGCTACATACATACGCTGCAATCATAACGAAGGTCGAATCATAACTTAGTTGTACAAATGAAATGTATGTTTTCTTTTGTACGAACGACATGTTTATTTTCTCATATGTAACAATTGATGTAATATATGGAATTATGGAAATTGAGGTTATGCTCTGAACTGGTTCTCTCTGTTCTTTGGCAGCTAAAAAAAAGCGTGATCCAAGATTTGAGTGCAAATTTTTAACTACATTTGGATTTGTGTGAATTTGACAGCATTTGTGTGAATTTTGAAGCATTCTTTGATTTTTGAAATATTAAAACTATTAAAACAGTGAGTAATATGGATTTCTATAATTTTAGAACTTGATCAAAATTTGGGAAAATATTTAAATAAAATATTAGATGTCCTGCAGTATGCCTCCAAAAAATTTCAGAAAATTTGGATCAAATTCGATAGAATTTCAAAAATACCAAAGCACTTAGCTTTTGAAATGAAATAAATTGAAAGTTTCACTTAATTGGCTAGAGACCAGCTTATCACTGCCGATTGCTAATAAAACCAGCAGTGATATGTCTTATTACTGTTGGTTTATATTAGCAACTGGCAGTGATATGGCTTATTACAAACGGTTGCTAGTATAAACCGACAATGATAAGCACTATCACTGCCGAGTAGATATCTACCCGGCAGTGATAATCTATTATTAGTGCCAGTTTTTGGAGTGGGCCGGCAATGATATGGCCCTATCACTACTGGCTCTATTTTTGGGCAAGCAGTGATATACTATCGCTGCCAGTTTTTGTGGTGAACCGGTAGTGATAGTCTACCCCTATATATTTGAAGCCCATGCCCCTTGCTTTCTCACTTATACTCTACCTCTATGCCATTGCGGACCTTGCCGCCTTCGCCACCCCACCAGTCGCCTCCCTGCCGACGCCTCCCCGCCGGTCGCCTCCCAACCGTCACCTCCCCATCGGTCGCCTCCCCACTGACACCTCCCCATCGTTGCCTCCCTGTTGTCGCCTCCCCGCTGATGCCTCGGGCCTTGACCTCCACACCGTCGGCTCGACATCCCCACCGTTTTCCGCTTAGGTGACCTCCTCGAAACGGCCAGCCAAGCCTCTCTTTGCTCTCTGTTACCGCAATGCTCCTCGTGTATGTTTGGATGTGTCACTGAAATGCTCCTTGTGTATGTTTGGATGCTGTCTGCCTTATGCTTAATAAAAATGTGTCGATGATAATTTTGGAACCTTATGTGAATCAATGTATGATGTGGCTGTGTCTTGATTTTGAGATATTAACAACTCATTATATATTTAATTGCTCATGCCTTAGTTACGCATACGTTGGGCGCTGGGCACTCGGCGCGCACGCAGGCGAGTGCGTTGTTTGCTTGTTTTTGAAGAGATCGCTTTCCCTGGGGACAGGACAAGTACTTCTCTTTTTTATTTTCTCATCTTGAAATATTTCATTCATGTTTACTATGCTACTAATCATTAGTTAACTCGATGATTGGGCATTATGGAGTACTTAATAGTTGAACAATTAGAATTGGAAACATACATAATTGCCCTGAGTCATCAAAACACCATAGATTTTAGCTGCTGATTTCGATTCGTAGATAACTGGATGTGAAATTTTGGATGATTTGTTATGTTGAATCATAATATCGTAGCTCTATATTTATGTTAAAAGCTCCCCCTGAGTCTCCAAAATTCCTAGTTCCGCCACTGGTTGCAAGATGTAGAGAGCTGTTCGGTTTTGTTAGATGGTCTGTACTGTGGCATGGATGGGTTGGGTGCAGCACAATACTTGGATTCTGTTAGGCTGTGAAACTCGTAGTATCATCTTGACTAGCTGTTGAAGGCTATTCACAGGCAATGACGTTGGTCCAAAATTAGGTCGATGGAGGAGGTGTCCAACCCTTTGCTATTGCTGGCTCCGTTCTGTGAATGGTTGGTGTTGAAACAGAGAATTGCTGGCGAATAAGTGAATCAAATAAACCTTGAATTGCTGGCATTTATAGAGCTAAACAAACCTACCTGCCTGGGGATCATGGGAAGAACCAACCACTATCTTCGTTAGAGGTCTGTCAACGAAACTATACTCTTAACGAGGCTAGAGGTTGGTTCTTCTATCAAGGTTGGAGGCTGATACTGAAAAGATAGAAATTGCTTGTGACATTCCTTGTTCTTTTTGTCATTCTATTGCAGTCATTTCAAGATTTTGAACATATTCCAGGTTAGTCCTTCCACAAATCTCTAGCGTTGCTAGAGATCTGTTCATTTGATGAACCTAACAAATTGATCGGCTGGATCTCAACTTGTACCTTACATAGAGGTATCAGTAGCCTAGACATATTTATTTAAGTTTGTGGCTTAGTGGGAAAAAATCATCACAACAGGCAGATTATGCACTTCTTTTCCATTTTTGCTTATATTTTTTCCTCTTTCAGTCATGTGAGGTGAAAAGAGATATACAGCTAGGAAGTTTCACAAGTTCCCTTTTCAGCAGCAGATAATTAAAAAATCTTATGTCATCTTGCATATGATATTAGAATATTTTAGCTGTTTATCAGTATCAATTGAGGATGTATTTAGTGGTCCAGCTGTATAGATTGTAACAAGAAAGGTCCTAAAAGTGCATGGAAGCACCTCTTCCAGAAAAAAAACTGTCAACTGTAGTGCATGCCCCAAAATTTTCTTTTATATATTTCCATTTCCTTGAGGAATCTTTGTTATTCCTGAAATCAATGCTTTACCTCAAATAATCAAGTGAGGCAAAACCAATTAGTGCAACAGTATCATGTATATGATATAAAAATCAGCGTGTGAAATTTTGTCTAGTTTTATGTATAGCCTTTGGAAATCTGACATAATATCTGGGTATTTTCTGCTTATACATGAGCACTGCCTTTATGCATAGGCTCTCTAATCTGATTGACTGAGTGAAAGAGCGCAGGATTGCTGCAGGTGCAGGTCATGACCGCAGTTTAAATTAGTTTGCCAAACACCACCTATTTTAATTTTGTTATTTGATAAATGGATCTGAGGATGCCTTTGAGTTAGAGATGTCCTCTCTTAGTGTTGTATTAAGTAAAATGCACCGATCATTTCATCCAAAACTGTATTTATTAGAGAAGTTTCACACCTCCCCTAGTATGTCAACAAATTGAAGTGACCTAAATGAAACCCATGGTTCTAACGTTGTATATATGTGCATCACGAGCAGAAGATTAGTATAGCCAGCAACGCAGCTATACTTAGGCCCACATGCTTTTACGTCTATGTTCATTTGTTATGTCTATCTTCATTTCCTCATTATTTCTTTCTTCGTTAACATTGTGTGTGTGTATGTTTTCGAAAGATGCATACGTGTCTTTCAAATATGACTTTGTTAATGTGAAATTTCCGATAAACTTGATAGGAATGGCCTCTCTGATCAGGGAAAAGTGTCGAACGGAGTTGGGCCCTGAAATATGGACGAATGAGCACCACAGGGATCTTGCTCACTGTCCTCGGCTTTTACCGACGACACAGATGCCAAAACCGCCGACACAGGGCTATGTCGTCGGCCTCCAGACGACACAAGTCCCACGACACAGAGTCGACGACACAACCAACCTATGTCGACGGCTAGAACAAATCCCAACGACACAGATGCCATCCGGGGCCGGCCCGACACACAGACATTTGTCGTCGGCTTAACTCAAGCTGCCGATACAGATGGGACATCTGTGTCGTTGGCTTAATTAAAGCGGCCGATACAGATTGGACATCTGTGTCGTCGGCTTAATTAAAGCTGCCGATATAGATTGGACATCTATGTCGTCGGCATAATTAAAGCTGTCGATACAAATGGGACATCTGTGTCGTCGGCTTGGGCTAGAGCCGACGACATAGACCCCTTCTGGTCCCAGAACCAGAACCAGCCTGGGGCTATCTTGTGTCGTCGGCATGGTCTAGAGCCGACGACAGAGGTTGTAAAAATAAAAAAAATACTGGGAATTTAAAAAAAATCTAATTTTAACCTGCAAAAAAAACCCATTCCCAGCAGTTTTATATCCCCAATTGCCCAGAACAATCACAACATATAATTTCACACACATTACCACATTCGCATTCACCAATACAATGCACAAATGATCACCATCGACACAGATAGCAAAATGCATCAATAAGTCCTAAATTCAGCTCACAAACCAAAAGAGTACATCACATTCACAATCAACATGTCTATGTAGAACATGACATACTATTCTACCAACAAAACAAATAACTAAGATTGCGAACCGGCAAAAGGATCGGCAAACACGTCGTCGACGAATTGATCTCATGCCGATCTTGTGCCATCGAATCACCTCCCAAATGAGCATTAAATCGCAGGAGTAGGCGCAATTGAGGCGGACACCGCAAGATTAGAGGAAACCACAATGTTCAAAACTTTTGTGCATTTGTGTACTTGTATGAATAGTTTATAAAATGGAACAAAATGCATTACCCCGCCGTCGGCGCTGCGTGAAGAACGGCGTGAGGTGGCATCTGCTTGGTGTCGGAGGGTCCCACCCGCAACGATCGTGGATATGATATGTTAGCATCTGAAATGTGTAAGTACAACGTAGCTACGTATACAATCTTAATTACACGAAATAGTTGTACATCCAGAGGTTACGACTCTGGAGGGCCTCATCCGCCTCTGTCCTCCTCTCGCTCACTTTGCCTCCGCCGCTCATCCTTTGTCTCTGCTGCTGCAACTCTGCGATCATCTTCGCTGGGCTTCGGTGTGCCTTTGGCGGAAGAGGCGGCTCATTGTCGATGTGTCCGACTTGGCCTCAGACGAAGTCGGGCGCCACCACCGAGTCCATGAAGCCGAGCCTGCCGTGACTCCTCCCACCGAACTGGTCGTAGATGACCAGAGGGTCGACCGGCATGGTCAAGGGGTCACAGTCGGCACCGTGCTTCTCCTTCATGGCTGCACTTGTATGTATCTCTGAAACAAATAAGATATGAAGTGGATTAGCTCGCCACGCGATTGCGATGGGTGAGAGTAGCGAAAAGAGAAAGTCACTTACAATCTTCTCCTGGGTAACCGGGTGCATCGGTGGTTGCGTACCGTCAGGTCGGACATGGGGCGTGTGTGCCTGCGTCCAAACGGTGAACTCGTCGGGCTCAAGTCCCGTCTCCGACTCCTGCAGTTCAATTTCAAATGTGAAATGAAAAACTAAATTGACAAGAATGCTAGAGTTGTACTTAGTATACTTACGATATCACGCGCGACGTGACCCATGCCTCGTCCACCTAGGTAGGTCACACAGATCTCGGGGTTGGCTTCTCGATTCCCCCTGTTCCTCTTGGACCTCTCGATCCACTCCTTCGATGCCCACATCTTGCAGAGATCCCTCCAGGCGTGTGGACACTTCTCCATCCAGTCCGGACGCCAAGGCATGTACTCCTTCGCCTCGAGGTACTGCTGCAAGGCATGTGCCCTCGAGATCTTCATCCCCGTGCTCTTGTAGTGCTTCATCACCGCGTCCCGGCGGCATAACCTGATGGCGTCCCTGACCGTCTTTGCCGCCATTGTGTCGAGCATAGGGCGACAAGCATGATAGTCGCCCCGATGCGCGGGGCCAAGCCGATACCTGCGCTCAAACGAAACAAACACGTGAAGCTATAAACACGAAAACATTAATAGAAATGACAACTTACCCGTAACTCGGCTATGCAATGATCCGCGACGATTGCCTCTCCTGGTCGTCCTCCACGAGCGAGTAGTCCCTCCATCTAGTCACCGGGCGCCGAGCACCACCTCGCCCACTCGCCGGGGTAGAGCCGCTCAGATCACCCCTAGCAAGTGGCCCGGCCTCGCTTACCCTTGTTGAGGCAAACCAATCCACTGCATGAAGAATTCATAACAAGTAGTTAGCAAGTTTGTGGTTAGCAATAAAAGACATCGAAAATTTATAACACATACCTTCGCCCGCTAGAAACAACTATCAGTATCCTGTCGGCTGGATCTGTGGGGGCTTTTGGCAATTTATTCCGCCCCCGACTCTTCTTGGATCCCACAGAGCTCGAGGCGGAGACACCCCCTGACTCGGTACCAACAGACTCCCATGGACTCCAGTCCTCGTCCCCATCCCCCTCCCCCTCCTCAAGTGCCTGATGCCAAGAACCCCAACGACGCTCATCGTCATCCACCACCTCCTCCTCCTCCTCCTCCTGGGAAGCGTCGTACTGGGGTGAGCTGCCCTGGCCTGCACTCCTCATACCCCCCTTCCCAAAGACCTTCTTCAATTTTGAAGCCAACTTCTTTGCACCTCCAGCCATCCTGCACAAATTAAATTAAATGACATAAAGTACATTGATATTAATTGAAACGAATAAAATATAAATGTATATAAAATTAAATGACATAAAGTATATAAAATTAAACCTATAAAATGAAATGGCTTAAAAATCTTCGGCTTCCTCTTCCTCTGCCTCTTCCTCTTCCTCTTCCTCTTCCTCTGCCTCTGCCTCTTCCTCTTCCTCTGCCTCTACCCTTTCCTCCTCTTCTTCTCCTTCTACATGAGATGGGTATACTAATCCCAAAATATTATTTAGCCCATCACCAATATCGACGCAGACTCTCCCGTAACTCTTGTTCTTGGAATACCTCCACGTCTGGGTGAGAATCGTAGTCGTCTTCCGTGAGATCAGGCAATCTACCAGGTGGAAGACATTTATGTACAATCCACCAACTTTTGTAATTCGGGTGAGCGTATGGCAGATAGAACACCAGCTTGACTTGTTCGGGCAGAATGAACACGTCAGGCTTTTGATACAGCTTCTTATGATTGATCTCCACTAGTCCTAGTTTTGGAGTACGCCGCACCCCACTAGTTGGATGGAACCATCAGAACTGAAAGAGCACGAGCGAGAGATCTTTGTTGCCTTCATACGAAATTTCTACAATATCCTCGATGATCCCATAGTACTCTATGTCCGGACCACGAGTCATCGGTGACATAACTCACGACGCCATTGCTCACCGTAGTTGCATTGGGGCGAGCTGACTCAGCCGCTTCGGATCGAAATCGATATCCATGGCAATCATAGCATCCATGGACCTTAATTCTACTACTGCATCCACGTGACATTTGTCGGAGATCGTTGTGCACGCTGCGGTGTCTTTGACACTGCACAAGCATTCGAGGCAAAATTCATTAAGGAATAAATGCCACACATTTGTAAATTAAGTGAACTTGTATAAGAGGAAGAAGGTTATGTGGTAATGAAACCAGGTTAGAAAGTTTGGACGGCCTTGTCCACGACCTCGCCGTTTCAGATTGTCAATTTGTTCGCTTAGAAGGTTCACGATCCTTCCCACTCTTCTTGAATAAATTGACTACAAGATTTAATATTTATTTCAGACATTTATTTCATAAGTGCGTATTTATGACTTATTTCGACATTTATTGACTTACTCGATGTACACCTTCATTTCATCCATGTTGTCGTACACATACAATTGAATCAAATCCTTTTCATTGCGTCCAAGTCACATGTGGTGCTTTTGCCGACATTGCATCCGACTTGGTCATGGAACACCTCCAAGTTGGAAGTACTTCTGCGACATGCCTTCTTATACCTTGGTTGTGGCACATGGACCTTGTTTTTTGTTGCAAAGTATTTGTCCGTGAAGTAGGCGATCTCCTGAATCAGCCAAGCTTCGGCAATACTGCCTTCGACTCGTGCTTTGTTCTTCACCTTCGTTCTATGACTTTTCATCATGTGCTCCACAGCATACATCCACCTAAACTGCGCCGGCCCCCCAACTTTTTCGTCATATGGCAGATGAACCAGTAGATGTTGTATGCAATTGAAAAACCCAGGGACATAAATCTTCTCGAGCTTTGTCACAAGCACGACAATGTCCTTCTCCAATTCCTCCATTCTCGATGCGGATATCTCTTTTGCGCAGAGCTCTCGATAGAAGAAGCTAAGCTCTGCCAAAGTGATCCATATATCATCGTCAACATATCCACGCCATACAGCTGGAAACAGACGCTCTATGAAGACTTTGTAGTCGTGGGCATTCATCCCATTTAACTTGCATTGCTCTATACTAACGGCATGTCGAAGGTTCGCCAGATAACCATCTGGGAATTTAACCTTTTCTTAATCCAATCAAGAATCGCTTTATTTGCCCGTGTAAGGCGAATTTTGCCCTAGGTTTCCTCCCATTCTCATCGAGGTTCATGTCCGCCGATCACATATCGAGCGCTTGATCCAGCGTGCTTTCTTGTTATCTTTAGTCTTTTGTGGGATGTCCCAGTTTGTGTTCACAATTGACTCGCACATATTTTTCTCTTGGTGCATCACGTCGATGTTGTGAGGTAGCTTCAGGTCTTTTGCATAAGGAAGGTTGTAGATGCTGCACTTATGAGTCCAATGGTGCTCCTCACCATAGTCTTTCACATACCCGATATCCGCTAGATCGTCATACCAGTCGATGATATCCTGCACTTCGAAATGTTCGGGTGGCCCCTTCTTCACAGTTTTGCCTTTGCGAAATGCCTTTTTTTGATTCCTAAATGGGTGCTTCGGCTCCAAGAAACAACGGTAACAGTCGAACCAACAGGACTTACCCCCATTTTTCAGTGTTACGCAGGCATATAGGCATGACAACTTTCCATGCGTACTCCACCCCGAGAACATGCCATACGCGGGAAAATTGTGTATTGACCACAAGTATGCGGCACGCATCCTAAAGTTCTTCCCCTTGTAGCTATCATGTGTCAAGACTCCTTTAGTCCATAGGTCAGTCAGCTCTTCTACCAGAGGTTGCATGAATAGATCTAAGTTTTTCCAGAGACTTAGGCCGGGTATTATAACGAAAGAAACATGTACTCTTCTTTCAAGCGAGTTGAGGCGGCGGGTTATGCGGGATTGCGAACACCGGCCAAAGCATGAGTCTGGTGTGCCATCATATTGAATGGCGTGAACCCGTCGGTCGAGAGGCCTATCGCACATTCCTAGGCTCGCCGCAAATTGAGGTGTTGTTGGTCAAAGTGCCTCCAAGCTACGCATCGAGACGGATGAATCATCACGCCCTCCTTTCTATGCTTGCCCTCTTTGTGCCACCTCATGTGTCTCGCCGTGGCATTGGACATGTACAGACGCTGCAGACGTTCAGTGATCGGAAAGAAACAAAATGTTTTCTGAGCCACCGTCATCTGTCTCATTCCACGTTCTGTACATTTAACTTCCTCGTACCGACTCTCATTACAATGCTTACAGTGAGTCAGCCCAGAATCGGTCTTCCAATAAAGCATGCAGAACTTTGGGCAATAGTCTATCCTCTCGCACGGCATGCCTAACACGTGAAGAAGCTTCTTCGACTCGTAAAGATTCGGAGTCATATTGTGTCCACTCGGAAGGAGGCTATCCAGCAGTTTGCAAAGGTCGTTGAAGCAATTGGTCGACAAAGTTGTACTTGGTCTTCACCGACATTAGACGCGACATCGCCGAGAATCTGATCACATCGGTATGCTCATGCAGCGGCAACTTGGCAGAATCAAGGAGCTTCTCGAATTGTTCGGCAAGTGGCTCAGACTCTTCCTCGGGGGAGAGATCGTAAGCCCGAGCCACATCATCTGTGAGCTCGTCTAATCTATCAACTTTGACTTCGTCGTAGCCCTCTTCAAAATCCACAGGGCCACACACGGGCGCCGGATGCTTCCTCTCACCATGAGCTACCCATACAAAGTAATTTGGTTTGAAGCCATGCCTACATAGGTGATGGCTAATATCCTTCTTAGTCCTCTTCTCGGTGTTCGAGCACGCAGCGCAAGGACACCACACGACCGCTGCATTAGGGTCGGGGAATCTTCGAAAAGCATCATCCACGAATGCTCTAGCCTTCTCGATCCACTCGTCCGTGTGTCTTCCAGACTTCATCCAACCATCATACATCCACCGCCGATCTTCCATCCAAAGATCGCTTACTACATAACGTCAATGCATGCATCCAAATTTCAGATTTAGACAATTTAAGCCTTACTAAATAGGAGGGCTTACCCACCTTGATGTGCGCTTAAATGCGGTGGTGTGGGTAGCGCGAGGTGCTCGGTCGAATTCCAAAGGCATAACCCGTTGTTCTCCAAGTGCAACGACGGTGCGGCGTACCACTTATGTTATGCACTAGGAGAATGACAAGGAAATCTGCGGAATCCCAACCCGTACACCCTCGTGTCACGACCATCGTACTCAGCGCAAGACATCCATGGGCTGTCCAAAACGTGGATACTCGAGGCTATAACACTTTTCGTAATGGAACCCAACGAATCACCGTCTCGAGCTCCTTACTTAAAATATGCAGCGCCCGAACAGGTTTAACTCGCTCGATTGACGTTACAAACGCAATTCTAATAAAATTATTATATGTTGTGACTTGCAAGCAATATACACTATATATATACACTGAATCATTTACTTTTTCCCACACAAATGCCTTAGTTCCTATTTGGATTGCAGGAAATCGAAAACACTAGAATTACATATCATGCCCATTTGAATCTACAGGAATTAAAATGCACAACAACCATTTCTAGTATTGGTCTCCTGTAGCATCTCTGAGTAAACATCTAATAGAAAATTCAATGATGATACGGATTTGTATGCAGTCTATAGTTGTCATTCTCCTTAATTATTAGAAATTTCGGCAGCACCTCCCCTAAAACTAGGACATCCACTCAGCAGACAAAAGACAGTATATAGCATGATTCAGCCCACTGCTAGTACCTTGACTGTACGTCACAGCTATAGAGATCGCAAAGCAACATCGCTAACATCGCTAACTTCGCTAACTTGCACGGTTGCATCATCGAAAAGAGATCGCTCGACCGGAGATTACCTTAACCGGAGATGGTGACTAGGAGGACGAGGGCGGGACCGACGGCGTGGACGAGCTCGGGGGCAGCCGGGGCGGCATGGTTTGGGTGTGGACGACCTCACACAGTCCGAGGCGCGGTCAGGTGTTCTAAGTAGACGGTGAACTAAAGCTATCCTAGTGGTTTACCCTACAATAACAATGACAAAATGATATAAGCTAATTACTAGACAAAACAATGACATAAAAGAGTAGACAAGACTGATTTGTGAACCCCTCAAATGACGTTAGCACAATATCTCTCTAGTCTACCTAAATCAGTATAAAATTATGAATATAAACAAACTAAAATTTAGGATCTGCAAACCCCACAAAGTAGACAACACAACAGGTGTCCAATCTACTAAAAATCACGACACACTACCATTCTAAAGCTAACAAAAATCTAATATTCTATGGTTATCATCAATGGTGTAATAATACATAGTGTTAGGAAATAGTTTTCAGGTAAGCACTAATTCATGGAACTATTATCTGAATTTAGTATATCGCAAGCGAGATAAAATCCTAATTCATACATTTAGTAATTGCTACAAACGAATACAAAAATAGATGTATATACAATCATTTCCACAGATATACCACATCATCTAAATTTAGAACATGAATACTTCTACATGAAAGAAGCACAACATACTAAAATTTTTCTATAGTAAATAAGGTAACAAAAGAACCCACAAAATGTGAAATGGACTCTAAAAATACAAAACAAGTGCATCCCAGTGATCTAACCTTTTCTCAAATGTGAAAAAAAGTGCTGCAAGTTGCTGCAAATCACCACTGGTATATGCTTCTAATTGCTGCGAATCACCACTAGTCTACGCTTCTAGCTGTGAATCAATCACTTTATCCGGGAGGAGATCGCGGGCGGCCGAGGCGGGGCGGGCGGAGGGGCGGGGCGGCGCGGCGTGGGGGAGAGGGCGACCGCGGCGTGGCGCGAAGAGGGGGGGCGGGCGGCCGAGGAGGGCAATGGGAGGAGACGGGGGTGATGGGCATGAAGAGGGCGGCGTGGCGTGGCGCCAAGGAGGAGGCGGTGCGAGGAGGAGGCGGCGGCGGGCGGTGGGGAACCTGAGGCGGCAGGCGCAGGAGGCGGGCGCGCAGAAATCGCGAAAGCAGAGAGCCAGAGAGTCCATCGACTTCAGCGAGCAGGTTCATAGCGAGACTGTGTCGTCGGCCACACTTAGGCCGCCGACATAGACAGCACCCACGGGCCCATTGTCAGATAGCCAAGGCAGTGTTGGCGGCTAACACAGGTCAGCGGACATGTGTATCGGGTCCCACGCACACAAAGATGCAGGCCCACATCGAGAGACAATCTGATGTCCGCGACTGAGAGAGAACCGACGACACAGGTCAAACTTGTGTCGGCGGCCATGTAAATACCGCCGGCACTGGGTCCCATTCCGTACCCTACGCACACAGCATGCACGGGCCCACAGTCAGAGAGACAATACAGTGTCCGCGGTAGAGAGAGAACCGACGCACAGGTCACACTCATGTCGGCAGCCATGTCAATACCGCCGACACTGGGCCCATTCTGTACCCTGTTTAAGGTTTTTTAAGGCCAATTTAAGGTTCAACAAGACATTTTTAAGGCCAATTTAAGGTTTTTAGAACATGCACAACCTATTCCAGCTGATTGCTCGCTCTTCTTTCGCCCGGCATTTCATCATCTCAACAAGTTCTTCTGAAAACTCAAGGAGAGTAACAAAGTCGCCACCACCGTACGTTCTTCGATACTTTTGTAGCCTACGACGGGTCAAACGAGACATTTCTAGGGTCACTTTAAGGTTTTACGACATGCACAGCTTATTTCAGGTCATTCCTCGATCTTCAATTGGCATGCGTTGGATCGTCACAAGGTTCTACTCAAACTCGAGGTAACGTACGGAAACATACACACAGCGCCGTCACATACCAATTAATTAAATAATAAAAAATTACATGTCATATAGATGTATGTTGCCTAACAACTATTCTAAAAGCTCTATTTAATTTTTCTTAATTTTAAAAACAACAAAAACATTTTCAAATGGATTTTCTAAATTAGTCTGGAATTACTATTGTCGTTAACTAAAATAAAACCGTCGACAAAATTTCATCGTAATAAATCGGCCATATTCATGCCAAACCATGACCTACTTTGTATCGGCGGTTGTTTCTCTCCCGACGATAAAGAACTGGCATCCTGGTTGGTCCCACATGGCGGCGATGTTTTTCCGTCTGACATGTGGGAGCACGTTGAACTCTCTGTTTGGGGTGGAGTGCCTATGTCGGCGGGTTTGATATAGCCGACGACACAGCTCGTGTTGGCGGGATCTGGAATTCAAATTTCATCCCGCGCCGATACGTCATCATGTTCTATATCGGCGGCTAAATTTTTGCCGCCGACACAGTCTTGCTGGGTGTATATGTGTCGTCGGGTTACGTTAAAGCCGTCGACATAGGGAAACTTTCTGTCGTCGGCCGTTTTACCGACGACAAAAATATTTCGGCCGACGACATTATTCTCGTTTCCTGTAGTGGAGGAACGGGTAGCCTGAACCACAACCCAACGTATTACCTGAACTTACAGGATATTGACATGGAGAAACCTGGTGCCACTGCCATGAACCAACCTAACGTCACTAATGTAGATGAGGTAAAGTATTAGTAGATTATGATTCCCAAAACATTACAAGGTTAGACGACTAATAAGAAGATCAAATTGCGGGCTCAGATGTCTGATGAATAGAGGTGGCATGTAGGTCGTAGTTCGATCAAGATGCCTAAGGGACTTTACAATATAGTAGAGCTCTCGGCAGTAGGGGAACCTGCTATACCCAAGTCATCGTTGGGGCCGTACAGGACAGCATGCGGGGTTCTTACTAGGGATTATGTGCCCATAAGTTATAGATCATGGACCGGCCGCCGAGCTGACCAGTGGGTGGTTCCTAATGACTTGAAGCACATGCTGTCGGACAAGCTAAAAGAAGTGTTCCAGTTCCCCCGAGGGACCGAGTTGGCTGCAAAGAAACATGCAGTATGCATCATGTGCACAGCGTGGAAGAATTGGAAGACAACACTAAATAAGAACTATGTGAAGAAGAATGAAACACTAAATTTTAACACGTACCCAAAGTTAAGGGAGTTTTGGGACGACTTTGTGGCGTACAAGAATTCTGAAGAAGTCCAGATTGTGAGTCAAAAGAACAAGGCTAACGCGGATAAGAATATTTATCATCACACACTAGGCACAGGTGGGTACGTGAAGAAAATACCAATATGGGATAGGTGCAAAGAAGAAACTAACCCACGGGGGTGTCATTCCTGTGATAGTCGAGTTGAGTGAACGATCGAAGCACTGGTTGCTTGGGAGGGGGGCTTCTATCTCGGAAGCAATAGGGCCTAGGAAGTGTCGCACAAAATGACAGATGCTCATGTGCAATCTTCCTAAGGCTTTTTCAGGCCACAAAGGGAGAATGATGAGCTAACCAAAGCACTGGGTAACAAGGAGCACCCTGGTCGCACCCAAGGAGTTAGTTTGGTGCCGTGGAAAGAAGGCTTCTCAGCTGATGCATCATTGTATAGGCATCCGAAGAGAATAAGAGAAGATCAACTGGACCATCAAATAAAAGATGCTGTGGTGAGAGCATTAGCGGAACAGAGAGCGGAGCAAGATAAGGTTGTGGAGCAAGCAATATAGAAAGCTTTCAGCTCACAACTGCCACCCAATGATAGGCCTCGGATCTTCAGTCAGGGTGCTCGTAAGAGCAACTACACGTCCATAGGGATTCCTGAAGAGCATGGACTCCATTTTTCAGTGGATGACATCACAGAACCAACACCATGCAAGCTGCGTTTGTCCACACATATCATTACCATCAAGGTGGTTGATGGCAGGGCTTGGCCATGCGGCTTTTCACAGATTCTGCACTACCGCCCAATACCACCAGGATTCGCCAGGGTTGAAGTGGACGGTATAGTCCACCAATACCATAAAATGGAGGTAGAGATCCCTGGCGAGGATGGAAAAATAAACTTAGAGAAAACGTGCATGGCTTCCTCGCGTGGCACAAGAGCTTGATTAAGTTTGGCTCAGACGATGAACGATGACAAAGATGATGATGATAATGATCAGCCGCACTCTCCACACAGAGATCACTCGCCCTTGTCGCCACCACAGAGAAAAAGTCCAACACCTCTGCTGGCACCATCTAGGAAAAGTCCAACTCCTCCGCCAGCAGCACCTAGTAAAAGTCCAACTCCTCCGCCGGCATCTAAAAAGAATCGAACACCAGTACCATTGAAAGCATCTAGGCCCCCATACATTTAAAGGTTTTGGTAATTAATGACAATCACGGTAAAAGGACTAATGTTGTTTGCATGAGTAAATTGAAAACAGGAAGATCAACTCTTCAAGGGACGTCGGAATGTTACAAATACAAAAGGGAAGAGTATGCATCGGAGAAGCAAAAGAAATCAAGGTATAAAATCTTTAAGGATAATTTTATAGTCATTTTACCGATCTTGGCATGGAAGAAAAGATCGGGTTAATAGGATATACAACGTACTATCAAGAGGGACTCTTGGTCAACTGCGAGTGTCAAAACATCTTTATCAGTTGATTCATACCCACCATCATCATTGACCAACATGATGCGATTATTGGGGCAGTCTTTTGCCGGTGTCCATGGCCAAGGCACTTGAAGCGTTGCATTTGAAATAACAAACCCACCAAAGAAGTAGATGTCATGATTGGTTTTGCACTTGGAGGTGGTGCTAATTTCACATTTGAAGTAGTTTTATTAGCGAAAACTGAATTGATAGAGTTAGAGGAAGTACCTTGTCCTTTGGGTAACTTGGCTTGGTGAGCGCCGGAGGTGGTGTACGCACACTAGATGAAGTCCTTTGCGCATACTTGGCATCCTCCATGACTTGACATTCTACTTTGAGAGCTCAATGCACCAACTCCACCATCGTGTTGTAGGGCTGAAACTTGACGATGCGCCTAATCTTGTAGTTCAGTCCAGACATGAACCAAGCAATGGACTATTCTTCAACTTCATTGAAGTTGGCTTGAATTATCGCCTTCTCCATTTCTTTATAATATTCATCAACATATTTTGTACCGTGTTTCATATTCTGAAGCTTATCAAACAAGTCTCGCTTATAGTGCTTGGGAACGAAACGTGCTTGCATCTCGTATTTCATGCATTCCCATGTGGACATGGGATGTTCATTTGCTCGTGCCTTCTCGTTCTGGACTTGTTCCCACCATTGAAGAGCATAGTCGTCAAACTCGAGGGGCACCATGTGCAGCTTCTTCTCCTCCAAGTAATTGTGTATGCAGAAGATCTTGTGCACCTTGAGTTCCCAAACGAGATACTCCTCTAGGTCCGAGCTACCTATGAACTTAGGCATGGTAAATTTAAGCTTACCAAACTTCTCTTCAGGGTTGTCATTGCAGCGCGATGTCAGTAGTCATCGTTGCTGCGCATGTTGTAGTCATTGTCGGAGTAGTAACCCTCATACTCATCAGCGTAGTCTCTTGGGGAGCCTCTTCCATGACCTCCTCCTCGGCCATGACCATGGTCGTGATCATGGTTTAGGGCAACACCGTGCCCTAGTTTGGAAGGTCATTGTGCCTTCACGACCATACGATGACATGCTTGGGTAGCACGCTCGCGTGTTTCGGTAGCTTCACGATCATGCTTGGCTTGGTTGAATTGCCGAACTCTCTCCTCATCGGTGTCATTGATCTCGGGGCCATGTGCTTAGTCACCTGTAGCAGAAAGACTGACACCTCACAATTGCTGAACAATATCTTGTACAAGGTCAGTTCATAAAACTTTTATTTGTTGCCCGAGATCAATTTTGAAATCTTTCATGTTACCATCAACTCGTTGGATATCAGAACCCAACACATCAAGATCCTTTTGAAGTTCTCACTATATATGACGCTTCAATGCATCAAACCTACTCTGTGGCACAGGGGCATTACGATCATCATCGACATCCTTGTTCACGCTGTGACCTGACATGGTTAGCGATAACAAGAATACAAAATAATAGTTCTATCAAATAGGATGTGGAAACTACTCGATCACTCCCGCACTTACCAACTAGAGCACTTGAGCTCCCTTTAACTGTTCATGGATCAACACACTATCCCAGGGTTGGTAGAGTTGTTTTAGAGAGTTAACTAAGTGAATTCCAAATAGCCAGAGCTGAAACACAATTGGCTAATATATGGAGTTTGGAGGGTTAGTTCCTAATCAAAAGAAAACTCAAATATTGCAATGATAAGTAATAACCCAAAACAAGAATCACAATTGAGTTGCAGACCTCAAATTATTTTTTCTTATGAAAAGAAGCAAAAAGGCAGAAACACACACTAAGATATTGTGGCTAAATGTACCCAAAGAGTGAGCAAAACAATAGGAATAAAGTTGATGAATGCTTGTTGGTGCAATAACCGAAAAGTCGCTAGCTAGATTGCAAGAAGAAAAGGGCTACAGATTTACACACGATGCAAAACCGTCTGTACTATGAGATAGCTCTAACAAGTGTATGTGTGATGGTTCAGTGGCACTTTGAATATTTTTTGTATTGTTTTCTATTCTTTTTCACTTCTTTTCACTTTTGCTACCACTGTCACCACACGATACAATGATATACGAGCTTTTAAATTAACACAGCAAGTACCAACAACAGTTGCAATGAAATGATACACATGCAAAGCCCTAACAATCATCAATAACTAGTCTTAAGATTTAGGATCAAAGTATACTCAAAGGGCAGCTTAAGCTCATAAAGTTATATCGTGCACAACTTCAGATATAAGTGACAAACAAAGTGCACACAAAATAGCCCTATTAGGTATCACGTTTTCTTTTAGTTTTCAATGATAAGCAATGCAAAGGGAAAGAAAAAATTTTGGCCAATGACTAAACTAAGTTCTAATTGAGTTAAAACTAAGCGAAGCACACTGGATTTTCAATTGATAATCTATGGCAATGAAACAAATATTTTTGTATGGCTATTTTCTGGATAGGACTGAAATAAAATCTTCGCTACGGATAATCAACATACCGTAGCAACCAAAGCTCTGATATCAAATGATACAGAAGGTTTGCTCGATCTTCATGGCTTGTCGTGGTTTGATAACTTGACCAACAAAGTGAGGCCAATAATCTGGTTAAACGAAAAGCCTACTTCTCACAAAATTCACTCATTGTAGTGCTCTCGATCCTCTCCAAATGAAGTGAGGCCAACCAGCTGTGAACAACTGACCTACATATCACAGAATTCACTTGGAAACATTTGTGATCCCCGTCTACTCTACCACCGGGAAGTAGATGCAAAGAACGTGTACATCAACGAGGGGTGCACAAACACTCCAGTGGTAAGCTTAGCTCCTCTCTCTCAATTTGCAGGTTGCAAACGAGAAGAACAAAGCATAAAAGCTATTGTGTTTAATCTGAATAATGTGGTCCAAGCCTAAAGCCATGGATTACAAGGGTACATATTACCCCTTGGACATCCTCCCTACTGATTTGTACAGCAATCAAACTCTATTTCTAATTTCCTAGTTAGACTCAACTAAAAAGGTAAAAACTAATTTACAGATTAACTTCTACCATTTATTTTAGAGATAACAGATCAACCATAAGGAATCTACATCCAAGACCACATCCATTGCGATGGGCTCAAAAAGACCTTCGAAACGAGTACTCATTTGCTTGATTTGGACTCCATATGAGAAAGTTATGGTCATTCCAAATTGGATCATGCTACATGTGACGAGTTGAATCTAAATTTAGGCTTTCCAAAAGTGCACCTTCCAAATATGCACTTTCCATATATGCACTTTCCAAAGATGCACTTTCCAAATATATATACTTTCCAAAGATGCATTTTCCCAAGATCACTTTCCAAATATGCACCTTCCAAATATGAACTTTCAAAATTTAGCAAAACTTCCTTTCTTATACTTGGGATATGAATTGCTCTTTTTCGAGTGGCACGCATCCTAATGCATCTCTTTGATACCGCATCTCCCCTTGTGCTTGCACACTTGCCATCATTTTTGGATATAAATGAAGATCCATTTTGATGTAGGTCAGCAAAGTCATCTTTCTAGTCATGTCATCCTTTTTAGTAGCTTCATGTAGATCCTCAAAACCTTTAAACCTAACACAAGTATAGGTGCCAAAATTAAATAGCAAGTTATTCTGAACTAATGGATACTCGTGAATAAGACATACACCTGATCATGTATAGCCTTTGCCCTAGCAATTGTCATAGGACCAATATATTGATCATTAGGATTGGCTTCATCAATTTATGGAACTGAATCAACAGGGTTTGATAGGGAATCCTCATCACTTGGTCCTCCAATGGCTTGATACTTGCACGAGTTACAAGCCCGTCCCACCCCCCCCCCCAATGTGGCATAGCTATAGTAACAAACATAAATAACCATTGTACATATTTTGTTGGTGAGAACGTAGACTACTTAGCCCATGTTCTACTCACTATTAGTAAGAGGTTATGCCATGTTAAATCAACAAATTTTGATGGATTACAAAAATCCCAAGAGCTAACCAAGAACAGAAAATAGTTTTGGACATGTGGAGCAAAATAAATTGGTACACTATAGCCATTTCTGTCGAGATCCAAATATACAAATCCAGACCCTCTTCATATTTTATACTAGTTCAGGATCATGCTAGTGCATACAGTAGCAACATAGATATAATATCAAATACATACACAACAGAATAATAATAAACGAATAGATTTGATAAATAAATAGATAGTATGATGACCTCATAATTGATTTCATTGAAGGGGAATGGGTAGGCTACTCTAGCATAAATTCAAAAATTTTTGCTACGTAACCAAGGAACCACTGTACATTGTTGATCACAGAATTACCACTAAACCAATAGAGGAAGTAAAGTTGATATAGTGCGTTAGTGCAGTTGTAGTCGTACTAGCCTTGCGCCTCATCCAACAGCTCCTCGTGATTGTCACCGATTACAAATCATCCACATCACCATCGCAGGTTGTGAAACATCCTAACGTTGAAGCTTCGTAGCAATTCCTCTAAGATATCCATACGGATAGGGCAGGGACGCCACAATTTTAGGTAAAGGAGGTGTGGCGGCTAGGGTTTCGGGAATTACGAATTCCTATGGTGTCTCTTAACCCTAAAACACCACCCCTCCCTTTATATAGATACCCCACAATAGGTCCCTACATTAGAGACTGTTAGTAACTCGAAGCCCATCAGAATTCATATTACCATTCAAATTAAATCTAAACCCTTTAAGCGTGCGACACTTATACATTCATGTATACTTGGACATGGCCTGAGTACTCTTACTCGACTATTAATCAGTAGTGGTCTCTAGTACGACGTACCGACTTCTAAGTATATGTAAAGATCACATAACATGAACCTTAACAATGCATAGTTATATGCATTTCCCTTTGCCTCATGATAGGGTCAAACTCAAGGCGAGTATGTGCCATCCTTATTTAGTTAGCTTGACCACTCTTTCTCGATTGCGTGACTCAAAATCCCAGACTACTCAAGAGGTCTAGAGATATCTCTCCTGCTGTATGAAATGGTAAATCCTATCTTAATCAACCATGCCTCACAGCGTGCTTCACAAAAAACCCAAAAGCCACCTTCATAACTACCCAGTTATGGAGTAGCATTTGAAAATCCCTAAGTCATTACACATTTCGAGTACATGCGTCAACCTCAAATCTAAGGATATAGCATACACATTGTATGTGAGATCAACTGATGACAAGATTACAACATTCTCGCAGTGTCTCACGAAAGGCGATCCAACTCTATGTTCTCTAACATGTAATTGGTTTGATATCTCCATATCCTTGACCTGTGAAACCTAGTCCTTGACCCGTGAAACCTAGCCATCAACCAATACATATGCTAGTCTATTCATATGTATCCTCATATATTTATCAACTAGAGATCACTTTTAGAATAATCATTATAAGATCATATATAGAGTTTCAAAAACAAGTTACATACTTGTTAATAAATAATAATGACATTATTCAATGAATAACATAATAAATCATGAACATAAGGAAATATAACCATCTCTATAATTTCTTCTAGGCCATATCTCCAACATTTACATTTATGAAGCCTTGCAGGGCTTTTTCACTAACTAAACTGCAGCATAACAAAAAAATTCAGCAGACAACCCATCAATATGTCATAGGAAATCGACAAGGCTCAAATCCTAATAACCTGCTTCCTCTTAAAACTTATCCTCTAGAGCTTATGTTGATTGCTCTTCAACTAATTGATTTATTGTTGCAAGGGTGAGTATATAAAACACTCAACAAGTTGTGAATAGAGTGCAAGTCTAACAAAACTATGTACAAGGCATAATCCAAACAATGGCTATCATGGCTATTTTGTAATAAATAAGAATTTATAATGGGTAACATAACTAATTCTGAAACTATTTACCAATTGATAATTTTAATTAGCATGCAATAATTTGAAACAAAATAACTTTTATAAAATTGGGTTCAACATGATCAAAGCATAGCTTGCCTCAAAATAAATCCTAATATTGATCTTGAATCAACTCTTCACCTTGGTATGCTCTTGATACTTCAATGTCTAAGCAAAATGAACAATGAAAACACAAAATAAATACAAGAAGATACAAAAACAACTCCAAAAATCAAACAAAAAATTACTAGCATGTAGGGATTAATTTTAGATGAATTTAGAAATTTGAATGGGCTCAATCAAAGTTCGTATAAAGGAGAACAAACTCTTAAAAGATTTATCAGATAAATAAATATAAGAAACTAAGAGAGAAAAGAGAATATTCTAAGAATATTCTTCTCTAAGAGACTAATAAGTGGGCCTAGCTGATTTTCTCAATTTTTCTTTAATTTCTGGAATATTGGATAACTACCAGAGAGTAACTTCTGAACCCTTGGTTTATAGACTAAGTCCATGGACATAGTACACGATGGACACGGTGCACGGCTTTGACTCACTTTCATACACACAACTCACGGTAAACTAAATCTACTCATATTGGTCTTAGTGAGGTGGCACCGACATAGTGTCGATGTGGCACTGACGTGGCATCAACGTAGGCAGTGATGGCACTAGGACTAATGGTCACCAGTGGAATGCCAGCGAACGGCGGTGTGGCTCCAACAATGGCGGCACTAAACTTCGAGACCATTGAATCATACCACTGGCACGAGCTCAGCAAGACAAAGATGATGCGAGCATCGCGACCAACAGTGACCACCGGCAACAGTGGTGACTGTCGAGGGTTGTTCCCGACAATGAAGAAGAGGGAGTGGGACTAGGCGGAAGATCTGAGCCAGATGGTAAAGCAAGACGCAAGAGATTTTACCCAGGTTCGGGCTCTCCAATGGAGATAATACCCTAGTCCTGCTTTCTTTGTTGTTGGAAGCGTTTCATTGTTCTCTATTACAAGAAGCTCTCTCTCTCTCTATATATATACCGCGAGGCACCCCTGGCACGGCCGGGAGTCATTTGGCCTTGTGGGCGACAGAGCGGCGGAAGTTGTTGGAGATGGCAGGGGAGACCGTCCTCTGGCATCCGACAAAACACAGTACCATGCAGAGCAGCGCCACCCGTTGCAGAGGCGCAGCTGCTACTCACCTACTCTGGCGCCATGTTCCGCTTCTCCTTTCTCTGCACCGTCTGCTCCTTCTAGAACCCCCTTCCTTTTGCCATGTGGGCTCGGTCCATCTTCATGGGCTGGTCAACTTGGCCCGCCAACTAGACTCCTAGTCACGCGACTTCACAAGAGCCCCCAAAGTGCTTCGTGGCCAGAGCCGTCTGTCTTGGTCGCCCTTTACTGCGGTGGCTGTCTCTCGCCGTTGGGTGTGTTGACGGGGAGGTCGCGATGGACTCAATTTCTCGGCAACCGTCGACTCTCGATTTGCCAGAGGGAAGCGCGCCTGGTCATCATGCGGGCATAGCGTGGCTCGTTACGGAGCGCGCCACCATTTGGCTCTTGGCCGAGTGGTACCCGTACATGTACGGCAGTCGGCTCACCGTGGAGCGTACCTTGCATTTGGGTCTGATGGCGCCTATATCTGGACATGCCAGTGCATAGCGTGGCTCGTCATGGAGCGCGCCACCATTTGGCTCTTGGCCGAGTGGTACCCGTACATGTACGGCAGTCGGCTCATCATGGAGCGTACCTTGCATTTGGGTCTGATGGCGCCTATATCTGGACATGCCAGTGCATAGCGTGGCTCATCATGGAGCGCGCCACCATTTGGCTCTTGGCCGAGTGGTACCCGTACATGTACGGCAGTCGGCTCATCATGGAGCGTACCTTGGATTTGGGTCCCCCCCCAATGTTTGACTCCGTCTTCGCGACATCCTGTATACGATCCGGCATGGGACGCGTTGCAGAGCGCAGGCCAAATCTGGGCAAGTCGCACCCCGGTCAAACTTAGTAGCGACGGGCCCTACCTCCGGCGGGAATTGTTGCCCTTTATAGTCCCCAGGGGCCGCGCCAGATCAACCCCTTCTCGCGCTCTACGCCTCTCGCCTCTTCGTCTCCAGAAACCCATCGTCCTTCCCGCGAGCTCCACTACTAGGGTTAGCCGCCGCCGCCGCTTTCTGCTCCTTGAGTCACCAATGTCGTCCCAGGAAATGCCGAACCCGCCTCCCCAGGTCCCTGCTGCGCTGCCCCCGGCCCACGATTGGGTCCCTTCCACGCTGGCGGAGGCGCATTTGGATGCGATGGTCACCATGGGGGTGATGCCGTCGGCGACTCTGATCAGCGCCCGCCCGGCCTGCGGTAAGATCTACCCCACCCCTCGCTGCGAGGAAATCGTAGTCTTCGAATCCTTCTTTCAGCGCGGATTTGGGCTTCCGGCCAGCAGCTTCTTCCGCGGGCTTCTTTCCTACTACGGGGTCGAATTGGTCCACCTGAATCCCAACTCCATCCTTCACATCGCCGTCTTCATCCACCTCTGCGAGGCGTATCTTGGGATTCGCCCGCATTTCAACCTTTTCCGCCACCTTTTTCTTCTCAAGCCCTTTCCGAGCAGGAGTTCGCCTAAGGCGGTTGGGGGCGCCGGCTTTCAGCTGAGGGACGGGGCGAGGAAGATCTATTTCGCCATCCCCTTCAGGACCTCAAACAAGGGGTGGCACCGCGAGTGGTTCTACTGTGCCAACCTCGAGCCCTGCCTTCCGTCTTTCTCCGGAGAGCCCCCGAGAGTGTCCCCTTCTTGGACCGCGGTTCCTCCCGAGCACGAGATGGGGCAGGTGAACGAACTCCTCGCCCTGATCTCCGGCTTGAAAGAGGCGGGACTGACTGGCGTTGGGATCCTTTCCAACTTCGCCGTCCGCCGGGTGCAGCCCATTAAGGAGCGGGTATTCTTGGGGTACGAGTACCGGGAGGACGACCCAACGCGGGAGGTCGCCGAGGCCATCGATCGGGAGTTACTCGTGATCCGAATGAGCGATCTCCTGGCTCCGGACGTCACAATCCTCCCGCCCCACACCCCGAGCGCCTTTTGCTTGGCGAATCCGCCGCCTGCGGTGAGCGTTATGCCCTCGTATCGGTTTCTCCGTCGTCTCACCGTCTGACCGCTAACTGGTTCATTCCCTTGGTTTGTCGCAGGATCGGGTGGCCTTTTCCTCAGATCCCCCGCTCGCCTGCGCCTCTTCTTGCCAGGGTGTCCCGGCAAAGCGCTCCGCCGAGCCTGCGGCGGAGGAGCCGAGCGCCAAAAGGAAGGAGCTTGCCTCTGAGGGAGTTGCCGAGCGGGGGTCGCTGCCACTACGCCCCCGCGGGTCCGTCCGCCCGGAGGTCATTGGGGGCGTACGTCAAGAAGTCGGCCTCCCGGCCGTCTAGAACCCAAGCAGCCTCGGACCCATCCCCGAGCGGTTCAGCCACTCGGAAAGGGCCGAAAGCGAAGATAAGGAGATCGAACAGGTTGGTTTCTACTTTTCCCCTTTGCTTCTCTTCCCTTGTCACATGCTCAAGCTGTTCTTGGCGGTCAGGGCGCCAAGGGTGGGAATCCCCCTGAAGGCTCCTCCTGCCACACCCCCTGGCGGAGTGAGCGAAGGAGAAGACATTCTGCCACCGAATCCAGAGTCTGGCGATGGCGATTCTGCGTCGGGGCGAGCCGACGCTGGCTTGCCAGTGCCCGCCGAGTCCGACGATTCCAGGGCAACCACTCCGCCTCCAGCGGGGGCTACCGAGCCGGCCGATATCCACCCCTCGCCACCCGTGGAGGAGATCCCCCGACAGCCCCCGGCCGCCTCCAGCTCCCAACCTTCCCCCCGGATCTTCTTTCATCATGAGGACAAATGGAAGGCTTTCGGTGAGGGGGACGAGAAGCTGAGAGAGGAGCTTTACCTGAATGCTATCAGGGGCGCCAAGCTGGTCCAGGTGAGCTGTCGGCCTTTCCTTATGTTTACCGCGAGCGGCATACATCACTCATTTTCTGGTGTTCTTCCAGGCGCTGGGGGAACGCTCCGAGGAGAGGGACGCGCTCCTTAAGGAAATACTTCCCAAGGTGAGGGAGTACGAGGAGTACGAAGCCAACTTGGAGCGTGTCCGGCGTGAGGGCGAGGCTAAGCGACTGGAGCTTTGGACCCAAGTCCAAGCCTTGACCGAGGCGATCCAAGGTGAGTGCTTTATCTTCCTTCTGGTTTGCCGGCTGGCTCCTCGTTATCCCCCGACCTTGCCTCTGGTTTCAGGCTTCCGCGATCAGACCCAGGCGTTGCAAGACTCTGAGTCTCAGACACGGGCCCACAACTCCAGGCTGGCACGGGAGTTGGAGAGCATTCACCGTGAACAGATCCAACCGTTGAGGGACTCTGAAGCCCGGGCCCTAGCTGACAACGCCCGACTGCTGTAGGAACTGGAAGGTGCTTATCTCCTCACTCAGCACCATGTCCCCCGCGTTAGTAATGTTTCTCATGACGATCCTGGGGGTATGCAGTGGTCAAGAAGGAGTCGGAGGAGCAAGTTGACGCCCTCAAGAGGGAGGTGAGAGTTGCTCATGAGCTTCACGACAAGTTTCGTGACTCCATCAAAGGGATGGCCGAGTTCCTGCGCCCTGGAGGAGCTGAACTGAGCGGCGATGACGAGGCTCTCTCGTTGCTATCGACGGGTCCTGAAAGGCTCAGGGCCCATATCCAGGAGACGTCGACGACAAGCGCCAGCCAGGTGTTGGCCATCGTGAAGTCACTCTACCCCGGGGTGGAGCTAGAGATCATTAAGGAGGGCTTCGCCTGTACCGTCGACGATGATCAAGCTGCTGCCCTTTTTGAAGAAGTCCGGAGCGTGGCCTCCTCTTTGGTGGAGAATTTAGAGTTGGACCCTTGACTAATGTTGACTTGAACTTGTAATTATTACTTTTCTCCTGACGCTGTTACTGTTGGTCATGAGCGGCCTCACCGTGCCCGAGAGGATTATTTCTTGCGTCATGCCTCGCTGGCACCTCGTTCAGCCCCCCGACGCCAGTGGGTTTTAATCACTGCCTCGGTGCCCATGCGTCGTCAGAGGCGTTCCAACTTCCCGTAATGGTACGGCTTGTGACTGTTTGCCTTCAGGCTTGTATTTAAGGGCATTACCGCTATCGGTGCGATCGCCCATTCTTCTTGCTTTCGCTTTCTCGTCTTCTTGCTTCCGATGGTGTCTTCATCAAGCTCCGTTGCTCCTGATGGTGAAGGAGCTCCAGCCTCTTCCCTGCCGCTGGTCTTCGGCTTTGGGGACGACGATCCTGCCCCGGAGGTCACCGAGGAGGAGCTTTGGGCGGATTACGACCTCATCCTTGCGGAGTTGGCGGCGGAGGAGGAGGCCGCCGCCCGCGACGCTGCCGCCTTGGAGGTCTTCCTCGAGGTTGTTCCGGCTCTTGCCGAGGTCGCCGACGTCCTCGCAAGGGCTTTGGCTCGAGGCCGCCGTGCTGCGTAGGTTTGGATGCTTTTAGGAAGGACTTTTGTGGGAAAACATGCGATCGGGCATAATGCTCGATCTTATGGCGACATATATATACATATGAACTATATATGTGAACTATGGCCTTCTGGTTTTATCCGATATGCGCAATGTCTTTTGTTTGAATATTCCGCACGACGACTGGCGTAGCCCCCGAGTGTATGGCTAACTGTTAGACATGTACTCAAGCGGCTATGCCCCATCGTTCGGAATTTGCTACTTGAGGTTAATGGTTTTAGAATTTAGTCATGATTGCTAAGGAGAAAAGCAACAGATTTTAGTCATGAAAGCAGGGGGTAAACGCTTGCATTCGGACACTGTTAGGTGATTGGTAGCCCCCGACTTACTGCTCACTTGAGTATCAGGTGAGTAGGAAGTCAAACGAAAAAAAACGGCTAGGATTACAACGATACAGTGGAATGCATATTTTAAGTGTAAAAGCGATGTAGCTGTTCTATGTTCCAGGTGTTGCCGAGTGCGACGCCGTCTTCACGTTTGAGTCGATAGGCTCATGGGCGCACCACCTCGTCAATGATGTAAGGACCTTTCCAACCCGGGGAGAGCTTATGCTCAACCTTCTGATTCTTTCTAAGAACCAGATCTCCTTTAGAGAAGGCCCGGCCCCGGATATTTCGGTCGTGGTAGCGTCTGAGACCTTGGAGGTATTTGGCCGACTTGATGGATGCGACGTCTCTAGCCTCTTCCAGCTTGTCGAGGTCCTCCAATCGGCTTTCTTCTGACTCGGCTTCTCTGTAGTTCCGGACCCGTTGTGATCCGAATGATCGAACGTGATCGGGATCTCAGACCACCTCAGGTATCGGGGCGTAGCCGGCGTTATCGCATTGATCTCCCGAGCGGTAAGCTTTTGCTTCCGCTTGGACTCGTATGCCGCCGAACCCCCGAATATGTAGTTGAGTTCACGCTCAGTCACCTGGTAGTCGCCTCCATCTTCCCCGGGCGGGTCTTGCTTCTTCTCCGCCTCGCCTTTGCCCCTGTTCGCTCTGTTGCAGCTCTCTCGGGCAAACCTCTTCAGGGTGTAACAGTCCTTGGCCGCGTGCCTCCCCTGGGGGTGGAAAGGACATACGGCGTCCATTACTTCGTCGTAGCCACCGCCTCGCGGACCCCGCGGACGGGCGCGTTCGGCCGCCGCGACCAGCTCTCCGGGCCCGCGCTTCCTGTCCCTTGGCTTGGAGGACTCGGCGTGGTCCTTCTTGTCCTTCTGCCGCGGGCGATCTTCCTGGCGCTCCGCCAGGGCGTCCGAGGCAGTGGCGTAGCGATCAGCCAAAGCGAACATCTCCCTGATGGTAGTCGGCGGCCTTCGAGATATTTTCTTGATTAAGTCGGGGTCGCTGACTCCCTTCTGGAAGGCGGCTATAACGACCGCCTCGGAAACATCGCGAACAGTGTTCTTCTTCTGCATGAAACGCCGGATGAACTCTCGCAGAGACTCGTTCTTCTGGTGAAGTTGGTAGAGGTCCCACGCCGTCCCGGGCCTTTCGAAGGTGCCCTGGAAATTCGAGATAAACTGCTCACAGAGGTCACCCCAGGAATCTATCGAACCCACTGGGAGTCCCGTGAGCCAAGCTTGCGCTGAGGGGGCGAGCGTGACTGGCAGGTAGTTGGCCATCACATTCTGGTCGCCCCCCGCCGCTTTGACCGCAAGGGCGTATACTTGCAGCCACGCCTCTGGATCTCTCTCGCCGTCGAACTTGACAATGCCCCTAGGGTTGAAACCGTCAGGCCACACCACTTGGCGAAGCCAGGGCGTGAAAGCGCGAACTCCGTCAATAGGCCTGCTTGCTGGCCGAGGCGACCGGCACGAGGGGGTCCTATCCCGGCGGTTTCCGTTGTCGCTTTCGGCCCGGCGACCGTGGCTCCCGCGATCGGCGTGATCCTCACGCCGGCCACCGCGATCGCCGCGGCCGTCAGAATCGATGCCGAACGCCAGATTGTCCTCACGCCGGCGCCTCTCTCCTTCCTCTCGATCGCGGCGTCTAGCAGTAAGATCGACGCGGAGATCTCGGTTGAGGCTTCGGCGGGCGTCTTCGCCCCGACGGGGCTCCAGCCGACTGCCTCTAGGTCGGCTTTGCGCAGTCCGACTACTGCCAGTCTGAGTGGCCGCGCGGATACAGGAGTGTGTCTTCTCCATGGGCGCCTCTTGGTTTTGCTGGACCGCCGCCGCCGTCACCATGGCTTTCACTTGAGCCACGATCGGGGCTGCGGGGCTGTCTGGGCCGAGAATCGGCCCAAGGGTGTCGAGCAGCGTCTTGGAGGCGACGATATTTTGCTGCGGCATGTGAAAGATCAACTGATCTCCCCTCTTCACCTGCAGGAACTCTTCGTTGACGTTGCGCCCCCGATGCTGGAGGGACTTGGCGCGCTCTTCTCGCGCCGCGCGACGTTTGTAAGTTCAACCTTCATTAGTAATGGTTTTGGTGTTAATGACAAATCTAATCGTGCATTAATGACAAATCTAATATTAAGTTTATCCCCTAATGCGATTTTATTGTTAATGACAAATCTTATATCGAGACTAACTTGTCTATTTAGAATATCCTTGATTAGTCTCATCGCATTGAAAAATGGAAAACCCAAGGTATGTTTGCATATTCATTCTAATATTAGTTGCATACTTTGGAGTCAAGTTAAAGTATGAATGTCCCCGTTATATTAACCACAAAATGTGCATTATGTTTCTCAATCCATATATTACATGGATGCACATATTTAGGGGGAGTTTGTAGTTTAACTTGAAAGTCTCTTTATATTGATCAATTCGTTATTGACACACATATAGGGATCAAGACAAAGAAACTAAATCCTTGAGTATATATTTGAATTGCCTAGTTATAAGTATACTCATGGTAATATAGGATATACTCCAATACGATCAATTTGAATATGTGCATATTATCTCCAAGTCAATCATATTTATGCACATATACATGTGGGTGTATTCTATAGTTGATGATCTAGAGTAATGATCATTTCCATACAATTTACATATAATGGATCATTACTTTCCATCAACATGAGTATATGAAAACTTGTGTAGTTAATATATACTCATATCAATTTAAATGATAATTTAAATTGAGTTCACTTGTCTTAATTAATTATTAACGAACACTTCATCATGTGTTGATGGTGCTCCGTGATTAATTGAGGACAATGAATAGTTCTTAAGTATAATTAAGCATGTGTTGCATTATTATACTTAAGACACAATTAAATCATTTCAATTGATTTAGGTTGTGCTCAATTGATCTAGAGGCATCCATTATGTGTTAATGGAGTGCAAGAGATAATTGAGACAACCATGCATCTTGGACTAACAAGTTTCTTGAGTTATGTTTGAGTTAGGTCCAAAGATGAATGAGATAATGAGAACGGGACAAGGACGGCATCATGAGTTGATGGGCGTCAAGAGTGGATCCCGAAGATAAAGAAGGGTGATGATCCCGGGGGAGTATCTAAGCGATGATCATAAAGACCCCAAAGGGGATTGCTTGTCAAGTGGCGAAGGTATAATTAGATAGGCTAAGGACTTTTGTAGTCTTTGAGTCTAAGGTTTTATCGCCGTGCTATTAAGAGGGTCGTTCCTTTGCTTGCGCTTCATCATGTGTTGGTGATCTCATTCTGCGCTCACTCGAGCTCAAACCATTTGGATTTGGTTTTTGCATGAGGGTTAACCATTTGGCATGTGTTGCGAATGGGTTAAACTTATGCTTGGTTGTATTTGGTTTTCAGATTATGCTTTGATTTGCATGTGTTGCAAATAGGATAAGCTAGTGCGTTGGCTTTTGCGTGAAGTTCACTTTTGCATGTGTTGCATTTGTTGAAGCTTCATGCTTTGGTTTCGCAAAACATCTTTATAAAACCTTGGTGTTGCTTGGAGCTAAGTTTTGCATGTGTTGCAAAAGGAGAGAGCTCAAGCATGATTTGATGTTGTGTGTTTGTATGGAGCTAGAGGCTTGCATGTGTTGCGAGTAAAGAGCTCATACGTGTGATTTGGTTTTAGTTGAAGTTTGGTTTTGGTGTTGCATGGAACTAGAGAATTGCATGTGTTGCAATTAGAGAGTTCATGCATCTTGATTTGATGTTGCTTGGAGCTAGACTTTTGCATGTGTTGCAAAGAGTAGTGCTCAAGCATGAAATATGTTTATTGTGTTATTTGCAAGTTCGTTGTGCGAATAAACTGAGGTTTATGAGTCCGGAATCCCGAGAGCATGTGAGTGGGGCTTGCAACGGATGTTGGCAAGTTGACCGGGTCTTGTGTTGACCTTCATATGGCTAGGGGGATTAATCTCATAAACTCGAGTTTGATTTGCTTAATACGTTTTGCAAATAGATCTTGAGTTGGCTTTGATTTTGTTGTGCAAATGTGTTTTGCAAATGAGCCTTGGAATTATGCGTGTCGATCCTAGAGCTTGTGTTGGCATTTGCAAATGTGTTTTGCAATGTGTCGGGGTCATGTGTTGATCCTTACATGGCTAGAGGATTGATCGCGTAAGTTCGGTGTTGGTTGCGAAATGCGTTTTCGTAATTTGGTTGAATTCTTTGAGCATGAGCTAATTTGGTGCAAATGTGTTTTGCACGGGTGTGTGATCATGTGTTGATCATGTATGGGCTCAAGGAATGGTGTTTGGATCTTTCGGAGAAAAGATTGCGAAAAACCGGAGTCCGAAGTCAGTAGGGGCGGTATGACCGGCCCCCGTGCGGTCATATCGGCCGGCGGTAGTACCGGCGCCCTCGCGGTTGCTTTTTTCCAGAGAAGTGTGATTTTCGGCGGTTGCTGATTTTGTGCGTGTGGTATGACCGCACCCCCTGAGGTATGACCGGCGAGCGGTCACACCACACCCTCTGCGGTAGCACCGGCCGTGTAACGGTCCGAATTCGACTGCTATCGTGAGGGGCGGTATGACCGGCAAGTCTTGCGGTATGACCGGCCCTCTGCCTAAAAGTGGGTTTTACCCCAACGGCTAGATTTCTTGTGTGGGGTATAAATAGACCACTTGGGGGCTTAGGGCGGTGTTGGTGCTGTGTTTAAGTGTTTGGGTGAGGTGTTGCATGTGTTGCACACTCACATTTGATTCTTGAGCTAAAGAGTGAACTAATTGCATGTGTTGCAATTAGGAGTGGGTTTGAGAGGCTCTTGTGCATGTGTTGCACTTGAGTGAGGTCCTTGTGCATGTGTTGCACTTGGTGACCACCGGGAGCGCATTCGTTGTGCTCGGTGAAGTTCAAGCGAAGGAGCGGCTTGTTACTCTTGGAGGTTGCCGACTCCTAGACGGCGAGAGGCGTCGTCGTGGAGCTCTCAAGGTGTGAGAAGCCCCGCAAGTTTGTGAAGGTTCGGGTTGAGCCTCACGCAAGCGTGAAAAACCACGCCTAGTGGAAAGAGGCGGTGCTCGAGCGGAGCCGGTCCAAGTGGTTGGGCTAGCCTCAACGTGGACTAGGGAGACCGCAAGTCTCCGAACACCACGGAAAAACATCGGTTGTCCCTTGTCTCTTTACTTTCAAGCATTTACATTATTGAGTATTTATCAATTGCTTGATTATATTAGAATTGCTTAGTATTAATTGTTTGTCCAATTTAGCAATTCTAGTTTAGAGACATAATTTAGTTAGTGCACTAGTGAGCCTAGTTGATTTAGGCTTTTATTGTCAAAACCGAGTTTATCGCTTCCGCATATAAATTGATTAGGTTTTGATATAGGGGTTGATTAGAGCAATTGATTTTAGCAAGCGATCGAATTTTGTAAATCGCCTATTCACCCCCCCTCTAGGCGCATCCTCGACCCTACAAGTGGTATCAGAGCCACGGTCACTCTCATTTTAGGCTTAACCATCTAGAGAGTAAAAAGGATGACGTCTAGCGGACTAGTGCACTCCACCGATTCATATATATTTGATGGCTCTAATTATGCTTCATGGAAAATATTTATGATTAGTCATTTTAAATCCATGAGCCCACAAATATGGTGGATCGTAGATGTCGGCATTTCTTCTCCAATTAATGATATTGCTCCAACTAAAGGAGAGGAGAAATGTCTACATCTCGACGCTCAAGCAACTAATTCCATTTTTAGTTTTGTGAGCGTAGAAATGTTTAACCTCATATGCAATCTCAAGAGCGCATGAAATGTGGATTAAGCTTCAAGATAAATTTGAATCATCCACATCAATTGAGGATTGCATTGAGGAAGAGATGTCGGTTGATGATTCTTCAACCTCTACATCAAGCGATGAAGAACCAAGATCTCCATCGACCTCAACCTCCGCCTCAGCTTACACTTAATTTTCAATTCCGACAAAAATTCGTTGCTTCATGGCAAAAGGTAAAAATGAGGTGAGTGATGATGAAGGTGAGCCCTCTTACGATGAATTAATGAATATGTTAGAGGAGCTAAATGAATTTCTTGGAAAAGAGAAAAGAAATATAAAATTTTGAAGTTAGAACATGACTCACTTCAAAATGACTATAATGTGCTTAAAGAAAATCATGAAAAGTTCTTTTCAAGGAATTCTCTAAGTCTAGTGTGGATAGTGCCATTCAATGTAATTTAGAAGATGAATTGCCTCACTTAATTCCTATCACAAACAATTCATCTAATAAATGCATATCCACCACTAGCGATGATTTGCCTTGTTGCTCTAATAAAATTGTTTCAAGTTCTTCTATGTGTTTAGATACTAATCTTGTAGAAGAAAACAATGAGCTCAAGGCTCAAGTCATTAAGTTGGAAAATGACTTGAAGAGGTGCGTAAAAGGAAAAGCCCTCCTCGGCGAAATCTTGAGCAAGCCAAGGGCGCCTCAAGACAAGCGTGGACTCGCTACAACTCCAAGAGGAGAATAGCAAGACAAGGCACAACGCGTCACTCGAAGACCATCAAATGTTTTGCTTGCAACAAGAAGGGCCACCTCGCCTTCGTGTGCCCTAATCAAGTGGATAACAAGGCCACAACACCAACCATGAGGCAAGACGGCAAGGAGCAAGTCAAATCGGTCAAGAGAGGGCCAAATAGCGTGACATGCTTCAATTGCCGAGAAAAGGGACATTTCGGTAAGGATTGTCCCAAAGGTACAACTCCTAAGCCCATTCGTATTAATGAAAATTATTTGCTTAGGAAGGACAAGAATGGCAATGTGTTTGCCAAACTTGTCAAATCCCCTATGCCGGCTAAGAATGATAATATTCATTTGCATAGGAAGAGTATTTCTAGAAATGTATTTGCTCAAAACGCTAAATTTCCTAAGAATAAGAAAAATCATGATGATCATATGCTTAGGAAGAATAATAGCAAAACATTTGCTAGAAATGCTAGATCCTCTAAGCCAATGCACAATTCTAATTATCATATGCTTAGAAGAGATCAAACTAGAAATGGTTTTGCAAAATATCATTGCCCTTCTAAGTCCTCTCACTTAAATCCAAATACGTTGCTTAGGAGGAATAATTATCGCAAAACCGTTCCTAGTCATGTTAGTCTTGTTAAAAATGCTAAAATTAGGACTATTTGGGTTCCTAAATCCATTATGACTAACATTGCCGGACCCAACAAAGATTGGGTACCAAAAACCGCCTAAAAGAATTTTTAGGCAATAAAGAGATGGATTGGACGCTTGCACATCAAGAGGAGAAAGATTACATTCATCTACAAGTGGTGTCAAGCAAGAAGATTATCAAGTCTATCATAAGCCAATGCCATCTCGGGTAACAAGTATTTAAATTGATCCTTATGCTTTATAGCCTTGTGTAGGTTATATTGAAATATTAATGAATATCAATTTAGATTACTTGTTATGGCCACTTGCTCTCGCCTCTCATCTATTCTCTTAATTGCAATCTTGAGCAAGTTTAGGAGGTGGCACATTTAGGGGGAGTGTTAATTCATATTCATGTGTATCACATCCCTATGTGTGCCTATATTAATATAAGTACATATATATATTTTTAAAACCAAACCATTTAGCCAAAAGTCAAAATTTTGTATACTATTACTAATCTTATGAAAAACTAGTTGAAAAATGTATACAAATGCTTTCAAAAGGTTTTCCAATGGTTTTGGCTTTACAAAAAAAAACTAATTTCAAAAGAAAATAAGTTTTTAGCCCAAAAACAAGTTACTAGTATCTCGATTTTGATTTAAATTTATAATCTTCATAGAATTAAAAGTAAAAGGATTTTGAAAATAATTCCAAAATGAAAATCCTAGAGTTGGTCATTCTTAACAACTTTCGTATTCAAAAGATTTTCAAAAGACCAACCTAGCAAAAGATATTTGATTTTGAAACTCGCCGAAAAACTACACTTGACCCATAATGGTCATATTCTAGCACTTAGTGAGTTTCTCCATTTGGATCCATTCTTGTGTAGAATTGTGATTCAAAATGGCATTTTAGACTCATACACAAAATTCAAATCCATATATCTTACCACATGCTTCATTTGAATTTTTGTGTTGATTGAATTTGACTTGATTTCTATTGCTTCTTCAAATTGGACTATTTAGATCAAAAGTCAAAATTCATATTTAAAAGGCCAAAATTTGCGAAAATTTTTGAAAAAGTATTCTATTAAGTATTCCAAATGTTTTACAAGCTTTCAAAATAAAAATTCTATGTTAAAATCTAATTTGGCTCAAAAACGATTTGATTTGAACCAAAATAGCCTAGATTAGCAATATGTCAAAATGATGGCATTCAAATTGGATTTCATATCAAATCTTGGCTATAAACAATCTTGATACACCTATCTAAGCCATGAAAATCAAAATTGCATGAAATCCAAATTGAATTGCATTTTGAGGCTTTTTGTGAAAATCGATTTCCTTTTATGTCTCAAAGCGCAAATTGCCGTATCTTTTAAAATAAAATTGATTTTGAGAAAATTCTTTTGCAAAATCTTCTAATTAGTCCAAAGTTCATCTCTGCAAAATTTCATATTTTTGGACTTCATTTGAATCATTTTTGACAAAATTTGCAAAAATCGGGTGTTTCAGTCGACAGTGCGGTTGGACCGCATGCCATGCGGTTGCACCGCCTTAGGGCAGTTGGACTGGCTCCAACCGGTTGGACCGCCATGGGTAGGTCAGCTCTGAATTTTAGATTTTTCAAAGTTTGTTTTGGGATATCTTTTCATCGGTAATTCCTTTTTCAAAAATTCTTTTTGGAAATGATTCTTACTATCCCAAAGTTCATTTGTGCAAAATTTCAAAAGTTTCTCAAATTATTTGATCGCATTTTCAAGTGGTATCAGTTATGAGCACTTTAATTGGTTTAAAGAGTGATATTCACTTGATCTTTTGAAAAGACAAAACTTGTGCAATTCAAATGCAAATAACTCCATAATTCACCTGTTGAATATCTCAGGGAGTTCATTTATATCAAGTTTTGGGCACTTAATTGCTTCCAAGTGATATCATGTCTTTGTTTTGCTCTGATACTAAATCTTTTTGGACTTTATTAATCTATTTTGAGCTTTTCTTCTTTCGATACCCGTAAGTACTTATTGCTCTGAGAATATTGCTCTGATACCCATCAATGCTATCGATAATTCTTTCAAGTGGTATCAAGTCTTTGTGATTTGATTCTAAGTGTATCAATTGAGCATTTATTCATCCATATGCTTACAAGTGGTATAATTGAGATTCCTTTCTTCAAGTGATATCATGGTTCTCATTATTCATTTCTTCTAGTGATATCCTTGATTATATGGATTCCTTTTTAAGTGGTATCATTGAATTCAATTATTTCCTACAAGTGGTATTTCATTGCCTCTTTGTAGTATCTTTCCGATACCCACATTCTTGATTAAGAATTTCCTCTCAAATTCAAATTGTAAGTTCAACCGCCTAAGACTTCTCTGTGTGAGAATCTTTATGTGTTGAAATACTTAAAAGAGGAAAATCTATCGTTGAGCTTTGTTCTTAAATCAAAATTTGAAAAGGCTCATTTCCTTTGGATCTTCAAGCAAACCCTTGAGATTAATTTTACAAGTGGTATCCATATTTTAATGCAAATCTTTACAAGTGGTATCCATAATTGCAAGCGCTTATTCTTCCTTCAAAGTGGTATCCAAAATCCCGAATATGGTCTCTTTTCGAATTTTCTTCTTTTGGTATCAGGCCATATTTCAAATAAAACGAGTTTTCATTTGGGATTTCATTGATTATCTCTTTCATTTGGTATCTAAAATAATTCATTGCCAAGGTCATAAGTGATAATTTCAACCCTTGTATGACCTTCATTAGATATGACCCCTAAAAGAAATTGTTAAATGCCAAAAGGGGAAGAATAATTGAATAATCAAAAGGGGGAGAATATTTAAAATATGTTTGCCAAAAAGAGAAAGAATGTATTCCAAGTTAATCTTTTAGTTTCTCCATTTTTTTTGTGTTTAATGCCAAAAGGGGGAGTATTAGGAAGCTTAATATCATTTGGCTTAAAAAGAGAGCTTAATATGATTAAGGGGGAAAATTAATTGTCATATGCATTCTAAATTGTCAATGCTTATATTGTTTACAATATGCATATGTATTCAAATGGCTTAAATTCTCTCGGTATATTAGTTTTAATCCAAATGTGCTTATTAAGCTTGGATTTGTCATTAATCACCAAAAAGGGGGAGATTGTAAGTTCAACCTTCATTAGTTATGGTTTTGGTGTTAATGACAAATCTAATCGTGCTTTAATGACAAATCTAATATTAAGTTTATCCCCTAATGCGATTTTATTGTTAATGACAAATCTTATATCGAGACTAACTTGTCTATTTAGAATATCCTTGATTAGTCTCATCGCATTGAAAAATGGAAAACCCAAGGTATGTTTGCATATTCATTCTAATATTAGTTGCATACTTTGGAGTCAAGTTAAAGTATGAATGTCCCCGTTATATTAACCACAAAATGTGCATTATGTTTCTCAATCCATATATTACATGGATGCACATATTTAGGGGGAGTTTGTAGTTTAACTTGAAAGTCTCTTTGTATTGATCAATTAGTTATTGACACACATATAGGGATCAAGACAAAGAAACTAAATCCTTGAGTATATATTTGAATTGCCTAGTTATAAGTATACTCATGGTAATATAGGATATACTCCAATACGATCAATTTGAATATGTGCATATTATCTCCAAGTCAATCATATTTATGCACATATACATGTGGGGTGTATTCTATAGTTGATGATCTAGAGTAATGATCATTTCCATACAATTTACATATAATGGATCATTACTTTCCATCAACATGAGTATATGAAAACTTGTGTAGTTAATATATACTCATATCAATTTAAATGATAATTTAAATTGAGTTCACTTGTCTTAATTAATTATTAACGAACACTTCATCATGTGTTGATGGTGCTCCGTGATTAATTGAGGATAATGAATAGTTCTTAAGTATAATTAAGCATGTGTTGCATTATTATACTTAAGACACAATTAAATCATTTCAATTGATTTAGGTTGTGCTCAATTGATCTAGAGGCATCCATTATGTGTTAATGGAGTGCAAGAGATAATTGAGACAACCATGCATCTTGGACTAACAAGTTTCTTGAGTTATGTTTGAGTTAGGTCCAAAGATGAATGAGATAATGAGAACGGGACAAGGATGGCATCATGAGTTGATGGGCGTCAAGAGTGGATCCCGAAGATAAAGAAGGGTGATGATCCCGGGGGAGTATCTAAGCGATGATCATAAAGACCCCAAAGGGATTGCTTGTCTTGTGGCGAAGGTATAATTAGATAGGCTAAGGACTTTTGTAGTCTTTGAGTCTAAGGTTTTATCGCCGTGCTATTAAGAGGGGTCGTTCCCTTTGCTTGCGCTTCATCATGTGTTGGTGATCTCATTCTGCGTTCACTCGAGCTCAAACCATTTGGATTTGGTTTTTGCATGAGGGTTAACCATTTGGCATTTGTTGCGAATGGGTTAAACTTATGCTTGGTTGTATTTGGTTTTCGCATTATGCTTTGATTTGCATGTGTTGCAAATAGGATAAGCTAGTGCGTTGGCTTTTGCGTGAAGTTCACTTTTGCATGTGTTGCATTTGTTGAAGCTTCATGCTTTGGTTTCGCAAAACATCTTTATAAAACCTTGGTGTTGCTTGGAGCTAAGTTTTGCATGTGTTGCAAAAGGAGAGAGCTCAAGCATGATTTGATGTTGTGTGTTTGTATGGAGCTAGAGGCTTGCATGTGTTGCGAGTAAAGAGCTCATACGTGTGATTTGGTTTTAGTTGAAGTTTGGTTTTGGTGTTGCATGGAACTAGAGAATTGCATGTGTTGCAATTAGAGAGTTCATGCATCTTGATTTGATGTTGCTTGGAGCTAGACTTTTGCATGTGTTGCAAAGAGTAGTGCTCAAGCATGAAATATGTTTATTGTGTTATTTGCAAGTTCGTTGTGCGAATAAACTGAGGTTTATGAGTCCGGAATCCCGAGAGCATGTGAGTGGGGCTTGCAACGGATGTTGGCAAGTTGACCGGGTCTTGTGTTGACCTTCATATGGCTAGGGGGATTAATCTCATAAACTCGAGTTTGATTTGCTTAATACGTTTTGCAAATAGATCTTGAGTTGGCTTTGATTTTGTTGTGCAAATGTGTTTTGCAAATGAGCCTTGGAATTATGCGTGTCGATCCTAGAGCTTGTGTTGGCATTTGCAAATGTGTTTTGCAATGTGTCGGGGTCATGTGTTGATCCTTACATGGCTAGAGGATTGATCGCGTAAGTTCGGTGTTGGTTGCGAAATGCGTTTTCGTAATTTGGTTGAATTCTTTGAGCATGAGCTAATTTGGTGCAAATGTGTTTTGCACGGGTGTGTGATCATGTGTTGATCATGTATGGGCTCAAGGAATGGTGTTTGGATCTTCGGAGAAAAGATTTAAAACCGAGTCCGAAGTCGAGAGGCGGTATGACCGGCCCCGTCTTGATCATATCGGCGGCGGTAGTACCGGCGCCCTCGCGGTTGCTTTTTTCCAGAGAAGTGTGATTTTCGGCGGTTGCTGATTTTGTGCGTGTGGTATGACCGCACCCCCTGAGGTATGACCGGCGAGCGGTCACACCACACCCTCTGCGGTAGCACCGGCCGTGTAACGGTCCGAATTCCGACCGTTGGCTGTGAGGGGCGGTATGACCGGCCGAAGTGCGGTATGACCGGGCCCTCTGCCCGAAAAGTGGGTTTTTACCCCCAACGGCTAGATTTCTTGTGTGGGGTATAAATAGACCACTTGGGGGGCTTGGGGCAGGTGTTGGTGCTGTGTTTAAGTGTTTGGGTGAGGTGTTGCATGTGTTGCACACTCACATTTGATTCTTGAGCTAAAGAGTGAACTAATTGCATGTGTTGCAATTAGGAGTGGGTTTGAGAGGCTCTTGTGCATGTGTTGCACTTGAGTGAGGTCCTTGTGCATGTGTTGCACTTGGTGACCACCGGGAGCGCATTCGTTGTGCTCGGTGAAGTTCAAGCGAAGGAGCGGCTTGTTACTCTTGGAGGTTGCCGACTCCTAGACGGCGTAGGCGTCGTGCGCGGGAGCTCTCAAGGTGTGAGAAGCCCCGGCAAGTTTGTGAAGGTTCGGGTTGAGCCTACGCATAGCGTGAAAAACCACGTCTAGTGGAAAGAGGCGGGTGCTCGAGCGGGAGCCGGTCCAAGTGGTTGGGCTAGCCTCAACGTGGACTAGGGGAGACCGGCAAGTCTCCGAACACCACGGAAAAACATCGGTTGTCCCTTGTCTCTTTACTTTCAAGCATTTACATTATTGAGTATTTATCAATTGCTTGATTATATTAGAATTGCTTAGTATTAATTGTTTGTCCAATTTAGCAATTCTAGTTTAGAGACATAATTTAGTTAGTGCACTAGTGAGCCTAGTTGATTTAGGCTTTTATTGTCAAAACCGAGTTTATCGCTTCCGCATATAAATTGATTAGGTTTTGACATAGGGGTTGATTAGAGCAATTGATTTTAGCAAGCGATCGAATTTTGTAAATCGCCTATTCACCCCCCCTCTAGGCGCATCCTCGACCCTACAACGTTGGCGATCCGCTTCCGCCGTGTCCGCTGCATCTTGCTGGTGCAGGGTGTCGGTCCGGTCGTCTTCAATCGCGAAAACGCCGCGGAGGGCTTCTTGGGCACGAACCGCCATGATGCCCCTCGATCCGGCCTGAAGCTCCGGTGAGAGGGCAAGCTTGCCGAAACTGTCGGTGATGAAGTCCAGGCTCCCGAAGCGGAAAGTCTGGCCGGGAGCGAAAGAGACGGTGGTCTCGTCGAGTGGTGCCATCAGGCTCAAAGAGGGTGATCTTCACGCGCAGCCCCTACCTGGCGCGCCAACTGTCGAGGGTTGTTCCCGACAATGAAGAAGAGGGAGTGGGACTAGGCGGAAGATCTGAGCCAGATGGTAAAGCAAGACGCAAGAGATTTTACCCAGGTTCGGGCTCTCCAATGGAGATAATACCCTAGTCCTGCTTTCTTTGTTGTTGGAAGCGTTTCAGTGTTCTTTATTACAAGAAGCTCTCTCTCTCTCTCTCTATATATATATACACCGGCGGGCACCCTCGGCACGGCCGGAGTCATTGGGCGCAATGGGCGACAGAGCGGCGGAAGTTGTTGGAGATGGCAGGGGAGACCGTCCTCTGGCATCCGACAAAACACTGATACCATCTGAGCAGCGCCACCCGTTCTTGAGGCGCAGCTGCTACTCACTGCTCTGGCGCCATGGTTCCGCTTCTCCTTTCTCTGCACCGTCTGCTCCTTCTAGAACCCCTTCCTTTTGCGGTGGGCTCGGTCCATCTTCATGGGCTGGTCAACTTGGCCCGCCAACTAGACTCCTAGTCACGCGACTTCCACAGTGACCACAAAAACGGTGGTGACATCTACGATGACCATGACCCATAGCAACCTTTCGGCGACAAAGAAGTGCGCATAAGGTAGAACATGCAACAACGAATGCAACGGTGAGGTGAAAAGGAACATAACCCAACCGGTGGTGGTGGAATCAAACGGTGAAGGGTCAGCGGTGAAAAAGCTTCCCCAACACTAATCTACGCACACAATGGCTCAAACATCGAATTAACCTAGGGGAAAGGTAGTAGAGACCACGATGCACCTAATGACGCAATCTAAGGCTTGAGAAACTCGACAGTGCAGCAAGAAACGGAGGAGATGTAGCAGTCCAAGTTACCAATCTTGAAGACGACGATAATGGCGGCTTTCTTTGACTTTATGGTTTGGGTTTTTAGTAGAGTTGGGTGTGGAGAGGTGCGGCAACACTTTTATCCATAGGCAAGACGTTAGATTCGTGGAGTCCAGTGTGGAGTCCATCTCATCCACGAGTCCAAGATGAAGAACAGTACCAACTGATAGGTGTGTCCTGCTGGTTAGTGACTCAGCGTCTGTGCAAATGCAAGCTGGGCTGCACGTGGGAAACTGGGCCGAGACACGCTGTGCGGCTAGGCCAACTGGTTTGTGGGCTACAAACGCGGCTAATTGTAGCCCAAATACAATTCTAGAATTTTAATTTAGTTTTTTAGAAAATATAGAAAATACAAAAGAACTCAAATCAAATAAAATACAAAAGAACACAAATCAAATAGCAAATGCACTTGGAAAATTCCAAGAAAACTTTGGAAAATACTTCCAAGCCAAGCACAAAAAAACCTAAATAAAATAATTTTGACAATTGTTCACTTAAGCTTTATTCGTACTATATCATTTTGACTTATAAAAGTCTCATATTAAACTTTAATTACCAAAAAAATGGTAAAAAGTTTTTTGGAGAACTGAACTACACAACAAGATTTACAAAGAGGCAAAAATTTGGATTATTACAATTTCTTCCCTGTTGCTCAAACCGAGTGTAAGTAGTAGCGCGACCCAACTCAGCCTCCTGTGGCAGAGCCTAGTCCATGCATAGAGTATGGACCTCTTTGCGAAGGATTCAGGGGTTTTGTTCAAGCAAAGTGTGGCAAAATTTCGTGATGTAATAAAATTTGGTAATCCAAGAATTGCCAAACATTTCGCAAGAAAACAAATTAGGACGTAAGTATGAACAAAATCTTGCCAAAACATTGGCAACAGACAAAATGCATGCAAAATCTTGTCAGTAGAGATCAAATTTTGATGAAATTTCGCAAAAGCTGGTTTCAAACCATACAGCCTTAGTTATTTTCAATCTTTTCAAAGCTTCATTCCTCAGGTTTACACAGTAGACTTCAAATTCACAGTTGTTAGTAGGAACAACCAATCAGCGTGAGCCTGTTATTGGTTATGGTCTTCACTCAGGTTATCACGGTACACGCACCTGAGCACCAGCAGAGGAGCATACGTATAACAAGAGTTGAAAGATTGCCGACTGGTTCCGAATGCAAGAACAAGTACAATGATAGGATGAGGCACCGGTAGGTTCTTTTCTTCAGTGAGAAATCACACTTGTTTTTTTTTTTTTGAAAGAGCAGCAAGAGGATTGCCGCAAATATATTAAGAAAGGAAGTATGGTAGTGGCCCCATTTTTATGGGAAAAAACTGGGCCCGAAAAAACCTCACAACTAAAACACCACGCACCTCGACAGCCTCCTAGCTAGAAAACCCCAAACACTGAACAGAAAAAATAATACAGAAACATTTGTAACAACTAGACAGCATACAAACTCCGAAAAGGAAAAACCATTTGGCACAAGAAAGAAAGAAAACTAGTTCAAAGTGTTCCTGGACCATGCAAAATTATGGTTCAGCACCGCGTCCTTGATCGTAGAAGCCACCTGTTCCGTTGTTCTAGCTATCCTGTTGAAAATGCGTTGGTTGCGCTCCAGCCATATATTCCACCAGAAATATATGATAAGTCCATCCAGGTCACGTCGTTTGTCTTTGTCGAGTTGTGTTCTCAATCTTCGCCACCACTTGTATATTGACCCATTGTAACTCAGTGTCCGCCATTGTTCCATCCTTGCCCATTATAGGAGAAGATCCCAGACTTGCCTGGCAAAGTAGCAATCTTTGCAAAGATGAGTTATTGTTTCGGGTGCCGCGTTGCAGAGGCTGCAAATCGCATTACATGGCCATCCCCTTTTGAGCAAGTTGTCAGCCGTTAAAATTTTGTTGTGTAGCAAAGTCCATGCAAAAAATCGACATTTAGGTTGCGCTTTAGCCTTCCAAATTGGTGAAATTTTCATCTTGCAGTAAATATTTTCGAATTGCACCATGTAGGCGCTTCTTGCAGAGTATTGCCCATCGGGTGTCCATCGCCAGGTAATTTGATCATCTCTCCCTTCGTCTCTGTTGATTCGACAAATTGCCTCATGAAGATCTGCAAACTCTCGAATCTCTTTTTGAGAGTGAATAGGTGTACACAATCGAATCCAGTAGTTGTTTTGTAAGGCCTTTTGGACAGAGATATTCTTTCTTCTTGCCATTTGGAAGAGGTTTGGTGCAATGCTTTTTGGGGATTTTCCTTGCACCCAACTGGATCTCCAGAAATCGGCTAGTTTACCGTTTCCTATAGTGACAACCGTTGAGGCATTGAAGAGGGCAATGTCCTTTTCGTCACAAGGTAACTCTAATCTTGTCCAGGGCCTTTTCTTGTCTGTCCATTTGTACCATAGCCACCGAAGTCTGAGAGCCCTGGCGAAGCGTTCGAGGTCAATAATACCAAGTCCCCCTTTGGTTTTGGGTAAGCAGGTAACTGGCCACTTAATCAAGCATTGACCCCCGTTACAGTATTCAGGTTCTTTCCCACTCCAGAGAAAGCTTCTCCTGATTTTATCAATGCATCGCAACAACCATTTTTGCGTTGGGAAGACAGTCATGTGGTAAATCGGTTGCGAGGTGAGCACGGACTTGACAAGGGTCTCCCTTCCGGCCCTGGAAAGAAGTTTACCTTTCCACCCAGCTAAATGTCTGCTCAACTTGTCGATCGGTGGTTGGATTTCGACTCTTCTTAGTCATGTCGATGTGTAAAGGAGCCGAGATACTTTCCCGGGAAGGTAGTAAGTTTTCCTGGGAAGATATTCAGTAATTCTTGCACTAGGTCATCTTGGCATCGAATTGGGTAGATTTCAGTTTTGGAGATGTTTATCTTTAAACCCGAGCACTGCCCGAAAGTGTCGAGAATTCGGGTAAGGGCCGACAGTTCCTGAGCATTGGCGTTTAGAAAAATTCCGGCGTCATCTGCGTATAATGAGCAGCGTAATCTTGCAGATGTCGGAAGCATCGGTTTTAAAATGCCTCGGTTTGCGGCTAATTCCAGTAATCTTTGGAGGGGGTCAATTGCAAGAATGAAGAGTAAAGGGGATAGGGGATCTCCTTGTCGAACCCCTCGAGCGTGTCTAATGGCCGCAGTTGGTTGACCATTGATCAGAATATGTGAAGAAGATGTCCTGAGAATTGCAGCCACCCATTCACGCCATTTTCTTCCAAAGCCTAAAGCTTGCAGGACCTCCAGGAGATATGACCAGTTCACAGAGTCGAAAGCCTTTGAAATATCGAGTTTGATGAATAGGGCTGGCCTTCTTTCTTTGTGTAGTTTTGTAATTACCCTTTGGACGTATAAGAAGTTATCGTGGATGCATCTCTTCTTTATAAAAGCATTCTGTGAGATTGAAATCAGTTGGTCTAGCTTGGGCGCCAGTCTGTCTGCCATTATTTTGGTGATGATCTTCATGAAGCTATTCATAAGGCTGATAGGCCTGAAACATTCCATTCTATTTGCATGTTCTGTTTTTGGGAGAAGGACAATGTTGGCTTCATTAAAAATGTGCAACTTTTCGTGACGAAGGTCGAAGAAGTCCATGACTGCTTGGACGAGATCGCTTTTGATAGTGTTGAGGCAGGCTTTGTAAAATAGTCCAATATATCCATCAGGTCCAGGAGCTTTCTGATTTGGTAAATCGTGAATGGTATTAAGTACCTCTTCCTCAGTGAGCTGGGCCTCAAGGTCACTTAGGTCTGTCGTGTTGTAACCTAGGGAGTCCCAAAGAAGCACCTTGCCTCTTCTCCCTGTCTCCCCTAGACCTTTTTCGAAGTACTGATATGCTTCCTGCAGCTTTTCCTGTTGTGAGAGCATGATTTTGTCATCTCTTTGAAGCACCCTAATAAGGTTTTGTCGCCTTCTTGCTTGGCCATTAGGTGGAAAAACGTGTGTTGGAGTCTTCCATTCAATGTTTGTTAGTCTAGAGTGTTGTCGAGCCTGGATTTTTGAATGGCGCGATGCCAAGCAGTTTACATTTGAGATTTTTCCTGAGTTCAAGTTCAAGTTGTGACAAAGTGAGCGTCTTTCTTGTAAGCTCTCGAGGATAGTGATGATGACTTGAATTATCGCTGTCTGCAATGTTAAATTAGCAAACATCTTCCTTCTCCACATCTTTAGAGCCTTAGCTGCTCTAACCATTTTGATATGTAACCTGAGCATGGCATTGGACGTGTGGGTTGGAAGCGTCCAAGACTGGGCCACCGTCTCTTGGAACCCCGGCATCGTAGTCCAGCATGCTTCAAAACGAAAGCTCTTAAAGAATTGGAAGGTAGAATTTCCTTGCATTAGGAGCGGGCAATGATCAGATATCATAGTCGCCATTGCGTAAAGGTCTGCGTTTGGAAAGGCCTCGGTCTATTCCGTTGTTGCCAGAAAGCGGTCTATCCTTGCCAGGAAATCACACTTGTACAGCCTTAAAAAAACAGGAACATGTGTACACCTTTAGCTAGCTGGCATCAGCAATCCAGCGTGGCAAGCATTAATGACCATGTCAGCATGCCACTAGTCAAACCGACGGAAGTGTGATTAGACAAAGTTGGATAGTTTGGGGCTTTAATCAACAAAAATAACAGTCAAGGGGCTCGATTGACGAAACAGAGTGGTTCAAGGGCTTATGGTGCAATTTTGCCAAAAAAATTAATAACAACATTTCTGGCATTTCTGAAAAGTTGTACATATGATTTAACTTTTGCTAACAAAATGGATTGCGCATGTACATCACTCTGGAAGGTACTAAATCTAATTCTCTATTAACTACCAGTGATTACACCGTAGATTGGATGACGTATCTACAAACCTCGGTTTGAGGTAGTGGCCTTTACAAGATTTCAAGAGGCATGCATGGAACTCAAGAAAAAGAACCTTTGAAACCTGTATCAGGATGAAAACTTCAGCAAAACTCACTCTTCAAACTCCTTGAGAAAATCTACATTATCGACGAACACCTTCAAGACCGAAATAAATGTATAAGCGAGCATTAAACACAGGTTCTCTATAAAAATAAACAGAAATGGCAGAAACAACATATTTCTTGTATTCATCATATACATAATTTTTTTTGGCAGGGATCTTGTTCGTTATGGGGGGCATATCTAGTGAAAACAAACACTTTGGTGAAAACTTCAAAACCATTTTGGTTTGAACATCAACTAACAAGTTTCCCGAAAAAATTGAAGATAGTACTTAATTTAGCAGACATCCATTTAAAATTTCAAGTTTAAATTCAATTTGTATTGGGAGAAAAGAAAAAGGAAAGGAAAAATAACACTATAGACCCCTGAACTATCCTGTTCTGTTCAAGCAGGACCATCTACAATTATTTTGATTTGAGCCCCCCACACATTCCAATGTTGTCTAATGAGCCCCTTCCATTAGTTTGACTAACGGCAAGATGAGGTGGCACTTAACTCATGCCATGCAGGACTGCTAACTGGAGCTTTTAAGATGGGCAGAAACGACGTGCTGCGACATTTGGGCACTTGAGCTTTGCTCAATGGCCAATTGGATCTAGCTGTTTTTTTGTTTGGGAGAAATTTGTTCTCTTGCACTTTTTAATTATGCACGGTTCCCCAAGGCACTATGCGCTAGTTGGGGGGCAGACCGCGCCTAGTCGGCCGCCCCGACTAGCACACAGTGTGAAGGAGCAAGATAGCAGGGATAAGGAGAGAAGGCGCAGAAGAAAATGAGAAAAGGAAAAAGAAAAAGTGCAACTTATCTCAGCCTAGTTCAGCCCACCAGGCCCAGCACCGCATGCACTGCCGCCGCCTCAAGCCTTCAACTTCGACTGAATCGACTCCCATCTCGATCTTGGCCTCTATCGACTACACTGCTCCTTCTTGATCTCCTCTTCTCTCCTCTTTCACATCTCATCGGTAGTGTAGGTTGCATGGAGCAGCAAACCTGCACGGGTTGATGTCGGCGGTGGGGAAGCTAAATCTGGCGGTCACGGCATCGATTTGGCCAGAGGTGATGTCAATTCGTCCCACAGCAATGTCGATTCAGTCGGTGGCAACATCGATTGGTGGCGGGAGCGATTGGTGATGCTGATTTGGACCACGACCTCGCTAGTCGCCGCCTAGAGCCGCTGTGCCTTGCCCGCCTTGCGCTGCCTTGGACAGTTATTGACCGCCTAGGCGGATCCAACGCCTAGCCCACCGATTAGCACCAAATCGCAGCGGTGAGGCTGCACCTAGCACCTAGATGCTGCCTAGAGGAACACTAGAATTATGCCATTGCATTTTGACTAACTAGCTTCATGCCACTGGATTCACAAACTTGTTCAAAAAATGCCATTGTTGGCTTACAACAACAACAATAATAACCAAGCCTTTTGTTCCAAACAAATTGGGGTAGGCTAGGAATGAAACCCAATGCCATTTTTGGCTTATTCTATAAATTACAGAATTGCAATTCCCTTCTCCCAATTTCGTAATCAAACAGTGGAAAGGGCAACCACGGCTGGAGTTCGCCTTTGACCACCATGTGTACGTCAAAATGTTCAGCACAAGTGAAAAGCAAAATGGCATTGGATATAAATTATGTGAATTAAGAAGGGGATACGGGTCATTTTTACTTGGTCAAAGGGCTTTAACCCTGTTAGAGTGGCATTTTCCAAACAGTTTTTCGAATCTAGTGGCGTTAGAGCATCTCCAACAGTAGCCAATATCTTAACTCCCAATACATTTAATTTAGGGTCTTCCCAAAAATCTTTTTCCCAACAAAAATTCCCTTCCTCCAACAGCTATCAGTTTTTCCCAAAAAAAAACTGTTAATTGGTCACCGTGGGCCCTTTCCCATCACGCCATGGATTTTTATTCAGTGTTCGGGCCGGAGTCCAATAGCCATGCAGTGCAATATATCGCCGGAAGACTTCAAGAGACTTCCTCGACGCCTCGACGGGACGCACGCACCCACGCAGCTTCAAGAGTCAAGACGTTGCCGCCGCAACACGTTGAAGAGGACGGAACGACGGGACGCCAGCTAGGTTAGCAGCGTGAAGACGTTGTCGCCGCAAGACGACGGAACGACAATCGCCTGTGCTGATTTGTTCTTCCGCCACCAGTTAAGAAACTTCTCGCTTTGCCATTGAATTGATTGATCTGCTAAATATTTTAAGTAGGGTTCTATATGTGGTATAATTAATATTTTAGATAGGGTTCTATACGTGGTATATGAAAGGGAAAAAAGTGCTAAAAATTCTTCCTTGGTGGCTCCATTATTATTTGCATAAAATTTACCGAGTGGTATTTCCGGCACCATTCGCAGGCTTCAGGTGTGAGACTGCAGCATGAGTCATCGTCCATCCCTCTTCCAAAGACTTTTGGACGAATCGTCGTCGGACGATGATGATGAATTTATTTTTGCCGCTGCTGAAATCGTTCAACGTTATTCGCAACCCACACGAAAACATGGTGGTTCTATCCCCGGACATCAAGTCAAGTATCGGGACAGAGTAGGAGGACACTTAAGAATGTATCAAGATTACTTAGCGGAGAATCCTACGTACGACCCAACTGATTTCAGACGGAGGTTCGTATGTATTTGTTTGTAACTTTAATTTATGTTATATATTATAAGATTGGTCTCTTATTGTTCTTGGTTGTGCAGGTATAGAATGAGCCGTGATCTATTTTTACGCATAATGCATGAAGTAGAAGACCATGATGATTACTTCATGCAAAAAAGAAATGCAGCCAATACACCTGGATTAAGTTGCTTCCAGAAGGTCACTGCAGTATTCCGTATGCTAACTTATGGATTACCAGCGGATGCTACGAATGAGTACGTTCGTATTGGAGAAAGTACTGTCATAGAAAGTTTGAGAAGGTTTGTCAAGGCTGTGGTTGAACTTTTTGAAGATGAGTATTTGAGAACACCTAATGAGAATGATACACTCGATTACTTACAATTGGAGAGGAAAGAGGTTTTTCTGGTATGTTAGGTTCTATAGATTGTATGCATTGGAGGTGGAAGAATTGCCCTTCAGCATGGCAGGGTATGTACTCAGGCCACCTGCACGAGCCTACAATAATTTTAGAGGCGGTTGCTTCGAAAGATCTTTGGATTTGGCACGTTTTTTTTTTTTTTACCTGGGTCTCACAATGATATCAATGTTCTTTATCGGTCTCCACTATTTGCGAAGCTAGCTGAAGGTAAGCTCCACAAGTGCACTACAGCATAAATGGTCATGATTATAAGATGGAGTACTACCTTGCGGATGATATATACCCATCGTGGACAACATTTGTGAAGACTATACCAGAACCACAGGGTAATAAGAGGAAATATTTTGCCAAAGCACAGGAAGCAGTAAAAAAGGATGTGGAACGTGCTTTTGGAGTTCTACAATCCCGTTTTGCCATTGTTCGGGGTCCAGCTCGATTTTGGGCTGAAGAGACACTAGGTGTCATTATGAAAGCCTGTGTTATTATGCATAACATGATTATAGAAGACGAGAGAAAAGTGGACCCTGACGAACGTTTCGACTACAGTAGAGAAAATGTCAATCCTTCCTATGAGCAGCATCATGATCTGGATGAATTTATTAAGACACACAAAAAAATTAGAGATAATGAAACTCACCATCAGCTGCAAGAAGACCTGGTGGAGCACCTATGGCAATATCATCCAGATCAATATTAAGTTTTCCTTTATTTATGCATATACCACAACGAATTTTCTTTGGTAGCAAGACTTGTTTTTTTTTAATGTATCATGTGTTTGCTTCCAGCAAGACACTTATGCTGTTATGGACATGTTAGCAAATTATTAATGAGTTAGAAAACCCTGCCAAAAAAAAGGGATAAAGTAGCAGCTATCATGATAGCAATTTGCAATTTATATCTCTGTTTTCCCCTAAATGAACATCGTCCATGTTGAAGAGTATCCACAGATTCCAGTTTCCACACACTCTTGCTATAAAGAGAAACAAAAGCTGCACGGCCAAAGCTTGGATTGTGCAAGACATAAGAACCCACCAAGGTATGCTCTCACACTATTCATGCAACCAAACGAACAGTCTATAAAATCCAGCCATTCATGCGTTTTCTGCTTCTTTATCAACCAAAGATAAACGGATTGAATCTCCAACAACAAACCAGAAGCTAGCAGAGCAGAGCAAAAGAATCCACCAAAGACTTCAGTTTTGTGAAGAAGCTACCAGAGCAGACCAAAACTGCAAAAGGAGTAAGGAATGTATATTTGACACAAATTAGAACATAGTTAGTATGTATATTTAGCATGACTTGTAATGTAAAACAAAATACCTTTTCCACCAGAACTATTCTGAAGCACGACGCGCCATGATCTCATCTTGCAAACTCTTGTAGTACTGCTGCAGTAGGACAGGCAACGAAGTAATGTCCATTGACATAATTCTCTCTTCCTCTACCATTTTCTTGTACTGTATTTCAATTTCTTTTACCTCTAGTTTTTTTTGCCTCATTTGCAACCCTCGCCTCTTCAGTCGCAGCCCTTTTTTTATTTAGCTCTAGCCTCTCTTTCTCTAGGGCGTACAACTGATTGTATCTGTCCTCTTTCTTTTTTTCTTTCTCTGCATCAAACTCTTTTTTCTTTGCCCACAAATGGTCTAAAGCCTCCACGCAAGCATCACCTCCACCTCGCCTCAATGTTTCTTTTGCCTTCTTCTTACCAATTGATCTCTTGGGGGCTTCGGTTTCTGGACGTACATTCTCAATGATAGCATTGGTGCTACTATCAACAACGATAGCTGTGGACGTTCCCGGGCTTGAATCCGTGTTGGCCTTTGGTTTTTTGTTAGCTGAACCTTCTGAGCTGCCAACTGATTCCGCTTCTCATGCCACTTTGGTTGATTTCGCAATATATTCCAGCAATGCATGTATTGAAATGATTTGTTGTCCTTGTCTTAGGCCTTAAACAAAGCCATTGCTTAAATAAGCTGCACATGTAAATGAAGGTATAATTACTTACTACAAGTTCCCATGTGTCATTATGACGTGTGCAAAAACCTAAAATTCAGAAGAATTATCTTGTCTTGGATAGTAACCCCACTTTGCCTTCTACCCTCAATCCTTGTTACACACCCACAAAACTTGTTCACATTCTCCAGAATACCTCCCCATCGATGCAAAAGTGAACTCTGGCTCCGCTCTGATGTGAAGTCTTTATTGGTGTGGTAGTACTCAAAAATTCTCTTCCAGAAAGTACCACCCTTCTGATTAGTGCCGCTCACTGGATCCGTACTAATGTTTAACCATGCTGACACAAGCAATTTATCCTCCATTTCACTGAAATTTTTTGACCTTTTTTGGTTTGGTCTTGATGAGGGAGTACTCTCAACAACAGGAGATGGCTGCTCCTCAGGCAAGCTATTGAATTCCTCCAAAGACAGGTTATTGTTGGTCTCATCCATCAAGTTAGTATAGTATCCGGCTCCTTCCATTGTCAATAGCACCTAACAAAATTATGAACATTTTTAGGAATAAATATCAGGCTGACCTTGCTTTAGATGTATGTTCTCACAATATACTATCATAGCGGCGGTTGTCAAACGGTCATAAGCTTAAGATAACAGCTAACAACTAGAGGCATACAGCCCACAATCCTCTGTGCTCAGACCAAACTTGTGACTTTCAAGAATCAGGCCTTTTGTCAGTATTAATAGCCAACTTGAACAAAAATGCAGGCTGGGTGTATATTGTGTAAAGATGAATTCTGTAGTTCTGCAGTGCATATCAGTTTTAGCTTCTTTTTGTACATTTGAACTCTCACTTGTTTCAATCAGGAACCCTGTTGCGCATTTTTTAAGTCAACTACTTCACATGTTGTAGCATAATGCTGTCAGTTGATGCACGCATCAACTGGCAATTGACCTGCATAACTATGCATTTTTCACTGCAGGCGCCAAAAGGAAGCGGAGCTTAAGTTATTGGAAGAGGAGGTTGCTAGGAGAGTTGAAGAAGCTATAAGGAAAAATGTTGAGGAACGGCTGAACTCTGAAGAGGTAAAACATGAAGTAAAATGCCGAATTGAGGAAGGTATCAAAAAGTTATTTGGTGAGGTTGATGCTCAGCTGCAAAAAGAAAAGGAAGCAGCTCTGCATGAAGCCAGGCAGAAAGCAGTAAGTGTTACACGTCATATCATTTTTATCAGTGTTGAGCATTATTTATATGGATTGGTAAAGCTAGTAAATTTTGTGATTTATTCAGATTATGAATGACCAACTTCAATATATTCTCCCAGCTCCTAACCCATCTTAACACAATATACACCCAGCTTAACACATCCGAGCAGTAACATTACTTTGCATTTTTTAAAATGACATACACAAGTCGCAATTACATACCCATCACACATGCATCAGATAAGGAATCATGCAATGCTTCAATCAAAATTTCACACACAAGTCGCAATTACATACCCATCAGGCCATCACCCATGCATTAGATAAGGAATCATGCAATGCTTCAATCAGAATTTCACAATACATTTGAAGGTTGGTCCTTGAGTTTGTAGCCGACATTCTCTTAACCAAAACAGTTAGGCAGGCAGTGATTATTGTTGGTAAAGTTTAGCTCACAATTCCTCATACAGAAGCAGGTAAAGCCAGTGTGCTCAATATATGCATGAACAAAGTACATTCAGCAACACCAAAACAACAAGTAAACAAGGATCTATATGGTAGATCAGGTTGCGTTTAACTAGGTTAGGTTCCATCATCAGATGTCCTGTATAACAGTGTGATGGTTCACAATTTGGACGGACGAAATTGACAGCATATACATACAAAATGATACAGAGGACTAGAATGAATCAAAAGCTGGTACAACTGCAATTACTTCTCTAATGGTGTTTCAAGTTGTATTTCTACCAAAAGAGTGGAAAACAGACCCTATACAGATCATTGTAACTATGAGCATTTGATTCAATAGTATTGAACAGCTTTGAGGAAATTCATACACGATTCAGAAGCAGTTTGTCATTACTGTGAATTCATCAGAACAACCCATCCAATCTGTTATTACTGCGAATTCATCAGAAAAACCTCTCCTAATCAATTGAAAAAATCATTTGCGAAGCAAAAAACCTACAAATATCTCACAACATAGTTTAAGAACCGGATGCATTGCTGACAACAAGGTTTAGTTGCGATGCATTGCTATTGCCTATCAGAATGTTGGTCAGAACAAAGTTTATCAGTGCACTACTTCGTGGAATTTCTTAGGGTTTAAGAACCGGATCAAATTCACCATGCAAATGACTGACCAATTACGAGTCCCCCCACATTTCAGAAATTGTAACCACAACTGAAAATCACAAAGCTTACAATCACAAATGAAGAACATGGGGTGGTAAAAGGGACCTTTCGGATGCCTGTAACAAGTTCGGCCGGTTGACCACTCTCGTTCCTTGCGGCGGCGGCGCCCCTGCGGCCTGGCGGCGGTTCGGTACTCCCGTGGTGGTGGTGGCGGCGGCCCTCTCGTCGCGGCGGCGGTGCTCCGGCAGGTGCGGCCGGCCCCTCCCCCAGCGTCGCAAAAGGGCCTGTGCGCTGATGCTTGCTCTGCGCACGAGGTGCCGCGAGCTCGAAACGGAGGGGAACGCCGGATGGGGTGGAGGATGGAGCTCGCCTGGATGGCGCGAATGAAATCAACTACGCGGGAGAAGGAAAAAATCGCGATTGGGAAAGAACGAGAGCGGCGAAAAACTGGCAACTTCGGGCGGAGCGATAGGGCGTGCGGAGAGAACGGGAATTCGATAGGGCTACTGTTGGAGCGCTACTTTTATCGTTTATTTCTAATAAATGGTTTTGGGAAAAAAATTTGGGAATTGTTGGAGATGCTCTTAAGCTAACCAGTCAAAAACAATGGCATAATTCAAAAAAGTAAAAAATAAACACACACTAGTGGCATGGACAGAAATCTCTTTCTATATCTGTCTCTGCGTGTTTTTGCCTTCAGAGCAACTTCACATGATTTGGCACCCAGTTGGCGATCCTACATGGCAATATCTAACTGATACATCATCCTACCGTTAACCAAACTACGGAAGGGCTGATTAGACAAAATTGGATGGTTGGGGCTCAAATCAACAAAATAGTAGTACAGGGGCCTGATTGAACAAAACGAGATAGTTCAGTGACTTATAGTGAAATTTTTCCAAAAGAAAAGGGCAGAAAATTTCTCCTTCTCATTTGTCCTAACTCATTTTGAGTTTAAACATGAAATTTTAAAAGGGTAATGCAGTATTCCATATACTACCTCCCCAATTTTGTTTTCAAAATTTTCAACATTGATTGGGTGCCCAAAACAAAATGAAATTGGAGTTTTCACCAGAGATATGCCTGCAATCTATATTATGAGAAACACCAAAAATTTGTACAACACAAAATATATTTGTAGTACTCAATAGACTTGTGTGAAAAGCAAGGAAATCCTTAGTGGGGCTTCAATAAAGACATTCAACACCATATCATATAAATGTTTTTTCTAGATGTGACAGGGTAAGACTTATTCCCCCTACACTTCAAATTTAAGGTAGAAGTGACACTTGATCTTGGGTGGGTGAATTCAAAATCTTATGTGCCAACCATTGCACCCCAAGACAGTTTCCTGATCATATAAATGTTACATAATTTAAAATCTACTTCAATCAATAACATGGAAATACAGTGGATGTTGCCATAGTGCTGTGTACATAGCTGACTAGTTGATATAAATACAAAATCCCTAAACACTTCAATTTTGAATACCCACTCTAGTGTCCACAACAAGGAACATGGACATATTTTACATGCAACTATTTGACAGTAAGATACATACATACTTAGTAGGTTCATCTGCAGTGCGAAAACAAATTAAGATGCCAAACTTCATATTAAGCTATTTACATTGCAACAGACATGCAAATCTGCACCTTAAATAAACTATATCCAGAATACCACAATAGTAAATAATCACTGATAGTGAACATAGTCGAGAAAACTTGCGGTAAGGCAGGCTAAATACTTCTTGTTACAGCTAACTGGGCAACCTAGGATACTACCTGGGGTTGCATTTTGAACCCAAGGTAGTTCATTGTGTCATTGAAAGGACTCAGTCCAAGTTATGGAAAATTTCACATGATGATTTTAAGAACCTTTCATGCTTTTCTTTGACACTAATACAATATTATATAATATATGTGTTCTCGAGTGACATGAAGAATAGGTGCTCGTTCAGTTTTTTTATCCTGTTTTTACCGTAAGCAGGACCAAAATTAGAATTATTTGGTACTGCTTATCACTGGGAAAAGGTCAGAAACAGGAACCTATGGCACAGTTGAAAAAAGTGAGGAATAAAAACAAATACATATCCCACAAACCATAGTTACCAGAAATGCGGTTCATCTAAGTCGTGATACAGGATTCGGGTTCACAATTCCCCACTTTTTCTTCCAATTTCCATTGTGATCACGAACCCAGTACCCTAAACCGGTTCGGGTTCGTTTAATCCAATTCACAATACATAGGGATTTACAGCGAATCCGGTAACTATGCCTCAAACACATAATAAAAAATATATAGAGAATTGTGACACTAAAACAAGAAGAAATAACACATACTGTTTTCCAGCCATCTGGATCTGTGCAAGCAGTTATCTTGGTACTAATGCCAGGTAATGGGCCAGGTTCACGAGTTATTTGTCCACCATTTAGTCTAACAACTTCCGCAGTCTTGTAGACATCATCTGTACTAATAGCAATCTGGAAGGATAAAAATAATCAACCTCCATAAGTGTAACTGTGTATGTGTGTAACATAAATAAGACACATGAGCTAGCAATGGAACATCACTTGTATTATTAACCATTGTACAGAATAGCAGTAGAATATACCTGTGCATAAGCATTTCCTTTGTCATATTTATTGACCCCATAATTGTAGGTCAACTCCAATACAGCATTTTTGTCTTCAGGACTGTATCCCATCATGGCAATGGTATACTAAAGAGAAAAGGTACAACAAGAGAATTTAATGAGGTCACGAATTTCACATGGATACCATCAAATGACCAAAGGGATAAGGATTAAGGAATATGCAAATTTGTTTGCAAAGTATTAAGGGAGCGCTGGAAGCTTATAACTGTAACATGATGCATATTGTGATAATTGGAAACATATGAAAATGTCACAGTGAAAACCAGCAACAGGTAATACCAAAAGGTACAATTAGAGAATTAATGATGTCACGAATTTCACATGGATGCCATCAAATGACCAAAGGGATGAGGATTGAGGAATATGCAAATTTGGTTGCAAAATATTAAGGGACAGCGCTGGAAGCTTATAACTGTAATATGATGCATATTGTGATAATTGGAAACAAATGAAAATGTCACAGTGAAAAAGCAGCTACAGGTAGTACCAAAAGTTGGTAAGTCATTGTTTATAGGTGGTACTTTGTAGTCTCAACTTTGGTCATAAAATGCACCAATTTTGATATGAATAAAACCTAGCAGCTATAGCATACAGTTGAAGGTTATAATACTGAGGCACTACTTTTGTGATTGCTGACTGTTGGACTTGACATCGTAAATCATTTCACAGTTGTCAAGACAAACATTCTAAACTGAAAAGAAGTAAATCTGAAACATTCTTCCCTAATAAGTGGTATCACTCAGCAAAACAAGCACATACCAGGGGGCACATAAGAAAGTCAACAAGTATTGGAAAACTAAAAATATTATATCACAGGGTTCTCATTTTGCCTAAGCTGGATTTATTAGTTCTTTTGGGAGTGATCCTTTATTATAACATATCAATTGTTCCAAAGAAGTAAATATTTTGTTTCCAGGTTTAAGAACTTGAGTCATATAATCTACGCGATCACTGAGACAACAAAAATCAGATAGTACATGCTTCAAAGTAGAATATTACTGAAACGTCAAAAGATTTGTTCCTTTTTCTAAAAATATAAGACACAATTAGTACAACTGCCCATGTATCAAACACCTTTCATGGTAGTATCAGTCACTATCAACCATTCCATGCACAATGAATTAGTCAGAGAATACACATGTGGAACTTTTATATCATCTCAAATTTATCAATAACTCTGAACCAAGTGTAAAAAAGGAAAGAAAGAAGACAAGTAAATTAGCTTGGAACCATCACAAAGATATATAAATTGGAAAACACCATCGCTTGTGAGACTAACAAGTGGGCCCTGGGACCACATGTTAGTGGCCCATTGACGGTATTTTCCAACTCGAATTATATTTGAGATGGTACAGAGCAATTTGCCCCAACTTTTTTAAGTGTTCTAAATTATATAGCCAGAGTACCAGATATGGGACTAAGCAAAATTAAAAAAAAACAAAAATCTACATTTAAGTTTTTTTATTTACTTTTGAAGTAATAGTGAATGTGGTATGTTCCTATGTCATGATAGTGAGCATTAGATGAAAAACTTAGTGAAAGGAAGTTATGAGATGCATCAATGGGATGGTTTTGAAAAGTACCAACCTTGTGCTGAGGATTGTCTCTCTTGCGGAGAAGTTCCATGCCAAATGCCTTGTTATAAAAATTATGTTGCAAATTAGTAACTCATTAGAAAATTAGGAAAGGTGAAAAATTTAATCTTTAATCGATCCCAGTTCAAACCAAAAGGTTACCTTCTCATAGAAATTTATAGCACGATCAAGGTGTTCCACTCGAAGCATTACTTGGCATAAAGGCTCAGTTGTAGGACCTCTTTCTATAAGATCAAATTTGTAACCATCTGGATCTTCAATAAAGGCAATTACTGATTTCCCACCTTTTACTGGACCTGGTTCCCTCGTTACTGTTCCACCCTTGGCCTTAATAAGATCGACTGTTTTTGCAACCTACGATTTTCTCAGAATGAAACTTAATATGCCAGCCAGCTCCTTTTTCCAGAAAAATATTTCAGCAAGCTCATATTCATGTATTCAAAGGTAAAATACTAAAATTAACTCATCAAACATATTGCTGTGTGCAAAATTCTAGTCATATAATAATCCGGAGCATACATATATAGTCTTGATTTAAATAATTGGAAACAATGAATAGCTTTATGTATCTAAGTGTAACATTATGCGATATTGCTATGGACGTTTCGTAAAAGTCTTATTAGTCATGTAGATGAGATTTTGCATCTAGACATGTGGACTTCGTGTACTATATGAACATCTGTTACCATTACCAATAAAGAAGGTAAGATTATTATTATACTCCCACTATAATTTGACTGAAAGCGAGACTATAGTACTATACCATCTAATAAATCTCTAACATGTCATAGATTTGACTGAAAATAAGACTAAACCATCTAAGATTTTCACAAATTTATTGGTACGTTACAATGACTTTTTATGTCATCTCCTGGGAAGAAATCGAAGGTATTCAAATCTATTCTATGAGGCTTGCAATAATCCTGCCAAAATCCGGTATCCTAAAAAAATTTGGACTGTTCCCTTGTACAAGGTTCAAGCCAACCCAAAATCAGCAAGATACACGTCCTGATGCATGGCTTTTGTGTAATTTTCTCTTTTCTCAAGGCAATGATGTAATTCAAGGGGATGTTGTACTTTTACATATATTAATGTCAGGGTAATGTCTTTAAAAAAAAGAGCCATTTGGACAAAAAGTTCAAGACAGATTCCCTGGCTTAAGGTCATATGGGGCTTACGAGAATCTCCAATGAAGTTTATGTTAGTCGTGGGCATCAAATTATACCAGGGAAAAGATGTCTTGTTAAACAATCCCTGAGAGAATTTCTATATATTATGTCTGGTTGAGTTTGAGTCTACACTTAAGCCTGATAAACCAGTGGGAGGTAGTTAGATATTCCTTAGACATTTGGTGCTTCAGCTTGTGGTGGCTTTAAACTTAATCAAGCTCTAAATGAACTTCAATGCTTTCCCTCTCAATACAAATTGTATAAAACTTAAAGCAAGTGAAGAGGTAAGTAATCACCATCTGCTATTTATTTATGCTTTAATATTTATACAATTGTCAAAAAGAAAAGCATGGAATCACCTCTCAAATGAAGAAGTAATCACTATCTATCATTCATTCATGCTTTAATATTTATGCAATTGTCCCAAAGAAAAGCATGGAAGACCTCTCCGTAAGGCCCTATTTGGCAGAGCTCCAGATCACAACTCCACCTCAGATCTAGAGCTTGTAGGCTAAAATAAAGTGAATTAAGTTTATATTTCTAGTCTAAAATGTAAACAAGATGATCCACCTAAATACTCTTAATGTACCTACAGCTCTAGTTTCATAAATTTCTAGAGCTAGAAATATCCTGCTCCACCAACTTTAAGGATTTTGGTAGGACTGGAGCTGTGCCAAACACCCCCTAAGTATTCATATGTAATTATCACATGCCTAACTTTAGAAAGCGGCAACTATTGGGTATTGACACGGTACTGAATCTCTACAACAGAAAAAAAAAAATAGAGTCTGAGGTAAGAGATAGAATCTTACGTCCTCAACAGTAATCCCAAAATGACCAAAACCAGTCCCGATATCATAACTTTCTACACCGTAGTCTGCCAATAAATGTTCACCAGGGGTTTCACATGTTAGTACGATAGACAAAGTACATTGTCTGAGTGATGAAGATATGGCAAAGGCATTTTAATCTAAGAAGCTTACTGTAAGTGAGCTCCACAACAAAATGCGAGTCCTCGGGCCCATAACCCAGAAAAGCATTGGTATACCTCTCCTCCGGGATGTCCCGCTTCCGCAACAGCTTCATCCCCAAGCACTCCGTGTAAAACCTGCAGGTCAGCAATCACATCCAAGATTGACAACACGGTAGCGGCCATACGCATATTCACAACAAATGCGGCGGTGTTGCTCTACTTGATCGCCTTGTCGAGATCGCCGACGCGGTAGACGACGTGGAGGAGGCGCCTCCGGTCCTTCTTGACCCACTCCATCGCCTCCTCCTGGCCGATCACCGTGCCCGCCTGCACCGCCGACACGCCCGCCTCCGCGGCGGCGCTCGGCCCCCTCCTCGGCAGCCTCGCCAGCGCCCTGACCTCTGCTCTTCCCCCAAACAGCGCCTCACGCCGCGCAACTACAACAAACCAAAGCAACAAGAAACCCGAACCCAAGAAACGTCACGAGAAAGCCCTACCAAATATCGAGGGAGGGGTGAGTTCCATACCGGCGACGACAGGGAGGCGTGAGGCGGTGAGGTGGAGGGAGGAGGCGGCGGCGGCCATGGGGAGGGGGAGGGGGAGGAGGAGGCGAGCCATCGAGAGGGGGAAGGAGGAGGGATTTCGGGGAGGAGGAAGCGAGCACCGGAGCGTCGAGGAGAGACGAGACGAGAGGCCGCTCGCTCGATCCTCCGCACAGCGCTGAGCTGCCGTCCGGGTCGCGCTTTGGATCTGTCCGCGCTGTCAGTGATGCTGGCAGGTGGGGTCGGTCACGTGGGGGCGCCGTGATCGGGCCAGCGTGGTGAAAGGTCAGGCTGTTGCGTTTGGATTTCCAGGATTTTGGACGGCTGCTGTTTTGTTTTCTGCCGTTGATTTTTCTTCTCGCTAATTAGGTTCAAAATCTTGCTGAGTTTTAAGAAATCTTGATCGAAATTTCAGTTTTCAGCTAGGGCTAAGATTCCAATTCTTAGTGGGATGAAAAAGGATGAAAATTTCAAATTGCTACGGTGATTTCGAGGAATTTCGGTGAAATTTGGGAGGTTTTTTTTTACCGAGATGATCATAAATTTGATCGATTTCATGTTTTTAAGACTGGATTTTGCACCAAAGTTTTTATAGAGAATTGTAATGTTTTTTTTGAAAAATACATACAAAAATTTTGTAAAAAAATACATATACAAATTGCAACTCCCACTCTCATCTCGTCTCTAGCCTCCTCTACAAAAGTACGGTTGCAATATGCCACTCTATTTACATCAGAACACGTGGAAAGATTGCCAGGATAAATGCAGCAAAGGTCTTCTACTTCATGCAGATGCTACTATCTCAGAGCACAATCAAAGTACTACAATTTATGTTCAAGGAAAGTCACATCCTTCCTTTATTCTGAGAGCTTTTTTACAATGCACTAGAATAAATATGGGCCGTTCATTTCTTTAGATCCAAAGGTTAAAATCGGTTTTGATCTGATTATACTACCATATATAGTATATATAATAAAAATCCTACAGAAGGGGAGAAATGTAAAAAAATTCAGAGGCTATAGCCAACCTACAATCTTGTAGAGGAATAAAATAGTAAATCAGTGTTATTCAGCTCTTTCACCAGCCGAAACTTAGGGTCTGTTTGGTAGAGCTTCAGATCCCAGCTCCACCTGAGATCTGAAACTTGTAGGCTAAAATAAAGTGAATTAAGTTTATATTTTTGATGTAAAATATAAACAAGATGATCTATCTAAACATTCTTAATGTACTCACAGCTCTAGCTCCACGAATTTGGTAGAGTTAGAAATATCCAGCTCCACTAGATCCACAGATCTGATAGAGCTAGAGCCCTACCAAACACACCCTTAACCACTCCATCTCAACCTGTCGAGACTGGAGCGCCGTGGGTGGAGAGGGCAACTCGCGAGTGTCGAAACGAGGAGGCCGGCGGCGATCTAGGTGACGAACTCGCTATTTCTCCCGTCAAGTTTCGGCGCTGCCACCCATAGCGTTAATTGCGCCGCCCGGAAACCTTGATTTGTCGCCGTCAGCCTCATGTTCTTCGGCCCATCGTCATCCGTGTTGTTCCCCCTTCTCTCTCTCCATCTCTCCCCAATGGCGACACTGCCACGATCCTCCCCGTCCTTCTTCGGTGGCCTCCGGGCTCGAGAGCTCAGCGGCGCCAGGGGGTCCCGCGCCTCCGCTCTGTGGCTCCCGTACCTCTCCGACCCCGGTGGCCGCGGCAGCGGGGTCATCACCATCAAGCACTCCGGCGGCTCCTGTATCAGCTCAAAGGAACTTAGGTTTTCAACATGTTGCAATTGAAGCTGTTTGATGATGGATTTTCTGTTTCAGGATCCCAGTTTAGAAGAGTCCGATGGAGAGGACATTGGCGTTCCGGAAGTTGGCATTGTGTTCAATAACCACCTGGCGGTCAACCGATTCTACCGCAGGTATGCCCGTCGTGTTGGCTTTGGCGTCTCAGTTCGGAGGTCCTCATTCTCACTAGAAGGCGCCTGCCTATATCTCGAGTTGATGTGCTGCAAAGGTGGGCGGCCACGTTATGGCCGAAGTTCAGGAAACGGGCCTCATTGACCACCAACTGCCCAGCCAAGATTCGAGTGAAATTATGGGGAGACAAATTGTTGCATGTAGAGTTGGCGATCCTTGATCATAATCATCCTGTGAGCCCAGCAATGGCAAGGTTCTTGAACTCTTATAAGCAGTTATCTGGCCCTGCGAAGAGACGATTGCATATGGGTGGCCCTGGAGCTATGCCTGTTGAAGAGCCAAGCAAGATGCCTGTGGATAAGTTGGGTGCACTTGAGGAGCTTTTGTTTCCTCCAGAGAACTTAATTTCCTAGGATATTTGGATGCTTTTCTTGCACAAACATTTGAAGCTCCATACTACTCGCCCATATTTGTCTGCAGAATGCATGAGCCCCAAGTGCACCATATTTGTCTGCAGAATGCTACGAAGTTGATTCTTGGTTATTTGAATTTTCAGAGTGGTGTTGACCCACAGGCATTTGGCAATGGTGTTTTGATGCCGGTGATGTACCAGCAGATGTTCTAGGTATGTGTTTTTGTGTGTTAGCAAGATCGTGCATTCATCTTTTCATGACTATTTTTGCATGTACTGATGGTATATATGTCATGATGTCGTATCTAGGTACCCCAACAGACAAATGGAAACATGCAAGATGCATCGGCAAATGGAAAAAAGAAGCGACCTCATGCCCAGAAGCTGACAGAGGCATCTCAACAGTCAAAAGGAAACCCAGGACCTGCATCTGGCTAGAGGATTTAATCAAAACTCAAAAAAGGTTTTCTTGATTTCCACTCCTATTACTCCTTTATTTGCATTGTGCCATAATCTATTTAGCTGTTATAACCTGATACAGTCGTGTTTGCCGCTGTAACTAATCACCACCGTAGTCTCCATCCCAGGACTTTGTAAATATGCAGAGAAAGTGGAGACTTGCTGCCTAGAGGAATCTTCCATAGGGATGTCGGCGCTAACATAACTTCATCTCGCCGATCTTGTCTGTGACCTGAAGCATGTGTGCTAGCAAAGAAATGAAGGTGGGCCAAGCGCCGGTCTTCATTTGGATCAGCCTGTGGTCCTGTCAAGTGTACAAGATAGATTTCTCCTTTAGATTTTAGTTGATTCCAGCAATATCAGCAGCATCTAGCGGAGAATATATTTGCTGCTCCAGCATTATGTACTAGTCCCTATGTCGTTTTCCTGAAAATATCTAAATGATTTTGTCGGATTAGTCCTGCCATCAGCATGGTGGATCAAGTTGCTTTGAATTATTAATGTATCAGAAAGCTGGATTGCTGCAGAAAATTGTAGACGTGGTTTGGAATGCCCTATCATAATCTTATATGCAAGTTCGCCACATGCACTAACGCTGAACTAAAGCGTAAAAAAGAAGGCCTTTATTGGCACTTCAATTGCTCCACAGGCTAAGTTTTTTATTTTCCTTCTTTTTTTTTTTTTTGGGGTCAACCCGTCAGTCCGTCATGTAGCTGCAAATTGTAAAACAAATTATGTTCAAAGTTGATAGTGCTGAGACAGATTATTCAGAGTTTAGTTTAGTAATATTAAGGGTGGACTTTCCCCTTAACAAAGGCAATATTTGAACATTTCATTCCAAGGTTTCAACAAGCTGCAGAATGTCACGTCGAATATCCAATCTCTTCACTTATGAACACTAGACATTTTTGGGGTAACTAGTTCTGTTCGTTCCACAAGTAATACGAGTAATACAATCTACATTCACAATTTATGATTTTACATGAAAAATGACTCCAGGAGATATGCTATTTGATGACAGGCTTCTAACTGCTTAGCAACGTGCTTTGACAGAATTCACCATCCTAAATGGCTCCATCTCAACAATGGCAAAAATAGGATGCGGAAATAGGTTTCAGGTTTAGCTCTTCACATTCCCAAAGAATTTAGAGCCGAACAGGACCTCCTTCCTCCTTGTTATCAGTGTTGGCGTGCTTAGACCTTGACCTATGCTTCTTTTTCTTCTTTGATCTGGACCTATATCTAGATTTCCTCACATCCCTGTCATCATCATCACTGCTTGAAGATTCTGATGAACTGTGCTGTGAAAATATGGATACTTAAATTTAAAATTTATATAGACAGATGCAACAAACTACTTGCAGAAAATTTATATAGACAGATGCAACAAACTACTTCCAGGGAAAATATGGATACTTAAATTTAAAATTTATATAGTCAGAGAACCCATTCACTATAGATTGAAAATATTTAATTGTTAATACAGCTAGTAACTACTAAATTGCAATCCAACTAAGAGCCAGTGATAATGAGGTAATATCATTCCTGTAATATGTTGATCACTAACTTTCCTAGAGAATTAACCACAATAATTCTATATAGTTATTCCACAATATAATAGTGCCAAAGTTGATCAAGCTATAGCAAAAGTACAGGTCAATGATGCAGCTCAGGTCACTACAGTGAAAGCATATAGAGCATACCACAAATCACCTTGAATAGATCATATACTTCAATCACGGTCAGAGAAGAAAACTACAGCAAAGCACTTATTTTAGAAAATAAAAACTTCAGAGGGTTAGATTTGTCTGTTAGGAATTGCAACAGTATACATCTTGACCATTGAAATATCAATCTTAATGGTCAATACATAAATTGTGACTTGGACTATTATCACAGACATGAATCATAGTGCTTTAGTTTTGTATGTCTTTACCTTCTGCTTCTTCTTGAACTCTTCCCAGGTGATGGTGTGGGATTTGTCGAGGCTGGCCAAGCGAGCCGCATGCCACTCTGGAGAATGAAATGAACCGTCCGCCTGTGACAGCCCCATTTAGTAAAAATCCTTTGTCATCAGACTCATCTAGCTATCATGAAAAAAAAGCTTTTTATAATGCAATCAAAGAGAGAACAGCATGAACATTGCGCTAATCGATCGACAGGCTAGAATGTAGCAGTGGCCGCCGGAGGAGGAACCCAGCCGTGCTCGCTGCATCGCCTTGTACGCCTGGTTTTTCCCCATCGCTCGCCTCCCCTCCCTGCCTCTTCTGAACCAAACCCTAGATTAGAGCTGGCGGAGGAAACTAAAGAAGGGAACGGCGACAGGAAGGATCAGCAGGCGAACGAGGCAAGGCGGCGGCGGAGGAAACTAAAGAAGGGAATGGCGACAGGAAGGATCAGGCGGCGAAAGCGATAAAACCGCGAGAGGAAAACTAAGGCCGGAGGAACCATGGAGCCCTCTAGCTCTCGCCTACCTCCGCCTCCCCCATCTCCATCCAGATCCCACCGAAACCTCCAACAAATCCACCAAACCATCCATTGCAAATTCAGATCTGGCCTCTCCGCTGGCGGATCTACCGTCGCCGGGCCGCCAGCCATCCCAGATATCGCTAGAGAAGCGGCGCTCGAAGAATCCGAAGACAGCGGCGGCCCCGGATGGGCCTTCCCCATGTCCACCGCCCTCCAGGGACCTCCCCGAGGTGGTCATCCTTTTCCCGGAGATCAATAACCCAAAGCCTCCGCCCAGGGATCAGATTCAATGCAGAGTTAAAGCCTATCAGCCGAATGGGCAGGAAGAACAGGCCCCTTTTCAGCCGATAAATCGTAATGTCTCCTCTGGGTACCATTCAAGATTGGTAGCTGAAGTAGATATCATAGACTCTAGGATTCCTGCATCTCAGAAGGGGAAATGGATTCAAGGCGGGAGAAGCATCGCTCCAGAAGACAATTCAAGGCGCATCGACCGCTCTGGGCAATTGGGTCTGACTCAGAAATCTTTGAGAAGATCTTCGACGAACTCGTTCAGAAACCAAGAATCGAGACTGCCAGCTCAAGACTTCGGGAGGTCCGATGGTTCAAGGGTGGACTCTCAGGAGTGGATCAGAGTAAAGCCACAGCACTGGTGGAGGAAACGTCTACTGCATTCAAATCTCCAAGGCAAAGTGCAGCAACCAGCCTCACCTATTAACAACTCAGATTTCTTCAAACGGAAGGTTGAGGGCAGATGTTTTAACTGTCTGTCATCAGAACACACGGCTCAATTCTGCAAAGCCCCGGTCAAATGCTGGCGGTGCCTCATGTCTGGTCACAAGGCCTTTGCCTGCCTGGAGAACAGAACCAGCTCTCGAGCACTGAATAAATTCTGTCCAAGTCTCCCCAGCGCTCATCTACCAGCTCCACCAGAGCCCCCCTCCACAAAGCTTCTCAACTCCCCCCCTCCCCACAGAGCTG